>OX459029.1:94635623-96099373 GCA_949775025.1 Tricholauxania praeusta | reverse complement strand
TTCAAAAATAAAGTTTTAAAAAGTGTCTAAAAAAAGGACTTTTTTAATATATTTTTTTCAGTGTATAAAAATAACACAGTAATCATGAAATAATGTTTTCACAAAACTATAAGTATTAAAGTTTATTTTAATAAAAAAGAAAGAAGAAGAAAGCATTACTTTTTTTTTAAAAAAAATAATTTCTGCGACTAAAATTTATTGGTCGAAAAATCCAGTGGCCGAAAATGAGTTAAGTAATATTTAGGGGTCGCTACCAATGTTAAAATTTTGTATATGCTAAATAGCTTAAAAACACTTTTTTAATCGCTAACTTATTTTTAGGGAGAGGGAGGGGGTGAGGCTTTCTACATTCTGTTTATCTTTGATATACGCTAATAAAATGTACCAGAGTTAATACGCCGGATTGAAATTATAGTGTCCATACAATGTTTTTTTCTGAAAGTTTGACTTATGATAGTGACCTCTAAAGCTTTTATAAAAGTAAATTAAAAAAATACGTATTCATTATCTTAGGGCAGAGGATCATATGACGGGGTGCCCCGAAATTCGAAAAATAAGGACCACCCCAGTGTATACTTAATTTCGTGACTTGAATTTTGCTTTAATTTACGTTTTTATGAATTCTTTTTGTGTTAAGTCTCAAAAATATTAAAATTTGTGTTCGTTATTAGTTCGTCAGATTGGTATCTATCCCCATGCATTAAAATTATTTAATAAACATTGTTAATTTCTTTAAAAATTGCCAATATTTCTTTCAAATCAAGGTGTATACTCAATTTTGTGAGTAACTGTATGCCAAAATCTTAAATAACTTCAAATAAAAAAACTCGAAGTCACTACTTCGAATTTTTAGTTTCAAATAATCCAGTGATGAGCAATGATGTCCACCGCAAACCACCTTAATTTTTGAGGCGTCTGCAGAAATTTGCTGTCAATGACTTAATTTGAAATATTTTTTCATGAAATTTTCACAGAATACTCTTTAACTATTGTATTTTCATAAGTTTTTTAAATAAATAAAATTATTATTACCATATCACTACCAAAATTTTTTTAAATTTAAGCTTAAAATGTAGCGCTCAGATCTTACCACCTCCCTAAGTACCTTTGACAACATAAATAAAAAAAAATTCTATATATCGTCTATGTATAATAAAAAGTCACTACCTATATTTTCATGCTATGTTATAGTAGCTATTCGTGGAAAAAATATAAAAAAAGAAATATTTTGGGTCTACAGCAAACGAAGAGCTTCAGCAAGAGTACGCAAACTGCAAACTGAGCTGGTTATTTCGTTAATGCACTGGATAAATGTTTGAAATCAAATGGCAAAATGTATTTTTGACTTAAGGGCCTACAAAAAAGAAAAAAAGCTGATATTTTTTGAGCTAAAACAATTTTCATAGGAAAAAATCGAAAAATTCAATAGTAAAAAAGTGTTTTTCTATTTTTTTTGCATTTCGTGGGTCTAAATATTAAAAATATTTTTATACTAAGTATATATGTACATTAGACATGTTCAAATAAAAATCATGTTCTAGAATACATCAAGAACACTCGATTTTTGAAAATTTATTCATATTCGAGTATTTCCTCATTTAATAAAATAAAAAAAAAATAATCCTAAAGCTGCTACCAGAGCTGCAAAATTTTAATTTTTTGGAATTTGGCCAAAAAAATTATGAAAATTTAAATCTTTTCTTATTTTTTTAAAATATTTTTTCGATTTTCCTTATGTACACATAAGGAAGTATCGAAAAAAAACTTACCGCTATTTTTTAAGCCTATATACAAGGAAAAAAAACTGTGGTCTCTCCGCGAGTAGAGCTTTGATGTTTCTTGTGTCACAGCTCAAATCCTTTGTTGTTTTCACTGCATTCACCTTAATACACTATAATTTGAAATTGTCAATGGCACTACATAAATTTCCATTAAAAAAATAAGCGAGAAAAAAAATCTTTTTCCATTTTTGGTCCAAAAATTATGAAAATTTAATTTTTTTCTTAATTTTTTTTATCTTAAACTTTGAAATAATACATTCCACTGTTGCTTAAAATAATTTTTCCATCTAAATAATAGATATTGTATTATTTATTTATACATTATAATCTGCGCGGGCAGAGTTTATGTCCAATTTCGTTGAAATTTAACTAAAAAACCGACTTACTAAAACGTAGAAAAAGTCTACCTTAAGTGCCAAGATATACCGTTTTGGGATTTTTAGTTGAATGGGGGACGCCACCCACTGCTGTAAAACCACGCCCACATTTTTCGTGTGACTAAAAATGCGGAAAAAATACACCTGATGGAGGATTTTTATTTTTTTTTTAATTTGCGGTCCTATATGCCTTTATAATAGAATCGGGTTCGAAGAAAATTCTCCCCAAATTTCAGCTTCCTAGACCAAACCTGCGAACGGCGCATCCACTTTGTTTCTTAGTACAATTCGTATGAAAAACGAAAAACAGATTTTTTTTGCGTTTTAGTAAATTTTCTGTTTTTCGTTGTTTTGCTCATTTGTTTTTCATACGAATGCAAGTCGGCACGGGTTGTCGTGATTCTAAGTACATGAAACTTTATTTACAAATGTTTTGACATCATTCAAACAAAATTAGAGGGTATGCGTTAAAAAAAATTAGCTTTTGTTTTTTTGGAACACCCTAATACATATGCATGTAGAGTAACTTCGGGTATTGTGATGTAGGAATGTGGTATACTTAGGACTGTCCCAGAAAAATTTTTTGGTTATACTTTTAATTAAAAAAAAATACCCAATAAGCTTTTTGGTCTTTTTTTATTAATAGTGGCTAGTGTTTAAAATACAAATACATAACTTAAAACTAATTAGCAATTTTTTTTTCATAATAATTTTTAACTTTTTTCTTTCATGAACCATCTTTTCCACCTAGGTCTGAAGTCTTGTAAATTTTTTGCAGGTACTCTTTCGAAGATCTCTTTTCATTAGAGCCCAATATCTCTCAATTGGGCGAAGCTCTGGGCACTTGGGCGGACTTGCTATTTTTAGTACAAAATTGATTTTTTTACTTCCATACCATTACATCGTAGGTTTAGAGTTATGAGAGCTTGCTAAATCGGGACAGAGCATCACTGTACCTTCATGTGCACGAATAAATGGTAGAACAGGTTTTTCGAGGAACTCGTCTACATAAACTTTTGAATTGATTGTGCCTTGCGTAACAAAGAAGCTTCTTCTTAGGCCACAGGAACATATGACCTGCCAAACCATATATTGCTTCGAAAATTTTTTTTTCTTTGAATTTACTAGGCATATGTCCCTTCTTCGGTGACGTATATTTGTGCCCAGGTAGCGGCTTAAAATCTGTTTTGACGTAACTTCCGTCGTTCATAACGCAGCAATCAAATTTAGTCAGGTACCTTTCATACAATTTTCGGGCTCGTGTCTGAGTCACCAAGTGCTTTTCATCAGAATGGTCAGCTTTTTTTTTCGTTTATCCTTTTTACAGTAGGTTTTGATACACCTGCTCTAGCGGCCAGAACCTTTTTTTCGGGAAACAGGTAGACCCTTCTTATAATTAGAAATACCATCAAAACAGTTCTTCTGATGCAACAACTATTTTTGCTATAGCTGAATATTTTAATTCTGGATTTTGCAGGTATGTATGTGTACAAAATGAGTTCGCGAACTTTTTGTTGCTTGCTCGACATCTTTGTCGTTAAAAGTGCTATCACCAAGTGTTACACATCATATTCAGGGACGGACTGGGATACCAAAGCGGCCCGGGAATAGCGGAACCTGCGGCCCTCAAACCTCTAAAAAAAATTTTAAAGTTGAAATCATAAACCTTATCGCCCCACGCACAACTACACCTTAAGTCCTAAATCCAATTAACCCATTTTCACCAATGTTAATAATCAAATTCAAATAATTCTTAAATATGAAATAAGAATGACCTTAATGATGCTGGAAAACAGCATAGGGTATGTGTTTTGGAATAATTGAACGCAGTTAATTAACGTACAAGTCATAAAAAAATATTAACTACTTATTTATTTTATTATTTTTAATAGAATAACAATTTTCGTAAGACTGAACTTTTATCTGCAATGCTGTTTATTATCACTTCTAGCGAAATGCTTTGTACAATAGCCCAATTCACGATCCGGTGCATATAGTCTTGCAAAAGAGCAAAGTTATTGCAAAGTTTGCAATGGCAACAACAAAATATACACATTTGCAATTCTACGGTGTTGCAAAAATGCTACAGTCAAACCCTATAGCATTTGTATCAAATGCAAATATTTACAAATTATGTTTTTGTCACTCTCTTTTCCCATACGATTTTCTCAGCAAAAATGTATTGTTTACAAATTTTGGTTTATGTCACTCTCTTTTTCCTATACAATCCTCTCATCAACATTTTGCTATGAAACAATCGCTCACAATTCGCTGCAAAGTCTTACAATTGCATAGTTTGGCAATGTCATTTGCACCGGATCGTGAATTGGACTAATATCTTTTTCACTTGACATAAGCATAAACGCTTCTAGTCTGTCTTGTGTCAAAGTATGTACTTCATAATCGATTTTTGATAAATTTTAAAATACTGAATGACCTTTCACAAGGTACTTGGGTAAATGATAAAATTAGCATATACTTATATCGATACGTCCTACGTATAAGTTGGTAACTCGAACTATCAACTTTTAAAGGGACAGTGTTTACCAGAATCTGCTCATTGAACTCTATCTGGTGACAATTTTTTGAAGCTCTAGCTCAAAAATAGAGAGATTGCCAACTTTTTTAAGAGTTAAAACTTCGTTGTATATCGGTGAGGTCTCCATGCAAGAACTTCGGACCTTAAGTTAAAAATATAATGCTAAAACTTTTCATTTAGTTTTTGTTTATTATTGAATTTACCAAATTGTGCATGGGACACAAAAAACAATTTGTGTTGGTAAATACATGTACAAAGTTACAAGCTAATTTTACTGAAAAAAACTCTGGTTGTAAGCCATTAATATCAACAATATTGCCCAAACTATTTTACTCAAAACGCGTTGAAAAGTTCAGCTGCCAACTTTTTTCATGGAACTTTGCTTACTGGCACCGCAAAGCTTGGGCGGGAAAATTGATATTTGTGATCAGTGGCTGCATTTTGCTTACCATCAGAGTGCATATTTTTAATAGGGAAGAAAATGCTGACAAAGGCTTCGCAAAAATCAGGTGATTCGGTTTTTTCATTAATATTTTTCAGCAATAATTAATAAATTGACTAGACACAAATGATGCAATTCAAAAAAGTTGTGACTTTGCTGCCGTCACAAGTGGCTTACAAGTTAAGAACTCCTTGCCAGGAATTGCATCGCTTTCAATTACACTGTTTTCGATATGAGCGAAAAGGAGGCATTTTGCTATTTATGGGATGAATCGATAGCTAAAAAAGGGAGCAAATGAAGTAGCAAACTGCCTTCATAATTTTGTAATTCAAAAAGCAACGAGTGGCTGCCAGGATTTCAGATTTTGGTCCGACAATTGTCCTGGCCAAAATCGTAATAAAGTAGTGAGTTTCATATAAATATTCAGTGTCAGTACTGCCGTACAGATGAAGAAAAGCACTATCTACATTTTTATGAAAATTGAGTTTTTTATGTTATTGGATTCGTCTTTTCAAGCTCTATAAAGCTGTTGAATAAAAAAATGGATTAACCATATATTTTCCAAAATGAAAATGGCTATCTACATTTGCTGTGTACAGTAATCCCTCGAACTGCGCGGTTTCAGACTGCGCGGTTTTGCAGTTGCGCGATTTTGTTGTTACCACCGAAATTTCGCATTACGCAGTAAAAGTTTCGCAGCAGCGCGTACGTATTTCTCCATTTATCTTTTTATATTTATTCGCACTTTTTTTTTCATGCAATATATGTACAGAAACCTAAACCATCAAATGATAATAAATTAACATATGCTCAAGTCGCTTAAACAAATAGGAATGATCCCAAAATCAACTCAGAAAATAATGTAACACTATTAAAAATATTTGAAATGCTACAAAAACAGGAGTTATTTAATAAATCACTTGAACATCGTTTGGATGTATTAGAACAATGCTCTTTCACTGGTTACAAAAATGCATAATGCTTTAAAGATAATGCTTTGGAATGCTAATGGGTTACACAAATATGAGCGAGACTTACAGGTAATCCTTGAGACGAATTTTGCAGATATATGCCTAATAGCGGAAACACATTTTACAAAAGAGTCTTATATGTCACTTAAAAACAACAATTTATATCATACAATTCATCCCTTTAACAATGCAAGAGGAGGTAGCGCAGTGATAGTCCGAAAGTCAATTAAACACTACGAAGATGAAAAACTTAGCTGTGAAGAATTTCAAACTACCACAATTACTATTTACAATAGTGTTCTTCAAAAGTTGTCAGTAACTGCAGTATACAGTCCACCAAGACACAAAATAACTGCAGAACAGTATAAAAATTTAATAGAAAAACATAAAACAAAATTTATAATGGGAGGAGACTTCAACGCCAAACATACGCAGTGGGGCTCTCGTTTAATAACAACAAAAGGTCGTGAGCTTTTAAAAGCTGCACAAGCAACTGATTGTGACTTTATGTCAACTCAAAAACCTACATATTGGCCAACTGACCCATCAAAAACTCCAGATCTCATTGACTTTTTCGTTACACATAAAATATCAAAGAATTTCTTGCATGTTGAAGAAGGATTTGACTTTTGCTCAGATCACTCACCCATATATCTCACACTCAGAGAAACAATTATTGCAAAAGAACAAAAAATTTCGTTACACAATAAGTTTACTGACTGGAACTACTTTAGAATGTTACAGATAAATCTCCATGTTCCACTTCGGACTGTAGATCAACTTGAAGATGATGTATTATGCTTCACTAAGTTAATACAGCATGCAGCGTGGTCTAGCAAACCATGACTTGCAGAAAAACAGCAAGTCCAAAATTATCCATATGAAATTAGAAAACTGATAATAGAAAAGAGGAAACTACAAAGAAAGTGGCACGAATCTCGGGCACCAGCGGATAAAACAAACTTAAACAAACTATGTAAGCTCTTAAGAAATGTAATTAAAAATTTTAAAAATAGCACGGCAAACAAATTTATTAGCAGTTTAACGGCTGAAAAATCTACTGAGTTTTCTTTATGGAAAGCTATGAAAACTTTTAATCGACCACTTGCGCACAACCCACCTATAAAAAAAAAAATAATGGGGACTGGGCTAAAAGTAATGATGAAAAGGCGATGTTATTTTCAGAACACCTCTCTAAAACTTTTTGTCCAAATGAAAGCACTGAAGATACAATTCTTCAAAATGTCGTACAGCCATTTGAAAATATTCGGCCTATTTGTCCAAGTGAACTTAAAACCGTCAATGCAAGCTTAATAAAAAAGAAAAACTTCAGGATATGACCTTATAACTGCGGAAGTGTTAGGAGAAAAAATACCGAATAAAATACGAATATGCATATTCGAATTTGAAGTTGATTGAAGCAGGAGTACCACTGGTAGCATACTGCGCCCATTACTTTATTTGCTTTACACGAGCGATGTGCCACAGTTACCAAACTATACCTTAGCTACATTTGCTGACGACACAGCAGTACTTACGACAAGTGACAATGTTATTGAGTCAACTCAAAAAGCGCAGGCAGCAATTGATAAGCTTATAAATTGGACAAAAAGATGGAGAATAAATCTCAACAGCACAAAGTCGACACATGTGAATTTTACGAATAAAAACATTGAGTATCATCCAATTTTAATATTCAACAATCCAATACCATACTCAAATAATGCAAAATATCTTGGTATGAACTTAGATGCAAAACTCAGATGGAAAAAATGTCAAGAAAAAAAGAGAGGAATTAGACATTCGATATCGACAGTTATACTGGCTACTTGGGAAAAGATCTGCTTTGTCCCTTAATAACAAACTTTTAATTTATAAGCAAGTTCTAACTCCAGTGTGGTCCTATGGTATACAGCTATGGGGCTGTGCCAAAAAATTCATCACCGAAATAATTCAACGATTTCAAAATAAAGTTCTACGTAATATTGTCAAAGCGCCATGGTATATACGAACCGCTGACCTCCACCGTGACCTACGTATTGACACCGTATCCAGCCTAACAAAAAAACACGCCGAAAATCACCATAAACGGCTCCAACAACATACAAACGAAAAAGCAACACGACTTCTCAACGTATCTGGTTTCGAAAGAAGATTAAGCCGCATTAAACCTTTTGACTTGATTGGGTAGACAATATCTCTGAAGCAACCGATGGGAACACTTCGGATGGCAACTTAAAATCTCGACGATATTTTTCATTTATGAAACACAATGTCATTATATCAATAATTATAATTGATTGAAAAAAACTGCTTGTTAGTTCTAAGTACATATATGAACTAGTTGTAGTGGAAGAATGCTATATAATAAAATATAAAGCATAATGTAAAAATGCAATATATGTACATACATATATGCATGAATTCCCCTTGAATTGTGTGATGTGGCTTGTAATTTTTACATAAGGACTGTCCCAGAAAAAACTTGCACTTTGTTTTTTAGCTATAAAAAAATACCCTGCAATTTTTTTGGTTTTTTTTATTTTTTTATTAATAATGGCTAGTGTTCAGAATATAAATATCTAAAAACTAATTAACAATTTTGTTTTTTCTATAAAAATTTCTTACTTTTTTTTAAGGCCCTTCATTAAATTTTGCACAGTTGTTTCATCGACAGTACGGTACGATCTTTTCCACTTAAGTCTGAAGTCTTGAAAATTTTCTGCAGTCCTGCCACTCTTTCGAAGATCTCTTTTCATTAGAGCCCAATATCTTTCAATTGGGCGAAGCTCTGGGCAGTTAGGCGGATTTGCTATTTTTGGTACAAAATTGATCTTTTTACTTGCATACCATTCCATCGTAGCTTTAGAGTAATGAGAGGTTGCTAAATCTGGCCAGAATATCACAGTACCCTCATGTGCACGAATAAATGGTAGAAGACGTTTTTCGAGGCACTCGTCTATATAAACTTTGGAATTGATTGTGCCTTGCGTAACAAAGAAGCTGCTTCTGAGGCCACAGGTGCATATGGCCTGCCAAACCATATATTGCTTCGGAAATTTCGAAATTTTTTTTTCTTTGAATTTACTAGGCACATTCCCCTTCTTCGGTGATGTATAATATTCGTGCCCAGGTAGCTGCTTAAAATCTGCTTTAACGTAAGTTTCGTCGTCCATAACACAGCAGTCAAATTTAATCAGGTACCTTTCATACAATTTTCGGGCTCGCATCTGAGCCATCAACTGCTTTTCATCAGAACGGTCTGGTACTTTTTGAACTCTATATGTCTTTAGCTTACTTTTCTCCTTTATCCTTTGCACAGTAGATTTTGATGTACCTGCTCTAGCCGCCATATCTCGCACTGACGTGTTGGGATTCTGCCTAAAAAGGCGCTTCACCTTCGCCGCTACCTTTGGGTTTGAAAATTCTGGTTTTCTGCCTGAACCCTTTTTTCGTGAAACAGGTAGACCCTTCTTATAATTAGAAATAACCGTTTTGACAGTTCTTTCTGATGCACCAACTATTTTTGCTATAGCTGAATATTTTAACCCTGGATTTTGCAGGTATGTGGACAAAATCAGTTCGTGGACTTTTTCTTGCTTGCTAGACATCTTTGTCGTTAGAAGTGCTATCTTCAAGTGTTATACATCATATCAAACGTCTTTTTAGACCTATAAGATTATCAGGTAGAGTATAATCTTAAAAAATAAAAGTGGAAGTTTTTTCTGGGACAGTCCTTATATACAAAATTCACATTTTGTTTTCAAAACTCTTCATGTAAAGAACAGTAAAGACAGCAGTGAAAATGTAATGATGTAAAGTTTTTGTTTTGTCATACATATGTATGTATTTTTATAAATGAATTTATAATTTTTATTAATTTTAGTTTACGTTTTACGTTTTTTATATATAATATAACTAGCTAGTCACTTAATAAAGACTTCATTTGAACTATGGACCTACTTAAAATTACGTTTTTTATAAGAAATTTAGGATTTGGAACGTATTTCGCAAATTTAATACAAAAGTGGGTTCACAGTGCGCGGTTTCGGCCTGCGCGCTGTTTTTCAGAACGTAACTACCGCGCAGTGCGAGGGATTACTATATTAGTAATAGAATAAAATGGAAAATTACATTAGCATTTAGCTCATCTACGTTTTATTACAGATAGTGCGTTGAAAAATTCGAAAAAATGTAATGCAATTGAATGAGAAGTCGGAAATATTTAAAAAATATTGAATATGGTTGAAAAGCCGAAAACAAGTTTAAAAAAAAAATGTAAAGGAGTTGATTATACATATATGTATGTATATGGAAAATGTTGAAAAACGTAGATGTAGAGGCAGGTGAAAAAGGTTGATTAACTCGATAATATATGAAAGTGTTGAAAAAGATGAATGAGGTTGAACAGCCGAAAAAATTGAAAGAGATTGAAATCTTCCAACAGTTGAATGAGGTTGATGAAGTTGAAAAGTTAAAAAAATATGGAGAATGTTGAAAGCAGTTGAACCAGGTGAAGAAGGCTGATAAAGTTGATAATATATGAGCAGAGTTAAGCTAAGAAGAGGAAAAGTCCAAAAAAAACATGGAAAATGCTAAAAATATTTTAAAGAGTTTGAAAGCCTCGAAAATAGTTGAAAATCTCAAAAAAAGTTGAATGAGGGAGAAAAATGTTGAAAAAGTTTGAATAACTCGAAAAAAGTTGAGCAAAGTTGAAAAATTCGAAAAAATATGGAAATGGTTGAAAAAAGTTGAATGAGGTTGAACAATGTTGAAAGAGTTTGAAAAACTCGAAAAAAGTTGAATAAGGTTGAAATATTCGAAAAATATGGATAATGTTAAAAAAAGTTGAAAAGGTTGAAAAATGTTGAAAGAAGTTGAATAACTCGAAAAAAGTTGAGAGAGTTTGAATAACTTGAAAAAAGTTGAATAAGGTTGAAAAATTCGAAAAAATATGGAAAATGTTGAGAAAATTTGAAAGAGGTTGAAACAGTTGAAAGAGGTTGAAAAACTCGAAAAAATAAGGAAAATGTTGAGAAAAGTTGGAAGAGGATGAAAAATGTTGAAAGAAGTTGAAAAACTCGAAAAAAGTTGAATGAGGTTGAAAAAGTCAAACATATATTGAAAACGTTGAAAATATATGAAAAATGTAGAAAATCGTTGAGAAAAGTTGAAAGAGGTTGAAAAATAATGAAGCAGTTGAAAGACGTTGAAAAACTCGAACTAAGTTGAATGAGGCTGCACATATTAAGACCAAATTTTATTCGGATCACTCCCTTAGGTTGCTAAATATGGCATTAACGTTATAGTTTGTATGGGAGGTGCCACGCCCACTAAATAAATCCCGTCAAAATTCATATAGTTTCAAAGCTTATAGTAACATAACTGACACCTCTACACCAAATTTCAAAAATATTACTCCAATAGCACACTAAATATAAATTATATTGAAAATGCTATGCTATTTCGTAGTTTTTTGTTTTGCTCCTGCTATTGCTCTGAAATTCAAGACAGCAAAAGCAGAGCAAAAAGTAATACATTCAAATAGTATTTTCTTGCTCTGCGCTGCGCAGTAATTCGTGTCAACAATATTTCTTTGCTATTGCTATTGCTCTGAATTGAAGACAGCAAAAGCAGAGCAAAAAGCAAAACAAACAAATATCGTTTTTCATGCTCTGCTCTGTGCTCTGATTCCTTAGAGCAGCTTGTGCTGTAGCATATTTATTATGTTCGTAGTTTTTGCTATTTATGTGCTATAGCAACAAAAATAAATAAAATATTATTTGTGAAAAGTGACTTTTCATTTATAACTAAATGAAATTGTTTAATTTTTTCGGAAAAATAGTGAACCTCAACCTGAACCTGAACTGAACGCGGACCCACTTAATTTAAGTACATTGAACCCGAACCCGTACCCGCACCCAAAACTTACAGGGTTCGAGTAATATGGCATCAAAATTTCCAATTATTGAAATATGCCACGCCCACTTCTCCAATTCCGCCCACTTTTAGTATTATTCCAGATATTTATGACCTGTATCGGTCCACCAAATTTCGTTACAAAATCTTAATTAGTTTGCGAGCTATTACATTATAAAAATTAAAGTTTGGGGCTGTGCCACGCCCCTGTTAGAGTCGTTAAAAACTTAAACCTAACCCGATTTTAATTTTTTTCTCATATGCAGCAAATCTCTAAGCTTAATCAAAATCACTGCAGCCGCTTTCCAAGTAAAGTTCATCCATATATAAATCGATACTATTATATAAAGAGGTAAGGTTTGTTTGTTTGTTTGTATGTTCAGGGTAATCTCTGGAACTACAGAACCGATTCCAAAAATTCTTCTACTAATAGAAAGCTACACTATTCCTGAGTAAAATGGGCTATATTTTATTTTGATAAAAGCAAGGGGCGTGGCACTTTACATGCAATTAAAACCTTTAACTTGCTATATCTTGGTTCATATGATAGCAAGAGTCTTGAAATTCGGTGTCAGGATGCACATAGCCTATGTTAAGCACTTCAGAAAATATGAACGGGATTAGACACCAGGGGCGTGGTGGCTATAAAATTTTAATTTAGGGTGGCCCTCATACGCAAATATTTTTAAAATAGCATTTTTAAAAAGACCACTTAATCGATTCACATGGAATTTACACCACATGTCTCTTATATTAAGACGCATAGCTAAGACGATGACTTACACAGTATGGTTTTTATATTAAGGGGCACAAATTAGATTGTAAAAATTTTATTTAGTTTGCATACTTAGGGTGACCCTCACACAAATATATTTTTAAACACCATTTTCACGAGGACAGGTTAATCGATTCACGCTGACCTTACGCCACGTATCTCTTATGTTAAGAAGCATAGCTTAGGATACACAAATTTTATTTAGGGTGGCCTTCATACAAAAATATTTTTTAAATATCATTTTCTCAAAGAACGTTTAATCGATTGTCATGGTCTTAACACCACATGGCTTTTATATGAAGGCGCACATATTAGATAGTAAAAACTTTACTTAGGGTCCACACTTTGGGTGGTCCTCATACAAAAATATTTTTAAATATCTTTTTTACGAAGACAGGTTAATCTATTCATACCGAATTTACATCAAGTAACTTTTATATTAAAAGGCGTAGCTAAGGCTTTAATACTTTTTTTAGTGAGCATATTTAGGGTGGCCTTCATACAAATATATTTTTTGAACATAATTTTCTCGAAGATCGCTTAATCGGTTCTCATAGAATTCACACCACGAGGCTTTTATATAAACAGGCACAGCTTAGAATAGAATGGGTGATGCCACGCCCCGTTATCTAAAAGGAAATAAGATTCATCATATCTTATCAACTATTTGATGCAGATAAATGAAACTTGGTACATATATAAAAAGTAGAGAAAGAAGTAAGATTCCATGCAAAAATGGGCAGTACCACGCTTCCATATGAGAAAAAATCAACTTTTTTATGATCAACAACTATTTGACGCAGATGGATAAGATTTGGTGCATATGTTTCTTATAGTTTGTAAAAATTTCTTCACATAGTTTGGTTTGAGCCAAAAAGAAAGAAAGTAAGATTCAATGAAAAAATAGGTAGTGCCATGCCTCCAAAATAAGATAAGACTATGACTATGAGACTCGGTACATATATATATAGAAGACAAGGACAGTAACCAAATTAAACTCATACAAAAGTGCTTATTCTACGCATTCCAATCATTCCCGCCAATTCAATTGTTCATTTATGAGCCAAATAGACAAACCTACAACGTTGTTTATCCACTCGCAATAAGATAAATATCAATAAAAATAATTTTTACTTATTTAATCCAACTAAAATAAAAACACATTATATTTTATTTGTTGAGGCGTAGCAACGCGCGCCGGGTTTTGCTAGTCATTATATAAATAGGCAATCTCTAAACGGTTGCACCACTTTTTCTCAGCCATAGCACAACGTAATCGCTCAAATTTTTTTTTGTTGGAAAGGTTGTGTGGAGAAGGGGGGACATGTATACTTTGTTTTTCAATAGTAGGCGGTGCCACGCCCCTAACAAGGAAAAACGTTTCTTTGGCTAAACTAATGGACCGATTTTGATGAAATTTTGTTTGAAGATAGATTGAATCCTAAGAAAGATTATGAAAAACTCTGATTTCTAAAAAGGGGCGTGGCATCGCCTCAAATGTGAAAAAACGCTATCACGGCTGTTCCACTGCACCGATTTTGATGAAATTTGATATGTAGATAGATTGGATCTTAAGAAAAAATATATTTTTTAGTGGGCGGTGCCACGCCTCTTACAGGAAAATACGTCGTTACTACTAAACTAATGGACCGATTTTGATGAAATTTTGTAAGGATATAGACTGAACACTAAAAAAGATTTTTAAAAACACAAATTTTTTTAGGAGGCGTGGCATCGCGCCCAATGGGGAAAAACTGTATCACGGCTGTGCCACTACACCGATTTTGATTAAGTTTGATATGTAAGTAGATTGAATCTTGAGTAAAAACATTTTTTTTTAGTGGGTGGTGCCACGGCTCTTACATTAAAATACGTCATTACTACTAAACTAGCAGACCGATTTTGATAAAATTTTGTTAGAATATAGACTGAACCCTAAAATAGATTTCTAAAAACTCAAATTTTTTTAGGAGGAGTGGCAGCACCTCTAACAGAAAAAGAGTTTTCTCTACTAAGCTAATGTGCCCATTTTGATGGAATTTGGTACAGGGATAGTTTGAACCCTGAGGCAAGCTATTTGCTATTGAAAGTGTACGGTACCAACCCCCAGTACGAAAATATGTTTTCACAGCTAAGCTAATGAACCGATTTTGTTGAATTTGGTATGCAGATAGATTGCGCCCTAAGATAGTGGTAGGGATGTAGCAGCATGGTACTATGATCTAAATTTTTGGAGCGATGACAAAAAATTACTCTTTCCAGTTCAGTTTTTGAATACTGTAATGGGAAGTCCATAAATTACGTGAGTCAAAATAGGGGGGGAAAAATCTCACCAAGTCTCACAAAGAATGAGGGGGTCAATAAAAATCTCACGTAAACTTTTTGATACAGAGACTAAGCATTATTATAGCAGATTACATTTAAAAATTTCAAGTCAAGTCTCATGGATGGAAGGGGGGGGGGGGTCCCGTCAGAACTCACCAAATCTCATCAAGGGGAGGAGAGGGGGGGGGTTCGAATTTTCAAAAATACACCTCATGTAATTAATGGACGGCCCCTAATCGAATCTTAGAGTTGAGACATGCACCAGCTTCTTACTCTATGTTTGTGAGAGAGTGAGGATTATCTATACATCCATCCTTTTTTAACTGCCATAACACAACATAATCGCTTAGTTTTTTTGTTGTAATAGTTATGAAGAGGACCAGTGCAGAATGTGAAATTTTTTTAATAGTAGGCGAAGACACGACTTCAACAGGAAAATACGTTTCCACGGTTAATCAAGTGGATTCATTTTGGGGAAATTCGGTTTGTAGATTGTGCCCTAAAAAATGGTATTAAAATCATCAAGTTCTTTAAGGAGGCGTGGCATCGTCACTAATGGGAAAGAACGGTATCACGGCTGTGGCACAACACCGATGGTATGTAGATAGATTGAATCTTGAGTAAAGATATTTGTTTTGTGTGAGCGGTACCACGTCCCTTACAGGAAAAAATGTTTTACTACTAAGCTTATGGACGGATTTTGATGAAACCCAGAAATAGATTGAACCCTGAGGAAACGTATTTGTTTGGAGGGTGCCGCCCTTTCAATAGGAAAATATGTTTTAGCAACTTAACTAATGGACCGATTTTGATGAAATTCAGTATGGAGATAGATTAAAGATTTTTTTATGTGGGTGGTGCCACGCTCTTAACAGGAAAATATGTTTCCTTAGCTAAACTAATTGAATGATTTTGATGAAATTAGGTATGTACTAAAAATATGAAAAAGAAGGAATTTTTCATTCAAATGGAGCAATTGAAATTTAGTGATTTTTAAAAAAGACCAAAAAAGTCAGTTTTTTTGAACTTTGAGCGCTTGTAACTCCATCAAATATTATTTGATTCAAACAAAAAGCATATCGTTAGAAAGGAAATACAAATATCTTTCGAAAGCTGAAAGTCGTTGTTGAGTCGAGAAAAAAATTCATGGAGATATAGTCAAATAAATGAAAAAAGTGCCGAAAAAGGGGTTTTTTGGGGATATCTGGAAAACGATTCTTAAGAAAAAAAAAATGGTTGCCATTCTTGGAATCTACGCCCCAAAATACATCGAAAAAAGTGTATGAGAAACCAGATCTTTTTTCTTGTAAACTAGTGTTATTTTTGAGCTCACAGTCCTATCCTATTGCTTTACAAATATTTGTCTAATTTTTCTGTGATTTTGATGATTTGCTTATTACATTACACCTTCGCTTACCACATTGTGCATTATTTCTAAATCAAAGTGTAATGTGAGAAATCAATGTTTACAAAATTAATGCATAGCCCCAAAAACTAGTAGGGTGTCTATTTTGTAAAGCTGTATATGCAAATGAATGAAGACTATTCTCCAAATGTGAGCTTTTGGATTTTGGTCAAGGGTCTTATGTGGTAAATTGTGTTTTGTAGTTTAGTTTGTCTAACATCTACTTTTCTAGGCACATTATTACATTAAAACTTTTAGCAATTAATTATAAAAACCACATACTTGATCATTTTTACACACTAAGAAATTGTCTTCATTGAAGGAATATAAGATTCTATGTAATGCAAATCTTTTACATTTTGCACCAAAGAAAGGTGGCATCATGACAACGTAAAAATTTACGTTTAAAGCTGACAACTCTAGTGACAAAATAACTGGACGAACGCCATGACGTAAATAATTATATTTTTCCAATTTGGTGACTAAAAGTGTCGCGCACGCGAAGTGTCACCGTGTTTTACATAATCGGGCTGTAAATGTAACTATAAAAGTTTTTTGCATGTATGGGAGGTGCCACGCCCACTGATGTAATCCCATCGAAATCCATTTAATTTAAAGGGTTATAGTAACTGACATCTCTGTACCTAATTTTATTAGGATCATTCATATAGTGCACTAAACATAACATTAAACGGTTTCAACTTGTATGGGAGGTATTACGCCCACTGCTATAATCCCGTCGAACTTTATTTAATTTCAAAGCTCATGGTAACCGACACCACTGCACCAAATTTCAAAAAAATTACTCCCATAGCACACTAAATATAACACTCAACATTTTTTGCATGTATGGGAGGTGCCACGCCCACTGATGCAATTCCATCGAAATCCATTTAGTTTCAAAGCTTATAGTAACTAACATCTGTACACCCAATTTAAAAAATATTACTCTCATAATACACTTAATAAAGCATTTTACTTTTTTCGCTTGTATGGAAGGTGCCACGCCCACAAGTATCGTTGCGCCCACTTTTGGTTACAAGATACCCAATAGCCAGTATATCTACCATGTTAAATTTCGTAACAATTGCGTTGTTAGTTCTCTTATAATAACGTTTATAAATATTATGGGCTGTGCCACGCCCTTCAATGAGTTTTGCCAGTATAGTGGCATAGCTTGTTATGATGACTGCTTTTAGCGGAATTGTCTTCAAAATTTTTATAAAAATCGTAGGTGCCGTTTTTAAGTAATATTGAATCAAAATTTTCAATTTTTGAAAGATGACACGCCCTCTTCTCCAATTCCGTCCACTTTTAGTACTATTGAAGATATTTATGATTTGCATCAGTCTACCAAATTTCGTCTTAAATTTATAAAAATTAATGTTTAGGGCTGTGCCACGGCCCTGTTGGAGTCTTTAAGGACTTAAAATCTAGCCCAATCTTCATTTTGTTTTTATATGCACCAAATCCGTAAGTTTCATCAAAATTGCTGCATCAAATCAAAATCGTTTTCAAAATAAAGTTCAGTCGTATACATATTTATTTATTTATATATTTAGATACATAAGGACTGTCCCAGAAAAAACTTGCACTTTGTTTTTTAGTTATAAAAAAATACCCTGCAATTTTTTGGTTTTTTTTATTTTTTTATTAATAATGGCTAGTGTTCAGAATATTAATATCTAAAAACTAATTAACAATTTTGTTTTTTCTATAAAAATTTCTTACTTTTTTTTAAGGCCCTTCATTAAATTTTGCACAGTTGTTTCATCGACAGTACGGTACGATCTTTTCCACTTAAGTCTGAAGTCTTGAAAATTTTTTGCAGTCCTGCCACTCTTTCGAAGATCTCTTTTCATTAGAGCCCAATATCTTTCAATTGGGCGAAGCTCTGGGTAGTTAGGCGGATTTGCTATTTTTGGTACAAAATTGATCTTTTTACTTGCATACCATTCCATCGTAGCTTTAGAGTAATGAGAGGTTGCTAAATCTGGCCAGAATATCACGGTACCCTCATGTGCACGAATAAATGGTAGAAGACGTTTTTCGAGGCACTCGTCTATATAAACTTTGGAATTGATTGTGCCTTGCGTAACAAAGAAGCTGCTTCTGAGGCCACAGGTGCATATGGCCTGCCAAACCATATATTGCTTCGAAAATTTCGAAATTTTTTTTCTTTGAATTTACTAGGCACATTCCCCTTCTTCGGTGATGTATAATATTTGGTAGCTGCTTAAAATCTGCTTTAACGTAAGTTTCCGTCCATAACACAGCAGTCAAATTTAGTCAGGTACCTTTCATACAATTTTCGGGCTCGCATCTGAGCCATCAACTGCTTTTCATCAGAACGTTCTGGTACTTTTTTGAACTCTATATGTCTTTAGCTTACTTTTCTCCTTTATCCTTTGCACAGTAGATTTTGATGTACCTGCTCTAGCCGCCATATCTCGCACTGACGTGTTAGAATTCTGCCTAAAAAGGCGCTTCACCTTCGCCGCTACCTTTGGGTTAGAAAATTCTGGTTTTCTGCCTGAACCCTTTCTTCGTGAAACAGGTAGACCCTTCTTATAATTAGAAATAACCGTTTTGACAGTTCTTTCTGATGCACCAACTATTTTTGCTATAGCTGAATATTTTAACCCTGGATTTTGCAGGTATATGGACAAAATCAGTTCGCGGACTTTTTCTTGCTTGCTAGACATCTTTGTCGATAGAAGTGCTATCTTCAAGTGTTATACATCATATCAAACGTCACTTTATATGGAATAAATATTTCGTCTTTTTAGACCTATAAGATTATCAGGTAGAGTATAATCTTAAAACTGGGACAGTCCTTACAATTTTAGCTCGTTTAATAATAGTAGATTTATCATACATACACATAAAATATGCCTATGTACAATTTCCGATAAATCGGCATAGAAAAACTGCCTATATGCAATTTCACCTAGAAAATGAAATAATTTTCCAATTTTTTTACACCATTGAAAATACCACCTCCAAAAATACCAAAAACCATAAGAAAAAAATTGTAAAATGTCAAAATACCGATTTTATAAGAGAAAATAAATTTTTAAATGTTTTTCTTATTTATTCGACTTTGATTCTAATGCAGATAGTGCTTTTTTTCATCTGTAAGGCTGAGTACAACACCGTTTTCTTGAAAAAGGTCACACCCAGAACGAAGGTGATAGCGTGCATGCCACCATTGAAAGAGCAAAAAAGGGAAAAAACTGTGTTTGTTCCTACACTGAGAGAATTTTTAATGTAAAATTGCATTGAAAATTGACATTGAGCGTTTACATTAAATTTTTGCATTAATTTTATGTAAAATAGCATTCTACCAAAGTATTTCTTACATTTTTTCTTACATCAATAAAGTTTCATTAAAAAGTGTACATTCGATTAATGTAATCAAATACATTGACTGAAGTTTTTTACATTACTACAACAAAACACATTAAAAAAATATGATAGAACAATGTAAAAAGTTTATGAAAAGTCTTAAAAATTATGTAAATTACATTGCTATACATGAACTGAAATTTAAGTAAACAACCTTCTTTTCATTGTATGTTTACATTAATATAAATGTTTTTTGTATAATGAAAATGTACGTAAAGTTTAATGTATTTTATATAAATATCAATGTAAATTTACAATGTTTTTTGTAATTAATGAGAATTTATGTAAAAGTTTAATGTATTTTACATAAATATCAATGCAAATTTACTTGAGTTATTATTTGTTTTACATATTAACCGTTGCTTTTAGCGTCACTGTTTTATTGAAAAAATATATTTTTAAATTTTATTGCTCTTAGAAATAATAGAAAAGATCATGTGTTTTTAAGTTATAGAATTGTTAATTTTATAACAAGCAGTTTATCCAGTTATTCAAAATTGATTTAAAGCCAAAACATCACCTCTTAATTCACTATCCAACAATTTTAAGATATTGTGGACCAGCGAGGAAGTTCTGGTGCTTCCATTATGAAGCTAAGCATAAGAAATTTAAAAAGTATTCACATGCATCCACCTCCACTTCAGTCGCAAGAAAGTACCAACTTACAACTGCACACTTTTTATTGCATGAGCCCTAAGTGTTGAACATTTTGAAGTGCGTGAAGCTGATCGCATTAATAGCTCTTTCAAAAATATCATAAGCTTAAAAATGCAAACAGACTTGGAACCTTACACTTTTATAAAAGCATTGAATATAAAGGTCTACTATTTTCAAATGGTGATTATGTTAGCGAGTACATAGACAAGTATAATATTCATGTCATCAAAAACATAGTTATTTGCGGAAATAAGATAGTTTTATTCTATCAGCAACTGCAAGTAACTTCGTTTCTTTCCCATTACAGTTGTAGGATTTAGCAGGTTTTTGTAAAAATTAAAAAGAAGTAGGAGCTGCCTAGTGTATTTGCCGGCGCTTAAAAACGCCACGGGCAATAAAAATAAAAAAATTAAAGCGCTTCAAAGAGTGCTATATGTAAAGATAATTATCAGCCAGTTTAAGGCTTATTAGTTTTAAAATAAAAAGGCAGCCAGTTTAAGGCTAATTGATCAACTGATACCTTTATTGCAACCGCTTCCTGCTTTTATACAGGAATAACGGTATCCTTGTTTATGTAAACAAAAACATATGTTTAACATAAAACATATGGTGACTTAGTGTATATTTACAGTGGCTTAAACTTAGTAATAAATTATTGATATTCACAATAGTTTAAAGTAATAGTAGTAAAGTAGTACTTAATATTACTTATTGATAAAATACACTACACCCTCACCCTTAAAATAAAAATTATTTTTATTTTAATACAAATAATTTTGTAATACAATAATATTTTAATGTTACTAACAATAGAAATAAATATGATTAATTCATTTTTTTTAGCATATTATTATGATATTCTTTGATTTTGTTCCCTAAATCTAAAACAGTGTTGACACCTTTTGTTTCTATGACTTTATATGGGCCAAGATATCGCGGTTGATTCTATTCATATTTTTTAATAAAACTAAATCTCCAATTTTTAAATTTATGGGATTTATTTTGACATTTTGCTGTGTTCTGCTCTTTTTAACAGTTTCAATTAATTCTTTAGCTTTATTTAAAGAGAATTTTAATCTTTGTTTTAGTTCTTGTGCATAATCATCAGTATTATAGACTGGCTTATCTGACATAATGGTGACATTTGGTAAAGTTGACAGTTTTCCAAAAACTAGCTCATATGGCGTGTAATTTGTATCGACATGCGGTGTTGTATTATATGCAAAGGAAGGTGGTCAGCCGACTGCACTGATTAGCGGAACAAAGCGATATACATGATTAACAGTTAGTACATGCTTGTCGTGCCGCAATTAGTGACAGTCGGTAGTGTAGCTATGACCTCCAAGCTGGTGGCCACTGGAAACAGCTCTCCAGGAAGTTAAGTCTTGACTGTAGGGCTGGCTAGCATAGCTAGGCTAGGGGTCGGTTAGCTCCTCAAATACCTGAGGTATCTTCGGGACAGCACATATCGGTTCTCACCGCTAAATCATGAGTGTCTGGTGCCGATGGATGTATGTCCTTAAGGTATTTCAGGTTGAAATTCCCCCAATCCAAGGTGAAACAGCATATGCCGAGGGATGAATGGCTAGTGGGTTATCTAGTTGATAATATGCGGACTCGGGACGTTTGGCGAACTCCTGTTTTAATCTAGCCTTATCCACACATGCAGGCTCTGTGGGGATGGACTCCTTTTTCCCTTGCTTGGGCTGGATCAAGGTGTTATGCGATCCGTGCTGAGGATCTTTCAGGTTGGGAGGCCAGTTTCAAAAAATAGCCCTATCGCTAACGGAGCATACCGGATACCTGGCGCCCTCCGGTATTAACCAGGCTTACCCACGCACCTGGACCTCTGTGTGGGTGGACATATGCGTCCTGTACTCGTGGGAATCATATGGATCTTTCAACTTCAAAAACAAAAACAATCAAAAATTCTGAGTCCGGAGCTCGCACAAATCCGAAAAAGGGCGATAACGCCGGCACCTCATCAGGTGAGACCAGCGCTGGCCTTCGGGTGGCTGGACCTACACTGATGGTGGGAGGAAAATAGAGGGCTCTGGACTTCACGTCCAACCCTACAAATAAAAAATCTGGAGAACTTTCACTGTCCACCCCAGAGACAACTAGTTCGGCAACGATCACGGCCTCACAGCCAGATCAGTCTAAGTCGGCTGGGAGATCAGGGCAACCCCTGGATACAAATGGGGGAATTTTGTTGTCCGGTCTTGGACAAACCAGTTCGGCATCGACCATAGCCTCAGGGCAGGGTCAGTCAAAGTCGGCTGGGGAGTCCAGGCAGGAGCAGCACTCTGTCGGGGAGCAAACTAAGCTCTATCGACCCTCTAAGAGAAAATATATGGTCAAGCAGGTGGCGATTAGAATTCGCCGACGCTTGGAAGCTGTCGATCCCAGCGCCATGTCCAGGGAGGATAGGGACTCCCTTAATTGGGCAAGAGGGTCGATCTAGAGACTGAAGGCTATTCACAAAAGGTCGTAAAAAAGCTACCTAAGAGACAGAGGTCACAAGACGAGACGTCTGATGCCAAGCGGCAAAAGACAACTGGAAAACCTCTGTCTTTTAGTGAGGTTGTCAAAGGAAGCAAGGGAGAATTTTGGCAGTCCTTGACAGGGCGGCGAAGGACGGGGCAATTCCTCGTGATAAATGGAAATGGGTGGATGCTGCCTTGGCAAACACTCTTTTCCAGATATTGGAGGAGTTTCCTGGTTCTGTGCCGTCCTGTGAAGAGGCAGGCTGGCATCAGGGCCTTTATAAATTGATCTTCTGCGAGGATGAGCGGTCTGCTATGCTCTACAAGGTAGCCGTGAACAGGTTAGGGGAGGTGTATCCGGGCGCGAGACTGGAAGCTGTTGAGAAGGAAAAAATTCCTTCCAGGCCCCGGGCTCGCGTCTGGTTACCTAGTACCCCGTCGGGAAAAGACGCAGTACTGCGGATGCTCCGACTTTGCAATCCCAATCTTCCAACTCACAATTGGAAGATTGGGAAGCTAGAAACTCCTGTCGGACCATCCATGCAGGCTATGGTCCTACTTAATAAAGAGTCCGTGGAAGCTTTAGCGGAATCCAAAGGGATCATAAAGTACGGTTTCAACAAGGTGACGATTAGGGTTTACCGAAAAGACGAGGAGCTTGCCTCCAAAGGGACTGTCTCTGCCTCCCCAAAAGCCGTAGCCACTGCACAACCAGTGCCAGGGGATATGGATGTTGGGGAGGGGGAGGTGGAACCAGAGGGGGGAGCTGTTCTCTAGGCGGTCAACCTGAGGCGTCTCTTGTGGAAAACTCCACGGACTCTGACGGGCTATCAGAGGTAGGAAATCTCCTTGAAGAAGCTCTGCTACTCGAGGAGGTTGAAGATGATGAAGCGGACATAACCGTGGTGGAGGGGGGTGATTTGGAATCCGATGAGGGTACTCCAAATTAACCTCCACCACTCTAAAGCGGCGTCAGCGGGCTTACTGATCCGCTTAAGTAAAAGCGGAGATGATGTAGTCCTCATACAGGAACCCTGGGTTCATGCTGGGAGAGTCTGTGGGCTGAGGATGTTAGGGTATAAGTTACTGGTGGCAAATGATGAAGGTAACCCCAGGACGTGTATTTTGGCAAAGACCAACCTTAACTTGTTTTTGCTTTCTAATTATAGTGACCGAGATACGGCCGTTGCCAGCCTTGAGTTTGAAGCTGGATCCTTCTGGCTAGCTTCGTCCTACATGGCTCAAAACATGACAGGTGGCCTACCACCGACTGTACTTAAGGCTGCTATAGAGCAGGCCTTTTTCAACAAAACTAGGCTAGTCATAGGCAGTGACGCAAATGCACACCACACTGTCTGGGGTAGCACAGAAGAAAATGAACGAGGTGAGTTACTTTTTGATTATATTTTGAATACTAACCTCCTTATCTGCAACAAAGGCTGCGAACCAACCTTTATAATAAAGAATAGAGAAGAAGTCCTGGACATAACACTTGTCTCGGACTTCGCTTTCGATTTCATTGTTGACTGGAGAGTCTCAGCCGAGCACTCTTTCTCAGATCATCGTTACATAGAATTTACTCTCACTGTTAACTCCCCAGTTCCTATTGCTCAGCGGAACGTCAAAAGGACAAACTGGGGTTTATATAACAGGAATCTTGCGGCACATCTGCCTATTTCAACCTTCGTAGTGCCGCCAACTGTCCACGAGATTGACAAATTGGTTCAACAATTAACAGGAGGATTAAATAAATCCTTGGAGATATCTTGCCCAATAGGCAAGCCCAGGGGAAAGAAAAAACCCCCATGATGGTCAACAGATATTCAAGTCCTTAGACGTAGTAGTAGAACCTTATTTAATAAAGCCAAAAAATCAGGTTTAGAAAATGACTGGAACGAATATAAATCTAGTCTTAAATTATACAAGAGTTCGTTGAGGAAAGCTAAACGCAACTCGTGGCGGAACTTCTGTGAGAACATAGAAGAGACTTCAGAAGCATCTAGATTGAGGAAGATTCTATCTACCTCACCTACTACGCTAGGTTTCTTAAAAAGCCTGATGGCTGCTGGACAACTTCTAGCAAAGAGACCTTAGACCTCTTACTAGACTCACACTTCCCTGGTAACTCTCTGCAGCAACCAGTGGATTTAAGTGTTTAAAATCAGATATCTTCAAATATTCTTGGGGACATTGTTTCGGAAGCCAAAGTTTGATGGGCGATTAGTAGCTTCAAACCCTACAAATCACCAGGACCTGATGGTGTAACACCAGTTGAACTGCAACGATCTGTTCGTTTAATTATACCATGGTTGGTAGCTATTTTTAAAGGCTGCCTTAACCTTTTCTACATTCCTCTAGCTTGGAGGATGACCAAAGTCATCTTCATTCCAAAGGCTGGGAAAAGCTCTTACAAAAATCCAAAGGATTTTAGGCCAATAAGTCTTTCCTCCTTTCTTCTAAAAACTTTGGAAAGGCTCATAGAAATCTATATTTGAAGTAGTATCAAACCTGATCTACTGTCTAATTCTCAGCATGCCTATACAAAAGGCAGATCTATAGAAACTGCACTAAATACTATAGTAGGTAGTATTGAGAAATCCTTTGAATATAAGGGATTCGCCCTGACGGCGTTCTTAGACATTGAAGGAGCATTTAATAATGTTAACCCAAATATGATCATATCAGAGCTTCAGAAACTGGGCATTAACAGTTCAATAGTTGATATGATTAAAAAGCTACTGACAAACAGAAGCATTACATCAAATCTTGGCAAATCCAAGGCAAATAGGTTCGTTTGCAGAGGAACGCCGCAGGGTGGTGTACTATCTCCTCTACTGTGGAATCTGGCAGTAAATAAGATGCTCATGTCACTAAAAGGGCACGGCTGTAAGGCTGTTGCCTATGCAGATGAAGTAGCATTAATTGCATGTGGCAAATTTCCAAACACTTACTTACTTACTTACTTGGATGGCCATAACAACCCGTTACCGGGTTACGGCCGACCTCAAAAGCTCTCTCCAGGCGCCTCTACTTTGCGCGCGCCTTCTTCAATCATTCACACCAAGCGTGGATAGGGTTTCCTCGGCTTGGTCTTTCCATCGGAGGCATGGTCTTCCTCTTCGTCGTCGCCCAGCGGCTTCCGCATCAAACACCTTTTTCGCCGGAGCTTCTTCGTCCATACGCACAACATGTCCCAGCCAGAGCAGACGTTGTATAGTGATGCGCTTGACTATGTCAATGTCAGCGTAGAGCTCGTACAGTTCGTGGTTCATTCGAATACGGTAGTCGTCGCCGACGTGAACAGGACCGAAGATTTTGCGAAGAATTTTTCTCTCAAACACCCCAAGCGTGGCTGCATCAGTCTGCGACACAACCCATGCTTCTGCGCCGTAAAGTAGCACGGGTAAGATGAGCGTCTTGTAGAGTGTCAGTTTTGTCGGGCGAGAGAGGTCTCTACTACTCAATTGCTTACTGAGACCATAGTAACACCTATTAGCAAGAGTTAGTCTTCGCTTTATCTCCAGGCTGACATCGTTTTGAGTGTTCACGGCGGTGCCAAGATAGGTGAATTCCTTGACAACTTCGAAAGTATAGTTGTTCGCAGTAACAAAGGATCCAATACGCCGCGTCTCCCTGTTTGTGGACAGCATATACTTTGTTTTGTTTTGCCCTCGTTCACCGTCAAACCCACTTTCGCTGACTCTTTTTCGATAGCAGAGAACGCAGCAGTAACATCTCGCTTACAACGTCCAATGATATCAATATCATCGGCATATGCAAGGAGCTGGACACTTTTGTAGAAAATAGTGCCATTACGATGTACACTGGCTCTTCGCAACACCCCTTCCATCACAAACTTGAAGAGGTTGCAGGATAGTGGATCGCCCTGTCGGGATTGGTGGAGTCATCGCCAGCAAGCAGCTTGGAAAAGTGTTCCCTCCATAATCTCAGTGTACCCTGCGTATCCGTAACCAGATTTCCATGTTCATCTTTACAGGTTGATGCTCCGGGCTTGAAACCTTGGGTCAGACGCTTGACTTGTTGGTAAAATTTTCGAGCATCATTTCGAGCATTTCCAAACACACTGTGTGAAATTCTTCAGGATGTCTTAAATATGCTCGTCTCATGGGCAGATGAGGCTGGCTTAGTTGTAAATCCGAACAAAACTGAACTAGTACTCTTCACTAGGAATAACAAACTTCCAATTTTAGTACCACCTTCGCTAAATGGCACTAGATTAACTTTTAATTATAGTGCAAGGTATCTTGGTCTGGTATTGGATAGGAAATTAAGTTGGAAAATTAACATTGAAGAAAGAGTTAGGAAAGCAACTGTAGCGCTATACTCTTGTAAAAAAGCGGTAGGTGGAAGATGGGAGCTATCACCTCGTATTGTTCACTGGCTTTACACAGCGGTCATTCGACCGATTCTTTTATACGGCATTGTGGTATGGTGGCCTGTCTTAGACAAGGTTACCTATTACAAAAAATTGCAAAGAGTTCAAAGGGCAGCTTCCATGTGCATCGGTGGTGCACTGAGGACTACACCGACTGACGCCTTGGAGGTCCTCTTTAATCTCATTCCTCTTGACCTGCTAGGTAAACGGATGGCAGCCTGTGCTGCCATCAGACTCAGGGAAACTATCTGCTGGTCCGAGGGTAGAACAGGCCACTCAACTATCCTTAATAGCTTGCGGTCTGTACCCTCTAATTTGGACTATATTGTTCCAGTAATCTCATTCAATAAGGATTACGTAACTCACATTCCATCTAGGGATGACTGGAAGGGAGGAATCCCGGGGAGAAGGGGCCATATTAATTTCTACACAGATGGTTCCAAGCTAAATAACCAGGTGGGTTATGGTATTTACTCTAAGGAACTGAAAATTAGTATCGCTGCGAGGTTACCAGACCACTGTAGCGTTTTTCAGGCAGAGGTTATAGCGATAGAAGAAGTAGCATCCTGGCTGAGGATGAATGTCGTATCCAGAAAGGATATAACCATTTATTCAGATAGTCAGGCTGCTATAAAATCTCTACAATCAGTCTTTCTCAATTCACTAGTGGCCCAACAATGTCGCTCATCTCTAAATGAGATGGCCCAGCATTTTAATATTCACCTCATCTGGGTGCCAGGGCATAGGAACATTGATGGCAACTGCAAAGCTGATGAACTTGCTAGGCAAAGGACTACTGCACAAATTCCTCAAGATAAGGAAGGTGTTGGCATGCCACTTGCTACCTGCAAGTTATTGCTTAAAGAAGAAATGGTAAAAAATGCTAACAAAAGGTGGACTCAAGGGTCAACTTGTAATATAACTAGGCAGATTTGGCCGAAATGGGATGCTAAGCGTTCGTCAGAACTGATTTCTCGCACTAGACATAGTGTCTCGACAGTTCTTGCAGTCATAACTGGACATTGCCTCATTGGCAGACATGCGGAAAGATTGGGTGTTAGGTCTTTTGACTTTTTCAGAAGTTGCGGAGATGTGGAGGAGGAAGAAAAAATAAAACATTTTTTCTGCTCCTGCCCCGCACTTGCTAGGAAACGCCACAAAACACTCGGTTCGTTTCTATTTGATGACCTGGATGACCTGAAGCATGTTGGTATAGGTCAGCTATCAAGTTTTATTAAGAGATCTGGTTGGTTCAACCAGAGGGTATAGTGAGACACCCTGTGGTATCACAATGGATCATTTTTGGTCTAAGTGAGTCAGTTCGCAACTGACTGCCACTCCTACCTAACCTAACCTAACCTATATGCAAAGGAAAAGTATGGAATCCAATAATCTCATGCATCGTCTTTACAAAAGTTTAATAAGAATTCATTTAGTACCCTATGATTTCGCTCTACAGAACCCAAAGTTTCATGGTGGTATGGAGTGCTGAAAATTTGTTTGATTTTTTATACGTTACATATCTCAGACATTAATTGATTGGTAAACTCTGTACCCTTATCCGATTTTAGATTCTTGAAATGTCCGTAGGTCAGAATGAAATGTTCTACTAATGTCTTCGCTACAGTCTTAGCATCCTTTGTTTCCATCGGACATGCTACTACATATTTTGTTAGCACACACTGTATCGTTAGTACATACCGATAGTTATTCGATATATGCAGAGGGCCTACCGTGTCTATTGATACTACCTCAAAACTAGTTCCTGGTGTGTCTGTCTTGGTTAAATTTTCTCTTGTATGTTTTGTTTGTTTATTTATTTTGCATTGATTGCAGTTCGATATGTATTGTTTAATCATTCTGCTCATATTTTTCCATACATATTTCTGTTTAAGTTTCAAAATTGTTTTTCTTATACCCATATGACCTCCGTGTGTCGAATTGTGGTATTCATGAATAAGTTCATGTTGCGTATCTTTGTTCAGTATTCTTTTAGGTTCGTTATATATTAAAATTTTCAAATTTTCGCTATTTCGTTTTAAATTTTTATACATCGTTTTAAATTCTTCTACTGTTATGAATTTAAATATTTCATATGTGCTCTTTAATGCGAGCTCCTGAATCCCTAATGAAAGCATTTCTGATGATAGTTTCTCCAAAGTCAACGATGTGCTCAGTGGATTATCACTACATCTAACCAATACTTCACTATCTTTAACCTCAATTTCGGATGGTAGTTTCTCCAAAGACAACGATGTGTTCAATGGATTATCGCTACATCCTTCAACATTTTTATGAGGAAAGAACCTAATTTTTTTCATTTTATTTACATCCGAAATGGAAGTACATTCCCAAACAAAAAGTTCATCAATATTTTTGCCAGAAAGGCATTCAGTGTTATCATTCTTGCAGTTTTTGGTAAATCTGCTTTTGCTTCTGGTGATAGCAAGGATATTTTTCATAATCTTGATTTCAATGATTCACTATTTAGAAATATTCTTGGCAATGCGTCCGCATTCGTATTCATTTTTCCTTTTTTATAAATTATTTCAAAATTATTTTTTTTTTTTTTTTTTTTTTTTTTTTATTTGCAATTGCTTTTTATTTTTTTTACTGTTATTAAGGCTTTTAACAAAATGAACAAAATATAGCATGTGCCTATCGAAAAAGTGATGCATTTTATAAATAGTTCTCAAGTGAGCTCACTAAATTGCATTTTGCTAAGGCCTCTGGTGCTTATTTTCATTTCAATTACTTTGGATTTGTTAAAAAAAAATTAAACTACTTAATAGCTTAGAGAGGAGAAAAAAAATTAACATATTTCCGATAACAATCAATAAAGATCGTCTTCCATGTTGTGAATCAATATTTTTTTATCCTCTTTAGTAATAACATCACGTGTCATATTCTTCTGCAGCAGTTTTGGATCAAAGCAGGGCATCTCACAAATATTCATGTTACAGCAGTTTTCAATCGTTATTTCACATTGCTCTGTGGAAATTGGTCGATTTGTAAGTGGTGTATCAATACTTGTATGCTTCTTTACGACAAAGGTCTTCTTTATTCTTGGTCGAGCTGGCTTATAGAATCGTCGTAATCCATGTACGATCATTAAAACTAAAATGAGACATGCAACTGTTCCACAAACAAGGACAATTACTGTTGTGTTCCATGTATTTGTATTTTGACACACTTCCAGGTGTTTATATTTTGGTATAGCATAGATATCAACACCATCTTCACTTTGTTGAGTCAATTGCTCGCAGATATCATGACATCCAAATGGCACATATGTATCTGGTTCATGTTTTAATATGCGACAAAACAGCGAACAAATTTCAGTTGAGTTCTGTTCGCAACGCGGCCCTCCAAAGTTTTCCTTACACTCGCAGCTTGGCTCATATGTTAATTCATTGATATTGCAGCGACCTTCATTAAAGCAATAGCCATTGCATTTGTATGACTGACAGCGTTCCCCATAAAATCCTTGCTGGCAAATGCAATTAGGAAATCCGGTAGAAGACATCGAACATGTGCCATGTACACAATAATTGTGGCACTCGCTTATTTCACATCGTGCGCCATCATATCCGATCTTGCACAAGCACATGCCACTTTTCTCAACATATTTGCCACCATTTAGGCAATATTCTCGTTTCAACTTGTCCACGCGTGCATCATACACATTCATTGTGGGCTTAGGATGCAACAATCGATTTGTCATCTGTTTCACTACATCGTTGCAATATTCATCATTTTGCAATGTTTGCATAAAACGTGTACGTGCAACAATACCTCGTGGTTGTTCACTAAAACTTTTCACTTTCTCTGGTGTGTTGCTTGAATCATCAATAGTTTCGTTATCATGATAACTCTTACCAAGCTTCGAATGACTCCATACAGCATTGTTCGCCCAATCAGTCCAAAAAATTTTATCTTTGGTTACCGTTAAGCTGAATGGTACATTATTAAGACCCTTAATGATAACTTGACGGTCGGTGCCATTCAAATTTGCGCTTTCAACAGAAAAATGACTACCCAGAAAACACGATCGGATAATTGATCGATTACAATTCCATGAGGAAGATACAGATCCAGATGTACGATCGCCTCACGTCCACTACCATCTAAGTTAACACGCTCAATGCTGGCGTTCTTAAAATTAGAGTTTGTCCAATATAATTGGCGACGGCATATATCGATGGCAACTCCATCGGGCTGTGATTCTTCGTCTTCAAAGTCTAGCAGTACTTCTGGTTTATCTGTATCTGCAGCATCAATCGATGTGAAATAAATTTTCTTGTTTTTTCCATCAGACCAATATATATTTCGCAAAAGTGAATCGTATGCAATGCCTGCTATGGATTCCTGTTGCGTACGTTTAACAATATTTTCAATTATATGTGGATCCTCCTGAGCTGCTGGAATTTTGAGTGAAAATATGCTGCCATTATTGTGAAGTTGATCAGTGAAATAAACGATTTCTTCGGTTTCATCAAATGTAACGGCAGATAACTGCTCGAATTGATGTGCTGCTGATGTTATCTCGTGCCATTCTTTGTCAAAAAAAATAATTTTTGAGTTTGTTGTAACAGCAAAATCCCAGAGTGAAAGCGCCGAGTGGGTACATAGCACCAAAGCACAGCCGATTATTGACCATAATTTTGTCATTTCGCTAATTTTTGCCTTGTTGGTAAAATAAGTTGAAGAGCACTCCCAAATTTTTATACAATACTTTTCACGGTTTTCTTTTCTTTTTTGTGAAAATTCCTATATTTGTTAAAAAATCAATCCGAAATTATATGTACACAGTTAAGGATTTATTTAAGGAAATAAAAATATAGATTTATTAAGTGAGCACATGCAGGATTAACCGCACAAATTTATAATTTTTAATTCTTCATCAGAGTGAAGTGCTCGTCTTGGCCAATTTTCAGTCACTGAATTATAGTCGCATAGGTCCAACCTGATACGAGTCATCTTCGATGACGGATTCTTATGTGAAAAAAGTGACACTAACGGTCTATGGTCAGTTATGACGGTGAATTTTCTACTATATAGATATGGCCTAAAAAAATGATTGCCCAGTGAATGGCTAGTAATTCCTTCTCTATCACTAGTTTATTCAAATCATGTTTAGAGAGTGATTTGCTAGCGTAAGAAATGGGTAAATCTGCGTCAATTTCGCGTTGCAATAAAACTGCCCCAAGAGCATAGTTTGACGCATCAGTGGTCAAAACAAATTCTTTTTTAAAATCTGGATATTGCAAAATGGGCGGGTTCATGAGTTTAGTTTTTAAAGTGTCAAAAGAATCTAGACAATCCATTCCCCATTGAAACTTTGTGTTTTTTTTAAGAGTGTGTTTATATTTTTCGCTATTTCTGCAAATTTTGGTATGAACCGGAGATAATAGTTACAGAAAGCTACAAACCTTCTTACTTCATCCGCGTTTATTGGAACTGGGTAGTCCTTAATGACCTTATGTTTAGATGGGTCTGTTTTGATCCCATTGGCCGTTATAAGATGACCAAGGTATACCACCTCTGGTTTTAAAAAACATTTTTCTGAGTTCAATTTCAAATTATATTTCCGTAGCCTTTCGAATACCTTTACCGAATTGTCGTTGTGATGTTTTATACTACAACCAAAAACGATTATATCATCTACATAAAGAAATGCTTTTGCATCTAGACCACTTAATGCAATTATCAGCATTCTTTGAAAACTATTGGATGATATTTTTAGTCCAAAGGGTAGTTGTGTGAACTGAAAGTGTCCTGTTCCTGTTGAAAAAGCTGGTCGTGAGTCTTCGTCTAAGTCTATTTGGTGGAAAGAGCTGGTCATGTTCAATGTCGAAAAGTATTTGGCTCTTCCCAATTTGTCTAAAACGTCTTCGATTTTTGTCAGGGGAAATTTGTCATTTATTATTTTTTCATTCAATTTTCTGAAATCAACGATTAGACGCCATTTTTTTGTATCATTGGTTGACTTTTTTGGAACTACTAATAATGGTGCAATTTTCAATAATATTGTCATTTAGTAGTTTTCCAACTTGTTCATTAATTTCTTTAATTTGTGTTTCCGGTAATCTATACTTTTTTATATAAACAGGTGTTGAGTCTGACGTTTGGATTTGTTGTTTATAGAAGTTGTTGACGCTTAGTTGTTCTCCCGAGAGGTGAAAAATATCTTCGAAATTCTTTATTATTTCTATAAGTGACTCTTGCGCTTTCGGTTCATTGCATCCAATTTTTAAATTCTTTAAGAGTTCTTCAAGTCTGTTTGGTGAACTGGTTTCGGCCCCGAGTTTTTCAATGGTTGTATCTCGTAGGGTAAATTGTCCAGAACTAAATCTTTATCAGTCGTATTTAGTAATTTAACATGGGATATACCTTTTGCTGGTATTAGAGTATTTCCTAAAAATATTCCATCAGCTATTTCTTTATTTAAAACGATGCTATCTTTATTAACTTCAATATTAACCGGTACGATAGATTCAGATCGTGCTGGTATAATAATATTCATTCGATTTGTGTTTTTTGACATGATTGGCAGAGTAAATTCTTTCTCATTTATTATGAAAGTTATATTAAATGTCTCAAAATCAATTTTTGACATGTATTTTTCTAAAATGTCCCGTCCTATGATTCCATCGGTTGCGATTGGAAAATCGTTATGAACGATATGGAAATGGTGTTGAATGTGGCAGTCTTCAAATATTAAGTTTAATTTTGTTGTACCAATGCATTCTATTATCTCATTGGTTATACCTGATAAATGTGATATATTTTGTGTATTTATATCTTGCAAATTTCTAATTTTACAAATGGAAACATCCGCCCCTGTATCTATCAAAAAGTTTAAGTTTTCATTGCGACATTTTAGTGATATATAATTGTTTAAGTTTTTTGAAGCTTTGTAAATTAGTTTTGGCCTCTTTGGGTGACAGTTCCTGTCGCCCGGCCATCTTCGTTTCCCTGATTATTATTGTTATCATTATAAATGTTTCTTGAACTGCTATTACGGGTATTATTATTTTCATTTCTATAATTATTATTTCTGAAGTTGTTATTGTAATTTCGAGAATTGCTTCTGGAATTATTGTTTCCATAATTATTCCTATTGTTTCTATTTTTATTATATCTATAATTATTGTTCTGTGAGTCTCTACCATTCGGGTATCTACTGTTCTGAATTTGGAAAACATCGCTCTCATTATGATTGAAACTTCTTTTGGCTGTTGTGCATCTTTCGACGGCCTCACTAAGTGTTTTCGGTGGATTTGCCAGTAAAATTTGTTTGTATTCAGGATTAGCACCTTTCATAAAAACATTCAAAGCCATGCTCTCACTAACTTTATAGATCGCATTTTTTGTTTCTTGATTCGGATTAGATAAGGTTTTTATTTCGAATATACTCAATTGGTCTGAAAGTTCTGCAATTTTTTCTCTAAATTCGGCTATACTTTTATTATTTTGTTTAACGGACCCTAGCTCTGTTAAAACCTGTTGTAGAGTCCTTGGATTTGGGTAGGAATCTTCTAATATTTTTTTTAGCTCTGTAAAATTCGAGGGTTTGTTAGCTCGACCTAAAACACTACGGACCTGTGCTGTCTGTTTGAAATTGTAGGCGTACTAAGTGAATAGTGGCTTATCTTCATCCCTCAAGATGTCATATAAGAGTTCTGTTTGGACGATGAAATCCTCCAAATCAGAAAATATTCCTTTGAATATTTGTAGGTTTTTTCCTACAACCGATATGTCGAAATGGGCCATTTTTTGTTTGTCGCTGTCCAACCAAATACCAGACAAGTCTAGGTCTATATTATCTTCAGATTTTTCTTTAATATTCAAATTTTTTAAAAATTCTGTAGTTTTTGTATAATTTTTATCAAATTGAATTCTTAAATTATAATAATTATCAGGATGAGTATCTGCACAAATTTCATTAACTTTTGTTTTTAAAAAATTTATTCGCGCGAATTTGTTTTCAATGTATTTTTTTGAATAACTTCTGTTTTTGCTTTTTTTTAGATTTATATACAATGTTTCTATTTCTAAATTGGATTTATTTATAAGTTCCATTTACTTTAAAAAAAGAAAAATTTTTTTTATTATTCAATTTTTTTTTTTTTCTTATTAATAAATTCATTTAATTTTTGATTCTTTTAATATCATATACATATGTTCAATCATAAAAACTGTTTGCAAAAATTTTCGACTGTGTGAACGACGAAAAGAAGTTATGCAAAAATTGCGTATTCTGAATGTGAGCACTTGCAAAACGTCAAAATAAAAAGAGAAGCAAATGGTGGCAATGAGCATAGACAAACTAGACGAGAAAGTCTTTTCGGCGGGATAACCACTTTTTGTTAGTGTGAGTGAAAATTGATTTTCAGCCTTGCGCGGTGAGTTCCTCAGTGTAAGTGTGCCACTTTGTGGATATTTTCCCACGAATTAGGAAATTTATAAGTCTTTATAAAATTAAAATGAAAAAAATAATATTTTTTGTAAAGGAAATCATCATAAAATGTTTAAGAAAATGAAAGCACTTACATTGTGTATCAATTTTTAATGACTTAAAAGAAAAATCAAACGAATTGTTTTTTAGTGAAAAAATTTGTAAGTCTGGCTACTTTCAAGCTGTCAAATTTCTTAAACATTTCTGCCGTCTTGAACAGCGATATTACAATTTTTGGTTTGTATTATAATTTTTCGAATTTTTATAAAGCTAATTGATTTGTCTTTTCATTACAGCTTTTCAATAGACTTTTTAACTTCAGCAGTAGCCCTGGAGCAGTCGGCGCTGGTGAAAGGTACAACGGGTACATCAACTAAGGAAGAATTGGCTATAGAAGGACGAAAATTACATGGTTTGCGATGAGAATTCTGATGACGGCAATCAAACTATTGTCGAATCCAAAGTAATGGCCATATTTGAATTTTAGAATACATTGCCAACGAACCTCCACCGAAATTGGAACACAAAGTTTTCACTGACGATTTTAGGAGTAAAAATGAGAGTTGGATTGATTGGGATTGGAATGATAAGAACAATATCAAAATATCGTCTAGAACTGATCAACATCAACAAGAGTCATTGCCGCAGGAAACTAAACATAATGCAAACATTGATGATAATTTTCTTGCGACTGCATGTTGCAATGACGGCTGTTATGGATAAATGAATTGAAAAATGGTATAGCCTTTATGTTTAGTTTCATAAACTAGAAAGTTAGTGTAAAAAATTCACTTTATCCATGTTTTCTGTCGTCGCTAATTATATTATTTCTTTTCTAGCTGTATTTTTGTCTGAAGTGGTCAAACTTATTACATGTCTAGTGTTGGTATTTAACGAGGAAGGAAGAGATGTTGGAAAACTTACAAAAGCACTACATAAGACTATTATTATCAATCCACAGGACACATTGTGTACCTTCATTCGTTTACCTTGTACAAAATAATTTGTTATATGTCACGGCATCACATTTGGATGCCTGCCACATACCAAGCTACTGATATATATTTTTGATTTCAATTTAACGCTGCATTTTGCGATAGGCGCTGGTTCATTAATTTCATCGATATTTATTGCATATGGTTAAAGTTAAAGTTTAAATATTGATTTTTAAATATAACAATTTACGTATCTTTAAAGACTTACGATTTTTACTTAAATGTTTAATTTCAACGAATAAAGTTCAGTATTGCCTTATACTAATAAAATGTAAATTTTAAAACATGAACTCTAAGATAAATAAAATAATTAGATTCTGTAAGTGACAAGAAAAAACAAAGCAAGGGTAGTTAGTAAAGCAGGCGTAACTTAAGTGCAGCCTAAAAATCTCAAACAAATGTTCATAGTAAAATAAAAAAACAGTGTTTATTTAAATTTTACTTTAAGTTATTTTGTTTTATTTGATCAATCAATGAAATTATATAATAATGTAAATAACGTTAGCATGCATTTTTATTTTTACAATGTTGCAATATGACGTGAATGCTATATCATTGAAATTTGTAAACCACATTATTGTCATGCAATCCTATGACTAATTGGTTTATTGAGCTTTTTTATTTTGGTTTGGAATTTTCGTTATCTTTTGTATCTTACAAATTGGAAGTGCGAAACTAGGTGTGGATGCTATTGCACCTATATTCTGAATATACAACTGCTTAAATACCACAATTCCAGGCAAGTGTAGAATCGTTGAGCTATGTCTGTATTTTTAATATTAAACTGTATATACATACGTAGCGAAGGGCCAAGTTTAAATGGTAATTTTTTGATAAAATTACGTTTTAATAGCAGCAATGACATTTCGTCAAACCAACGGGCTAAACATTCGACGCACCACATAGGACGGCAGTAACAATTTGTACACGAGCTTTCATTGCTTAAAGGTGACGACTTCTTATGATCATGATCAATGTCATCACATTATGTATTTTAAAGGTTCAACGTTCATACAAGCAAAACATTTGTCTGCAATGCGATCTGCCGTATAAATAGGATTTTGAGCCACTTGATCTTTAAACATACCAAAAACGTTTCGATGAAATTGCACATTAAATTTAGAAAATACAACGCATTGATTCGTATACTAAAATCGCCAACTCCTTGTCGATTGGGTTTCACAATAATGCTGACCATTTGTAGTGTGTTATCATAATCAAACGACAATTGCGATGGGAATGGTTCATGATGTTTTCGGGATTTGTATCCGAGTCAGTATTTGTTAAGATAAGCGATGTGTTGGTTTGATGAATTTTATTGGTGGTGGCTCTTGCAATTTGTCAAACTTTTTTTCAATGTCCTCCTTAAAACGAAGCCAAAAAGTCCTCTAGCATTTTCAATCTCGAGCTAGAATTTTGTAAGGTAAACGATGTAGTCACGGGGTTTCCAACTGCTAAAAGCTCATCCAAATCTATATGTGTTACATCAGCTATGGACTGCATGAGGCTATTTATTGTTTAATCAGGTTCCTTGCAATTAATCGTCGCACTTGTGGGTTGATCCAAAGCTGGTGATGTGAAGCGATCGAACCAGTAAAATTCTGCTGTTGTTGCTAAAGCTGAAATTCAATTATTTTAAATAAAAAATCTTGATAAGTTATATTTTTTACCTTTTTATTGCGTTCCTCCAAAAAATGTTTGCAATCAATTGCAAATATTAAATGACAATTGTCAAAAACAGCTGTTGTGAAATTCAACATGATTTACGACAGCACTGTCGCTGTGGCGAGGTATATTCAAAAATCTGGACAGCGCAGTCGCCGGGGCGAGGTAAAATTGCCATGCTACAGTATGAATGCCACTGTTTTTATTTTTGCAAAGCAAGATTGAAGGTGAAAATGTTTGGTGAAAGCAGGATTAACTTTTTCCGCATTTTTCCCGCAAAAGTTTTAAACTTTTTCTTTTTTACAAAAGTTATAGGAAAGTAAAGTTATTGAGTTAATGATATCTTATATAGCTATCTTAAAAGTTTTGATATGAATTTATCTAAGATATAATATTAATTCGGAAACTTTTATCGGAGATGAAGTCTATGAAGCTATAATTGAGCTAAATATGTACATGATTTTTTTTGTTGGTAAAGTCATTATTGCGCGTTATTTTTATTTGATAGACGTAAAAGCTAATATATTCAAGATGTTGATGATGTATGAGGTGTTAATTTGCAAATTATTTATTTTTATATAACTTTCAGTCAAAATTATTAAATTTCTTCGCTTAAAAAAATGCACTACCTCCTAGGTAATGCTTAAAGCGTTCGATAACTTAACTACTAAACTAACTAATTTGAAGTCTTAAATCAACAAATATACAAGTTTAAAAATATATAAGAGATAAAAATAAGAACAACATATCATGCAAAAAGGCCTTAATTTGAAACATAAATAGAAGTTGCAAGGCAGCAAAGCAAGAATGCACGCTATGGCGTATAACTGGGCAGCAACTAACGAAACAAAAAACAAATAGGTCCCATAAATCTGGCCACAACATTATTACAGTAAATTATTTTCAGACACTGGGCTTTTATGTATCGCGAGCCATTTTTAAACTGATTAAAATTAGCATGTTTATCCTTATACGTGCATATACACACACAAATTTTCCATCTTCTCGATGTCCATTAAAAAACGCTAATTTTGGACATCTTAAAGAATTATTTCACACTGAGGAACATGAAATGATCGACTTTCCGTTAGTATATATTCCTACATTTCAACTAGTCTTAAGCTCAAAAAACTAAACAACCAGCAAATACTTCTGTTTTTGAATAAAATTTTCGTTTTTATTATATTAATTAATTTTATCATATTAAATTTCCCTGGAAAAATCACATTTACCCGAAAAACACCCTCAAATCAGGTACGATTCCGTGAAAATTCATTTTTTAACATACGGTACCTCTGTATCTCAAAATATTTGACAATCAATACGTGAGAAGAAGAACAAGAGTTTCCGGTCTAGTTTGTTTATGAATGTGACAGCCAATATTTTATATATTCAAATATTCGTATGAGAGCAAACGAATCAACTCTCTTAAAAAAATATTCTCAACAATTAAATTATATAAGTGGCTATTTGTGGAACTAACGTATGAAAGCCGAAATCTTCATAACTAGAGTGTTGCCAAACGCAAAAAAAACAAATTTGCTAATTTAAGCATAAAGCCCAATTTCCATGTGATTTTTCTTGAACTTATCTTATTAAATTTTTGTAAGAAAGAAAAAGCATGCGAGCACAACCTAATGCGCTTAGAGAATGCGAGAGTGAATAGGCACACATTTGCTATTTTTTATAGCATGTAATATTCTCAGTGATTTCGGAGATCAGAAAGTTCAAAAAGTTGAACTTTTTTATTAAAGTTGATTACATCCTATAAATTTGGCAGTCATTTTTATAGTTGCGCTATAATTTTATGTAGTCTCAAGTTTGACAGTTTTCAAAATAAAAACAAAAGTCAATGAAAAAATGTTGTAAGGTTCTGAGTTTCTCAAAATTTAGTTTAAATTGTTGAAAATACAATTTTAAAAAATAAGATAAACAAGTTAAGTAAGTAAAAAGTATGACGATTGCTATTTTAACAAAAATTAACATACATCTTTTGTTAAAGTCTTGCGGCATCAACACCAAAATCAGCACCATCATGAACGACAATTAATTGTTAGTGGAAAATGGTAGTACTATTTAATTTCCTTTCACGATTATTATTATTATTCCATATTTATTTTTTTATGAAACATAGAGCAGCTTATTGAAGCAGTGCGGTCACGGTCTGCACTTTGGAATATGGTATGTCAACAATGAGCTACAGGAATATTCAAACAGGACAACTCTTGTGGATGGAAGTGTTGGCAGAAGTTGGTAAGATAACATTTAAGGCCGAAACATTGCCCATTACACTGTGTCAGTTATTCTGTCGTTGCCGTTGTTTATTTCTGATAAAAAAATGCAAATTGGTTCATTTTGAGTTTTTGTTTTGGTAAAAAAATTGTCATTTGCTTACAAATAAACAAACCGAATTGTCAAACTTTTATAGCAAGATTGACATATATCCATCTCGCTCATTATGGCAAAAAATCTGTGAAATTTAATAAGATAAGTTCAAGAAAAATCACATGGAAATTGGGCTTAATTGTCGTTAAATGCAATACAGTAAGAAATATGCAAAATAATAAGAAATATGCAAAATAAGCAAGATTAGGCAAAAGCTTAACATTCTGAGCCTGGCTATGAAATATTTAAGGTTAAGTACCTAAAAAATGAGAATTTTTGTTTACTTTCGAGGACATGCATAGGATTCAAAAAAATGTTTTCAGAATAACTCCCTCCCCTTCCTCCCCTTTGAAAGAAGTTTTTAAATAGTCATCTATGTATGATGTTTCCTCGCAAAGTTACAGCCATTTTTGGTTACATTAATTTGAAACCAGTTTATTAATATTATGTTGTCGTAGGGGATCAAATTCATGTCACATTAAAATGGCTATAACTTTGCAAGAAAACATCACAGATGACCACTTGAAAGCTAATTTTAAAGGAAACAACGATCTAAGTGATGCTTTTATTAAAAATAAGCTTAACAAATTTCTCCTATAAATGGCCTCAAAAGTAGACAAAAATCCTAATTTTTTAGGTACTTAACCTCAAATATTTCAGAATTTTAATGTGATGGGTCAATTTTGAGGCCAAATTTGGATTCAGCGCAAAAACTTACTTCGAAAACGATCTTTAAAAATTGTATTACTTGAATTTACTTCATTTAAGCTTGAATTTTGACCTTTTTGCGATTGTTTTTCATTTTTCTATTACTCTGGTCCTCTGGTACTCTGATAAAAAATACTGGAATATCGAGACGAGTCAGGATTTCTTCATCTTTTTTTTTGACTACAATGTTGAAGAATATTAGACTAAGAAAAAAAATTTATTCTTCGAGATTACCTCACTTAAACCCAAATTTGCGCAGTTTTTTCTCTGTTTTCTGCGAGTTTTTCGATGGTACCAAGATACACAGCCACTTTATAGCAAAACAACCATCACCATCGTGTTCAGCAGACCCGAAAATATCAGTATCAATAGCAACAGCCCGTATCTCATGCGATCATCCCTTATTTTGTGATCTTAACAATAGCCCAGTTCACATTATCACACATGCTGTCCAACACGGTGTGACAACATCAATGTTCTACAATGTGAACGGTAGGATGGACCGCTTGACACACATGTTGGATAGATTTCAAAAATTTTTGATTTTTCTGCTAGCTTGTCGAACTATACAACCTGTGTGAACTGACTGTCAAGCCTAGTGAACATTTTTCATTTTAAATAAGTCTTCAGGCAGTTTACTTCGATGTGTACGCTAATAAATTGTTCTGAAATTGATGTTTGATGTCATGCTCGATAATGTGAACGCAAAGCAATATTGACAGTCACACATGTTGTCAAGCAATGAAGGACAACATGTGTGATAATGTGAACCGCCCTAATGAAAAGCGAAAAGCTTCGTTGCATTGTCATTTTCTGAATTATGCAATAATATACATAAATATTGGTAAATAGTATTTAATTGTAAATAGATATTGATAAAAATAATATTCTACTTTTAATGCTGATTGATAAAAATTTGAGTCCTTTATTTGAAAATCGTGACGGCTGATCAATAGCGAAAATGCTACGTTGCATTTGCATTTGCTACGTCAGTATCGGCATTTGGCAACAATGTATTAATTGTATTCAAATTTGAAAGGAGCTAGAATAAACACCAATTTTCTTTTGAAAGTCATTTATGCACATACATATGTATGTATGTATTTCCTTCTATTTTTGCTTGCATTTTTAGTTAATTTTTTCTGAAATTTACTTGGACTTGGACTTATTCGTTTAGTGTATTTTTGGCATTGTACGGTCAATTTTTTTCATTTTTTATTACTTCAGTCTATGAAACAATTCTTACAGACTTATGGATAAAATAAGAAATAACAAATAAAATTAAATACAAAATTATAACAGAACTTATAATTTAACAATAATAGAAAACTTAAATAGAAATAAATTTCTAGGAATAGAAAAATCTATGACCTGAGTTGCACTTAAATTATTAAATTCAATAAGTGCTCTCGTAATAGGTGCATTCAATGCGAAATTTGTCCTGCAAATTGGTAGGGCAAATAAATTTGTATGACGTAACGATCAAAAGACAACGTGAACTTTAAGATGGAAAAGGTTCCACGAAGCTTATAGAACTAAGTGCAAAATTAAGAAAACGTTTTTCCAATCTATTATCCATCTGAAAAAGCAGAGATACAGTGATCAGAAAAAACTGTCAAATTGGTCACTGTAGAACGTCCAGCAAAGAAACCATGTTGCATTGGAGTGATAATATAATATACTCATTCTCAAAATTTCTCTAAAAAGAAAAATTTCTACAAAGAGTTTTCATTAACACTCATAAACTTTTAACCCAAATAGCTACCATTTCATAAATAAGTAAGTTTTGCAAATTAAAAAGTGTCAATTACATAATATATAACGCTCAAAAAGTTTAATTTACTTGACACAATTTTATTGCTGCTTCGAAAAAATTGCCACTTCAAATAATACGCGCACAGTTGATTCTGTGGCCCCGGAAAAATAAAAACCGATTGAAAATAAAACTAACCATAAGAAAATTGACCGTACAATGCCAAAAATACACTAAACGAATAAGTCCAAGTCCAAGTAAATTTCAGAAAAAATTAACTAAAAATGCAAGCAAAAATAAAAGGAAATACATACATACATATGTATGTGCATAAATGACTTTCAAAAGAAAATAGGTGTTTATTCTAGCTTCTTTCAAATTTGAATACAATTAATACATTGTTGCCAAATTCCGATACTGACGTAGCAAATGCAAATGCAACGTAGCATTTTCGCTATTGATCAGCCGTCACGATTTTCAAATAGAGGACTTAAATTTTTATGTATATTATTATTTATGTATATTATTGCATAATTCAGAAAATGACAATGCAACGAAGCTTTTCGCTTTGCATTGTTAAGATCACAAAATAAGGGATGATTTTCTATTATGCACAAAAAGATCGACAGACAAAAACTAGACAAGCACATACATACATACATATACATATATGTGTGTGTGAAGGTCTTTGCTTCGTTTATGCTACAATACAAAATCGTAGTAAAGTAAAATGAATGTGAAACTTATGTTTTTAGTTATTTTTACATTTTTTATAATTTTATTCAATGTAACATTTAGTTGTGATACTTAGTCACAAAAAAATAAGCTAAAGAAAGCAAACAAAAATAAATGAACATACATATGTATGTAAATCTCAAATCTAATCTTTTTTTTTTTGCTTTTAATATGAACAAATTTCAGCCAATTTGAACAAAAAACAAAAAAGATCTATGTTCAAATTCCTGTTTAGATATTCCTTTTTTTTTTTTTATTTTTCCTATTTTATTTCATATGTTTTTCATTTTTGTGATAGAATCCTCGAAGATATACCGCATTTCATCAATTTTGTTCGTTAAGCTTTGTGCATTGATGTGACAAACCTTTAGACCATTACACTGCTTGGAAAGAATTCGAATGAGATTGAAAATATTGTCTCTGGAACTATAAGTTTCATTACCCACACTGCTCATAATAGAGAAAATATTTTAAGGTACCGCGTGCAGACTGATTGTAGCAATGAACCAATTTTTTATAAACAAAAAGTAGTTTTTTAACAATTATAAATAAGTAAATACAGTAATTATAAGTTAGATATATGCCTATATAAATAATAGAAAATATTAAAATTAAAATGAAAATAGCAGGGATGATTCCAACTGTATGCTGATAGTAATTAGGCCAAAGTGATTCACGAAAAAATTAAGTTTCTGGAACACTGTCATTATCGCTGACTATGGTATATAAGTTTGTTACAGATACCACGCGTTCTGCATTGACACCGTCATGAATTTTCACGTAAGCAAAGCCGCGTAGAGTGAAAACTGCAGTGAGTTCTTTACGTTTATATTGCAGTACCGCTTGTAAAATCGCATAGTTCACAGTGGTTAGACACTCATTCGCATAGATTGGCTTATTGGATTGAAAACCCGCATGGTGAAGGCGTAGTGAAGTTTTATTAGTGCGACGGAAAACAGATATGGATTTAAGCACAGAGTTACGATCGTATGGTGTTCCGAGTTTGATAATAATAGGTGCATCTCTATTATCCTGTGTTGATTTTGTATTTTTCGCCCGAAAAATGTTCCTAATTTTAGGTGGAGCGATATTCACTGCGGCACATAAATTATCAAAAATACAGTTAAGATTTTCATCATTTTCATAAGGAATGCCATTTAAACGAAGATCACAGGAAACAGTGGAGTTCTCTTGCTTAGTAAGCTGTGATTTTAAAGCATCAATCTTTGCTTTAAGTAACACAACATCAGATTGATTCTGTTCAAGGAGTGAAATTCACTCAGTAACGTCAGTAATGTTATGTTTAATCTCAACTATTTTTGGACGGAGCTCATTGAGGATTCTACTTTCACTTTCCTGAACTACAAGCATAAGCTGATTTTTTATTTGAGAGGTTATCTGCTCACTTAGTTCCTTAAGACGCATATCCATTGTTTTCATAATTTTTGCAGTTAGCTCATCTAGAATTTTAGCATGGCTGTTTTCAGTTTTTTGTGTTGCTGTTGAAGCATTATAATAGTCCATTATGGGCCGTTCCGAAAAAAGACGATAACTCGGGGCATAAAAAATGGAGGTTAGTCGTTGACTATCGTAAATTGAATCAATACTCAGTTGACAATAAATTCCCGATACCTAATCTTAACAATATTATGAACAAACTCGTCAAGGCACAGTTTTTACTACACTGGACCTTGCAAAGGGTTTTCACCAGATATTGGTCAGAGAAAAAGACAGGTCAAGAACTGCGTTTTCTACTCCTTTTGGACACTGAATTCGTCCAAAAATGATAGAATAGAAGATTATGCATTGCGCATCTCCGTTATTTTTGCTGTCATTTTTGAGCGTCATCTGGTGGACGGTTAGAGTTGCCGTGGTATAAGAAATCTATACCCAAGTTACTGTTTTGCTACTAATGTTCCCAAAAAGAAGTACTAATCACTATTATATAATATTATGCTACTCTTTTGATACTTCTATATTTTGTCATTGGAAAATTAGTTCAAACTAAGAATTCAAGAAATAGATGTGAAGACAAATATCGCAAAATGTCTTAAATAAGGCTTTTCGATGGACTTAGGCATGATTGGTATTAATTGCATGGATTAAGTTAATTTTATAGCAGAACAGATAAGAATCCATTAAAATTATTGTTTGAAGATCTGAAATATCGTTCTTATTTTAAATACATATTAACATATAGATTAAATCAAGATATATCAGAAAACTTTTTCGGAATCATTCGGTCCACTGGAGGTGGTCTACATGATCATCCTGACCGCCAACAATATAAATATCGCCTGCGCAGCCAAATCCTCGGGCATAATGAAGGGGTTTTGTCTGCTGCATCTAATTTAGATATAGACGATATGCCTGATTTGGAAGGGATATGCGGCCCTCTAACTGGTAATTTGAAATAAATGTTATATCTAACGTTTGAGTATTACATAATTTATTTTGCTTAGGAATAATTTTCAAACCAATAACAAAAACAACAGAAGCCAATTCTGCTGAGGGCGATAACAATAATGAAGATAATGAGATTGAAACCTTAGCTTACGATGACCTAGAAAATATTGCTGGTTATATATGCCATAAACTGCACGAAGAACTTCCCAACATATCAGAACATCATGAAACTGATATTAGCTTCACATGGGTTAACCATCTGGTGGCCTATCAAAGCCAAGTAACGAACTAATGACTCATATGAGACAACTAGATAACATTTTTTTAGAGTTTAATGAGGACGGAATACAAGTAACCGAAAATTATTTAGAAAAATTTTTAGAACAGGCGAATAATTTAAACTGCAATGTTAAAGTAAAACAATTGTTCTTCAGAGCTAGGATGTATTTTAGGATAAGACTTCTTAATAGGGACTTAGATGAAAACGTTTATAAGAGAAAAAGAAAACTTAATAAAACAATTGCCTGACTTAGAATGTGTTTTTCATTACTTAGAACAAGATCTAGGTATTTTTACAACTTTTGTGAATAAATAATGGTAAAATAGTTAAGTATAATAAAAATATAAATCAAACTAAATATTGAAGTTGAACTCAAAATAAAAAGTACTCCTCAACCCTTATGTACTTGGTGCAAAAGTAGAAAAATGCAACCGTAATCGTCCACCAGATGATGAGATGCGCAGAAGATTTCCATTTTTCAACTCGGAATGCGTAATCTGGTATTCTATCATTCTTGGAATTTGTCCGTGTGCCATTTGGATTAAAAAACCTTCCCACCACCTTTCAAAAGTTAATGAATTCCGTACTAAGAGAATTCATTAATAAAATATGCGTTGTTTACATGGATGATATCCTTGTATTCAGCACTTCTTTTTGAAGTGGAAAATATTCGAAACTATGCGAAAAGCAAAATTAAAAATTCAGGTCGATAAATGTGACGTTCTGAAGAAAGAATCACAACTTTTAGGACACATTCTTACGGCAAACGGTATAAAGCCTGACCTTGGAAAAATAAATGTTATTCGAAATCTCAAATTACCAGATTCTCAAAAGAAACTAAAATCTTTCCTAGGCATGACGGGTTGTTACAGAAAAGTCGTCAAAGACTATGCTAAGATAGCAAGCCCAATGACCAAGTTCTTAAGAAAAGGTCAATATAAGTGACCCAAGTTACATATTAGCGTTTGAGAAACTTAAGGACATTGTAACTAATGCTCCAATTTTAAGATATTCAAACTTTGAAAAGCGGCTTAAGCTCGTAACTGATGCAAGTGAGGTCGCTATTGGCGCCGCGGCGCGCCGTCTTAACCCAAGACGACCCAATAACATTTGCATCTAGAACTTTAAATACCCACGAAACAAACTATGCAACAGTTGAAAAAGAACTGTTAGCAATAGTTTGGGGTATCAAATACTTTCGTCCATACCTTTACGGTAAAAATTTCGATTTGGAAAGTGACCATGAGGGTGGTTCAGACATATATGAAAAAAATTAAAGTTGTTCCAAACTTCGCTCCCCGGGCACCTAAAGTTTCGTATTGGTGCCAATAAGAACCACATAAGATTTGGTCCATTTCAGAAAACATTTGATGAACCCGCCACTCTTTTGAAATCTGGAAAATGGCCCTCAATCTATCAAAAATCATTAATAACTCTCCGAAGCTGCCCCCTAGAGGGATCAAATGTATGACAAGTTCCCATTATTTTTCCTTCTCCAACATTTTTTCTGAACATATTTACCTCTTAGGGGTGCTCCCCTGCAAAAATGACATTCTTGTGAAATTATGAAATCGGGGGTAAGTAAGTTCAGAAAAAATGTTGGAGAAGGAAAAATAATGGGACCTTGTCATACATTTGATCCCTCTAGGGTGCAGCTTCGGAGAGATATTAATAATTTTTGATAGATTGAGGACCATTTTCCAGTTTTCAAAAGGGTGGCGGGTCCATCAAATGTTTTCTGAAATGGACCAAATTTTATGTGGTTCTTATTGGCACCAATACGAAACTTTTGGTGCCCGGGGAGCGAAGTTTGGAGCAACTTTAATATTTTGAACCACCCTAGTGACCATCAATCACTTAAGTGGTTATTTGCAAAATATTCAGGCAAAGACATCAGCACGAAGCTGCAAAGGTGGCTAATAGAGTTAGGAGAATATGACTTTAAGGCAGAATACATAAAAGGAAAATGTAATAATATTGCCGATTTTCTTAGCAGAATTGATGCCAACACAAATGAAATAAATTATCTAAGTGAAGATGAACTTAAGAAAGTAAATAATGAGGAAGATGAGGAATCAATAGAGGTTCAAACGATACATTCGCAGGAGGAGAACCTAAATGACTATATTCCCATTCTAGACACGGTTGTAAACCGTTTTAAAACACAAATTGTTTTAGTCAAGCAAATAGAAGTCAAAGTAAAAACTATTTTTGGCAATAAAATAATTTTTATTGATACAAGTGACATATTTTTTTTTTATTTATTTTTTCATATTCACATATCTTACAGTTACTCACAAAATTGAGTATACACCTTGATTTGCAAGAAATATTGGCAATTTTTAAAGAAATTAACAATGTTTAATAAATAATTTTAATGCATGGGGATAGATACCAATCTGACGAAACAATAACGAACATAAATTTTAATATTTTTGAGACATAACACATAAAGAATTCATAAAAACGTAAATTAAAGTAAAATTCATGTCACAAAATTAAGCATACAGTTCATTAAAATGAAGTATATAGTTCATTAAATCTTGATTATAAAAGATATTCTTTGATTCCAATAATTTGTAGGACTACTTGCTGCATCTGTTACCGATTAAATTCGTCGTGGCATAGAATCCACCAGTTTTTGGGTGAAAGAGTGTGAAATTTCTTCCCAGATCTTGGCTATCGCTCTTTTTAAGTTCTCCTTGCTCCACGAATGAAAATTTTTCAATTTTATTTTCACTTCTCCCCATAAACGCTCAACTGGGTTCCTTTCCAACGATTGTGGTTGTGTGTTAAGTAGGTTTGGAGAGTTTTATAGCAGCCAATCTTGCCATATGTGCGCCGTGTGCTTTGGATCATTATCCTATTGTAACTAAAACCTGGACGGAAGCTTAAGTATTGCGGCACTTTGTCGCAAATTTCGTCTTAAAACATCCAAGTAACCTTCTTTGGTCATAATTGAGTCTATAAATTCCATGGATCCGACGCCACTAGCTGTCATAGATCCCCACAGTATAACTGACCCTTCACCATGTTTGACTGTGGCTACTCAATTTTTAGTTTGCAGCGAAGAATTATTTTTTTTTTTATACAATTGATATTCCATCTGATCCCCAAAGATTAATTTTTGCCTCGTCCGTGAATATCACCCTTTTCTAAAAGCTCGGTGGCTGTTTAAAGTCATTTAAGCAAACTTCAAACCTTTTTTTTTAATTGTAGAAAAAATGAAATTCTTTTTGCGTGCAATTAATCTGTCCAAATTATTTTTTCGCAGTACTCGATGAACTGTTTTTGTGGATATCAGCTTTCTAATAACTTTGATAAATTCTGCTGTCGATTTTCGGATTGCACTTGCAACGGTGTAGTAACATGCCTCCATCAATTACGTAGAAAAATGTTCGTACGTCGTTTACATCCACTGACACTTCTGGAAATAGGTCATAAAATGTAGATTTTGTTGTTTTTCGTATTTCACCATCTTCAAAGAGAGCAAGAGGATAAAGAGCTAATTCATAAGTCATGTAGTTTTTTAGTTCTTCATCCGATTTTTTTAATACGCATATACACTGAAATAATAATAGTGGATCAACTGGAATAATATCATCATACACTTTGATTTTGCTAGTGGAAGCCAACAAAGCAATGATCTTGTCCTTCATTGACCTACTTTTCCAATCAAAATCAATTGAAGTAGCCGTTCGAAGTTTTTTTTTAGGTGGAGAGCATGCTGATGTGGTGTTCTTTTTTTTTAATAAGAATTAATACATCCTTTATTGATATATTTTTGTCTGCATACTGAATGCACGCAGACAAATTCGCAGGTATTTAAATACTGAAAAAGTTTCTTTCCGCAGAAGCAGCTTTCAGCGTTGATAATCCTCTAGTGACTTTTACAATATCTCCTAGTTCAGAGCTTAATTCAGAACTACATCCGATTTTGTCACAAATGAGGCAATCATTACTTATATGTATTATAACTTTTCGATGGTTCACCCATTTTGATACAAGGCTGTAACAAAAAATATTAGTAGAATTAATAACTAACCTTTATATCATGATTAATGATTTATATTATTAAATTTTGCTATTACATTCTAACTTTTAACATTGATTTGCTATAAAATATACTATTGACTCAGTAATGTTCAGTAATTGACTTTTATCACACTCACTGCACAATAATATATACATTAATTGTAAATAAACAATAATCAGAAAATATTTTTTTTTTCAGAGCGAATAACAAGCCTAGCAAGTTGTCACGTGTACTATTCTGTTAGGGCCCGCGTTAAAAACACCCAACAGCTGCTGTGGTTCCCTCTATTCCTCTCCCCACCCTTCATCATTATCCCTTGAGGCCCAAGATCAAGTTTGTAATAGTTCTTCTTTTTAAAATATAACTTTAAACTAATATAAATCAAGGAAATCTCCAAATAATTAATAATTAAAAAATTGAGATCGCACAAAATATTTTATTAACATTTTTTTCTTAATACTATTAAAAACACATTTCCAAAGTTTATATAAAGATTATAAATCTTACGGCGCTCCACTATAATAACTGTGATATTTGCTCTGCCGCAAAATATGACAGAAATCTCATTAGGAAGAAATTCAGTCACACCGAGACTCCTTTCACTACAAACGAGATAGTGCACTTAGATACTTACGTTAATAGTAAGCAGTCATTTATTATATTCATGTTGAGGTATAAAAGTTAATAAGTGTGTATTCTATAAAAAGAAAATTTACAAATGCTCAGAGAAACAGCTTAAGCCCATAAGCCTTGAGCTTTTACTTTTTGCTATAATTATATTTTGATACAATTTCAAAATATCTTTAAAGCAGTATAATAAGCCATTTTCTAGTTTTTTTTTTCTTTGATTTTTTGTATACTACGTTAAATACCTTATAATCGATTTATTAAATTTTAATCTTGATTGACTTTGATTATAATGGAATTACAGTTGCGATCAATATAATAGAAACAGGGTGTCATTCATGAATTGAAAGAAGATATTTCGAACAACTAACGTTTTTTTCTTCTAATATTTTACAGTATAGTTACTTGATAAGTACACAAGATGAGCACATGACATTTTGTTCCAAAAAAATAACGGTACTTTCTATGTTTGCTATTATATTGAGTAATGTGTAATTTCGAGCGGTCAAAATAATAGCAGTGCTCAACTCCTTTTCTTCTCAACACTAGGTATTTACTTTTATTAAAATAATTTGATCGTAACAAGTAAGTTCCATTATTTTTGTATATTAATCTAATGATTTTTTTTAAGTTGTTGCATTTAAGTGGGCCGTGGAAAGCATTTTACGACAGAGCAAAGTAAAATTATTAAAAATTCCATTTCGCAAGGTAAAAATTTTAAGGAAATTTTAAATTTTATCGGATGTTCATTGAAAATGGTTTATAATACGATAAAATACACAAATAAATGAAAAATACGAGGAAGAAAGCTTTCCATGTCTCCCCGGGACGTGAATTTTTCGATAAGGCTTTCGATACATAGTCCGTTTTTGCCTGCTGCGGAAATAAGGAAAGTGCTTAATATAGCAGCGAGTGTAGAAAACGTTAAAAGAAAACTCAGGAAAACTAATTTGAGTGCCCAGAGTCCACAACCACTTCTGTTAGTTTTAAAGAACCGTCAGTTAACTGTTCAAATAGGACTTACTTTATTGAAGTTCAATGTCAAAGTTATACATCTCATTTCACAATTTTAAATATAAGATGAACTACTAATTATTTTTAGTATTAAACTAGCAGATGCCCGCGACTTTGTACGCGTAGTCTGTTTTTCTGCGAAGGCAAACAATTTCCTTTTTTTAAAATAGAACTATTGTCAATTTTGGATTCTTCTTCACAGATCTAGAGTTCTTGTTGTTTTCTCTTCCATAAATATTCCATTGCAATGTCATGTGAAAGACAAAAACAAAGCACACACACAAACTAACAATTCAATTGGCCTAGTACACATTATCACACATGTTGTCCAACATCAATTTTCGATAATGTGAACTCTAGGAACGACCGCTTGACACACATGTTGGATGGATTTCAAAAGTTGTTGATTTTCCTGGTGGCTTGTCCAACCATACAACCTGTGTGAACTGACTGTCATGCCTAGTGAACATTTTTCATTTTAAATAGGATTTCATGCAGTTCACTTCGATTTGGACGCTCATAAATTGTTCTGAAATTGATGTTTGATGGCATGCACGAAAATGTGAACGCAAAGCAATATTGACAGTCACACATGTTGTCAAGCCATTTAGTACTGTAATTTTTTTTTTCATTGTTCAGAAATTCCGCGTTGCTGCGTTGCCAAATTGAGAATGAGAGCGAAAGCGAGAGTAAAATTTGAATATTCTCTTCCATTGCATTGCCATATAAAAATAAACGCACACGCACTAACTAACACACTAACTTGCTATTAAACGATTTGTTATGCTTACATGCTTCTTTCTATGTGTGAAATTAATTTTTTTAGCAATTTTAAAACTTTAATATTTTGATATTTAACAGGAATATCGTGATAACTTTAATTCTATGTTGAGACCAAGTGTCTAAGAAAGATAACTAAAAAAATTTGATCGAAATTGATTCAGTAGATTTTGCGTGAATCCCGTTCATCGAAAACGGCTATCATTTTATTTATATAGATAGATATACAACACTACTTCACCCTTTATTTAAGACAAACAAAATTTAAATTCAAATGTGTTCAAAAAATTTACTTGTGATTTAACAAACTTAAAAATACATACATAAGTGGTTATCAAAAATATACTTAATATTATTTTCTTTATTTCCGAAAATCTGGAGCTGTATATCACTTCTTGCCGCATACGAGAACTCTTACGAAGCTGTTGTCCTTCGGCTGCCGTGTTCGGTTCAACGGATGATCCTTCGATCAGTTGTTGCGTAGGTTGATCTGCAGTACGATGGTAACATACAGTTCATATCATAAGATGTTTGCGAAGAACTCATGTCGGAACTGTTTCTGGTTTTCAGTTGATTTGTGTGACGTTTAAAATAGCCATGCATTGTGTGGACCACATAGACCATTTTTCCGAGTTGTCGTGTGATGATACCTTTAATCCACTTTTCACCTCTTGCGTAGTTTCGAGCAAAAACTGGTTGATTAAGCTTGAACTTTTGCTGACTATAAGTTTTTGTGTATCGCTGTTTCGGCTCGAAAAGTTGACTTAATAATGTGCGAACAGGTCTGCCATGTAGTAACTCAGCAGGCGTTTTTCCGTTAGTGTTTGGCATAAAACGATATGTTGAAAGATAATTTAATACTGCAGCTTTGATGTGCAAACCGAATGAATCGGCTTTCAATTGTGGGCCATTGTCACTTACGAGTGTTTCGGGAATCCCTTCAATGGCAAAAATTGCGTTTAAGGCAATGGTTGTGGTTGTTGACATCTGTCAGCGTCAACGCATATATGTAAGCCACTTCGAGTTGAAAATTGGGCCAGCAAAATCCATGTGCACTCTTTCCCATGGGCGATTCGCTTCTGGCCAACTTTGATAATACCTAACAGGAGCAGGATTAACTACTTTACAAATATCACAGTTTTCTGTCAGCTGAGCAATGTTCTTGTCGATGTTAACCCACCAGACGTGTTGTTTGGCTAGCTGCTTCATTTTTGAAATGCCCCAGTGTCCATCATGCAACAATTGTAAAAATTTTTGTTTCAGGGATATAGGAATAATGGCACGGGTATATTCCGTTTGAATGTAAAGTAAATTATTATTGATCGTTAAAGCATATTGGTGATTAAAAAATGAGCGTAGATCAGCATCTTGTTGACTTAACTTTTCCGGCCATCCATTTTCTACGAAACAACGCACTCGCTGATGCGATTTGTCGTTATCAGCGTGCTTAATAATCACTGAAGCATTGATCGGTGTTTTTAATTCGGAGATATTAAAGCAATTTTCCTCAGAGTCAAATTTCTCGTCGCATCCTACTGGTAAACGCGATAAAGCATCTGCATTGCCATGTTCGGTGGTTTTACGGTACTTAACTTCATATTGGTAAGCCATGAGTGTTATCACCCAACGTTGCAAGCGGTGTGACGTCCTAGTGGGCAATTGACTATTTGGATGAAAAATGCTGACAAGCGGCTTGTGGTCGGTGACCAAAATAAATTTCCTTCCATAAATATATTGATGAAAACGCTTTACTCCAAATACTATAGCTAGCCCTTCTTTTTCTATTTGGCTATACCTCACTTGATGCTTATCAAGAGTTTTCGACGCAAAAGCGATTGGTCGCTCACTACCGTCTCGAAAGATATGTGAAAGAACCACACCAATACCATATGATGAGGCATCTGTGGCTAGAACCAGTGGTAGCTGTTCATCATAGTGCACTAATTGCGTTGCGTTTAATATGTGCGTTTTTAAAGCATTAAACGCTTAATTTTGTTGAAGCCCTTTTTTTCTGCGCAACATGTTTATTGGAGCCGATAACTGTGAATAATTGGGAATAAAATTGTGGTAATAATTTACCTTACCCATGAAAGCTTTCACTTGCTTAAGATCCTTAGGGGGTTGCAAATCCTTTACTGCTTTGAGTCCTGATTCATCTGGTAAAATACCCTGAGCACTGATTTGACGTCCAAGATATTCAATTTTTTCTTCTAGGAAAACACATTTTGGCTGCTTTCACTTGATGCCATTGCTTTGTAAAATCTGTAGAACTTGTTCAAGACGGCTTATATGTTCGGGAAATTACGGTGCAGTGATGATGATGTCATCAAGGTAATTCCCGCATCCTTCTACGCCTTGTAGTAGCTGTTCAAGATATTTTTGAAATATAGCTGGAGCACTGGCTATTCCATACGGAAGACGCTGGTACTGAAATAAACCAAGCGGCGTGTTTACCACCATAATTGCTTTAGAGTTGTTATCGAGTTCCATTTGAAGGTACGCATCCTTAAGGTCAATTTTAGAAAATTGCTGACCGCAACGAATTGTGTGGAATAATGTTTCTCGTGTTGGCAACGGATATTGCTCAATGTCAATTTGCGAGTTGAGAGCTAGTTTAAAGTCTCCACAAATTCTTACTGAGCCATCTGCTATAGGCGCTAAAACAATAGGTGAAGCCCGTTGTGAACATTTTATTGGCTTCCAAATACCAGCACTTGTGAGTCTTTCGACTTCTTTTTTAAAATATGGTAATTGCGAAAATGGTATCTGTCGACTTTTATAAAATTTTGGGTTCGCATTTGGCTTTAAATAAACACTAGTTTTAAAATTTTTTATTGTACCAAGAGCAGGTTCAAATACATCACTAAATTTTTCACAAAGAACGTTCACTTCATTTGCTTCACCTACGGTGATGTTTGCAATTTGCTGAATTTCGAACCCAAATTCTGTAAATAAATCAAACCCAAAGAGATTGTTTCCATTTTCAACATCAACAACAACACTTGTCAATTGTTTTTCTTTTTTACCGCACTTGACATACGCACACAGTTCACCTAGCACGGGAATTTGTTTTTGACCAAATCCGAATAATGTTCTTGTACACTTTTGTAATTTTGGGCTATTTAATTGTTTGTATGTTTTTAAATTTATAATAGAAGTTGTTGCACCAGAATCCATTTGAAATGGAACCAGTTTATTTGAAATTTCCAAATTAATAAAATTATTATTATTTTCTGTTTTCACAACACCAGTTGCACTATAAGCAGTCTCAATCGCGTCAATATTATTTTTACGTTGGTAATCTTTGTTTCTATTTACATTCTTATTTTCGAAATCGATATTTTTCTTAAATTTATTAATTTGTTTTGACATACAAACCGGTGAAATATGCCCTTTTTTGCCACACTTGTTACAGGCAGCATTTCTAAATCTGCATTTTTCACGTTTGTGTGTGTGTCCACAGCCTGAGCAAGATTTTAAACTTTGTCATGGTAGGTTTGTTTACGGTGAGAGAATTTACTGTAATTCCTTTTTCTTTCAATTTGTTATTTGACATTTGTTTTTCGGTGGCTTCTTCTTTTATTGCTGCTACTGTTTTTGTAGTAGCTTCATACGACTCTGCTATAAGCAAGACGTCGGCTAGCGTTGGCTGTAATTTCTGCAAAGAAGCAGAGCGCACTTTCACTCTCTTGCCAACCCACGGAGATCAGCTATCCACTCTCTATACGTTTGAAGATGTTTCATCTCTTTCTTAAAAAAAATCCTAACTCGCAGCGACCACATGAAGTTTTGATTGGAAATGCTCCGTTAGCTTTTCCGTTAAATTTTTGAACGTCTGTTCCTGCAACTGTGCATTTCCAAACAAATTTTTTAGCAGCTCAAAATTTTCTGTTCCTACCCACGATAGCAAAAAAGATTTTCGCTTATCCGCAGATTCTACAACAAATGCTAAAAAATGCTGTTTAAGTTGTTCCAAGTACGATTCCCATGTTTGTGTTTCCTTATTGAAACCATGAAAAGTTGGTACAATAGATAGGCTGCTTCCATTTGATGCAGCACCAGTTTAGGTTTGGAGAATCGACTGCATCCACTCCTGCTGTTGCAGAAGCAATTTTTTTGTGAACTTTTGTTGTTCTTTTAATAACTTTTCCACCACTTCACTGCTTTCATCCGGCATTTTAAATATTATTTTTTTTTTAATAAAAAATACCACGCAAAACAACCATTTTTTTTCAAAATAAAATGCACAACCGATTCGATTTTCTTTTTTAACGCGTTTCTCTTTCACTTTTTTTTTTGTTTTTGTCCTCGTCGCCAAATGTTAATTGTAAAGAACCGTCGCAGTTAATTGTTCAAATAGGAGTGACTTTATTGAAGTTCAATGTCAAAGTTTTACATCTCATTTCACAAGAGTAATTAAACAGGGTTGCATTTTAAATACAAGATGAACTACTAATTAATTAAAGTATTAAATATACAACAACTTCCATTGTTTAAAAGAATGCATATCACAAAGAGATCGGATTTTGCGTACGGGTACTTAAAATGGCCACTTGCAAAGTAGAGTGGAACGATGAGAGTAAGATCATTCCAAGTATCATATTCTGTGTTTGGGCTACGCCTTACATATTGACGAGTCCACCAAAAAAACTATCTTACTCTCATCGCTGCACATAATGCTTATCTACTTTGCAAGTGGCCATTTTAAGTACCCGAGCGCAAAATCCGATCTCTTTGTGATAAGCATTTTTTAAACAATAGAAGTGGTTGTGGATTCTGGGCACTCAAATTGGTTTCCCTGAGTTTTCTTTTAACGTTTTCTACACTCGCTACTATATCAAGCACTTTCTTTATTTCCGCAGCAGGCAAAAAAGGATTATGTATCGAAAGCCGTATTGGGCAATTCACGTCCCGGGGAGACATGGAAAGCTTTCTTCCTCGTGTTTTTTGTGTATTTCATCGTTTTCTAAACCATTTCCAATGAACATCCGAAAAAATTATAAGTTTCCGTAAAAGTCTCACCTTGCGAAATGGAATTCTTAATAACTTTAATTTGCTCTGTCGTAGAAAGCTTTCCACGGCCCACAAAAATGCAAAAAAATAATGGAACTTACTTGTTACGATCAAGTTTTTTTAATAAAAGTTAATACCTAGTCTTGAGAAGAAAAGGAGTTGAGCACTGCTATTATTTTGACCGCTCGAAATTACACAGTCCTCAATATAATAGCAAACCTAGAAAGTACCGTTATTTTTTGGAACAAAATGTCATGTGCTTATCTTGTGTACTTATCAAATTAATATGTTATACTGTAAGATATTAGAAGAAAAAAAACGTCAGTTTTTCGAAATATCTTCTTTCAATTCATGAATGACTCCCTGTTTCTATTATTTTGGCCGCAGCTGTATATTAGGGTGTTTTTTTTTCAAACTTTAGGACATGGATTTTGTTTATTTTTTCCTATATTATAGCTTGAGGAATAAAAATAATTGCCCCAACATTTGAGCTTCCTAGCTCTAACCTGAAAACTGCGCGGACAGAGTTTATGTCCAATTCTGTTGAAATTTAACGAAAAAACCGACTTACTAAAACGTAGAAAAAGTCTGCTTTAGGTGCCCAGATATAGCGTTTTGGGTTTTTTAGTTGAATGGGGGTCGCCACCCGAAGCAGGTATTTTTATTTTTTTTTTAAATTTGCGGTGCTGTGTGCCTATATAATAGAATCGGGTTTGAAGAAAATTCTCACAAAATTTCAGCTTCCTAGATCAAACCTGCGAACCGCGCAATCACTTTGTTTTTTAGTATAGTTCGTATGAAAAACGAAAAAGCAAAACAACGAAATCAGAAAATTTACTTAAACGCAAAAAAAAATCTGTTTTTCGTCTCGAATCCGAATATCGTAATGGTTTTTTCGATTGGTCCCAATTTTGCATATAAATGGTGTTAAATCAACAATTGGGAACCGCTGCATTCAAAGAGAATAAATAATCTAAAGAGATCTCGTCCGGTGGAACGGAAAAAAAGCTTTTCAGAAATTAAGTTCGGTTAACTTATGGTCTAAATTTTCGCCGTGAATAAATTCCCCTGAACAATTGAAAATGAAAAATATGTCGAAATACGAGCGAAACTCAAATGAGAGAACTGACAACTCACTTCTTCGCTTTTGTTTTCGTTCGTATTGTGTTTTCTATTATATTTCGCATGCTGCATAGAAATTTCATTTTATAATAATAATAATAATAATAGAGTTTAGCTACTACAGCTATTATAGCCTTCTTAGCTATTTAGCATTGAAGCTTTATACCAAGTAAAAAGCTAATTCAATAAAAAATGGAATAGAAAAAATTATCATGCACATTAATTTGTTATTTATTTTATAATTTTTTCTTAGCTTTATCGCACTTTCTCAACATACCCACTCACACCATGTAAAAATAGACATATAGATATTAAAATAATTATATGTATAAATTTACGTGGTCCAAGGCATAAATGTTAGAAAAAATTTACCCAGCATGCTGTGGGGCTCGGACAACACAAACAAAAAATTCACACCACCATTAAGCTACAAATTTAGCTACAGTTAGTTTTCAGTCTAAGCTTGAGTTGACCTTTTGACAAGCTAATGTTATAAACTTCGCAATTATTAATAAGAGTTGTCATGCGATTAAAAGGAGCTGTAGCCATATAATTAGTTCTACTAACCGGTTGGTAAAATAACTGATAAGAGTTACGAGTACTCCTCCGATTACTATTAAAATGTATATAGTTAAGAAGCTCTGGTGCAGCAAGAGACCCAGTTACAAGTTGATGCAGATAAAGTATATCCGCAATATTTCTACGCGAGCTCAAAGACTGCATATGTAATAACTTTAAACGATCCTCATAAGGAGGAAGGTTTAAAGGGTCAGTCCAATTTAAGCCATTGAGAGCAAAACGAATAAAATTTTTTTGAATTCTTTCAATTCTATTTATATGAATATTATAAAATGGTGACCATACTTGGCTGGCGTACTCTAAGTGAGGGCGCACTATTGTATTATATAAAGTCACCGTTACTAAAGGGCTATTAAATTCTTTTGCCCACCTCTTAATAAAGCCAAGCAGAGATGAGGATTTTTTACAAATTTGATTAATATGCTCATTAAAAGTCAACTTAGTATCAAAATGTATACCTAGGTCTTTGACTACATCGACACGACAAATATTTTTATCTTTTAATTTATAATCAAATTCCACAATAGTTTTCTTCCTGGTAAAAATCATAGCTTGGCATTTATCAGGATTAAGATGTAAGTTATTCTTAGAACACCAAACTTCAAAGGATTTCAAGTCAGACTGAAGTGGAAAAGTATCACAAACCCCCTTTACGTTCCTGTAAATTTTCATGTCATCTGCATATATTAGCAGATGGGAGTTTTTAATAATATGTGTAACGTCATTTATTGCTAAAATGAACAGGAGCGGCCCCAGGTGGCTTCCTTGTGGAACACCTGATGTCGCGCTAAATGGGGAGGAAAACACTCTCCTAAATTTTATTTGATACGTACGATCAGATAAATAAGATTCAATCCAGCTGACAAAACTTAAAGGAAATCCAAGCTTCTTTAACTTAAACAGAATCAAGTTATGTGGTAATTTATCAAATGCTTTACTGAAGTCAGTGTAGATGCAGTCAACTTGCCCACCAGAGTCCAAAGAGCTTAATGCAAAAGAGGTGAAATCAAGGAGGTTAGAAACTGTAGATCTGCCATTAACAAAACCATGCTGACGAGTTGTTATGACTTCACTACAGCACTCCTTAACCTGATCGTATAAAATATGTTCAAAAACTTTCGGTATTGATGATAACTTAGCCACGGGCCTGTAGTTTGAAACATCATTTTTACACCCTTTCTTGAAAATGGGGCTAATGTATGCATTTTTCCAAAATTTAGGAAAATAGCTTTCTCTAATTGATCTATTAAATAAAAAACTGAGGGGCTGACTCAGCATAGAGCTGCAGTTAACTAAAACTGTCGCAGGAATACCATCAGGACCGGAGCTGAAATCATCATTAACAGATGAAATATATTTCTCTATGAGGTCAGGAGAGAAAGATATCTCATTAACCGAAACTAAAGGGTCGTTATCCATATATTCAAAATAGTTGATTTCAGGGCTAAATAAATCCGTGATTCCTTAAACAAATTGGCAAACAACCCGGCTATAATTTGTGGGTCGCTAGTGAGCCCATCAACTGTTTTAAATTCAGATGGAAACCCGTCAGATTTTTTTTTAGAATTAATAAAACCCCAAAAATTCTTGGGGTCATGAAGAATATTCAGCCTAATTTTATTCAAAAATTCAGAATAAACCAAAGCTGACATATCTTTAAATTCAATAAACAGTCGCTGATAAGCAACAAGGTCATTTCGGTCCTGGCTACAAACGTATTTATTCCATGCCCTATTACGGCCATTCCGAATTTTTTTCAAATCCTTTGTATACCAAGGGTACGAGGAATTATTAACGTACCTTTTTGTATATGGCACCGACATTGCTATGGCAGAAAAAAGTTCACCATAGAAAAATTTAATGCAATCATCAAATGTATTGTTATTAAAAAAATTTAGTAAGTCGTCTAATTTATTTCTTAAATTTTCGTTCAATTTCAAAAAGTCAGCTTTCTTAAAATTGAATTCGTAAATATTAATGGATGAACATGCATTAGTCAAATTTTCATTGTCAGATTGGTACACAATACTCAAAGGTGGATGATAGGAATCTACCGTAGACAGAGCATGGATAGCATTTCTTACAACAACATTGCTACTATTTGTAGCCAAGACTAAGTCAAGTTGTCGTCCGTGGCAATTAGTTATACAACTTACTTGTTGTAAATTTGAAAGTATTTCGTCAACAAAAATTTGTTGTTGTCGAGTTTTTGGACAAGATGCATAAAAATATGTACCATCGTCCGAAGGAGTCCATTTTAGGTCAGGCAGATTAAAGTCACCTAACAACAAAATGTCGTCATTAGCGTCTAGTTCATTAATAATATGTTCTACGGCCATCGAAAGACATTCGTAGACATCTGCGCTACTATTTGGAGGAACATAAGTGTTAAGAATGTATAAATTAGTGTTACAATGTGTAACTTTAACACATAACAGTTCAATATTAGATGCACAGGCAATTTCGACTAATGAACTAGTTAAATGATTTTTTATAGCTATTAAGACGCCTCCACCAACAGAAGAAATATCTTCCAAGTGTCTGTCTCTTCTGAAAACTTGGAAACTATTATCAAAAAGTTCCATATTGAGAAAACTGTTATTTAACCAAGTTTCGGTAAACACGATAATATCCTCAGAGAAATTCTGAGTTGATAAAAAGATATCTTGCGTCTTGGAACGCAAACCCCTTACATTTTGATAGTAAAGGGATAGCCGTTTCAGTTTTTTGAATTGGAACGGACAGTGTGTCGGACAGTTTTATTAATTTTTTTCGACTTGAATTCAGAAACAAAGATATTATCTACCCATGCATTAGAATTTAGAATGGCAGAAAAATAAGAAGTCGCCACTGTAATTTTAAAAGACGCATGAGTTGTTTTATTACCGATTTTCCTGCATGAAATGAAGGCGTCGGCAGGAATAATATGTTTTTGTCTGATAAAGTTTTTAACATTGTCAGTGGTAGTGTTATGTTGAAGTCGTGAAATAAAAATAGATTTTAACCTTGGCAATGCCTGCAAAGAAACAGGAGGCACAATCGCATCAACCTCCCGTGGATTGGGAATAACTGAAATCGAAAGAGGAGTAATTAAAGAGGAGGAAGGGGACGGAGGGTTAGTTACAGAAATAGTAGCAGGAAAATTGCGAATAGGTGGAGAAGTAATTAGAGAGCAATCCACGGAAGTTTTGTCACGACTGATGCCCGCACTATTCGCTCTCCCCACATTACCCAGATTCTTGTTTAATTTCCTTTTAGATTTTCTTTTCTTCTTTAAGGGAATAGCTTGTTTAGGTAAAGAAGAGATCGAAGGAGTGGAAGCAAAAACCAAAGGAGCCTCGGTAATAGTTTTATTTTGCAAACTAACATCAGGTGAAATAGCCTCATTAAGGCATTTTTCAATTTGGGGAGTTGAATCTAGATAATTGTTGAGAATATCTCTGAAATTAGTATTCAGATTGTTAAGATTTTCCCCAAATTGCTTAATTTTTTCGAAAAAAACCGACGGGGAAAGGGCCCTGCACGATGGACAGTACCAATGCAGGCCCGAACGTACAGAACATAATAAATCTGTAATAGATTTCGTCAAGTTTGCACAAGAGGCATGAAAAACTTGTTCACAGGGACCTGAACAAGAAAACATAGAACATAGTATATTTTGGCTTTTGCATTGATCTCCTAGAGAGCAAGCTAATAAATTTTCGGAAGAAAAATAATCCATCATAAAATATGTATGTTTGTGGAAAATATGGCACCCAAAAAAATTAAAAGAAAAATAAAATAAGAAAATGTTTTAATGTTGCTTAAAAAATTTTAGTGTCGTGAAAAAAAGGGTTAATAATTGTACAAAATGCACCCGTTAATCAGCAACAACAAAAAACAACTGAGTTTAAAGTCAAGCTTTGTATACGAATAAAGCATAAAAGCAAATCAAAAAACAAAATTGTCGCACTGCTTACAATATTTACGCTTGCAGAAAAAAAATATTCACATATGTGTGTTTGTATGTACAAATGAAAAAACCATATTCAATAAACAAAAGCACAAAATTAAAGCAAAATTATTACTACTAGCATGCAATTTTACTAGCAACGATACTGCAATTAAACACAAGTTTAGAAAATTATTATTTAGTACACTTAAATGACAAAAAATTTATAAACAAATCACGATACACTTAACAACACAACCGACACTGACTAAAGGACGATGTCAACTGTATGCAATTCATATTGAAAATTTGTAATTCATTTTATTTAATTATTCATGTTAAAAATTTTTATTTAATTAATCGAGATTGAATAAATCACAAAAATAAAAAACATATGAAATAAAAGAGGAAAAATAAAAAAAGGGAATATCTGAACGGGGATTTGAACATAGATCTTTTTTGTTTTTTGTTCAAATTGGCTGAAATTTGTTCATATTAAAAGCAAAAAAAAAATTAGATTTGAGATTTACATACATATGTATGTATGTTCATTTATTTTTGTTTGCTTTCTTTAGCTTATTTTTTTGTGACTAAGTATCACAACTAAATGTTACATTGAATAAAATTATAAAAAATGTAAAAATAACTAAAAAACATAAGTTTCACAATCATTTTACTTTACTACGATTTTCTATTGTAGCATAAACGAAGCAAAGACCTTCACACCTACATATATGTATATGTATGTATGTATGTGCTTGTCTAGTTTTTGTCTGTCGATCTTTTTGTGCATAATAGAAAATCATCCCTTATTTTGTGATCTTAACAATGAAAAGCGAAAAGCTTCGTTGCATTGTCATTTTCTGAATTATGCAATAATATACATAAATATTGGTAAATAGTTATTGCTAGATGATAGTATTTAATTGTAAATAGATATTGATAAAAAGAATATTCTACTTTTAATGCTGATTGATAAAAATTTAAGTCCTCTATTTGAAAATCGTGACGGCTGATCAATAGCGAAAATGCTACGTTGCATTTGCATTTGCTACGTCAGTTTCGGAATTTGGCAACAATGTATTAATTGTATTCAAATTTGAAAGGAGCTAAAATAAACACCAATTTTCTTTTGAAAGTCATTTATGCACATTAGGGTGGTTCAGACATATATGAAAAAAATTAAAGTTGTTCCAAATTTCGCTCCCCGGGCACCAAAAGTTTCGTATTGGTGCCAATAAGAACTACATAAAATTTGGTCCATTTCAGAAAACATTTGATGGACCCGCCACCCTTTTGAAAACTGGAAAATGGTCCTCAATCTATCAAAAATCATTAATATCTCTCCAAAGCTGCCTCCTAGAGAGATCAAATGTATGACAAGGTCCCATTATTTTTCCTTCTCCAACATTTTTCCTGAACGCACTTACCCCCTATCACAACCCCTTAGGGGTGCTCCCCTGCAAAAATGACATTCTTGTGAAATTATGAAATTGACTTCCCCCTCTTCTCAGATGCCTCAGAAGGGGTAAAACGTAAGACGAACTCGCATTATTTTTACTCTGCCAAACTTTTCCTTTGAGACACCTACCCCCTATCTGCCACCCTTTTGGGGGTCCCCCTACAAAAAACCTAAAAACTTTCGAAAAATAGTTCATAGCTTCCCCGGAGTGACCCCAAGAGGGTTCATATGTATCACTAAGTCCTATTATATTTTTTTTTCTAATATTTTTCCCCAACATACCTACCCTCCATCTGCCACCCTTTTGGGGGTCCCCCTACAAAAATCAGAAAAAATTAAGAAAATTTCTAAAAATAGTTCATAGCTTTCCCGGAGTGACCCGTAGAGTGGTCTAATGTATTACCAGGTCCTCCCTACATTTTTCCGAACATACTTACCCCTATCTCAACCCCTTTGGTGGGATCCCTTTGAAAAAATTGAAAAAGTTTCGAAAAATAATTCATATCACTACTAGGTTGTATTATATTCATTTTTATTGCATTCATTGTTTATATTAGCTGGCTCTTTTCACAAAAAAGGGTACTTTTTGCGATATACTTCTACGATTTGTAGCATTAGCTCTTTTTATTCTCCATCATTTGGCAAAATTTGGTTGTAGTCTTTCACAAACGCAACACCTTTTTCAGCGGTGTCATTTACGACAATTAAACCTTTGCAAAAAGAGAAATCTTTTATCTCATAATCAGATTCCCAAGATAATTGAAATTATTGTATTCAATTCAAAGAAAACAAAAAAGGTTTTGGTTCTGTGTGAAACAAAGTGACTTAGACTGTGGTTTTGTAAAATTTTGACGTTTTCGATACTCCTGCCGTTTTTCAATTTCACGACGGGATGCATGAACTTGAGATATTCAACTATTTTTCCCTTTTCTGCATAAGATACTCTTCAATCAAAAATGCGAGAAATACTGTTTCCTCTACCAAATACTTACCAAAAATGATTTTTAAATTTTTCTGTATTGTCATGAAAATGGTTGGATCAATATTTTCATATGCAATCGAGTCTCTTACGAAGGAATAATCAATAAATGGAGCTTTCACAGCAGTGGTACATCTAAGCCATACTCGAATATATTTTAGTATTATATAATACAAATATGTATCTCGGACTCCATTTAATCGTTACGCAGCCAAAATGAATTGATCACGAAACATATAAATTTAAAGATTGCATGTCAACCGCGCATGGCTCATTGCCCCAGGCTTAAAGAATTTAGCACTCCCTGCACCAAGAAATATTAGTGCTAGATCTAGAAACTCCTTATAATCATCTCTGCTATGACAGATAACAGAAGCTTTATATACATATATCATTGCATTCATCGTTTGATCGCACGAAATTATCTACCAGGCCGCTTTTATAGGATTTTTGATCTAATTTATTCCACTCATTTAAAAACCGTTCAAAAAGGGTAACCTCAATAGTAGTACTCGAACCAAGCTTTGTATCAAAAATACTTCGAAGTGCAATTTCATTTACATATTTGATGGCGGCATGGAAGATTTATTGGTTTACGTTCTAGTCGGTTCTGCAATATGTGCTCCAGATCTTTCGCCTGTATCAATGGGAGTCGTATCAAAACCAATAACTGCAATATCATCGACTATATTCCATTGTAGTAATACATTATATACTGCCATTGAAATATTTTCACCACTAGAGCTGTTAATTTTGCGCCCAGAAACTTTTTTGTTTTCCTTGAATTGAATACAGAATTTTCAATTATCATCGGAATCTGATTATGAGATCAAAGATCTCTCTTTTTGCAAAGGTTTAGTTGTCGTAAATGACACCGCTGAAAAAGGTGTTGCGTTTGTGAAAGACTACAACCAAATTTTGCCAAATGATGGAGAATAAAAAGAGCTAATGCTACAAATCGTAGAAGTATATCGCAAAAAGTACCCTTTTTTGTGAAAAGAGCCAGCTAATATAAACAATGAATGCAATAAAAATGAATATAATACAACCTAGTAGTGATATGAATTATTTTTCGAAACTTTTTCAATTTTTTCAAAGGGATCCCACCAAAGGGGTTGAGATAGGGGTAAGTATGTTCGGAAAAATGTAGGGAGGACCTGGTAATACATTAGACCACTCTACGGGTCACTCCGGGAAAGCTATGAACTATTTTTAGAAATTTTCTTAATTTTTTCTGATTTTTGTAGGGGGACCCCCAAAAGGGTGGCAGATGGAGGGTAGGTATGTTGGGGAAAAATATTAGAAAAAAAAATATAATAGGACTTAGTGATACATATGAACCCTCTTGGGGTCACTCCGGGGAAGCTATGAACTATTTTTCGAAAGTTTTTAGGTTTTTTGTAGGGGGACCCCCAAAAGGGTGGCAGATAGGGGGTAGGTGTCTCAAAGGAAAAGTTTGGCAGAGTAAAAATAATGCGAGTTCGTCTTACGTTTTACCCCTTCTGAGGCATCTGAGAAGAGGGGGAAGTCAATTTCATGATTTCACAAGAATGTCATTTTTGCAGGGGAGCACCCCTAAGGGGTTGTGATAGTGGGTAAGTGTGTTCAGGAAAAATGTTGGAGAAGGAAAAATAATGGGACCTTGTCATACATTTGATCCCTCTAGGAGGCAGCTTTGGAGAGATATTAATGATTTTTGATAGATTGAGGACCATTTTCCAGTTTTCAAAAGGGTGGCGGGTCCATCAAATGTTTTCTGAAATGGACCAAATTTTATGTGGTTCTTATTGGCACCAATACGAAACTTTTGGTGCCCGGGGAGTGAAGTTCGGAGCAACTTTAATATTTTGAACCACCCTAATGCACATACATATGAATGTATGTATTTCCTTTTATTTTTGCTTGCATTTTTAGTTAATTTTTTCTGAAATTTACTTGAACTTGGACTTATTCGTTTAGTGTATTTTTGGCATTGTACGGTCAATTTTTTTCATTTTTTATTAATTCAGTCTATGAAACAATTCTTACAGACTTATGGATAAAATAAGAAATAACAAATAAGATTAAATACAAAATTATAACAGAACTTATAATTTAACAATAATAGAAAACTGAAATTATGAATATAAGTTTATTAACATTTTCTTAAATAAATTTCTAGGAATAGAAAAATCTATGACCTGAGTTGCACTTAAATTATTAAATTCAATAAGTGGTCTCGTAATAGGTGCCAGAGAACGTCACTGAGCCATTCATCATTTTTTCCATTCATGAATCTGTTGAATCTTTCAGCTGATTCAGACAGATTCACCACTCACAAAAAATTTAGTGAATCTAGACACCATTCAGATTCACGGAAAAATCTGTGAATCTGAATCTGCTTCTGCATTATTTCTAGGGAAATGTCGAAAATAGTCATTTTCGAGCTTTATCTATGCATTGGTGCAAAAAAAAAGAAATTTATGAACCACCCTAAATTTTGTTTTTGCTCCAATCAATTATGAAAGGTCGAAAATACGTTTTGGATAACTTTAAGAGAAGCTCCGGAACTTGAAAACTACCAAAATGATCGAAAGCGGTCCTTTCCAGGGTCCGGAGCCACCCTAAATGATGTCAAAAATTCATATTCGACGTTTTCCCATTAATTACAGAAAAAAAAATTTTCTCCGAAAATAGGTCAAAAATGGTCTTTTCTCGGGGCCGGACTCCGGAGCCACTCTAAATGATGTCCAAAATCCATTTTTGACCCTTTCCCATTAACTACAGAAAAAAAAATCCCAAAAATTGGTTAAAAACGGTCCTTTCCCGGGGCCGGACTACGGGGCCACCCTAAATGAAGTCCAAAATCCATTTTCGACCTTCTCCAATTAATTACAGAAAAAAAAACAAAAAAATCCAAAAATAGGTCAAAAACGTTCCTTTCCCGGGGCCGGTTTACGGAGCCACCCTAAATGATGCCCAGAATCCATTTTTGACCTTTTCCTATTAATTACAGAAAAAAAACAAAAAAATCCAAATATGGGTCAAAAACGGTCCTTTCCCGGGGCCGGTTTACGGAGCCACCGAAATCCTTTTTTGACCTTTTCCTATTAATTGCAGAAAAAAAAATTCCAAAAATGGGTCAAAAACGGTCCTTCCAGGGTCCGGAGCCACCCTAAAAATGTTAAGGAATTGGTTCAAAAACGGTCTTTTCTACGGTCCCGACCATCCCTAAGTGATGTCCAAAATCCATTTTCGAGCTTTCCCTATCGATTGGAGCAAAAAATTTTTTCGAAAATGGGTCAAAAACGATCCTTTCAAAGGTCCGGAGTCACCCTAAGTGATGTCCAAAATCCATTTTCGACCTTTCCCTATCGATTGGAGCAAAAAAATTTTTTCGAAAATGGGTCAAAAACGATCCTTTCAAAGGTCCGGAGTCACCCTAAGTGATGTCCAAAATCCATTTTCGACCTTTCCCTATCGATTGGAAAGAAAAAAAACAGTTTTTCTGTACTACAGTTCAACATAAGTGGCTCACGCTATTCACTGCTTCATGAATCTGAATCCATGTGAGTGTGAGCTTTTTACGCATTCACATTCATGAGCCTAGAGCTACTAAAAGCTCAGATTCATGAGCAGCATGTCATCTACGGATTCACTATTAGTGAGTGTAAGTATGATTCACACTCACTGTTTGCATGCAAAAGGCACACTCACGGCTCATATTTTTGGTAGAGGCTCGAAACACTCAGTGAGCTACTCAATGACGTTCTCTGATAGGTGCATTCAATGAGTAATTTGTCCTGCAAATTAGTAGGGCAAATAAATTTGTATGACGTAATGATCTGCAAGGAACTTTAAATTTTACAAGTTCAAGCAAATGTGAACAATTAATATGGCCCGAAATAATGTCATATACAAACATTAAAGAAGCTATCATCCTCCTTGCCTGAAGAGACTTTAGATTAATCAAAAGATAACGTGACCTATAAGATGGAAAAGGTTCCACGAAGCTTAAAGAGCTAAGTGCAAATTTAAGAAAACGTTTTTGGACTCTTTTCAATCTATTAGAGTGAACCGAATAAGAGGGATACCATACTACTGATGCATACTCCAATTTTGAACATAAGCAGTATACAAAACTCTACGCGTATATGGATCATTAAAATCAGAACTATTGCGTCTAACAAAAGCCAACATCGAATAGTATTTTGGAATTAAAAAATTTATAAGACTTACAAAAGTGAATTTTGAATCAAATACGACTCCAAGGTCCAATATTTCACTAACTAAACTTAGAATAGAGTTATTCAAACAATAAAACGATGTAAGAGGTACAACAGCCTTGCAAAACGTAACATGATAACATTTTGATATATTTAAAAATAATCGGTTTTTAGTACACCAAACAAATAAATTATTTAAGTCATTTTGGAGAGACATAACATCCAATTGATTTCGGATATTAAGGAATAGCTTCAGATCATCAGCGTAAAGTATAAAGCTAGCTTTCTTAAAACATTTACCAATGTCATTGACAAATAAAATGAAAAGGAGTGGCCCTAAAATGCTTCCTTGTGGAACATCAGAACTGGCAACAAATGGCTTGGATTTAATTCCATCAATTAGTACATAATTTAGCCTATTATTTAGATAGGAGGCTATCCATTCTAAAAATTTAGAATGAAATCCCAACTTGGATAATTTAGTAACAAGAATTTCATGAGGAACTTTATCAAATGCCTTAGCGAAGTCCGTATAAATTGTGTCAGTTTGTAATCCATCTGAAAAAGCAGAGATACAGTGATCAGAAAAAACTGTCAAATTAGTCACTGTAGAACGTCCAGCAAAGAAGCCATGTTGCATTGGAGTGATAATATTTTTAACAGCAAAAAATACCTTATTCTTTACTATACTCTCAAATAATTTTGAAACAGTGGAGAGTTTTGAAATGGGTCTGTAGTTTGAGACATAATTTTTATTACCACTTTTGAAAACGGGATTAACAAAGGCAATTTTCCAACCATCAAGAAAATAACCCAAGGAAAAAGATAAATTAAACAAGAAGCATAATGGCTCAGATATTGTTGTGATACATATTTTAAGAAGAAATGGAGAAATACCATCAATGTCAGGTTTTTGAGAGTTTTTTAAACTGCAAATGCCATTCATAACATCTTCTACTGTAAGTTGAAGCGAGCCAAAATCAATTACATTGTCAATTTGCTCCAGTACCTCAGTATTATAACAAGCAATATTTGACTCAAAATTCGATTTAAAGAAGTCAACAAAAAGGTTAGCTGATTCATGTAAAGACAAATTTCCAAAATCTTATGGTTAGTTTTATTTTCAATCGGTTTTTATTTTTCCGTGGCCACAGAAAAAGGTATTAGAATGGTTAACCATCACATATAATTGGATATCTAATTGACTAAGCGGTTCAAAATATATCAAGCAAAAACGGCCAGATTTGAAAAGAAAGTAATCAACTGAAACTATATTTTTATTTTGAGTCCATTTAAAGAGAAAAATAAAATCAAATGAATATAGGATTCGAAATGTAGCGTTGAAAATTACGGGAAATCAATAAAAACTAAAATTAATTTTAAAATTCATGCAAATTACTGTTTAATGTGTAATGCGAGTAACATTAAGAGTTCAGCAGGTGCGATATTGAAAAATTGATATATTGTTTAATCTACTAAGGTAAATGAAGCGGTGATGGTATAATTTGTTGTCATTTGTCGCACATACAATGAATACAATGTATTAATTGTATTCAAATTTGAAAGGAGCTAGAATAAACACCAATTTTCTTTTGAAAGTCATTTATGCACATACATATGTACTATGTATGTATTTCCTTTTATTTTTGCATGCATTTTTAGTTAATTTTTTCTGAAATTTACTTGGACTTGGACTTATTCGTTTAGTGTATTTTTGGCATTGTACGGTCAATTATCTTATTAGCTAGTTTTATTTTCAATCGGTTTTTATTTTTCCGTGGCCACAGAATCAACTGTGCGCGCATTATTTGAAGTGGCAATTTTATTTCAGAGTTTCAAAGCAGCAATAAAATTGTGTCAAGTAATTTAAACTTTTTGAGCGTTATATATTATGTAATTGACACTTTTTAATTTGCAAAACTTACTTATTTATGAAATGGTAGTTATTTGGGTTAAAAGTTTATGAGTGTTAGTGAAAACTCTTAGTAGAAATTTTTGTTTTTAGAGAAATTTTGAGAATGAGTTGTTTTTGTGATGCTGATCGTAAGTCTCAATAAGCACGATAATATCGAATGTCAGGATTTTTAATATTTGTTTAATAAAAGGCTGTTTTCAAGGACAAAGTATTGACTTTTTAGCTATTAATGAATTTTATTTTTTTTTTTGGAAAAAATATTTCTGATCAAAAAATGAATTTCTCACAAAAAAATATTTTTTGTCGTTATATTGTCCTTAACATGAGGCTTTTGTTGGCCCATAACCCAAAGTAATGTTGGATTTTGTCCCTCCCATTGAGATTTTTGATTTATATCATAGGAGCTACAAGACTACAACTCATTTGGCGGAACGGCTTTTTCTATACAAAAGTTATGGGCTTCTCCTTAGGCCTATGAAATAACTCGCTCATATTTTCATTAGACGCGCAAAGGTGTTTAAGATAACGACAAATGACAACAAATTATACTATCACCGCTTCATTTACCTTAGCAGATTAAACAATATATCAATTTTTCAATATCGCACCTGCTGAACTCTTAATGTTACTCGCATTACACATTAAACAGTAATTTGCATGAATTTTAAAATTAATTTTAGTTTTTTGAATTTTAGTTCGAAATCGCCTTAAGCACTACTGCTTAGAACCCTTTTTCAAAAATTATCTTCAGGCTACCTCTATTTGCCTACAAAACCATTTCAAAAACCTTACTGTTTCGGCAGTCTACTGCCCACCTCGATTCGCAATCAGTGGGGAAAAATTCAAAGAATTTTTCGATACCTTGGGAACTAGATTTTTAGCTGCTGGAGACTATAACTCCAAACATACATACTGGGGATCTCGTCTTATAAACCCTAAAGGCAAACAATTATATAATATGTTACTGAAATATCGCACCACGTTCGACTATGCTTCTTCTGGTCAACCGACATATTGGCCAGCCGACCGAAGGAAAATCCCAGACCTCATTGATTTCGCCATCACAAGAGGTATCGATAGAACCTTATTAACAGCCGAGATAAATTTTGACTCTCTTCAGATCATTCTCCAATAATTTTTTGCCTTTTAGAGAAATCAGTTGACCTTAAGCCCCCTATGAGACTAACATCGCATAAGACTGACTGGCTAAAGTATAAAAAATACATAAGCTCACACATCCACTCAACCTATTCGATAGAACACAACGAGCATATTGACGATGCTTTTGCCGTTTTTAATACAATACTGTATTCAGCTGCTGAGCACTCAACACCTGATCAGGCTGAGAAAAATACAAAAACCCGTTTCCTTACTAACAGTGAAATTGAAATTCTTGTAGCAGATAAGCGTAGGTTAATGCGAGAGTGGCAGGTCCATAGATCCCCAACTTCTAAAGCAAACCTAAAAATTGCTACATACAAACTTAGGTCTGCGTTAAAAAACAAAAAAGACGTGGAACAGCAAAAATATGTCTCAAAACTTGCCCCAAATGCTAATGTACTAAAATCCTTGTGGAAAGCCACCAAAAAAATTAGAGCTCCCATTGAAAGTGAATCTCCGATAAGAGACCTACATGGAAATTGGGCTAGAAGTGATGCAGAAAAAGCTGAGGCTTTTGCCAATCACTTAAGTACAGTTTTTCAACCAAATCCGTACATTCAAGGTTTCATGCCTTCCCAACTGCCAATAAACACCGATACTATCCAAATGAGTTTCCATAGCAGTAATTTAATCAGTTTAATTCAAGAAATGTGTCCTAAAAAAGCCCCTGGGTGTGATAACATCACTCCCAAAATGATTAAGGAACTGCCTCACTCAGGTGTCATCTTTCTGACCAGGCTTTTTAATGCTATAATTCAGTACGGATATTACCCAAAAGAATGGAAAAACTCGTTGATAACCATGATACCAAAACATGGGAAAGATCGTACACTACCGTCATCGTATAGACCCATAAGCCTTTTACCTTGCTTGTCAAAATTATTTGAAAAATTAATTCTAGCAAAATTAATGCCATATATTACTGATAAAAACTTATTACCGCCTCACGAATTCGGCTTCCGAAAACAACACGGCACAATCGAACAGGTTAATAGGATCACAAATGAAATAAGAAAGCAGGGACCCAAAATAACTATTATTTTCTTTTTTCAGATTGAAAAAATTGCCCAATTTTAATAATTATTTTTAAAAATTGGTTTATAACTATTATGAATAAGAGATATTTTATTAGTTGTCAATAACTATTATTTTTCAATGGATTTTTTTTACGTTGAGTCATAACTATTATGCATAAGAGATATTTTATTAGTTGTCAATAACTATTATTTTTCAATGGATTTTTTTTACGTTGAGTCATAACTATTATGCATAAGAGATATTTTATTAGTTGTCAATAACTATTATTTTTCAATGGATTTTTTTTACGTTGAGTCATAACTATTATGCATAAGAGATATTTTATTAGTTGTCAATAACTATTAATTTGGAAAAAATATTTTTTTACGTTGTTTTGAAAAAAGTGTTCAACAGATTTTCATTTTTGTGAATCTTTTTGCACCAATCGATGGGGAGGTGGTTTTTATGACATCACCAGAGGTGGTCATCGGTTCGAAAATGTACGCGATTTTGACTCATTTTTGAAGTTTTTTTTGCTTCAATCAATGAAAAGAGGTCTAAAAAGGATATTGGCCATCACTAGAAGTGGAACCGATCCTTAAAAGTGCTCTATTTAGGTCCATTTTCGAAATTTTTTTTGCAAAAAATCGATGGAAAGAGGTTGACAATGGGCTTTGGCCATCACCAGAGTTGGTCCCAACTAAAAAAGTGGTCGATTTTGGTCCGTTTTGAAAAAAAAATTTTGTACCAATCGTTGGAAAGAGGTCGAAGTCGAAAAAAAAGGTACCAAAAAGTGCCCGATTTTGGTCCATTTTCGAAATTTTGTTTGCACCAATCTTTGGAAAGAGGCCGAAAATAGATTTTGGTCATCATCAAAGGTGGTTTCGAGTCAAAAAATGTGCCCGATTTTGGTCCATTTTCGAAATTTTGTTTGCACCAATCTTTGGAAAGAGGCCGAAAATAGATTTTGGTCATCATCAAAGGTGGTTTCGAGTCCCAAAATGTGCCCGATTTTGGTCCATTTTCGAAATTTTGTTTGCACCAATCTTTGGAAAGAGCTCGAAGTCGAAAAAAAAGGTACCAAAAAGTGCCCGATTTTGGTCCATTTTCAAAATTTTGTTTGCACCAATCTTTGGAAAGAGGTTGAAGTCGTAAAAAAAGGTACCAAAAAGTGCCCGATTTTGGTCCATTTTCGAAATTTTGTTTGCACCAATCTTTGGAAAGAGGCCGAAAATAGATTTTGGTCATCATCAAAGGTGGTTCCGAGTCCCAAAATGTGCCCGATTTTGATCCATTTTCGAAATTTTGTTTGCACCAATCTTTGGAAAGAGGCCGAAAATAGATTTTGGTCATCATCAAAGGTGGTTCCGAGTCCCAAAATGTGCCCGATTTTGATCCATTTTCGAAATTTTGTTTGCACCAGTCGTTAAATAGAGGTCGAATATGAATTTTGGACCTCATTTGAGGCGGCTCCGGAACCTTCGAAAAAAAACTTCTTTTTTCTGTAATAAATGGGAAAAGGTCGAAAATGGATTTTGGACATCACTTAGAGTGGCTTCTGAGTCCGGCCCCGAGAAAGAACCGTTTTTGACCCATTTTCGGAAAAATTTTTTTTTTCTGTAATTAATGTGAAAACGTCGAATATAAATATTTGACATCATTTAGGGTGGCTCCGGGCCCTGGAAAGGACCGCTTTCGATAATTTTGGTAGTTTTTAAGTTCCGGAGCTACTCTAAAAGATATCCAAAAGGCATTTTCAACCTTTCATAATCGATTGGAGCAATAAAAAATTTTAGGGTGGTTCATAAAAAATTTTTTTTTTGTTCGAATCGATAGGGAAATGTCGACAATAGTCATTTTCGAGCTTTATCTATGCATTGGAGCAAAAAAAAAATTTTTTATGAACCACCCTAAAATTTTTTATTGCTCCAATCGATTATGAAAGGTTGAAAATGCGTTTTGGGTATCTTTTAGAGTAGCTCCGGAACTTAAAAACTACCAAAATTATCGAAAGCGGTCCTTTCCAGGGCCCGGAGCCACCCTAAATGATGTCAAATATTTATATTCGACGTTTTCACATTAATTACAGAAAAAAAAAATTTTTCCGAAAATGGGTCAAAAACGGTTCTTTCTCGGGGCCGGACTCAGAAGCCACTCTAAGTGATGTCCAAAATCCATTTTCGACCTTTTCCCATTTATTACAGAAAAAAGAAGTTTTTTTTCAAAAATGGGTCAAAAACGGTCCTTTCCAGGGTCCGAAGCCGCCTCAAATGAGGTCCAAAATTCATATTCGACCCCTATTTAACGACTGGTGCAAACAAAATTTCGAAAATGGATCAAAATCGGGCACATTTTGGGACTCGGAACCACCTATGATGATGACCAAAATCTATTTTCGGCCTCTTTCCAAAGATTGGTGCAAACAAAATTTCGAAAATGGACCAAAATCGGGCATTTTTTGGTACCTTTTTATACGACTTCAACCTGTTTCCAAAGATTGGTGCAAACAAAATTTCGAAAATGGACCAAAATCGGGCATTTTTTGGTACCTTTTTTTTCGACTTCGAGCTCTTTCTAAAGACTGGTGCAAACAAAATTTCGAAAATGGACCAAAATCGGGCACATTTTGGGACTCGAAACCACCTTTGATGATGACCAAAATCTATTTTCGGCCTCTTTCCAAAGATTGGTGCAAACAAAATTTCGAAAATGGACCAAAATCGGGCACATTTTGGGACTCGAAACCACCTTTGATGATGACCAAAATCTATTTTCGGCCTCTTTCCAAAGATTGGTGCAAACAAAATTTCGAAAATGGACCAAAATCGGGCACTTTTTGGTATTTTTTTTTCGACTTCGACCTCTTTCCAACGATTGGTACAAAATTTTTTTTTCAAAACGGACCAAAATCGACCACTTTTTTAGTTGGGACCAACTCTGGTGATGGCCAAAGCCCATTGTCAACCTCTTTCCATCGATTTTTTGCAAAAAAAATTTCGAAAATGGACCTAAATCGAGCACTTTCAAGGATCGGTTCCACTTCTAGTGATGGCCAATATCCTTTTTAGACCTCTTTTCATTGATTGAAGCAAAAAAAACTTCAAAAATGAGTCAAAATCGCGTACATTTTCGAACCGATGACCACCTCTGGTGATGTCATAAAAACCACCTCCCCATCGATTGGTGCAAAAAGATTCACAAAAATGAAAATCTGTTGAACACTTTTTTCAAAACAACGTAAAAAAATATTTTTTCCAAATTAATAGTTATTGACAACTAATAAAATATCTCTTATGCATAATAGTTATGACTCAACGTAAAAAAAAAATCCATTGAAAAATAATAGTTATTGACAACTAATAAAATATTTCTTATTCATAATAGTTATGACTCAACGTAAAAAAAATCCATTGAAAAATAATAGTTATTGACAACTAATAAAATATCTCTTATGCATAATAGTTATGACTCAACGTAAAAAAAATCCATTGAAAAATAATAGTTATTGACAACTAATAAAATATCTCTTATTCATAATAGTTATGACTCAACGTAAAAAAGAATCCATTGAAAAATAATAGTTATTGACAACTAATAAAATATCTCTTATTCATAATAGTTATAAACCAATTTTTTGACATAAATCTTATAATAGTTATGTCCCTGTAAGAAAGGCTTATGAGCGCAGTGAATACTGCACTGCAATATTTCTCGATGTCGCACAGGCGTTTGATAAAGTATGGCATGAAGGCCATATCAAAAAAATTGAACACCTATTGCCTCTTAACGCAATCAGCCAAACTCATTCTTGTATATTGACTCACTAAAAGCAAATACATAATAATACTTTTTCTAACCGTGTCATATTTGAATTGTCATTTTATCAGAGTTCCCAGGTTTGGGTGCTTTTGTAATGTTTGTTAATTTTTTTATTTTTTTGCTGGAAATTTATGTGGTAGCTGCTCGATAATTGAAATTAGAATATTTATAATAACATAAGCTTACTGTACCAATGACTTTTTATTTATTTATAAAACAGTTTTGTTTTAACATAAATAAAAAAGGCTTTCAAAAATGCAGTTGTTGTTAAATAGAATAAAAATTAGAGACGAAAGAGTGGTTATGCGACTGAATTATGAAGTGCCGAATTTTTTAAACAATTGCAGTTTTACTTATCTATATAAATAAAATGATAGCCGTTTTCGATGAATAGGATTCACGCAAAATCTACTGAATCAATTTCGATCAAATTTTTTTAGTTATCTTTCTTAGACGCTTGGTCTTGACATAGAATTAAATTTATCACGATATTCCTATTAAATCTATATATCTATATAAATAAAATGATAGCCGTTTTCGATGAATAGGATTCGCGCAAAATCTACTGAATCAATTTCGATAAAATTTTTTTAGTTATCTTTCTTAGACGCTTGGTCTTGACATAGAATTAAATTTATCACGATATTCCTATTAAATAACAAAATATTAAAGTTTTAAAATTGCTAAGAAAATGAATTTCACACATAGAAAGAAGCATGTAAGCATAACAAATCGTTTAATGGCAAGTCAGTGGGTTAGTAAGGGTGTGTGCGTTTTATTTTTATATGGCAATGCAATGGAAGACAAAAAAAGGAATTTTACTCTCGCTCGCGCTCTCGCTCTCATTCTCATTCTCAATTTGTCAACACAACAACGCGGAATTTTTGAATCATGAAGAATGAAAAAAATTACAGTATGTTCACTAGGGTGATTCAAATTTTTTATTTTTTGTTTTTTTTAAGGTGCTGTTGAGCTGAAAAGGGTCGTTTTTCGATGTAATTTTTTACGCTGAATCCGAATCTGGCCTCAGAATTGACCCATCATGTCTGAATCCTGAAATATTTGAGGTTAAGTACCTAAAACATGATGTTTTTTGTTTACTTTCGAGGCCATGTATAGGATTTAAAGAAAGTTGATCAGCTTATTTTTAACAAAAGCATCATTTAGTACCATCCTTGCCCTTTAAAATGAGCTTTCAAGTGATGATCTGTGATGCTTCCTTGCAAAGTTGCAGCCATTTCAAGGTGACATGAATTTGAAACCCGTTGGTTAATATTGTTGGGTTGCAACCCATTGTAGGGGATCCAATTCATGTCACTTTAAAATGGCTATAACTTTGCAAGGAAACATCACAGATCACCACTTGAAAGCTCATTTTAAAGGGCAAGGATGGTACTAAATGATGCTTTTGTTAAAAATAAGCTGATTAACTTTCTTTGAATCCTATACATGGCCTCGAAAGTAGACAAAAAACATCATGTTTTAGGTACTTAGCCTCAAATATTTCAGGATTCAGACATGATGGGTCAATTCTGAGGCCAGATTCGGATTCAGCGTAAAAAATTACATCGAAAAACGACCCTTTTCAGCTCAACAGCACTAATCACCTATTCATTTAGACACCTTTTTTGAAAAAAATAGTTTTTCCATACAATTTACATGTAAAACTAACAGGCTCCGGCGCCACCTTATAAAATTGAGTTACAGAGCTGAATTTTCGTGAGCTTTTTCTTCATATCATAAACTTACTTTTTAAGCAACAGCACCTTAAAAAAAACAAAAAATAAAAAATTTGAATCACCCTAATGTTCACACATGAGAATGGAATGGAATGTGTTATGCTTTGAACAGAATTATGGTAGCCCCAGAATTAGAGCGGTGGCGGTATAGCGGTGGCGGTAAAGCGGCGACGAATATACGCTGTCAAAAATTATACCATACTTGATCATGTGAAATTGAACAGAATTGCGGAGTATTACTGAGAACCTGCCGTCGATTTAGATTTAATTCTATTTTCACCGTCCGATCAGTGTTGCATTTTGGACAGCATGTGTGATAATGTGAACTGGGCTAATTGAATGTGTTAGTTAGGCTTTGTTGTTTGTCTTTCACATGGCAATGCAATGGTATATTTATGGAAGAGAAAACAACAACAACTCTAGATCTGTGAAGAAGAATCAAAATTGACTGTAGTTCTATTTAAAAAAAATTAAATTGTTTGCCCTCGCAGAAAAACAGGCTACGCGTACAAAGTCGCGGGCATCTGCTAGTTTAACAATAATATCACAATTATAAAGTAAATAATTGCTCGTGTAAGATTTCATTGTGTCAAACAATTTAGCGGTTGCATTAAATTGCAATACTCAATGAAACATTATTTGTATTATATATTTTTTGTAATTGAAAAAAAATTGCTCGTTGTTGTTATTTTGCGATAAATTTTATGCAATGGATCCTCCCTTTTTTTAGCTATTTTTGATAGAATTCCAATGTAATTTTGAAATCCGATTGCATCGAATTCATCCAAAACTTGCAAGATGCCGCAACTTATGTAAAATATATCTTTTCGAATTGGGATTCAAAGTAGTTCAAAAGCATGTACACTAGATAAAGCTGGACTAACTTAAATAGCTATAGCAACGTGCAGAAGTAAAAAATGTTTCTAAAAACTTTTTTCAAAACCACAAATATCCAAAATATATCAGAAATGATCAGAATTCGGTCGCCTTCCAATATTTATGGTATATTAGAGGTCTCGGTTTCCCAAGTAAGCGTCAGCTTTGTATTATAAATGTTTTTCTTAAACTAAGACACAGTTCACACAAAAGCATTCAAAAACAAGCTTAATAAAGTAAAGCAACTTTTCAAATCAAAAGCAACATTAATTTACATCGGTTCATTTAATTGTTAAAGAAAAATCAACCAAAATGAAAAAATCTTCCCACCTACTAAATTAAAATTTTTCTACCAAGTTTGGGGAAATCTACCAAAAGTGGCAGCGCAGGTAAACATTGAATTTTTCTAATAAGATCAAAATAATTTTTTATGATTCGTTATTACTTTTTTGTTTTCATAATTGTATATATATGACATCAAGTGTAGAAACATATTGATGAACTATGTGAATGTTGCCTTGATGACTCTATGCTTTGATGTTGTCTCAAAATATGAATAAATATGAACTCTGTGTATGAATGACGACAGTAAAAATAAGTCAACAAAATATTAACGGAAGTGTGTGTGGGTAGATAATAAAATTAAATAAAAATATGCAAGATGTGGCACCCACCGCGCAATGATGTGGAAAAAAAAAATCAATTATAAAAAATTTTTCCCCAAGACACAATAATTTTTTTTTATTTCCCCACTGTAGAAAGGTTCCTGCAACGTTTCAAATGAAAGCAAAAAGCGGACATTGAAACGTTGCAGAAAGCTTTCTGAAGTGAAAATGAAACCTTTCAGAAACGTTTCTGAAAGATGTAAGGTTTTACATGAAAGGTTTCAGAAACGTTTCATGAAGAGTGGGTAGTTATGGGTTTCGATTGACTCAAAAGGAAAGGTAAAAAAACTCCACATAAAAAACGTGAATTGCACGAGTTACCCGGTCATAGCCCCAATGGTCATAATTCCCAACACAATTTTGGGCCTTATGTCCATTTTTTTCGGTCATGATTTCCATTTTTTTTTTTTGGGCTTATGACCACTTCTAAAAACGGACATAATTCCCGAAAACGGATATAACGCCAAATGTCTTGAGCGTTACGTTCACAATAGATGGTCGAAAGCCGCTGCGAAGTCAGTGTTGGACATATTGGAGGATGCAAGTCCTGAGTAGAGACCGAAAGTCATCCACTTATTTTAACTTTTATGTAGAATTAATGCAGCTAGCGAAGCCAGCATTGGATACACATACGATAAAATTTAATGCGATTTTCAAGCTAAGCCAAAAATTTGAAGGCGCCCTATACACTTGCTATGAATAACCCCAAAAATATTTCAGGTTCAAGGTCATCGGTGTATCGCTTTTCGATTAGTGAGACTATTTTAATTTATTGCATATAACAAAACAAAGTGAATGTTTAGAAAAATATAAAATTTTTCTTGTATTTACAAGCAAAACGAAAATGATCATAACACCCATGGGAGCTATGTCCATTGTTATGAGTGATCATAATTCCCAAAATAGTTTTGGGGACTATGACCATTTTTGAGGTGGACATAAGGTACAAATATTTTTGGCTATTATAGCCAATGACATCCCAAGTAGCACAAGTTGCAAGTTTTTGGCTAATACAGCGCATTTCTAGCAAAAATCATTGCTGCATTGCTTTTCTTGCTACCAGGAATTGATCACGAATGCACTGTCATATAGCTTATAAAGCGCCTTTGGGAATCAGAGTTTAGCATTTCACATATCTCTACAGAAGGAAAAATGTGTAAAAATAGCCCCATTAAAGCGCTATTTTTTCCATTCCAAGCAATAAAGGCTTGTATTTGTATTACTATGAATGTGTTTGTTAATTATATAAATATGTACATATTTATGTTTGTGATATTTATTGGCATTTATTTGAACGAATTTACTTCTCTTTTATTTTCTTGAAAAATATGAGAATTTTTAATATAATATTAATTGCATAAATTTTAATCAAAATCTTCCAGAACTACAAACTATGTGCGAATAAAAATTTTTCGATTAGTTTCTTCTGAAACTCTTAGATAAATAATGCGCCTCAAAATTTCTTTATATCTTTATATTAATAAACAATAAAAAAAAAAATTATGTCAAAAAAATTTATTAAAATGCATATTTTCCCTTTCGCAATAATCCAACGTTTTCTAAACTGATCAAAAATATGGGTTCCATTGTAATTTATGTTATGAGCTTTAATAGTACTAGTTCATATTGCAAAATTATTTCCCATGCATTGAAATAAAATAAGTGTTGAGCGTTTTTGATTGTTCGAATAAATTTCCTTATTCGAATCATTTTTGCACAACACTCATGTAATGGCGTCTTCAGCGCTCTTGGTAGTGTGCATCAGTATAGAGAAAAGAAATGTGTGTGGATTTTTTTAGCAATAATTTGAAATATGCTTGCAAAAGAAAAGCTATTAAATATAGCTAATGCTATATGCTATGCTCTGTGATTTCTTTTAGTTATAAATGCCAAATCAAAACAATTAATATAGTAGTTTTTGTTAAGCTGTAATCTTTTCGTTAAAGTATAGATCATAGCTAAAGAAAAAAACAACAAAGTTGTGCTAGTTCCCAACATCTATTTTGGCTGTAGAAACGTTTCTAAAGCAGGTTAAGAAAATATTGCAATGCTATTATTAAGCTAGACACAAGCTGTAAAGGCGTTTTTAAAGAATTAAAAATTTTCTTTTAAATTAAACTTCAAAAAAGCTAATAAATGACTTGCCAATTGCATTAAAAGTGTTTTTACAGCTTACTACTAGCAATTATTGCACAGCAGTATTTTAATGCTACTTGGGATGGTACCGTCGCACGCTACTGGAGACGTAATATTCAAACAAAAAAGCTGGAAGCAACCATCGGCAATATCATGTTCTTCAAGGAAACGATTAACCCAGTCGGCATGGCATTAGGCACTAATTTCTGTTTTTGAACTTCATCCTCTTCATCACTGGTTAAAAAAAATTTGTATTTTAAAAATTCTTTGCTAAATGTATGACAATTGACAGAAAATTTAAAAATATTTTTGAATTTCATTCACTCAGATTGTATAAGTCACCTGTCGCACAAATTATTGTCGGAAAAATAATCTATTACAAACATCATCGAGTCGAGTTAGTTCGATGATCGCTTTTTTAGGTCGACTCGAAAGAAAAGTCGACAGTCACTAATGTCGACGTTGGACAGCAGTGATAGCTATTGTGCATAAACGCGTAGAGGTAGCCCTGGGGTGGTATCTTCTAAAGTGATAGTCGACTGTCGAATTTTTGATTGTCGTTTTTGAAAACGACATCTAAATAGTTATCACATAAAAGCAAGCGATAATCAAGCTTACAATCACCTTACAGAGAGCAAAAGTTCGAAAGTTGATAATCAACTATCACCTTAGCGGATACCACTCTGGATTCTAGCTGTTAAATGTGGAAACATAAAAAAGCGCTCAAAAAGTAAAAAAAAAAAGAAAAAATGTAAAAAAAACTGCTCAATTTAAAGCTAAAAGAATATTAATGAAAACAAAAACTATAACTGGCTTAACTATACTCATTTACACGATATTTACTTACGGTTGAATCAATCCGTGTGGAATATAACTGGTTAAAAGCATAGCAAAAACATATTCTATGTTGATACCATATTTCTTTCTTAACTCGATTTTTTTCTCGAAAAACAATTAAGAAACGCCTGTAACTTTCTTGAAACTTTGCATTTGTTGAAGACTACAACAGCAAAACTTGTTTGTGCTGGTAAATTTATTTCAATGAGAGAAATCAACGATCAACCTCCTACCGCGGAAAATTTATAAAAGTTTGATGTTGTGGACACTTCAAGAATTTTTTGCAAATCATACGTGACAACATGTTTTATGATGTGAATGCAAAGCGATATTGACATTCACACATGCTGTCAAGCCAAGAACGATAGAATACCAGACTACGCATTCCAAGTTGAAAAATGAAAATCTTCTGCGCATCTCGTTATCTGGTGATCAATTACGAAAATGCATATCTTGTTGTTGGCAATGAAAAACAAATTCCAAGTCAGGTAATTAAGTTTTCGTTTTCTTTTATAAGCATTTTCATCGAAGTCCCTGTTAAGAAGTCTTGTTCTAAAATACATCCTAGCTCTGATACAGATTCCTCATCAAGTCTTACGAAATAATTGACAACACCATATTTTTCTAATGTACTAACATATATATTTACCCACTCGGCATGAAACGTATATGTATTTCGTTTTATTCAATTTTATTAGTTTGAATTTATTTTATTAGTTTTAATTGTTACAATGTTTGGCTATTACAATTTCATAATTTTGTGCTTCTCGAGCCTTAGTCTCAACCAATAAAATTTTAGCCTATAAATTTTTCCTATCACAAAAGAAGTATAAAAAGAGTAGTTCCAATACCGGAAAACATAATTTTTCCAAAAATTTATAGTATAAATATATTATAGTAACTAGTATTTTTCTTTGGGAGCATTTGTAGTAAAAAAGTAACTTCTTCTACCACGGCAACTCTAACCGTCCACCAGATGACGCTCAAAAATGACATGAAAAATAACTGAGATGAGCAATACGTTAACTTCTATACTATTATTCTTGCTGTCAAGCAAAGTTATCCGACATGTGGGGTCATGTGAACTGTCCTTTTGAGATTGCGTTCCTATGAATATGGAATTGATACAAGATTCGGTCAAGCTTACACGTTTGATCAAAACGATTTACATGGAAAACATTATGTAGAAAGGAAATAAAATTGAGCAAGAGTAGCGATTGTGAAGGGTTACAAGGAACAGATACTTCACCAGACCCACAAGACTCTTATTATTCAACCTAAATTAGAGCGTTGAGCGTTGACTTTGCCAGCGCAACGCTTTGGAGTTGAGCGCTGAACCTAAATAAGGGGGTAGCGTTAAATGTCATGTAGAGTTTATTTGCTTACTGTTTGTGACAGAAAACAAAAATCAACATATGAGAATAAAAAATTAACTGCCAACGCTCTGTCAAAATTGGAAAATCGAATACGCTGGCGTTAGAGCGTTGCTTATTTCGGTTGGCTTCATATAAAATGTATGTGCATGAGAGAATTTTGACAGCAAAACGACGCTGGCGCTCCAATTTATGTTGAACAGTTAATGTGACTATTTATTATGAAGAAATATATTGTAATAGATTAGTTCGACTATAAGTTGCTATACCCTGCTTAGTGAACGTAAAGATTTGATTCTATTCATCCTGTGTTTCAATATAGTTTGGTTCTACAGGATTGATTTTTATGGTTAAGATTGTGTTTCACTACATTGATGCTCCAATTCCTACAAACCAAAGAGGATCCAAAGAGATGAAGCTCTTCTCTGCCCAAAAATTCTGCTCACACGTATTGCTTGTCAGAGAATACGTGTGACTCGTTTCAAACCATGCTGCCTTATGTTGTGAAATAAAATTTTCGGAAAACTTGTCTTGATTGGGGATATTATCAGGCGATTGGGGGAATCACTTGGGAATATTTTCATAATGCTGTTATATAATTGAAAAGTTACATAACTTTATAATGTTATCAAAACAAAAAAAAATGTTTCAAGATCCTTATTCATTTCATACCTGCAATTTCAGTTTCTTACAAAACTATGTAACTTCAATTATAATATGAACAAATGTTGTTGAAAGCAGCGAGTAAATTGTTGTTTGAATGTCATCAGTTACTGACAGTTTTCCTGTTAATGCTAAGAAAACATGTTACATAATCGCAAACTTGAAAATAGTTGAAATATGTCTATATAATCGACATGAAAACTTATGAACTAACAGTAAGCATGCTAAAAAGAGATCTCTAAATTGAAAATAAGTTCATGTGAATAGTAAAAAACGAGCTACACGATTAAGAAATAGTCCAGCTCGATAAGGAGCTGCTCATAAGTCTTTAAGGGAAGGGAAGTGAGGCTAAAAACAGCATTACGTAATATATGAACAGGCTCTAACTTGATTATTTTCTAGATGTAAAATAACTTTGTCTATAGATTTGTAAAATATCAATAAAAAATTTGTTAATTCAATAAAATTTTTGTTTCATTCAAAGGAGTACGTATCTTACCCACAATTCACAGTGAACGCAATTATTACAGAAGTTTAATTTTAAAAAGATTTAAATCGAAAACTTGAGGACAAAACTCCACTCCAATTTTAAACCATTGCAAGTTTACTTAAAAAAATTTAGCAATATTTTCAGTAAATGAAGCTTGAAAATAGGTGATTTTTTTGGAAAAATATATAAGCCAGACAGAATCTTTAATAAACTTATGTTTTTAGTGACACTAAGTCTATTTTTCCTTTAATACTTTCCATTTAATAAAATTTGTAATTGAGTTTTAGATTTATAAGAAACTGACGACGGGCGCGATTGTAAGTGTTTCGGCTAATATCAATGATTAAATTAAAAATTTTCGGTTATATTTTATACTAAATAAGTACAAAAAAAAAATTAAACAAACGTCAGTGCATTTTTCTAACTTATTATGCTTAGTAAGGTTGTGATCAAAACATTTATTTTCATGCGATCTGTATAATTATTCGCTTTATATGCAAAAATAAGTTAACTCGTTGAAAGCCGTCATATTAACTTTCTTTTTGGGAAAACTTTGCCAATTTCAAACATTTTACGGCGTGTGGTTTAATTTTTGTCCGTAGGGGCAACATCTTAACGTCGTGGTGAAAAAAATATTTTACTGAAAAATGTTCTGAAATATGAAAATTTCAAAACACAATTGCAATCGTTTTTAGACCTTGCCTAACAAGATATTTAATTTTTTGATTCTTAAAACTCGTTATTATTATTTGCGTGGGCATAATAATGTTCTTTTAATTCCGTTTCCTTCATAAAGAAACTGAGAAAAGAAGAAGAATACTGAAAAAATTTGTAGAAAGTGTGAGGTTAAATTTCCTAACAGACCCATGTAAGTTTAAATTGGACTCGTATGTATTAGTGAAAATACTTGATTTTTACAACCGTGCAGGAGGGGAAATATTTTTAATTTGGTGAAAAGCCCGACAGCTGATTTTGAGGTACTACTAATTAGTGAAGAAAACTGATTTTTACAACCGTGCAGGAGGGGAAATATTTATTTTTATTTTTAATTTGGTGAACAAACTGACATTTCAATGGAAATGAAAAAATCAGTGGTGAAGTATAATATGACATTTGCCCAATGAGTAGGTTGCCATATGTTAAGATGTTTAACTAAAAAAAGCTAGGAAGTTATTTTTGCATATTTAAAGGACAGAAGACTTGCAAACTATATTATTTAGTACTTTATTTCATTACATTATTTAGAATTTATCTAAATTGCATTGTTTTTTGACTACATAATAAAATTAGTTCTTTTAAGTCCCTAATTTGGATCAAAATGTCCTAAGTGGTAAGGTCAAGAATTTTATTAGTCACCATGGGTGGGTGAGTTTTTAAATGCAGCGACGCGACTGATTTTTTTTGCGTTAGTAGTAGAATTCTGTCGAGAGCTTCATCTCTTTGGATACTCTTTGCTACAAACAGTTCTTAACTTTGTTGAGGTTGTTGTGTTGTCACGTTAGTTTTTTTAAGATTTTATTAACATGGCAGAAGCTGAGGTTAGGTTCAAAATTTTATAGTGATTTTTTCTGATAATTATTGTAATTCCAGTTATCAAAAGCCTTACGAGATTTACCAAACCGGGTTCTTAACTCGCCAGTTGAAGAAAGGCATCTACTCTTTCAAAGCGTTGCAGCAGTTTTGATTAATTCCGGTTAGTATTCGAGAGATTCGTAATTCAATAAAAAATTGTAATTCTAACTTTAGGAATCAATACAACTATCGTCAGGGGCATATGTAAGGTTATTGGTACAACACTTACCAAATACAAGGATCCTGCTTCCCAGCAGCTGGTTCGTAATCTCATGGTAGATTTGGTAAAAGCTCATCCCGAACTTACTGTCGAACACATGAATGGAGTACTGAAAGCAATTGTATTGAAAGAAATTCCAAATTCTACACCCCCAAAAGCAACTAAGGCGGCTTTTATTGCCTTAAGTTGGAGCGTTCTTATTTTAAAAAATGCTTCTATGTCATCTGGCGTCTCTAAAACAGACATTTGTAAACTTTTCGATCACCAAATGGCTTTATATGAAACTATACTGACTTCTGGCAACCTTCGAGTCTTGGAACTGGCCGAAAAGGTTTTTTTCGACTTGTGGAACGAAAATACAGACCTATTCAAAGACTGCTTTAAATATTTTATTGAAAAAGATACTACTAACGCTAATGTAATTGTTTTTCTAATGCTTCTCATGAAATTTAAACAATTATATGGTATTGAAACGGATTTTTTTGATAAGAAACGTTCTAAAATGTTGGATCATTTCGTCAGAGACATAATAACAACGAAAAAAAAACCAAATGTCAATTTTATTCTATCCTGTCGCCCATTACTAGCTTCAGTAACTAAAGTAGAATTTGAAGATTTGATTTATCCTGCCTTACATAGGTCAATGTTGCGCAGTCCTGAAATAATTTTGCAGGGAGTAGGTGTTATCGTTCAAGATATTTGCTTAGACTGTGACGAATACGCTGCTACATTGGGAAAAGTCTTAATTCAAAATCTATACTCCAAGGACGACTTAACTAGACAAGAATCCGTCAATTCTCTTAAACAACTGTCAATGAAATGCTCAAAGGCCGAGACCATCGAAGATTTGCTTAAAAAAATATTCGCAATACTTAGTGGCTACGATGGAAAAATTACAGTTGCCGAATACCGCATGAACTTGCTTCAGGTAAATATCACTTGCAACACAGTCATAACTTGTTTTTATTTTAGATAGTAAATCATTAGATCAAGCAATAAACAAATATTGGACTATGTACCTAAAATTCTATAGTTCCTAATAGGGCCCATACACTGCCGATCGTACGACAAGACGTCATTTGCAGATTTGAACTACCCGATTTGACATTGTAGGGCGCTGTCGATTTCTGTTGCACATCGTGCAGTGGCTGGGATTTTTTGACACACTTCGCTTGGTTAGATGTGTACTGATCACTGTAAGAAAAGAGCATAAGCTTTTGTATTAAATTTGGGGAATACGTTCCAAATCCTGAATTTCTTATAAAAAATTAAATTTTAAGTAGGTCCATAGTTCAAATGAAGTCTTTATTAAGTGACTAGTTATATTATATACTAGCAGATGCCCGCGACTTTGTACGCGTAGCCTGTTTTTCTGCGAAGGCAAACAATTTACTTTTTTTTAAATAGAACTACAGTCAATTTTGGATTCTTCTTCACAGATCTAGAGTTCTTGTTGTTTACTCTTCCATAAATATTCCATTTCATTGCCATGTGAAAGACAAAAACAAAGCACACACACAAAGCACACACCCAAACTAACACATTCAATTAGCCTAGTACACATCACACATGTTGTCCAACATCAATTTTCGATAATGTGAACTCTAGGAACAACCGCTTGACACACATGTTGGATGGACTTAAAAAATTGTTGATTTTCCTGTTGGCTTGTCCAACCATACAACCTGTGTGAACTGACTGTCAAGCCTAGTGGACATTTTTCATTTTAAATAGGATTTCATGCAGTTCACTTCGATGTGGACGCTCATAAATTGTTTTGCAATTGACGTTTGATGGCATGCACGAAAATATGAACTTAAAGCAATATTGGCAGTCACACATGTTGTCAAGCCATTTAGGACAGCATGTGTGTTTTCTATGTGTGAACGCACTGTAATTTTTTTTTTCATTGTTCACAAATTTCGCATTGCTGCGTTGACAAATTGAGAATGAGAGCGAATGCGAGAGTAAAATTTGAATATTCTCTTCACGCACACACACTAACTAACACACTAACTTGCCATTAAACGATTTGTTTTGCTTACATGCTTCTTTCTATGTGTGAAATTAATTTTTTTAGCAATTTTAAAGCTTTAATATTTTGATATTTAACAGGAATATCGTGATATTTTTGATTCTATGTAAAGACCAAGCGTCTAAGAAATATGACTAAAAAAATTTGATCAAAATTGATTCAGTAGATTTTGCGTGAATCCCGTTCATCGAAAACGGCTATCATTTTATTTATATAGATAAATAAACGTAAAACATAAACAAAAATAAATAAAAACTATAAATTCATTTATAAAAATACATACATACAGTGTCGGCCAAAACTTAAGCACCCCCTTAGTACATTTTTTTCAAATCACGTAAAACATATTACGTATTTATTTTATTTATTTATACCTTTATTATTGACAAGCAAAAATTAAAAAAAATCTGCGTCTCATAAATAAAAAGTTAACATCGAAGGAACATTTTAAACCCAAAACCTTAACGGACAAAACTAAAGCACCCCCATTTTTATGGTAAATAAAAACTTTTAAAATTAGTACTTAGTTGCGAACCCTTTATTCTTGATGACTCGCGCACCTCTTTAAGGCATAGAAAAAATTAAATTATTAATGATATCCTGCGATATCCTTCCCCAGGATATTTTTAAGGACTGAATGGATCTTCCGTGGTTTCGCAATTTTTTCTGATGATATTCATGTTGAAAATATCCCACAAGGTCTCAAGAGGATTCAGGTCGAGGCAGGCCAACCAAAAACTTCTACCCTATTGCTCTGAAGCTAGCTCTAGCCACGCCCACCTCAACTGGAGTGTCTAAAAATGGAAGACTATATTGTTTTCTAACAAATTCAATTATAACTTGGAAGATTCGGATGAAATAAGGCGTATACACAGGCCAAAAGGAGAAAGGTTGAATTCTAAGTATTGCAAAGCCACTGTAAAAATGGAGGTGGCAGTGTAATGGTCTGAAATTTTTTTCTGGTCAAGGGATTGGGCCAATTCAAGGGATTGAAGAAATTATGGATCGCTTCATGTACATTGACATATTAAAAGACGTGATGCTGCCATATGCCTAAGCATACCAACTTTGGGTTTGAAAAAATAAGTACATTTGCCTAAAATCAATAGTTGAAAATAAGTACAATATCAATCCATGGTGGTTTTATATGGTGGGTGCAGTAAAGAGAAAAATCAAATAGAACAAAGAAAAAATGCAACATCCAGCTGTCAACGCGGTGTGCTTTAGTGGTAAGAGAACGATCCTGTATTGCACCCACCATATAATTACACCTTGATTCCGAGCTATTGTTTTTATATCGAAATTTCTTTATTGAATTGTATTTGTCAACAATAAGTACAAATTTAAAGTTGAAAAAATGTTCAGAAATTTAATTAATGTTTGCTCTGTGTACTACCAATCGACATTTTGTTGGATGAGGCAGCCTTATCGTCAGCAGTTTCACCGACAGCAACCACGGTGCGCTATTGCTCTTTGAAATTGTGTTTTTTTTTGACACGAAATTTGTCGCAATAGCTGCGGTTGCAATTTCAAAAAATGGTAAAAATCGACGCATTTATGTATACTGCAAGTTTATTTTTACGAGCAAAATCGATTTTAGAGTGTTCACTTCAAGCCGGGAGAACTCGGTTTTCTAGATGTTTTTTGCTGATGAAAAGACGCGCTCCACTGGTGAAATCGTTCAGGTAGGCACAGAATGAATTCGACGAGACGAGAAAATTCAAAATAAGACACTTGTGAAGCTTCCATGTGCTTAAATATCTCAACCCAGCGTTCTTCAGGTAACAATTTCTTCTCTTTCCATTCTTCAATTAGAATTACGCATTTCGAAGCATGTGCGGAATATTTTGGAAGCGCAGTCCGATGAAATTGATGTCTACTAACAACAACAAGAGAGCACGGGATCTAAACTCTCATGTTTCAGCCGGCAACTGTAAATTAGAAGTTGTCAAGGAATTCATTTACCTTGGCACTGCCGTAACCAGCAATAACGATGTCAGTCTGGAGATTAAGCGGAGAATAACAATTGCTAATAGGTGTTACTACGGTCTCAGTAAGCAATTACGTTGCAGAGCTCTCTCTCGATCGACAAAGCTAACACTCTACAAGACGCTCATTCTACCTGTGCTTCTTTATGGCGCTGAGGCATGGGTGGTTTCGACAACAGACGCAGCCGCTCTTGGGGTGTTCGAGAGGAAAGTTCTCCGCAAAATCTTTGGTCCTGTTCGAGTTGGCGACGACTATCGCATTCGAATGAACCACGAGCTGTATGAGCTCTACGCCGACATTGACATAGTTAAGCGTATAACAATACAGCGACTGGCTGGGTCATGTCCATCGTATGGATAAAGAAGCTCCAGCGAAAAAGGTATTCGAAGGGAAGGTCCCCAGTCAACGACGAAGAGGGAGACCATGGAGACCGGTGGATAGACCAAGCTGAGGAAGCCCTAACCGCGCTTGGCATTAACGATTGGAGAAGGCGCGCGCAAAACAGAGGCGCCTGGCGAGAGCTAATGAGGTCGGCCGTAACCTGACAACGGGTTGTTATGGCCATCTAAGTAAGTAAGTAAGTCCGATGAAATGAAGCTATTATTCGCTTTTATGATATGATACGACCAAACGCCTTCACATGCCGTAAGGGTGGTGTCGGCTGACGAAGTAAAAAAGTTCGCAACAGTGTGGCTGTTCGATTTGGCAGACAACGCTTTCTTGCGTTTCGTGGATTCCAAATGGTTATCGATTTCACTCTTTCCGGCATTTGCGATGTTGAGTTCCGCGTCGCACAAATTACACCGTATATCACTTTCTGTTCTTCCTTTTTTCATATGCGGATATTTTTTCTGAAGAATTAAAAATACACTTACGACGTTGCGGCGCCATTACCATTTAATGAATAGAAATACGAAGCATATAAGACGAAACACATAAAAAGCATGCAAGCATCGTATGTTTTTCAACACACATAGAATGCATCTTTTAAAACTTGTCACTCTCTTTTCCCATACGATTTTCTCAGCAATTATGTATTGTTTACAAATTTTGTTTTTGTCACTCTCTTTTCCCATACGATTCTCTCACACAAAATCTGTCATTGCTTCGATGCCTACAAAAAGTTGAAAGTAGGTTTGACATTATTAAAAACTACAAGTCTACGCTCTCAAACTCAAATTTAGTGATGCCTCATATCAATTTTTGAAACATTCATGTGTAAACACTTATTAAAGGAATTCTAGTTACAACTATTTCGCAATCAACGGGCCAGCGCAAATGATATTTATATTTATTATTAATTTGAGAAACAGATTTCGGCCGAAATAAGTACAAATTAAGTACGCTTTGAAAAATAAGTACAAATTAAGTACGCTTTAAAAAATAAGTACGGTAAGCTGAAAATAAGTACTGTACTTACTAAATAAGTACAGTTGGTATGCTTACATATGCCTATGCAGAGAAGCCACTTGAATGAAGGTTGCATCAGGACAATGATCCAAATATGTCTCTAATGCTTGTAAGGGCTGGCTTCAGAGCAATAGGGTAGAAGTTTTTGGTTGGCCTGCCTCGAATCCTCTTGAGACCTTGTGGGATATTTTCAACATGAATATCATCAGAAAAAATTGCGAAACCACGGAAGATCCATTCAGTCCTTAAAAATATCCTGGGGAAGGATATCGCAGGATATTATTAATAATTTAATTTTTTCTATTCCTTAAAGAGGTGCGCGAGTCGTCAAGGGTTCGCAACTAAGTACTAATTTTAAAAGTTTTTATTTACCATAAAAATGGGGGTGCTTTAGTTTTGTCCGTTAAGGTTTTAGGTTTAAAATGTTCCTTCGATGTTAACTTTTATTTATTTATTTATTTATTTAACATCTACCGGGTCAGAACCCTCACAGATTACAATCATAAGTACTTAAGCACTAGAGGTACATGTGATCTTAAACTTAATAATATCAGCAAGTTCTTTTTTAAAAATATTTCTATTAATACTAAAATCTAATTGGTTAACAATTGAATTACAATTAGACAGGCACCTGGAAATGGGCTCATTTAGACCATAATTAGTTCTATGAAAAGAAGTGTAGAAAAGATTGGACTCTCTGAGATTACGAACTGGAATATTAAATGGAATTAGTGCTAGTAAATCCGGAGCATTTATACGGCTATCAATTATATCCTTGATAAACATGACATTATTAAACGATCGTCTGTCGGCCAAGTTACTAAGATTCAGTAGACGGCACCTCACCCAATAAGTGGGCATGTCTTGCCATGAATACAATCGTCGCAAAGCGAACCTAGAGAAACGTTTCTGAATATTTTCAATACGATTACTAGAAACGTTGTAATAGGGATCCCAGATCACGCTAGCGTATTCTAAAAGAGATCTAACAAGACTATTGAAAATAATTGTAGATGTGAGAGGATCCAAGAATTCTCTAGAATTTCTTTTTAGAAAGCCAAATTGTGAGTTAGCCTTTGAAATTAGATATTCGAGATGAGTATCAAATGAAAACTTGGAATCAAAAAATACACCAAGGTCTTTAAATTGAGTAACTTTTGAAAAGCAGTCATCCTCATTATATTTATAGTTGTAGGAGATTGGTATTGATTTACGGGAAAATGTGAGAATATTACATTTACCAAAATTTAAAAAGAGTTGGTTATTATTACAACAGTGAACCAGTGAATTAATATCTACCTGAAGATTTGTGCAGTCGTTACGATTTTTCACAACAAGAAAAATTTTTAAGTCATCCGCGTATAGGAGACAGCTGCAGTATTGAAATATCAGAGGAATGTCATTGATAAAGAGATTGAAAAGTAAAGGACCTAAGTGGCTACCTTGAGGGACACCCGATTTCACCAAAAATGGTCTCGAGCAATGCTCATCAATTTTGACCATCAGGGATCTACCCGATAAATACGATTCAATCCATTTCAAAAGCTGTGAATGAATACCTATCTTCTCGAGCTTTATTAATAAAATATGATGATCCACACTATCAAATGCTTTTTTAAAATCGGTGTATAAAACATCTACCTGTGAACCACCTTCAATTGCGTTTATGCAAAAGTTCGAGAAAATAGCTAGGTTAGTAGTAGTAGATCTACCACTAAAGAAGCCGTGTTGTTGGTTAACAATACAATTTCGCACATCAGAGAATAACATCATATTGACAAGTTTGTCCAGGATTTTAGGAATAATTGAAAATTTTACAATAGCTCTATAATTTTCAATTTTATACTTTTGACCAGATTTAAATATTGGTGAAATGCAAGCTATTTTCCATTCATTTAGGAAAATACCACTGGAAAGGGATTTATTGAAAATTAAACCCAGAGCGACATATAAATTATTAGCACAATTTTTAAAAAATTGTGGTGGAAGTAAGTCAAATCCAGGACTTTTAGTGCAGTCGAGGGATTTCAAAGTATCCAAGACTACATTATTTGGTATATTTAATATGCCGATGTTTAAATATTGGGGCAAGTTGGAAAACTTATTCGCATCAATTTGAGCATTGCTGGAACTAAAAACTGTCCCGAAAAATTCAGCGAACAGTTCGACAATTTCTTCATTACTGTTGGTTGTTACACCATTAAATTCCATTGATTTAGGGAAACCAAAAGATTTTCTTTAATTGTTCAAGAACAACCAAAAAGATTTAGAGTTAGACCTAATACCATTTTCAATTGAAAAAATATACTTTTTGTACAAAAATTTTGAAAGAAATTCAAACTCACGTCTACGCAAAATGAATATTTCTCTGTCGGCTGGCAAACCTGTCCTTTTAAATTGAAGATGAGCCTTGTTCCTTAAATTTTTAAGGTTTAACAATCTACGATTGAACCAAGGATGTTTATAACTTGTTTTTTTATTTTTTGTGGGTACAAACATATAAAGACCTTCGCTGATTATTGCCTTAAATGTAGAATACATGTTATCAACGTCCATCCCCTCAAGTACTAAATTCCAATTAATAGTTTCTAAGAATTCGTTTAGGGCAGTATAATTGGCCTTGTTAAAATTATACGAGAGAAATTGATCAACTTGTTGATGGCTATTAAAAGTATAGAAATTTAAATTTATCACGAGCGCTTTATAATGGACTGAATCATTCGTTAGAGGTAGATCACATTTATAGAGCTCATACTTATAATCATTGTTAATGAAAACAAGATCTAAAATTCTAAAAAGATCGTTTTTAACATCATTAATTTGAAATAAATTTAACGCATACAATGAATCACAAAGTGTGTATTCAATAGCACTTTTTGAGTTAAAAGGCATTAACATTTTTTCCTCGGAGCAAAAGTTCCATTCAATATTGCCCAGGTTAAAATCACCTAAAACACATGGAGTTTGATTTGAATGTAAAGAATTTGATTAATATTAAAAATGTGATCATTAAATAAACTTATGCTACTAGCAGGTGGAATATAACTTAATATGAATACAATTTCATTGTTATTAGATGCGAGATCAATGCTTAGGTTGACAGCAACACTAATTTGCTCAACATCGCCAGAGCTGCGAACAAGTTGTATTTCTCTACTGGTAAGTTTAGATGAGACTGCAATTAAAACACCACCTCCTCTTGATACGCCAGTTTTAAGCAATCTATCCTTGCGATAAACAATATAATGAGAATCAAACGACTCATTCGATAAAAAATGAGACGTCAGCCAAGTTTCAACCAAAATGATTATATCGTAATCATGCAAAGAAACTGCAGAATGAAGATGACAGGTTTTGGTACGTAAACCACCTACGTTGTGAAAATAAATCGAACAATTATTATTTTTAGCGTTGAGAATGCCATTGGATTCAGTAGCATCGACGCAAGGAGAGATATCTGCCACAAATCCCTCAGCAGGCCCCGAAGTACGATTAGATGATACTATGCGATGTTTTGCTGTTCTGCTTCTTTTATAAAAAAAGTAAACTCACGAACATAAACATTAGCTGGCCAAAAAGTTGGATCGTAAACTTTGGCAAAATCATTAGCAGCAACAATCAGCTTGAAATTGACTCTTTTTAATGTCGTTTCATCCGCGTTACTCTAATACTAATACTTTCCTTTGGTATATTAGTATGAGAAGATACATAAGTAATTACGTTTTCTGCGCTAACTGACGGCTTGAACGAAGAGAGATGTAACACTCTCTTAGGCTCTCTATTAGGCACAACAACATCAAGCTCATTATTGACATTGTTACCAACAACGACTTGCTGCTTGCTTTGATTTTGTTTATTGCCCATGTTAACGTTGCTTTGTTTATTCTTTCGATTATTTCTATTATGCACTATTTCCCACGCAACATTTGACTCTGCAGACAAGGGAGAAGGTAAAGATGCTCCATCAACCTTATCAGCAGTAACGGGAACGACAAACGACTTAGCTGATAAACTAGCAGAAGTGGAGCTCTCAAAACCGGTTTGAGAAGAAGAAGAACACACAGGCAAAAAACCACCAACTGCATCAACATTAGAATGTAAAGTGGGTGCACTTAATGCATTTATCGTTGATTTCTGATTGTTTCTATTCTTCTTACCACTATTAGGTGCGCTAATTTCCAGAGAATTTTTCGAAAGTTGTCGATTAGACGCAGAAAAGAGTTCTGCGTTTGTGCATGACTCATCGCTGATACATGTTGGGGAAACCCCATCTGTTGTAACATTCAGCGTAGGTGTTTTATCATTTTCCTTTTCTTTAATCACTTGATGAGTTATTGTCATTTTCTCACTTACACAGCTCAGCTTCTCAGCAATTAGGTTATTCAAGGCTTTAAATTTAAAATCAAATATCTTATTGAAATTTTCAAATTCAGATTTCATAGCAACCAACAGTTTTTCATAATTAGTTACGATCTTAGCAGGAACATCGATGCAACTTAAGCAATAATAACCCAAATGACGATTACGTTCAAGTAACCGCACATCATAATCAGCTAATTTCACTTGACAGCAATTTCCATGGAACACCTTTCCGCAGAAACCTTTGCATGGAACAATAGAGGTTTCATTCCTTGAAAAATTTTTTTCACATTTCCCACAGGCAACCTCCATAATACGCAAAATTTAGTGAATTTTAAACTTATGGCAAAAATTAATCAGAGCACGACTAAACGAACAACCGCTCTCTACGAATGCGAGAATGAGACGCAGGTTTTTTTTAATTTTTTGCTTGTCAATAATAAAGGTATAAATAAATAAAATAAATACGTAATATGTTTTAAGAACGTAGTTTTCATAAAAAAATCATGATTTGAAAAAAATGTACTAAGGGGGTGCTTAAGTTTTGGCCGACACTGTATGTATGACAAAACAAAAACTTTACATCATTACATTTTCACTGCTGTCTTCACTGTTCTTTACATAAAGAGTTTCGAAAACAAAATGTGAATTATGTATATATGCAAATCCGCTAGAATTAGCGTATTAGCTGGCCTCGTTTTTTTTTTTTTTTTTTTGAGTACATCTTTCAGCCATAATTTTTCTTGAAGCTAAGGCTGTCTTGAATTAATATTCAAGGTTGTTCAATTAAAATTCAGATACATAGCTATTTTTTTTATTTAACTTTATATGCAACTTTTATTGTTTTTTTAACTTAAATGCAATTTTAACTATGTCTCCCTTTGAATTTTAATTGTTCATCCATGAATATTAATTCAAGACAGTCTTAACTCCAAGAAAAACCATGTTTCAAGCATGGTTTTTCTCTTCAAGAGTGTGCTCAAAAAAAAAAAAATAAAAAAAATTGAAATTGTCATCTTAGCTCGACCATGGCTTCGATTTTATTTTATTTTTTTTTTGGAGCACATTCTTCAATTATGGTTTTTCTTGAAGTTAAGACTATCTTTAATATTCAAGGAGGAACAATTAAAATTCAAAGGGAGACATCGTTAAAATTGCATTTAAGTTAAAAAAACATGAAAAGTTACATATAAAGTCAAATAAAAAAAATAGCTATCTGAATGTGAATTGAACAACCTTGAATATTAATTCAAGACAGCCTTAGCAGAAAATCTATAGCTGAAAGATGTACTCCAAAAAAAAAAAAAAAAAAAAAACGAGGCGCGTATATGTAAAAATTACAAGCTACATCAAACAATTCAAGGGGACTTACCAAATTTGATGTGCATATATGTATGTACATATATTGCATGAAAAATAGAGCGAAAAAATATAAAAAAAAGAAATGGAGAAATACGTACGCGCTGCTGCGATATTTTTACCGCCCAATGCGAAATTTCGGTGGCAAAAACAAAATCGCGCAACCGCACAGTTCGAGGGATTTTTGTATAGCGGCCATACCAAGTACCCGTGCGCAAAGTCCGGTATCTTTGTGATATGCATTTTTTTTAAGAATGAAACTGGTCGTGGATTCTGAGCACTCAAATTGGTTTCCCTGAGTCTTCTTTTAATGGTTTCCATGCTCGCTGCTATATTACGCACTTTCTTTATTTCCGTAGCAGGCAAAAACGGATAATGTATCGAAAGCCGTTTTGAACAATTCACGTTTTGGGGAGCCATAGAAAGCTTTCTTCCTCGTGTTTTTCGTATATTTGTGTATTTCATCGTATTCTAAACCATTTTTAATGAACATCCGATAAATTTTAAGTTTCCGTAAAAGTCTCACATTGCGAAATAGAATTCTTAATAATTTTACTTTGCTCTGCTGTCGTAGAATGCTTTCCACAACCCACTAAAATGCAAAAACTCAAACAAATCATTGGAGTATTATACAAAAATACGATACAATTTTTTTAATAAGAGTAAATACCTAAACTTGAGAAGTAAAGGAGTTGAACAGTGCTATTAATTTGACCGCTCGAAATTACAAATTACTCAATATAATAGCAATTCTAGAAAGTACCGTTATTTTTTTGGAACGAAATGTCATGTGCTTACCCTGTGTACTTATCAAGTAACTATACTTTAAAATATTAGAAGGAAAAAAACGACACCCGTTTCTATTATTTTGACCGCAACTGTATGTACTTTTAATTAGAATCATTTTGAACACTTGGACAAATTTTGTAATATTTCTAGTTATTATAAAATTATTAACAAACAAACAGTGACTGAAAAAAACAAGATTTTTTTTTTTACTCGAATCCAAGGGTTTTGTAAAAACATCTGTGCGTAAAATACGTTGTTAGGTGCATCATGTATTTAAAGCATAGCCTCGAAAACATATGAGAAGTTAAAAAAATGGTTCACATAAAAAAATATACATACGAGGGGCCTAAAAAAATGTTCGCTTAGTTGGCTAAAATAACGGCAAAAGTAAATTTATTGTTAACAATTACATATCTATTTGACATCAATTTTTATCTGCACATAATTTTCATAATTCCTTATGTCGATAGATCCATCTTTCTAAACATTACAAAAATGAGTAAGTTTGGGGCCTTTCAATTTCAACTTGAACTGGATTAATTTTATCCGCATTACTACTGTTGGTCATTCTGAAATTTATATTATGTTTTCGAAAACCTTTCAGAGAATAATCCTGAGAAAAGCTGAGCGAATTTCTTCCATTCCTTAAAAAGCAGTAAAATTGTTAATTTTCAACAATTTTTTGATATTTTGTAAGCACTTATAAGTTACTGTATACCACTCATAAGTTACCGCCTCAGGATTGCTAAAATACAGCTGAAATAGATGTCCTCATGAAAAAAATCGACGGCTCCGCTATAGTTGCTGACTTTCGCTGTCTTGCTTTAATGAGTGGTTTTGCGCCTTCGAGGCTCAATGCCTTGGACTGGTGTTTGTATTTATAGAACCAAGTGTTATCACTTTAAAATTTATATAGTAATATTAAGCAGAATAAATGCATATTTTCGTCGTCATTCTAAATTAGTGGATAACATATTTCGTGTATCGGAGATGATTTTTGTAATATTCGTTAAGCACTCATGACACTCAAAACCAGTTCTTAGCAATCATTCATGACTAGCCTGAACCATATTTGTAGTCGATGGTTTTAGGTGACGTCCATAAGTTTTTTGAAAAATCGGACCCCTGTAACGGCACCAGTTCCGACGAGTGCGAATTGGCGTTTTTCGATTTGCCATCTGGTGGTGACAGGCGTGGCAGTGAAAAAGATTTCAAAAAAATTTCAAAAAATTTCAAAAATCGCGTTATCGCTCATGATGTTCTAGACTTTTCCTTGCGCGCGCTGCATCAGCCAATGAAATCGCTCATGTGCGCGTCGTTCTAAAAAAATCTGGCCAAACCGTGGCGAAAGAAAAGGATAGAACTCAAACGGGAGTTGAGTTGATTTTTGCGATTGGAGCGTGCGGACGTGCCGCGGATCAAAAGAAGATTTTTTTTTGTACGGTTTCAAAGAAAAAAACTTGAAACGAACAGTACCAATATTTTTTGCTGCTTGTGATTAAAATCTTTTAATTTTAATAAATAATACAAGACTTTTATGTTGCATGAATATTAATTGTACAAGTGTTAAATAATTTGCAAATAAAAAATATTAGTGATAAAGAACTTATAGCAAAACTTCAGTCAACAAGTGGTTTGAAGATTACACTACTTATTCTTCAACACAAAGGTGCTCCGCTGACTGAGGAGCTCGAATTCGATCATTAGTTGAATTGTCATCATCAGCAAAATCATCAGTCGTGAACTTTACGTCGTGGGGTCAATACGTATAAGTTTCCGTGCTTATTTATTTTTCACATCCGCACTTAATTTTTTACTTAAAAAGTCATCGAAGTCTAATATGCCGTGCATCTGTAAACAAAAGGTTGATCGTAACCAGGAGAAAAAATGTGTTAATTGTAATGAATTTTATCATTGCAATTGCATGAAATTAAAGCAGAGTGATGTTGACTTTATGCAGAAGAGCAATAAAAAGTTCATATGCAATGCTTGCAAGTGAGACGTGCTTCTCTTCGCTCTCCACCACGTACTTCTTCACCAACCGTTTTAACTACAGTAGAAGTACATCCAACACTATCCACTGAAGAGAATTTTACCTCTTCCTCATCATCGCAAATAATTTGAGCAGCGCAGCAACAACAACAGGAAAGTGATACACAACGTCAACAAAACAAACAACAGTCACCACAGCATAACACACAACAGATCATCTCAACCAAACAACTGTTACCGGACAACAACAATATCAACGTAGAGAATTTGGTGAGTTCCGAAGTTACTGAGTCATCAGTAACCCTTGAACTCGCTTTATCTCTTATTTCTGCTCTTCAAGAAGAGAAGAAGTTTTTAAATAACAAAGTAAATAAGCTCCAAAGAGAAGTCAATTACTTACAGCAAAAAAAACCAAGACAAATGCGTTGAAATTGTTTGTGTGCCAAATGTAAATAATTCCAATGCTCTTCATATAGCTATAAAATTATTTTCTGAGGGCTTAGAAACAAAAATTACAGAGGAGCAAATTGACGATTGCTTCGTTAAAAATATCAAGATAAGCAGGGATAATGCATCTAATATTTCATCATCAAATATTTTATGTGTTAAATTTGTATCCCTTTCAAAAAGGAAAGAAATAATGTGGAAAAAGTATGCAAACAAGAATAAATTGTGTGCAAATTTATTGGGTGGTGAAAGTAGGAAAAAAATATATATAAATGGCAGTTTATCAAGTTTTAATAAAAATATATACAAGGAGGCAAAAAAATTACAAAAAGAAAAAAATTTCAAATTTATTTGGGCTAGTAATGGAAAAATTTTAATACGTAAAAAGGAAGGCGATAATGCCATTGTGATAAACTCTCTCGAGGACTAAAAAAATGTTGGTTAATTTTGTGTGTTATTTTATTTAACTATGAATAATTTAAATCATTATAATCTAGATCCTCGAAATAATTTATTTGATATTCCTTTGGTAAATTGAACGTAAATTTTGAAAGTATTACTCATAATCCAAATAACTCAAATAGCTTTTATATAATTTCGCAAAATATTAGAAGTCTACGAAAAAATTTAGATAACTTTATTTTACATCTTGCTTCTTTTAAATCTAAGCCAGATTTTATTTTCTTAACTGAGACCTGGATTTATAATTATGAAAAATCTCTATATGATATTCCGGGCTATAATTTTTATGCTAGTTGTAATAACCAGTATGCGGCTGGTGAAGTAGCTGCATTTGTCAAGTCTGACATCAGTTGCGAAGCTTTTAGTTTTAACCTGTCAAGTTCTGATGCGATTAAATTAAAATGCTCAATAGATGGCCATAACTTTTCCTTTACTTGCATTTACAGGTTCCACGAAAGTATTTGTCAGGACGTTTTTTTAAGCGATTTAAATGATTTATTGAAAAATGATAGATCTGAAAATTTAGTTTTGCTGGGTGATATAAATTTAAACATTTTACAAGAATCACTGTCCTCTGATAACTATTTGTCATTACTTTCTTCGTACGGTCTTGAATCATGTATAAATGAACCCACTCGGATCACTAGTTTTACTGAAACATGTATTGATCATATTTTTGCCCGTATTAATCGGTCACGCGAAATATCAATCAGCAGTTTAGTTTCCAACCTTTATATTTCTGACCATTGCCTTACATGTCTTAGTTTTGAAAATGTTGCTACAAGTAAAAGTGATTATGTGCCACCTGTTTGTTATAGAGTAGTTACTGATTTTCTAACGCTTAATAACACTAGTTTACAAAATGATTTTTTTTAAGGTTCCATTAATCTGAGATTACTTTTCTTATGTAGATTTTCCTGCTGAGTTCGAAAATGAAAATGAAAATTTTTTGAATCGTACAGTTTTTGAGATATTGTGGTTTTTTCACATTTTCGACCTCTTTTCACTTCAAAATTTATATCTTTAGCTAGAAATGTCCAATTTTCTTGTTCTTAGTGTCAAATTAAAAATAATAAAATGACAAACGTGTGTAATTATATCTTTTATTAAAAAAGTGGTTCAAAAGATATAGATGAAAACAGGCCAGATTTCAAGAAAAATTAAATTTTACATGCGTAAAAGTATCACCTCTACGTGTATGAAGTAAAATTATTTTTTTTTATTTCATTTATATTTCACAAAAAAGTGTCAGCCTTAGGCAAATGAAGTAAATGTGGAAGTTTTTTACCGATTTATAATTTTTCGTGGCCACAGAATCAACAGTAAAATTTGATTTTTTCAAAAATCTGGTAATTTTTCATCTATATCTTTTTAATTGCTAATTCAATAAAAAATTCAATCATACATTTTTGTAGAGTTTTTAATGAAACTCAGTAGGTTTTGTTTATTTTATGTTTATTATTTTAGTTTAGTTTAATAGTTGACAAATTTAGTTTTATAATTTTAAGGTTTTAGTTTAGTTAAATAGTTCACAAATTTAGTTTTACAATTTTAAGTGCTTAGTTTTTCACTGTTTCGTCCTCGTCGTGTGCTCGTCTTCAACTGACTCTGTCCGTTATTCGTTTTTTAAATTATACCCACGCTTCGTTGTTTTTTGTATCAAGTCTTGCCCACGCTACGTTATTATTCGTCCAGTTTTCAGTGTTGTCTATCTGTCTTGTTTTTAGTGTTCCCGTCCGCTCCTTAACTGTTTCAGTCCGTCTGGCTCAATTCCTACATTCGGCTCTCCTGATACTGGATTCGGCCCGAATCCTGGACACCAACTTTTCATATATTCTGCAACTGTTTTGGTCACATTTGGACCTTCGCCTTCTCCAATTTTTTCCACCCCATAACGCCCATGTGGCAATGTTCGAGTTATTTTGTATGGTCCAAAATACTTAGGTCTCAATTTCAAACCGGCTCCAAATTGGGTACGCTTAATGGCTACCATATCGTTTATCTGATAATGTGTTTCTTTTTTGCGTTTGCGATCAAAATTGAGTTTATTTTCTACCGTGATTTTGGCTATATTTTGTCTAGCTTCTTCGCGAATTCCTTCACGTTCTGAGTTTAATGGCTCTATCGCTTCATTTTCCACCATTTCGTTCAGCTCTGGAATCTCTGCCAGTCTCATGTCAAACCCTATAAGTATTTTGAATGGAGACAACTTCGTGCTTCTTGGCGGAGAGTTATTGATGAATTGCTGCACCTTTTCAATATTTTTGTAGCACTGATCTGGATTTTCTTCTGAAAGCTTTGCTAGCATAGGAACGACAATACGATGCATGCGTTCGACTTGCCCATTTTTTCTTGGAACTCCGGTTGCAATAAGTAAATGTTGGATCAGGTTTTGCTCGCAATATCCTTCAAACGCGTGTGACGTAAACGCAATCCCTCGATCTGTTATAATTCGCTTCGGATTTCCGAATGTGGCTGCTTGCTTTGTGAGTCGATCAACAACTGCATCGGTACTAGTATCCTTGGTGGGATAGAGCCATACGAATTTGGAGAATCCATCGACAACGACTAGGATATGATTATAATGCTTTTTGGTCACCGTCATCGGGCCTACGTGATCTATATGATAAGTCCCAAGTGGTCTGCTTTCCTTATCAATTGGTGACAAAAATCCTTCTCTTTTACCAGACTTAGCCTCTACTATCATTCGCCAGTTAACCACCGAGAAGAAAAACAAAACATTGTGTCATCAGAAAACATAAATCTAGAAAGTGCGTCACATAAAATGAAACAACAAATGTTACAACCAAATAACACAAAAAAGAGTTCACCAATAATTCAACAACAACTACAATGTAAACAAAAATCAACGAGTAGTCAACAACAGTCCGAAGTTCAAGCAAGTTCAAGTGCTAAACTGCAAAAGAAGCAAACACAGCTGCAACAAATCAATAATATTCAAATTCAAAATATAAAACCAAAGCCTACTGCAATAAACCAACCACTAAAACAACAACAACTTCAACAAATTCAGCAGTCACAAAGCGAAGCAGCGACGAGCTTTATTACCTCGCATACTCAAACTAACATGGAATCTAAATTAGATTTAGTCTACAACGAAATTGTCTCTTTAAAATCCATGTTTTCAAATGCAATGTCTCTGATAAGCGTGCTTCAAGAAGAGAAAAAAGTTTTGGCAGTAACAGTTGCTGATCTTCAAAGAGAAGTTATTTCTCTTCAACAGCAACAAAGAGACAAGTGTGTGGAAATAATAGGGGTCCCGAATGTAAATAATGACAATGCACTAGAATCAGCTGTTAAAGTTTTTTCTGAGGGCCTGATACAAGCATAAGTAGTGAGCACATCGATAACTGCTTTGTAAAACAAATTAAAAGCTCTTCAAACAAAACTACGAATGTTTTGTGTGTTAAGCTTTTATCATGTAATACCAAAAAATTGATTTTTAAAAGTAAAGCTACTAATAAAAGTAAATTAAATTCAGGGCTTTTTGGCGATAGACAAAATAATAATATATTTTTAAATTATAGCTTAACGAGTACGACAAGAAAGCTTTTTAATGCAGCTAAAAAATTAAAGAAAGAAAAGAACTTCAAATTTGTTTGGGTCACAGGAGGTAAAGTGTTGATGCGCAAAACGGAAGGCGAAAAATCTATAACAATAGGCTGTTTTGATGATTTAGTCAAGCTTTGATGCGTTTAAATTAGTAAACGCTAATTTTTAAAATAGAATAATGATAAATGACAATCCCATAAACAGCCTGTTGAACCTTCCCTCCTGTCTTTGCTGTCAAAATGCCTCCTTTTGTTCTATTTCTAGCGATTTAAACAACCCAAATATCTTTTATGTTCTTCAACAAAATATCAGAAGCATGAGAAAAAATTTCGATTCTTTTCTAGTTCACCTTGAAGTCCTTGTTAACAAGCCTGATTTAATATTCTTATCTGAAATATGGATATACGATGAAGAATTAGCCCTTTATAATATTCCAGGGTATAAACTTTTTGCAAATTGCAACAATAAATATGCTTCGGGAGGTATCGCAGCCTTTGTAAAAGTTAATATTACTTGTGATTCGTTTAATTATGACTTTAAAAGCTCTGATATGTTGAAATTAAAATGTGTTTTGCATGGCGTAAAATATACGTTTATAGGTGCATATAGACTGAATGTAAATCATCCCAATATTTTTTTTGATGATTTAACTAATGTTCTGTCCAATGATAGGTCGGATAATTTCATATTGTTGGGTGATATTAATATAAATATTCTGCTTGATTCAACTCTTGTAGATAACTATCTTACCCTACTTTCGTCCTATGGTCTATATCCATGTATTACCCAACCAACGCGCTTATCTTCGGATAGTTGTATTGATCACATTTTTGTTCGCCTCAAACCGTCCAGCACATTTACCTTAACCAGTGGCGTGGCTGACCTCCAAATTTCTGATCATTGTATGACATTTTTAAGTTTTGGTAACATTGTAAAAAATGAGATTAATTCATCTGAAAATAACCACAATGTTGACTTCAAATCTGTAAATTTTAATCTTTTAAATATTAGCCTTCGATTTGAAAATTGGAATAGTGTTTATAATGAGCCAGATCCGTCAAAAGCCTATGATCTTTTCTCTGAAATATTAGCGTTTCATACAAATCAGTGTACTAAAGTTTATAAAAAAAAAATTCCTGGTTCCAAGAGGCTTAAACCATGGATGACTAATGAATTACTTTTGAAAATTAATAATAAAAATAAGCTCTACAAGAAAATTACCAAACATCCAAACAATTCAAACTTAAAAACTGAATATAAAAATCTTAGTAAGGAAATTCTTTCCGAAGTTTCAATTTGCAAAAATAATTATTATATATTAGAATTTCATACATTTAAAGGTAATTCTAAAAAAGAATGGAGACTAGTTAATAGTTTACTTAACAGATCCATTAACACAAATAGTAATTCAGTTATTGATTTCAATGGTATACCTATCTCTGACTCTACACAAAAAGCTAATATTTTTAATGATTTTTTTGCTGATGTGGGAAAAACAACCATTTTTAATAATGGTCCCTCTGTTCCTACTTGTAACTGTTTGAATCTTGAACAATCATGTGAATCTAGTTTTTTTTATGAACCTGTCTCATCTCTAGAGATATTCAGAATTGTCATGTCGCTTAAAAACTCTAATGCCGTAAGTGCTGGCAACTTATCGAATATTTTCATAAAAGAAATAATTTATAATATTTCTGATGTTGTTTGTCATTTGATAAATGAAAGTTTTTCAGCTGGTATTTTTCCAGCTAAACTTAAAAAAGCTGAGGTCATACCGCTCTTTAAAAAAGGGGATCAAAAAAATTTAAACAACTACAGGCCCATATCTTTATTGCCAGTTCTGTCAAAGGTCCATGAAAAAGTAATTAAGAAAAGATTATTAAGTTTTTTCAACAGAACTAATTTTTTGAGGGATAACCAATTTGGGTTTAGGGACGGTCTATCAACAGAACACGCACTCATTAAATTTTGCTCCAACGTTTACAATGGTATAAATAAAAAAAAAATATGTGCAGCACTTTTTATAGATATTTCCAAGGCGTTTGACACGGTCGACCACAAAATTTTGCTTGATAAGCTATACGATAGTGGTGTTAGAGGTTCTATCCATAAATGGTTAACCTCTTACTTAGGAGAAAGAACGCAGAAAGTTAAAATTAATAACTCTTTTAGTTCTAACAAGAAAATTAATATTGGCGTACCTCAAGGTTCTGTGTTAGGCCCGGTGTTGTTTCTTGTTTACATTAACTCAATTTTTACCCAAAGTTTTCGTAGTAATATTGTTGCGTTTGCGGATGACATCGCGTGCACTTATACCAGCGACTCTATGTTAGATCTTGTAGCTAACATTAATTATGATTTAAGCGTATTAAGGCATTGGTTTTATCTCCATAAACTAGTCCTAAGTGAAAAAACAAAGATTATACTGTTTGATATTTCTGGCAATATTTGTAGTTTTCCTAACTTTATATTTCATCATTCTAAGTGTGATAAGTTTCTAATTGGGTATGATGTATGCATTTCTGCTAAACAACCTATATCATTTAACAACGATAAAACTTGCTCGTCTAAGTGTTTCCACATTGAATGCGTCCAAAATTTTAAATATCTCGGAGTTGTGTTGGATTGGAAACTTTCTTGGTTGGAACATACAAACTCACTTAAGCAATATGCTTTAGCTGTTATAAGGCAGTTATACCTTCTTCAACATGCTTGCTCTGCTAAATTACTGACGTGTATTTATTATAGTCTTTTCCACTCTAAGCTAGAGTATGGTCTGGTGTGTTGGGGTGGTGCGCAAAAGAACAAAATAAATCCACTATTGATCATGCAAAAACACATTATACGTATTATTTGCAAAAGGAATCGCATGACAAATAGTTTGATACTGTTTAGAAACCTTAAGATCCTCCCTCTTAAGCATCTTTATTACTATAAAGTTTTGAGAGCCTTCTATAATAGCTCCGGGTATCTTTTAAACAGAACTTATGATACCCACGATTTAAGAATTAACAGACAACATCTGTCTGTAGTCCCTTCGCATTCTTTGCAACATTTTTTTAATTTTTACAGCTCTGTAGCCCCAAGACTATTCAATAAGCTTCCTGGCATTATTAGGAATATACGAAATGTTAATCTTTTTCTTGTAAGGGTTAAGTCTTAGCTTTTAAATAAGAATTATATTGAAATAGATGCTTTAAACTCAATTCTAATCTAGCTTGCGTACTCGTTATTTCAATGATTTCAGATATTAATTTAAAAAAAATAAAAAATAAAAATTTTTGAATTTCACTTATATACAGTTTAAAATTTTAACTTTATTTATTAAGGTGTATGACCCCACCATTTCTAATGTTTTATAAAATTATGTTTCTCTGTATTCGCCACTAGTAAATTATTTTTATACTATAGAATATAGATATTATTAAATGAATTTTTTAAGGTTATTAGTGCTTAGGTAAAATATTGTATTTCCAATGTAAATCATTTGATAATAATAAACTAACTAAATGAAAGTTAACGCAACTGCCTACGATCCTTGCTGCCTTTGGCTATAGCTGGGGAATATAAAACATTTTCTCTACGCAGTCTTTTGTTTTCTTGATTGAAAAGTGTCCTTGCTTGTGGGCTATTTGAATAACCTCGTCTTCCATCTGATTTGGCACTACAATCAACTGCTTAATAGGATCCTTATATAGAACGTCATTCTGAATGTAAAAGTCTTCATAGCTGTTTGCCTCTAAAATCCATTCGTCTTTTAACTGCGCCTCTTTTAATCTGTGTCTTAATGAATCTTCAACGATCATGCAGGAAAACCTACTTAGAGCATCAACGTGCTTCATCTGAGATCCGCGCCTATGCTCAATAGTGAAATCAAATTCTTGAAGGAACATGGCCCATCTGACAACTCGTAGTGGTACGCCTTTTTTCTTCAGCGTCATAGTGAACGCATTGCAGTCAGTAACTATTTTAAACTTTGATCCTAATACATAGACCCTCCATTTTTTCAATGCTTCAATAATGGCAAGCACTTCCAATTCATAGGAGTGATATTTCTCCTCAACTGGCTTCGTCTTGCGGCTCATGTACTGAACTGGATGATAATTTTGGTCTTCGGAATCCTTTTGAAGAAGGATCGCACCGTATCCATACATAGAGGCATCTGCAGGAATTTCTGTCATGGCTTTAGGGTTAAACAGCTTGGACTAATGCTGCTTTAAGGTGATGGAAAGATACTAACTGTTCGTCGCTTAACTTAAACTCAGAGTCTTTTCGAAGTAAGTCAGATAGAGGTTTTGCAATAATAGCATAGTTTTTAATAAATCGACGGAAATAGGACATTAAACCCAAAAATCGTTGTAATGCCTTCTTATTCTTTGGCAATGGAAAACTTTCTACCGCACGAGTTTTATCTTTGCTTGGACGAATAGTCTGACCCTCAACAACATATCCCAGAAAATTCACTTTTCGTTGCAAAAATTGACACTTACTCCATTTTATTTTTAAGCCCTTTTTCGAAGCCAACTCTAGCACCTTTTCCAACTTTTCAATTCCTTCGCTTTCGTTTTTCGATGGTATAATTAAATCGTCCATATAAGCTATTATAGTTCCTTCGGTAATTAGATCCTTAAATACGGCGTGAATATATCTGCAGAAAACAGCTGGAGAATTCGATATGCCAAAAGGAACATACATAAATTCGAATTGACCATTATAAGTCACGAAAGATGTATATTTTCGTGAACTTTCTTCAACTGGAACATGAAAAAATCCATTAGCTAAGTCCAAAGTTGTAAATACGCTAGCTCCCTGCAATCTCTCAAGTGCGTCATTTATCAAAACCATCGGAAAGTTATCTCGTATAATTTTTTCATTCAGCTTGCGATAATCACAACAAAGGCGTTTGGTTCCGTCCTTTTTTGATACCAAAACTACTGGGGAAGCGAAATCTGATGAACTGGGTCTAACGATTCCTTCCTCTAGCCACTTAGTCACTAACTCATCAATAATCCGCTGATCTTCATATGCCATTCTTCTTGGACGATGGTATATAGGTATCTCGTCCGTGAGAATAATCTTCATCTTTACTGAAGGGTCATTATCCTTCTCTGGCTGATAGCTCTGAATCATGGATCTTACTGAATTGGATATATCTTCGTTGAGATGCGTCAACTCATAATCAGGTTGGTCATTGAAATTTAGGCAAATGTCAGAAAATTCACCATCGCATACTAAATTTTGGTTGTCCATTTTCAAAATTTTATCCTTTGGCTTAAATTGAACACCCCCTTCTTGTACCACTATGTCGACATGTTTTAGCACTGAGTTTCCAATAATAGAATCAAAGCTGATATCATTCACTTTAACGATATGGAAAGTAACGTCCATCTGCACACCATCAATTTCAGTATCAAAACTGCCCATCGTGACTATTCGACTTTCACCGATTCCAAATAAGTTTCGTTTATCTGGCTTAAGCATAATGGCTTGTTGGAGCTTGTTAAAAATGTCACATCTCATGAGACACAGGCAGCATCCTGTATCGATAAGACCCGAAAATTCATGGTCACCCAACTTAACCCTCTTAAATTTCATCCCAAGGTTAATTTCACCGTCGATCATATTGACGTTACCACGCTTAGCAGCCACTTCCGTTTTATTCTGGCACTCGAATGACCTATGGCCCATTTGGTTGCACTTGAAGCACTTGATTTCCCGACTGGGACAGTCTCTTGCTATATGGGAGGAGTCACCACACTTAAAACAATTATTTCCAACTGGTGAACGCTTCACGACTTTATTATCGTGTTCCTTTTTAATTTCGACGTTTGTTGTAGTTTTGCTGAAACTATTCATCTTCGGCTTGAACTGCATCTCTTCATAAATTTTTACTTGCTCTTTGAGCTCTTCCACGTTCTTGGCTTGGTAGAGGACTGCCTTATTGGGTCTTGAATCTGGTATGCCATCAATAAAATAGTAAAGCAAACTCTCCTCATCCAATTTTATTGCTTTGCCTAACTCCATAAGAGAGTAAAGATACTCTCGAAAAGTTTCCCCTTGCAATTTACGTCGATTTTTCAGCATTCTATGCACATCCGCCGACGACAACTTCGTACCAAACTCTTTGATGAGAGCTGACTTTAAGGAAGTCCAATTACAAAGTCCATCTTTACTGCGCACATAACTTTTGGCTGCGCCTTTCAGCAGTTGCTTGGAGTATATAAACTTGTACACTTCATTCCAGTGTACTGTCCTAGCGTTTTCTTCGAAATGCTCAATCCATTGGTGAACATCAGCAGTGTCAGTGCCATCAAATGTCGAAAGGCTTTCTTCGATATCTTTAAAAGAAAAATGCACTGGTGGATCATCTTGAACAGACTGCTGTTGTGTTTCAACATCTACTCTACTTTCGGCGTCATCGAATTCGTCCTGACCCTCGTCATCTTCATCATCGACCAAACCGAAATGTTGGAGTAGCCGGTCCCTAAGTTCATGTTTCCGTCCGCTAACCGCTAACCCCACATCCCTAAGCTTGTCTTTTAAGTCACTAACTGTCATCTTTAAAATAGTCTCGGCGTCCACCTTTACGTCTTAAAAAATATTTATTAGTGTTAAATTAAAATTAATATATAATATAGGTATAATAAAAGAATTCAAATTCTATTCGGATTATTATATAATTCAAAAATCAAAATCGTACGTAATTTTGTACGAATGATAGAAAAAACTTGTTTGTTTTGATTATTAGAATTCTTTGACTTACTTCTCTTTACAACTTCCTTACAAGTTATCAAACGCTTCCTATATTTCTTTGTATTTGATTATTTTCTATTCAACTTTGCTTTGTCTTTCTACTTTATGTATATACTTCTTTTAAAAATACTTTACTTTGCTGCTTATTCTTCAATTTCTTTCACTTTTAAAATTTATCATCTTTATATCATTACTCCTTTACAGTTTATTTTCTTTACTACTTTAAAATGTATTCTTTTACTTCTTAAACATTTATTTTCTTTGCATCTTTACTTCTTTAAAATTTTCCTTCTTTACATCTTTACTACTTTAAAATATATTCTCATCTTTCTTCTTTACTTCTTTAAACTTTTTCATTACATCTTCAAAATTTTGTTAACATCTTTTATTTTATTCTAATTAACTTTATTTTCAATATTTTATTTAAAACACAAGCATAATTTCAGCAACAAATATGTTCCTACAATGAACAAAATAAAATGGATACTTTCACCAGCAGAATTAGTGGTTGTTTTTATTCTTCTTTATACTTGCTGCTCTCTTTTCCACTCACTTTCGCTTGTTGGCGTGCTGTATGTTGTCGATCTTCGGATTTTTGTAGTAGGCGATGTTTTTCAAACGTTGCGTCGTCTCTGCTTGCAAAATCTTCGTTGCTTCGGCTGTTCCTTATGTGTGCGTGGCTTCTGTGCTACACGCTGTTGTTGTTATAACGAGTCTTTTTCTATTTAACTTTTCTTTTTTTTTTAAATTTTAATTTTCTTTATAACTTTTAGCTTAACATAAATTTTCATAGTTTTTATTTCTTCTCTGTTTTAAGATCTTTTGTTTCAGTTTTTGTTAACTTGAATTAAAAAACACTTTTTTTTAATACACTTTTAACTTTTCGTCTTCTTTTATTTTATGAAAATTTCTTTTAATAAGCCATTAACTTCAAGCACTTTGTTTTAGTTTTTATATTTTATTTCTTTTGCACTGATTTTACTTAAATCTTGCACCGGGCATCCCGGTTGAGCCCCCAATTGTAGAGTTTTTAATGAAACTCAGTAGGTTTTGTTTATTTTATGTTTATTATTTTAGTTTAGTTTAATAGTTGACAAATTTAGTTTTATAATTTTAAGGTTTTAGTTTAGTTAAATAGTTCACAAATTTAGTTTTACAATTTTAAGTGCTTAGTTTTTCACTGTTTCGTCCTCGTCGTGTGCTCGTCTTCAACTGACTCTGTCCGTTGTTCGTTTTTTAAATTATACCAACGCTTCGTTGTTTTTTGTATCAAGTCTTGCCCACGCTACGTTATTATTCGTCCAGTTTTCAGTGTTGTCTATCTGTCTTGTTTTTAGTGTTCCCGTCCGCTCTGTTTCAGTCCGTCTGGCTCAATTCCTACATTTTTGTTTGGCATTTTAATATCTTTAATTTAGTACCAAAAAACGATGAAATTAGACATTTCTAGCTTAAGATATAAATTTAAAAGTGAAAGTCCAAAAAAGTCGAAAAAATTAAAAAACCACAATATCTCGAAAACTGTACCATTCAAAAAATTTTCATTTTCATTTTCGAATTCAGCAGGAAAAAGTACATAGGAAAACTATCCTCTTATCAAAGGTACATGAGAACAATTTTTTTTGTAACGATAGGCTCAAAAAATTGTCGAAAAAATTAATATATTCATAAAATGTGGAATTTGGATTCATTCATTCAATCGCTCCTAACGTTGTCATTTTACAGTCGATTTTCTTGTAGGATGTCTTAATTTTTGCGTTAAAGTATCAGCTCTACGTGTAAGAAGTAAAATTATTATTTTTTTATTTTATTTTTATTTTTTCGTGGCAACAGAATCAAATGTAAAACTTGATTTTTCTTAAAATCTGGTCTATTTTTATCTATATCTTTTCAACCACTTTTTTAATAAGAAATGTAATTACACACGTTTGTTTGTGATTTTACTATCTTTAAGGAGGGGGTAGGGTTTTGACGCTACATTTTAGGCATAAGTTTAAAATTTTTTTTTAGCGATACGGTGAAAGTAAATTTATTTATTTAAAAAGCATCTAAAAGTACAATATTTGAAGAGTATTCTGTAAAAATTTAATTAAAAAATATTGGAAAATAAGCCATTGGCAGCAAGTTTCCGCGGACGCCTAAAAAAAAGGTGGTTTGCGGTGGACAAGATATCTCATCACGTTATCATCTGAAATCAAAAAAAAAAAACTTTCTTTAGCTTATAAGTTTTTTAAGGTATTGACGAAGGGTTTTTTTTCTTTGACGATTTTTAAAATTTTGGCATAATTTTTAAGTCAAAAAACGATTTTTTTTGGAAAAAAAAGGCAAAAATCAGCACGTTTATTATTGCAGAATTGGTTGAAATGAAAAAAAAGAAAAAAGCCCTCGTCATTACCTGGTTTTATATGTATTAAAGAAGTGTGTCAAATTTCAAGAAAATCGGTCTCGTAGTTTTCGAGAAAAAGTGTCCACCGACTTTGAAAAGTTAGTTTCGAGAAAATCACGTTTAAAGTTTTAGCACTGTCTTTTTTTTCATATACTTACACAGAATCATCGAGACTCAAGACACTGTATCTTCGTCAGTTTTACTCCAATCAACCTCAAATTTCAACAGGATACTTTTGAAGAGTTATACTATTAAATAAAACAATAAAAAAAATTGGAAAAACAAAATTTGGCAAAACCCTACCCCCCCCCTTAATTTGACACTAAGAAAGAGGAAATTGGACATTTCTAGCTCAAGATATGAATTTTAAAGTGAAAAGAGGTCGAAAAAGTGAAAAAACCACAATATCTCGAAAACTGTACCATTCAAAAAATTTTCATTTTCATTTTCGAACTAAGCAGGAAAATCTACATAAGAAAAGTAACCTCAGATCAATGGAACATTTTGAGTGTAAACTAGTGTAATTTTTTACTTCATGAATGATGAGAAAATGTTTACAAAGAAGTCAATCCTTCATTAGCTTTCAGTCGTTTTATAGATATTCTCTTATTTTATAACAATATCTGTACAAAAAATTTACCTAATAATTTTTCGAGGAATAAAACAAGACTGAAATCTTGGATAACATCAGCTTTACTTAAAAAAATTAAGACAAAAAACAAACTTCATAAAAAATGTCGGTTGTACCCATTAAAAACTAGTTTAAAAGATCGTTACAAAAGTCTATGTAAAGAAATTTCGTCGGATGCGTCAAAATCCAAAAATGAATTTTATTTTCGTGAATTTAATAATGTTAAAGGTGATACTCGGAAAGAATGGCAGTTATAGTAGTAAACAATATTTTAAACAGAACTACCAGAAAAGATGAAATTCAGAACTTAAAGGTTAACGGGATAATTTACAACAACCCTTCCGACAAAGCGAATTTGTTAAATAAGCATTTTGCAGGAATTGGAATGGATGTAGTTGCTGCAAATAGTGCTAGTACTCCATGTTTGTGCTTACAAAAAGAATATTCTAATCCTAATAGTTTCTTTTTTGAGCCTATATCTTCATATGAGATTTATAAAATTATCATGTCTCTTAAGAACTCAAATTCTAGTACAGAGAGAGGTTTTTCTAGTTTTTTTATTAAGAAAATTGTATTTAATATTACAGATGTCCTTTGTTACTTGTTTAACAAAAGTATTAGTATGGTATTTTTCCAGAAGAATTGAAAAAAGAAGAAGTAATTCCCCTTTTTAAGAAAGGAGACACAAATAATCTTGGTAATTATAGACCTATTTCGCTTTTGTATAATTTTTCCAAAATCCTAGAAAAATCGATGAAATCAAGGATGATTGAATTTTTGAATAAATGTAATTATTTCAGTGGCTGCCAATTTGGCTTCAGAGCAGGGCTATCTACTGAAGATGCATTAATGGAATTTTGTGTAAATATTCAAAATAGTTTAAATTGCCAAAAATTAACAGCAGCACTCTTTGTGGATATAACAAAGGCCTTTGACACTGTTGACCATGAGGTACTATTGAATAAACTTTTTAAATGTGGTTTTCGAGGCTCTGTATATAATTGGTTTTCGTCATATTTGTTCAACAGAGTTCAAAGCGTTAAATTTGATAAGCATTATAGTAGCCTTTGTAATATTCAAGTCGGTGTCCCACAAGGCTAAGTGCTAGGTCCAGTACTATTTTCTATTTACATTAATTCACTGTTTTCATTTCATTTCATTTCATTTAATTTATTCAACATGTAATATAAAAAGCCTTGTTGGCCTAAAATAAAATATTACAGATAGGAGATAAGTTAGAGTTCTTAACACTAAATAAGAAAAATAATATAAATATAAGTAAGAGCCTAGTAATAATAATAATAGTAATAATAATTATAATAAACGGCTACCATACCAGAAGAGTTTTTCTGTAATACATAAAAGAAAAATACATCTTAAAATTAGTATTATTTGACATGACCAGCAACAAATTCAAATGCAACAATACTGATTAAGTCAAATTTAAAGTTCATTATTTTGAGCAAATTGAATGATTTTAGTTTTAAAAGTATTCGAATGTAAGGAAAATGAGCGCAAACTAATTGGGAGTTTGTTCCAGCATCGAGCTGTTCGTATGCAAAACGACCGTTCAAAAACCGAGGAAGAAATTCTTGGTATTATAATTTGTGGATTTCTCGTCGAGCGTGAGAAGAAAAAATTTTGTAGCAAATATCTAGGAGTCTTGTTTTAATAATTTTATAGAAGAATAATAAAGAACGTAATTTGATGAAATCACGAAAAGAACATTGCAAAAATTTTAGAACGTACAACGAGACATGATCGCGCCAATGAATACCAAATACAAAGCGAACAATTTTGTTAAAACTGACTTCAACTTTCCGAACATTGTAGCCCACAGTACCGGAATACACTTCAATACAATAAGACAGACCAGACATCAAAAGAGAGTGGGCAATTGTGTATTTAACATGCAAAGGTAAATACAAATCGGTGCTATAGAGATTCCTTAATGTAAAGCCTACTTTACCGCATATGGCATCAATATGATGTTCAAACGTCAATTTGTTATTAATAATTACACCAAGGCACTTCATTTTATCGACGAACTCAATTTGATCACTATGAAGATGAATGCATATAGGCGAAGTAACAGACCTGGAAGGATTGAATTTAATAGCCTTAGTTTTCTCAGGGTTTAATATTAATTGATTGGATAACATCCATGAAGACAAATTATTGAGATTAAAATTAATTACAGATTTAAGCACGTCACAATACTGACATTCTCCAGAAAACAGTATTTGGATATCATCTGCAAAAATAAATATTTTGCATAAATTTAAGTCAATGACATTCACTACATCATTTAAATACATCATAAAGAGTATAGGACCAAGCACAGATCCTTGAGGGACACCAGATAAACAACGGAGTAGGTCCGACACACTACCACAATTCGAGACAAATTGATAACGGTCACCTAAATAGGATAACATCATCTTACAAGCAGCGTTTGAAAAATTATATTTTAGTTTTAATTTTTGAATGAGAAGAGTGTGATTTATAGTATCGAACGCCTTCGTTATGTCTAGTGACACAAGAATACTAATTTTATTAGAGTTTGTATTTTCTCTGATTGAATCGGTGAGTCCAAGAAGAAGGGAGCTAGTACTGTATCCATTTCTAAATCCAGATTGCGAATCATCAATAAGAGAGTAACGATTAGTGTACTGCAGTATTTGTTTTTTAATAATATTTTCAACTATTTTAGAAAGCGCTGGTAAAATACTAATAGGTCTCAGGTTATTAACAGAGTTAACAGAATTGTTTTTTGGTAAAGGTACAACACGTGCTACCTTCCAAGCCTAGGGATATTTCGAAGTAGTGAGAATGCTATTTATAAAGTACAATAAATGATTTTGAATAAAAGGCAAAATAATTTTAATAAATTTTATCGGTATATTATCGTATCCAATTGCATTAGATTTGACCTTAAGAATAGCATCCTCTAGGTCTCCAAATTTTAGTGTAAAAAAATAGCGTTTGCAGATGATATGGCATGCACTTTTTCTTGCAATACAACTTTTCAAGCTATAGTTGAAATAAATCACGACTTAGAAGTCCTCAGACATTGGTTTTCCACCCATAAATTAGTCTTGAGCGATAAAACTAAAATTATGTTTTTTAATGTTGCAGGTAAAGTAATCGTGCTTCCTGATTTTACTTTCCATAGTGCGAACTGTGACAAATATTGTGTTAGTGATATTATCTGTGATTCATTGAACCCTTTAAATACTGTTCCAGGATCATGTTCTTCAAATTGCTTTTCCATTGAATGTGTCAAAACTTTAAATATCTTGAACTATTTCTTGATTATAAAATGAATTGGATGGAACATTCCACTGCACTAAAAAAATATTTATTGGCAGCTACAAGGCAAATCTATTACTTGAAATATTTCTGCTCAACAAAATTGCTGAATTGCATTTATTTCGGGATTTTTCATTCCAAAATTCAATATGGACTCGCATGTTGGGGAGGTACACATAGGACTAAATTAAACCCTTTGCTAACGGTACAGAAACATGCTATTAGAAAATTATGTAAAAAAGGCACATCGAAAATAGTTTGCCTCTGCCTTTAAAACACTTATATTGTTTCAAAGTTCTAAAATTGTTTTTTAAAAAGTCTGGCTACTTATTGAGCAGATTTCAGTTAAATTACAACTTGAGGGTAAATAATCAAAACTTGCCCTTAGTTCCTGCACATAGCTCACAGCACTTTTTTAGTTTTTATACTACTCTTTAATCGTCTACCCAACTTCATTAGAAGCGTCAGAAATAATAATATTTTTATTAGAAAGGTAAAATCATGGTTTTTTAATTTTGATTATCAGAGCATTTATTCGCTTACTGATGTGATAATATAATCTCTGTATTTATATTACAAAATAATGTTAAATTTTCCTGCGCTACGTTGTTTAAATCTTCTGATGCCATAAATTTTACATAATCTTTCTGCTGACATATTGCATGTACTTTCTGAGTACTGCTTCAACTTCATTTCCAATAGCCCCTTGTGCAAGATCTGTGTGAGTAGCCTTTGCTGCAACACTACTGTTTGACTTAATCTACTGCTTTTTAAACTGTCAGTATGTAAGCTTTTTTTTTTTTATTTTATATTATTGTTTATACTTTGTAATAAGTCCTGAGTATTGAATTTGAATTGTTAGCATCTGGGTTGTAATTTTTAATGAATACGCCTTCAAAATAATTTTAATTGAATAATTATACGAAAATTTATATTTCTTTAGCATTGCATGTATCATTTATATGTTAACTTTTATGTTATATCTAAACAATTTAAGCATATTGAACTAGGCTCATATTAGCCGTATTAAACAAATAAATAAAATTTATATAAAAGTTCCTAATATAATATTATTCATTCGTCATTATTATTATTCATTATTTTATTCTTTAATTTTTAATTTGCTTATTTAGCTTTTATTAAAATGTAACTAACTTATTATTTCTGATAATAGCTTTGTAATCTGCATTCGTCACTAGTTTCTTAGTAACTACTGAATGTAGAGTTATCTATTAGTCAATTTTGTCTACATAGAGTTATGTTGAAATGTAAATTATTTATTGAAATTTAGATATTCGATATGAATTGATTGATGATAATAAAAAAAAAAGCTAACGACAACAACGTTTTGTTTATTTAACAGTGTGTGTGTGTGTGCGCGGAAAGGGCAAAGACGCCGAAAAAGTGATCTGTCGCGGCAGCGTAAAAAAAAATTGTTCATAACACAATGCAACAAATAACATGTGCAAGATTCGCGGAAGCGCCAGCGCTTCGCTAAAGAAAAAATAAAAAAAAAAAAAATAACCCATAAAACCTAAAGTGACACTTGGAGTGAAAAACCAATATAATAAGAAAGAAAAAATATACAATAACCAAAAGAAAAGAAAAGATTGAACAACAATTACAACACAACAACAAAACTTAACCATACAAGAAAACAAATCAAGGGCAGGCTTAAACTGAAAAATTAAATAAAATTCATGAAATAAAGAACAAACAGTAATGTACAATGTTACATAAAATTACAACTATAGAAACCGTGGATAACTAAGTACAATACAAATATAACATTAATAATAAATAAATCCATGTAAATAATTAATTTAGAAATGAACAAAACCGCAAACTCTTCTTTATAAATAAATAGTAAAAACACCTTAATTTGAATTTGCCAAAATTTAAATATTTTTATTTTATTAAATCGAATGCATTTCAGCCTGTTTGCAGGCCATCATCAGCAACACGAATGATTAAAAAGTGAGACAAAACGATTACATTTTCCCGATTAGTTAAAATATATTTAAAACAATACAAATCAAACTTTTATGAATACAAACATAATTGATTTAAGTCACACATATTGCAATAAGTTTGATTTGTATTGTTTTAAATATATTTTAACTAATCGGGAAAATGTAATCGTTTTGTCTCACTTTTTAATCATTCGTGTTGCTGATGATGGCCTGCAAACAGGCTGAAATGCATTCGATTTAATAAAATAAAAATATTTAAATTTTGGCAAATTCAAATTAAGGTGTTTTTACTATTTATTTACCATGTAAATAAATTTGAAGAAAAACACGAATTAACAACTTTAAAAACACCAACAAACAAAATCTACACCATAAAACAATTCGATGACAACAAGATAAACACAACTTTAAATTTCAATAAATACACAAAAATAACAACTAACAACCACAAATATGACCACACCACACTACACATCACAAAATTTGGAACTACAACCACAAGAAAAAAAAAGAACGTAGCTATAACAATTAATAAGTTTTTTATATATACATATATTTAAAAAAAAATACATATGTATTTGATTGCGTTTGCTTAAGCATTAATTTAGTTTAGAGGAGTCAGAAATATTACAAAGGCCCTTAATATTAAAAAAAAAAAACTTAAATCGAACAATTTTTAAATTTCAAATATAAACGATTTTTTTTTTAAATAAAACAAAAACAGAAACGCTTCAGAATTACGAAGAAAATTTAATTTGCCAGAAACGTTAAAAATTTCTCCTCAAAAATTATTGCCGACCTCATTTTCCAAAAAATCTTCAACGATTACTAATCATTAATTTATAATCATAAAAAAATAAATTATTTATATAATCATGAATAAACAATACCTCGAAATTTTTCTTCAGTTCCCTGATTAGTAATCGTTGAAGATTTTTTGGAAAATGAGATGTCGGCAATAATTTTTGAGGAGAAATTTTTAACGTTTCTGGCAAATTAAATTTTCCAACTTTGTAGCAAGGAATTTAAAAAGGATAAAGCATTCAAGCGTTAATTTTTAGTTTTATTTAATATAAAAATGTTTTTAACATATTCAAAAAAAAAAAAAATTTCATATTCAACACTAATAAAAGGCAATTACTTTATTTTTAATTTTATTTTACAAATGTAAGTAGATAACATTACATGATTTCATGTGAAACAGTACATTTGGACTATGTAAGGTAGATATTTGTAACGTTTCATTTGCAATATAACAAATGAAACATTTCTCGTTCGCTACGCACTGTTTCTGAAACTTTCTGAAACATTACATGCCGAGTGGGTAGAAAGCAATAGTATTAATGGCATGAAACAAAATACATGAACATATAAATAAAAATTCATTATGTATTTAAATATTAAAGGGTAAATCTCACCAGAGAGAAAGAATCTCATCGAGGAGGGGGGGTGTAATCGCGCTTAAGCGATCGGTGCTTTTACGTGGGCAATAGTGACAGCGGCAACACGAGCTGGTTTGCCTACTAGCAGTTCGGTAAGTTGTAGTGGGTTCGCTGCTGCCCCTATTGCTCCTTCACCATACAAATTTACAAACTCGTGCTGCACTCTGAATGTTTAAAAATTTTAATGTTAAAAAAAATTGTACAAGTTACCAAAAAATTTATTTTTATCAAAAATCCAAATCTACTGAAAAATTCTCCTAAGTTCTCTTCTATGCGGTTAAACCTCCGAGCATGATGGTCGCTCGGGCCCGACTAACTCCCACCCTACTATGGGCCCATGGGACAACTGTTTGTGGTCCACCCTAAACTGAGTGCGGTTCTACATGGGACTAACTGTTGAGATTTATGCTATCAACTTTAACCTTATTCCTTTTTTTTTAAATAAAAAGAAATAGTTTCTTTTTTGTAAATTCATTTTCTTTGTTTAATTTTATTTATATATTTATATAATTGTATATTATTTTAAAAATTGTTCTGTCATTACAAATATTTTTTTTAAATATTTATAATATTTTATACTGACTTAAATTGTTGTTCCTATATCAAAATATCAAAAAAAAAAGTTATATTACTTTCAATTAATTTGCAGAGTATTCAAATTTAATTTTTTCTCTTTTTTTTAACATACTTCTACTATCAAATGCGCAACATTTGCTTTCCTAACTGAGAAAAAGTTACAATTTGATCATTTTTACTAATAAATTTATTTTCATGTATAAGTTTATAATATATTATTAAGTATCATGTTTATTTTCCTTTAACACAATAGCAGAAATATTTTATATATATATATATATACATATAAAAAGTTTTCGTAATTCTGAAGCGTTTCTGTTTTTGTTTTATTTAAAAAAAAATCGTTTATATTTGAAATTTAAAAATTGTTCGATTTAAGTTTTTTTTTTTAATATTAAGGGCCTTTGTAATATTTCTGACTCCTCTAAACTAAATTAATGCTTAAGCAAACGCAATCAAATACATATGTATTTTTTTTTAAATATATGTATATATAAAAAACTCATTAATTGTTATAGCTACGTTTTTTTTTTTCTTGTGGTTGTAGTTCCAAATTTTGTGATGTGTAGTGTGGTGTGGTCATATTTGTGGTTGTTAGTTGTTATTTTTGTGTATTTATTGAAATTTAAAGTTGTGTTTATCTTGTTGTCATCGAATTGTTTTATGGTGTAGATTTTGTTTGTTGGTGTTTTTAAAGTTGTTAATTCGTGTTTTTCTTCAAATTTATTTACATGGATTTATTTGTTATTAATGTTATATTTGTATTGTACTTAGTTATCCACGGTTTCTATAGTTGTAATTTTATGTAACATTGTACATTACTGTTTGTTCTTTATTTCATGAATTTTATTTAATTTTTCAGTTTAAGCCTGCCCTTGATTTGTTTTCTTGTATGGTTAAGTTTTGTTGTTGTGTTGTAATTGTTGTTCAATCTTTTCTTTTCTTTTGGTTATTGTATATTTTTTCTTTCTTATTATATTGGTTTTTCACTCCAAGTGTCACTTTAGGTTTTATGGGTTATTTTTTTTTTTTTTTATTTTTTCTTTAGCGAAGCGCTGGCGCTTCCGCGAATCTTGCACATGTTATTTGTTGCATTGTGTTATGAACAATTTTTTTTTACGCTGCCGCGACAGATCACTTTTTCGGCGTCTTTGCCCTTTCCGCGCGCACACACACACACTGTTAAATAAACAAAACGTTGTTGTCGTTAGCTTTTTTTTTTATTATCATCAATCAATCCATATCGAATATCTAAATTTCAATAAATAATTTACATTTCAACATAACTCTATGTAGACAAAATTGACTAATAGATAACTCTACATTCAGTAGTTACTAAGAAACTAGTGACGAATGCAGATTACAAAGCTATTATCAGAAATAATAAGTTAGTTACATTTTAATAAAAGCTAAATAAGCAAATTAAAAATTAAAGAATAAAATAATGAATAATAATAATGACGAATGAATAATATTATATTAGGAACTTTTATATAAATTTTATTTATTTGTTTAATACGGCTAATATGAGCCTAGTTCAATATGCTTAAATTGTTTAGATATAACATAAAAGTTAACATATAAATGATACATGCAATGCTAAAGAAATATAAATTTTCGTATAATTATTCAATTAAAATTATTTTGAAGGCGTATTCATTAAAAATTACAACCCAGATGCTAACAATTCAAATTCAATACTCAGGACTTATTACAAAGTATAAACAATAATATAAAATAAAAAAAAAAGCTTACATACTGACAGTTTAAAAAGCAGTAGATTAAGTCAAACAGTAGTGTTGCAGCAAAGGCTACTCACACAGATCTTGCACAAGGGGCTATTGGAAATGAAGTTGAAGCAGTACTCACAAAGTACATGCAATATGTCAGCAGAAAGATTATGTAAAATTTATGGCATCAGAAGATTTAAACAACGTAGCGCAGGAAAATTTAACATTATTTTGTAATATAAATACAGAGATTATATTATCACATCAGTAAGCGAATAAATGCTCTGATAATCAAAATTAAAAAACCATGATTTTACCTTTCTAATAAAAATATTATTATTTCTGACGCTTCTAATGAAGTTGGGTAGACGATTAAAGAGTAGTATAAAAACTAAAAAAGTGCTGTGAGCTATGTGCAGGAACTAAGGGCAAGTTTTGATTATTTACCCTTAAGTTGTAATTTAACTGAAATCTGCTCAATAAGTAGCCAGACTTTTTAAAAAACAATTTGAGAACTTTGAAACAATATAAGTCTTTTAAAGGCAGAGGCAAACTATTTTCGATGTGCCTTTTTTACATAATTTTCTAATAGCATGTTTCTGTACCGTTAGCAAAGGGTTTAATTTAGTCCTATGTGTACCTCCCCAACATGCGAGTCCATATTGAATTTTGGAATGAAAAATCCCGAAATAAATGCAATTCAGCAATTTTGTTGAGCAGAAATATTTCAAGTAATAGATTTGCCTTGTAGCTGCCAATAAATATTTTTTTAGTGCAGTGGAATGTTCCATCCAATTCATTTTATAATCAAGAAATAGTTCAAGATATTTAAAGTTTTGACACATTCAATGGAAAAGCAATTTGAAGAACATGATCCTGGAACAGTATTTAAAGGGTTCAATGAATCACAGATAATATCACTAACACAATATTTGTCACAGTTCGCACTATGGAAAGTAAAATCAGGAAGCACGATTACTTTACCTGCAACATTAAAAAACATAATTTTAGTTTTATCGCTCAAGACTAATTTATGGGTGGAAAACCAATGTCTGAGGACTTCTAAGTCGTGATTTATTTCAACTATAGCTTGAAAAGTTGTATTGCAAGAAAAAGTGCATGCCATATCATCTGCAAACGCTATTTTTTTACACTAAAATTTGGAGACCTAGAGGATGCTATTCTTAAGGTCAAATCTAATGCAATTGGATACGATAATATACCGATAAAATTTATTAAAATTATTTTGCCTTTTATTCAAAATCATTTATTGTACTTTATAAATAGCATTCTCACTACTTCGAAATATCCCTAGGCTTGGAAGGTAGCACGTGTTGTACCTTTACCAAAAAACAATTCTGTTAACTCTGTTAATAACCTGAGACCTATTAGTATTTTACCAGCGCTTTCTAAAATAGTTGAAAATATTATTAAAAAACAAATACTGCAGTACACTAATCGTTACTCTCTTATTGATGATTCGCAATCTGGATTTAGAAATGGATACAGTACTAGCTCCCTTCTTCTTGGACTCACCGATTCAATCAGAGAAAATACAAACTCTAATAAAATTAGTATTCTTGTGTCACTAGACATAACGAAGGCGTTCGATACTATAAATCACACTCTTCTCATTCAAAAATTAAAACTAAAATATAATTTTTCAAACGCTGCTTGTAAGATGATGTTATCCTATTTAGGTGACCGTTATCAATTTGTCTCGAATTGTGGTAGTGTGTCGGACCTACTCCGTTGTTTATCTGGTGTCCCTCAAGGATCTGTGCTTGGTCCTATACTCTTTATGATGTATTTAAATGATGTAGTGAATGTCATTGACTTAAATTTATGCAAAATATTTATTTTTGCAGATGATATCCAAATACTGTTTTCTGGAGAATGTCAGTATTGTGACGTGCTTAAATCTGTTATTAATTTTAATCTCAATAATTTGTCTTCATGGATGTTATCCAATCAATTAATATTAAACCCTGAGAAAACTAAGGCTATTAAATTCAATCCTTCCAGGTCTGTTACTTCGCCTATATGCATTCATCTTCATAGTGATCAAATTGAGTTCGTCGATAAAATGAAGTGCCTTGGTGTAATTATTAATAACAAATTGACGTTTGAACATCATATTGATGCCATATGCGGTAAAGTAGGCTTTACATTAAGGAAACTCTATAGCACCAATTTGTATTTACCTTTGCATGTTAAATACACAATTGCCCACTCTCTTTTGATGTCTGGTCTGTCTTATTGTATTGAAGTGTATTCCGGTACTGTGGGCTACAATGTTCGGAAAGTTGAAGTCAGTTTTAACAAAATTGTTCGCTTTGTATTTGGTATTCATTGGCGCGATCATGTCTCGTTGTACGTTCTAAAATTTTTGCAATGTTCTTTTCGTGATTTCATCAAATTACGTTCTTTATTATTCTTCTATAAAATTATTAAAACAAGACTCCTAGATATTTGCTACAAAATTTTTTCTTCTCACGCTCGACGAGAAATCCACAAATTATAATACCAAGAATTTCTTCCTCGGTTTTTGAACGGTCGTTTTGCATACGAACAGCTCGATGCTGGAACAAACTCCCAATTAGTTTGCGCTCATTTTCCTTACATTCGAATACTTTTAAAACTAAAATCATTCAATTTGCTCAAAATAATGAACTTTAAATTTGACTTAATCAGTATTGTTGCATTTGAATTTGTTGCTGGTCATGTCAAATAATACTAATTTTAAGATGTATTTTTCTTTTATGTATTACAGAAAAACTCTTCTGGTATGGTAGCCGTTTATTATTATTATTATTACTATTATTATTATTACTAGGCTCTTACTTATATTTATATTATTTTTCTTATTTAGTGTTAAGAACTCTAACTTATCTCCTATCTGTAATATTTTATTTTAGGCCAACAAGGCTTTTTATATTACATGTTGAATAAATTAAATGAAATGAAATGAAAACAGTGAATTAATGTAAATAGAAAATAGTACTGGACCTAGCACTTAGCCTTGTGGGACACCGACTTGAATATTACAAAGGCTACTATAATGCTTATCAAATTTAACGCTTTGAACTCTGTTGAATAAATATGACGAAAACCAATTATATACAGAGCCTCGAAAACCACATTTAAAAAGTTTATTCAATAGTACCTCATGGTCAACAGTGTCAAAGGCCTTTGTTATATCCACAAAGAGTGCTGCTGTTAATTTTTGGCAATTTAAACTATTTTGAATATTTACACAAAATTCCATTAATGCATCTTCAGTAGATAGCCCTGCTCTGAAGCCAAATTGGCAGCCACTGAAATAATTACATTTATTCAAAAATTCAATCATCCTTGATTTCATCGATTTTTCTAGGATTTTGGAAATAGGTCTATAATTACGAAGATTATTTGTGTCTCCTTTCTTAAAAAGGGGAATTACTTCTTCTTTTTTCAATTCTTCTGGAAAAATACAATACTAATACTTTTGTTAAACAAGTAACAAAGGACATCTGTAATATTAAATACAATTTTCTTAATAAAAAAACTAGAAAAACCTCTCTCTGTACTAGAATTTGAGTTCTTAAGAGACATGATAATTTTATAAATCTCATATGAAGATATAGGCTCAAAAAAGAAACTATTAGGGTTAGAATATTCTTTTTGTAAGCACAAACATGGAGTACTAGCACTATTTGCAGCAACTACATCCATTCCAATTCCTGCAAAATGCTTATTTAACAAATTCGCTTTGTCGGAAGGGTTGTTGTAAATTATCCCGTTAACCTTTAAGTTCTGAATTTCATCTTTTCTGGTAGTTCTGTTTAAAATATTGTTTACTACTATAACTGCCATTCTTTCCGAGTATCACCTTTAACATTATTAAATTCACGAAAATAAAATTCATTTTTGGATTTTGACGCATCCGACGAAATTTCTTTACATAGACTTTTGTAACGATCTTTTAAACTAGTTTTTAATGGGTACAACCGACATTTTTTATGAAGTTTGTTTTTTGTCTTAATTTTTTTAAGTAAAGCTGATGTTATCCAAGATTTCAGTCTTTTTTTATTCCTCGAAAAATTATTAGGTAAATTTTTTGTACAGATATTGTTATAAAATAAGAGAATATCTATAAAACGACTGAAAGCTAATGAAGGATTGACTTCTTTGTAAACATTTTCTCATCATTCATGAAGTAAAAAATTACACTAGTTTACACTCAAAATGTTCCATTGATCTGAGGTTACTTTTCTTATGTAGATTTTCCTGCTTAGTTCGAAAATGAAAATGAAAATTTTTTGAATGGTACAGTTTTCGAGATATTGTGGTTTTTTCACTTTTTCGACCTCTTTTCACTTTAAAATTCATATCTTGAGCTAGAAATGTCCAATTTCCTCTTTCTTAGTGTCAAATTAAGGGGGGGGGGGGGGGGGTAGGGTTTTGCCAAATTTTGTTTTTCCAATTTTTTTTATTGTTTTATTTAATAGTATAACTCTTCAAAAGTATCCTGTTGAAATTTGAGGTTGATTGGAGTAAAACTGACGAAGATACAGTGTCTTGAGTCTCGATGATTCTGTGTAAGTATATGAAAAAAAAGACAGTGCTAAAACTTTAAACGTGATTTTCTCGAAACTAACTTTTCAAAGTCGGTGGACACTTTTTCTCGAAAACTACGAGACCGATTTTCTTGAAATTTGACACACTTCTTTAATACATATAAAACCAGGTAATGACGAGGGCTTTTTTCTTTTTTTTCATTTCAACCAATTCTGCAATAATAAACGTGCTGATTTTTGCCTTTTTTTTCCAAAAAAAATCGTTTTTTGACTTAAAAATTATGCCAAAATTTTAAAATTCGTCAAAGAAAAAAAATCCTTCGTCAATACCTTAAAAAACTTATAAGCTAAAGAAAGTTTTTTTTTTGATTTCAGATGATAACGTGATGAGATATCTTGTCCACCGCAAACCACCTTTTTTTTAGGCGTCCGCGGAAACTTGCTGCCAATGGCTTATTTTCCAATATTTTTTAATTAAATTTTTATAGAATACTCTTCAAATATTGTACTTTTAGATGCTTTTTAAATAAATAAATTTACTTTTACCGTATCGCTAAAAAAAAAATTTTAAACTTATGCCTAAAATGTAGCGTCAAAACCCTACCCCCTCCTTAAAGATAGTAAAATGACAAACAAACGTGTGTAATTACATTTCTTATTAAAAAAGTGGTTGAAAAGATATAGATAAAAATAGACCAGATTTTAAGAAAAATCAAGTTTTACATTTGATTCTGTTGCCACGAAAAAATAAAAATAAAATAAAAAAATAATAATTTTACTTCTTACACGTAGAGCTGATACTTTAACGCAAAAATTAAGACATCCTACAAGAAAATCGACTGTAAAATGACAACGTTAGGAGCGATTGAATGAATGAATCCAAATTCCACATTTTATGAATATATTAATTTTTTCGACAATTTTTTGAGCCTATCGTTACAAAAAAAATTGTTCTCATGTACCTTTGATAAGAGGATAGTTTTCCTATGTACTTTTTCCTGCTGAATTCGAAAATGAAAATGAAAATTTTTTGAATGGTACAGTTTTCGAGATATTGTGGTTTTTTAATTTTTTCGACTTTTTTGGACTTTCACTTTTAAATTTATATCTTAAGCTAGAAATGTCTAATTTCATCGTTTTTTGGTACTAAATTAAAGATATTAAAATGCCAAACAAAAATGTAGAAATTGAGCCAGACGGACTTAAACAGTTAAGGAGCGGACGGGAACACTAAAAACAAGACAGATAGACAACACTGAAAGCTGGACGAATAATAACGTAGCGTGGGCAAGACTTGATACAAAAAACAACGAAGCGTTGGTATAATTTAAAAAACGAACAACGGACAGAGTCAGTTGAAGACGAGCACACGACGAGGACGAAACAGTGAAAAACTAAGCACTTAAAATTTGTGAACTATTTAACTAAACTAAAACCTTAAAATTATAAAACTAAATTTGTCAACTATTAAACTAAACTAAAATAATAAACATAAAATAAACAAAACCTACTGAGTTTCATTAAAAACTCTACAATTGGTGGCTCAACCGGGATGCCCGGTGCAAGATTTAAGTAAAATCAGTGCAAAAGAAATAAAATATAAAACTAAAACAAAGTGCTTGAAGTTAATGGCTTATTAAAAGAAATTTTCATAAAATAAAAGAAGACGAAAAGTTAAAAGTGTTTTTGAATTCAAGTTAACAAAAACTGAAACTAAAGATCTTAAAACAGAGAAGAAATAAAAACTATGAAAATTTATGTTAAGCTAAAAGTTATAAAGAAAATTAGCACTCAAATTGATTTCCCTGAATTTTCTTTTAACGGTTTCTACACTCATGGGAGGCTTTCTTCCTCGTGTTTTTCGTTTATTTGTGTATTTTATCGCATTGAAAACCATTTTCGCAGAACATCCGATAACATTTTAAATTTTCCTAAAAGTTTTACTTTGCGAAATGAAATTTTCAATAATCTTACATTGCTCTGGCGTACAATGCTTTCCACGGCACACTAAAATGCAAAAACTTGAAAAAATCTTTGCGGTATTATACAAAAATAATAAAACTTTTTACGAACAAATCTTTTTAATAAGAGTAAATACCTAATCTTGAGAAGTAAAGGAGTTGAACACTGATATTATTTTGACCGCTCGAAATTACAACATCAACGTCATTTGTTCAAAATATTTTCTTTGAATTCAAAAATAACACCGCACTGCTATTATTTTGACCGCAGCTGTACCAGGTAGTAGTGGAGTAGTAGTTCACATCTCATAGGGAGAGGACGTGTCGCGCGGTCCCCCTTACTGTTCTGTTGCGTCTTGTTTTGATGTTTTTAATGTTATGTCTTAATGTTGTAACTCGTGTCTTTTATTATATTGCTTTCGTCTCTTTAACCTATGTTTAAATACAGAAAACAAGAAATCCAATTATTACAAAACAATAACAAAATCTACCATTTAATACATATTCTATTAAACAACACAATAATAAACCGACAAGTCAAAAACAAAAAAATCCAACTACTACTAAGCAATAACAAAACCTACAATTGAATACATATTCTATTAAACACCACAATAATAAACCGACAAGTCGTTCGCTTAACAAAACAAAACAAAATAAAATAATACTGCAACAAAACAACAACAGCTAGCCCAGCATCATAAACTGCAGTTACAATTTTACTTACTGACGTCGCTGCCAAGTCGCAGCAGTGCTCCCAGATTAAAGAGTTTTCCCTTAATTTGGGATTAATTTGACGGAGAGTTAATGTTAACGTAAAGGGCTTTTCTATGCCCTCTCCTTTGTAATTTCTGTTGTTTGGTAGCATTTTCTCTCCCTATTCCCATCCTAAGCTATTTGTAAAGTGTGGCTGGGGCTATGTTGGGAGTTTGAGTCTTGAGTGGTCAAAGGCATAACACTTGCCCACTCTTATTCTCTTCACTCTTAATTACTGGCCTTGACTCCACTTACAATTTAGCATTAATATTCTTCTTGGGTTTTTGAGATGTCGCAAATGTCGGAGAGATTCCGCTTTGATTTTTGCAATATTTGTGGCCTTAGGTCAAACTTTTTTTAGGTCTATGCCCATGTTTCTAGTTTCCATCCCCAAGTAATGGCGGTTGGTGAGACTCAGGTGTGTGGGGATGCTGATCCACTGGATTTCTAGATACCTGGTTATCACCTTCTGCCATTATTTTCTCCCCATAGGGGCCTCGCTGTATATATACGTTGCGATGTTGCGTACCAGTGTCAGCAACATTTGAACACGACGGATGCCGAATTTAGTTCTATGTGGATTAAGTTCAAAATCCAGTCGCACATTCTACATTTCTGCTTTCTGTATAGAAGCCCGAATTTAGGGAGGATTCCTACTTTTGAAAAGATAGACGTCCTCTCTGATTCGATTTCCAAAATTTTAGAGTCGTACCCAGACAGTGAAATTGTAGTTGCTGGTGATTTCAATGTTCATAACTCTAATTGGTTGCGCCATTCTGGCCTTACAACTCCTGAAGGTCGTTATGTTGTGTTTTTTGCCGAGTCCAATTTACTGACTCAACTAGTGAATGACCCCACGTACATTCCACGCGTTGGGGGGCATAGCTTAAGTACACTAGACCTCTTTATGACATCACATCATGAAAAATACGATGTGTCTGTCCTTGCACCTCTTGGTAACTCGGACCATTGTACTATTTCCGCTGCTTTCCCATTTAAAAGTTTACGCACTGTTTCGCCGAAAGCCCCGAAGCGGACTGTATGGCTTTATGATAAAGCAAATTGGATTGCGTTAAATAATTTCTTTCGTAATTTCAATTGGAAATTGTGTTTCGCTGATAGGAACATAAATGCCGCGGCTTTAATGGTTCAAGAAATAATTTTATTAGGTATGCGGTCCTTCATACCTTATAAAAAAGTTAACGTTAAGCCAAAGGACCACTCTTGGTTTAATGAGACTTGCAGGACTGCAGTCAGGTCCAAAGAGGAAGCATTTCGGAATTGGCGGCTCATTAGAAATGCTGATACCGAAAGGCTTCGCATTGAGGCTAGAAATTGCTGTAATGCCACGATTCAGCGAGAAAAGTTTCTCTACGAACAAAACCTGCGCAAAAGAATCATTTCACTACCGAAAGGTAGCAAAAGTTTTTGGTCATTTGTTAAGAGAGTGAAGAATCAGTCCTCATCGTCTATTCCAACTCTTTTAATGAACGACCAAATATTCACTGACCCTGCTGACAAAGCCGATCTATTGGCTAGCATCTTTGCGAAAAATGCTACACTCCCAGATAGCTGTCAGCCTTTAACCCCTGTTCAGAATAGGTCTTCGGCAATGCCAACTATTTACTTTCGAACAAGGGCAGTAAAAAGAGTCCTTGCAAACCTCAACATAAATAAAGCCTCAGGGCCTGATGGCATATCAGCCCATGTGTTGAGAAAGTGTGCCTCAACACTAGCTCGGCCATTACGCAATCTTTTTTCCATATCCTACACTAGTGGGATATTTCCATCTTGTTGGAAGGTTGCTAATGTTCAGCCAGTTTCCAAAAAAGGTGAGGTTTCCAACCATAATAATTATCGACCCATTGCGATATGCTCTGCGCTCTCCAAAGTTATGGAGAGTGTAATGAACTTTCACCTAGTGAACTATCTGGAGCGCAACGAATTACTTAGTGATCGCCAATATGGTTTCCGTAGGTCTCGTTCTACCGGTGATCTTATGTCGTTCCTCACTGAAAAATGGAACCATTTCGTTCACCTTTTCGGTGAAATTATGGTTGTCGCTCTGGATATTTCTAAGGCGTTTGATCGAGTGTGGCATCGCGCCCTCGTATCAAAACTAATTGCATTTGGTGTCGGTAATTCCTTTGCTCGTTGGATTACGAGCTTCTGCAGTGATCGCTCTATCCGTGTTGTGGTAGACGGTTTCACCTCTAACGAACACTTCATCAATGCTGGAGTTCCCCAGGGTTCTGTCCTATCTCCTACCCTTTTCCTGGTCTTTATCGATGACCTTCTGTCATCGACCACCAACCCAATCCATTCCTTTGCGGACGACAGCAACATATGTCATTCTTATTGCTTCAAAAATCGCCCGAGCTCTGTGGAGGTTGAGAGTAAGAGGCGGCATATGAATGACTCACTCGTTTTCGACCTCAACACAATCACCGAGTGGGGTCGTATTAACCGAGTCAATTTTAATGCTTCTAAAACTCAGTGCTGTCTGTTGTCTCACAGACGAATGGAACTCTCCCTTCCTTCCCTTAATATGGCTGGCTTAGATATTGCGAGGTCAACAACTCTTGACGCTCTGGGCATATCGGTTCAATCGGACCTGAGGTGGTCTGATCATGTATTCGATGTGGCGAAAGATGCGGCCAAGTGTATTGGTTTTTTGAAACGGTGTAAGAAATACTTCACTCCAGTTGATCTTCGTACTATTTATTTCACTTATATTAGACCCAAACTAGAGTACAACTCACACATTTGGGCCGGGGCTCCTAAAACCACCTTGGAGCTGCTAGATCGTGTCCAGCGACGTGTGTTGAAACTAATAGGTGATGATAGGTGATTCCCTTCACCACCGGCGTAACGTAGGGTGTTTAACCCTTTTTTATAGATATTATAACGCGATGTGCTCTAGAGAAATACGGGAACTGATTCCATCAGCCAGGATTTTCTCTCGCAGCACTCGGGCATCCCATCAGGCCCATCCTTTTTGCGTCACGCCGGTGTTCAACAGGACATCACACTTTCGTGATAATTCTTTCTTTGGCCGAACCATCAAGTTGTGGAACTGCCTGCGTCTGTCTTCCCCGGCAGTTGTGACATCCATAGATTCAAGATTAATGTTCACCGACACTAAAAAAAAAAAAGAAAAAAAAAAAAAAGTTAAACAGTTGAAATGATAATTTTGAAAATGAAAAAAATCAGTTTTGAACTTTTTTATTTTCGTTTTTTTTACGTAAAAGAAGAATATCCAAAGTTTGTATGTTGATTATTCATCTGAAATATACCCGCCCTTGGCCTTGACTACAGCCTTGAGACGCTTGTCGAACGACTGACACGATGCTCGTATGATGTTTTGGTCAGTATTGTTCCATGCTCGGGTCAAATCCTTCTTCAGCGACACCATACTTGTATGTTTTTTGGCACATGCCCTTTCCTGCAAAATATCCCAAACACCCATGGTAGCAGGCCAGGCACCAACACTTTTATTTATTTATTTATTTATACGGTACAAGTACATAAGACTTAGTCTTTAGAGTACAATAGAATACATAGTACAATGAGATAAGTTTAGTATATAATGATAATGAACACAAATCAAAATTATATGTATAAAAAAAAAAAAAAAAAGTTAAAGGAAAAAAAAAAAAAAAAAAAAAAGTTACTGAGGAAAGGAGTTAAAGAGTATTAAGAAAAGCTAGGACTGCAATTTTAAAACATCTAGGATTGCTTAAGGATTTTATAGATAGTGGCAGGGAATTCCAGAGTTTGGCAACACTAACGAAAAACATTCTGGATGAAACTGTATACTTAAAGCGAGGCAAAATAAGATTAAAGCTTCTTAAAAATTGCGAAAACTGTAATTTGCAAAATAAATAATTAGGTGTTTTAGTGTGGATTAATTTATGAAGGAATATTAAGTTACGCATTTTTAGGAAATTGGAGAGTGTGCAGTTTAGAATTTTTACGGAGTATTGTGAAATATGGTCAAATCTACCTTTGTCAAATACATATCTTGCCGAGGTATTGACAACTTTCTGAAACTTTTGAAACGATGAATAATCCAAATGACAATAGACCAGTTCACTAAATGATATAAGAGGCACAATTAATGCTTTTACTAATCTTAGTTTAACAATTTGGGGTACAAAAGACGTAGTCGACCACAGCTTTCTGAGGATGAAATAAATTTTACTAATTGTAGAGTTAACGTGGGTAGTGCAGCTAAGGTTGAAATTCAATTTGAAGCCTAAGCTCGTTACGGTATTTTCGTACGATATAAGATTGCCTCCCATATAAAGTGATGGTAAATCTTCATTTTCAACCTGACTATGCGCAATAACAATTGACTTAGACTTACTAGCATTAAGGTTCAAATTATTTTGATTTGACCAAGAAGAGATTGCATCAAGATCTTCATTAGTTCGTACAATCAGATCTTCAATTAGGCCAATAGGTCTGGAAGAATAGATCTGAACATCATCAGCATATAGATGGATGGAAACATTTTTGCAGCAAGCGGTAATGTCATTGATAAAAATACTGAATAGGATGGGACCTAAGATGGATCCTTGTGGCACTCCAGAGTAAAGTTTTTTTAGAAAAGATTGTTTATTGCTACACATCACGAATTGGTAACGATTGCTCAGGTAACTATTTAAAAGCTTTGCAGCACTATCTGCGAAGCCAAAGTAGTTTTTAAGTTTTAAGTTAAGGATATCGTGGTCAACTGTGTCGAACGCTTTAGAAAAGTCTAACAAGGTTAAGACTGTAACGTCGCCTCTATCGAACGATGGTCTAATGTCATCCATTATTTTGAGGAGAGCAGTTGAACAACTGTGGCCGGCTCTAAAACCCGATTGAAAAACAGACAAGAGTTTATTAACGTTAAGATGATCAACAATTTGTAATGTTAACAGTTTTTCGTAAACTTTTGACACGATGGGTAAAATACTTATGGGTCGAAAATCACTCAGAGACTTGGCCCAAGATATTTTAGGAACAGGTATAATTTTCGCTATTTTCCAGTCATCAGGAAATACTGATGTAGTGATAGAAAAGTTTAAAATATGACTTATCGAAGAAATTATGTATGGTAGAAGTAACTTTAAAAATCTTAAGTTTACACCATCAAAGCCAACAGCATTAGACTTCAGGGAAGCAAAACTTTTGATTATATCAGCTTCGGTCACCACTTTAAAAGAAAATTCATTAATAGGCCTATATATTAGATTTTGGTCAATTTTGAAATCAGGGTGGGCTTGTTCAACATTGTACTGAAGAAAAAAGTCATTCATATTATCAGCATCTACATTACAACTTGATGTACTCTTATTGCTGATGCCAAGAGTTTTTAAGTTCCTCCATAAAGTTTTAGAGGGCAAACTGGGATCAAGTTTAGAGCAAAAATAACTCTTTTTCGCATTACGTGTAGTCAAATTGGCTTGATTTCTTGCTATGCGGAAAGTATTCCGATTATAGCTGGTCGGATTACGCTTCCAGCGACCGTAAAGCTTGTTTCTGAGTTTGATGGCAGTTTTTACTTCATTAGTAAACCAAGGTTGTTTTTTTGGTGTAATTCTAATAGTTTTAAGTGGAACGAATTTATTAAAAAGATAGCTAACTAAAGAATTAAAATAATTAACTTTTTGATTTACGTCCGAGAGAAACCAAATATCATTCCAGGGTAGAAGATCGGCTTCTTGATACAGATTTACAAAATCTAGGGTATTAAAATTTCTAAAGGAAAACTGTACCGGACTACTATTTTTGTTAAATGGGATATTGTAACATAAAAATAGCATTTCATGGTCAGATACACCATCAAGCGGGATTTGTTCAAAATGCACAACATTAGAGCTATCTGATACGCAAAAAACATCCAGCAGGCTGGCTTTGCAGTTTGGGGCGAAACGCGTAGGATCTTTATTGATTATATTGAGTCCAGCAGACGAAATTTTTCCTAGTAGTTCAGATGATCTAGCATCCTTAACTAGTAAATCAACATTGAGGTCACCACAGAAAATAACGTGCTCATATTTCAATGCTTCTTCCGATATAATAGAGAGCGCTGGTTCAAGGTCAAAAAGCTTACTAGGGTTGTACATACATACCACAAGGCATTTTGTTGTCTGATCAGATATTTGCACTAAGATAAACTCAACAGGGTCACTATCTTCTGAGCTATATATAATTTTGCCTTGAAAACCCTTACGATAGTAAATAGCAATACCACCACCTCTAGTTCCCGTATTTCTATCTCTTCTCAATATTTCAAAATCATTCAGTAAACAGGAATTGTCATCCATATCTAACTTAAACCAAGTTTCACTAACACACACAACTTCCACATTGGTATTCAAAAATAAATAATTCAAGTAATCAATTTTAGATTTATTAAGACTACGTGCATTTAAGTGGCATACCTGAAAACCAGAGTGATTTTTACTGACCATATCAAAAATAAATTTAAAAGGTATATCGTCAGTGTTGCTTCCAACCGCAGAACTATCCAAAATTAAACATCGCAATCCTGATGCAAATTTTGCAGCTTACTTGATTTATCATCAAATAGTAGGTAAGAAAATAATAAATGAAAAAAAGTGAAAATTGATAAAGGGTGCAAGAAATTGAAGAAAATAATAACATTATTAGATTTAGTAAAATAAGCTTGATTTTGGATATTTTATGTGTTTTCTGGATCATGTATTTCATCTTGAGTTGCTGTGTCAACTGCATTAATATTTATTTTTGCCAAGTCGTAGTCAAATTTAACGTACTGCCCGTCTTCACACTCTTTGACAAAAACAGTACCCTTTTTTAACATCACAGAAAAAAGTTGCTTTCGTCGTCTTAATCGAAGAGCTGATTTGTAAATGAAGCGATTTCTCTTTGTTAAACTCTCATTTAAATATATACTCTTATTGGAGTCCAAACCAATGTCTTGCAGGCTAAGGTGACGATTATGTTTACCACGGTACTGATGTATATGCTTAAATAGCATGTTACGCTCTTGAGTGGTCCTAAATTTTATTATTATCGGCAGATCGCCCCCTTGGCGGTATTGTCGTGGGCGGAAAACTGCATTCAAAGCAAAAGGTTTGCACTCGATAGTTCTGCACAGACTCATAAACAGCATTGTTAGATTTTCGTCTGGTAATACCGGCACACCAACAAGAATGGCATCAGTTGCAATATTCATTCTCTCAAGCTCATCACACCTTTCGGACGTAGAAACCAACTCTTCACTCAATTCAATATTTTTACTTGAAAGCTCCTTTATTTTCTCACTGGTCTCATTTTCAAGTTTCTCTACTCGCAACTCTAATGTATTGAGTGATTTGAGAAATTTTTGCTCAATTTGTTCGATCTTCTGCATCAGGTCAGTTCTTAAGTTGCTCACTTCCTGAGTGAGACGGCACATAATTGCATCTGTGTGCTTGTTCAGCTGAACAGTTAACTCACTCAGTGACAAAACATCAGCTGTTGCGCTCTTTAATTTCGGTGTACAATTTTGCTGTGGAGTTGAAACAGCTGTTCCACCAACAATATTAGCGCCTTTTTTTGATCTGGTGCTGATTATCTTGGAGCCAGAGTCCGATGTACTCATAATGACACAAGATTTTGTTTTTGTTTTGAACAAAAGAGTTGCAAAGTGAAATAAGATTAAGTTTTTGTTTTACAAATTTTACCACTTTTAGATGTTGAAACAAGTGACCAAATTGATGTGTTGTTAATGCTTCAGCTAATTTAACTTTTTACACAAGCAGAAGCAATAATTATGACTTTTAGCACTTTAATTAATATAAAACACAGCAGACAATAAAAACGCGTCTACTCTCTCATGTTCAAATCGTTTTAAACGTTTAAACTTTTTTCCGATAAATTTGTTGATTTATTTTCACCTCATTGCGACTCATCGGTAGAAAAACGAGTGGAGGCTTGCCATTTTCGGTTATTGGCGCCCATACCATAATTTGTTCAGCTCCTTTCCGTCGAGTGACTCGTAATTCATCTGAATGGTCGTTTTGTATGTTTACAAATTGTTCGATGCAGAATGTTTTCTCGTCAGAAAACACCAAATTGGGCAACTCGTTTTTGAGGCGCATGCGAATCAGCTCTCTCGGTCTCTTGAGGCGCTTGTCTCGTTGCAATGCGGAAAGGTCCTGCGACTTGAATCTTTTGGAAGGTTGGGTATTCAACTTGTTTTTCAGAATACGGCGTATGCTTCGATCGCTTACTTCCATCTCTTTCGCCATCTCAGCTGCACTGCGCTCAGAACTTCCTGTCAATCGTTTGCGAACAATTTCTACGTTTACTCTCCCTGTTGCAGTGCATCGCCGGCCACCACCCTAGGGTTTTTTAATGCTGCCGGTCTCCTTAAAACTTTTGACGGTACTGCTTTCGGCAGCTCACGACGTATCTCGAAGTTTTTTTGCCTTCCAAATAGAGGCCAATCACTAAATTTCTTTTAATTTCTAAATTGTACATCTTAAAAACGGTTTCAAATACCACAAAATGCTTATGTCACTTGACAGAAAACATATCAAAAAGCAACCCTGTTGAATTTTATTGTTGTGCGATGAAATAATATGATCGATGGAAATAATAGCTGTGTGAACATAATCTTTCATTTCAATCGCCTAACCTGGTGTATCAGAGTTCAAAGTATGTACATTAGGGTGATTCAAACTTTTTTTTTTTCTTGAAACAGGTTCAAAAGTTGCAGGTACACGAAAGGAAAATTCTTTTGAAATTATAGCTCATAATATTAATATTTACTGGTGGCTCATCAAATTTTTTTGTTTTCCATACGATTTGTATGGGGAAAAATGCTTGACAAGACATTTGTCTCTATATCTCGTGAAAAAAAAATATTAAATAAACGAGCCTATTGAAAAGATCATAAAATTTTCTATAAAAAAGCTCCTTACATTTTTTTCGTAAAGGAAGCACTTCGTTAGTTAATTAGCAACATAAATTCATAAAAAACTCAATACAACAGCACGCGTTCTCTTAAGCGAAGCTTAAAATGAACATGGATGCCTATTTGCTCGCCTTATTATCGACTGCCAATGCCTAATTAACTGACGAAGTGCTTGCTTCACGAAAAAAATGATCTTTCCAATGGACTAGGTCCCGTTTATGTAACATTTTTTTTTCACGAGATATAGAAACAAATGTCTTGTCAACCAGTAAATATTAATATCCATTATTAGTCCATTGAAATGTTACATTGACCTTGCATTTCGTATAGGACAAGATTTTATTTTTGTGTTGTGTAGAGGGGGTCAGTGTGAGTAAAAGTCTCAGTTTTCGGGATTGAAAGCCCCCCCATTTGGCCGCCATTTTAAAAAATGGGTGTAAATAATTTTTCCACGATATCTTAACAGCCGTATGTCTCACAAAATTTTTTTAAGACTTTTTGAGTAGAAAATTGTATTCTCTACAATATTGATTCATATACTTTTTATCGTAAAATTGAAAATGAAAAAGTTATAATTAAAAAACGACTAAAATATTCGGGTAAAATATCATTTAAGGACTATAACTTTTTTTTCTATTGATTTAATTAAAAAAATACTCCAGACGTTTTTTGTAGACCACCTGAGACGGTTGGCACAAATTCTTCAATATTCTTAGAAATACTTCACCAAACAAAAATGAATATGGTAAGAAATTAACTCATATATCAAATTCTACTTCAATTTAGGGGAATGAATAAAGAAGGGAGGAACTTCTCCCAAAGCCGGCCTTAGGAGCGCCACAATAGTTCGATTGCACTGAGTTTTGCGAGTCACATTTTATTTTTTCGAAAAACGCTGATAAAACGCTTCTGAACAGTTTTTATAGCGTTGTAGGCGCTAAGATCTGAGTTTTTTTTGTTTTCAGTGGATAAAATTTATGCAATTACATTCATGCAATTGCTGAAGGTGAAGAACAAAGCTAATGTCGTTGTATAAAAAAGAAAAAATAAAAGCAGAGTTAAGGGAGAGGTTTTTATTATGTGTACTGGTTGTAAGAGGCCTCTCACCTACTGGTTGCATGGGCCTCGCACTTCCTAAGGCTGGCCCTGCCCTTCTCGAATTATCTCTTATTATAAAATTTTACATAAGCGAACCACATGTACAAATTACTGTTAAAAAAGGCGAAATTCGTTGGATGTGTTTTTATTATTTTTGAAATTATCGCGAAAAATACCTTTCATAGGTTTTTTTTTTGTATTTTTGTGGGTGTTGCAAGTAACTAAGGATTTTGAGACCTTGGTTTTCGTAATCAGCGGCTCAGAGACCACATATATAGAGATAATAAAATTAGTCTCTGGCCGTTAATCATCTTTGACACCCACAACTACGTATTCAATAGTCTTGAATGCTTGTGGCGGATTGAGCGACCTCTAGAATGTACTTAAAGTTCTGAAAATAGGCATACTAATTTCGGAGGACATATAGAACAATATACTGAAAGCAGATCGATTTTTATAAACTTTCTTTGTGTCTGAATCACTATAACGTACAAGTCACCTCTTGGTTTGATCCCTTCGAACCGCCCTAACGCTTCTCAATAAAAATAAATTTAAAAAATGACTATAGGAAATTGTTTTGAATGAAATGGTCTACAAAAAAAGTCTGGAGTATTTTTTTAATTAAATCAATAGAAAAAAAGTTATAGTCCTTAAATGATATTTTACCCGAATATTTTAGTCGTTTTTTAATTATAACTTTTTCATTTTCAATTTTACTATAAAAAGTATATGAATCAATATTGTAGAGAATACAATTTACTACTCAAAAAGTCTTAAAAAAATTTTGTGAGACATACGGCTGTTAAGATATCCTGGAAAAATTATTTTCACCCATTTTTTAAAATGGCGGCCAAATGGGGGGGCTTTCAATCCCGAAAACTGAGACTTATACTCACACTGATCCCTCTACACAACACAAAATAAAATCTTGTCCTATACAAAATGTAAGGTTCAGCCAAAATTTTGTAACATTTCAATCGACTATATATAAAATTAATTTTTTGTCTGTCTGTATGTCCTTTATGGACGCGAAAACTATCCAGCCGATTTCTTGATGAAATTTTTACAGTATGTTAGTATCGATCAGGCGGGTGTCATAAGCTATAAAAGTTTTATTTAGGGTGAATATTTAGGGTGGCCCTCATACACAAATATTTTAAAAATAGCGATTTCCCAAAGAGAGGTAAATCGATTCTCAAGAAATTTACACCGTATGGCTTTTATGTTAAGGGGCACAGATTGGATGGGAAAAATTTTATTTAAAGTGCATACTTAGGGTAGCCCTCATTCAAATATATTTTTAAATATCATTTTCACTAAGACAAATAAATCGATTCACACCAAATTTACACTACGCATCTCTTATGTCAAAAAGCATAGCTTGGGCCACAAAACTTTTATTTAGGGTAGCCCTCATACAAAAATATTTTTTAAAGACTATCATTATCTCGAAGTCCGCTAAGTCGATTCTCATGTGCATAATTTACACCGCATGGCTTTTATATTAAGAGACACAGAGACACAGATGCATACTTAAGGTGGCCCTTATACAAAAAATTTTAAATATCATTTTTACAAAGACAGGTTAGTCGATTCACAAGGAATTTACACCACGTAGCTCTTATGTTAATAGACATAGCTTAGGATACAAAACTTTTATTTAGGGTGGCCCTCACACAATATTAAATATAATTTTCTCGAAGACCGTTGGTTGAGGCACTGCTTAGGTTGTAAAAATTTTATAAGGGTAGTCCTCATACATAAGTATTCTTTAAATAGAATTTTCACGCAGACTGCACATCGAATATACACCACGGTTGAGGTGAAGCGATGCTCACAGGGTAATACTAGTTACTTACTTACTTAGATGGCCATAACAACCCGTTGTCAGGTTACGGCCGACCTCATTAGCTCTCGCCAGGCGTCTCTGTCTTGCGTGCTCCTTCTCCAATCGTTAATGCCAAGCGCGGTTAGGGCTTCCTCAGCTTGGTCTATCCACCGGAGGCATGGTCTCCCTCTTCGTCGTTGACCGGGGACCTTCCCTTCGAATACCTTTTTCGCTGGAGCTTCTTTATCCATACGATGGACATGACCCAGCCAGCGTAGTCGCTGTATTGTTATACGCTTAACTATGTCAATGTCGGCGTAGAGCTCATACAACTCGTGGTTCATTCGAATGCGATAGTCGTCGCCAACTCGAACAGGACCAAAGATTTTGCGGGGAACTTTCCTCTCGAACACCCCAAGAGCGGCTGCGTCTGTTGTCGAAACCACCCATGCCTCAGCGCCATAAAGAAGCACAGGTAGAATGAACGTCTTGTAGAGTGCTAGCTTTGTCGATCGAGAGAGAGCTCTGCAACGTAATTGCTTACTGAGACCGTAGTAGCACCTATTAGCAATTGTTATTCTCCGCTTAATCTCCAGACTGACATCATTGTTGCTGGTTACGGCAGTGCCAAGGTAAATGAATTCCTTGACAACTTCTAATTTACAGTTGCCCGCTGTAACATGAGAGCCTAGATCCCGTACTCTCTTGTTGTTGTTAGTAGACATCATGTATTTCGTCTTGCCCTCGTTTACCGTCAAACCCACTTTGGCAATAGCAGTGAAAGCAGCCGTAACATCTCTCTTACTCCGACCAATAATATCAATATCATCAGCGTACGCAAGGAGCTGAACACCTTTGAAAAGCCTTGTCTGAAACCTCGCTCGGTATTAAAAGTTCCGGAGAGGTCATTCCCTACCTTGACGGAGCTACACGTATTGCTCAACGTCATCCTGCAGAGCCTTATCAACTTTGTAGGTATACCGAACTCAGACATTGTTGCGTATAGGCAATCCCGCACTGGGCTATCGAACGCAGCTTTATAATCGACGAAGAGATGGTGAGTGTCGATTTGATATTCATGGGTTTTCTCCAGGATTTGGCGTAGTGTAAAAATCTGGTCTATGGTGGACTTACCAGGTCTAAAGCCACACTGATAGGATCCGATCAGCGTTTCTGTATACGGCTTCAATCTTTCACACAATACGCTCGAGAGGATCTTATATGCGATGGAAATAAGACTGATACTCCTGTAGTTGGCGCAGATTGTCGGGTCTCCTATCTTTATTACAGGACAAAGCACGATGAGATTCCAATCGTCGGGCATGCTTTCCGCTAGCCATATTTTGCTGATGAGTTGATGCATGCACCTTATCAATTCATCGCCACCAACTTTAAACAACTCAGCTGGCAGGCCGTTAGCACCCGCTGCTTTGTTGTTTTTGAGTCGCTGGATAGCAACTCGAACCTCTTCATGGCTAGGTGATGGTACTTCCACTGCGTTATCATCGATTGGTGGTATCATACTGCATTCTCTCTGGGCGGAATTGGTGGAATCATCGCCCGTAAGCAAGTTGGAGAAATGCTGCCTCCATAACCTCAGTACACTCTGTGTATCTGTAACCAGATTTCCATTTTCGTCTCTACAAGTGGATGCTCCGGGCTTGAAACCTTGAGTTAGACGCTTAACTTGTTGATAGAATTTTCGTGCATCCTTCTTGCCCTGGTACACCTCAAGTTCCTCATGCTCACGCTTTTCTTGTTCCCTTTTTTTACGTCTGAAAATGCGCCTCTCTTCCTTCCTCTTTTCGCGGTAGCTTTCTCGCACGGCTCGCGTTGCGGCTGACTGCAGCGTGTTCTTGTATGCGGCGTTTTTTTCAGCAGTCGCATCGCGACATTCTGGTCATACCATTGGTTTCGAGGTTGTGGGCGTCGAAAACCAATGACTTTTTCGGCCGCAGCGCGCATGGAGTGGGAGATGTGTGTCCAAAGTCCACCGGCGTCGTCGGTTCCAGAGGTTGGTTGGTTAAGCTTAACCGAGAGTTGAGCGGAGTACGCCTCGGCAGCCCGTTGTGATTGCAGCTTGGCAACGTCCAGCTTTCGTTGCATGCCCGTGCGTACATTCTTCGCATTGCATAGCCGCATGCGGATCTTAGCTGCAACAAGATAGTGGTCGGAGTCAGTGTTGACCCCCCGAAATGTACGCACATCCAGAACGCTTGAAGCGCGCCTTCCGTCGATCACAACATGATCAATTTGGTTTTTCGTTTTTTGATCCGGGGATAGCCAGGTGGCCTTGTGAATGTCGAGGTGTTGAAATCTGGTACTACTAACTACCATGTTTCGCGCCGCGGCGAAGTCGATCAGTCTCAGACCGTTGTTTGAAGTGGTCTCGTGGAGACTGAACTGACCGACTGTAGCGCCAAAGATGCCTTCTCTTCCGACCTTCGCGTTAAAATCGCCGAGGACTATTTTTGCATCGTGGGTCGGATAACGGTCATACACGTCCTCTAGGCTCGCGTAGAAATCATCCTTGGTGGCATCGTCCTTTTCCTCCGTCGGGGCGTGCGCGCAAATTAGGCTTATGTTGAAGAACTTTGCCTAGATACGGATCGTAGCCAACCTTTCGTTTATTGGCGTGAACCGGGAAACTAGGTGGCGTAATTTTCGACTTAAAACGAATCCGCAACCAAATTCGCGCCTCTCCGCATGGCCGCTGTAGTAGATATCACAGTTCGTCCGTTTAGAGCAGCCTTGTCCTTTCCATCGCATCTCCTGGATGGCGGTGATGTCAGCCTAATGCTAGTTATGAGCTATAATTTCACCAGAATTTTTTCTTTCGTGTGCCTGCAACTTTTGAACCTGTTTCAAGCAAAAAAATAAAAAATTTTGATACACCCCAATGCACATACAGTGAGCCACAAAACTGTTCATTAAAAAACATGTTTCTAGTTTTAAGGTTGTATTTATTTCTTTTTTTTTTGTAGAAAGGTAAAAAAAATCAAAACTAAAATATTTCACATTTTTATTAACGGACCACTGTCTATTGGCGACCTTCCATAGCTCGATATTGTAGTAATATTTTGGGCTCGGAGTCATTTTATTGTAATTTTAGCCATAAACTTCAGATCATTATCCTTCAAAATGATGGTATCGCCTGTTCGCAGCCGAATTTTTCCAGACTGAGTATTTATGAGTCCTTTAAATTATTAAAATAATCTAGAGCTTAAATTAATCCATTGGTTTTACGAAGAACTTTCCGTATATTACGATAAAAACAGCCCCATACCATCAAGGAGCCACTGCCAAACTTTAAAGTCGCCTGTATAATGCGTGCAGTAATGTCAACTTTTTTGCCATATCAACACCAAGCGCGCTCATCATTAGAGTCAAAAACGGTCACATAAAATATTAAAAAAATGATTCAAAATGTTTTTATTAGTTTAAGTCACAAAACTAAGTATAAAAATAACTACCAGAGTCAATCAAAATGTGAAATATTTTAGCTTTTATTTTTTTAACTAGAACAAAGAAATTGCAAGTTTTCTGCAAACCTGTTTACAAAAAAAAAAAAAAACAGCCTTAAAACTAGAAACATGTTTTTCATGAACAGTCTTGTGGCTCACTATACATTTTTAAATGTTTGTTTCAATACAAGAATGATAAAATACAAGATTACGACACGCGCATATGTCATTTTTTCTTGTGACGTAGGAGGGGACCATAGCGATAAACGTAGTTCCTAATTGATTAAGGGGAGAAATTTAAAAAGAAAAAAAATGTTTTTCTACTTTTTACATATTAAATACCATAATAAAAGTATTTAACTGAAAAGAACGCATATCAAGAATGAAATTTAGGTAATATTTTTTAATGGGGCGTTAAATCTCTTTTTAGCCTTTTAATGAAACTAAAGTGTAGTTCATTTAGTCGATTGACAGTTTCTTTGTTATTGTTTTGATTTGTTGACAACTGTTTGATAAATAATAATAAGTGCCTTTTTACACACGGAAATTATATGGAAGAAATTCTAGCCTATTCTCTGTTGTGAATTTTTTTTTTTCGCTTACATAAAATTGGAGCACAATCAATATTTCCACTAATAATAAATCTGTAAAGCAATTTACAAGGTTAAGGATCCTTAAATTTTACACAATTCCAGAGGACCATTGCACATAGAGTACAGGCTTTGGGAATTTATACATAGTTCAAATGACCTGCAAAGGTATGAATATCTAAGTATATCTAAGTCTAAAATTTCCTTTGTACACAGTTCGCTTCAAGCCTAAATAAGATTTCAGAAATTTTTAACGAATTCGGACTATTGATAACTTAATTAATATCTTACAATAAAAATGAGTTTTAGTTGCCCACTTTTCCCCCAGCACCCCGATTTAACTGTGGGAGGACTTTCAAAGCCATCAATAGAACTAATGAACCACATGAGGTCTCTCCAACAAATTTTCGATGAAATAAATGAAGATGAATTATTAGTATCCAATGATTATCTGAAAAAACATCTGGATCATGCAGAACGTTTTAATTGTGACCAAAAAGTCAAAAACTATTTTTTAGAGCTAGAATTTTTTTTAGTAAACAGTATCCTAAAGCTAACTTTGTCGTTTTATTAATTAATGAACAAATCACATTTTTGCTACACAAATTTTCAGAAGTCTATTTCATAATATTTAACGTTTAAAGAATTTCCAAAAATAATTTCTGTGTGTAAACAGAGAGTAAACAATAATGAAAAATATTTTAATATTTATTTTATTTATTAAGAAGTTGCTATGCAACTGAAACATGTCTGTCAATAGTATGGGCTCCTGTGACGTACATGCGCAGTAGATTTTCAATTTTGTTCGTCTGATGTCGTAATCTTCTATTTATTCATTCATGGTTTCAATACATAATAATAATAAATGTTTGCAACTGGAAAAGAGAAAGGAAGAGAGGCGCCTTTTCAAACACAAGAAACGAGAGCAGGAAAGGCACGAGCGTGAGAAACTCGGAGTGTTACGGGGTAGAAATGATGCTCGAAAATTTTACCAACAAGTCAAGCGTCTGACCCAAGGTTTCAAGCCCGGAGCATCTACCTGTAAAGATGAACATGGAAATCTGGTTACGGATACGAAGGGTACACTGAGATTATGGAGGGAACACTTTTCCAAGCTGCTTGCTGGCGATGACTCCACCAATCCCGCCTTTGGAGAAATTAACCCGATGCCACCAATCAACGACGATGGTGTGGACGTACCACCACCTAGCCATGACGCGGTACGAGTTGTGATCCAACGACTTAAGAACAACAAAGCGGCTGGTGCCGATGGCCTGCCTGCTGAATTGTTCAAGACCGGCGGCGATGAGCTGATAGGGTGTATGCATCAATTCATCTGCAAAATATGGCTAGTAGAAAGCATGCCCGACGATTGGAATCTCAGTGTCCTTTGTGCTGTACTGAAGAAAGGTGACCTGACAATCTGCGCTAACTACCGGGGAACCAGTCTTCTTGCCATCTCTTACAAGGTCCTGTCGACTGTACTGTGTGAAAGACTTAAGCCGTTTGCCAACACACTGATTGGGCCTTATCAGTGCGGCTTTAGACCTGGTAAGTCCACTATAGACCAGATCTTCACACTACGTCAAATCCTGGAAAAAACCCACGAAAAACAGATCGATACCCATCATCTCTTTATCGATTTTAAAGCAGCTTTTGATAGCCCGATACGGGATTGCCTGTATGCCACCATGTCTGAGTTCGGTATACCTGCGAAGCTGGTGCGGCTTTGCAGAATGACGTTGAGCAACACAGCCAGCTCCGTCAGAGTAGGAAGGGACCTCTCCGAACCATTTGATACCGAACGAAGTTTCAGACAGGGCGATCCACTATCCTGCAACCTCTTCAACTTTGTGATGGAAGGGGTGTTGCTAAGAGCCAATGTACATCGTAATGGCACTATTTTCTACAAAAGTGTCCAGCTCCTTGCATATGCCGATGATATTGATATCATTGGACGTTGTAAGCGAGATGTTACTGCTGCGTTCTCTGCTATCGAAAAAGAGTCAGCGAAAGTGGGTTTGACGGTGAACGAGGGCAAAACAAAATATATGCTGTCCACAAACAGGGAGACGCGGCGTATTGGATCCTACTGCGAATAGCTATACTTTCGAAGTTGTCAAGGAATTCACCTATCTTGGCACCGCCATGTACACTCTAAACGATGTCAGCCTGGAGATAAATCGAAGACTAACTCTTGCTAATAGGTGTTACTATGGTCTCAGTAAGCAATTGAGTAGTACAGACCTCTCTCGCCCGACAAAACTGACACTCTGCAAGACGCTCATCTTACCCGTGCTACTTTACGGCGCAGAAGCATGGGTTGTGTCGCAGACTGATGCAGCCACGCTTGGGGTGTTTGAGAGAAAAATTCTTCGCAAAATCTTCGGTCCTGTTCACGTCGGCGACGACTACCGTATTCGAATGAACCACGAACTGTACGAGCTCTACGCTGACATTGACATAGTCAAGCACATCACTATCCAACGTCTGCGCTGGCTGGGACATGTTGTGCGTATGGACGAAGAAGCTCCGGCGAAAAAGGTGTTTGATGCGGAAGCCGCTGGGCGACGACGAAGAGGAAGACCATGCCTCCGATGGAAAGACCAAGCCGAGGAAACCCTATCCACGCTTGGTGTGAATGATTGGAGAAGGCGCGCGCGAAGCAGAGGCGCCTGGAGAGAGCTTTTGAGGTCGGCCGTAACCCGGTAACGGGTTGTTATGGCCACCCAAGTAAGTAAGTAAGTTTGCAACTTTCTGACACCTTTTCAAATAAAAAAAAAATTCTAGAAATGAGTATAGAAAATTTGGGAAAGTCTACAAAAACAAAATATCTTAAGTGTTTCTTCAATAAATTCAAAGTAAGAAAGTTATAACCCGTAAATGATAATCACCCTTATCATCGTAGTCGTATACGACAGAAAAAAAAACCGGCGGGTTGCACTCCGGGAGAAGTGAAAACTTGAAATAATATTTTGGATTTATTTTTTTCATGATGTTTTGTAATGTTAATTATACTATTGTATGATACGACGCAATGAACTATTTTTTAATTAGATATAATCACTAATAATTTTGTTTTCTTTATTGTTCATTTGATATTTATAACGATATTCCTCTTAAATATCAAAATATTAAAGTTTTAAAATTGCTAAGTCAGCGTTTACACGAGGAAACTCTTGCCGGAAAGTTTCCTTGATTGTTGGCAAGAGGGGAAAAACGAAAAGGTGGTGTACAGAATTTTCCGTTCCCGCAAATTCTTTTTCGTTCTGTTCGTTAGCTTATATTATGCTTTGACTCTACGTTTGTTATGGTGGATCGACGTAGTAACTGCTATGATATTTACAAGCAGAAAGAAATTCTAGTTTTCGTGTGTAAACGCAAAACAAATCCACAAAAGGGAATGGACAAGAATTTCATTCATCGAATTTCTTCGTGTAAACCTTGACTAAGAAAATTAATTTCACACGTAGAAAGAAGTATGCAAGCATAACAAATCGTTTAATGGCAAGTTAGTGTGTTAGTTGGTATGTGTGCGTTTTCTTTTTATATGGCAATGCAATGGAAGACAAAAACGGAATATGTATTCAAATTTTACTCTCACTCTCATTTTCAATTTGTCAACGCAATAACGCGGAATTTGAAAGAAACAAACATGTAAGCATAACAATCGTTGAATAAGAATGGAATGTGCCAGTTAGTGTGTCTGCTTTGCTTTTTGTCTTCCACTTGGAATATTTATTTAAGAGAAACAATAGAACATTCAAATTTTACTATCGCTCTCATTCATGACGGGGAATCGCGATGACGGTCGGTGTCGGTTTATACTTTTTTCCTCAGCCGCGAATGCTTTCTTACGGAGGTGCAAAACGTGCCATAAGAAGTTTTCACTTCAAAAACGATACGACAAAATTGGTATCATGCAAGTCGTTTTATAAAATCGACAGTCGGAAAAACGACAATCTATTACAAATAACGACAGTTTATTACAAATTTCATTTTTGTCGTTGTAAAATTTATAGACGACGACAATTTTGAATTTTTACTGATTGTTTTTTTTTTAATTTTTGAACAAAAACAACAACTTTTTGAATTTATTTTTATATTTTAGATTCTGGTTATGAAAACTTCGCACAATGCAATTCTGAAAACATTGGATATGCTATTTAAGTAAAATATAAATACATAACAAAATAAAATCAATAAGAGCAATAAAAATGGACAACAGTAAATTACACTTCAATCTTTTGAGGAAACATTTTATTTGTGGCTTAACTTTGCATACAAATACAATTTAGTTTAGCAAAATTTAAAAATTAGTTTGATTTACTGCACTACGTTGAGCAGCGCTCATTACATCCAACGCCTGTAGTAGCTTTGTTTAAGATTCAACATCAGTTGTCCAATATCGTGTAAGCGCTTGTCTAGGCTGTCTCCAGATTGTGAGGAGCTTAAGCCTGGTTTTTCAAGCAACTGGGATGTACTTACCGCCAGAGTTTTTTTTTAGGTAAAAGTAAACTTAAAACTTTTATATTTGTGAAATAAAAGTAAAAGTTTCCTTAAAACTTTTATAAAAAAAATAATATAAATAAATAATATAAAAGTTAAAAGTTTTTTTATACTTATATTTCAAAAAGTCAAAAAAACTTTAAAAAAAAACTTATTAATAATTATTAATATAATAATAATTTTATTTTTTTGACTTTTATTAATAAAAGTTTTTTTAACTTATATTTTTAACAGTCACATGCAAAGAGTTTTTTTTTGACTTTTCAAAAGGCGAAAATAAAGTTTTTTTTTTGTATGAAAAAACGAGGAAAATCCCAAAATAATATCTTGGATCACTAAACAAAAAATTTCAAAGGAAAACACTTAGGATTATTGACAATAAGATCCAAAGGAAAATACTTAACATTTTCTGAAAAGGAAAAAATTTATGATAATTATGCACTTATATTTTTCAAAAAATTGTGCTCAACGCATCAATGGGTAAAGGCCGAAAATGGTTTTTGGGAGTGACAGGGGAGGTTTCCGACCCACCGAAAGAGGTGTTTTGGACCCATTTTTTGAAAAAAATTTTATTGCACAAATCGATGGGAAAAGGCCGAAAATGGATTTTGAAGGTGACAAGTGAGGTCCCCGACCCTCTTAAAAGGGTTTTTTGGACCTATTTTTCGAAAAAAAAATTACTGCACGAATCAATGGGAAAATGACGAAAATGGATTTTGAAGGTGACAAGTGAGGTCCCCGACCCTCTTAAAAGGGTTTTTTGGACCCATTTTAAAAAAAAATTTTATTGCTGGAATTATTAATAAAAGTAAAAAAAAACTTTTATTAATAAAAGGTTTTTTTAAAAGTTTTTCAGAAAAACTTTTATGAAAAAGTTTTTCACAAAAGTTTTTTTTTGGAAAAACTTTTATGTAAAAGTTTTTTGGAAAAACTTTTATGTAAAAATTTTTTGAAAAAGTTTTTTGGAAAAACTTTTATTCAATAAAAGTTTTTGAAGAAAGTTTATAAAAACTTTTATAACAAAAAAGTTTAAAGAAACTTCTATTTTGAAAACGTTTTGAATAAAAGTAAAAAAGTTTCAAGGTCTGCTTACCGCAGAACTTTTTGCGCTTAGTATAGTATTTGTTAGCTTTAAATTAAAACTAGAGTTTTCAGCAGATTCAATTTTCAAATTTAAATTAGATGTGTTATTTTTCTCCGTGGCACTCCTAGTTGGTGTTTGTGATGAACTTAACACTAACTTCACTTCGTTATATGGAATAGTTCCTTTTTACACTGCTGCAAACTTTTTTTTCCACAGCCCTTTGCTTGATTTTAGCTAACTTACTAGAAGCAGTTTTAAAATCACTTGAGTATTCATCGACTTCGTGTTTACTAACGCTTTTACTATTCTGTCGATTGATGCGCTCTGTTCATATTTGTTGCGATTTATCAAGCGTTGGTTTTAGTTGCTCATTTACTTCTATAACTTGTGAAAAGCTGCGATTAAAATCATCTAACAGACGATTAAAATTTGCGCATCGTGTTGAACACATTCCGATTTTATAGAAGAAACTTCAGATACGGTATTTGATGCAGGCAATTGCAATGATATAGAACTAAAATTTGATGTTATATCCGAGAATGTTTGCGATTTTAATAAATTTTTATGTGATTGCTGAATTGAGTGTTTACGTTTACTGCTTCCCCTATCGGATAACTTATTAGTTTATATTGTATGGGTTGCAAAAGAGTCGTCGGTAGGATCTTCATCGACCGCTGGAACAAAAATCCAAATTTTGTTATGATGAGGAAAATTAGTGCTTGCAAGAACTTACTAGAGATCCGTAACGATTAAAAAAGTATTGTTGACTACCGATGGCACACCGATGTCTCGTTATTCCATGAATATTTTGAATTTGTACACAATTTTAGCTAAACTTATAAACACAACATCAGAATAAAAACAAATTTTGAGACATTTCATAATTGTCAAACATCTGTCGACAAATCGTGTCGCAAAATTACGATGATACCAAAAAAAAAAGAGACGACGAAAAAAACGACAGTCGTCGAAAAATAAAACGACTACTATTCTATTTTTCTATTTATATTTATAATTCAATTCTATACAGTGACGTAGCGTGCATATGTACCGCCACCTTTCATGGCAAGGAAAGAGATAATGTTAACTAAAAAAAAAGGTCATCAGTTTTTACTTGCAAAAACTATCGCAAAAAATTGAAATACATTTCCAAGTTATTGCTCCGCAGCAACTTTTAATATAATATTACGATTTCATGTAACCGCGTAGGCATACGTGTTTGTGTGTACCTAAAAAGTTCTCAGTAATGAAAATGGGTAGCACTGTGGCAAAATCGAAACTTGAGTGCAGGTCCGAGTGTGCCAAACGGATCCGTTTCGGATTCGTTTTTTGTAAACATAAAACGAATTCGAAACCAGTCCGTAACGGATCCGTATGTGAAGTCCGTTCCGAGTTCGAGACGGATCCATCGAAGCATAAAAATCCGCATTCGTTTTTGTGCACATTGGGTAAAAGCAATACCATAACAATGTACGTATGGGTGGGATGGAAGAAATCGGTGACACCCCTAAGGATATCCAAGACTTTTAATTTTGATAGTGCTGATCTCTTTAAGCATTTCTTTGAAAAATATCTAAAGGATTAATTCTTCTCATTTAATTTTAAACTTAACCTTTAAAATATACCCTTAAAAATTTTTACAAAACTCGGTCGGGTGTTACCCTAAAATTTTCAGTCGAAACAGCTCACAACTTCCGCCCCCAGACTCGGTACTTTACATTAAAAAGTTACCATATCGCTCGTTTGCTGGAAGACCATCGTAGCTCAAAAAACCTAAATTTGGAGAAAAACGCATATAATTTTCAATAAATTAATTCTTACGTGTAACTGTTCAACCTAAATTAGAGCGTTGGGCGTTGACTTTGCCAGCGCTACGCTTTTAAGTTAAGCGCTGAACCTAAATAAGAACGTAGCGTTAAATGTCATGTAGAGTTTATTTGTTTACTATTTGTGACAGAAAAAAAAATCAACACAATAAAATAAAAATTAGCTGCTAACGCTCTGTCAAAATTGGAAAATCGAATACGCTGACGTTAGAGCGTTGCTTATTTCGGTTGGCTTCATATAAAATGTATGTGCATGTGAGAATTTTGACAGCTAAACGACGCTGGCGTTCCAATTTAGGTTGAACAGTAAATAAATACAAGTATGTCGACATATACTCTTCTTACAATGCAAGTTCATTAAATACAGTTATTTGTTCACACAACAAATATGACGGTTATTTCTGCAGAAATAACACAAATATTATGACGGTCTTCCACAAACGAGCAATATGTCTAAATGACATGAATTATATTCAATTAACAAATTTTTGGAAGGACACCAGTCACATAAAAACAATTTTTTCAAAATATCTTTTCATCACAAATATACGGAAATAAATTGAGCATCTCTACCAGTCTCTGATGATTTCATTTTTGAAGTTCTGTTAAAGTTTGATCCGCAAAGTCATTTAGTTTTATAATTTCAGAACAAAGTTTTGCATACAACTTTTTTTTTTATTTATATTATGCCAGCAATATCAGAAAATTCATTGAGAACCATCTCTGCCTTAGGCCCAACATAAATATTTTTGTCGTCATAGACAATTTTGTCATAGGCTTTCTATCGCCTCCATATTACATGATTTTTAACACGGCGATGTCATGGCAAAAAGTAGCGCACGAGCCTTTGCTTTACCAAGAATATAAACTTTTCATCGATTTAAAAAATAACTATATAAAAAAAAACTGGCTGACCGAGTGTCAAACTCAAGCACTGTGAGTTATGAGCTCACATACCTAACCATTTGATCATGCTGTCTGTTGTTTTACAGATATCGATTTCACACTATGTTATTCATCTTTGTGATTTACATGCTTATGCTTTACACCTTCGCTTACCTCATCGTGCATGTTCTCCATCTAACAATAAGTATAATTTATGAAATCAATGATTACAAATGGTGATGTATGGTCCCAAAAGCTGCCGGGTTTTCGTATAAATAACATATTAAGTACTTTCGATTTAGTTCTTGTACATTTTTCTGTTTTTAAAGGCAGTTATAAATTTTCAGTAAGAGTTAAACTAAAAGCCGAATTTAGTTTTTTTTGCGTATACAACAAATTTGGTAAACAAAACTATTGGTTTTTAATAATATGACTTGCAAAAACTGATTGTTTTCTATAGTAAAAAAAAACCCTCAAAACCGACCGTGCTTATGGAAAATCGGAAGAAACTTTATGTATGTAAGCCCCTGGAGACGTACCTGTAAAAATGTCACACGAGATTAGTTTTCAGTTTGTTCAAATTAATAATCATGTTAATAAAAAACTAGTGCCTCTGTTTTTTTTTATTAAAACAAGTTACTGAAATTCTCATTTATAATAAATGTTTTTTTTTCTTATTTCTTCAAAGGGTGCTGGTAATTTAAGTTTCAACTCTATCCCAACAAACGATATAACACTGATTTTGGATTTAGTGGTGGAGCTGTTTTCGAAAACATTGTCAACAGAAATTCACGAAAAAGTGCTGTGTCATTCCTTAGAAATGTTCAGTTTGTGGTCAATGAAATTTACTGGTTTTTTGCATAAAAATATTACTGATGTTTTTAAAAGAGGAATAGAGCTCAAATCAACAACGCAATCAGTTCGTTTGTCCTATTTGCAATGGCTTTTAGCTGCTCTTCATAACGCAAAAAAAGGAGATGACATAAACTTCCACCCACTACTTTTAAATACCATAGAAAGAGCTATAAAGAATCCAACACAAACTCCAACCGTTTCAGAAGCTGTATGTGCGGCATGTCTTATCCTAAAAACAGAAAACTCTTATAATGATGAATCCCTGCATTTCTTTTGGAATAATTTATTGGATATGAATAAACAAATATTTTTCTCTGAACGCTTTATGTCATCTGCACCTTCAGAAACATTATGCTATGTGACACTTTTGGCAGAAAAGCTGCTTACACAGCATTTTGAAAAATTAAAAGGTCCAATCGAAGTTATTTATAAGGCAATAGTATATGGCATTACATCTTGTTCAAGTAAGGTTCGAAACTATTCAATGGACTTGGTACCTAATATAACGAAATCAGATAAAGGTGTTACATTTTCTAGAAAATTGATATTGGAGTTGGAAAGTTATATCAACTTAGCAAAAATTGAATATGATTGCGATGTACCTACTGATGAAGGTATTATACCTTCCTATGTATTTGTAGATGCCGTTCAAAAGCTTTGCGAATTTGATAACTTAGCTCCTGCAGACGCACACGCCCTAGCACTGGAATCATTGTTAACATGTCACCATCCAGCCGTAATTTTAAATGAACCCGAGCTTTGGATAAACATTTTAAAGTTTCAATTTGAATTAGATCCAAAGTCGTTTATTTCACTTAACATAAAACAATTAACTGAAATGTTAATTACAAATTATCAGCCTAATGAAATGTTTAGTAATGCAGTATCTTCGATAGCCGCACTTAGCCCAGATGTGTTTCTGCCAATATTAATATCACGAGTAATAGCTGATTTAAATGATACTGAAATGAGTAATGTTTCAGATGATGAGTATTTCACATACCTTACACCAAATGGAGAGCTATATGACAAAAGTGTTATTCCGAATAGCGATGATATTTATGCAACTGCAGGCTTAAAGCGTGAAAACAAAGTCTACAGTTATAAGGAGCAATTAGAAGAATTACAACTTCGACGTGAAATTGAAGAAAAGCGTCGTAAGGAAGGTAAAGCAAAACCACCTAGGCTAACACCAAAACAACAAGAAGCTATAAGACTGCAAACCGAAAAAGAAAATGCAATAAAAAATCGGCTTAGCTTATTACATCACAGGCTTAATTCAGTGATATCACTACTCAAAGCTGCATATAATGGAAGTTCAAAAGAGGTGTCGCTACATTTTTCAAAATTATTAAACTCCTTACTAAGAGTAATGCAATCACCCCTTGCCGCGGCTCCTTTAACTGGACTTTATTTTTTCCTAAGGACATCAAGTTTTGAGGGTGAGAAGATTGCTTTAGGAACTTGCTTAGCAATAACAACTATTCGGCTAAATAAACCACGTTGCGATTTAAAGGAAGAATGGACGACACAAGAAATAAATGAAGCAATTGTTGATACTTTATTAATGCTTCATAAACTTACTGTTGCACAAGTAAGCGGTAATGCTGATTCAAATCAAGATGACCAAAATTTTCTTCTTACTGCATCTGCATTCTCTTACGCATTTGAATTTCTAAAACGTTCATTATTGAATAGCTGCATATCAAACAATGAAGAGTTTATTCTTATGGGTATTCAGCTAATAGAAAGTCATGCCCAAATAAAAGGTGACTCTATTAGAGGCGAAATTACCGATTATAGACATCCAAGATTTATGCCGAGATATGAAATGTTTAAACTTTTGCTAACTATAATTAGCAGTCACCGCGGTCGTATTCAATCGCATGCAGTTGCAGCGTTGCTAGAAGTGGCAAAAATAAGCTCAGGCGAAGATTATTGTGCATCAGCAAGTAAAGAAGAAATTGATATCTTTCTTGTTGCATTACAGAGTAGCCAAGAAGTAACGAGAGATGTAGCCTTACGCGCAATGCAAATAATGATTAAAGTGTGTATTTCTGAAAAAAACGATAATCCAATCTTACTGTCTCGAATTATACGTAGATTATGGATTGCAAAATATGATGTGTCTGTAGAAAATCGTGTTCTTGCAAATAACCTTTGGGATTCAACTGATTTGGAATTTCCTGTTTCGTTAATGGAAGACATTCTCAGTGATATTACCCATCCAGAACTATGTATTCAGAAAGCAGCGGCGTGTTCCTTAGTTCCAGTTCTGATGCAAGATACATCACTTGTATGTGGTGTATTAAAAAAAATGTTAGAAACATACAACGAAAAACTAACTTTAATTCCACCAAAACTGGATCAATTTGATCGGGAAATAGAGCCAGCTATTGATCAATGGGGCCCAAGAAGAGGTGTTGCAGTGGCAATATCCCAAATCGCAAAATTTTTCTCCGTCGATGATGTCAACAATGTAATGCAGTTCATGGTATCTCGTGGTCTTGGCGATCGTGAAGATGTTGTACATAAAGAAATGCTTGCAGCTGCATTAACTATTGTCGATTTACATGGAAAAGAAACAATTGTTAATTTACTTCCTGTCTTTGAAGAATTTTTGGATAAGGCTCCAAAGTCTCAAAGCTTTGATAACATTCGTCAAGCTGTTGTGATTTTAATGGGGTCATTGGCACGCCATTTAGAGAAAGATGATAAACGAATTGAGCCAATTGTTCGTAGACTTATTGCCGCATTGTCAACACCGTCCCAGCAAGTTCAAGAAGCTGTTGCCAATTGCTTACCGCATCTTATGCCTTCTGTGAAGGAGGAAGCGCCATCTTTGATTAAGCGGTTGCTCCAATTATTGGTTAAATCAGATAAATATGGTGAAAGAAGAGGAGCAGCTTATGGAATTGCAGGGATCGTCAAAGGATTGGGTATTTTATCTCTAAAACAATTTGATATAATGTCTAAACTTACTATGTATATACAAGAGAAGAAAAACTACAAGTCTCGCGAAGGTGCACTATTTGCTTTTGAAGTATTATGCACAACTCTGGGTCGCTTATTTGAACCATATATTGTGCATGTTTTGCCACATTTACTTCAATGCTTTGGTGATTCATCACAATATGTAAGACAGGCTGCGGATGATACGGCTAAAGTTGTTATGGGAAAACTTTCAGCACACGGAGTAAAATTGGTGTTGCCTTCATTGTTAGATGCATTAGATGAAGATTCCTGGCGAACTAAAACTGCTTCAGTTGAGCTCCTCGGAGCGATGGCATTTTGCGCTCCTAAACAATTATCATCATGTTTACCGAGTATTGTACCTAAGCTTATAGAAGTTTTGGGTGATTCCCACACAAAAGTTCAAGAAGCTGGTGCAGATGCTCTTAAAGTTATTGGTTCAGTTATCAAGAATCCTGAAATTCAAGCAATTGTTCCTGTTTTATTGAAAGCTTTAGAAGATCCATCAAAAAACACTTCATTATGTTTACATAGTCTCCTGCAGACAAAGTTTGTTCACTTTATTGATGCACCATCCTTGGCTTTAATAATGCCAGTTGTGCAAAGAGCATTTATGGATAGATCGACTGAAACCCGAAAAATGGCTGCTCAAATCATTGGCAACATGTATTCTTTAACTGATCAAAAAGATCTTACGCCCTATTTACCTAACATTATACCAGGCCTTAAAATGTCTCTTCTGGATCCTGTACCAGAAGTACGTGCTGTTTCGGCTCGTGCGCTAGGCGCGATGGTTCGTGGTATGGGAGAATCTTCTTTTGAAGACTTACTACCTTGGTTAATGCAAACTTTGACATCAGAGTCCAGTAGTGTTGATCGTAGCGGTGCCGCCCAAGGGCTTTCTGAAGTTGTTGGAGGACTTGGTGTTGAAAAGCTTCATAAGCTTATGCCTGAAATTATAGCCACAGCTGAGAGAAATGATATAGCACCACATGTTAAAGATGGTTACATTATGATGTTCATTTATATGCCCGGATCATTTCCTCAAGAGTTTACTCCTTATATAGGACAAATAATAAATCCTATTTTAAAAGCTTTAGCGGATGAAAACGAATATGTTCGGGATACAGCCCTAAAAGCAGGACAAAGAATAGTTAATTTATATGCTGAATCTGCTGTAACTCTTTTATTACCGGAACTGGAAAAAGGTCTTTTTGATGACAATTGGCGGATTCGGTTCAGTTCCGTACAACTTCTTGGGGATTTGTTGTATAGAATTTCTGGAGTTTCTGGTAAAATGACAACTGAAACAGCTAGTGAAGATGATAACTTTGGAACAGAACAATCACACGCAGCAATAATACGTTTTTTGGGAGCTGAGCGGAGAAATCGAGTATTAGCAGGTCTTTATATGGGTCGAAGTGATGTTTCGTTAATGGTTCGTCAAGCTGCCTTGCACGTTTGGAAAGTGGTGGTTACAAATACACCTCGAACACTTAGAGAAATTCTTCCTACTTTATTTAGCTTGCTGTTGGGATGCTTAGCTAGTACAAGCTATGACAAGCGACAAGTAGCAGCCCGTACGTTAGGGGACTTAGTTCGTAAGTTAGGTGAGAGAGTGCTTCCAGAAATAATACCAATTTTAGAGCGTGGCCTTAACTCAGAGCAGCCAGATCAGCGTCAGGGTGTATGCATTGGACTATCTGAAATAATGGCATCTACTTCAAAAGACATGGTTCTAACTTTTGTTAACAGTTTAGTTCCAACAGTACGAAAAGCGTTATCCGATCCTTTGCCAGAAGTAAGACAAGCAGCTGCAAAAACATTTGAGTCACTCCATTCCACAGTTGGCTCAAGAGCTCTTGACGATATATTGCCTTCTATGTTAGAGGGTCTTTCAGATCCAAATCCGGAAATAGCAGAAAACACTTTAGATGGTCTACGCCAAGTAATGTCCATCAAGTCTAGGGTAGTTCTACCTTATCTAGTACCACAACTGACAACAGCACCCGTCAATACTAAAGCCCTTTCAATCTTAGTGTCGGTGGCCGGAGATGCACTTACCAAATATTTGCCAAAAATATTGGCAGCTCTTCTTCAAGCTCTATCAGATTCTCAGGGGACTTCTCACGAACATCAAGAACTAGAATATTGCCAAGCAGTTATACTGTCTGTCAGCGATGAAGTTGGCATTCGAACTATTATGGATACACTAATGGTATCTGCAAAGTCGGAAAATTTGGCAACTCGAAAATCTGCTTCAAGTTTACTTTCAGCCTTTTGTACTCACTCTCCTGGTGATTATTCACAATATGTTCCTCAATTACTGCGCTGTTTGCTGCGTCTTATGGCTGATTCGGAAAGAGATATACTGCAGCGATCATGGGATGCATTAAACGCCGTTGTTAAAGCTTTAGACTCTGCACAACAAATAGCTCATGTAACTGATGTACGACAAGCGGTGCGCTTTGCTGCAAGTGATTTGAAGGGATCTGAACTTCCAGGCTTTTGCTTACCAAAAGGCATAACTCCACTTTTGCCCGTATTTCGTGAAGCTATCTTAAACGGTCTACCTGAAGAAAAAGAAAATGCTGCTCAAGGCTTAGGTGAAGTTATATCACTTACAAGCGCTCAGTCCTTACAACCATCGGTTGTGCATATAACAGGCCCTTTAATTCGGATTTTAGGTGACCGCTTTAATGCAGGGGTAAAAGCAGCTGTGTTGGAAACACTCGCAATATTGCTTCATAAAGTAGGAGTTATGTTGAAGCAATTTTTACCACAATTGCAGACTACGTTCTTAAAAGCATTACACGATCAAAATAGAACAGTCCGAATGAGGGCAGGACAGGCTTTATCCGAATTAGTTGTTATACATACAAGGGCGGATCCACTTTTTACGGAAATGCATAATGGTATTAAAAATGCAGATGATTCTTCAGTTCGTGAAACAATGCTTCAGGCTCTTCGGAGCATAATAACTCCTGCTGGAGAAAAAATGTCAGAACCGTTAAGAAAACAAGTCTACACTACCCTGATAACAATGTTAGGTTATCATGAGGATATTACTCGCAGTGCTGCCGGTGGATGTCTTGGTGCTTTAATGAAATATTTATCAAACGAACAAATCGACGAAGTTCTTAAAAATCATATTTTAAATGAAGACACGGGAGAAGACTTCGTACTTAAACATGGCCGTACTGCAGTTTTGTTTGTCGCTTTAAAGGAGTGTCCATTTATAATTTATAAGTCTAATTATGAATCCAAAATCTTGAAGGTAGTGACTGCGTGTATCTCTTCTGATAAAATACCCATATCCAGTAATGGTGTACGAGCAGCTACATATATTTTACAATATTGCCTTTTGCAAGAAATTACTGCTCCGCAAGCTTTAATCGTTTCCTTTGTTCGAGCCATGAACCATACAAGCAATGAGATAAAGCAGATTGTTGCCAAAAGTTGTAATCACCTGGCAAAAGTTGTTCCTGCACAAAAAACTTCACCAGAACTAATGAAGTACTTAGTACCTATGCTAGTAAACGGCACCAAAGAAAAAAATGGATACGTAAAATCCAACTCTGAAATAGCTCTGATTTCAATTTTGCGTTTACGTGATGGAGATGAAACATACCAAAACACATATCAATTGTTAGAAATAGGCGCTAGGGAATCATTAAACGAAGTTGTGACAAAGGTTTTACGAAAAGCTGCCATACAACCGGCTGGAAAAGACGAGGAATTAGATGACACTTTACTAACTTAATTTATCAATAAAAATTGAAAATGTGAATGATTGCATTATATTTATACTTTGTGTCTTAAATTATAGGATCAATAAAAAAAATTACACTACTTGCTTTCTTTTACGTCGTAAGCCCTTCTATGCATATAACGAATACGGTACTAAAAAATAAAATTTAGTGAATTTTAGGTTAGAAGGCAAACTGATGATAAACAATTGATGGTCTTCATTGGCCGGCTAAGGCCTCGTGTTTTAGTTAGTTCAGTATAGTGAGTGAGCACACAAAAAAGTTCAAAAGAAAGACAAAACAAAAAACGGTAATAGATAGTTAGGTGAGATTAAAAGCTTGCTAAATTTCCCCTTTACATAGTAATACCGATAACGCAAGAACAGACGAAACAAAATATAGCTAAAATCTTTTTTTTCATGTTCTTCTTAGATTATTGATATCACACTTTTTTCGGACGCGCTTCGTAGCAAGCTTCCTTTTTGGGCCAAAACAAAGTACCAAGCGTAAACTGTATGATGTATCAAAAGTATTTTGTTTTTTGCGTGTTTTGTTGGAACTGAAAGTAATGAGTTCACCATTCATTCAGTACATTCCAGATGAAAACATCTAGTCGGTAAAGCCAGCTTATTTTAGAGTTTGCTCAAACTACGTGAGATAAGGATACAACGAAGGAAATTCAATGGCACCTAATTTCCGGATGCAAATTTAAGCATTTAAACCAGTGGTGGCCACGTAGTGTCCCTATCCGCCCTCATTGCCCGAACCGTTATTTGACGCACAAGCAAGCAAGCAAAAAAAATTCGTAGAATTTCAACTCTATCGAGCGTTGAGTTGAGTTCAAATGAAAACAAATAGAACACAAAGGGATTAGCGCTGCGCCACATTGTGTCTTAACGATTGTAGCAATTGTTTTTGTTTGTAGTGCAATTTGTTTTTTTTTGTGCTGTTGGCGAATTAGGAAATTAATTTAAGAAAAACTTAAAAAATTTCGTTGTTATTGTTTGATGTTGTTTCGCCATTTTGTTCGATTTCCATGCCCACCACTGACCTAAAGCATTTTTAGCTGTAACAATTTTTCTATTTAAGATATACCGATAAGATAACCGACAAAAGTCTAGATACACCACCACTTTTTGCTATATTGAGAGTCCGAAAACTTAATGGAAAAATCTAATGATACAGTTTTGTTTGAAACTCTTTAATGATAATGAGCAAAAAAAAGTGGAACAGGTTTACTTTAGGGACAGCTCTCAGATTTTATTTATTTTTTTAGGGGAAGAAGCGTGCTATGAATAAACAATAAATCTGCAAAACAAAACTATCACTCGGATCTGGCTTAGGAGATATAGCCATCGGAATTTAAATCCGTTGGATAGTTTTTGAGAAATGAGGTTTTTTGAAAAATTTTGACCTCTTTTTTTGAAAAAACCGTTATTTTTTTCCAAAAAATGTAGTACAGGGTGTTTTTTTTAGAGGTTTGTTTTTCGAATAGAGATAAAACTGGCATTTTATGGTCAAATCTGGCAACTCTAATGTCATTTATGTTCAGTTTGGTTTGCCATTTCATCATGAACAGGTTGACAAAAGAACAACGCTTGCAAATCGTGCAAATTTATTTCGAAAATAATGGTTCAGTTCGCGAAGTTTACCGCAAGCTCCGTCCATTTTATGGTCGACATAATCGTCCATCAGAGCAATTAATTCGGTTAACCATGGGTCGTTTTCGCACTACGTTTACTCTATGTGATAATACGCATCCGCAGAGACGTCGAACAGTGCGCACCGAAGAAACAATTGCCGCTGTAGAGCAAAATATTGAAGAGGACCCGAATGAATCGATTCGCCACCGTGCACAGCAATTGGAGCTTTGTCCATCAACTTTATGGAAGATTTTGCGCAAAGATCTTATCTTGCGACCTTACAAGATCCAGCTTGTGCAAGAATTAAAGCCGCGAGACCATGCAATGCGTCGTGATTTTGGTGTATGGGCCGAAAATGAGATTGACCTCGATGCTGATTTTCATCGCAAAATTTTGTTCAGTGATGAGGCTCATTTTTGGTTGAATGGCTACGTCAACAAGCAAAATTGCCGCATTTGGAGTGAAGAGAATCCACATGAGACCCTTGAGACGCCATTACATCCACAAAAACTGACTGTTTGGTGTGCTCTATGGGCTGGTGGAGTCATTGGGCCATACTTCTTCCGAAATAATGCTGGAGAGTCAGTTACCGTTAATGGAGACCGGTATAGAGCCATGATATCCGACTATTTTGTTCCCGAATTGGATGGCATGAATGTGGATGAGTTGTGGTTCCAACAAGACGGCGCTACATGCCACACAGCGCACGTCACAATCAATTTATTGAAGGAAACATTCGATGAGCGCATAATTTCGCGGAATGGAATTGGCCACCAAGATCGTGTGATTTGACACCATTGGATTATTTTCTTTGGGGATATGTGAAGTCGCTCGTCTACGCCAACAAACCAGAAACGTTAGGGGACTTGGAAGCCAACATTCGTGGCGTTATTGCCGACATACGGCCCCATATGCTCGAAAAAGTGGTTCAAAATTGGACCTGTAGAATTGGCTTTATTCGAGCCAGCCGCGGCGGCCACATGCCCGAAATCATATTTAAACATTAATGGCATAAAATTATCCTTCCAATAAAGCCAAATTTATGGACATTAAAACGATTTTCTTGTGTTTTATTTCAATTCGAAGCTCTATACCTCTAAAAAAAACCCCCTATATTAACCTATAGTGATGCTTATATATTTAGAAAGTATAATTTATTAGCTTTAAAATTATGTGCTATTTGTATATATATTTTTTATATTAGGCAATTTCTTTTACCGGAAAACAAAAAATATCCTTTTTTTTTTGAAAAGAATAAAATATATGTGGGCAACAATCATATGTTATACACTGAACCGCTGGTCCCAGAAATTCTACATAAGAGTTATTGTAATTGTATTGTAAACCCAGCGGCGCAGGGCTTAAAACTACCAAAAATCCAATACCGGCTGCGCGACGTCCTTCGGCCGCGGTTTGGTCTATAACGTATCCAAAATTGGCTTCGGTGGCCACAGTAATGCTACATAAAAGTTAGGCCGAGCGACCGATTCATGATAAAAACACCCAAAAATCTAACACCGGCTTCGCGGAGGCCTTCCACCGCGGTTCAGTCTATAACATATAACTGTTGCCCATACATATTTCATTGTTTTCAAAACAAAGAATATTTTTTTTTGTTTTTCGGTAAAAAAAAAATTGATTAATATAAAAGAATATATTACAAATAGCACATCATGAATTATACTCTCTTAATATATAAGTATCACTATAGGTTAATAATTCATTTTTTGGAAAAAATAACGGTTTCTTTCAAAAAAATAGGTCAAAATTTTTCAAAAAACCTCATATCTCAAAAACTATCCAACGGATTTAATTTTTTTGTAGTACAATTTTAGACCTCATTAAATTACCTTTCATATGATATCCATATTTTGGAAATCCATTCAGGGGTTCCCAACTTATAACGTTTTTAATAAAAGCTATATCCGCAACTTCCGATGCCTATATCTCCTAAGCCAGATCCGAGCGATAATTTTTTTTTGCAGATTTATTGTTTGTTCATAGCACGCTACTTCTAAAAAAATAAATAAAATCTGAGAGTTGTCCCTAAAGTAAACTTAAGCCAAAGTACATCATTTTTAATGTACTGTTATTTGCTTAAAAGAATACCGTAAACCGCATATTATTATCTAATTTCAAACCCGAAATATCTGCATTTTTCTACATTAACAGAACTGGCATAATTTAAAATTTTGAAAATGGTAGAAAAATCTATGGAATAGTTCAAATTATGCCAGGTCTAATAATTTAGAAAAATGCGGACATCTCGGGTTTGAAATAAGAAAATGATATGCGGTTTACGGCATTCTTTTGAGCAAATAACAATACATTAAAAATTATGTAACACGGGATCGGCGGCAAAATAATATGGGGTGCAACTTTAAAGTAGAAAATCGGGATTTTTTATTTTTTTCTGTTCAATTTTCAATTTTTTAAAAAAAAAAAGAAGAAGAAAAACCAATCATGGATTCGAATTTCTCTATCAATAATAACTGTTTAAAACAAAATGAATCACCTTAATATGTATGTTCAGGTTTCTAAAATGATCAAATTTAATTTTTTATTTTCATTTTAAAGCTTGAATATTGTGGAACAATGCTGTGGAAAATGAATTGCTCGATTTTAAGGTAATTAAAACCGAGGTAGTGACTTGCATATTATGCTAGCTACTTATATTTTTTTTGGTATAAGCATTCTCATATTAATGCTTGTGAATTTTGAATAAACTTCATTCCCACAGAATTGTTCCCACCAACATTGTTGCAATTCGGCACTTTTATGTTTTGGTAGAACCAAAAAGTAAATTAAGCAAATGCAGGCTGAATTGCAGCAGTGTTTTTATTTTATTGTTAGGGGCCGTTCAAGTATTACGTAACGCAATTTTCGAAGATTTTTGACCCCCCCTCCCCCCTATGTAACGCGCCGTAACGTTCTCCTCTACCCCCCCCCCCCCCCCCTTAAACGTTACGTAACACCCAAGTGACCATATTTACCTAAAAGTCACAATTATGTTGCGAAAAGTACCGGAAATACATGCGTATGTTGTTTATTTTCTTTATTATACCCTACACCGAGGGTATATTCACTTTGTCATTTTGTTTGTAACACATAGAAGAGGGCGGTGGTAGGTATGAAAAAGTATATAGATATATTCTTGATCAGCGTCACCACCTGAGTTAATTTAGCTATGTCCGTCTGTCTGTCTGTTCAAATCAGGTTTACGGAAAAACCAAGAAAGCTAATTGAATGAAATTAGCACACTCAGGTCAGACCTTCTTGCAGGCATCTTGCTATTCAAAATGGACGTAATCGGTTCATGGACACGCCTACCGCCCATACTCTATGTATATTTGCCCAATCCCATTTTGAAAAAAAAATGCAGCGATTTTGATGAATCTTGGTGATTAAGTGTACATTTGAACTAAATTAAGATTAGGCTAGGTTTCAAGTTTCCAAAGATTTGCGTGGCACGGTCCTAAATTTTAACCTCTATACAACCATATCTCGTAAGCCGTGCAAGATATTGTGATGAAATTTCTTTATTTTTTCGACTTTTTCATCGATTTTAAATTGTTTAGACTTTTTCAACCTCTCTCAACATTAACATTTTGCATATATTTACGACTTTTTCAACAGTTTTCAACCTCTTAAACATTTCACACTTTTTTCGAATTATTTAACCTCTTCAACATCTTTTTTTACTGAAATATATGTACCTACTTTGAGTGCAGTGTAGGGTATGTGAGTTTCGGCCTGACTGAAGATAACACCTTAACTTGTTCATATTGTTATTTAATAAAAATCACACATAATGTAATAAACATTTGCTTAAGCTTAAAATATGTTAAAATGGCGAAAAATAAGACGAACATATTTTATTAAAATGATAAAAGTTGATGGGATCTAGAACAGCTACAACAATAAATGAGAAAAATAGGAAATCTTTCCACGCTTACATCTCTGGTTTTGGTTAACCAATCTCTAAGATGAGAGTTTTAGAACATTCTGCTTGATAAGTGCTTTAATTTAACATATCACTTATTATCTAGATCCCATCAACTTTTATCATTATAATAAAATTTTTTGGCTGTAGCTATTCAATAAGCATACACATAAAGAAAGCGTTTCATTATACACACCTCATTTCAAATCACCACCCGCTAAAGTAGTTTCACTTCTAAAACAATGTTACGTAACGCGTTGTTCGAACCCCCCCCCCCCCCCCCCCTCCCCTGTAACGCATCGTAACGTTTCACAAGACCCCCCTCCCCCCCTAATTGCGTTACGTAATAGTTGAACGGCCCCTTAGTTGTTTAAGCTTGTCGGTTCTATTAAATTCGTTGACGGTTCTATTTAGTTCGTTGTTAATAAAAACATACAAAAAAAAAAGGTTTTTAAAGTTTTAATGTTTTACTTAAATTTTAACATTTTTTGGCAACCGTGACTGGACACTAAGTCCTAATTAAAACAATAAAAAAGTTTTTTTTTGTGTGTGTGCTTGTAAATCTAATATCTACGTTGCAAAATGAGTTCAGAAGCTGTCGTAAATGACCAACTTGCTATTGGAAAGGAGCTTCAGCAACTCTACTCCAATTTTAAAAAAGATTCTACAATCAGGAAAACGGAGGAATATTGGAAAAAGAAGCTGACGCAACTTGTCGAGCTGAAAGGTAAGTTTTCAGCAAACAATGATGTTCTCGAAAAGGACACGACATTGGACAAAAAAGGTGAGTACTACGCTCAAAAATTTTACGAAAATATTTGTATAATTAATGCGAAATACGATGAGGATCTGCAAGCGAGGCTTGAACAAATACAAACATCAAGGCCGTCATCCTTGGCCTCCGACATGGCATTAATGGCCGTATTCGCTAAAGAGACTGCAAAAGACACCTTTTTAAATCAGGCCACGTCCAATGAAGTACTGGTTCAGATGGAACATATAAAAATATTTCAGTGGATTACAATCAAGTCTGAGCCAGCATTTAAATGGACCAAGGTTTTGATCCATAGTCAGCTTGAATAATTAGATTCAAGTTTAAAAAAAATGGATGAATGCCATTTAAATATCATAAGTGCAAATTTTACATCATACGTCTCTGAACCTTTTTACGCTATGACCGACAGATACAACTCACTCAAAATAATATTAAAAGAAAGCCTGTCAACATTGTTCTGACGTACAGGTTAAGTTGCCCTAGATAGCGCTCCCAACCTTTGATGGCAACCAATTAAAATGGAAATCTTTCCATGATTTATACACCCAAATAATACACAACAGAAATATATCTCCTGTTCCGAAATTTTTTTATCTAAAATCTAATTTAATAGGAGATTTTTAAATATTATTAGGCACATGCCTGTGATATTCATATTACTCCGATGCATGGAAAATGTTGACAGATCGTTATGACAATCCGAGACTGCTATTAACTGCACAATTCAACCAATTATTTGGCGTTCCAGTACTACAGACAAAATCAGTTGCTGAACTTAAGCGAACCCTTAGGGACAATACAAGCCATTAAAAACCTAGGTCTCGTAAGGGACAGTTGGGGACCAATAATTCTTCTTATGCTTGTTCAAAAACTGGACAAAGAATCAAAACGTCTCTATGAACAGTCATTGACGTAACCAAAAGATATCCAGTCTCTAGAGCAATTTTTCCAATTTCTTGAGTTCCGTTTCCAAACTCTTGGGACCATCAGTCCAAAAGAAGACAGACGCAAGCCATCCGTCCTTATGTCATCTTGTGTTGCAATACCCACTCGGCATGAAACGTTTCTGAAACCTTTCAGAAACCTTTCATATGAAACCTTACATCTTTCAGAAACGTTTCTGAAAGGTTTCAATTTCACTTCAGAAAGCTTTCTGCAACGTTTCAATGTCCGCTTTTTGCTTTCATTTGAAACGTTGCAGAAACCTTTCTACAGGGGGGGAAATGAAAAAAAAAATTATTGTGTCTTGGGGAAAAAGTTTTCATCATTGATTGTTTTTTTCACGTTAATATTTTTGTTGACTTATTTTAAATGAATTTATTTTTGTGACGTTTATTTATTTATATTAGGTTTGTTCGAGCCAGAAAAAATAGGTAAATATTTATAAATATTTATAAAGTTTTACCACAAAAAGCGTTCGAGCCAGAAAAAATGTGGTGCTTGAGAGAGAAAAATTGAGAGTAAGAAACAGCTGATCACTTCCCCTCCCAAAAATAAGTTAAATTTTCTTATTTGAGTGTTTATAACAAAATTTAATAATAACAATATTTTTGTACAGAGCTTCTTGTTCAGTACTTTTAGTGCAAAAAACAACAAAAAAATTACAAGCGCAAAATGCATTAAAATGGGCAACGAGCTGCTTATACTAGTTTCAATGACCGCTACGTCATATCATCAGTAAGCTTTGTTAGCCGAAGTATAGTAGTTCTACAAGCCTACTATGTAATGTTTCTTGCGTTGATCTGTTAAGAATCACAGCAGTAAACAAAACAAAAACTTCTACATCTTAATGCAATTGACCTTGTAATCTCTTTGATATCACACATTTCTTGACGAGCGCTTCGTTGTCCGCTTTTTTGGCGATCCGAACGAAGTTGCAAGTGCTACATGTAAATATCGGCGAGCTCACCGAGGGTAATTTTTTTATTTGTGTTTTTGGAACAAAATTTAATAATAACAATATTTTTGTACAGAGCTTCTTGTTCAGTACTTTTAGTGCAAAAAACAACAAAAAAATTACAAGCGCAAAATGCATTAAAATGGGCAACGAGCTGCTTATACTAGTTTCAATGACCGCTACGTCATATCATCAGTAAGCTTTGTTAGCCGAAGTATAGTAGTTCTACAAGCCTACTATGTAATGTTTCTTGCGTTGATCTGTTAAGAATCACAGCAGTAAACAAAACAAAAACTTCTACATCTTAATGCAATTGACCTTGTAATCTCTTTGATATCACACATTTCTTGACGAGCGCTTCGTTGTCCGCTTTTTTGGCGATCCGAACGAAGTTGCAAGTGCTACATGTAAATATCGGCGAGCTCACCGAGGGTAATTTTTTTATATTTGTGTTTTTGGAACAAAATTTAATAATAACAATATTTTTGTACAGAGCTTCTTGTTCAGTACTTTTAGTGCAAAAAACAACAAAAAAATTACAAGCGCAAAATGCATTAAAATGGGCAACGAGCTGCTTATACTAGTTTCAATGACCGCTACGTCATATCATCAGTAAGTTTTGTTAGCCGAAGTATAGTAGTTCTACAAGCCTACTATGTAATGTTTCTTGCGTTGATCTGTTAAGAATCACAGCAGTAAACAAAACAAAAACTTCTACATCTTAATGCAATTGACCTTGTAATCTCTTTGATATCACACATTTCTTGACGAGCGCTTCGTTGTCCGCTTTTTTGGCGATCCGAACGAAGTTGCAAGTGCTACATGTAAATATCGGCGAGCTCACCGAGGGTAATTTTTTTATTTGTGTTTTTGAAACAAAATTTAATAATAACAATATTTTTGCACAGAGCTTCTTGTTCAGTACAAAAAAATTACAATTTTTTGTTGTTTTTTGCACTAAAAGTACTGAACAAGAAGCTCTGTGCAAAAATATTGTTATTATTAAATTTTGTTCCAAAAACACAAATAAAAAAATTACCCTCGGTGAGCTCGCCGATATTTACATGTAGCACTTGCAACTTCGTTCGGATCGCCAAAAAAGCGGACAACGAAGCGCTCGTCAAGAAATGTGTGATATCAAAGAGATTACAAGGTCAATTGCATTAAGATGTAGAAGTTTTTGTTTTGTTTACTGCTGTGATTCTTAACAGATCAACGCAAGAAACATTACATAGTAGGCTTGTAGAACTACTATACTTCGGCTAACAAAGCTTACTGATGATATGACGTAGCGGTCATTGAAACTAGTATAAGCAGCTCGTTGCCCATTTTAATGCATTTTGCGCTTGTAATTTTTTTGTTGTTTTTTGCACTAAAAGTACTGAACAAGAAGCTCTGTACAAAAATATTGTTATTATTAAATTTTGTTCCAAAAACACAAATAAAAAAATTACCCTCGGTGAGCTCGCCGATATTTACATGTAGCACTTGCAACTTCGTTCGGATCGCCAAAAAAGCGGACAACGAAGCGCTCGTCAAGAAATGTGTGATATCAAAGAGATTACAAGGTCAATTGCATTAAGATGTAGAAGTTTTTGTTTTGTTTACTGCTGTGATTCTTAACAGATCAACGCAAGAAACATTACATAGTAGGCTTGTAGAACTACTATACTTCGGCTAACAAAGCTTACTGATGATATGACGTAGCGGTCATTGAAACTAGTATAAGCAGCTCGTTGCCCATTTTAATGCATTTTGCGCTTGTAATTTTTTTGTTGTTTTTTGCACTAAAAGTACTGAACAAGAAGCTCTGTACAAAAATATTGTTATTATTAAATTTTGTTCCAAAAACACAAATAAAAAAATTACCCTCGGTGAGCTCGCCGATATTTACATGTAGCACTTGCAACTTCGTTCGGATCGCCAAAAAAGCGGACAACGAAGCGCTCGTCAAGAAATGTGTGATATCAAAGAGATTACAAGGTCAATTGCATTAAGATGTAGAAGTTTTTGTTTTGTTTACTGCTGTGATTCTTAACAGATCAACGCAAGAAACATTACATAGTAGGCTTGTAGAACTACTATACTTCGGCTAACAAAGCTTACTGATGATATGACGTAGCGGTCATTGAAACTAGTATAAGCAGCTCGTTGCCCATTTTAATGCATTTTGCGCTTGTAATTTTTTTGTTGTTTTTTGCACTAAAAGTACTGAACAAGAAGCTCTGTACAAAAATATTGTTATTATTAAATTTTGTTCCAAAAACACAAATAAAAAAATTACCCTCGGTGAGCTCGCCGATATTTACATGTAGCACTTGCAACTTCGTTCGGATCGCCAAAAAAGCGGACAACGAAGCGCTCGTCAAGAAATGTGTGATATCAAAGAGATTACAAGGTCAATTGCATTAAGATGTAGAAGTTTTTGTTTTGTTTACTGCTGTGATTCTTAACAGATCAACGCAAGAAACATTACATAGTAGGCTTGTAGAACTACTATACTTCGGCTAACAAAGCTTACTGATGATATGACGTAGCGGTCATTGAAACTAGTATAAGCAGCTCGTTGCCCATTTTAATGCATTTTGCGCTTGTAATTTTTTTGTTGTTTTTTGCACTAAAAGTACTGAACAAGAAGCTCTGTACAAAAAAAAGTTAAATTTTCACCCAGATAAATTTCTTGTGGCTAAAATTGAAGACTGTCAAAATCGTAGGCAACGAGACTGGTGACTCACTTTTTGCATGCGAGGGCAATGAAATTTCCTGTCTGAATTTACCTGTCAAATACTTTCCATATAAAATAATTTTCAGCGTTGATTTTTTTTCACTTCTTATAAGGTTGTGTTAAGAGGGAGCAACATAACAAAAAGCTTGAAATCAAAACATTTCTTGGTAAATGCTTATTTATTTAATTAAATAGCTGAAAATGCATTTTATGCATTTAAAATAAATCAAAGTTCAAGATAATTTATGAAGCTATAAAAATCAGGCAGAAAACTTTAAAATCGAACATTTACTTTTTAAGTTATTTCAATAATATTCTCGAAAATGCTTCACTCGCCTTGCATTCAGAATGTCTTAACCAAACGGTTATGCAACTATGGTGCTGGTTTTAGCTCATAAACTCTGCCATTGTTTGTTTACTAAAATACGCGCAACTTTTTGACAGTCTTCAATTTTTACCTATTTTTCCGTTCTAGCCAGAATTGTGGTGATTCGAGTAGTCAGAGAAATTTTAGCTTTTACTCTCTCGAAAATCGCGATTTGACACTTTTCAATTTTTACCACAAAATCTGGTTCCAACAAACCTATTGTCAGTCGTTATTCATTCACAGAGTTTACATTTATTCATATTTTGACACAACAGCAAAGCATAGAGTCACCCAAGCAACATTCACATAGTTCATCACTATGTTTCTACATTTGATATCATATATAGACAATTATGAAAACAAAAAAGTAATAACGAATCAAACATTTTTTTCATTTTATTAGAAAAATTCAATGTTTATCTGCGCACCACATTTGGTAGATTTCTCCAAATTTGGTAGAAAATTTTTGGTTTGGTAGAAATGAAGATTTGTTTCATTTTGGTTGATTTTTCTTTGACAATTAAATGAACCGATGTAAATTAATGTTCCTTCTGATTTGAAAAGTTGCTTTACTTTATTAAGCTTGTTTTTGAATGCTTTTGTGTGAACTGTGTTTTATTTTAAGAAAAAACAGATTTATAATACAAAGCTGACGCTTACTTGGGAAACCGAGACCTCTAATATACCATAATTATTGGAAGGCGACCGAATTCTGATCATTTCTGATATATTTTGGATATTTGTAGTTTTGCAAAAAGTTTTTAGAAACAAATTGTAGAAACATTTTTTACTTCTGCACGTTGCTATAACTATTTAACTTAGACCAGCTTTATCTAGTGTACATGCTTTTGAACTACTTCAACATAATTTGCGGCATCTTGCAAGTGATGAAAAAAGTTTTGGATGAATTCGATGCAATCGGATTTCAAAATTGCATTGGAATTCTATCAAAAATGGCTAAACAAGGGAGGTTCCATTGCAACAAATTTATCGCAAAATAACAACAACGAACAATTTTTTTCAATTACCAAAAATAAGTAATACAAATAATGTTACATTGAGCATTGCAATTTAGTGCAAGCGGTAAACTTTATGACAATGAAATCACAAAGTAATTATTTACTTTATAATTGTGACATTATTGGGAAATACATAAGTAAAACTGCAATTTTTAAAAAATTCTGCACTTCATAATTCAGTCGTATAACCACTCTTTCGTCTCTAATTTTTATTCTATTTAACAACCACTTGCATAACTACATTCTTGAAGTCTTTTTTGTTTATACATACTTACATATATCAGTTTTGTATTAAAAACATGTTGAAACAAAACTGTTTTGTAAATAAATAAAAAGTTATTGCTACAGTAAGCTTATGTTTTTTTTAATATTCTAATTCCAATTATCGAGCAGCTACCACATAAATTTCGAGCAAAACAAAAAAAAAAATTAACAAACATTACAAAAACACCCAAATCTGGGAGCTCTGATAAAATGACAATTCAAATATGACACGGTTAGAAAAATTATTTACTTTTAGTGAGTCAATACACAACAATGAGTTTGGCTGATTCCGTTAAGCGGCGCATCTAGCGACACGGAATGACCAGGTTCAACTTCAGGGCAGGAAAAGTTCTTCGAAATTTTTTTTTTTTAATTTGAGCTTGCATAGTAATGTTAAAACACCAAATTTATAAATAAGTATATAACGGTCAATATTCATTAAAAAGTTTAATGAAATTATGAAAATTAAAGTTGAAAAAGTTCAGGAAATGTTGCATCTGAAACCTTTTAGAAACGCTTCAGTATGATTGCAACCGAAACATTATATTTGAAATGTATCAGAAAGATTTCTGTAACGTTTCATTTGCACCGTTACGAAATATTTCTGAAGTGGGCCCACTCGGCATGAAACGTTTCTGAAACCTTTCAGAAACCTTACATATGAAACCTTACATCTTTCAGAAACGTTTCTGAAAGGTTTCATTTTCACTTCAGAAAGCTTTCTGCAACGTTTCAATGTCCGCTTTTTTGCTTTCATTTGAAACGTTGCAGAAACCTTTCTACAGAAAAGCGGACAACGGAGCGCTTGTCAAGAAATGTGTGATATCAAAGAGATTACAAAAGCAATTGCATTAAAATGTAGAAGTTTTTGTTTTGTTTATTGCTGTGATTCTTAACTGATCAACGCAAGAAATAGAACATAGTAGGCTTGCAGACTACTATGCATTTTGCGCTTGTAATTTTTTTGTGGTTTTTTGCACTAAAAGTACTGAACAATAAGCTCTGTACAAAAATTGTTAGATTTATATACTTTGTTGAAAACACTTGCCTGAGACGAATTGTTTGTTATAAATGCTTCATTGATTTATGTATTTAATATTTGATTTGAAAATAAAATTTTCTCTATTCTTGATTTCACTTTCAAATTGCCTGGTAATTATTAATTTCCAATAGGTTATTTGCCCAGGCATTTAGATCGAGATTCGTTACCAATATTTAAGTAAATTTAAACGAAAGCGTTAAAATGGCTGTCATCGCAAATTTGGAGAAGTTCGAGAAGCTCGTTGCATCTGCTAATTGGATGACATGGAGTTTTGCAATGGAAGCGCAACTGAAGTTGGATGGACTATGGAAGTACTTAACATAGCTGATTCTGGTGAGGAAGTTGGAACATCTCAAGCAAATGGATCTACAGGCAACGCATCCGGATCCACACCAAGTGTATCAGAGGAAGAGAAGGTAAAGTATCACTTGATTTTATCCATAGATAAATCACTATATGTGTATGTAAGAGACTGCAAATCAGCTAGAAATGTCTGGAAGGCATTGAGAGACCTATTCGAGGATTCTGGTCTGGACAGAAAGGTGGGTTGCTGCAAAAATTGTGTTCAATTCAACTGTTAGATTGCGATTCAATCGAGGACTATGTATCGCAGATTGTGACAACATCCCAGAAGTTGGGATCGATCGGATTCATGGTGAATGACGAGTGGCAGGGCTGCTTGTTGCTGAAAGGACTTCCAGAGACATATCGTCCCATGATAATGTCATTGGGAAGCTGTGGCGCAAAAATTACGGCAGATTCAATAAAAATGAAGCGGTTACAAGATGTTCGCTTGGAGAACTCCAGTCATGCGTTAATAAGCCAAAAGACTTTCTATAAGAAAAAACATTGAAAGAAAGAAGCGTTGGACATTTTGCATCAGATTACCCAACTAAAAAAGCCAAAGAGCACCACAAGCCTTGGAATAAAGATTTTTCTTTACTTGCTGCTTATTCAGTGAGGTATACTGCCAGGAGCAAGGATTGGTATGTGGATAGTGGAGCGTCATCCAGAACCCAAGGCCGTATGATGGTGAAGTGAAGATTGCAGATGACAATATTTTAAAAGCTATATCCAGAGGAGATATCCAGTTAAATGTGGTGAATGATGGCGATGTCACGGTGGGCTTTAACCAACTTTAAATGACATGTTGAGTTACAACAAAAACTTGAATGTTGAATTATTTGGGATGTTAATCAAAGTAGAAATGCATCAAAACGAAGAGAATCCTTAGAGCTTTTTTTTTAATTCCATATTTACTGTTTTTAAGTAATATTATTTAGTAATAAACATGTATAACGTACGCATGAAATTTAAAAAACATCCGATTGTCCTCAAATTTTGACAAGTTAAAGAACCTAAAAATACAGTCTCACAGTCCAAATTTCAGCTCTCTAGATATTCGGGGTCTTGAGTACTGTTAGGTTAAATTTCGAAAAAACCCAATATTTGCGAAAATAGCCAAATTCAATGTTTGATATCTCTGGGTCTGGTCAACCATTTTCACTATATGGTATCTCATTTAAAAGCATAGCATAGATAAACATAATAAGATCGGTCTTTAGTATTATGAATGAAACTAAGATTAAGTACACCGTTTTCAAAGCAGTCATATTTTACTAAGACGTATTTAATCTAATCGGGTCGCAAAAATAAGTCTTAAAGGCTAGAGGTTTAAAATTATTTTTAATATTTAAAAGATTATATAACAAAAAAAAAAAATTGATATCCCCAATTTTAAATTTATATTTCAGGGCTTTTAGAACAAATATTTTTAAACCGGACTAAACACGACTATTTTCAGGTCTAAATATGGTTCTTTCTCTAGACCCCGCCCACCTAGGAAGCTGAAATTTAGACTGTAGGTCTATCTATTAAAGTATTTCAAATTTGTCAAAATTTGAAGAAAATCTAATAACTTTTAAATTTCATATGTATGTTATGCATATGTAATATCATTAAAAAACAATAAATATGGAATTAAAAAAAAAAAAGCTCGTAAGGATTTCTTATATTTTCAATATATCGACTCTAAATTACATCCCAAATAATCCCCAATTAAAGTTTTTGTTGTAACTCACACTTTTATTAAAAGTTGGTTAAAGTCCACCGTGATGTATGTACTATCCCAATTCGTAACGTGGTATATGTATGTATCTGGAGTTGCTGAGAACTTACTATCCGTAAGTCAGATGGTCAGAAGAGGCAATCGGGTGGTATTTGATAAATATGGGTGTAAAATCTTCAATGATGAAAATAATTTAATAGTGACTGCTTCAAATGTGGATGGCATCACTGAAGCGTGCAAGTCGTCAAATTTTAACAAGTAAAAAAATTTTTGAGAAATTTTTGTATTTTAAATTAAACAATAGTTAGATCGGCAGTAAAAGTAAATTTCCTAAAAGAGCGTTAAATTCTGCATCGAAGGAAAATCAAGTACAACTGAGTTCCTGATTGGCCTTTCTAATTGGACTGTTTTTCAATCTGTATCGGCGTTTTGCTTGGAAAAGTGATTTTTGGCGCATATCTGTCTGAGTGAGTTGAGCAACAATAATAAAACTGAGACTCCGGAGGGTAGCTGTCATCTTTGCATTTGCTTTGTTCGCTCTGACGAATAAACAGATTTTGTTTTTGCGTACTGTACTTTCTCCAGCTAAACTGTGCGCACTGTACTTAATGCAGTGAAATTTCAGTGAAGCCTGCAACTATACAACGAAAACTTATATTTTTTTTTTAATATTCAATATCGTTTGCGCTTATTAAACGACTTTCAGTAAATGAGTTCTCCTGCAGCTAAGCTATTAAGAGACACGATATCTCGCCGCAGATACCAGCTTGGGAAGCCTGATAGGGGAACTAAAACGTTTGGGCAGCAGTGTGAGGAATTTGATAATTTTAATAAAATATCTGCAGCAGTGTGAGGACAACACGATTAAAGTATCTAATGTACAGGGTGAGGATGACATTAATCAAAAATTTCTGGATCATTTGTGTTCTATGGAAGAGAGGTTAAGGTCCCATACTAATGAGTGCTTCGAAAAGTTGTCAACTGAACTAACTGCCCTTGAAACTAAGGTGACTGCTAAAATAAAAAGGGAATTAAAAGAGATCAAAAATAATTATAAAGAACTCAACGATAAAATTCAGGCTATTGAAGTTGAGTTGGTTGAACTGCGAAAAGTCAAAACCGATTTCGCTGAGTTTAAGAGAAAAGGTTTGAGAGACGAACTAGCTGCTGATGCAGTTTTATTTGGTGTTCCGTATGCTGAGGGTGAAGTTTTAAAAAACATTTTTGCTGAAATTTGTAGTCAGATCGAAGTTACACCGCCGTAAATTCGTAATATTTTTCGCACGAAAAAACAAACGGGTGAAAATAAATTTAACTCAGCAGTCATAGTCAAATTCTCCTCAAGGTTTGAGAGAAATTCTGTCCTTGATGCTTTTGGCAAATATAGACGCACTATAAGGAAAGAATTAGTTTTTGGTAGTAGCACTATTTTCATCAGTGAAAGTTTAACCATTGAAGCAAGAAAAATACTTCAAGCGGCTGTGAAGCTTAAAAAACAGGCTAAACTTTCTAGTGTGTATACATTTCGTGGTGTAGTTCACATTAAAAGACAGGGTAGCACCACTGCAATAGCTATTCAAAGCATGGATGATTTAAACTTTTTTGAATGCTCTCCTGTTGAATCTGTGACTGCTGAGTCTTAAAAACATCACTTTATTTACTTAATTTAGTATTGTTTATTTAAGTTTCAATTTTTATGTGTATTTTGTAAAAATGTTTGAAATTTTTGATTTTTATTATTTACATTCTTTTCTGCCGGTACAAGAAACTGCTTATTTTTGTCGTATGTTTGATTTATAGCCCTAGATTCTGTTACTAATGGCGTTGTATGGAACCAGAAAATTTTAATTAATGTGTTATGTAAACAATACTTTGGCCTTAAAGTGGTACATTTTAATGCCAGGAGCCTTAACGTATCTAAATTGGATTATGTCAGGTACATATTTGAAAGCTCTGCTATTGACGTTATTTGTATCTCTGAGACGTGGTTTGATAGTGAAATTAGTGATAGTTACTTTCAAATACCAAACTACAAGCTTTTTAGGAATGACAGGAGTTCTAGGAAAGGAGGAGGGGTAGCGATTTATTATAAATCTGATATTAATGCTGGAGTTGTCAGTAAGTCAAGTGATGATGTGATAGAGTATTTAAATGTTGAATTTTATGACAACAATAATAAGGTGCTGGTATCATGTGTGTACAATCCTAGTAGGTCAAATAATCTTGAGTCTTTCTTCTCTGAAATAAATTCACGAGGGATTGATTATGGGCATTACTTGATATGTGGTGACTTTAACGTCAACCTTTTAGATGATGACAATGTCACTGACAGGTTTTATGATCAGGTTTACTCCAATGGACTATCCGTTGTAAATATTGCGATGCCAACTAGATTTGGAAAGAATGCAAATGCTAGTTTGCTAGACCTTTTTATCATATCTGATAACACACCTTTACTGGCTTTTGATCAAATCAGCTTCATCTCTGATCATGATTTAATATTCTGTGCTCTAAATATTGATTTGTGTCCTAAAGATGAAATTGTAACGATATCATACCGTGACTTTGGTGCTCTAAATTCTGATATGTTATTTAATGATTTAATTCAGACCAACCAGAATGAATGCTGACTCTTCAGCTCTGTAGATGAGAAATTGAAGACGTTTAACAACAATTTCCATAGACTTATGGATACGCATGTTCCTGTCAAGACAGTTCTTATTAAGAAAAATTCTTCTCCGTGGTTTACTTCTCATGTCAAGCTGCAGCTCAAAAAGAAATATAAATTATATTCAAAGTGGAAAAAGTCGCCATCTAATGAAAACTGGGAACTATACAAACAGGCTCGAAACAGATCTGTGGGTATTATACGGCAATCTAAAAAAGATTATTTTTGCTCAAAGCTTAACAATGGTCTTTCTTCTAAGCAATTATGGAAGAATATAAAACAGTTAGGTGTTATTAGTAGCGTTAAGTCGGAGTGTAACATTGATCCTAACCTAATGAATGATTTCTTCATACTTAATAATACCGCAGTTCCCGTTGATAGCTATGAACCAAATTTAAGTATTTCTGATTCATTTCTGAAATCTTTTGAGTTTCGCACTGTTGATGATTTTGAAGTTTATAGAAGTGTCATGAGAATTAAATCGAATGCGCTGGGTGAAGACAAAATTTCTATAAAGTTTCTTAAAATAATTCTTCCGTATGTTCTGGGTCCTCTCACACATATAATTAATCACTGTGTTACAACTTCCTGTTTTCCAAGAATTTGGAAAGTTGCTATAGTCCTACCGCTTCCTAAAAAACCAGGTGCTACTGAACCTAATGACTATCGTCCTATTAGCATGCTGTCTACCTTATCAAAGGTCTGTGAGGTATTAATGCACGAGCAAATTACTGAACATTTGAATAAATATCAACTGCTGTCACCACTGCAGTCGGGTTTCCGTGCTGGACATAGTTGTGCAACTGCTATGTTGAAAGTTATGGATGATATATATAGTGCGTATGACCTGGATCAGATTACGCTTTTATGCCTCTTAGACTTTTCCAAGGCTTTTGATAGTGTTAACCATCAAATTCTGTGCAAAAAATTAAAATCTTTCTTTGGTTTTTGCGATAGTTCAGTGCAATTTGTGAAGAGTTATCTTCATGATAGATTACAAAGAGTTAAAATTGGTGAAAACTTTTCCGAATACAAGCTATGCAGTACAGGTGTGCCACAGGGCTCAGTTTTAGGGCCTTTATTGTTTAGTATGTTCATTAACGATATTTTTTTGATATTAACCAGTGTTAAGTTGCATGCTTATGCTGACGATATTCAAATGTATTTGTCTCGGCGTATTGGCCTTGTTGATGATCTAGCTTGTAGACTTAATGAAGATCTGTGTAGTGTTTTTCATTGGGCTAGTTGCAATAAGATGTGTTTGAATCCCAACAAGTCTTATGTATTACCCATTTCACGCGGTCGACTTGAAATTGGTAGTATGCCAACTATTTTCATTGGAGATATGCCGCTGAAATTTGTTAATAAAGCAACCTGTCTTGGTTTCCATCTCAATACTGCTTTGACTTGTGTTGACCATATAAATCATGTGATAAGCAAGATTTACATGACTTTGCGGTATTTAAGGATGTCTGCTGAATACACACCAGTTGAAATTAAGCGTAGATTAGTTGTACAATTAATAATTCCATACATAAATTATTTTGAAGTTGTGTACAGTAAATTGGACTTACATCCTTACATAAGCTGCAAGTTGCTTTTAATAGCGCTACACGCTATGTGTATGGCTTAAGTAGGTTTGATCATGTCTCGGCTAGGAGTAGGATGATTTTAGGATGTTCCATCGAAAACTATATCATGGCAAGAAATTGTATGTTCCTGCATAAATTAATTTACACACGAAGTCCGTCATATCTTTTCGACAAATTACGTTTCAGTATATCCAATAGATGCAACAACTTAATTATTCCAAAATTTACATACCTTAATTCCACTCGAAAATTCTTCATCAACGCCATTAGAATCTGGAATTCACTAAATAGTGATTTAAAAAGTATTTCGAACTTTGGCAAATTTAAGCAGTTAATCTTTCATCATTTTTCGCGTTAAAATCTTGTTTTAATTAAATTTAAAATTTTTATATTTTATTTTTTAATATCCAGACATTTATAGATTGCAGTATTATTATTTATTCGTATAAGTTATTATGTTTCTTATTATGTAACTGGCTGTGTTACCTCTAGTATGTAAGACCTAATTGTTTGTTAGTTTTTACGTAAATAGTATGATTATGAACTGAAAATGTATTGACCTTATCTTATTGTACGTTAAAAGAATTAATTTCTTATTGTACTAATGACAAAAATAAATAAATAAATAAAATGAAGATAAAAAAAAAATGAAGTTGGTCACACCAAAATCTCATAAACTTTTCATAGCCAAAGCGGAAGATATGTTTCAAAAGTGGCATAAACGATTTGGTCACTTGCACAATGAAGGCTTGAAAATGCTGAAGAATGGACTTGTAGCAGGAGTGAACTTTCAAGAAAAAGCTTTACAGAAAACTTTGTGTGAAGGTTGTGTACAAGGAAAGCACATACGAGGAAGTTTTTCCAATGAAGGGTACAGAGCTACAAAGGTTCTGGAAATTGTGCAAAGTGACGTCTGCGGCCCAATGGAAGTTAAATCGTTAAGCGGAAGCAGATATTTTGTAAACTTCGTTGATGATTTTACAAGAAAAATTTTCACTTCATCAAAAGTAAAACTTAAGTATTCGAAAAGTTAAAGGAGCTTAAAACGATGGTTGAAACCCAGTCTGGTGCAAAAATAAAGATCCTGAGGACCGATAATGGCACTGAATATGTAAACAAGAACATGCTGCATTACATTAAGGCATCCGGGATAGTTCACCAAGCAGTTCACATTCAGTTTACTTTGCGCTAGTGATTTTTTTTCTAACCAAATGAAATGAGTGTGATTCGGCAACACTGTGCAAAGGAATAGATGTAAAATTAGTGTCTTCTAAATAAATTAAATTTCTTCGTCTATAAACAATTTTTTAAAGTGCAATAACTAAAGAACATAAAGTTAAAACCACTCTTTACAAGGGCCAGTTGAAGTTTCGTCTGCTTCGACCTTTTCACTGCTTTTACTGGTGAGTAAGTGATTTTCTGACTGTTGGGTGCTTCGTCAATGCTTTTGTGCCATTAACTGCAACAGCAACTTTAATTTAAAGAAGCAAGTGAATAGAGACAAAACAATAACAAAGCTCCAACTGAAGCTATGAATACTATATCACATACTCAACCCGCTAAAGCTTATAAAAGCTTACAATAACCTGATCGATAATTGGTTCATGTCACCGCTAGAGCAGTCGATAATCAGTAACAGGATACACACTACAATATTTATACACAAACCACAAATTACCACCAACTAAGCTTAAAAAGCGTTACCATCAACCAATTTACAAATAACGTTACAATCAAAATTATAAAATTAAAATATAAATTTGCGCACACCTATTTGAGCGCATAAGCTCAGATCATGACGACATCGCCTGCAGCCATAAAGCTAAGGGATACCCTACAACGTCGGCAAAGACTTTTTTCTGAAGCTGAAAAGGCTCCTGTCTTGCAGGGTGAAGATGAACTGGCTAGCACTATTCTAACACAAATGAAAACAATGGAAGTGAGATTGCAGGCACACTAGACCGGGTCGATTTGTATGAAGCAAAATAAAGTAAGTCAGACACCGACTCAAAAGTTAGAGGAACCCTTAAAAACGATATCTGCATCATTTTTTTTTCGTTCCGAGAAAAACTAATGGAGCACTTTTGATTCTCCCGAAGGTCCTTTTTGGCTAAAAAAAACGTGTTTTTTGCTCATGACTTTTATTCCTTCACAGAATGGATACCCGACTTTGCTCGAAAATTAAAGGGTGCGCTCTTGCAAAAAATTTGACGTTAAAAAAATTTAAATTTTTTTTCTATTATAGATAATATTTAGTCCCGAAATTCGATTTTTTCACATTTTTTATTTATTTATTTTGTTTAAACTACTGTATATGCTGCATTTAGCATTGGATTTGTATAATTTTGGTCTTATTGAAAAGGCAATTAATTTTTATTGTTGGGAAAAGCACTCTAACAAAAAACCCAACTTTTATTACTCAATTTTTACAGTATTTGGTTATCGCTACATAAAAGTTAAGACAGAATTTGGGTATCGCTATATTAAGGACTGGCGCGATTCTAGGCTACTGTATATTTCGCGTGAGTCGAAAGTATTTAAAATGTGACCCAGGCGGTTTTTGTGCACGACTTGCATGCATGATTCGCTCACTGCTTTTACGTGACGTTCCGTGCTTTGGGAATGACATGGAAAGTCTGTAATGAAAATTATATATTGTAATTTGCTATGTAGATAAAAATATGCTATATACTTTTTTGCTTTGTTATTCTTCACCTGGAAAAGCAATGATATCTTCTAAATCATCATGAATCAAAAGATTTTTTTCAGGTAGAAACTGAGTGCAAGGTGGCTCCGTTAGTTGTATCTTGTCCCAATGGACCATATTTGTATACGATGTGCAGCTGAAATTCACTTCAGGTACATAAAACTTCCTTATATTCAATGATGGTTTTTTCCGAGCTGCAATGATTTTTAAATAGCCATCCGATCGAATATCTTTGTTGTCATCTGTTATCATTGACAGAATAATGTTTTCAGGATGACAGAAGTACGCGTTACGTTTGATGCTAGGCTCAATAATTTTCTGAACATAATTTGGTAACGAGCGTGTCAGTTGAATATATTTATAAAAATGACGACTACCGTGAATGGCCAGCGGCTTGTCCTTGACACAAAACCAAAACGGCACATAAACTTTCATAATAAAATAGGCCAAATCGCGTAAATTTTTTGATGGCATGGGTTTGGTTACGTAAACTCGTAAAATTCGTGAGGCCAAAGTGATCCATCGTGTTTGATTTATTGGTCCAGTTTTTTTCGCGGCTAAGCGCTTGTCGCAAATGCCATTGGACACTGACAAAGCCATTGCGTACAGATACTTCTGGTCGGCACGAAGTTCCCACAACCCAATATTTTCTGGCATATTTTCGAGTGAAATCTTAATGAAACTATCCGACACCTGAAAGCCACGAGTACGAATACGTTAGAGATAATTAATTCAAAAGACAAATAAAATTACCGGTATAGTCTCCGCAACGAGAACTGAACTGTTATGTGTTAAAGTTACACATTGTAACACTAATTTATACATTCTTAACACTTATGTTCCTCCAAATAGTAGCGCAGATGTCTACGAATGTCTTTCGATGGCCGTAGAACATATTATTAATGAACTAGACGCTAATGACGACATTTTGTTGTTAGGTGACTTTAATCTGCCTGACCTAAAATGGACTCCTTCGGACGATGGTACATATTTTTATGCATCTTGTCCAAAAACTCGACAACAACAAATTTTTGTTGACGAAATACTTTCAAATTTACAACAAGTAAGTTGTATAACTAATTGCCACGGACGACAACTTGACTTAGTCTTGGCTACAAATAGTAGCAATGTTGTTGTAAGAAATGCTATCCATGCTCTGTCTACGGTAGATCCCTATCATCCACCTTTGAGTATTGTGTACCAATCTGACAATGAAAATTTGACTAATGCATGTTCATCCATTAATATTTACGAATTCAATTTTAAGAAAGCTGACTTTTTGAAATTGAACGAAAATTTAAGAAATAAATTAGACGACTTACTAAATTTTTTTAATAACAATACATTTGATGATTGCATTAAATTTTTCTATGGTGAACTTTTTTCTGCCATAGCATTGTCGGTGCCATATACAAAGAGGTACGTTAATAATTCCTCGTACCCTTGGTATACAAAGGATTTGAAAAAAATTCGGAATGGCCGTAATAGGGCATGGAATAAATACGTTTGTAGCCAGGACCGAAATGACCTTGTTGCTTATCAGCGACTGTTTATTGAATTTAAAGATATGTCAGCTTTAGTTTATTCTGAATATTTGAATAAAATTAGGCTGAATATTCTTCATGACCCCAAGAATTTTTGGGGTTTTATTAATTCTAAAAAAAAATCTGACGGGTTTCCATCTGAGTTTAAAACAGTTGATGGGCTCACTAGCGACCCACAAATTATAGCCGGGTTGTTTGCCAATTTGTTTAAGGAATCATTTTCTACGGATTTATTTAGCCCTGAAATCAACTATTTTGAATATATGGATAACGACCCTTTAGTTTCGGTTAATGAGATATCTTTCTCTCATGACCTCATAGAAAAATATATTTCATCTGTTAATGATGATTTCAGCTCCGGGCCTGATGGTATTCCTGCGACAGTTTTAGTTAACTGCAGCTCTATGCTGAGTCAGCCCTCAGTTTTTCATTTAATAGATCAATTAGAGAAAGCTATTTTCCTAAATTTTGGAAAAATGCATACATTAGCCCCATTTTCAAGAAAGGGTGTAAAAATTATGTTTCAAACTACAGGCCCGTTGCTAAGTTATCATCAATACCGAAAGTTTTTGAACATATTTTATACGATCAGGTTAAGGAGTGCTGTAGTGAAGTCATAACAACTCGTCAGCATGGTTTTGTTAATGGCAGATCTACAGTTTCTAACCTCCTTGATTTCACCTCTTTTGCATTAAGCTCTTTGGACTCTGGTGGGCAAGTTGACTGCATCTACACTGACTTCAGTAAAGCATTTGATAAATTACCACATAACTTGATTTTGTTTAAGTTAAAGAAGCTTGGATTTCCTTTAAGTTTTGTCAGCTGGATTGAATCTTATTTATCTGATCGTACGTATCAAATAAAATTTAGGAGAGTGTTTTCCTCCCCATTTAGCGCGACATCAGGTGTTCCACAAGGAAGCCACCTGGGGCCGCTCCTGTTCATTTTAGCAATAAATGACGTTACACATATTATTAAAAACTCCCATCTGCTAATATATGCAGATGACATGAAAATTTACAGGAACGTAAAGGGGGTTTGTGATACTTTTCCACTTCAGTCTGACTTGAAATCCTTTGAAGTTTGGTGTTCTAAGAATAACTTACATCTTAATCCTGATAAATGCCAAGCTATGATTTTTACCAGGAAGAAAACTATTGTGGAATTTGATTATAAATTAAAAGATAAAAATATTTGTCGTGTCGATGTAGTCAAAGACCTAGGTATACATTTTGATACTAAGTTGACTTTTAATGAGCATATTAACCAAATTTGTAAAAAATCCTCATCTCTGCTTGGCTTTATTAAGAGGTGGGCAAAAGAATTTAATAGCCCTTTAGTAACGGTGACTTTATATAATACAATAGTGCGTCCTCACTTAGAGTATGCCAGTCAAGTATGGTCACTTTTTTATAATATTCATATAAATAGAATTAAGAGAATTCAAAAAAATTTTATTCGTTTTGCTCTCAATGGCTTAAACTGGATTGACCCTTTAAACCTTCCTCCTTATGAGGATCGTTTGAAGTTACTACATATGCAGTCTTTGAGCTCGCGTAGAAATATTGCGGATATACTTTATCTGCATCAACTTGTAACTGGGTCTCTTGCCTCACCGGAGCTTCTTAACTACATACATTTTAATACTAATCGGAGGAGTACTCGTAACACTTATCAATTATTTTACCAACCGGTTAGTAGAACTAATTATATGGCTACAGTTCCTTTTAATCGCATGACAACGCTTATTAATAATTGCGAAGTTTATAACATTAGCTTGTCAAAAGGTCAACTCAAGCTTAGACTGAAAACTAACTGTAGCTAAATTTGTAGCTTAATAGTGGTGTGAATTTTTTTGTTTGTGTTGTCCGAGCCCCACAGCATGCTGGGTAAATTTTTTCTAACATTTATGCCTTGGACCACGTAAATTTATACATATAATTATTTTAATATCTATATGTCTATTTATACATGGTGTGAGTGGGTATGTTGAGAAAGTGCGATAAAGCTAAGAAAAAATTATAAAATAAATAACAAATTAATGTGCATGATAATTTTTTCTATTCCATTTTTTATTGAATAAGCTTTTTACTTGGTATAAAGCTTCAATGCTAAATAGCTAAGAAGGCTATAATAGCTGTAGTAGCTAAACTCTATTATTATTATATTATAATATGCAAGTCCTCCAAATGATGTTAGGCCAGTTGAAACACCACCAATTTCTTTAAACAATGCCCTCAATGGAAGTTCGTTGAAATGGAACAGACAAATCAACCATTGCAGTGGCCTCTCCAAACGATTTTCCATGCACTGAATCGCTCCAAGGTTTGGTCCCGTATTGCTTGGAGTGCCGTCGCAACCAACTGCTACTAGATGGTCCAGTAAAAAATATTCCTCTGTCAAGAAATTAAGAATTCCGTCAGAAATGGTTTTGCCAGTTCTATTCGGAATGTTAACAAAACCAACAAATTTAGACTCTGGCTCTTTCACAATCGTTATATGCTCTTCTAGTTTAATTTCACTTCGGGAAACTTCTAGCCCATCAACAACCGTTTGTACCAAAGTTTTATCTTTTTTTCCATCAAAGAATATGCATTTTAATAGCCTATCGGACTTGAATTTTGCCATTGCTTCTTCTCTTGCCACCCTTCGGGCTCGGCGAATTTTGTTTTTGTCGATGACGCACGGAATGTTTACGTCTTTCAGTAAACATGTTGCCAACAACGAAGCGAACCAATCTGAAACTTTGGCACGATCCAAAGCAGCACAAAATGAAGTGAGTTTAAGGCCTCTTACTCTAACATCAATTTCATCATCTTCTTCCGATGAAGAGTCTCTTTCTATTTCTTCGAAGAAATTTTCTTCTTCATTTGTCGACGGTTCATACATACTTTGGACTAAAGAAGGTGCAAAACCTGTTCCATTTGAACTGCACAAGTGTTGAAAATCAAAATCCTCAAAAATCTGCAGCAGCAGCACCAGCAATAGCTACGGCAACTGCAACAGCACTTTCATTCTCACTGTTACAATTATCCAGATTAAGATGCTGAGCGTTCCACTGGTCGATGTAAAAATTTTTAGAACTGTTTGGAATACGGTGTTCCTTTGAGCAGCCACAGCTCATATTTGACTCAATGTCACATTTGCATTTAGCCAAATTAAACAAAAACTTCCACTTTTCATCATTTACTGTTAATTTTTTTTTTTTTAATATGCGATAGTCTTCCAACAATGCATTTATTTGTACACGACACATTGTTTTTGTTGCCATCGGTATTTTGGCTCGCGTCCATAGCCCACGGATTTTCGTCAAAGCAGGTACGATAAATTTTCTGAAACTTATATTTTCTCGACACCTGCATTCACTTTCGCGCAAATATATCAAAAACTGCACCACGTCGCGATTAGTTGGCAGTTTCGTCAAACTTAAGTCCGATGCTATTAAATCCATTTTATATATTACAAAATTGTTCACACGTTATACCAAATAATTTTATGAACGCACTAATGAAAACATCAAATTTGAGCAGAAAATCAAAGCTCTATGTATAGAGCACATATAATGAATGATAATGTACATTTCACGAAGCAAAGTACGAACTTGATCGGAAGAGAATGGCTAATTTCTTCGTCTTATAGAAGATTTCAAGTTAACGAGGTTCAAGTTAGAGAGGATCTACTATATCATTGAAAAAAGAGCTAATTAAATTTCCAATGACCAAAATTATACAAATCCAATGCTAAATGCAGCATCTACAGTAGTTTAAACAAAATAAATAAATAAAAAATGTGAAAAAATCGAATTTCGGGACTAAATATTATCTATAATAGATAAAAACTTAAATTTTTTTAATGTCAAATTTTTTGCAAGAGCGCACTCTATAATTTTCGAGCGAAGTTGGGTATCCATTCTGTGAAGGAATAAAAGTTATGAGCAAAAAACACGTTTTTTTAGCCAAAAAGGACCTTCGGGAGAATCAAAAGTGCTTCATTGGTTTTTCTCGGAACGAAAAAAAAAAATGATGCAGATATCGTTTTTAAGGGTCCTTCTAACTTTTGAGTCGGTGTCTGGATGAATCTAAATTTCGACCCGGTCTAAGGCACACGTGGAAGGACTGTTTAATAGGCTATCTACCGAGCCTTCGGTTCTGGAAAAAAAGCTCACAGTAAGACTTGAAACTGAATTAAGCTTGATCAATACCAGATTTACTAAAATTAATGGTAAAATACAGTCTATCGAAACTGAGTTATCTGATTTTCAAGCATTTAAGACCGACTTTAAGAATTTTAAGCTTGAGTGTCAAAATCTAAGGTCCAACTCCTCCAATGTCGGCACTCTTAATGCTGAGATCAATGATCTTAAATTACAATTAGCTAAACAAGAAAATTTGACCGTAGCGACTGACCTTAGAATAAATGGTATTCCCTTTGCTGAGAATGAAATCTTGCGTGACATCGTTAGCAAAATTTTTACTACAATAAATATTCCGGCACCAAATATCAAAAACATATTTCGAATCATCCGTGATAAAACATCACAGCATAAAAACATTAACGATTCAACTATTATTGTGAAACTCGAATCACCTTTCGTAAGGAATCTTATACTAAAGTCTCTAGCAAAGCTTAGACGCACGACAAATGACCTACAGCGCTTACGTCATGCAGGTTTTGACTCAAATCAACCTATATATGTCAATGAAAATCTGACCAAAGCAAATTTTTTTTTTTTTTTTAAAGCATAAGCCAACGCTCAGGGGATGCCCCCTATAAATGCAATGCACCGTGTTGGTTTTAAGAAAAGGAGAAAGGTTAGAGGGAAGGGGGATAGATGGAGTAGTGTCGGTGAACATTAGTCTTGAATCTATGGATGTCACAACTGCCGGGGAAAACAGACGCAGGTAAGCAGTTCCACAACTTGATGGTTCGGCCAAAGAAATAATTATCACGAAAGTGTGATGTCCTGTTGAACACCGGCGTGACGCAAAAAGGATGGGCCTGATGGGATGCCCGAGTGCTGCGAGAGAAAATCCTGGCTGATGGGATCAGTTCCCGTATTTCTCTAGAGCGCATCCCGTTATAATATCTATAAAAAAGGGTTAAACACCCTACGTTACGCCGGTGGTAAAGGGAATCGATAGAGGCGATGAAAGATTCATCACCTATTAGTTTCAACACACGTCGCTGGACACGATCTAGCAGCTCCAAGGTGGTTTTAGGAGCCCCGGCCCAAATGTGTGAGTTGTACTCTAGTTTGGGTCTAATATAAGTGAAATAAACAGTACGAAGATCAACAGGAGTGAAGTATTTCTTACACCGTTTCAAAAAACCAATACACTTGGCCGCATCTTTCGACACATCGAATACATGATCAGACCACCTCAGGTCCGATTAAACCGATATGCCCAGAACGTCAAGAGTTGTTGACCTCGCAATATCTAAGCCAGCCATATTAAGGGAAGGAAAGGAGAGATCCATTCGTCTGTGAGACAACAGACAGCACTGAGCTTTTGAAGTATTAAAATTGACTCGGTTAATACGACCCCACTCGGTGATTGTGTTGAGGTCGAAAACGAGTGAGTCATTCATATGCCGCCTCTTACTCTCAACCTCCACAGAGCTCGGGCGCTTTTTGAAGCAATAAGAATGACATATATTGCTGTCGTCCGCAAAGGAATGGATTGGGTTGGTGGTCGATGACAGAAGGTCATCGATAAAGACCAGGAAAAGGGTAGGAGATAGGACAGAACCCTGGGGAACTCCAGCATTGATGAAGTGTTCGTTAGAGGTGAAACCGTCTACCACAACACGGATAGAGCGGTCACTGCAGAAGCTCGTAATCCAACGAGCAAAGGAATTACCGACACCAAAGGCAATTAGTTTTGATACGAGGGCGCGATGCCACACTCGATCAAACGCCTTAGAAATATCCAGAGCGACAACCATACTTTCACCAAAAAGGTGAACGCAATGGTTCTATTTTTCAGTGAGGAACGACATAAGATCACCGGTAGAACGAGACCTACGGAAACCATATTGGCGATCACTAAGTAATTCGTTGCGCTCCAGATAGTTCACTAGGTGAAAGTTTATTACACTCTCCATAACTTTGGAGAGCGCAGAGCATATCGCAATGGCTCGATAATTATTAGGGTTGGAAACCTCGCCTTTTTTTGGAAACTGGCTGAACATTAGCAACCTTCCAACAAGATGGAAATATCCCACTAGCGTAGGATATGAAAAAAAGATTGCGTAATGGCCGAGCTAGTGTTGAGGCATACTTTCTCAACACATGGGCTGATATGCCATCAGGCCCTGAGGCTTTATTTATGTTGAGGTTTGCAAGGACTCTTTTTACTGCCCTTGTTCGAAAGTAAATAGTTGGCATAGCCGAAGACCTATTCTGAACAGGGGGTAAAGGCTGACAGCTATCTGGGAGTGTAGCATTTTTCGCAAAGATGTTAGCCAATAGATCGGCTTTGTCAGCAGGGTCAGTGAATATTTGGTCGTTCATTAAAAGAATTGGAATAGACGATGAAGACTGATTCTTCACTCTCTTAACAAATGACCAAAAGCTTTTGCTACCTTTCGGTAGTGAAATGATTCTTTTGCGCAGGTTTTGTTCGTAGAGAAACTTTTCTCGCTGAATCGTGGCATTACAGCAATTTCTAGCCTCAATGCGAAGCCTTTCGGTATCAGCATTTCTAATGAGCCGCCAATTCCGAAATACTTCCTCTTTGGACCTGACTGCAGTCCTGCAAGTCTCATTAAACCAAGAGTGGTCCTTTGGCTTAACGTTAACTTTTTTATAAGGTATGAAGGATCGCATACCTAATAAAATAATTTCTTGAACCATTAAAGCCGCGGCATTTATGTTCCTATCAGCGAAACACAATTTCCAATTGAAATTACGAAAGAAATTATTTAACGCAATCCAATTTGCTTTATCATAAAGCCATACAGTCCGCTTCGGGGCTTTTGGCGAAACAGTGCGTAAACTTTTAAATGGGAAAGCAGCGGAAATAGTACAATGGTACGAGTTACCAAGAGGTGCAAGGACAGACACATCGTATTTTTCATGATGTGATGTCAGAAAGAGGTCTAGTGTACTTAAGCTTTGCCCCCCAACGCGTGGAATGTACGTGGGGTCATTCACTAGTTGAGTCAGTAAATTGGACTCGGCAAAAAACTCAACATAACGACCTTCAGGAGTTGTAAGGCCAGAATGGCGCAACCAATTAGAGTTATGAACATTGAAATCACCAGCAACTACAATTTCACTGTCTGGGTACGACTCTAAAATTTTGGAAATTGAATCAGAGAGGACGTCTATCTTTTCAAAAGTAAGAATCCTCCCTAAATTCGGGCTTCTATACAGGAAGCAGAAATGTAGAATGTAGAATGTGCGACTGGATTTTGAACTTAATCCACATAGAACTAAGTCCGGCATCCGTCGTGTTCAAATGTTGCTGACACTGGTACGCAACATCGCTACGTATATATACAGCGAGGCCCCTATGGGGAGAAAATAATGGCAGAAGGTGATAACCAGGTATCCGGAAATCCAGTGGATCAGCATCCCCACACACCTGAGTCTCACCAACCGCCATTACTTGGGGATGGAAACTAGAAACATGGGCATAGACCGAAAAAAAGTTTGACCTAAGGCCACAAATATTGCAAAAATCAAAGCGAAATCTCTCCGACATTTGCGACATCACAAAAACCTAAGAAGAATATTAATGCTAAATTGTAAGTGGAGTAAAGGCCAGTAATTAAGAGCGAAGAGAATAAGAGTGGGCAAGTGTTATGCCTTTGACCACTCAAGACTCAAGCTCCTAACATAGCCCCAGCCACACTTGACAATTAGCTTAGGATGGGAATATGGAGAGAAAAGGCTACCAAACAACAGAAATTACAAAGGAGAGGGCATAGAAAAGCCCTTTAAGTTAACATTAACTTTAACGTCAAATTTATCCCAAAATACTTTCAAATTTACAACAAGTAAGTTGTATAACTAATTGCCACGGACGACAACTTGACTTAGTCTTGGCTACAAATAGTAGCAATGTTGTTGTAAGAAATGCTATCCATGCTCTGTCTACGGTAGATCCCTATCATCCACCTTTGAGTATTGTGTACCAATCTGACAATGAAAATTTGACTAATGCATGTTCATCCATTAATATTTACGAATTCAATTTTAAGAAAGCTGACTTTTTGAAATTGAACGAAAATTTAAGAAATAAATTAGACGACTTACTAAATTTTTTTAATAACAATACATTTGATGATTGCATTAAATTTTTCTATGGTGAACTTTTTTCTGCCATAGCATTGTCGGTGCCATATACAAAGAGGTACGTTAATAATTCCTCGTACCCTTGGTATACAAAGGATTTGAAAAAAATTCGGAATGGCCGTAATAGGGCATGGAATAAATACGTTTGTAGCCAGGACCGAAATGACCTTGTTGCTTATCAGCGACTGTTTATTGAATTTAAAGATATGTCAGCTTTAGTTTATTCTGAATATTTGAATAAAATTAGGCTGAATATTCTTCATGACCCCAAGAATTTTTGGGGTTTTATTAATTCTAAAAAAAAATCTGACGGGTTTCCATCTGAGTTTAAAACAGTTGATGGGCTCACTAGCGACCCACAAATTATAGCCGGGTTGTTTGCCAATTTGTTTAAGGAATCATTTTCTACGGATTTATTTAGCCCTGAAATCAACTATTTTGAATATATGGATAACGACCCTTTAGTTTCGGTTAATGAGATATCTTTCTCTCATGACCTCATAGAGAAATATATTTCATCTGTTAATGATGATTTCAGCTCCGGGCCTGATGGTATTCCTGCGACAGTTTTAGTTAACTGCAGCTCTATGCTGAGTCAGCCCTCAGTTTTTCATTTAATAGATCAATTAGAGAAAGCTATTTTCCTAAATTTTGGAAAAATGCATACATTAGCCCCATTTTCAAGAAAGGGTGTAAAAATTATGTTTCAAACTACAGGCCCGTTGCTAAGTTATCATCAATACCGAAAGTTTTTGAACATATTTTATACGATCAGGTTAAGGAGTGCTGTAGTGAAGTCATAACAACTCGTCAGCATGGTTTTGTTAATGGCAGATCTACAGTTTCTAACCTCCTTGATTTCACCTCTTTTGCATTAAGCTCTTTGGACTCTGGTGGGCAAGTTGACTGCATCTACACTGACTTCAGTAAAGCATTTGATAAATTACCACATAACTTGATTTTGTTTAAGTTAAAGAAGCTTGGATTTCCTTTAAGCTTTGTCAGCTGGATTGAATCTTATTTATCTGATCGTACGTATCAAATAAAATTTAGGAGAGTGTTTTCCTCCCCATTTAGCGCGACATCAGGTGTTCCACAAGGAAGCCACCTGGGGCCGCTCCTGTTCATTTTAGCAATAAATGACGTTACACATATTATTAAAAACTCCCATCTGCTAATATATGCAGATGACATGAAAATTTACAGGAACGTAAAGGGGGTTTGTGATACTTTTCCACTTCAGTCTGACTTGAAATCCTTTGAAGTTTGGTGTTCTAAGAATAACTTACATCTTAATCCTGATAAATGCCAAGCTATGATTTTTACCAGGAAGAAAACTATTGTGGAATTTGATTATAAATTAAAAGATAAAAATATTTGTCGTGTCGATGTAGTCAAAGACCTAGGTATACATTTTGATACTAAGTTGACTTTTAATGAGCATATTAACCAAATTTGTAAAAAATCCTCATCTCTGCTTGGCTTTATTAAGAGGTGGGCAAAAGAATTTAATAGCCCTTTAGTAACGGTGACTTTATATAATACAATAGTGCGTCCTCACTTAGAGTATGCCAGTCAAGTATGGTCACTTTTTTATAATATTCATATAAATAGAATTAAGAGAATTCAAAAAAATTTTATTCGTTTTGCTCTCAATGGCTTAAACTGGATTGACCCTTTAAACCTTCCTCCTTATGAGGATCGTTTGAAGTTACTACATATGCAGTCTTTGAGCTCGCGTAGAAATATTGCGGATATACTTTATCTGCATCAACTTGTAACTGGGTCTCTTGCCTCACCGGAGCTTCTTAACTACATACATTTTAATACTAATCGGAGGAGTACTCGTAACACTTATCAATTATTTTACCAACCGGTTAGTAGAACTAATTATATGGCTACAGTTCCTTTTAATCGCATGACAACGCTTATTAATAATTGCGAAGTTTATAACATTAGCTTGTCAAAAGGTCAACTCAAGCTTAGACTGAAAACTAACTGTAGCTAAATTTGTAGCTTAATAGTGGTGTGAATTTTTTTGTTTGTGTTGTCCGAGCCCCACAGCATGCTGGGTAAATTTTTTCTAACATTTATGCCTTGGACCACGTAAATTTATACATATAATTATTTTAATATCTATATGTCTATTTATACATGGTGTGAGTGGGTATGTTGAGAAAGTGCGATAAAGCTAAGAAAAAATTATAAAATAAATAACAAATTAATGTGCATGATAATTTTTTCTATTCCATTTTTTATTGAATAAGCTTTTTACTTGGTATAAAGCTTCAATGCTAAATAGCTAAGAAGGCTATAATAGCTGTAGTAGCTAAACTCTATTATTATTATATTATAATATGCAAGTCCTCCAAATGATGTTAGGCCAGTTGAAACACCACCAATTTCTTTAAACAATGCCCTCAATGGAAGTTCGTTGAAATGGAACAGACAAATCAACCATTGCAGTGGCCTCTCCAAACGATTTTCCATGCACTGAATCGCTCCAAGGTTTGGTCCCGTATTGCTTGGAGTGCCGTCGCAACCAACTGCTACTAGATGGTCCAGTAAAAAATATTCCTCTGTCAAGAAATTAAGAATTCCGTCAGAAATGGTTTTGCCAGTTCTATTCGGAATGTTAACAAAACCAACAAATTTAGACTCTGGCTCTTTCACAATCGTTATATGCTCTTCTAGTTTAATTTCACTTCGGGAAACTTCTAGCCCATCAACAACCGTTTGTACCAAAGTTTTATCTTTTTTTCCATCAAAGAATATGCATTTTAATAGCCTATCGGACTTGAATTTTGCCATTGCTTCTTCTCTTGCCACCCTTCGGGCTCGGCGAATTTTGTTTTTGTCGATGACGCACGGAATGTTTACGTCTTTCAGTAAACATGTTGCCAACAACGAAGCGAACCAATCTGAAACTTTGGCACGATCCAAAGCAGCACAAAATGAAGTGAGTTTAAGGCCTCTTACTCTAACATCAATTTCATCATCTTCTTCCGATGAAGAGTCTCTTTCTATTTCTTTGAAGAAATTTTCTTCTTCATTTGTCGACGGTTCATACATACTTTGGACTAAAGAAGGTGCAAAACCTGTTCCATTTGAACTGCACAAGTGTTGAAAATCAAAATCCTCAAAAATCTGCAGCAGCAGCACCAGCAATAGCAACGGCAACTGCAACAGCACTTTCATTCTCACTGTTACAATTATCCAGATTAAGATGCTGAGCGTTCCACTGGTCGATGTAAAAATTTTTAGAACTGTTTGGAATACGGTGTTCCTTTGAGCAGCCACAGCTCATATTTGACTCAATGTCACATTTGCATTTAGCCAAATTAAACAAAAACTTCCACTTTTCATCATTTACTGTTAATTTTTTTTTTTTAATATGCGATAGTCTTCCAACAATGCATTTATTTGTACACGACACATTGTTTTTGTTGCCATCGGTATTTTGGCTCGCGTCCATAGCCCACGGATTTTCGTCAAAGCAGGTACGATAAATTTTCTGAAACTTATATTTTCTCGACACCTGCATTCACTTTCGCGCAAATATATCAAAAACTGCACCACGTCGCGATTAGTTGGCAGTTTCGTCAAACTTAAGTCCGATGCTATTAAATCCATTTTATATATTACAAAATTGTTCACACGTTATACCAAATAATTTTATGAACGCACTAATGAAAACATCAAATTTGAGCAGAAAATCAAAGCTCTATGTATAGAGCACATATAATGAATGATAATGTACATTTCACGAAGCAAAGTACGAACTTGATCGGAAGAGAATGGCTAATTTCTTCGTCTTATAGAAGATTTCAAGTTAACGAGGTTCAAGTTAGAGAGGATCTACTATATCATTGAAAAAAGAGCTAATTAAATTTCCAATGACCAAAATTATACAAATCCAATGCTAAATGCAGCATCTACAGTAGTTTAAACAAAATAAATAAATAAAAAATGTGAAAAAATCGAATTTCGGGACTAAATATTATCTATAATAGATAAAAACTTAAATTTTTTTAATGTCAAATTTTTTGCAAGAGCGCACTCTATAATTTTCGAGCGAAGTTGGGTATCCATTCTGTGAAGGAATAAAAGTTATGAGCAAAAAACACGTTTTTTTAGCCAAAAAGGACCTTCGGGAGAATCAAAAGTGCTTCATTGGTTTTTCTCGGAACGAAAAAAAAAAATGATGCAGATATCGTTTTTAAGGGTCCTTCTAACTTTTGAGTCGGTGTCTGGATGAATCTAAATTTCGACCCGGTCTAAGGCACACGTGGAAGGACTGTTTAATAGGCTATCTACCGAGCCTTCGGTTCTGGAAAAAAAGCTCACAGTAAGACTTGAAACTGAATTAAGCTTGATCAATACCAGATTTACTAAAATTAATGGTAAAATACAGTCTATCGAAACTGAGTTATCTGATTTTCAAGCATTTAAGACCGACTTTAAGAATTTTAAGCTTGAGTGTCAAAATCTAAGGTCCAACTCCTCCAATGTCGGCACTCTTAATGCTGAGATCAATGATCTTAAATTACAATTAGCTAAACAAGAAAATTTGACCGTAGCGACTGACCTTAGAATAAATGGTATTCCCTTTGCTGAGAATGAAATCTTGCGTGACATCGTTAGCAAAATTTTTACTACAATAAATATTCCGGCACCAAATATCAAAAACATATTTCGAATCATCCGTGATAAAACATCACAGCATAAAAACATTAACGATTCAACTATTATTGTGAAACTCGAATCACCTTTCGTAAGGAATCTTATACTAAAGTCTCTAGCAAAGCTTAGACGCACGACAAATGACCTACAGCGCTTACGTCATGCAGGTTTTGACTCAAATCAACCTATATATGTCAATGAAAATCTGACCAAAGCAAATTTTTTTTTTTTTTTAAAGCATAAGCCAACGCTCAGGGGATGCCCCCTATAAATGCAATGCACCGTGTTGGTTTTAAGAAAAGGAGAAAGGTTAGAGGGAAGGGGGATAGATGGAGTAGTGTCGGTGAACATTAGTCTTGAATCTATGGATGTCACAACTGCCGGGGAAAACAGACGCAGGTAAGCAGTTCCACAACTTGATGGTTCGGCCAAAGAAAGAATTATCACGAAAGTGTGATGTCCTGTTGAACACCGGCGTGACGCAAAAAGGATGGGCCTGATGGGATGCCCGAGTGCTGCGAGAGAAAATCCTGGCTGATGGGATCAGTTCCCGTATTTCTCTAGAGCGCATCCCGTTATAATATCTATAAAAAAGGGTTAAACACCCTACGTTACGCCGGTGGTAAAGGGAATCGATAGAGGCGATGAAAGATTCATCACCTATTAGTTTCAACACACGTCGCTGGACACGATCTAGCAGCTCCAAGGTGGTTTTAGGAGCCCCGGCCCAAATGTGTGAGTTGTACTCTAGTTTGGGTCTAATATAAGTGAAATAAACAGTACGAAGATCAACAGGAGTGAAGTATTTCTTACACCGTTTCAAAAAACCAATACACTTGGCCGCATCTTTCGACACATCGAATACATGATCAGACCACCTCAGGTCCGATTAAACCGATATGCCCAGAACGTCAAGAGTTGTTGACCTCGCAATATCTAAGCCAGCCATATTAAGGGAAGGAAAGGAGAGATCCATTCGTCTGTGAGACAACAGACAGCACTGAGCTTTTGAAGTATTAAAATTGACTCGGTTAATACGACCCCACTCGGTGATTGTGTTGAGGTCGAAAACGAGTGAGTCATTCATATGCCGCCTCTTACTCTCAACCTCCACAGAGCTCGGGCGCTTTTTGAAGCAATAAGAATGACATATATTGCTGTCGTCCGCAAAGGAATGGATTGGGTTGGTGGTCGATGACAGAAGGTCATCGATAAAGACCAGGAAAAGGGTAGGAGATAGGACAGAACCCTGGGGAACTCCAGCATTGATGAAGTGTTCGTTAGAGGTGAAACCGTCTACCACAACACGGATAGAGCGGTCACTGCAGAAGCTCGTAATCCAACGAGCAAAGGAATTACCGACACCAAAGGCAATTAGTTTTGATACGAGGGCGCGATGCCACACTCGATCAAACGCCTTAGAAATATCCAGAGCGACAACCATACTTTCACCAAAAAGGTGAACGCAATGGTTCTATTTTTCAGTGAGGAACGACATAAGATCACCGGTAGAACGAGACCTACGGAAACCATATTGGCGATCACTAAGTAATTCGTTGCGCTCCAGATAGTTCACTAGGTGAAAGTTTATTACACTCTCCATAACTTTGGAGAGCGCAGAGCATATCGCAATGGCTCGATAATTATTAGGGTTGGAAACCTCGCCTTTTTTTGGAAACTGGCTGAACATTAGCAACCTTCCAACAAGATGGAAATATCCCACTAGCGTAGGATATGAAAAAAAGATTGCGTAATGGCCGAGCTAGTGTTGAGGCATACTTTCTCAACACATGGGCTGATATGCCATCAGGCCCTGAGGCTTTATTTATGTTGAGGTTTGCAAGGACTCTTTTTACTGCCCTTGTTCGAAAGTAAATAGTTGGCATAGCCGAAGACCTATTCTGAACAGGGGGTAAAGGCTGACAGCTATCTGGGAGTGTAGCATTTTTCGCAAAGATGTTAGCCAATAGATCGGCTTTGTCAGCAGGGTCAGTGAATATTTGGTCGTTCATTAAAAGAATTGGAATAGACGATGAAGACTGATTCTTCACTCTCTTAACAAATGACCAAAAGCTTTTGCTACCTTTCGGTAGTGAAATGATTCTTTTGCGCAGGTTTTGTTCGTAGAGAAACTTTTCTCGCTGAATCGTGGCATTACAGCAATTTCTAGCCTCAATGCGAAGCCTTTCGGTATCAGCATTTCTAATGAGCCGCCAATTCCGAAATACTTCCTCTTTGGACCTGACTGCAGTCCTGCAAGTCTCATTAAACCAAGAGTGGTCCTTTGGCTTAACGTTAACTTTTTTATAAGGTATGAAGGATCGCATACCTAATAAAATAATTTCTTGAACCATTAAAGCCGCGGCATTTATGTTCCTATCAGCGAAACACAATTTCCAATTGAAATTACGAAAGAAATTATTTAACGCAATCCAATTTGCTTTATCATAAAGCCATACAGTCCGCTTCGGGGCTTTTGGCGAAACAGTGCGTAAACTTTTAAATGGGAAAGCAGCGGAAATAGTACAATGGTACGAGTTACCAAGAGGTGCAAGGACAGACACATCGTATTTTTCATGATGTGATGTCAGAAAGAGGTCTAGTGTACTTAAGCTTTGCCCCCCAACGCGTGGAATGTACGTGGGGTCATTCACTAGTTGAGTCAGTAAATTGGACTCGGCAAAAAACTCAACATAACGACCTTCAGGAGTTGTAAGGCCAGAATGGCGCAACCAATTAGAGTTATGAACATTGAAATCACCAGCAACTACAATTTCACTGTCTGGGTACGACTCTAAAATTTTGGAAATTGAATCAGAGAGGACGTCTATCTTTTCAAAAGTAAGAATCCTCCCTAAATTCGGGCTTCTATACAGGAAGCAGAAATGTAGAATGTAGAATGTGCGACTGGATTTTGAACTTAATCCACATAGAACTAAATCCGGCATCCGTCGTGTTCAAATGTTGCTGACACTGGTACGCAACATCGCTACGTATATATACAGCGAGGCCCCTATGGGGAGAAAATAATGGCAGAAGGTGATAACCAGGTATCCGGAAATCCAGTGGATCAGCATCCCCACACACCTGAGTCTCACCAACCGCCATTACTTGGGGATGGAAACTAGAAACATGGGCATAGACCGAAAAAAAGTTTGACCTAAGGCCACAAATATTGCAAAAATCAAAGCGAAATCTCTCCGACATTTGCGACATCACAAAAACCTAAGAAGAATATTAATGCTAAATTGTAAGTGGAGTAAAGGCCAGTAATTAAGAGCGAAGAGAATAAGAGTGGGCAAGTGTTATGCCTTTGACCACTCAAGACTCAAGCTCCTAACATAGCCCCAGCCACACTTGACAATTAGCTTAGGATGGGAATATGGAGAGAAAAGGCTACCAAACAACAGAAATTACAAAGGAGAGGGCATAGAAAAGCCCTTTAAGTTAACATTAACTTTAACGTCAAATTTATCCCAAAATTAAGAGAAAACTCCCTAATCCGGGAGCACTGCTGCGACTTGGCAGCGACGTCGGTATGTAAAATTGTAACTGCAGTTTATGATGCTGGGCTAGCTGTTGTTGTTTTGTTGCAGCTCCACACGCGTTGAGAGCATAAGCCACTTGCACGACCTTGTTAGTACCCAGCTCTCCAGCAACTGTAACAACATATATAACTTTCGTCATAACGACCGACGTACCAACAACTCCAATGGCGATCATACTTTTCGCAACGATTAACACCATAGCATCAACTTTTTCTCAAATATTTCTAATTTCTAATATTTTTTTGTTTTATGTTTGTTTAAATATTTTTTCCATTTCTGTCTCCTTTGTTGTTAAACTCTACTATTTAATTATTATTGCAACAATTATTGCTAACTACAAATCTTTGCACGCGTCGTCAAAATTAATTTTTGTAGATTATTCTGACCTCTTTAAATAAAGCTACGGTACGTTCCAAAGACAACGCACATAACTTTATTCGCGTACTCTGCAAACAGAAGGATGGCTTAAAAATTTTCCATCTTAATGCACAAAGCTTAGTCAACAAAATTGACGAGCTTAGGTATATCTTTGAGGGTTCAGGTGTAGACGCTCTATGTATGACTGAAGCATGGTTTAATGAGTTTATGCAGGATGCCTTGTTTAAACTGAGTGGTTTTAAAATATTTCGTAGTGATAGGAAAAGTGTCGGAGGTGGCGCAGCGATCTTCGTGAAGGATGGTATTGGGTGTAAAATTCTGTGTAGATCTCCACCTGGTGATAATATTGAATATGTTTTGGTTACTATCGATAACGGCAGTCAAAAATTGCCTGTGGTCTGTGTTTACAGACCAAATCGCGCTGTCGATATTACACCATTTCTTAAAACTATCGTAAGTATGATTCTGCCGTTTTCAAACATAATCATTGCCGGTGATTTTAACAGCAATATCTTAAACGAAACTCATTTGACCTCTAGTATGGAAACGTTGGGGCTCCTTCCGGTAAATTCAATCACACCCACTCACTACACAAATACTGTGAATACTCTCCTTGATATATTGTTTGTCAATAGTGAAACAAAGATCCTGCTGTATGACCAAATATCAGCCCCTTTTTTTTCAAAGCATGACGTTTTTTTCTGATTTTTGATTATCAGACTTGTTTGCCATCGCAGTTTTTTAGTTTTCGAGATTTCAAAAATATTAATTACCTACTATTTAGTGGAACATGCTGTTGATAACGTAGACTGGAGGATTGTTTATAGTACGGCTTCAGTTGATGAGCAAATTAATTTCCTTGAAAGTACTGTAAATGAGCTATTTAATGAATATGTTCCACAAAAAAGTAGGCGGATAAAACATCAGCAACGTCCCTGGTTTTGCAGTCAAATCAAGCAGCTTATAGTATTACGAGATAGCGCATATAATAGGTGGAAGCGATACGAAACCCCTGAATTGTACAATGAATTTAAAAGCATCTGAAAGACTGTTGTAAAACAGATTAAATTAGCGAAATCGAATTACTTCAATCAAAAGTTTTGTACAGCTGTAGGAAGCAAACAAAAGTGGAAAGAAATTCGCAATATTGGTATCGGAAAGAGTAAGTCGAGTGCTACCGAAGTGATCGAAGTAAACAGCTTAAGCAAAAACTTTGTTAATCTTCCCATGCCACGTGTCACCACTCATTTTTACCTCAATTCAACTAGCAATACCGCACAAGATAAGCATTTCGAATTTACTTGTATTGAACAAACCGATGTCCTCGAAAGCATTCTAAGCATCAAGTCAAATGCCACTGGATTTGATGGAATACATCCAGCCTTCTTAAAAATTATGCTTCCGAAGATACTCCCATACGCTAAACACATATTTAACACAGCAATAACTACTTCAACTTTTCCTGCTAGCTGGAAAAAAGCCAAAATAATTCCTATACCTAAGTACTCCAGCGAGTACCGCCCAATTGCAATTTTACCCTTTATATCCAAAGCCTTTGAACGCATCCTACACAAACAAATTAACAAGTTTATTTTTGAAAATAGTTTATTAACTAATCGACAGTCAGGTTTTAGAAAAAATCGCAGTTGTATCACGGCATTGGTTGACGTTATTGAGGACATACGAACTGCCCTTGATGACAATGCAGTAACTTTTTTGGTTCTATTGGATCACTCAAAGGCCTTTTATACGGTCGATCACTCAGTTTTACAAACAAAACTAGCTAAAATGTTAACACTAAATAAGCTGTAAATCTTGTAGATTCTTATCTTTCCCATAGATACCAAGCTGTTTGCTCAGGTGGCTTAGTGTCTAATTTTATCTCAATTACCAGAGGGGTGCCCCAAGGTTCAATACTTGGACCGCTATTGTTCTCATTGTATATAAATGATCTTCCGGATGTGTTGAATCACTGTGCAATTCATATGTATGCTGACGATGTGCAGTTATATGCAAGTTACAGTCGCAATGAAATCCAGAATTGCGTCATGAATTTGAATACCAACCTTAATAACATTAACGACTGGGCTTTCCGTAATGGCCTGTGTTTAAACCCAAAAAAATCAAAATGCCTTGTGATATCCAAAAAAATAATAGATTATTCTACCGTCCCTAAACTAGCTATTAGTAATTCAGAAATTGATTTTGAAGACAAGGTAAAAAACCTAGGTAATCCTTTTAACCGTACATTAACTTGGAACACTCACATAAGCATCACCATCGGGAGGGTCTATGTTATGTTACGCGTATTGTGGACAACGCAATACTTCACCCCATTAAACATCAGCCTACTTTTAGCAAAAACTTATCTTGTTCCCACCTTACTGTACGGATGTGAGATCTTTGCTTATTGCGACCATTCTTGCAAACAAAAATTAAATGTTGTATTTAATAATATTACAGGATACGTTTTCAGACTGCGACGCAGAGACCATGTTTCACAACACGTCAATAAATTGTATGGCATGACTTTCGAAAATATACTTAAATTTCGGACACTTGTTTTTCTACATAAAGTTATAAATAAAAAGAAGCCATCCTATCTGTTTGAAAGGATAACTTTTTCAAGATCAAATCGAGTTAAGTCAAGTCCCTTTACGTCATTCATGTCTGACATCCGAACGGCAATTTTTAATTTTTTCAATACGTCTTTGGAACGCGCTTCCTTCGCGCTTAAAAGATTTAACAACGCTGTGCAATTTAAGAATCAACTTTCTCAGTACATTTCATTGTTGCAATATTAGCTTAAGATTATTTTATTTTATTATATTATAGTGACATATGTATATGAATTTTAACCTTAGATCGTGTTTTTTTTTAAATTTAGTTTAGCTTATAGCCTTATACTAATATATGTATTTGTTAGTTTAATAATGTGGATAGTAATGTATTCATGAAACTAGTACAGTTACTTAAGATTTTGATCTTGTTGTGCTAGTTGGTTCAACTTCTTTTAAATAAAATAAAAAATAAACTTCAGTTCCATACAATCCAGAACAAAACGGGTTGTCTGAGCTTCCGAAACGTTTTTGGGCAAAAGCAATACAAACGGCAGTGTATATAGCAAATAGAAGTCCTCATAAATGTCTGAAAAGTACTCCTGAAGAAATGTGGACAGGACCAAAGCCGGATGTAAGCCATATGAAAATTTTCGGATGTTTGGCAATGGCGTTTATACCAAAACAAAAGCGCCAGAAATGGAATCCAAACATCAAAGGGTTATCGAGTATACATATGATATCAAGAGTAAGGAGGTCGTTCTTCGAAGAGATGTGCAATTCGATGAAAATATTAAAGGTTTTTCAATGCTGAGTGAATCTGAAAACGATTTTTATTTCTTTCGCTACCCTGATAAAAAAAAATGCAAGTGAAGATTCAAATTCCGTAGAGAATTCGAACACTAACAATTTGGACTCGAAATTCCAGTTCCATCATCAGTTCCAGTTACATCTGAATTAAGGCAAAGCGAACGAATTGCGAAGAAAGAACCAAAGACTCATGCTAGTTATAAAGCAGCTTTGCCAAAGATAGAAGAGCCAAAATTCGATAGAGGAAGCATTATCTTGTGAAGACCGAAACAAATGGAAAGTAGCTGTCGAAAGTGAATTAGCATCATTGGAAGAGAATGAAACGTGGATTTCTGTACCGAAGCCACGAGATTGCAACGTAATTAAAACGAAGTGGATTTTTAAAAAGAAACAGGAGCCAAATGATACCATTCGGTACAAAGCAAGGATTGTTGTGAAAGGATATACCCAGTGCAAAGGAGTGGATTATGAAGAAACGTTTTCACCTGTCGTTCGATATACGTCAGTAATATACTTGTTCGCGTTGGCTGCACGTTATGAGCTTCAAATTGAGCAAATGGATGCTGTGGCTGCATTCTTGCAAGGAGAACTGAAGCAAAATATCTATGTTGAACCACCATCCATTCTTAACATGAAAAAAAGGACATGTCCTTAAGCTTAAAAATGCACTTTACGGGTTAAAACAAGCCAGTTTAGTCTGGAATCAAAATTTGGATTCAGCGCTACAAGAATATGGAATGTGTCGCTCAAAAGTAGATCCGTGCATATATTACCACGTCAAAAATGATAAAATGATTTTCTTGGCGTTATATGTTGATGACATGCTGCTATTTAGCAATGATGAAAAGTTCCGAGAAAGTATTAAGAATAAACTGATAAACAACTTTAAAATGGAATACCTAGGAAAAGCAAAACAATGCTTAGGAATGCGAATCACTCAAAATAGAGATGGAATATATTTGGATCAACAAGATTATATAGAACGAATGTTACGAAAATACAAAATGGAAAATTGTAACCCCATATCAACACCAATTAACATTAATCAAAAGCTTGAAAAGGAAACCCAGATAGACGAGTCCATGAAAGATGTTCCATACCAGCAGGCCATTGGAAGTTTATTATTCGCAGCACAATGCACACGACCCGATATATGTCAAGCAGTTCATTTCTTAAGCCGATTTAATAAGAATCCTGGTATAAGCCATTGGAAGGCTGTGAAGCGTGTTTTCCGTTACCTGAAGGGAACACTTGGATTAAAGTTATTTTATTCTGCTTCATGAAATCAAGACATCGTGACATATTCAGATGCTGATTGGGCGAATGATAAGGAAGAACGTAAGTCAGTGACTGGATATATTAACTTATTGTTACAAAATTCCTGTCTCTTAGACGATATTTTCGATCTCCTACACTTTTCTGAGTTCGATCACTGGATTGTGTAGCAATCAAAAACATACAAGCTTATTTAATTATAAAATGGTTTATTTAAATCACATATGTTAGTTTTTGCATGGTACAATTGTTTATTTCATTATCATTCAAACTCTAATATTAATCTGGCACTGTATGGACAACTGTTTTACTTAAAATCCACTGTGTTAAATTCAAATGTCTTACTTAAAGTCAACTGTATTACTTTATTGCTTAAATTCAACTGCTTTTCTACAACTCAGTTGATAACCTTTTATACTACAGTCATCACTATCTCGAATAATCCAATACCTTCTAGATGGCGTATCGGCGTGGAATCCACAACTATCCAGAATGTTACCAGTACCTTCTAGATGGCGTATCGGCGTGAAATCCACAACTATCCAGAATGTTACCAGTACCTTCCAGATGGCGTATCGGCGTGGATAATTTCTCTCGGTTGTCGACTTTTATAGTGTACTGCAGCGGCTTTTCGGTTGATCATTTTTAGAACAAAAACTACATTTGGCCGCTATGTGGTGTACAAGTATTTTTATACGGCCAGTGATGCTAGCTAGTGTCGTTTAGTTTTCTTTCGTTGGTTTTTATTTCGAGAATTTTCTGGCATTAACCAAATTTCGCTGCATTGCCCTCCGCTTAAACTCTTTCGTCCCGAACAAGAGTCTCTCCGTTTCTAGTATAAGGTGCCAGCCTTTCGATGTGGACTACCTTTAATTTACTTTTGTTCCCGGGGTATTTTTGGATTCGATACACAACATCATTAATCCTTGTGACGATCCGGTAAGGTCCCTCCCAATGAGTCTGTAATTTAGGAGACAAGCCTCGTTTTCGTTGTGGGTTATGTAGCAGCACTAGTTGACCTTCTTTGAACCCTTCAGTATTTGCTCGCAGGTCATACCGAGCTTTCATCTTGTCGCTAGCCAATTGAGTACGTCTCCTGATAAGCTCGTGTATATCTGCTAATTCTTCTCTTTTCCGCGACATGTAATCGTCAGCATGGGTCGTTTCTGGGACAACGCTTACTCCGTAATTCAAATCTGCTGGAAGCCTTAAGTCCGTACCAAAAATGGCTTTTGCTGGCGTGACTGTAGTAGTATCGTGTATTGACGACCGATAAGCCATCAGAAACATTGGTAGATGCTCAACCCAATCTTTTTGTCCTTTATCAACAACCTTTTTTAAATGCTCCTCTAGAGTACGGTTGAACCTTTCGACCATGCCATCGGACTGAGGATGCAAAGCTGTGGTACTTCTGTCTTCAATATTCCAAGCATGTCACAAACCTCCTTAAAAAGTGTCGACTCAAAATTTCGTCCTTGGTCGGAATGCAACTCAAGTGGAGCTCCATATCGGCAAATCCAATTTTGGATGAAAATGTTTGCTTCTGGATTGGGAATGGGATATACTTCTGGCCACTTACTGAAGTAATCACTTACCACAAGGATGTATTTATTTCCTGCATTTCTGATTGGAAAAAGTCCCGCTATATCCATGGCTATCCTCTCAAAGGGAGCTCCAACGTTATACTGATGCATTTTTCCGCGTGTGCGTTGCCTTGGTCCTTTAGCAATTGCACATTGGTCACAACGGCGGATCCAGTCAGCAACTGAATCTTGGCATCCTACCCAATAAAACCGTTTCTTTATCTTCTCTGTGGTTTTTGTTATACCCAGATGTCCACCACTCGATCCATTGTGATAATCCTCGATTATTTCCTTAAATTTGGCCTTTGGAATAACCAGCAGCTTTGAGCGAATTTTTTCCTCGCTTTCCCAGATTCGGTAGAGACAACCATCATGCAACTCCAAATTTTGCCATTGCGCCCAGTATGCTTTACAGATTTGGCTTTCACTTGAGATTTCTTGCCACTCCGGTTTCCTATCCAGCTCCTTATACGAGTACTTAATTACAATTGTCAAATCTGTTTCACTGCGCTGGTCCCGTTTTACCTCCTCTTTTGTCCACTTTTCTTCAGGCAAATCGTTCAAAAGGCGCACATCAATTGTCCCAGCTTTATTTTCCGTTCGTGAACAATGACAGCATTCAATTTTACATGGACGACGGTGAAATCATAGCTCTGCAAGCGTTCCATGCACCGTGCGATTTGACCTTCAGGATCCTTGAATTGAAGTAGCCACCTTAATGCCGCATGGTCTGTCCTCAAGAGAAAGTGCTGTCGATATAAGTACTTATGGAAGTGTTTCACGCATTCCATTACTGCCAGTAACTCTCTCCGAGTTACGCAATAATTTCTCTCAGGTTTCGACAGAATTTATATGCGACGACTTTTTCTTGTCCATTGATGATTTGGGACAAAACTCCTCCAATACCATGGCCACTCGCATCGGTGTCCAATACAAATTCTTTAACGGGTATTGGGTACGCGAGTATTGGCGCTGTAGACAGTAATTCTTTCAGCTTTTCGAATGCAGTTTCCTGTGCACCACTCTATTCGAATTTCCGATTCTTATGTGTCAGCTCATGTAGACTGCGTGCAACATTTGCGAAACCAGGAACAAAGCGTGTGTAATGAGTGCATAGACCCAGAAAACTTCGCAACTCATGAAGATTAGATGGTCGTGGCCAATTTTTCACAGCTTTTATTTTATCTTCATCTGTGTGTATTCCTTCTGACGTAACCTTGTGCCCCAGATATTTGACTTCACGCTGGAAAAGTGAGCACTTATTCGCACTTAATTTTAGTCCAGCTGCCTCCAAGCGCCCAAACACTTCCTCCAGATTTTTCAAATGGTCATCAAAATCTTTTCCCATTATGATTATGTCATATGACATAGACAAGTCTTCCAATGTAGTCCTTTGAGAACTCGTTCCATTAACCGCTCAAACGTAGCTGGAGCGTTACAAAGACCAAATGGCATGACGTTGAACTGCTCCCAATACTAAAGGCAGTTTTCTCTTTGTCTTTTTCATCTATTTCCATATGCCAATATCCACTTTGTAAGTCCAGGGTGGAAAACCATGTTGCTCCAGACAACGTATCCAGTGTATCATCGATTCTGGGTAACGGGTAGCTGTCTTTTTTGGTGACATCATTCAATTTTCTGTAGTCCACACAGAATCGCATACTTCCGTCCTTTTTCCTTGACAAGTACGACCGGTGAACTCCATGGGCTTTCTGATGGTGCAATGACATTTTCTCGCGCCATATCCTCTATAAGGCCCGTCACTTCTTCTCACTTAGCAAGTGCTAACCTCCTTGGAGGTTGACGAATTGGCTGAAAATTACCTGTATCAATGCGATGTTTGACAACTGATGTTCGGCCATTATTTTCGCCTTTGGACGCAAATATCCGCCAATGCTTTTGCAGAAACCTTTTTGATTTATTTTTGTTCTGGGCAGACAGCTCCTTCGTCAACACTTTCAAGGCCGACGATTTCGTTAAAGTTGTACCTTGTTTGTTCTGCTGGTCATTTTCACAATTTATCACAGCCACCTTTTTGCAACCATTTTGGCTTACTTGTTGGATTCAAAATTCGTACCGGTATTCTTCTGTCCGTTCTTGTTTTTACTAGGGTCGTTCCAATAATCAGGTCTTTCTTTAAATTTTTTTTATTTGCTTCTACTACCCGCAGATGGCTTGTCCCACAGTCTTCACTTGTTGTGGCCCAAATAATTTCTTTGGTGTTGGGTTCAATTCGACAGCGCTCACTTATGTAGACTCTTGCAATTGTTAATTTTTGTCCACAGCCAATGTCTAAAGGTAACTCTACATTGGCATACCTCAACGTTTTTTTCTTAAGATCCAAAGTGAACCCGTGTCGAATCATGAAGTCCACGCCAATGATAACCTCATCGGTGATGTTTGCAACAATAAAATCATGTTCCACAGTTTTGTTGCCGATAAGAATACTCGCTGTAACTTTTCCTACTATTTGCGCAATTTCTCCTGTCGCTGTTCTCAATTGGATCCCATTTAATGGCGTTACTCGTCGTCTATCAAATAAGTCTCTCCTCACAATTGAATGCGATGCGCCTGTATCCAAAGTAAGCTCACATGGTCTTTCGTTGATTTTTCCATCGCTGTTGGAATTTCGGCAAAGCTTCGAAACTAAAACTGTGGGGCAATCATCTGTTAGAGTCAGCTCACGCCCCGCTGTACTGACTCTCTTTAGTTTAACGACTGCTGCTTGCTACCATTTTCGCCATCGTTCACCCTATTTCCAATTCTTCTTCTTGGTGAACGTGATGCAGATCGTTTACGACGTGATTTGGAGTCACGTGCCATGTGTCCCTGCTTAACACAGTTGTAGCATTTTCCGATGAAGCTACTGCTGGTGAACGATGAATTTTTCTTTTCAGCCTCCATCTCCATCCGACGAGTTTTCAGTGATGGGCGGCATGTCAACGCAATCGTCTCCTGAGTGAGGGCAACCGTTACTGTTTCGTTAAATGTTGTCTTCGGTTTCCTCATTGTCTCGCGTTTTGCATCTGAGTCACGTATGCCGTCAATAAACACCTCTATTTTGAATTTTTCACCTACGACACTTAACTCGTCAGGATAGGAAAGGTGTGCCAATCGCTCAATATCCGCAGCGTACTCCTGCAAGGACTCACCAGATTTCTGGATACGACTTTTCGACTCCAATCTGTGAATCTGCTTCATGTGGTCATTGCCATATTTTTGCTTTAAGGCATCCATCACCGCCTTGTAATTTTTCTGCTCCGCCACTGGAACCGTTTGCAATACTTCTGCAGCTGCGCCTTTTAATGCCACAATTAGCGCTGCAGCTCCGCTTTCGTTATCCAAACGATTGTGACCAGATGCTGTTTCGAACTGGAGCTTGAAAACACTAAATGGCGTTGTTCCATCGTACGAGGGTGCCTTAAGCCTCTCTGCGCTGATTTCTCTTATCACTTGAGTGGTTGGTTCACTTATTTCCAACTGTTGAATCCTTTTATTAACGTCCTCAAAATTATTTTGAACTTCTTCCTTGAATGATTCAACGTCACCTCGTAACTCAGTCATTTTTGCATCGAGGCCATTTACCATTTTCGCAACATCCATTCAAACAGCCTCAATGTTTTGATTCATTGTGTGGATCTGCGTCGCGTTCTGACTTAAGCTCTGATCTATTTGCAGTGCATTTTGACTTAAGCTCTGATCAATTTCTTCCCGAACCGCCTGGATCTGCAGCGCGTTCTGACTTAACTTCTGGTCCATTTGCAGTGCATTTTGACTTAAGCTCTGATCAATTTCTTCCCAAACCGCCTGGATCTGCAGCGCGCTCTGACTTAACTTCTAGTCCATTTGCAGTGCATTTTGACTTAAGCTTTGACCAATTTCTTCCCGAACGGCCTGGATATTGCTATTCATCTGTAGATTTATTGTCTGCGTCATCGCCATTAACATTTTCTCGAACTTTGACATATCCTCAACTTCACCACTTGCCGCCGGTCCAGAAACTTCTTCCACTTTCACTGTTGATCCTGATACATCACTATAAAATTCATGCATTTCCAGGTTTACACCTTGAGCCTCAAGAGACTGCCGTAAGCGTTTCTGTAACTCCACCTTTCCGCCAGATGATTGCAGATTCAGCTGCTGCAACTCCTTCTTCAGTTGATCCACTTTCAGTTCGTCAAACTTAACCATTTTTTTATTTTTTTTTTTGATTGTTAATTGTTTTTACACAATCCCACTTCTGACACCAATTGTTACGAAATTCCTGTCTCTTAGACGATAATTTCGATCTCCTACACTTTTCTGAGTTCGATCACTGGATTGTGTAGCAATCAAAAACACACAAGCTTATTTAATTATAAAATGGTTTATTTAAATCACAAAAAGTTAGTTTTTACACGGTACAATTGTTTATTTCATTAACATTCAGACTCTAATATTAATCTGGCACTGTATAGACAACTGTTTTACTTAAAATCCACTGTGTTTAAATCAAATGTCTTACTTAAAGTCAACTGTATTACTTTATTGCTTAAATTCAACTGCTTTTCGACAACTCAGATGACAACCTTTTATACTACAGTCATCACTTTCTCGAATAATCCAATACCTTCTAGATGGCGTATCGGCGTGGAATCCACAACTATCCAGAATGTTACCAGTACCTTCTAGATGGCGTATCGGCGTGAAATCCACAATTATCCAGAATGTTACCAGTACCTTCTAGATGGCGTATCGGCGTGGAATCCACAATTATCCAGAATGTTACCAGTACCTTCTAGATGGCGTATCGGCGTGGAATCCACAATTATCCAGAATGTTACCAGTACCTTCTAGATGGCGTATTGGCGTGGATAATTTCTCTCGGTTGTCGACTTTTATAGTGTACTGCAGCGCCTTTTTAGTTTATCATTTTTAGTACAAAAACTACATTTGGCCGCTATGTGGTGTACAAGTATTTATTCTTTACTGATCAACGCAAGAAATAGAACATAGTAGGCTTGCAGACTACTTAACTTCGGCTAACATAGCTTACTGATGATATGACGTAGCGGTCATTGAAACTATTTTTTTTGTTTTTTTTTTCACGTCTTTGCGGTGCAGCGCCACATAATGCATATTTTTATACGATTTTTATTACCTACACTTCCACGTTAATATTTTTGGTGACTTATTTTAAATGAATTTATTTTTGTGACGTTTATTTACTTATATTGTCAGTCGTTATTCATACACAGAGTTCACATTTATTCATATTTTGACACAACAGCAAAGAATAGAGTCACCCAAGCAACATTCACATAGTTCATCACTATGTTTCTACATTTGATATCATATAAAGACAATTATGAAAACAAAAAAGTAATAACGAATCATAAAAATTTTTTTCATTTTATTAGAAAAATTTAATGTTTATCTGCGCACCACATTTGGTAGATTTCTCCAAATTTGGTAGAAAATTTTTGGTTTGGTAGAAAGGAAGATTTGTTTCATTTTGGTTGATTTTTCTTTGACAATTAAATGAACCGATGTAAATTAATGTTCCTTCTGATTTGAAAAGTTGCTTTACTTTATTAAGCTTGTTTTTGAATGCTTTTGTGTGAACTGTGTTCAAATTTGCATTGGAATTCTATCAAAAATGGCTAAAAATGGAGGTTCCATTGCAACAAATTTATCGCAAAATAACAACAACGAACAATTTTTTTCAATTACCAAAAATAAATAATACAAATAATGTTACATTGAGCATTGCAATTTAGTGCAAGCGGTAAACTGTACGACACAATGAAATCTTACACATCTTATTTAGTTTATAATTGTGACATTATTGTTAGATAAATTGTAGAACTGCAATTTTTAAAAAATTCTGCAGTTCATAATTCAGTCATATAACCACTCTTTTGTCTCTAATTTTTATTCTATTTAACAACAACTTGCATAACTACATTCTTGAAAAGGCATTTTTGCTTATATTTCAGTTTTGTATTAAAAATATGTTGAAACAAAACTGTTTTATAAATAAATAAAAAGTCATTGCTTCAGTAAGCTTATTTTATTTTAATATTCTAATTCCAATTATCGAGCAGCTACCACATAAATTACCAGCAAAAAAAAAAAAGATTAACAAACATTACAAAAACACCCAAATCTGAGAACTCTGATAAAATGACAATTCAAATATGACACGGTTAGAAAAATTATTATTATTTGCTTTTAGGGAGTCAATACACAACGATGAGTTTGGATGATTGCGTTAAGCAGCGCATCTAGCGATACGGAATGACCAGGTTCAACTCCAGGGCAGGACAAGTTCTTCGAAATTTTTTTTTTTAATTTGTTGTATCTGAAACCTTTCAGAAACGCTTCAGAAGGATTGCAACCGTAACATTACATTTGAAATGTATCAGAAAGATTTCTGCAACGTTTCATTTGCAACGTTTCAAATGAAGCGTTTCTGCAACGTCACGAAATATTTCTAAGACTTTCGGAAACGTTTCATGCCGAGTGGGACATTACCATCTGCTGAATTACAACATATTTGCAGCTTAATTTCAATCAATGTGAGGGTATTGCAAACAGCTGTTTTATTTGAAATGAACATTCCACTTGTAAGAAGTGAGGTTGATGATTTGTTTCATCTAATGCCAATACCGATGATGATCAATGGGAGCAACATTGCAATTGTACCAATTTATCGCTGTAACAACTTTAAAGGACCTGTACATCCAGTTAGTAAACTTGACTTGAACCGATGTATTTCATTGGAAATTAGTTACATGTGCTCCGATCCTCAGCCATCTATCGGTAGAGACTCTGAAGAATGTCAATGTGAAATCTCCTTGATAATGAACAAGCCCATAAGCTGCCACTTGCGGAATGTTGACAATTGCTTGGACGCAGCTATATAATACCAACCACTGGATATTCACACTTGGTTCACAAAAGGAACAAGTTAAAATTATGTGTAATGGAATGACATCTTATTAGAAGCTAAGCAGAAATGGGATTTTGAGCCTGCATCCACCGTGCATGCTAAACAGTAAATCAATAACACTGTTTACAACTTTTAAAAGAGCAGAAACAATACATACAGTTGCGGTCAAAATATGTAATAGAAACGGGGTGTCATTTATAAATTGAAAGAAGATATTTCGAACAACTGACGTTATTTTTTCTTCTAATATTTTAAAGTATAGTTACTTGATAAGTACACAAGATAAGCACATGACATTTTGTTCCAAAAAAATAACGGTACTTTCAAGGTTTGCTATTATTGAGTAATGTGTAATTTCGAGCGGTCAAAATAATAGCACTGTTCAACTCCTTCTCAAGTTTAGGTATTTACTCTTATTAAAAAAATTTGTTCGTAACAAGTAAGTTCTATTATTTTTGTATAATACTCCAATGATTTGTTCGAGTTTTTGCATTTTATGGGCAGTGGAAAGCATTCTACGACAGAGCAAAGTAAAATTACTAAAAATTCTATTTCGCTAGGTAAAACTTTTAAGGAATTTTAAATTTTATCGGATGTTCATTGAAAATCGTTTAGAACACGATGAAACACACAAATACACGAAAAACTCGAGGAAGAAAGCTTTCCATGTCTGCCGGGACATGAATTGTTCGAACGGCTTTCGAACGTTTCCATTATTTTGACCGCAGCTGTATGTCATTCCAGCCCACAATTAATGCTGAATCTTGACAGATGCCAAAGCTAAACCCCCAACAACAGGTGGCATTCAGATTCAACAACGTTAGAAGACATTTAGAGTTAAATAGATCAATATTGCTGTTGAAACAAGAAGTGGAGTTCACCGGCCTGAATAGTCATCATGTGCACCATTACGCCATCAGCTATTCAACATTACTGCTGCTGACCATCATTTTAGCAGTTTGGTGGGCGAAAAACAGTAAAAGATCAACCAGCATCCAGACAATTCAGCATTCGTTGTTCCTGAATCACCATAGCTTAGTTTTGTATTTAGTTTCTAATTGTATATTACTTAACCTTAGTAAGCACATTTAGACATCATTGAGGCTCTCAAGATGATCTGAGCTCTTTTTGTACCAGGTTTTGTAGATCGTCTTCAGATCCTCAAGGTGGGGAGCATGTTCAGGTTTCTAACTTGATAAAATTTCATTTTTTATTTTAAAGCTAAAATATTGTGGAACAATACTGTGGAAAATGAATTGCTCGATTTCAAGGTAATTAATGCCGACGTAGTGACTTGCATATTATGCTAGCTATTTAATTTTTTTTTTTTTGGTATAAGCATTATCATATTAATGCTTGTGAATTCTGAATAAACTTCATTCCCACAGAATTGCTCCCACCAACATTGTTGCAATTCGGCACTTTAATGTTTTGGTAGAACTAAAAATAAATTAAGCAAATGCAGGCTGAATTGCAGCAGTGTTTTTATTTTTCGAGTTAGTTGTTTAACCCATATTGAACTTCTGTACGATTTTTCGTACAGCAACTTTAAAAAATTTATATTGCAATAACGGAAAACTTTTAATGGTATTTTTCATATACAAAATCAATTTCGGTAATTTTAAATTAATAAAAAAATCATTCTTTAGTCGTGTTTTTTAAGGATTTAAAAAATACCACTTTTTTAGTGGTTTTTATAAATCAAAAAAAGTAGTGTGGTCCATAATAACTGTCACCAAATTTCACTGTTCCAAAAAAAATTGAAAACCTGATTTTTTTTATAATCTAAGGATGCATTGCTTTCCACAATTTAATTGTACACAACGAAAGTACACGGCAAAAAAAAATATTCTTTATATCAAACTCAGAAGCGCCATGGAAGATAAACGTGACTTAGTTATAAATTTTTTTAAAAGAAAATTACAGAAATTGTGACATCATAAAAAAACTAAAACCACTCGGAATAGCAGAAAAATTCATACATAAGACATTAAAACGATATAAGGATACGGGAGGCTCGAAGATTAAAAAAAAGTTGGACGCAGTCGGACTGTGGGAACAAATGACGTCATAAAACAAGTGAGAGAACGATATCCTGCTCAATCAGCCTGTTTTGTAGAAAAGGATATGAAAATATAAAAAACTTCCAAGCAGCTTCTTATCAGGAATGATCTACGATGAAAAACTTTTCTTCCTGCAAGACAGCCACAACCAGCAGAGTCAAGGGCGGATTCACGGGAGGGGAAATGGGGGAAATTTCCCCCTCCAACGGCTTCAAAAATACACTAGAGAGCTTTAAAGTTTTAAAAAACCATGCAGCATCTGAGAAACAAACTGAAAATTTTTTAAGTTTCTAGTAACGCCGGAGATGTGTAGTTTTTCAATTTGTTAACTTATTCATATAAACTTAAAAATTAACAAATCATATTACTCTACAAATTTGCAAAAACTTACATCACATCGAATGGCGATGATATTTAATGTAGTGAAAATTTCCGTAGAATTCGAATATCCTAATGATTTTTTTCGATTGGCCCCAATTTTCCACATAAATGGTAAAATTTTTTTTTTTTTTTTAACTTCATTTTCTTTTATTGTATCTTCTCTTAAGAGACTAACAATAAGTTTTAAAATCTTAAACTAGGTTACATTATTATACATTATTATTGTGAATAATGAATATATAATTTTATAATGAACTTGTCTCCAGAAACAAAAGTTAGCAGGGACTTATACTTCTTGTGTAGTAGGTGCAGCTTGTGTATGGCTCAGCACAGCGAGTGCACAAGATCGAATAACTCATTGGAGCATAGGTGTGGATGCAGCTGACGATCGCTTCTCCCCATATTCTTTGCCACCCGAGACGACCGAGGGCCCCGTTCTTGGCTTGGTAGCTGAGACGAACTAGGCCTCAGTCTACCCGAATGGGGGTTTTGAGTACCACAAAAACGATTGTCTTCGTGGTCGCCGAGACGAACTTGGTCCCGGTCGACCACTTTGGGAGTGATTAGTGCCTCCAGGACGTTCTTGAGGTGGTAGCCGAGACGAACTACGTCCCGGTCTAGCACCCAAAAAAAAGACCGAGAAGACACTGTTTCAACTCTCTTCCTGCTACTCTCTCCAATTCACCGGAAAGCGGCCGAGACGAACTAGGTCCCGGTCTTACACCCTCATCGGAGGGGAGCTGGCAGCGATAAGTTGCCAAGTGTGCCCAAGACGAGCTAGGTCCCGGTACAAAGTCCTCATATGATTCTTGATGATTACGTGTAGTGCCTCGGAGGAAGGGTAAACGTTTGAGCTGTTTAGTTTGGTTTGGTGTAAGTGACTTGCATAGAAGGGCGATCCTTTCTTTTTAATCTGGAGCGACTCTCTATGTTTGTTAAATTACGAGCCAATGGGTTCGGATGATGCAGCAACCTTATGGCGTAGGTTTGTTTGATTCTGTTAATTTCATCTTTTACCATGGGGATGCGTAGATCTCTATGAATGTTTTCATTCCGTATATACCATGGGGCACCTGTAAATATTCTTAAGATTTTGGACTGAGCCCGTTGTATTAGTTCAATGTTTGAGGAGCTGGCGTTACCCCATAATTGGATACCATATAACCAAATTGGCTTAATGATTGTTTTGTACAAAAGGATTTTATATTCAAGCTTCAAATGGGAACGATGATTAATTAACCAGTGAAGACTGGCGGTTTTTAACTTTAACTGCGTTTTTTTGGCTTCAATATGCTTACGCCATGTAAATCGTCGATCTAATTGAATACCTAGATATGTAACAATTTCACCCTGTGGGACTGAAATATTATTTAGTACAATTGCAGGGCATTCACCACGCCTAAGAGTAAAAGTAACTTGCTTGCATTTTTGCTCATTTATTTTTATGCGCCATAGCGATAACCATTTTTCTATTGATTTCAAATGAAACTGGAGGTTTCGAGAAGCTTCCAAAGGGCAACGGTTACAACTTAAGACTGCGGTATCATCTGCGAATGTTGAGATGGTAGTGTTGGCACTGATTGGTAAGTCTGAGGTATACAATACATATAGAAACGGTCCTAGTACGCTACTTTGAGGGACACCTGCTCTTATATTGAAGTGAGTTGAAATAAAATTCTTGTATTTTATTTTAAAAAGCCTGCTTTCGAGGTAAGAAGTAAATATTTTATGAACATTAAGAGGCAATAGGTGTTCAATTTTTTTGATAAGGCCTTCATGCCATACTTTATCAAACGCCTGTGCGACATCGAGAAATATTGCAGTGCAGTATTCACTGCGCTCATAAGCCTTTCTTATTTCATTTGTGATCCTAATAACCTGTTCGATTGTGCCGTGTTGTTTTCGGAAGCCGAATTGGTGAGGCGGTAATAAGTTTTTATCAGTAATATATGGCATTCATTTTGCTAGAATTAATTTTTCAAATAATTTTGACAAGAAAGGTAAAAGGTTTATGGGTCTATACGATGACGGTAGTGTACGATCTTTCCCATGTTTTGGTATCATGGTTATCAACGAGTTTTTCCATTCTTTTGGGTAGTATCCGTAATGAATTATAGCATTAAAAAGCCTGGTCAGAAAGATGACATCTGAGTGAGGCAATTCCTTAATCATTTTGGGAGTGATGTTATCACACCCAGGGGCTTTTTTAGGACACATTTCTTGAATTAAACTGATTAAATTACTGCTATGGAAACTCATTTGGATAGTATCGGTGTTTATTGGCAGTTGGGAAGGCATGAAACCTTGAATGTACGGATTTAGTTGAAAAACTGTACTTAAGTGATTGGCAAAATACTCAGCTTTTTCTGCATCACTTCTAGCCCAATTTCCATGTAGGTCTCTTATCGGAGATTCACTTTCAGTGGGTGCTCTAATTTTTTTGGTGGCTTTCCACAAGGATTTTAGTCCATTAGCATTTGGGGCAAGTTTTGAGACATATTTTTGCTGTTCCACGTCTTCTTTGTTTTTTAACGCAGACCTAAGTTTGTATGTAGCAATTTTTAGGTTTGCTTTAGAAGTTGGGGATCTATGGGCCTGCCACTCTCGCCTTAACCTACGCTTATCTGCTACAAGAATTTCAATTTCTCTGTTAGTAAGGAAACGGGTTTTTGTATTTTTCTCAGCCTGATCAGGTGTTAAGTGCTCAGCAGCTGAATACAGTATTGTATTAAAAACGGCAGCAGCATCGTCAATATGCTCGTTGTGTTCTATCGAATAGGTTGAGTGGATGTGTGAGCTTATGTATTTTTTATACTTTAGCCAGTCAGTCTTATGCGATGTTAGTCTCATAGGGGGCTTAAGGTCAACTGATTTCTCTAAAAGGCAAAAAATGATTGGAGAATGATCTGAAGAGAGTTCAAAATTTGTCTCGGCTGTTAATAAGGTTCTATCGATACCTCTTGTGATGGCGAAATCAATGAGGTCTGGGATTTTGCTTCGGTCGGCTGGCCAATATGTTGGTTGACCAGAAGAAGCATAGTCGAACGTGGTGCGATGTTTCATTAACATATTATATAATTGTTTGCCTTTAGGGTTTATAAGACGAGATCCCCAGTATGTATGTTTGGAGTTATAGTATCCAGCAGCTAAAAATCTAGTTCCCAAGGTATCGAAAAGTTCTTTGAATTTTTCCTCACTGATTGCGAATCGAGGTGGGCAGTAGACTGCCGAAATACAATAGTAAGGTTTTTGGAATGGTTTTGTAGGCAAATAGAGGTAGCCTGAAGATAATTTTTGGAAAAGGGTTCTAAGCAGTAGTGTTTAAGGCGATTTCGAACTAAAATTCCTGAGCCCCCGTGAGCTTTGCCATCAGGATGATTGGTTTTGTAGAATTTGTATCCTGGTATATGAAAATTATGCTTGTCTGTCAGATGAGTCTCTGAAACAAGCATTTAATCAATGGTAAAATTCAAAAATAAATGCTTGTAAAAACTTTGATTGTCAGCAAATGAATTTTAATTTTTTTTTAGTATAGAGAAGAGTTCTACATCAATTTTAATTGTGCCAATAGTGTTATGATATTCAATTTAAGAGACTCATATTTTTTTATTTTGCTGAAGAGCCACATTTTTCGAAGTTATCGTTATTTAAACTTTGTATGTTAAGATTACAAATACGAAACAAATTTTGAAAGGACTTTTTTTCAAATTGTCGGTATTTCGTTAGTACATAATGGCTTCTTATATATATTTTTTTTAAATTTCTTCATTATTTTATGGGTTTTATAGAAAAGTGACGTTTAGTGCTAAGTAAAAAACAATTATGAAAACCCATTATGTATCAAGGAAATACCTACAATTTGAAAAAAGGTCTTTTCAGAATTTTTTTCGTACATGCATTTTAACATACGAGTACAATGTTCAAATTATATAAGAAAAAATATTTTTGCGTTGATGTTAATAAAATGCTCCATAGTAGTTATGACTTTTCTATAAACATGTGTAGGTACTAAAGATCTGCACGAATGCATTCCCTTTTTCGTTTACAGTAGTGCACTCTACTTCAGTGAACACTGCTTGAATGAAATAAGCAAGCAATAGAGAATGAAGTAAAATGAGAGCATGAGAGAGAACAACACATGTACACTGCTTGTTGCTTTCAAATCAAAGCATGTACACATTTCTAGTCTCTTCTTGCGACTGCAATGTTTGGTTCATGAAACAAAAATAAAATGTCAAAGGCAAAAAATGAACCGGGTGCAGTAAATAAAAGGAATGCTTAGAATGTTTTGATCTGTTAGTAAGCAGTTCAGACGATAACAACGCTAGTTTGAAAATGAAAAAAAAAAGTGTTTTGCAGTTGTACTATTTTTTTCTTATGTAAAATAGACTGTTAAACTCAAAACACACTTTCAAAATTAGTGTGAACATGTTTTCGAGATATGAATCTTGACGTAGTCTAACATTTTTGAACAAAATTCAACTTCACATTTACCGATTTGGACAAAAATTGTATCAAATTAAAATTAATTAAATAGCCAACAAATTTGTTCCCAACATTTTCAACTGCAAATTCAACCGATTGAAATATGTGAAAAAAGTAATTTTTTTGACCTAAATGGAAATCGAAAATTCAATTAAAATTCTTGGCATACATTTTACACATGAAATATTACATTTTAATTTTATAAAAAATCTTTTCGTATGATTAGTTTAATGTAAAAGTAACTTTTGCCTAAGTTACTATAACGGGACATCGGAAAAAATACAAAGAAAAATGTACTCCATTCAGAGTTAATTCATGAAGTTCTTTACAGGTAAAAGTCTTAACAAAATTTTGTACCGCTCTAATGTACATGCGACAACATTGTAGCAAATCAAAGTTATAGTAATAAAAATTGACAATAAGCAGCCACAATTTTGTTTGACTATGCTCATTATACATAAATATGTATACTAGTATATTTGCTGTACACTAGAAAATTTGATGTACACTAGAATACTTGCTGCACTCGCTTCAGTGAACAGTATATTCAAGCAATTTTTTCCTAGCGAAGCATGATATCATAAGTACAGTGTTTGAATATTTCGCTCTCTCTTTTGTTTGGTTTTCGTTCTAAGAAGGGATGTTTTCTATACTAATACAGATGCTTTGCAAGCAGTGGATAGAATGAAGTAAGTGCTTGATTTACAATAGAATGTCTTGAAACGCATTTCAAACACATTCATGCAGAACGTTAGTAGGTACTATATTTAAAATTTTTATAATGAAATTCTCTATGAAATAGAAGGACTAACTTTTAGTAACTCACATAATTAATTCTGGAAAGAGGGCATCAAAGTTGGAATTTGTTAAAAAAAAAACGAAAACAAAAAATATTTTTTTACCTAATTTCGATCATAATAGCCATATCGACCCCTGTGCGCGAAAATATCGTATGTGCCATTTTTTCGAAAATGACTTTTTGATGCAAATTTAATCTAAACCCCACTACGCATCACCTGGTAAAATATTGTAGCTGAAATTCTTATAGTTACGCCAAAAATTGACTGTATATTTTATCGTATGTCACACTAGATCTTTTGCTTGTGCGCGAAATTATCGTATGTGCCATACAAAAATATGTTGTGCTTAGTTGTTGTTATTATATTCACTACTTTTTTTTTTTAAATTAGAAGTAGAATGTGAAGCGTAACTATTGCTCGCGTTATGTAGATTTTCGTATCATGCTTTACCGTTACTTATGTACAGATAAGCAGTTTTTTTGAGTACGTCTATTATGATTTTAGCGTTTATGAAAATGGCAGTAGAAATAGCTTTTGTATTTTGTGGGATGAGCGGGATGGTAAGCGAGGATGCAATGAAATTTGCACTGCCCGTTATAAATATCTAATAATCGTAGACCTAAGACAGACAGCTAATGACATAAGTCTATATTGCGACAGTTATGTTGGTCAAAACAACAACAAGACCGTATTAGCTATGCTGGCACATTTTTCAAATTCTTCAAACTTCATTGAAAAAATTAAAATTACATATTTACTTCCCGGTCATACCAGTTGATTCTGCGTATAGCACAATTAAATCTTTTGTACGAAATCGTAGGATTTGGGCGCCCAGTGAATGGCCTACAATTATTCGCAATGCACGCACTAACCCATTGGGATACGACTGCATTAAAATAGGTCACTCTGAGCTCAAGAAATGGAAGTCACTTGCAGATTTCTTACTACCGAACAAAATTAAACCAGACTCAAATAAACTTCGCATAGCTTCTATCTATCTATGGATGTTCTAAAAATTCCACTAAAAATAACATAAACAACTTTAATTTTACTTTTAAGCTACAAATTTTGTACCATAAGCCTTTATGTATCTCCTCGATAAAATTTAATGATTTGCAAGATCTATGTTTAAAAAATAGTATTCCATCAAAATATCACAATGAGTATTTAAATTTAAAACATTCCTCAAGAATAAAAGAATCGTTAAATGAAAGCGACGATGAAGATTAAATTACTTAAATTTAATTATTTTTGAAATTAAAAACATGCTTTTGTTAAGTGTAACTTTTGTTTAATGTTATTTTATACCACTTAACATAATAAAAAAAAATTAAATAAATAAAACCTTAATTTTTTCACATATTTTCACAAAGATTTAAGATCACAAATAACTTTGCGTTTCAATTTATTTCAAATTTAAACTGTTTTTCATGTTATCGTAAGTGCCATTTGCTGCAAGCACACCTACGAAACGTTGTGAGCGAAACTATCGTATGTGCCAAAAATATGTTTTTCTCGGAAAATGTACACTTTTCCGCAGGAAAAATTCTGAGTTTTGTTATAATAGTTAATTATCTAAGCACATGGAAAATTTGGTATTGATATTGCCAACCAAAGCACCGAAAAGTAGAAAAAACCCTCTCCTGTAAAATTTGGTTTTTGGCACATACGATAATTTCGCGCACAGGGGTCGATATCACTAATACTATTGGCACATTTTATACCTTTAAATATTTGTAGGACTCTTCTCTACACTTAAAAAAATTTTAAATTGATTTGCTGACAATTAAAGTTCTTACAAGCATTTATGTGAAGTATGCGCTCTCAACACTGCATTTTTTGAATTTTGCCGTCTATGTGTGTGTATAGAAAATTGGGGCTAATCGGAATAAATGTTACTATCACGATATTCTGATGCATCCACACTGCACACTAAAAGCAAAACCGAGTGCAAAGTTGATTTTCCATGCGAGAAGCGGAATTAGGGGTGGCCATAGAGAACGCTAGAAACGGCGCTGAAATTCTGATTGTCGTTCGTACATATATGTTACATATCTGTGGACGTTTGACAAAACAACCTCTTTCGATCTACGGTAATAATTCAATATAGCGTAAGTCTTGCGTTGAAGCTATGTATAAAGATTATAATTTTTCTATCAAAAATCTGTTGTGGTAGCACTTATTTTTGTGGCCCTTCAGAGCAAGTCGAGAATAAACTTTACCTATAAAAATTTCAAAATTCATTTAACACAATCAAAGGATTTATTCACTAACAAATACTCATTTGATACTGAGTAGACGAATATTCACTTGTAAAAATGAGGAGAACTTCCCAAAATAAAATAGTAGAAAGTTAAATTTGTTTTTTCTTTTTGTTAGCAATAATAACCCTGCAGGATGGAATGTGCCAACACGTTAAAAAATCAGGCAAAATTTGTATAGTATCCAAGTGCAATGAACCTGTACCCCAAATTTATTCTAAATTTATATATTTCCACATATTTTAAGACCAGTCTTAGAAGTATTTAATTAATTAAAGTTGAAAATCTCCTAATTTAAAAAATGTGTCTGGGTATCTTTCGGTGAAATTTTTCAAGAAAAATCGAAACGTGAACTTTCAATTATATAATTTAATTTTTTTTTTCAACTGAAATTATCCAATTGTAAATTAAAAAAATTAACTTTTGAGTTACATAGTAAAATACGTGATTTTACTTGTAAAAATAAAATTTTTTGATTTAAGAAACAAGTCTTAGAAATATACTCATTTTAAAGTATGGGTGGATTACATTCACGTCAGTAATGGCGTTACGAAAAAAGCGTCTGTAATGCAGGGTTTAAAAGTTAACATAGAAGACCTGATCATCTTATTTTTAACTAACAAAAATCATCCAATTAACGGTATCTTCCGAAAATTTTGAAATGCTACAAGGCTTTGACATGCAATCAATGCCTTGACCTCTTGGCAACCCTGTTTGAAGCGAACAGAGCTATAATTCCACTATAAGAAAATGAAGCTATATGGCTTATAATGTAAACGTGAACGAACATTATAGTAAAACAATTTTTATTTCATGTATATATCTACAGTAAACTTTTTTGGACATAAATTTAACATAACCATTTTCCCCCTCCAATATTTTTTCCTGGATCCGCGCCTGAGCAGAGTAACCGTTTGTACGTAAGAAGTTTTGCGAATGCTTCAAAAGATGAATTGACTGCTGATCGATATCAAAGCGTGACCAAAATCAAGGTGTATGGAGCAGTACCTCATAGGAAAAGGGCCCGTAGATTCGAAGTAAAAATTCCTTTGTATATCTTTTATCTGTGCGAATTTAATCAAAATGAAAAATTGATGTACGAAAAATCGTACGCTGGTCTATTTCTGTAACAAAATAATTTGACAATCAGCTGTTTTAATGTAATAAAATGGCAAAACGTCGGTATTTAAGAGCTGCGGAGTTGGAATATATTATAGAGCAGGGACGTGAAACGGTTTAGAACCGAACCGGTTCTGAACCGGAAAACCGCTTTTTTACTAATTAACTGAACCATTAACCAAATCGAAATTTTCCACAAATGTTTGATCCGAACCGAAAACCAAACCACTTTTAATAAAGGTTTGACAAATTTTCCCTACCTTTTTATTTTTTCTTTTGTTAAATATGGAAATGGATGAAATTTTGAAAGAAATAGGAAAGCGTGAGACAGAGTTCAAAAATAAATCATTAATAGATAAAATCAAATCGCTTGATAATACAAAGTGGCTTTCAAATAATGCTGATGTTTTGAACTTTTGGAATAACAACCCTGACAAAGAATTATCTGAATTAGCTGAAATTATTTTTGGTGTTTCAGCAACCCAAGTTTCGATAGAGAGGGCATTTTCCACCATAAAATTTATTCTCGGAGACCTGCGAGAAAATATTGAAGAGGACTTGTTAGAAGATATTCTTCTCATCAATCTCAACTGATCATTGTAGATCTACTTAATTTTTTTTCAAATTAGAATTTTTATCTACGCACTAATAGCGTATGACATAAATTACTTGTACATATGTAGATATCTCTATATTTTTTCGGGTTGTTACTGAAAAAAAAATAACAGAAATGTGCATGGTTTTTTTTTTCAATTCCCAAACTGTTGAACCGTACCGAAACCCCGGTTCAAAGGGCAAAAAAAAAACCATTATGAGAAACCAATCCAAAAGTGCAAAAAAGGTTCGAACCGCTGAGCCGAACCGACCAAATTTTTCACCTGGTTCACGTCCTTGTTATAGAGTGTGACCATGGAAACTAGAAGTGCTGGTGGATACAACAAAAAAATTGGCTTAGGTGCTGACGTCGTCATGCGTTTGTTGTCTATCTGCAAAAATCCAAGACATCACGATGTTTACTTTGACAATTTTTTTCTTCGTATTATTTAATGTATCTCCTTTCCGAGAGAAATTTTTTCGCTAGTGGTACAATTCGTGCCAATCGTATAAATAGTGCCAATATACGGACAGGAAAAAAGTTGCCAAAAAGTTCAACAGATTATGTTTTTGACGAATGTCAGTTCTGTCACACTACAATTACTACATGCAGGGAGTGAACCTTCATGATAATGCCGTGTCAAACTATCGCGTGGCCATACGAAGGAAAAAGTGGTGGTCAACTAATAGAAGTTACATTGTTTTATAGAAAAAAAAAACAAGCTTTATAAGACGATGTCTCAAATAGAGTTGCGAGTAATGGTATGTGAAGAGCTCTTACTCACCGAGAAAGTCGAAGAAGATGGAAATCGATTGCCAGGACTGCCAAAAATCAACGGGAAACATTTAGTTTCAAAAGATAAAAATTCGAAATACGTTGCAGAGTCTGTCATTCAAAATGGGTTAAGTTTGTCGGTTCTATTAAGTTCGTTGTTAATAAAAACAAACATAAATAAAAGGTTTTTAAAATTTAAATTTTAACAATGTAAATTTGTCGACTCCGATTCGAAAAAAATCCGGTCTGTTAATTTAGAAAAATGCAGATATCTTGGTTTTGAAATAAGATTATGATATACGGTTGTAACGAATTTATCGGAGCACCTTGTTTGCTATAATTAAAAAAATATGCTCTACTGTTCTTGCAAGCGGTAAAAACACGCCACTCCAACGCTTTTCTTTTTTTGCTTTGCCAAGCAAAAGCTATTTTTTTTTAGTTGCAAGACAATAAAATGTATGTATGTATATTAGGGTGTTTTTTTTTCAAACCTTAGGATAGGGATTTTGTTTATTTTTTCCTATATTGTAACTTGAGGAATAAAAATAATTGTCCCAACATTTGAGCTTCCTAGCTCAAACCTGAAAACTGCGCGGACAGTTATAATAGAATCGGGTTTGAAGAAAATTCTCCCAAAATTCCAGCTTCCTAGATCAAACCCGCGAACCGCGCATTTGCTTTGTTTTTTAGTGCAATTCGTATGAAAAATGAAGAAGCAAAACAACGAAAAACAAATTTTTTTTTGGGTTTTAGTAAATTTTCTGATTTTTGTTGTTTTGCTTTTTCGTTTTTCATACGAATTGTACGAGGAAACAAAAAAAATGCGCCGTTCGCAGGTTTATCTAGGAAGCTGAAATTTTGGGAGAATTTTCTTCAAACCCGATTCTATTATATAGGAATTAATGACCGCAAATTTTTAAAAAAAAATATAAAAATACCTCCTTTGGGTGTATTTTTTCCGCATTTTTAGTCACACGAAAAATGTGGGCGTGGCTGTACAACAGTGGGTGGCGACCCCCATTCAACAAAAAAAATCAAAACGCTATATCTTGGCACCTAAAGTAGACTTTTTCTACGTTTTAGTAAGTCGGTTTTTTCGCTAAATTTTAACGGAATTGGACGGCAACAGACAGTTAGCCGACCGTTCAGTGGCAACAGGTTGCCAAAACGCATCGTAGTGTCAGTTGCCGAAAATACCCAGCGTGCGCAGACGTCGCAAAAATAAAAGTTGCCAAAAATTATTCAACGTGCGCGGTCGAGTCTGCAAAACTAAAACAGTGCAAATAAATGATAAAACAATCTTCTGAACTGAAGAAAACTTTAAAAAAAGAATTCAAAGTAGTCCTCTAACTCTTGAAAAAAAAAATCAATTAAATAAACTCTGAATATAACAATAAAAGCTGTGTGTTGAGAAATTTTTAAGTGGAAAATAGAAAAAATCTACATAACATTTTTTTTAGAAAAATTGTCATGCATAGAATTTTTAAATTGCAAAAAGTAAAGAAATTGCAACAATTCTATTATCTACTATTATTAAACGAGCTAAAATTGTATGTTTATATGTATGTATATTAGGGTGATTCAAATTTTTTTTTTTTAGTTTTTTTTAAGGTGCTGTTGCTTAATAAGCAAGTTTATGATATGAAGAAAAAGTTCACGAAATTTCAGCTCTGTAACTCAATTTTATAAGGTGGCGCCGGAGCCTGTTAGTTTTACATGTAAATTGTATGGAAAAATTATTTTTTACATAAAAGGTATCTAAATGAATAGGTGATTAGTGTTGTTGAGCTGAAAAGGATCGTTTTTCGACGTAATTTTTTACGCTTAATCCGAATCTGGCCTCAGAACTGACCCATCATGTCGGAATCCTGAAATATAGGATTCAAAGAAAGTTGAACAGCTTATTTTTAACAAAAGCATCATTTAGTACCATCCTTGCCCTTTAAAATGAGCTTTCAAGTGGTGATCTGTGATGCTTCCTTGCAAAGTTGCAGCCATTTCAAGGTGACATGAATTTGAAACCCGTTGGTTAATATTGTTGGGTTGCAACCTTTTGTAGGGGATCCAATTCATGTCACTTTAAAATGGCTATAACTTTGCAAGGAAACATCACAGATCACCACTTGAAAGCTCATTTTAAAGGGCAAGGATGGTACTAAATGATGCTTTTGTTAAAAATAAGCTGATCAACTTTCTTTGAATCCTATACATGACCTCGAAAGTAGACAAAAAACATCATGTTTCAGGTAATTAACCTCAAATATTTCAGGATTCCGACATGATGGGTCAGTTCTGAGGCCAGATTCGGATTCAGCGTAAAAAATTACGTCGAAAAACGACCCTTTTCAGCTCAACAACACTAATCACCTATTCATTTAGATACCTTTTTTGTAAAAAATAATTTTTCCATACAATTTACATGTAAAACTAACAGGCTCCGGCGCCACCTTATAAAATTGAGTTACAGAGCTGAAATTTCGTGAACTTTTTCTTCATATCATAAACTTACTTTTTAAGCAACAGCACCTTAAAAAAAACCAAAAAAAAAAAATTTGAATCTCCCTAATGTATATATGTACAGGACTGAACTTCATTTCGAAAACGGCTGCAGCAATTTTGATGAAACTTGGGGATTTCGTGCATATGTGAACAAAATTAAGATTGGGCTAGGTTTTAAGTTTTTCAAGACTGTAACAGGGGCGTGGCACAGCCCTAAACGTTAATTTTTATAACGTGATATCTCGCAAACCATTTAAGATATTTTGATGAAATTTAGTAGACTGATGCAAATTATAAGTATCTTCAATAGTACTACAAGTGGACGGAATCGGAGAAGAGGGCGTGGCATCTTTCAACAATATAAAATTTTGATTCAATATTACTCAAAAACGGCGCCTACGATTTTTATAAAAATTTTGAAGACTATACCGCTGAAAGCAGTCATAACAAGTTATGCCACTATACTGGCAAAACTCGTTGAAGGGCGTGGCACAGCCCACAATATTTATAAACTTCATAATAAGAGAACTAACAACGCAATCGTTATGAAATTATGAAATATGAAACACGGTAGATATAATGGCTATTGGGTATCTTGTAACCAAAAGTGGGCGCAATGACATTTGTGGGCGTGGCACCTTCCATACATGCGAAAAAAGTAAAATGATATATTTAGTGTGCTATGAGAGTAATCTTTTTGAAATTTGGTGTAGAGATGTCAGTTACTATAAGCTATGAAACTAAATGGATTTCGATGGGATTGTATCAGTGGGTGGGGCACCTCCCCTACATGCAAAAAATGTTAAGTGTTATATTTAGTGTGCTATAGGAGAAATCTTTTTGAAATTTGGTATAGTGGTGTCGGTTACCATTAGCTTTGAAATTAAATGACGTTCGACGGGATTGCATTAGTAGGCGTGGCACCTCCCATTCAAGCTAAGACCGTTTAAGGTTATATTTAGTGCTATGTAAGTGATTCTAATAAAATTTGGTATGGAGATGTGGGTTACCATAACCTTTTACGTTTAATGAATTTTGATGGGATTATATCAGTAGACGTGGCACCTCCCATACATGCAAAAAACGTTAATAGTTATATTTAGTGTGCTGTGGGAGTAATTTAATTAAAATTTGGTGCAAAGGTGTCGGTTACTATAAGCTTTGAAATTAAACGGAAATCGACGAGATTGCATTAGTGGGTGTGGCACCTCCCATATAAGCAAAATACGTTAAATGCCATATTAAGTGTACGATTGGAGTACTATTTTTTAAATTTGGTGTAGAGGTGTCGGTCACTATAATATCTGAAATTATATGAATGTTGACGGTATTACATTAGTGGGCGAGGGACCTTCCATACAAGCTTAAAAAATCTTATGTTATATTTTGTATACTATATGAGTGATCCTAACAAAATTTGGTTTCAATATATTTAGTCTCATTCAACTTAGTCCGAGTTTTTCAACCTCTTTCAACTGCTTCATTATTTTTCAACCTCTTTCAATTTTTTCAACCCCTTTCAACTTTTCTCAACATTTTCCAAATTTTTTCGACTTTTTCAACCTCTTTCAACTTTTTTTGAGATATTCAACCTCTTTCAACCAGGGTTTGAAAGCTAAGTCAGCATAGCAAAAATAATGGGAAGGCAAACGAAACTGTTGCTGATGCTGAATTTCTAAAATGCTACGCTGTTGAATTCTGCTGAATGCTTGTTGAGCGAAATGCTGAGCTAATTTTGCTTGCTGGAAATGCTAATCAATATATTTCAATTACAGTCAGTTCTCGTAAAACGCCGATATAAGATTCAAGTAAAAACCGTATTGTTTTAGACTCACATCACATTAGTTAGGTTGAGTACCAAAACTTCGTATTTAATACGGATAAGTTCTAGAGTAAAATGTTAGGTAAGACGGTGAGAGATTATTAATAAATAATTAAAGTTATTAAAATGTATTAATTTTTAACAAAACATAACTTTTTAATCTTTTACACCGTTACTCACCACAAAAATTATACGAATTTAAGGAGATTCACAAAATTTTATGTGCAAAGTTAACTCATGAAATTCTTTTACCGTGCAATGCGAAATTTCAGTGGTAAAAACAAAATCGCGCAGCTCCCAAAACCGCGCAGTCAGAAGCCGCGTAGTTCGAGGGATTACTGTACGCATACATGTTTTGTTACGAAGTAAGCCGACAAGATAAAACCGATCATGTTCAGTGTTGTCATAGAATCTTTTTGTTACTTTCTTCCTTATGTATAATTTTCGCTTACACAGAACCTTCTACAAATGTTGCTTTTTCTATCGATGACAACACGGATCTTGTGTGCATTTTCTTGAAAGTGTGGATGGATAGCTCTTGCTTAGACTGGACTTCTGAAGCGAAATAAAAATACTGTTTTTAGCTTTGTTTGACCAGGAATATATATAGGTGTCATAAAAATTTGTGAATGTGAACGGTACTTTTTTTTTCACTCCTGATTACCTTAAGAAACAAAAAAATTACATTTATTTATGCAATACATACCTAAAACAACAATTCAGAATTATTTTAGGGCAAATTTCTTAACTTATTTTGAAACTGTCCATATATTGCTGTTTATTTCCCCAAAAGCATCAAAAGACAACATTGGTACGTTTGTTCCTTTGATTTTTTTTTTTTTTTTTATACGTTTACAAACACAAATTTGCAGCAAATGGCAATCAGCATTTTTTAGGCCAGTTTCGCAGCATTTCCGAAAATACTTTTGCGAAGCATGCTGCCGAAAAAGCAATCAGCATTTCGCAGCACAGTATTTCGCAGCAGAACTTTTTTGCTGCAATGATCAGCAGAAAGCAAAGTATTAGAAATTGCTGCAGCAGTTTAAACCCTGCTTTCAACTATTTTCCATATTTTTTCGAATTTTTCAACCTTATTCAACGTTTTTCGAGTTATTCAATCTCTTTCAACATTTTCCATACTTTTTCGGCTTTTTCAACCTCCTTCAAATTTTTTCAAGTTTTTCAACCTATTTCAACTGTTTCGACATTTTTCAAACTCTTTCAACTTTTTTCAACATTTGCCATATTTTTTTCGAATTTTTCAACCTTGTTCAACTTTTTCCGAGTTATTCAAACTCTTTCAACTTTTTCAACGTCTTTCAACTATTTTCAACATTTTCCATATTTTTTCGATTTTTTCAACCTTATTCAAATTTTTTCGAGTTTTTCAAACTCTTTCAACTATTTTCAACATTTTCCATATTTTTTTCGAATTTTTCAACCTAATTCAAATTTTTCCGAGTTATTCAAACTCTTTCAACTTATTCAACATTTTTCAACGTCTTTCAACTTTTTTCAACATTTTTCATATTTTTTCGATTTTTTCAACCTTATTCAACTTTTTTCGAGTTTCTCAACCTCTTTCAACTGTTTCAACATTTTCAACGTCTTTCAATATTCCTCAACATTTTCCATATTTTTTCGACTTTTTCAACCTCATTCGACTTTTTTTCGAATTTTGTAAACTTCAAACTTTTTTGAGATTATCAACTTTTTTCAAAATATTCAATTTTTTCGAGATTTTCAATCTCTGTCAAATTTTTCAACACTTTTCATATATTATCGATTTTATCAGTCTTTTTCACATGTTTCAACCTCTCTCAATTTTTTTCAACATTTTCGATATTTTATCGACTTTTTCAACCTCTTTCAATTTATTTCGACGTTTTCAACTTCATTCAACTTCATTCAACTTTATTCGAGTTTTTCAACATTTTCCATGTTTTTTGACTCTTTCAGCCTTTTACTTGTTTCAAAACTTTTTGAAGTTTTTTCACTCTCTTCCATATTTTCTAACTTTTCGAACAAAATGTTGCATATTTTTTCGACATTCCAAACCTTAAAACGAAAAACCAAACTAGGGTCGGTCTCCTGGTACTAAAACAATTAAAGCTACAACAAACGCGACGACGCCCAAAAGAAGTGTACAACAACACCAGCAGCATCTGGTGGAAACTTTATTTTTAAACGACCAAAAAAATTTTTCCCAATTCATTGCAATTTTTTATATTGAAAGTAACCGCTGCAACAGCCAGCATCAACGTCGGAAACAACAACAAGCAACGGGGTACCCCAGGAAAATAAGTATTTTATTTATTTTAGTATTCATTTTAAGAACAGGAAAAATTACACAAGTTTTAACTGATGTAAAATTTTTGTAACGTGTAATTATATTTGTTCGAAGCAGCAATAGAATTTTGTAGCTTCTTATCAATTTTCATTTACGATATATTTTCATATTAATGGCAACCCTAAATTCTATGAACATTTGTTACAGTACTTAAAGCTGTCTGATCAGGTCATTTTTCTAACATGTAAATTTAAGTTAGTTAGTCTTTAATTTTGAATCATACGAAACACATTGTCTACGCGAGAACTATCATTAAAGAAAAGTTGTATAAAAAACCTAAGCGTTTTTATTTCGGTTCGAAAATTACTGGTAGCAAAAAGGCTTGCTATCGACAAATCCATGGTGACCCCGACGTGATCACGCTCCGATTTCTTGTGATCGCGTGTTTTTCGATTTTCTTGTACTTAAATTAAAATTCGCTTAATTTTTCGTTTCCTGAACTTCAATTTAACATGGTTTAATTTTGGTGGAATTCGTAATCATAAAGCATATAGACATAGCAAAATCAATCGTTTGCTTTAATTTCCGTTTTTAAGACTTAAACTTTGGAAAATTAGTGGTACATATAAATCCATCAAACAGAACAATTCGGTTTTCGGCTTGATTTTTCGTTACTTACTTCGCTACATATTTGCATAATCGGTACTGTACCATCAAATTTCGCACTCACGTAACTCAAAAAGCATGTACATATCGAGTTACATAGACGCCGCTAGAAAAACAGTTTTTGTATCGTAAAATAAATACAAAAAATCGCATAGGTAACGAATTCGCAAGTGTTCTCTCTTCGTTTTTTGCATCGTAACTCCAACAACATACAACATAATATACAGCATTCGGCTAACATTCGTCCTATAATAATTGAAACAATTGATTCGTATATTTTCACACTATTGGATACGCTATTTTTGAAGTTTTTCGCTCTCGTTTTCTTATCCATTTTGTTGCCTTGCAATATTAATTATAACAACAACGCGTTATACAGCATTCGGCTAACACTCGTTCCTATAATAATTGGAACAATTGATTCGAATATTTTTACACAATTGGTAACGCTATTTTTGGAGTTTTTCGTTCTTGTTTTTCTCATCGGTTTGTTTGTCTTGCAATAACACCACGCTGCTCAACATTCGGCTGACACCTGTCATTGATTTGAATAGATTTTTCGCAATTTTTGAAATTGTTGATTTGTAGATTTCGTGTTAAATCGTTTTACTTAACTTGTTGCTGATTAAAAAGGATAGCGATTTTTCTGAAAAAATGTCATTCTAAAAGTTCGGCTTTTTTAAATCAAATAAACGAACTTAAGTCCGAATATTCTGATTCGTTTTTTCAACAAGCTGATGAAAGCGAACTTCTCGTCAGATTAGAGCAAATAGAAAAGATGCAAAAAGATTTCGAGGAAGTGCAAACTAACCTTGAAAAAGAAGATTTAGATGAAATTAATTCGGATGCTCGTGCTAAGTTTGACAAATCTTTTATGGATGTTAAGGTAACTATTAAAAGGCATTTAAAGCCGCATCAAGGCATTGAACCAGCGCATTCGTCAACGGTCATCAATAGACAGGTGCAACATGACGAAGCCCCTACATCAGTCATCATAACACCACCGAAAACTCGCTTACCGCACTTGCAGTTGCCAATATTTAGCGGTATTTATACAGAATGGTCAGGGTACATCGGCATGTTCCAGTCTATCGTTGGAGGTGATCCCGAGCTAACAAATATTGAAAAGTTTCAACATCTGCGCTTGAGTTTAAGGGACTCTGCGTTAGAAGCAATCAGTTCGCTTGATTTGACAAACGAAAATTATGATAGGGCACTTGATATACTAATTGAAAGATTCGATAGTAAACGTATTAACTTTCAGGCACACATACGCGACATATTTGGGCTGAAGAGTGTTGTGAGTGGATCAGTGGCAAGTCTTCGGGAATTGAGCGATAAGGTCAACGCACATATGCGCGCGCTATCAACTGCAGGTACAAATTAACAAATAGGTGACTGCCTGCTGATTCACCTCATTGGAAGTAAGCTCGATATAGCTTCGCAACGCAAATGGGAGGAAGAAACACCAATTGATCAGCTTCCTACGTGGGCCGCAATGTCAAAATTTCTTGAAGGAAGATGTCAAACAATGGAAAATGTGGATGCTATGGTAACCCGATCGCATAGTAAACAGGTGACAAACACCAAGTATCATATCACTAACAACAATAGAAAGGTTTTCGTTGTTTCTAATTCGAATATATTAACCAAATGCATCCTTTGTTCTTCAACTGAACATATGATTTACAATTGTCCTCGTTTTATTGATTCGCCACCCTTTCTGCGCTTGAAAGAAGCAAAGCGGCTTCAACTTTGTCTGAATTGCTTAAGGGCTGGGCACTTTTTAAAAGATTGTCGTTCGCGTAGCTGTCACAATTGTGATTCTAAGCACCATACAATGTTGCACCTTACACCTTCCACTGATCCAAAACTCAATTCAGCGTCATCTAAAGAAGCAAACAAAAATAGTGTGCCCAATGAAATTAGCCCTCAACATCAAGCAGCTTTAGTGTCGCGATCGCTAACCAAAACACATCAAAACCAAATTTCTGCTTCGGATGATTTTGTGCTCCTTGCAACAGCACTTATTTTTGTAAAAAAATCGAACTAACATGCTCATTCCATGTAGAGCAATTTTGGATTCTGCATCTCAATTGAATTTTGTATCCTCTCGTTTCGCAAATCAACTGCAACTGAAATTAAATAAAACTTCGACTTTAGTTTCCGGTATTGGCGAATCAGGTATTGTTGCAGATAGTACAGTCGAACTTCAGTTTCAATCACGATTCGGTGATTTTTCTGCAAGAATGTCTGCTGTTATTATTCCTACTATAACTGACTGTCAACCTACCATAAATTTGGACATTTCTCATTGGAAAATCCCTTCAAATTTGCAACTCGCTGATCCGATATTTCATAAAACGCAACGCATAGATATTTTAATTGGCGCAGGGCTCTTTTTTGATTTGATGTGTATTGGCCAGTTGCGTGTAGGAGAAAATCTGCCTCTAATGCAAAAAACGAAAATTGGCTGGATTGTATCTGGCAGTGGCCAATACTGTCTGATCAGGTCATTTTTCTAACATGTAAATTTAAGTTAGTTAGTCTTTAATTTTGAATCATACGAAACACATTGTCTACGCGAGAACTATCATTAAAGAAAAGTTGTATAAAAAACCTAAGCGTTTTTATTTCGGTTCGAAAATTACTGGTAGCAAAAAGGCTTGCTATCGACAAATCCATGGTGACCCCGACGTGATCACGCTCCGATTTCTTGTGATCGCGTGTTTTTCGATTTTCTTGTACTTAAATTAAAATTCGCTTAATTTTTCGTTTCCTGAACTTCAATTTAACATGGTTTAATTTTGGTGGAATTCGTAATCATAAAGCATATAGACATAGCAAAATCAATCGTTTGCTTTAATTTCCGTTTTTAAGACTTAAACTTTGGAAAATTAGTGGTACATATAAATCCATCAAACAGAACAATTCGGTTTTCGGCTTGATTTTTCGTTACTTACTTCGCTACATATTTGCATAATCGGTACTGTACCATCAAATTTCGCACTCACGTAACTCAAAAAGCATGTACATATCGAGTTACATAGACGCCGCTAGAAAAACAGTTTTTGTATCGTAAAATAAATACAAAAAATCGCATAGGTAACGAATTCGCAAGTGTTCTCTCTTCGTTTTTTGCATCGTAACTCCAACAACATACAACATAATATACAGCATTCGGCTAACATTCGTCCTATAATAATTGAAACAATTGATTCGTATATTTTCACACTATTGGATACGCTATTTTTGAAGTTTTTCGCTCTCGTTTTCTTATCCATTTTGTTGCCTTGCAATATTAATTATAACAACAACGCGTTATACAGCATTCGGCTAACACTCGTTCCTATAATAATTGGAACAATTGATTCGAATATTTTTACACAATTGGTAACGCTATTTTTGGAGTTTTTCGTTCTTGTTTTTCTCATCGGTTTGTTTGTCTTGCAATAACACCACGCTGCTCAACATTCGGCTGACACCTGTCATTGATTTGAATAGATTTTTCGCAATTTTTGAAATTGTTGATTTGTAGATTTCGTGTTAAATCGTTTTACTTAACTTGTTGCTGATTAAAAAGGATAGCGATTTTTCTGAAAAAATGTCATTCTAAAAGTTCGGCTTTTTTAAATCAAATAAACGAACTTAAGTCCGAATATTCTGATTCGTTTTTTCAACAAGCTGATGAAAGCGAACTTCTCGTCAGATTAGAGCAAATAGAAAAGATGCAAAAAGATTTCGAGGAAGTGCAAACTAACCTTGAAAAAGAAGATTTAGATGAAATTAATTCGGATGCTCGTGCTAAGTTTGACAAATCTTTTATGGATGTTAAGGTAACTATTAAAAGGCATTTAAAGCCGCATCAAGGCATTGAACCAGCGCATTCGTCAACGGTCATCAATAGACAGGTGCAACATGACGAAGCCCCTACATCAGTCATCATAACACCACCGAAAACTCGCTTACCGCACTTGCAGTTGCCAATATTTAGCGGTATTTATACAGAATGGTCAGGGTACATCGGCATGTTCCAGTCTATCGTTGGAGGTGATCCCGAGCTAACAAATATTGAAAAGTTTCAACATCTGCGCTTGAGTTTAAGGGACTCTGCGTTAGAAGCAATCAGTTCGCTTGATTTGACAAACGAAAATTATGATAGGGCACTTGATATACTAATTGAAAGATTCGATAGTAAACGTATTAACTTTCAGGCACACATACGCGACATATTTGGGCTGAAGAGTGTTGTGAGTGGATCAGTGGCAAGTCTTCGGGAATTGAGCGATAAGGTCAACGCACATATGCGCGCGCTATCAACTGCAGGTACAAATTAACAAATAGGTGACTGCCTGCTGATTCACCTCATTGGAAGTAAGCTCGATATAGCTTCGCAACGCAAATGGGAGGAAGAAACACCAATTGATCAGCTTCCTACGTGGGCCGCAATGTCAAAATTTCTTGAAGGAAGATGTCAAACAATGGAAAATGTGGATGCTATGGTAACCCGATCGCATAGTAAACAGGTGACAAACACCAAGTATCATATCACTAACAACAATAGAAAGGTTTTCGTTGTTTCTAATTCGAATATATTAACCAAATGCATCCTTTGTTCTTCAACTGAACATATGATTTACAATTGTCCTCGTTTTATTGATTCGCCACCCTTTCTGCGCTTGAAAGAAGCAAAGCGGCTTCAACTTTGTCTGAATTGCTTAAGGGCTGGGCACTTTTTAAAAGATTGTCGTTCGCGTAGCTGTCACAATTGTGATTCTAAGCACCATACAATGTTGCACCTTACACCTTCCACTGATCCAAAACTCAATTCAGCGTCATCTAAAGAAGCAAACAAAAATAGTGTGCCCAATGAAATTAGCCCTCAACATCAAGCAGCTTTAGTGTCGCGATCGCTAACCAAAACACATCAAAACCAAATTTCTGCTTCGGATGATTTTGTGCTCCTTGCAACAGCACTTATTTTTGTAAAAAAATCGAACTAACATGCTCATTCCATGTAGAGCAATTTTGGATTCTGCATCTCAATTGAATTTTGTATCCTCTCGTTTCGCAAATCAACTGCAACTGAAATTAAATAAAACTTCGACTTTAGTTTCCGGTATTGGCGAATCAGGTATTGTTGCAGATAGTACAGTCGAACTTCAGTTTCAATCACGATTCGGTGATTTTTCTGCAAGAATGTCTGCTGTTATTATTCCTACTATAACTGACTGTCAACCTACCATAAATTTGGACATTTCTCATTGGAAAATCCCTTCAAATTTGCAACTCGCTGATCCGATATTTCATAAAACGCAACGCATAGATATTTTAATTGGCGCAGGGCTCTTTTTTGATTTGATGTGTATTGGCCAGTTGCGTGTAGGAGAAAATCTGCCTCTAATGCAAAAAACGAAAATTGGCTGGATTGTATCTGGCAGTGGCCAATACTATATCGGAAAAAAGATCGCTCTTATTGCGGCTAGTAAGGCTGTGGCAAAGAATTTTGATTTGCAGTTGGACGAGCTTGTTAGATCATTTTGGGAGGTCGAAAATTGTTTAGAGCCACTTCGAAAATGCACACAAGATGAAATTGATTACGAAAATCATTTCAAAGAAAATTACAGGCGCTTATCATCTGGCGGATATTCGGTTCGCTTACCCATGAAAATGGGTCTCAGCTTACTTGGTGATTCGTACCAAGCTGCACTTCATCGTTTTTACAATTTAGAGAAAAGACTTCAACGCAATCCACAGCTTAAGTCTCAATACTCGCAATTTTTAGAGGAGTATTTAACTCTTAATCATATGTCGCTAGTCGATTTAGAAAATTCAAATCAAAAAATGCATTTTTTGCCGCATTACTGCGTTTTAAAGGAAAGCAGTACATCTACTAAATTGCGTGTCGTTTTCGATGGGTCTGCTACATCAACTACTGGACTCTCGTTGAATGATTTATTATATGCAGGTCCTACCATCCAACCTAAGTTGTTTCATATTTTGCTTCGTTTTAGAACCTTTAAAATTGCAATAACTGCTGATATCTGCAAAATGTATCGTTGTGTTCAAGTTGAATTCCCAGACAATTACCTTCAATGTATTCTGTGGCGTGAACACCCTGAGGATAGTATAAGGGTATACAAACTTGATACAGTCACATATGGAACCAAACCTGCAGCATTTTTAGCAATCCGCTCCATGCATCAGTTAGCAATTGATGAAGAAGCTAATTTTCCTCTAGGTTCTAAGATTGTGCGCCGCGATTTCTATGTGGATGACATGATTACTGGTGGTAGCACAGTAGATGAGGTAGCAAATATTATGCAGGAAACCTCTCAGTTACTTGGCAAAGGCCATTACAAGTTGCGTAAATGGTGCTCGAATAATTTGAAGGTGTTAGTTGATATACCAGATACTGGAAAGGAAACATTTTTGGCTTTTCATGATGGAACAGATGTCACCAAAACTCTTGGCTTAATTTGGGATCCAAAAACAGATAAATTTTTATTTTCGTTTAAGCCACAATCTAACTTGAAGGTTGTTACTAAGCGGTCGATATTATCAACTATAGCTCGTTTTTATGATCCGCTGGGATTAATCGGACCAGTAATTGCAAAATCGAAAATATTCCTGCAGAACCTATGGAAACAAAGGATTGATTGGGACGAAAGCTTATCTCAAGAGATGCATACTGTTTGGACTAATTTGATGTCAGAATTTGAAGTAGTTGACGATGCTTGGTTTCCTCGATTGGTTATTGTTCCTGAGGCCACTTTTCAAATACACGCATTTTGTGATGCAAGCATATCTGCTTATGGAGCTTGCGTATACTTACGGTCCGAACTTAATGGAAATATTGAAACAAATTTGCTTTGCTCTAAATCACGCCTAGCACCGTTAAAAACTTTAACAATCCCAAAACTAGAACTCTCAGCTGCCACTTTACTTGTGCATTCGATTTCAGAACTAAATATCTTTGCAGGTGAATGTCATTGTTGGACGAATTCGTCCATAGTACTCTCGTGGCTGTGAGGAATAGATAATTACCATGTTTTAAAACAACATTTTGGTATAAAAATGTTGGAGCCCTGCGCATCACTACAAAAGTATTTGGAGCGCACATACCAGTTTGCCCACTTCTGGCTCTCAAAATGTTGTCTTCTACTTGTACATACATACACATATTACACAGCTTAGCAGTAGAGCGTTTTTTTTTATGCAATTGCTGCATAACCAGAGTACATTTTTTTTTTGTATGCACTTTGCGCAAGCAATTGCAAGTGTACCTCTACAGCCTGCGCTGAATATCTGGGATGTTTTGTTCAGATTAAAAATCAATTCTTCTGAAATAAATAAATTAATAAAGATTTATTTACCAGAAGAACTGATCTGAAAAGCACTCAACTTTCATAAAAAAAAGGTATCTTTCGTCATAAAAAGCTTTCCTGAAATATTGCAAATAAACCAAAATCTGAATTGGAAATTTTTAAATACATGTAATTAACTTATTTCGTAAATAAAATTAAATAAAGAGTATCCATACATATTCTTATGTATGTGGGTAAAATTACATAAAAGCGTACATGCTCTGTTGGGCATTATGACCGGTCAGTAAGTGAGCAAGTGCAAGTCCCGTACGGACATTCAAGATCATTTACCATGAGTTTTAAGCGTTGATCGTAAGATGTAAAATTCGTTAAGCCATTTGGCTGGCGACAACACATCACACAACATCAACGGGGGAAACAAATCTTCTACTTAGAAACGTGAATTTCTTTCTGTAAGTAAAACTGTACATACCATACAGTTTCGTTTATTTTACAAGTTTTCTTATAATTATATAGGAAGTACATAAAACGCAGAAGATAAGTTGCGGTCCACGCAAAGTGATACTTCACTTTTTGTCAAAAAACCAAATTTTAAGATTTGGAAAAATTTAATGCACCCATTGGTTCACGCGCAATTCCACCAAAAGCAGATAACGTCCAGAAATTGTGCCGAGGAAGAAGAATACGATTAGTGGATGAAATCATATTCAAGGGCATTGAGAGATAGCAAAACCTATAAGCCTACAACAAAATTCCTGGAAAAGCAACCTAATAATATAATAGCTTGTGTGGTTTAATATAATTAGGGCCATCGCGAAAAAGTGCTAAGTTTTTTTTTCTTCACCAGGCGTTGCTTCCACCTCCTTTTAAGTACCGAAGTACAAAAATCTCTGCAAAGCTCTAAGAGAAAATCTATGTTCCACGTGTATTAGTGGCGGAATCAGGGTCAAAGGCAAATGAAAGTCATTGGGCTTTGAAATCCGAATGCGAAAAGTGGTTAAAATAATTATTATAAAATAAAAACTATATAATATGCATATAAAAATCGGAACACCCTAAAAAAATTTCATAATTTAGCTTAATTGCAAAGTTCTAAATCATTTAAAAATGACAATTTAAGTAACTATCTTTTCTATATCATGCTGAAGTCTTTAAAATTTAAAATTTGAATAATTAAACGTCGATATATTTACAAGACTAATTTAAAATCTATATCTAATGATAAATTTGAAATAGTGAAAAACTCAAAAGATGTAAAATTTAGAAAAAAAATACTTCAATTTTATCTAATGCATTCATTCTAAAAACATTTTTTTTGAGTAAAATCCAATATTTCTTACAGTGCCTAGTGTTCGATATTTTATTTGCTAAAATGATTGCAAGACTTGGTTATGTTTTATTTAATTTCTAAAGTTTAAAGTTCTAAAGTTCAAAGTTTATAAAAGAAAAATAGTTTGGAATGATTACATTGATAAAATAGTTAAATAAGATAATTAAAATTAAGTTAAAGTAAACGTGGCAAAATTAAGTTTAAAATCATAAAATGAAGAAAAAGTAAAGTTTAAATATGCAAACGATGCATCCTAAATGATAGTGCTATATCTGTATTGCAGTATAATGCGATGTCTACAAGATACTTTTTAATTTTATTACCCCAAAAAAACCTCCACTCAATAGCACCGAGCAGAGATCTACGAAGGGCCTTCAACGATCGACGGTGAGCAGAGCAAGGTATGTTGTTGTAATTTTTATCTTAGTTACTCTCTTTATTTTTGGTTTGCTGCATCAATGGAAATGGAAACCTTCAGTGTTCTTTTCCCATTTTTTTTTTTTGCTATTAATCAGCGTTTAATGTTCCTCTTTTAAACATGGGATTATCAACACAATTTCTCTTTCTCATGTCTTAAATTAATTTTACATTGTGTCAATTTCAATATTTCTTATTTTTTCTCTTGCTACCTACAACTTATTTTGATAACCAGATGGTACAGCAAACGCTTGTTAATTACAATTAAGTAACTAAATATCAAATACCTCTTCTTCATATAATTGATTCATATCCATATGTATACTTAGTTTTTTTTTTATTTTTTTTTACCTATTTTAAGAAGTTATATTTTGTATTTTTGTACATTTAGTATGACAAATATGAATTGAAAACTCTACCTATTTATAAGAACAATTTAATTTGATAACCCATAAACATTTTTCATTATCCTTTTCGTACATAAATACTATGTTAAACATTTTTAAATATGTTAGTGGAACAAATCGAACTGTAAAATATAATTGAAATGATTCTCTAAATTTATTCTTTTTACTATCATGAGGCAATGTAGATTAGTCTAGGACACCTTAAGGTCTATAGTGGGTTACCAAAATCTAGTTTTTTTTTTTTTCTTTTGGTAACAGGATGGGTGGGTATAGACGAAGAAGGCAACACCAACTAGCTCCTTCTTTACAAATCGTCTGCACTGATCGTAACGATTTTGCTTAGGATAGGGTGCAGAAATCACCATAATATAGTTTCAGTGTTTAATTAAAATTTCTATTGGCGCTTTTTTTTTTTATTTTTCTTGGATTTTCCCTTCATTCTACCTATCTGCACCATACTTTGGTTATGTGACATTTTCGTGGCTAGAAGCAAACCCCACCCCATTTTCCCTGAGCTAAGACCGAAGCATAGCTAGGTGTGCAAAGCCCGCTTCGATGTCATGAAATCTTAGTCAATTTTCCACCATGGCTAAGAATCCCAAAAATGATGTCCATCAATCGTTACATGGCTGAGTCAAGAGTCATCGAATTTTAACATTTTTGTCCTGCAGATATGTTATCTAGGGGAGTTTCTCCATGTGAATTACTTCACTCAAAATTGTGGAAATGCGGACCTGATTTTCTTTTACTTAGTCCTTCCTACTGGCCGCCCCTTCCTAGTTTGAGTCAGGAGTTGACAGAAAGGTGGAAAAATGCTTTGTTAACCTTTTCAAAAATCACTGATTTATCAATCGAATGTAAATTTATAAATTCATTTCAAAAAATGCAACGTATATACGCATACATTTACAAATTTGGTACCAAAGATGGTAGAAAAGTTCAGCCTCTCACTTCGGAAGGTTTAAAATGTGGTACTCAACTACTGATTCGTATGGTACAGCGGATTCATTTCGCCTTAGAACGCAAGCTGTTGGAAAACAATAAAAACATCACTTCATCATCAAACATATACTCACTTTTATCATTTGTTGATCAATTTGGACTTCTGCGTGTAGGCGGACGGCTTGAAAAATCTACACTTGATTTTGGATCTCGTCATCCAATCATTTTGCCCAAAAAACACCCGCTTACTTGCGCTATAATTGAGTATTACCATAAAAAACTTCTTCATGCAGGCCCACAATCATTACTTGGATCGACTCGACTTAAATATTGGCCAGTTGGAGGACGCAAAATTGTTTGTCGCGTAGTTAATAAATGCATCAGGTGTTTCCATGTTAGACCGAAAATTGCTGAGCATATAATGGGACAACTACCATCGGAGCGAGTTCAGTCTAGTCGTACATTTTTGATAACTGGCATTGATTTTTGCGGACCTTTCTTCTATCGACCTGATACCCGCAATAAAGGACCCATAAAATCTTATATATGTATGCTTGTTCATCTGCTTTTCCACAAAGGCTTCCCATTTGGAATTGGTCAAGGACCTATCGACACCGTCTTTTTTAACCGCACTTACTAGGTTCACTTGTACACGTGGGAAACCCAAAGTAATTTGGTCAGACAAAGCAACTAATTTCGTAGGTGCTAAAAACGAATTGTCTGAATTGGCGAAATTGTTTTCAAATGAGCCGCATCAGGAGGCCGTGAAGCAGCAATGTCTCAGCAACGGCTTTGACTGGAAATTCATACTCCCTCGTTCACCCTATTTTGGGGGGCTCTGGGAGTCCTCAATTAAGGCAGTAAAGTATCATTTATTCCGCACGATTGGATCTGCTTTGTTGTCATTTGAGGAGCTCAGAACTTTAATATGTCAAATTTCAGCAATTATTAATTCTCGTCCCATTTGTCAACTTACAGCATCCTGACGATCTTGAAATTTTGACTCCCGCACACTTTCTAATTGGTGCACCTTTAACAGCAGCTGTTGAACCAGATGTTACTAACCTTAATGTGAATACTCTAGGGCGCTGGTAGCGTGTTTGCTACTTACAACAGACGTTTTGGCGAAAATGGAGCTCTGAATATCTAAGTCTTCTACAACAGCGCAGCAAATGGCGATCGTCGACAGAAAACATTCAAACTGGCACAATGGTTCTGCTAAAAGATGAAAACTTGCCTCCTCTGAGATGGCAGATGGCTCGAGTTGTTCATTCAATCACCGGCGAAGATGGTGTCGTTCGTGTGGTCGTTTTGCGAACGAGCAGTGGTATCACAAAAAGAGCAATCCGAAAAATCTGCGTACTACCAATCGATAATGATGCTGTTGGAAGCTTGAACCTTCCAAAGGCGGGTGGATGTTCGAAGCAGTAATAGAATTTTGTAGCTTCTTATCAATTTTAATTTACGATATATTTTCATATTAATGGCAACCCTAAATTCTATGAACATTTGTAACAGTACTTAAAGCTTTCTGATCAGGTCATTTTTCTAACATGTAAATTTAAGTAAGTTAGTCTTTAATTTTGTATCATACGAGACACATTGTCTACGCGAGAACTATCATTAAAGAAAAGTTGTATAAAAAACCTAAGCGTTTTTATTTCGGTTCGAAAATTACTGGTAGCAAAAAGGCTTGCTATCAACAAAACCAATATTAATTAGATAACATGTAATTTAAGTTTAATTTCTTTGCTTAATTTTTTTTATAAATTAGTTTTTTTTTTTTTGGAAAATTTGTATTAACACCATATAATCATAATAATACTTTCTATTTAATTTGATATTAAAATTAAAAAAAATTATAAAAGAAGAAAAAAAAAAAAGAAAAGAAGAAAAGAAAATGACATTAAAGGAAATTAAATTAAAGCAAAATTAAATTTCTTTTTTAAAATAATGAAGATCTACTAGGCGGTGGGCTTAGGGGGGGATGCCAGGGTGGTAAGATCGTGATGCCATCGGGAGGGATGTAAGGAAAATGACCTGGGGTTTTTCTACTCCCCGTTTTTTTTAACAATTTTTTTTTGTAAGGAAAAAAAAATTATTAAAAGATTTTTTTTCTATGTCACGCAGTGAGGCGACGCACAGTGGATGGATTTGTATGGAACGGCGGCCATAAATAGTAATAATTGCGCTTAACTCTTGAAATTTGGTGCAGATGTTTTCAAAGTAAAGAGAACAAAAATTGGTGATTTTTAAAAAAATCGGTTCAAGGACACGCCTACCTTCCATACAAAGGTGGGATGAAGTTGTGACTTTTTTTCAAAGTTGGTATCAGTTTTCATTAATTTGGCAGAGTTGATTTCAAAAATGTTATTAATTTTTCAATATCTCTTATAGTTTTAAAATTATTACAGAAAAACCAAGAAACGGTGGCCATAAACAGTAAGAATAGCGTCAGAGTCTTGAAATTTGTCACAGACGTTTTTTAGGTTAAATTAACAAAAATTTATGAATATGAAAAAAATCGGCCAACGCCTACCGCCCATACAAAAGTGGGATGTGATTGAGACTTTTTTCAAAATTGGTATCAATTTTCATTAATTTGGCAATGCTGATTTCAAAAATGTTACAAATTGTGCAATATCTTTTATAGTTTTCAAGTTATTAAAGAAAAACTGAAAATTCAATAAAAAACCTAATTTGAAAAATAGATAAAAAACAGCAATGTTTTTTTAAATTTATTTTAATCGTCTTCTTCATAGACTTCAAGCATTTCTTGTGCCTCTGGTGATAACTCTTTATATTTTTATCTCGCTTTCTTCGAATTCGGGTAAGAGGATCAGAAGAAATCAGCAAATAATGCAAAACATGTTCGTTGTTTGCTACTCTAGAGCAACACCTGCTGTTGTGCAACCTCGTGTTTTTAAAAACTATATTTGATGCTTCCTGAGCTTCTTCAGAAAGACGTCCAATTGGAACTTCTAGTTCTTGCATTATTTGACTTCCCTGCATTAGAACTTTGTGCACGGAAGGAGGCATGTTGTACCAATTGTAGTCCTTTTTATAAAGTTTCACAGTTTTTTGGGTATAATTGGAAGCCAGAACTTGTAAAATATTCTACCACATTTGTTTTGATAAAATAACTGTAAAATATTAATAGCAAAATCAATATTCGGCCGCAATAACTTTTGAAACACTGTACGTTTAGTTTCTAATGAAAACATAAGTTTTTTCTGAACATCTATTATAAACATAAAAAACATAAAATAAATTTATTGGAAAATATATAAATATAGAATGATAACTATCATAATTAAAGACACAAGAATTTAAAATAAATTTTTTGGAAATATATTACGATAATAATAATAACAAAAATATTTATAATCCGACCCCCTATACCCCCAATGCTACACCATCTATATCTGCACTACGCTATGTTTAGTTCTAAAAAAGCGAAAGCAAAGAGGGATGAAAAAAGAAAAAACAGCCTTAACCAGTTTCCCTCCACTTGAGGGAACTCCTATCTAAATTCAACCAACTTCTTTCACAATGTAAGCTTTTACAATTTATAAAATTTTTGTTATGCATTGCAAAATGCGAAGATACACAAATATTTTTTCCTTCAAATATTGCAATAGAAAAAAATTCTTTAAAAAAAAAGTTATGAATATGCGCATCTTTTTTTCTTATTTTGTTGACCATACCTTCGCACATAATATATAAAAAAAAATTTTAAATCTGGAGATATACTTTTTTGTTTTTTGCTGTTAAATATTGCGAAATTTTTGAATTATGACTTTTTCAGCCCTAATTTTTAAAAAATCAGCATAATTCACACATAAAATAAAAGACTTCAAGCAAACAATTTTTGAATAGTACAATTAATGAACTTTATGCCAGTATGCAATTTTGGTAAATTGCGATACAAATAAATTAGTGAAAGCATTTAATAAAAGTCGATATATTTTGTTCCATCTAAAACTACATTAGGAAAAACCTGATAAAAAAAAAGTTATGAATATGCGTAGCTTTTTTTTTTTTATTTTGTTAACCATACCTTCGCACATAATATAAAAAAAAATTTTAAATCTGGATATATACTTTTGTGTTTTTTTCTGTTATAGTTTTAAAATTTTTCACTTTTACCATTTTTCATTCTAATTTTTGAAAGTTCCGTAAAATTCATACATATATGGCCGATAAAAGAAAACTAAATTAATTTTTATAAAGTAGAAACAATGTACTTTCAGCCAATATGCTACATTATTGCATTTTGTTTCAAACAAGTTAACTAGAGCACCCTATCTAACAGTTGCTTATATAAAAAAATTCATAGAAAATTTTTGGAGTATAAAGTTCAACTTTGAGCCCACTGTGTCGCTAAATCCAAAACAAATTTAAAACTTTTATAGTTTTTTTTTTCATTCCCTAAGTATTACGTATATCTGACGATTGTACTACAACCGCGTTTCCGCCGCGGGTGGAGTCTCGCATCAGTCTCAGTTATTAGTTTGTTTGTACATGTATACGAAAAATTGCAAGTATTAAAAAACTAAACGATGCATCACATCGAATTTTTACCATAATAGATAAAAAATCTTCATCACATATTGAATTTCCTTGTGTTTCTTTTTTTTTCAGTAATTTTTTTTTACTTCATTTTTTACTATAAGATTATTATAATGCCACACCCGTTACATTTGGGTGTCACACCCGTTACATTTTGAAGTAACTTTGTATATATTATTTAAAAAATTATGTTAAAAGTTTTTCATCATTTTAATAAAAAACATATCAAATATTTCTAAAATGATATCAATTTATCACTCATTCCTGCAATATTTTAGGCAATTTCAACTCAAACTCAAAATATTTAACAAAGAGGTTTTTTCAACGTCGCACCCGTTACACACTTTAAAACATTTTCCGAACTTATAACATTAGATGTCAAATTTTTATACTTTTAATAAATATCGGAGATTGCAAGAGATTATATTGTATTCTCACAAAAGATTTGAATGAAAATAAGAGTTAAACTGTCACACCTGAACCCTGGAAGTGTCGATATGTACATGTGTTTATAAGGCATGTTCAAAAAAAAAGCCATGTTCTAGAATACTTCAAAAACACTCGATTTTCGAAAACTTATTCATACTCGAGCATATCTTCATTTAAAAAAATTATAAAAAAAATAGTCCTATTTTTAATATTTTTTTTAAATTTTTTTTTCGATTTTCGTTATTAAACATAAGAAATATCGAAAAAAAATCAACCGCTATTTTTAAGCCTTTATAGAAAAAAATACGAATATATTTTCGAAAATCGAGTGTTTTTGAAGTATTCTAGAACATGCCATTCATTTCAACAAGTCTAGTGTTTATGTTATGATTCGATATTCAGTTATCATTACGTAAGTAGCTAATTCTGCGAGATACTTGAAAAAACTCATCCATAACTCTTTCGACATTGATTTTGATATCACGATTTATATTTAGCGAGGCTAAGCCGTTCAGCCGATCTTCGGACATAGTTGATCTGAGGTGTGTCTTTAGACGACGTAGCGCTGAAAAGGAGCGTTCATTTGTTGCTGTTGTCACAGGCAAAGTTGCCATAACACGAAGCATTTGATGGACATTTGGTAACGCGTCTTCATTGCAAATATCCAGTGCTTCGAGAGAATTTTTGATATCTTGCCCGGCACTGCGTTGGCGCCAAAGTTGAACTTCATTTATCCACATGTCACGTGAACTATCATGCAAAATTTAAATATATAAATATATAAAAAAAATCGCTCGTGTTACTTAGCCTTAGCGACGCGCAGAGGTCCCAAATCATGTTTTTTGGTTCAAAAATAGCTAAAGAGCACAAATCTTGTCGAAAATTAAAAACTCGGGCTCCGACGATTTATTGGCATTTTAGTTCTTTCATTTAAAAAATTTAAATTAATTAAAAAAATTGTTGTGTCTTTTTGATTTTTCGTTCAAATATCAATAAAAAACTATGTGCAAAAACTCTCAATAGCGGGGGGGAGTATGAACCCCCAAAACCCCTAAAATTTTAAGACCATTTTCCCGCGACTTTGCGTGCCAAACCGATTCCGATTTTTCAAGTTTTCAAAACCGAGAGATTTGCTACGAAGTAGCTAAAAATCGAATTTTTAATAATAAAGCCTCTGCTCAGTAAAGAAATTGACTAAACTAAAAAAGTGCAGATTGAGACATAAAAAGCGCAAAAGTTACAGAAAAATAATTGAATCTACCAAACTTTCCATTAATGGTGATGACCGTCCATTTGCCAAAGTCAAAGTTTTTGATGGTTGGCTTGCTGGACTCATGAGCTAGTGTTTCGGTCTTAGGAAAAAATTGTCTGACATTTGTGGAAAACACAAAATTTTTATAAAGCCTCTAAAAACGTTCTTATCTACGGCTGATGGAAAAAAGCAAAATTTTATTGGTTATTGTGACCTTACTGTCACCTATAAAAATATTACAAGAACTATCAATTTTTATATTGCACCATCGCTCAGCCAAGAGGCGTATTTTGGAGTAGATTTTTGGCAAGCATTTGCTATAGCTCGAGAAACTTTTTCACAAATAAACTCACTTAGTATTAGTGAAAACCCAGCAGAAACACTTGATTTTCATATTCTTTCACCAGAAGAACAACTTGAGCTTGACAAAGTTATTTTGCAGTTCCCCTCTTTTGAAAAACTCGGTTTGGGTTGCACAAATTTACTCGAGCACCATATAGACACTGGAAACGCTGTGCCAGTTAAAACGAGACATTTTCCTCTGTCACCTCCAAGGCAAGAAGAAGCATATCAAGAAGTTGATAAGCTTCTGAGTATGGGAGTAATTGAGGAATCGAATTCACCATGGTGTAGTCCTGCAGTTTTAGTGCGCAAACCGGGAAAAATAAGGCTCTGTATCGACTCGCGCAAGCTCAATGATTTGACTAAAAAGGATTATTATCCGTTATCCTATATCAATGGATTGCTAACTAGACTAAAAGACACATTTTTCATAAGCGGAATTGATTTGAAGGATGCATTTCTTCAAATAAAATTTTCCGAATCTTCGAAAGAAAAAACTGCATTTGTCATCCTTGGAAGACCCTTATACCATTATAAATTTATGCCCGTTGAGCTATGTAACGGGCAAGAGACAATGAGCCGTCTGATGGATAAGGTTATTCCATCGAGGTTTCGGGAAAACGTCTTTGTTTATTTGGACGATCTGCTTGTTTGTAATTCTGATTTCGAAAGTCACTTGAAGCTATTGTCTGAGGTTGCAAGATGTCTGAAAAGTGTCAAATTGACCATAAATGTAACCAAGAGTAAATTTTGTCAAAAAGAAATAAAATACTTGGGTTACTGCATAGGCCATGGGTGCTTGAAGGTGAACCCTGAAAAGGTCAAAGCCATCCGAGAGTTCCCAGCGCCTAAATCCCCTCGTCAAGTACGACGCTTTATTGGCATCTCAAATTGGTATCGATCTTTCATAAGTAATTTTTCAAATTGGCTGGTCCGTTGACAGACTGTCTTAAAAAGAAACTAGGTCGTTTTCTGTTGACGGAAGAGGCTATTGACTCCTTTGAAAAAATTATAATCGCGCTTTCTTCAGCCCCTGTGCTGGCTTAACCAGATCTTACACGCGAATTCGCTATTCAGTGTGACGCGTCTCGCATTGGTGTAGGCGGTCTGCTTTTCCAACTTGATGATGACGGTAAGGAACACCCTATTGCTTTTGTTTCGCAATAGCTCAACATAACTATACGGTTACAGAGCTTGAATGCATGGCCGCAGTGGTGTGCATTAAGAAGTTTCGTCCTTATATTGAGGGTTCGCCTTTTCGAGTCATAACCAACCATTCGAGCCCTAATTGCCTTATGTCTCAAAAGGACTCAAACAACTGACTTTCGCCCTGGAGCTTAGCATTGCAATGCTTCGATTTTAAAATCGAGCACCGCAAAGGATCCTTAAATGTAGTCCCAGACGCCTTGTCTCGTTTCGATGTAGACGAAATTTCGACGCAAACCCTTACGTCAGATATCGACCTTTCTTCACCGGAGTTTAATTCCACTGAATACCAAAATCTACGCAAAATCATCACTGAAAATAAATCCTCTTTGCCTGAATTGTATATTGATGAAAATGACAAACTTGTATACAAGCGTGTTAAGTTCAGACGAGGAATTGAAAACGAAGAGAATGATTTGTGGAGATTGTGGTTACCAAAAAATTAGGCCGTGGAAGCCATTAAAGTTGCTCACGACTCAATTTCTGGTTGCCATGGCGGCTATGTCAAAACACTTGCGAGGGTCCGTCAAAAATACTTTTGGCCTTCCATGGTGAAAGATATAAAAACTTATGTCGGAAATTGTGACACTTGCAAATGCGCCAAACCAACAAATAAAATTTTGCGACCACCTATGGGCAGCGCCTTTCTGACTGAACGTAATTTCAACGATTATATTGTGACTTTTTGAGTCCTTATCCCATGAATAAAACAACGATAAGCACTTCTCTTTTCATTGCACTTGACCATTTAACGAAATATATTTTTCTTAAGCCAATACGTGCTGCAACCACTACGAATGTAATCGATTTTCTTCAAACGGATGTTTTTCATTTGGTGTGCCTCAGTTTATCCATAGTGATAATGGCAGACAGTTCATATCAAAAGATATGCAGCAATTTTTCTCTGACTATGGCATAAGCCATATTAAAACTGTCCTTTATTCGCCTCAGGCAAACGCCTCCGAGCGTGTCGATCGATATATTCCCCAAATTCTTTCAATTTTGCGCAGTGACTACCATTCATCGATAAAATGCTACCCATACTTTGCTGTTTTTGGACAGAATATGTGCCAACATGCTTCGTCTTATGATTTGCTGCAAAAGCTAAATTGCTTCAATACCGGTGATGTTGAAATTGAAAATAATTCCGATCGTCTTAACCGAGTGCGAGAGAAAATTTGCAAAAACTTGGCAATCGCACATGAAAAGGCTACCAAAACCTACAATACTCGATCTAAACCTGTCAATTATCGCGTAGGCCAGGAGGTTTTTAGAGAAAATATTAGCCAGAGCAATTTTGCAAAAGGCATCAATTCTAAATTCAACCGAAAGTTTTTGAAGTGCCGAATTAGGAAGAAAATTGGAAATGCGTTGTATGAATTGGAGGATTTGAATGGAAACTACGTTGGAACGTTTCACGCAGATAAAATACAACCATAAGGCTGTAATTTGATTTTTTTTTTATTTTCGTACATTGCTTTGATTTTGCCCGGCTAGCTCAGTCGGTAGAGCATGAGACTCTTAACCTCAGGGTTGTGAGTCGAGCCCCACGTTAAATATAAAGTACGGTCAGGAGCCAAATTAATACACTCAGAAAAAAAAGTTGTGATTCCAACAATTTTATACTTTGGCCCAACAATTTCCGTAGGTTAAAATGAACTCAATAACTTAAATTCTTATATTAACAATAAAAATGTTAGCCGTAAAGTAAGAACTTTTATTTTTGGCTTAAATATAAAAATTGTCAATACTTCGGAAAAATAAATTGTTGTCTCAAGAACGAGATTAAAAAAAACCAACAATTTGAATTATTGTGGCAAGATTGTGTTGTTAATAAAGATTGTAAAAATAGTTGTTGCTTCAAATATTAAGAGTGTTGCATTTAAAAAAAAATTTAAATTCATATATTAAAAAATGTTTTTTAGCGATATGGTAAAAGTAAATTTATTTATTTAAAAAGCATATAAAAGTACAATATTTAAAGAGTATTCTGTAAAAATTTAATTAAAAAATATTGCAAAATAAGCCATTGGCAGCAAATTTCTGCGGACGCCTAAAAAAAGGTAGTTTGCGGTGGACAAGATATCTCATCACGTTATCATCTGAAATCAAAAAAAAAAAACTTTCTTTAGCTTATCAGTTTTTAAAGGTATTGACGAAGGGTATTTTTTCTTTGACGATTTTTAAGATTTTGGCATAATTTTTAAGCCAAAAAACGAATTTTTTTTAAAAAAAAAAGACTAAAATCAGTGTATTATTGCAGAACTGGTTATAATGAAAAAAAAAAAAAACTCCTCGACATTACCTGGTTTTATATGTATTAAAGGAGTGTGTTCAAGAAAATCGGTCTAGTAGTTTTCGAGAAAAAGTGTCCACCGACTTTGAAAAGTTAGTTTCGAGAAAATAACGTTTAAAGTTTTAGCACTGTCTTTTTTTTTCATATACTTACACAGAATCATCGAGACTCAAGACACTGTATCTTCGTCAGTTTTACTCCAATCGACCTCAAATATCAACAGGATACTTTTGAAGAGTTATACTATCAAATTATATACAGCTCAAGGGTGGAGCATCAATGAAACTTACAATAACTTCACTTTCACTTTCCATTTCACTTTTTTTTCAATTTATAAAACGAACCAACTCGATCAGAGCTAACTACGCAATAAAATTTTTTTTCAATAAATTTTGCTCAAGCGACAAATTTACAGTTAGTTTTCCAAAACTTTAAGAATAAATTGTTGTGGCAAGAATTTTATTTCTTAGCCCGAGAATTAGTTTTTGAAATCAAAAACATTCACATTTTTCATTGTTATGCCAATTGTTTTTATTCTTGATAATAATTGTAAGCTCAAGAATTTATTGTTGAATTAACAATTGCATTTTTAAAGGTCAATACGATCACAAAAATATTTAACACAAAAATTTTATTTTTGGGCCAACAATTTTCCGTTTTTAAAAATGTTTAAGAAAAATAAAATAGTTTTCATAAGAACTTTATTTTTAAATTGATAGTTCGATTCTTAAAAAATCAAAAACGAGTTTTTGCTGGAAGAAATTTTTGTTAAATCAACAATTTTTAGCACACAATTTTTCAAGAGTGTAAAAATTCTTCGGATAACAATGTTTTTTTTTCTGAGTGTATTGTTAAAATTGAAAATGAAAATGTTATTCCTGTTTGATATTTGTTATATTTCTGATGAAAGAAAACATATAACAAAGCAGGTTTGTAACGAATTTATCGGAGCACCTTGTTTGCTATAATTAAAAAAATATGCTCTACTGTTCTTGCAAGCGGTAAAAACACACCACTCAAACGATTTTCTTTTTTTGTTTTGCCAAGCTATTTTTTTTTTGTTGCAAGACAATAAAATGTATGTATGTATATTAGGGTGTTTTTTTTCAAACTTTAGGACAGAGATTTTGTTTATTTTTTCCTATATTATAGCTTGAGGAATAAAAATAATTGTCCCAACATTTGAGCTTCCTAGCTCTAACCATAAAACTGCGCGGACAGAGTTTATGTCCAATTCCGTTGAAATTTAACGAAAAAACCGACTTACTAAAACGTAGAAAAAGTCTGCTTTAGGTGCAAAGATATAGCGTTTTGGGTTTTTAGTTGAATGGGGCTCGCCACCCACTGTTGTAAAACCACGCCCACATTTCTCGTGTGACTAAAAATGCGGAAAAAATACACCCGAAGGAGGTATTTTTATTTGTTTTTAAAAAAATTTGCGGTGCTGTGTGCCTATATAATAGAATCGGGTTTGAAGAAAATTCTCCCAAAATTTCAGCTTCCTAGATCAAACCTGCGAACCGCGCAATCACTTTGTTTTTTAGTACGATTCGTATGAAAAACGAAAAAACAAAACAACGAAAAACAAATTTTTTTTTGCGTTTTAGTAAATTTTCTGATTTTCGTTGTTTTGCTTTTTCGTTTTTCATACGAATTGTACTAAAAAACAAAGTGATTGCGCGGTTTGCAGGTTTGATCTAGGAAGCTGAAATTTTGGGAGAATTTTCTTCAAACCCGATTCTATTATATAGGCACACAGCACCGCAAATTTAAAAAAAAATAAAATAAAAATACCTCCTTCGGGTGTTTTTTTTTCCGCATTTTTAGTCACACGAAAAATGTGGGTTTGGTTTTGCAACAGTGGGTGACGAGCCCCATTCAACTAAAAAACCCAAAACACTATATCTTGGCACCTAAAGGAATTGGACATAAGCTCTGTCCGCGCAGTTTTCAGGTTAGAGCTAGGAAGCTCAAATATTGGGACAATTATTTTTATTCCTCAAGCTATAATATAGGAAAAAATAAACAAAATCCCTGTCCTAAAGTTTGAAAAAAAACACCCTAATGTATATATCCAGACATATTAAGTGTAAGAAAAAAAAACCGTAAATACAAGCAGTAAGCCGACCGTTGAGTGGCAACAGGTTGCCAAAACGCTTCGTAGTGTCAGTTGCCGAAAAATACCCAGCGTGCGCGGACGTCGCAAAAATAAAAGTTGCCGAAAATTATTCAACGTGCGCGGTCGAGTCTGCAAAACAAAAACATTGCAAATAAATGATAAAACAAAAATGATAGAATCTTATGAAGTGAAGAAAATCATAAAAAAAGAATTCAAAGTAGTTCTCTAACTCTTGAAAAAAAAAATCAATAAAATAAACTCTGTGAATATAACAATAAAAGCTGTGTGTTGAGAAATTTTTAAGTGGAAAATAGAAAAAACCTGCATAACATTTTTTTTAGAAAAATTGTCATGCGTAAAATTTTTAAATTGCAAAAAGTAAAGAAATTGCAACAATTCTATTATAAAACAATTAAAGCTACAACAAATGCGACGACGCCCAAAAGAAGTGTACAACAACACCAGCAGCAGCTGGTGGAAATTTTATTTTTAAACAAATTTTTCTCAAATCATTGCAAAAATCTTGCGCAATTTTTTTTATTGTGAAAGTGTTGCAAAATATACGTTACAACAACAACAAAGAATATCTAAATAAACAATTTGTTGTTGACTTTTCCATCTACCACAACAAAACTGTGTGTGTGAAGTTGTGGAAAGTTGTGTGAAAAATTGAAAAACTCGAACGAAATTCGTGGATTGATCCCTTTGCTGTGCTGTCTAAATCGGCACATAAAATCTTTTGGTTTCGCTTAGCGGTGTGAAAAAATTTCATGAGTTTAACCGCAACGCCGTGGAAACTTGAGAAGTTGACAAAAATTAAAAATTTGAATTTGACCAATTTGACATTTTTTTTAAAAAAAATTTGACAAAATTAACAAACTAATAACCAATTGAAATTAACTATCGTTAAAACATTTGTGTAACAATAAAAATTAAGAAGAAACATAATAAAAACTTTTGGTTTGTTTTGAGACTAATAATTATTATATTAATAATTTTTGTATTGAACTTTTTAGTCATTTTTACAACCAACATGACAAAGATAACAAGTGGATCAATTTAACCTGGTAATTGGTGACATATGTTTCGGCTATTACCACGTATATACATATTTATATGCATATACATAGCCTCATCAGACCAGTTTTGGTTAAGTTGTACTGAGAATCGAACACCCGACCGTATGCATTTTTGAATTGCGACGGCCGCTCTAACACTTGAGCTATTGGGTATGTGACCTTGATGTGTACAAAGTGCGTGTTTCTTTGGAGTTCGCACGTATTGTTCCATTTTTCTTGTTATCTTTCTGAGTTATGTTCAGTTGACATAGCTCTTTTTAAGCTTATTTGGCTTATACATGTGCTATGATTTTTATAATTTTATTTTCATATAATTTCAAAGTTCTGGAAAATTTTCCAGCTACTTTTTTTATTATTATTGAAAAATTGGCGGGTTCTCCATATTAAGAATTTTGGTTTGTTTTGAGACTAATAATTATTATATTAATAATTTTTGTATTGCACTTTTTAGTCATTTTTACAACCAACATGACAAAGATAACAAGTGGATCAATTTAACCTGGTAATTGGTGACATATGTTTCGGCTATTACCACGTATATACATATTTATATGCATATACATAGCCTCATCAGACCAGTTTTGGTTAAGTTGTACTGAGAATCGAAGCACATGTATAAGCCAAATAAGCTTAAAAAGAGCTATGTCAACTGAACATAACTCAGAAAGATAACAAGAAAAAATGGAACAATACGTGCGAACTCCAAAGAAACACGCACTTTGTACACATCAAGGTCACATACCCAATAGCTCAAGTGTTAGAGCGGCCGTCGCAATTCAAAAATGCATACGGTCGGGTGTTCGATTCTCAGTACAACTTAACCAAAACTGGTCTGATGAGGCTATGTATATGCATATAAATATGTATATACGTGGTAATAGCCGAAACATATGTCACCAATTACCAGGTTAAATTGATCCACTTGTTATCTTTGTCATGTTGGTTGTATAAATGACTAAAAAGTTCAATACAAAAATTATTAATATAATAATTATTAGTCTCAAAACAAACCAAAAAATTCTTAATATGGAGAACCCGCCAAATTTTCAATAATAATAAAAAAAAAAAAAAGTAGCTGGAAAATTTTCCAGAACTTTGAAATTATATGAAAAATATAATTATAAAATCATAGCACATGTATAGGCCAAATAAGCTTAAAAAGAGCTATGTCAACTGAACATAACTCAGAAAGATAACAAGAAAAATGGAACAATACGTGCGAAATCAAAAGAAAGACGCACTTTGTACACATCAAGGTCACATACCCAATAGCTCAAGTGTTAGAGCGGCCGGTGCAATTCAAAAATGCATACGGTCGGGTGTTCGATTCTCAGTACAACTTAACCAAAACTGGTCTGATGAGGCTATGTATATGCATATAAATATGTATATACGTGGTAATAGCCGAAACATATGTCACCAATTACCAGGTTAAATTGATCCACTTGTTATCTTTGTCATGTTTGTTGTAAAAATGACTAAAAAGTTCAATACAAAAATTATTAACATAATAAAAACTGATTAAATACAAAACTAAGTGAAAACGCAAAACCCAAAGAATAATTCAAAAAATTATAAAAATCCGCAAAACATTTTCTAATAAAAATTCGTAATAAAATTACATTTTAATTAAAATCAAGACATATAAAATTCCTGCAGACCAAAACACAACAAACAACAAAAATAACCGCTGCAGCAGCCAGCATCAACATCGGCAACAACAACAAGCAACGTGGTACCCCAGGAAAATAAGTATTTTATTTAGTTTAGTATTCATTTTGAGAATAGGAAAAATTACACAAGTTTTAACTGATGTAAATTTTTGTAACGTGTAATTATATTAACTAGTTTCGCCGAGTGGTTGAAATTCAACCATTAAAAATGCTTTTGGTGTTAAAGAACTGATATAAAAAAGATCTATTATTTGTCATTGCTTTCAAAAATAAAAATCATGGCAACATGCTGAGAATAGGTATAGACCTATCTTTATCCCTTCCTTAGAATTCAATATACCAAATTTCTTCAATATCAGTCAATTAGTTTAGTTAAGAAAACATATTTTCCTGTTAAAGGCGTGGTGCCATCCACTTAAAACATTTTTTTTTCTCAAGACTCAATCTATCTCCATATCAAATTTCATCAAAATCGGTCCATTATTTTAGCTGTGAGAACATATTTTCCTATTGAGAGTGTGTCTCTCTCCACTTTAAATTTAAAATGTTTCCTTAGGGTTCAATATATTTCTGTACCAAACTTCAATTGGCTTATTAGCTTAGTCCTGAAACGTTTTATTCTGTAAGGGGCATGGCTCTATCCACCAAATGTTTTTACTCAAGAGTGGCTCAGTCGTGACACCGCTTTTTTCCATTAGTGGTGGTGTCACTTTCTTAAGGTTCAATCTATCTCCAAACCAAATTATACCCAATAGCTCAAGTGTTAGAGCGGCCGTCGCAATTCAAAAATGCACACGGTCGGGTGTTCGATTCTCAGTACAACTTAACCAAAACTGGTCTGATGAGGCTATGTATATGCATATAAATATGTATATACGTGGTAATAGCCGAAACATATGTCACCAATTACCAGGTTAAATTGATCCACTTGTTATCTTTGTCATGTTGGTTGTAAAAATGACTAAAAAGTTCAATACAAAAATTATTAATATAATAATTATTAGTCTCAAAACAAACCAAAATTCTTAATATGGAGAACCCGCCAATTTTTCAATAATAATAAAAAAAGTAGCTGGAAAATTTTCCAGAACTTTGAAATTATATGAAAATAAAATTATAAAAATCATAGCACATGTATAAGCCAAATAAGCTTAAAAAGAGCTATGTCAACTGAACATAACTCAGAAAGATAACAAGAAAAATGGAACAATACGTGCGAACTCCAAAGAAACACGCACTTTGTACACATCAAGGTCACATACCCAATAGCTCAAGTGTTAGAGCGGCCGTCGCAATTCAAAAATGCATACGGTCGGGTGTTCGATTCTCAGTACAACTTAACCAAAACTGGTCTGATGAGGCTATGTATATGCATATAAATATGTATATACGTGGTAATAGCCGAAACATATGTCACCAATTACCAGGTTAAATTGATCCACTTGTTATCTTTGTCATGTTTGTTGTAAAAATGACTAAAAAGTTCAATACAAAAATTATTAACATAATAAAAACTGATTAAATACAAAACTAAGTGAAAACACAAAACCCAAAGAATAATTCAAAAAATTATAAAAATCCGCAAAACATTTTCTAATAAAAATTCGTAATAAAATTACATTTTAATTAAAATCAAGACATATAAAATTCCTGCAGACCAAAACACAACAAAAAACAAAAATAACCGCTGCAGCAGCCAGCATCAACATCGGCAACAACAACAAGCAACGTGGTACCCCAGGAAAATAAGTATTTTATTTAGTTTAGTATTCATTTTGAGAATAGGAAAAATTACACAAGTTTTAACTGATGTAAATTTTTGTAACGTGTAATTATATTAACTAGTTTCGCCGAGTGGTTGAAATTCAACCATTAAAAATGCTTTTGGTGTTAAAGAACTGATATAAAAAAGAGCTATTATTTGTCATTGCTTTCAAAAATAAAAATCATGGCAACATGCTGAGAATAGGTATAGACCTATCTTTATCCCTTCCTTAGAATTCAATATACCAAATTTCTTCAATATCAGTCAATTAGTTTAGTTAAGAAAACATATTTTCCTGTTAAAGGCGTGGTGCCATCCACTTAAAACATTTTTTTTTTCTCAAGACTCAATCTATCTCCATATCAAATTTCATCAAAATCGGTCCATTATTTTAGCTGTGAGAACATATTTTCCTATTGAGAGTGTGTCTCTCTCCACTTTAAATTTAAAATGTTTCCTTAGGGTTCAATATATTTCTGTACCAAACTTCAATTGGCTTATTAGCTTAGTCCTGAAACGTTTTATTCTGTAAGGGGCATGGCTCTATCCACCAAATGTTTTTACTCAAGAGTGGCTCAGTCGTGACACCGCTTTTTTCCATTAGTGGTGGTGTCACTTTCTTAAGGTTCAATCTATCTCCAAACCAAATTACATCAAAATCAGCTCAAATTTTTAACCGTGGAAACGTATTTTACTGTTGCAGGCATGGCTCCGCACTATTAGAAAAAATTTCATTCACATGCACTGCTTCTCTTCACAACCTTTACAACAAACAAAAAAAACAAGTGATTATGAGGTGTAAGGGCAGTTAAAAAAGGATGGATCCGTTTTGCAACTGCCTATTTATACATAGATAATTCTTACTCTCTCACAAACAAAGAGTTCGAAGTTATTGTATATCTAAACCCTGTGCATTCGATTATGTGGAAGATCGGCTAAGCTCAAATCATGAAGGTATGTTCTAATGAATCGCGCATAAAAGAAACAAAAAACAATTTTTAGTATTGAACGACCAAGCTTCAAAGAGCTATTTTTTGTCATCGCTCCCAAAAATTAAAATCATGGTATCATGTTACTTTATCCGTACCACTAACTCTTTGTCATCCTTAGGGTGCAATCTATCTCCATACCAAATTGCATCAAAAGTGGTTCATTGGCTTAGATATGACAACATATTTTCCTATTGGGGGCGTGGCACTGTATATTTTAAACTGAATACTTTTTCCCAAGATTAAATATATCCCTTTACCAAATTCTATCAAAATCGGTCTATTAGCTTAGCAGTGAAAATGATTTTTCTGTTAGGAGTGGTACCATGCTCACTAAAATAAGTCAGAGTTTTAAGAAATGTTTTTTAGGGTTCAATCTATATCCAAACCAAATTTCTTCACAATCGGTCCATTAATTTAGCCGTAGAAACGTTTTTTTCTTGTTCGGAGCAGTGCCACGCAAACCAAAATAACTTACAGTTTTTAAAAATCTGGTTTGGGATCAATCTGTATCCTAACTATTTAATCAAATTCGGTGCACTAGTTTAGTCATAGAGACGTTTTTTCTTGTTAGGGGCGTGGCACCGCCCACTCCAAACAAATATATTTACTTAAGGTTCAACCTATCTCCATGTCAAATTTCATCGAAATCGGTGAGACGGCTCAGCCGTGACAGCGTTTTTTCACATTAGGGGTTAATGCGTTTTGTATAGGGGAACCATGTAAATACCATATGTTCACTTTATTTTACTTGCCTTAATGGCAACTTATACACATGATTTTTTTTTTCTGCACATCTATAAAACAGTACCTTTCCAATGATATAAGTTTCATTCTCCTCTCTTTATAGTAAATACTTAAAAAGTGTACCACAAGATTCGATGTTCACGTATTAATATATAGATTAGATTACATGTAATTTAAGTTTAATTTCTTTGCTTAATTTTTTTTATAAATTACTTTTTTTTTTTGGAAAATTTGTATTAACACCATATATTTATAATAATACTTTCTATTTAATTCGAATTTAGGGGGGTATGTTAGGGTGGTAAGACCGTGATGCCATCGGGAGGGATGTAACGAAAATGACCTGGGGTTTTTCTGCTCCTTTTTTAGAAATTTTTTTTTGTAAGGAAAAAAAAATTATTAGAAGATTTTCTATGTGACGCAGTGAGGCGGCCTAGGGATACCGCGAACCTAGCCGGGTACTCATAGCGAGTGATTCCGTCTTTGTTTGCACGCGTATCACGGTTTACGACATTCTCTTAAGCAAATAACAGTACATCAAAAATTACACAGTCCTACAACAAATCCCTTTTTAAAGTACGAATAGTTTTCTATAAGATTTTTGTGTGCTGATTACTGAAAAAATAGTCAAAAAATCCTATCACGTAAGGTTTTTGAGCTATTCTAACGTAAAAGTGCAAAAACACTGTTTTTTGACATATTTGAGAGGTTATGTAGAACTGTTTTTTTTTTTTTTTTTTTTTGAAAAAGTTTGAGTGGGATCTTAAAGGACAATTCTTTTTCTTTCAAATACCGTTGAATTTTCTGAAATATCTTTTTTTTTCGACGAGTTACCGCATTTTGAAATTTTTCCTATACCTGAAAACTCATTAGGGACATTTGCATATGAAAAGATTTGAAAATGTGATAACTCGGCGAAAAAAAAAAGTTATTTCAGAAAACTTAACAGCATTTGGAAAAAGAAGAACTTTACTTTAAGATTTCACACTTAGTTTTTGAAAAATAGAAAAAAAACACGGTGCTACATCAGTGGCGTAGCGTGCATATGTGCCGCCCGGGGCGGAGAACTAATATGCCGCCCCCTTTCATGGGAAGGAAATAGAAAATTTTAACTACTTAGTTAACTAAAAAAAAAGGTCATCAGTTTTTACCTGCAAAAATTTGAAATACATTTCCAAGATATTGCTCTGCAGCAATATAATATAATATTACGATTTCATTTAACCGCGTAGGTATACATGTACGTGTGTACCTACAAAGTTCTCAGTAATGAATATGGGTAGCACTATGGCAAAATCGAAGCTTGAGTGCAGGTAACCATCCGCTTCCAATTCGAAACGGACTCGCTTCTTCGTATATTTTATCCAAAACGGAATCCGTTTCGGATCCATCTCATACTCGTTTTTGTATGAAATTCCTCTCGTCTTGAACTCGAAACGGACTTCATATACGGATCCGTTCCGATTCGCTTTTTGTAAATAAAGCGGATCCGTTCCGGAATAGTTTTTTGTAAACTAAAAGGATTCGAAACGGTCTCGTTTTTCTTAAGTAAAGCGGATTCGAAACGGACTCGTTTTTTTAAATAAAATGGACTCGAGACTGACTCAGAATAAAAAGCCATTCTGAATATAATAGTTGCCACAAATGCACACAACGCGGTATACAGCTTCAACACAAAATTATATTTAGAATAAGCGAATTTTAATTACGACCCAATAAAATATATCGATTTAGAAAATATCATCATACACAGCAGGAACGGAATGCTTTGGAGTTGTTTCAACTTGATATGGTTAACCAGTTTCCAATGAACTACTTATATGCACGTAAGGAATCAAACAAATTATAATCCGTATTATTTAAAAGAACGAATCTGCCTTGAATCCGTTTTAATTAAAAAAAATGAGATTGTTTCGAATCCGTTTTATTTAAGAAAAACGAGCCCGTAACGTATATGAAGTCCGTTCCGAGTTCGAGACGGATCCGTCGAAGCCTAAAAATCCGCATTCGTTTTTGTACACATTGGGTAAAAGAAATACCACAACAATATGGGTGGGATGGAAGAAATTCGAGTCACCCCTAAGTAATCGGTACTTTACACATTTGGGCATACCATTAAAATTAGTTGAGCATTTGATTAAAAATTTTCCATATTTGCTGAAAACACAAAAAACCTAAATTTGGAGAAAAACGCATAGTTATTAAGTTTTCAATAAATTAATTCTTACGAGTAAATAAATGCAAGTGTGTCGACATACATTCTTCTTACAATACAAGTTCATTAAATACAGTTATTTGTTCACACAATAAATATGACGGTTATTTCTGCATAATTAACTCGAATATTTTTTTTAGAGATGTGACAGTCTTCCAGCAAATGAGCAATATGTCTAAATGACATGAGTTATATTTAATCAACAAATTTTTGAAAAGACACTAGTCACATAAAAAGAGTTTATTTACAAATATCTTTTCATCACAAATATATGGAAATAAATTGAGCATTTCTTCCAGTCTCTGATGATTTCATTTTTGAGTTCTGTTAAAGTTTGATCCGCAAAGTCATAAATTTTACAATTTCAGAACAAAGTTTTGCATACAACTTTTTTTAATTCATATTAAATGTAATATCAGAAAATTCATTAAGAATCATCTCTGCCTTAGGCCCAACATAAATATTTTTGTCGTCAATGAATATATCGTCACCTAACATCAAGAAATTAAAAATCAAGTTTTTGATTTATTATTATGTATTTGACTAAACTACAAGATCCTATAAAATTTTTAAATGTAAGTTCAATAATAGCGATTTTTTTAACGAAATTCAAAAAGCTGTAACATGTGTCTGAATCTTATATAGTAAATACATAGGTGTAAAGCACCTGCTTTGACTTTTTTTCAATCTTTTACATATAATGAATTAATTCATAAATGAATTTCATAAATATCCAGTAAAAAAATACAAAAATAAAACACGTTTTTTAAAAATTTACTAAAAAACTTAAAATTTTAGTTCTGGCGAAAAGTCCTAGTAATTCAAAAAGATTTCAGATTTATGATAACCTTTGTTTTAAATATTGCACAAGCGTTTCAACGCTGTTATGTACGTCATTTTGTTCCATAAAAACAAATCCAAAAGTTCGTAACAAACATAGCACGAAAAACATGAAAAAAAAAAATTCTTTCGAAATAAACCTCACGTTGTGTTTTAAGCAAGATTGGAATACATTTTCTAAAATATATTTCAGTATGCAACGTTTTTTGCTTCTCCTGTTAAAAACTAAAAAGTGTTGTTGGATGTTAATTGACGATATGTGTCGTCTTGTTTGATATCAAAATCGTTTAAATTATTTACGTAAATGAATTGTTTTTAACAAAATTGTGCATTACTATTAGTAAATAGCTTCTGACGGCACGCAGCAATTTGTAAAATTTGGTATTTTCACTCTGAAATTTTTTGTTCAAATTATTTGTCAATCTCACTATGTATGATAATAAGTAAAAATATATTTATCTGGTCAAATTTAAGTTTTCGGAAATATTAATATTCAAATCCGAATTAGCATCAAGTTTTCGGGGTAGAAAATAATGCTGAAGTGGTCCCACTGTTCTAATATTCGAAAAAAATAATGGATACCATAATAAAATTTTCAAGTGCCAAAGAGTGGCAAAAATTTCTGTATACGTATGTATGTGTCCATTTGGCACCAAAGTGGTCGTTTTGGAAGCACTAACTAAGGGTCATGCACACAAGTGATGTTAAATGTGAGATTGCGACTTAAACAGGCAGTTTGATTTCCGTCAACCCGTTTATCAGATATTATTATATTTCTTGGCATGAAAACTCTAGAAAACATTTTCATGTTTGATATTGTGTCTGGTGCTATTTACAGTCCTGTACTTTTGAGGCTAATTAACTTCAATGATCCTCCAAGAGCTCTTAGGTTTTGTGTGCCTTTTTATTTGAAATCGGTTCGAAATAATTTTGCATCTAATGATCCTGTCTTTATAGCTTTAAAATTGGTTAGTAGATAAATTCAAATTCTAATTTTCTCAATTACAAAAAATGCCATGAAAACTTTATTAAATAGTATGTTTCTCTGGGGGAAAAGAGGGGGGAAATTCACTTTGAATTTAAGCTAAATAAGCACTTTAAGTAAAACTAAGAAAAAACACGGCGGTTCAACTTTCAAATGACTTTATTACTTAAGACACAATTCGTAAGTAAAAAGGTTACATTATTGTACAATTAAAGAGAGGGAGCGAGAAGCGCAGCCCAATAGAAAGAAAAACTTAACGAACACCACTATGCCGGTATTAGGGCATAGGGTGTTCATTATTGGCGTAAACATGCCGCCCGCCTTGCAGGAATGCAATATCAAAAAATTGTATATATATAAAAATAAATAATAATGGTACGGGAGTCCTAAAGGTAGAATGCGCAGACCTCTTCCGGTCGGGTAGACACCTACCGGCAGCATTACTAAATAAAGGGCGATCACCAGGAACAAGATCCTGACAGAACCCATCCAAAAATAGTGTTCTGCGCTAGCGGCTGACCAACTCCGGTCGGAAAGATGCCTGCCAGCATGATCCTGGGGAACACATCTTCCCCAAGCCGGAGATGAACCGGCGCCGATTTATAAAAAGCTGGGTCAGCCAACTTTATATTAGTGAAGGGCTCTCGCACTCGCTCATCGACATCTCTCAGTGGCGTGACGACCTCCATCCTTCTTTCCACCTTGACCATAGTCTCCAGACTCATATTTGTGCCGTGTTTGGCCCGCAGTGACAAAACACACACCTCCTCTCCATCTACGAAACTCGTGGTAATGCGCCACTTCCTAACCAAGTTCTTCGAGATCAAGGTTCTTGGTGAGCATGCATCTAAAATTGCGCGCTCCGCTCCGCGCCCATTTGCCAGGACGTGTACTATGGCCGTTGGAAATAAGGATACAACGCGTTGGAGGGTCGCTGCCGATAGAGGATTGGGAGGAGCCCGCTTCGGAACTTGGTTCCTAAAGGGCCAAATAGACGTTCATGCGTGCATGATAAATCAAGTGATTGTTCATGCAAACTGATTGACTGATTGGTCATGCGCATGAGCAATATTAAAATATTTTGATATTTTTTTGATTGATCATGCATGCATGATAGTGTGTGCTGGACCTAAAAAAACTTAAAGCAAGCCTGAAATCCGGTGCCGGTGCAGACGATGCGTTTCAGTCGTCGTTGTGGTACTTCGATCTGTTATCTTTTTTGGAAGACCAAGAAGAGTGTCTGCCAGGTCGCTATACTTTGGACGATGAAGAAGAAACGGTTAGTTAAACTTTTTAAGTTTAATTTTTATTTTTAGATTCAACCACCAAAAAAAGAAAAGAAAAGAGTAAATGCTAATCACGAGGATACTCTCGCATATGAGCATCTACAGGCACAAAATCATGACTCCATCGCACTATCAAAATCTTGGGAAGCCCAATATCAAGAAATGTCTACAAAGCAAAACATTTTATCGCGTAAAATGATTTCGGACATATTATACTACGGATACTTGGGACTACTGCAAGAGAGCCATGCAGTAGAATTATAGGAAGTGATAAGCCAACCATATTCATATTTAAAGACTATAAATTCACCAGACTTAGATCAGTCGTATACAGTTCATCACACTGAGGACCGAAATGTCGTGTATTTAGACAGCTCTAGTAATTCGCCAAACTAAAATGATACACAAGGCTTTCATCAATCATACGACGACATATGAAAATACACATATGTAAATTAAAATGTAAACTAAGTATTTATAATTAAACATATATAAACATAACAAGTAAACATAAGATTACATTTAAGAATTAATTGAATTAGAATATATGTAATATAAAATATTTTTTTAAATCATTTGTTAAGAATTTAGTGAACTTAAATGAAGAAGTACCAGGAGATCGTTTTTCGTTCTGAGGTCGAAAAAGTCGATAAAAATAGTGGAATAATAATGACAACAATAATGTTCGAAAAAGTTGAATGAGGTTGCAGAAAACTTAAATGAGGATGAAACAGTCGAAAAGAAAATGTTGAAGTGTATTAATTTTCTTTTAACGCATATAAATTAATAAACGAAAAAGGAATAATATCTTTTCGGAAGGTCTTTTCAAGTAAAAGTGTGTTGGTGCTATTGGTGCATATCAGAAAGCAGTACAATGTAACCTCAGCTTAGTGCGTGCTTGGAAAATACCGGCTGTGCTAAAATTGCTCTAATTGCACCAAATTCTAAGACAGTATTGGCTATTGGTTCAGGTAACAGTGTAACAGAGCACTTAAAATTGCACAAACTTTATTTCGTGTCGATAGTAATTTGTGAATTGAATATGATTTTAGTCGATGGATATTGTTTTTTCTGCAGACGATAAGTTTTAATTGTAACCAATATATATTCGATCTCTATTGGATATATCTCGCCGCCTGTGTCTTGCCAATTGTTGACTAAATTTTGTTCCCGCACCTATCCCAAAACTTGGTCAAATAGAACGCAAAAATGATAATATTTATTGCGGTTAAAAAGGTAATAGCAGGTATCAGAAAATTATGAAAATAATGCAGAGATCTAAATAATTTGGAAATTCGTTGAATTAATATAACAATATAATGAGTTGACAGGTCCTTTAATATTTTATAAAGCATATTCGCAAAGGTTTCAAATTGGTTGAATAGTTCTTAAGCTTAAACAGAAGTTATTTGAAATAAGACAGAGGTTGGAAGAAAAAAATAGACAATTTGGCAATCCCAATATCTAGGTATACTCGATATACCTAGGTATCAATTGATAGGAAAATATTAAGTCCACAGAAACTATAAAATAGTTCCCTAGAAATAATGCAAAACAATGTGAGTTTAAAATTTATTTATTTTTATTTACTGTTACGTGTTTCAAAAATAAATAATCTAAGTTTGCATGAAAACAAAAAATTTTAATTAAAATTGCTTATTACTAAAGTTAATAAATTTTACCAAATTACGACGACAATGCCTTTTTAAGAACTTACAAAAAAAAAAAATAATAGGATTCTCATAGCGTTTGACAAAAAAAAAGAGCATTACGAATGTGCTCAGATTAAATTGATACTATATTGAACCTATATAGAAATCTTAACAAATATTACTTAAATTAAAAGACTAAATTATTTGCTGCCAGCAGAAAACTTTTACTTGGAGTCACGATATCATTTTCACGTGCAATCTTTTCATTGTGCAAAAACAGTGATTTTTAGCTTTGTTAAAAGACTATTTGTTATGGCAATGATTGATTCGATTTCTCAAGTTATTGCGAAAAAAAATCATCTGATTTTTATTATCTCTCTTAAAATTTGTTGATATTTCACTCCTTAAAAATACTTCTCGCTTTGGCAGTTATTTTGCGAACACGTCCTCTACTGCTTACGCTTATCAGTTGTTCGTTGTCACTGTCAGCCGTGCTCACCGTCTCATCTTCATTGCCTTGAACTACTCTTCTTCTTTGTTTTCGTTTATGCAACTGATCATTGAAACTTCTTGAAATTCCTCATAATCTGTAGAGCATTGTAGATCTAAACGGGCGGAGGATTTGATACGATAAATATTGAATTATACGATATTGAACAAAAATTACAAACAAATTTCAAGCCAAAAAATTTCATTTTGTGTGTTACTTATATTTTAGGCTAGGCTGTCCTTGCGGAGATGACCACGACCACTTTTAACTGCATTCGGATTTAATTTGACTAGAAAATAAAATTCAACGTATTGTGTTTGCGTTTATCCAATTTGTAAATTTGGAAGATTAAGATGTAATTTTAGTAGACAAAGATAAGAAAAGATCTGCAAAGATAAGAAATTTTAGTGTACGACTTAAAACCTGTAATAAAAATGTTTTGATATAATTTGAAGAAACAAATAATGTGTTAACATCTTTACGGGGAGCGAAAATTCAATTACTTATGATGGGAAAGGTGATTTTGCATGGATGATTTTAACGAAACTAACAGTTATTTGAGGTTTTTGTTTTTCCAATTTGGTTTTTGAGCACAGCTTTTTCGTAAACTTTATCTTGCCATGAAACTGCTCCAACTGTATTAAAAAAATGGGAATATTTATCGCGCACATTTTTGGCAAGATTTGATGCATTTTTCGCAGTTGATGCTTGAAGCACTTGAAGATTAGGTTCATTGTGCCATTCTGCATATACGATCACGGCCTACTCAGTTTCCTCAATGTCTAAGCCACCTTTAAAGTATGTTGCTTCATTGTGACGACGTAAATAATTATGTAAATAGCAACAAGCTTATACAATGGTGGTAACTTTTTCCGGTGACAAATTAATAGTAGGTATTTAACAAAACTCTGAATCTCGATGCCGAAATTCCGAAAGCATTTTCGACTATTCTTCGAGCCCTTGACAGTCTGTAGTTAAAGATAATTTCCTCTTTCTTAAGGGAGCTATGGCTGAACGGCTTCATTATATTTTCCGATAATGAAAAAGCATCGTCTGCAACAAATACGAAAGGTAGTTTTTCAATACTGCCTGGAAGAGATTCAGAGTCTGGATTTTTTAATTTTTTTTTGTTTTAGAGCCGAGAAAAACTTCGTCTCACTAAAGACGCCTGCATCAGAAGCTCTTCCGTTTTTGCCAACATCCACCAATAAAAATTCATAATTGGCGTTGACTACAGCCATTAAAATTATTGAAAATGTTTTCTTATAATTAAAATAAAACGACCCTGAACCAGGTGGCTTCATTATATTTGAGTGCTTTTCGTCAATGGCACCAACGCAATTGGGAAAGTTCCATAGCTCATAAAATTGAGCTGCTTCTTTCTTCCACTCAATTTCTGTTTGTGGCAGCTGAAAACCAATGAAATACTTAATAACTATATATTTTTATATTCTCATTTCAGCCTGAACCGTAACAAAAAAAAAATAGAAAAATTTTTGATGAAGTTAAATCAATTGTCATGTGAGAAGCTTGAGGCGACTTCAAACCCACCAAAAAATAGCGACTCTCGGCTGAATCTTGGTCCCCTCAGTTTTTAATGAATTTCTATTATTTTAATTGCCATAAAACAAGGATTTACTTTTATAAAACTTTTGAGTTCTTTTATAATGGTTTCACAAGTTTCGTCAACGATGATTGCAATTGTTTGCGGTGCAATTGCAGTTAAAAAATTCAGATCCTCGTAGCTGTTACCACTTGCCAAAAAACGGAGCGTCACTGCAAGTCGATGATGAGGAGGGATCGCTTCTCTCATAACGGTGTCTTGTTTCGTGATGAGGTGCGAAACTTTTTTTAATAGTTTGTCGAACGTTGACTTACCCATCCGAACATAGTTTTTAAAATCAGGCTCTGAAGTAAATTTTAATTCCTTTAGGAATTCCCTCTGTCCAAGAAGCTCCCTTTTTCTATACCACTCTTTGCACCAAATTCTTTTTTTTTATATTTTCTTGCTTTTTCTTTTATTCTTCTTTTCTTTTCCTTTTCAATTCAACAGCGAGCAATATAGTAGCAGCACAATCACGATACGCAGACATGGTGAAATGAAAAATTCGGTCTATACACTTCAAAAGTTTAACCAAAAATGATAACAGTCATGTGTGCATGAATGATAACTGTCATTTGTGCATGAGTGGTGTGTGTCAAAATCATGATGGCATCATCATTTGATTGATCATGCACGCATGAACGTCTATTTGGCCCTTAACCGAGGACAAACTAGGCGCTGGTCGCGGTCTCTCACAGGACGAACTAGGTCCTGTTTGTAACCCCCTAGATGTCGATGGCTGATGACGCTTGCGCTGCTTCGGAGTGCTTCGGTGCTTCTGATTGCTACGCTGCTTTACAAAACCACGTCTACCGCGAGACTTCTTGGTATCTCGTCGACCGGGCCGCATCCGTGAATGCGAATGAAGCAGGCTATGGTGATCGTCTCCGCAGTGGCGGCACCTTCTGTCGCTCATGATTCGTCGTGAATGATTCGAAGAAAGACAGTTGGAGCAGTACCCATGCATGAGTACTGCTCGCAATCGGTCCTCCAGATTCATTTCGAGGAACTGCCTGCACGACAGCAGGTTATGCTTAAGCAAACATAAACGACACCTCATGGAGGAGTCGTTGCGCGCCACCACGGCGACCACACTTGGCAGTGCGGTTTGCACCACATTTGGCAGTGCGGGTTGCCATACGGGGTCGCACTCACGGATCGTCTCAGCATCGCTCATGTCGACGCTGAGAACCATTTCGTCAATTAGATCGGCGACGATGTTGGCAGTAGACATGCTGAAATGAAACAAAAAATTAAGAGAAAAAAAAGTGAAACAATTTTATTCAGTCGACGGTGGAGCGACTAATTTAACTATAGGTCGCGTAATGCAACCTCTCTCAGTTCGAATATCGGCGACCCGTACTCGATTATCGCTACCGAGATATGTTTTGAGTATCCTACCTAAGCGCCATTCATTTGCGGGAAGATTATCTTCTTTAACCACGACCAAATCGTTAATGTTGAGGTCTCGTTGTGGTGATTTCCACTTAACGCGACGGTGCATTTCTTTACGATATTCGCTTATCCATCTATGGCAAATATGTTGTTGCATAGCCTTTATCCGTTACCAACGATTGACAATTTTCGGAGGGTGATCAAAAATTTCTGGCTCCACTTGAGACAAAAGTGGACCGCCAACCAAGAAATGACCTGGAGTTAGAGACTGAAAATCATCTGGATTTTCAGACATGGCGCTTAGTGGACGCGAATTCAGACACGATTCGATTCGACTAAGTAAAGTTAGAAATTCTTCGAAAGTATATTTCATACTTCCGGCCATTTTTTTGAAATGGGACTTAAAACTTTTCATTACAGCTTCCCATAATCCTCCCATATGGGGAGCACTTGCTGGAATGAAATGCCAAGAAATCTCTTCATGTGTATATTGTGCTAACACGGCATCTTGAGATTGGGTTAAGAAATCTTTTAAGTCCTTTTTCAGAACTTTAGAAGCTCCGACAAAGTTAGTTCCATTGTCAGAGTACAGATTTGCTGGACAGCCACGTCTTGCGATGAATCTGGCAAAGGCTACCAAAAACGTAGAAGATGAAAGGTCGCTAAACAGAAAAAACAAATTCTATAATATCAAACAATTTCGTGTCCGATTTTAATGAATTTTTTGTATGATTTTCAGTCATAGAAACAGTTTGTCTGATATAACAAATCTTGATTTGTTGTTTTTCATCCTAGAATTTTTATTGAAACTTAAAATAAATTCGTTGATTTCAAAAAAATATTTGTAAATATTGCAAATATTTAATTCGTATTTTCAAGGAAATCTTTCTGTCAATCTTTGATTCAACAAAAACATTCTTTGCTTCAATTAATTCATTGGTTTTACTAACGAACTTCAATTAGAACAATAATTTAAAGATTTTGAAAATTCAACGAATTATAAATTTTAAAATTAGTTAAATTAAATAAATATTTCTGGGTTTAGCGAACTTTTTTTTTGCAGTATTGAAGAAAACAATTGGAAAATTGTTCACTTAATTCATTAAACTTACAAAAAAACTTTTGTACAAACATAGAAAGAATTAGATAAATCTAAGAATTATTTTTACTGTTTAGAAAATTAGGGTTGGGAGCATTAAAAAAATATTGGTTTAATAGAAGAATTATTTACCAAAAAACCTTGGTGCAAACACATAATCATTTAGGTATATCTAAGAATTATTTCTATATAATGCACCTATAATGAGAAGAATATATCATTGAAAAGACAGAAACAATTTAGGAACTATTCAGCTCATTAGAGTGAAAAGTATGATTTGAAAAATCTTATAATCTTTTGTATAAAATTAATTTTTTGTCTGTCTGTCTTTTATGGACGCGGAAACCCAACCGATTTCGATGAAATTTTTACAGTATATTAGTATCAATCAGGCGGGTGTCATAGGCTATAAAACTTTTGTTTATGGTGCATATTTAGGGTGGCCCGTATTCAAAAATATTTTAAAAATAGCATTTTCTCAAAAACCGCTTAATCAATTCTCATGGAATTTACACCAGATGGCTTTTATATTAAAAGGCACAGATAAAATAAAAAAAAAATTGTCTTTTAGGTGCATACTTAGGGTGGTCCTTCATTTTCACGAAGACAGGTTAATCGATTCACACCGTATTTACAGCACGTAGCTCTTATGTTAAGAGGCATAGCTGAGACCACAAACTTTTGGTTAGGGTGGCCCTCATTAAAAAATATGTTTTCAGTATCATTTTCTCAAAGACCGCTAAATTGATTCTCATGGAATTTACACCACAAGGCTTTTATATAAAGAGGCACAGATAAGATAGTAAAAATTTTATTTAGGGAGCATACTTAAAATATTTTTTAAACATAATTTTCTCGAAGATCGCTTAATCGATTCTTATGAAATTTACGCCATGTGGTGGCCCTTATACAAAAATATTTTTAAATACATAACATGCAAGATTTTTCCTTGTGCTTTTTTTTTCTTACGTAAAATTTTTAAAATAACTCCGCTCCTTATACTAGCAGAAGCAAGAAAATATTGAATTCCCCCCTTAGCATGCATTCGCAATACTTGAACGCCCCCAAGGCTATAAGCAAAACTGCACGATTGACAACACTGCATTGGAATTGATATATTTCAATAATTTTTTTAAGAACCGGTTTTACAATTTTAACAAATTCAAAACCAAGTGAGTTTCAAGTGTTTATGTTAAATTTACATAAAAATTAAAGTAACTTTTCCATTATAAAAAATATTTGATTTTATTGAAATAAAAAAAAATTAGGAGAAAATTTTCTATTTAAGGTGAAGCGAAGCGCACGAGGCACAGTGTGAGATTTAGCCAATCTGGATAGGAACAAATTGAAAAAAAAAAGTGGTCCAAATTCAATGATTTTTTAGTACATGTTAGAAAATTGTCCCTTTGTTATGAATATAAGCACAAAACAGAATGAAAATAAAAACATCAGCAAGATAACGGTTATTAAACATGTGCTATTAGAATGCACAAAAAAAATAACTTAACATCTGAATTAATTCCCAAACTTTAATCGATTAAAACTTAGTCGTCCGTATATTGTTTTCAAAATAATTTTTTATTAATTTGAAATTTTTAATCGAAATTTACAGTCAATTGCAGTAACCAATGTTCTTGTGAAATTTCACAAATCGGTCAATGCTTTATAAACAAACATGACAAAGACAACAAATGGAACAATTTAACCTGGTAATTGGTGACATATGTTTCGGCTATTACCACATATATACACATATTCATATGTATACATAGCCTCATCAGACCAGTTTTGGTTAATTTGTAATGTGATTCGAACCCCCGACCATTCCATGAATTATATGTGGACGGCCGCTCTAACACTTGAGCCACGGAGGTTGTGCTGAACGACATACACAAAGTGCAATTTTATATTATGCGATTGCGCCATCTGTTGTAATTTTATTGTCATTTCTCGTTTGCTGCATAGCTTTGTTAAACCATCGGTTTAAGGACTTGCTATATGATGTAGCTTTATTATTTCGAATTTCGGGCTTCCGCCACTTATTCTCCGAATAATTGTTGGACGTATTCTTCCGGTTTTAGAAATTTTTAATTTGTTTTAGTCGACTGAATGTTATTAATTAATTTGAAATTTTTAATCGAAATTTACAGTCAATTGCAGTAACCAATGTTCTTGTGAAATTTCACAAATCGGTCAATGCTTTATAAACAAACATGACAAAGACAACAAATGGAACAATTTAACCTGGTAAATTACAAATTAACCAAAACTGGTCTGATGAGGCTATGTATACATATGAATATGTGTATATAAGTGGTAATAGCCTAAACATATGTCACCAATTACCAGGTTAAATTGTTCCATTTGTTGTCTTTGTCATGTTTGTTTATAAAGCATTGACCGATTTGTGAAATTTCACAAGAACATTGGTTACTGCAATTGACTGTAAATTTCGATTAAAAATTTCAAATTAATTAATAACATTCAGTCGACTAAAACAAATTAAAAATAATTTTTTATTTTATAATTTTCAATAGTTTTACCTAAAGTTTTTAGTGAAAGTGTTTAAGTATCTGCACTGGAGTATTTTGTTTCATTTATTTCATCATCAGCTAAAAAGTAAGAAAAATTTTAACAATCTTATAACTTTCATGGACTAAAACTTAAAAATTCCACTGTATTCCATGCTCTCACCATATAGGGTTAATCGGAGAGGTTCTCATTGTTGATTTCAAGAAAAAAAATTTTGCCCGAATTTGTCCCAAAAGTTTTTATGTTAAAATGACTGATATAACACGTGAGGCACTTTTTGAAGTTTGGTTAAATAATATCAACTCTTTGAAATTCGAATCTGTCTTAAGTTACGTTTTACTAATTTTTGGGAAAGAAATGGATCATGAAAAGTTAAAAGCATATTTAAGAGTGTTATGTTTTAAATTTAAAACAAGGTGGATTAAGTCTCAACGAACCAAACCTCGATTTATGCATGATAATTCCGAATGGCTAGAAGAAAAAGTTAATGTTGCAGAGTTCATTCTTGATGTTACGCCATCTACTTCAAAACAAAATTTCAATGGTGGAAGGCGCGAAAAAAGTTTTTCAGAATGTTGTCCGAAAACAAAAGAACGAAAGTGCAAAGAACTTTTGACGAATATATCCGACGATCATTTGATTATGGCAACTGAAATGAAAATACGAGTTAGCGGAAAAAGTGATTCGGCGGATCTTGTCAAAGAATTGGCAAATGCTTCCCCAACAAGAGGTACATCCATAAAAAAGTCCAGAATATGTGATGTGTAAATAAAACGTCTTTCAGCGGATCAAGCACTTGCAATGAAAATAGACGCAAATTTATCCACGCATCAATACCTAGCTCTGCGACAGCATACAAAGAATTTCTGTCCCAAATTATATCCCTGTTATGATCTTGTGAAGGCCGCAAAGGTGTTATGTTACCCAAAAAATATTACTGTGACTGAAACATGTGCTGATATAAGTTTGCAATCGCTAATAGATCACACAGTAAAAAGATTGGTAGCTGCGCAAGAAAAGGTGTTTAAGTCTGTACGGGATCTTAGAGATGAGATAAACATAATCATAAAATGGGGATGTGATGGTGCTGAGCAAAATCGGTATAAACAAAAATTTACAGAGGAAAATCAGTCAGATGAAAGCTTATTTTCTATTTCTATGGTGCCTCTACAACTGTGTTCAACGATAAGAGGGGAAAAGAACATTTTTTGGCAAAATCCCGCTCCATCCTCGACCAGATATTGTCGACCCGTAAGATTTTCTTTTACAAAGGAAACACGTGATGTCATTATAAAGGAAGTGAAACACATTGAGGATCAAATTTCAATTTTGACTCCAACTAAAATTGAAACAGATTATTTTAAGTTTAAAGTTAAAGCTACTCTCGTTCTATGTATGATTGACGGCAAAGTCTGCAATGCGCTATCAGCGTACACGTCATCACAAACATGCTACTTGTACGGCGCTAAGCCAAAAGCTATGAATAATATATGTGCCTTATCGGAGCGTAAAATTGACAAAAATATGCTTTCTTTTGGTCTTTCACCTCTACATGCGTGGATAAGATTTATGGAATGCTTGCTGCACATCTCTTACAGGATTGAAGTAAAAAGATGTTATGTGACAGGGGAGGACAATAAAGCTAAAGTATCTGATCGGAAGAAAGAAATTCAGAACAGATTTAAAAAAGAAATGGGTCTTTTAGTTGATATGCCAAAGCAAAAAACCGGCAATACCAATGATGGCAACACAGCTAGAAGGTTTTTTAAGGACGCAGAAACAACATCACAAATAACAGGTATAAATATTCAACTAATCGTTTCGCACGATACTAACTTGTATTGGAAGTTCATATCCTATTAATTTGGATGCTTTTCAACGTTACGCGATGGAAACCATAGAACTTTATTTGTCTGAATATTCGTGGTTCAACATGCCAGTAACTGTCCACAAAATTTTATATCATGGAAAGGACATAATTTCTTCCTGTATCCTTCCCATCGGTAATTTTTCCGAAGAAGCGCTGGAGTGCAGAAACAAAGATGCAAGAAATTAAAGCGAATTGTTCACTAGGAAAACATCACGAGTTGAAACAAATACTGATTTGTTGTACAGGCTACTTATTTCATCAGACCCAATCATATGTAGTTTACGTACAACGCCAAAATCTAAGCGGGGAGCTTTATCAGCAGAAGTGTTAGCATTATTATCGGACCATAAAAATTTTCAAGAATGCTCTGATTCAGAATAAAAGTATAACTCATATACCTATGTATATTCACTTAATGTAATAGAATATATCGAGAAAACAAAGAAAACCTTATTGACCGTAAACCCCGTAATAAAACAAAAACACGAAACTTATTTGATTTTTAATTTGTATTCATTTTGATACAGAGCAGAGGAACCATCTTAAGCAATTGTCGTTAAGCACTGAATAATTTTGTCAGAATATAATACAAAGTATGTACATACTAACTTTAAAACAAGGAAAATTCTCAAAAGAGTAATACACTAAAAACAAACAAAACGCGTATATTGTCTGTAAAAAACAACCAAACTAAAAAACTTTAATACAAAACTATTAACAATCACTTAAAATTATTTTTTAATTTTTTAAAACATTAAAAAGTGGTGAAACAATTGGACCAGTCTCTAAATTCATCAGGTTATCAGACTTGGAAATAAAAAAATCTATTTATGTTTCTTTAAAAATACTTATAAGCAAATTAAGATAAAATAAAGCAAATGCAACTAAACTTGACACGTATACCACGAACGATAAAAGAAAATTTTGAACTAAAACTGGGCGTGGTCAGATAAATGGACGTGATACTTCTCATTAAACTAATTTTATTTAATATTTTTCAGAAAAAAAAGGTTTGTATGGGAGGTGGGCGTGGTTTTTGTCTAATCTTGCTCATCTTGGAACTATTTTCTCCGCATGGAGAGTAAAAGTTCACATACCAAATTTCAAGTCGATATCTCTCAATCTACGGTTGCAATTGAGTTAAGTCCCTCCAGATTAGCAAAAAATCACACTGCATGCCATATCTATCATATCATAGTTTCCTCCTCTAAGCGTACAATATACATGCGTATATACGTAATACGACTACAATTGTTCTAGCTCATCGTAGCAGATCAAACGCAACATTATTCCATCCAACCGACTTGAGTGTGCGCTTCTTGATGTCGCACCAAGTCACAGCAAAAACCTATAATAAAAAAAACTACTACACACACATTCTAACGAAATGCGCATGCTAAACAGTAAACTGTGTTCTTAGAACATTAGCGCACATAACAACACGAGTCGTGGCAGGGAATCTCTGCCATCCAACAGAAAAAAAAACAAATGTACGTTTGTCAAAAATTCGCACTTCGACAATGCAGCGCAGCTCTGTTTAAAAATGTTTGACTAAGAAAACTGCTATGTGTGCTCTGAATTTATTGAACAAGAAATTTTTGAATTTTTTTTAAAATTTAATCCTTAAAATTTCATATGCCCCCTTCTTCGAATTTGTTAAGCTAGGGAATGAGTTGAGTGTATTTTTCTCATGTGAACAGTTTCGTAGCATTTTCATCAAAGATATACCCGAAACTCTTTTAAATTTGGACTTGAAAGATACGTTTTCAGAAATTTTTAAGCTAAGTTCCTTAATTTTGACAATCCCAACTTCAAGTAGCTCAGTTGAAAGATCATTCTCTGCACTCAAGCGGATAAAGACTTTTTCGAGAAATACTATGTGCGAACAGAGATTGTCGGAACTGGCTTTGATTTCCATAGAAAAAGTATTTCGTAAGGAAATCAAAAGCAAAAACAGCTTTTATGATGAGACTCTGGAAATTTTCTTGAAAAAAACACGCCGTATTGAATTGATATACCAGTAAAATTTTTTTGGAATAAAAAAGAAATAATAATAAAAAAAAATAAAAAAATATTGAAAAAAATATCAAAAAAAATATAAAAAAAAAACAAAAAAACTAAAATAGGATCTCAGCCTATCACGTCCCCGTCGTGGTCCTGGAAAAAACTAAGAATAGGTATTCATATTTAAACAAAATATACACGTTGAACACCCAGCTGAAAACGCCACGACACGCCACTGCTACCAATGTAGCTTTTTATGTCGAATGGACCAGCAAAATCAATACCAGTGGACGAAAAAGGACGTGAGATCACAGTTCGTTCTGCCGGAAGAGCAGCCATTAATCTGTTGTTTTTTATAAATCACACAAGTCTTGCAACTGTGCAAAGTTGTTTTGATAAGATTTTTAGCACGCGGAATCCAGTACTGCATTCGAATAAGTCCAAGCGTTAGCTGATTCGCTCCATGAATTGAAATTTCATGAATAAAACTGACTAAAAGACGAGTAAATTGACAATTATACGGCAATATTATTGGAAATCTTTCATCAAATGAGAGCGTGGGTGAAGAGGCTAGCCGTCCACCACCACGCAATAGTGCATCTGTATGCAGAAATGGATTAACAGACATTAAAACACTTTTAGAACCAACGAGTTGTTTCGTTTCTAAGTTGTGGTACTCATCCGAAAAAGCAACCTTTTGGCACAACAAAATCAAACGATTTTTGACATAGTTGATTTCAGCATGATCTATACGTCGTGATTTATGTGAAAAAGATGAATGAGTATGTGGCCGGGTATGACGCAGAAAACGAAAAACATATGCCAAGACCCGTAAGCCACGCGGAAGCGATGAAAAACGTTCCAAGATGTCTTCATATTTTGAAAAATTAACCTTAACAGTCTTTTTCTTGAGCGTAGTGTCAAAAACTGAAGGCTGAGGTTTATTTTGCCATGAAGAATTTTCAATTGTCAGCCATGATGGCTCATGCCACCAGAGTGAGTTATCTTTTAAATTTTGTGGTGTAACACCACGAGTAGCTAAGTCAGCGGGGTTTTCATGTGATTCAACATGAAACCAGTTACGACTGCCAACCATTTCCGCTACTTTCGAAACTCTATTGGCTACGAACGTTGTCCAAGAGCAAGGGGGCTTGCAAAGCCAGGCAAGAACGATTGTAGAGTCTGTCCAACAATACAATCGGTGCCTATCAATATCAAGGTGAGAGATCAAGGAATCGACCATATCCGCAAGTAATATAGCGCCACATAACTCAAGACGAGGTAATGAGATCGTCTTGACTGGCGCAACTTTACTTTTAGCATAAAGCAGATGACTAACAATAAAGTCACCTTGCTTAACGCGGAGGTAGATTGATGCAGCATACGCTTTCTCAGAAGCATCGCAGAATGCGCGAAACTCTACTTCTGAGGGTGGTGAATAACTGACATAACGTGGAATGCGAATTTTTTTAATAAATTCATATTCCTGCAAAAATGATTGCCAGGAACGGAGACTATGCGGGGAGATGCTTTCATCCCAATCTATTTCATCCAACCATATTTGCTGCATTAAAATTTTCGCTATCACAACAATTGGTGCCAGACAACCAGCAGGATCAAATAGTTGGGCAATTACTGAAAGAACTTCCCTTTTACTATAGGACGACTTAATTTCGAGACGTTTTGCAGTAAAATAAAATGAATCGGAAGTGGCATTCCAACGAACTCCTAGTGCTTTTGCACAACTTTCATCTTCTAGCTTTAAAAAGTTTTCACGCAAAAGATGCTCGACAGGAAGGTCAGCTAATATGCTTGCCGCATTAGCTGTCCACTTGCGCATTGTGAAACCTGCAGAGTCAAGAGCAGAAATCAGCTCATTTCTAGCTTTTATGGCAGTTTCAACATCGTGAGCGCCAGCTTAAGCGTCATCAACGTATGTGAAGTGCCGAAGAATTCGCGCAGCAAGGGGATACTACTGCTGCACATCTTCTGCTAATTGCTAGATATGGTGCACAATTGACACCGAAAGTTACGGTCCTAAGCTCGTAATCTTGAATTTCGTCATCGGGTGAGCTTCTAAAAAGAATTCGCTGGAAAGTGGAATGTTTTGAATCCACAAGTATTTGGCGATACATTTGCTGAATGTCACCATTAAAAATGTATTTGAAAAAACTTAATTTTAAAACAAGAAGCGTTAAACCAGCTTGAAGCATTGGACCTGCGTACAGGACATCATTCAAGCTTACTCCATTGGAAGTGGGGCTTGACTCGTTGAATACTACACGAACTTTCGTTGTAGTACTTTCTGATTTAATAACCGCATGATGCGGTAAGTAATAGTGAGATGGCGAAATCTCAAATCTCGGTGAAGAGACCTTTTTCATGTGGTTCAGTTTAAAATATTCATTAACCACTTCGTCATATTGAACTTTAAAATCTGGATTTTTGGTTACACGAGTTTCACCTTTAAGAAATTGTTTAAAGGCGATGGCTCGAGAAAATCCTAAGTTGATTTCATCGGGGTAGCCACTTTTGAAGGGCAAAGTGGCTATATAGCGACCACTTTCGTCACGTCTAGTCGTTTTCTTCACAAAACTTATCAGCTTGTGTTAAAAACTGTTTTTTAGGAAGTTCCTCCAACTCCCAAAAACGTGCGATTTGCTTGTCGATCGCAACTTCACTAAAATGAGTAAGGCATGTAGTAAAACTGGATATTTCACTACGAGGAATAGGGTCTGTAAATATTCAACCGAAAACAGTTTCTTGGGCAAGAAGTGACCCAAGAATGTTGCGTTGGATGCCATCGAGAATTATGGCGGAGTACAAATCGCCACCGATAAGTACATCGCATTATTAAGCCCTGAAACTTGAGCATTGACAGCACGAGTAGGAAGCTTCAACAACTTCTGCAACCGTTCGGATACGAAAGTACCTTCAGAGCCAGAGTCGATAAGCGCTCTGGTTGTGTACGCCGAACCTAAGTGACATACGGTCACCATTGCTGTACCTAGCAATACGTGCTTGGTACTAAAAGCGAAGCATGATTGGATGTCGCAATTAGTGGACTGTATTTGTGTGGATTGAGTTTGAGTATTAGAGCCCGGGGGGTTGGGTAGCGAATTCGACTTACTTGAGTTTACACTCGAAGCAGGAGATGGGGCTGGCGTCGAATTGCGATGCAAAAGTGTATTATGACGTTGTTTGCACTTTGCACAAGTATACAGACTCTTGCACTCTTTTACTTCATGGGAGTTCGCTAAATAATTGATGCAATAGTGATGCTTGCGAACAATTGCTAAGCGTTCTTTTGCATCCATTTTCAAAAATCGTGGGCAAAAGCGCAGCGCATGCTATTCCGACGAACATAATTTGCAATTTGCTGACGTGATTTTAACTTGATAGTTAAATAATTTGTTTGGAGGAGGATGGCATAAAACTTTGCCGAGAAATCGCACCACTTGAGCTGCGAATGTCAGAAACGATTTCTAGCGTTTGAAACGACTTGTCAAAAAATGGTCGAGGTCTCTCCATTTCGGGATTTCATTCTTATTTTGAATGGACTGCTCCCATAACGACAGCGTGACCTCTGGCAATCGTGTAGAGCAAAGGTACACAAGGATTGCATCCCAATTCGAGATATCAATATTATGCGTTTTGAGCGCGAAAATACAACTATTGATATCTCTCTGAAGTTTTTTGAGTTCTGTGCCAGATTCTTTAGGCACGTGAGGCAAGTTGAACATTATTTTAAGCTGGCTATTGACTAAGATACGTTTATTTTCGTATCTGTCAGATAAATTTTGCCAAGCTTGCACAAAACCTTCGTTTGTCCGCACAATCTCATTTGCTTCGCCTTGTGCTTTTTTATTTAAGTGGAAAAGATTTTCCACTGAAGTTAGCCGCGAGTTACTTATGTAAATGGCCGTAAATATGTCCCTAAAGGACGGCCATGAGAGGTAATCGCCATCGAATATCTCAGTATCGCAGGGGGTTACAGGCATGCTGTGACCCAATACAGGTGCAGGCTCTGCATCACCTGTACGACGGGAAGGCTTCGCTTGTGAAAGCTCCGAAATTTTTCCTGCTATTCTTATATATGTTTGGTTGCTACTGCGACACTTTTTCTTAACTGAGTCAATTTCTGCTTGCTCAGTTGGAGGTGATAACTTGTCTAAGCAAGTATCATAAGCAGCTTTGATTTTATTCCACAAAGACTTAAGCTCTTCACTTTGAGCATCCAGAGAAAATACTGGATGTGACTCAACAGCATTGAAATCTGTTTCGAATTCAATAAATGAATCGGTCAGACGAATAAATGTCTTTAAATGATACATAAATACTGCTTTATTATTTCTTGTATGCAGTTCGAATAGGAAAAAAATATAGTTTTCTTCAAAGAAACTATATTAAAAAAATATATAAGCAAAAAAACTTTTTACAAAATTGGATTTAAAGAATTTCCTTGAAGTGTACAAAAAAAATATTTGAGAAAAGTTTTTTACTGCAGACAAAAAACGCAACTACGAGTAAACACTTTAGTAGTTGTAAAAAAAAGTACCTGAAAATATTAAAGAAAAACAGCAGAAATAATCAAAATTTAAAAATATATTGAAATTTAAATATTTTTTTTCAGCCGAAAAAAAATTTTTTGCCCACTGTGCAAATTGTTCTATAAGCAAAACTTTTTTAAATTTGTCTGAAATTTCACAGTTTATTCCCACTGTGCAACGAATTTACTCTCACTTGCAAAAAAAATACCGAAAATATTAGCAAGCGAGTGTGTAGATATCCAAGCACAAAGCGCTGTGTTAGCTTTGACCAGAACGGACAAGACACAAAGCAAAATGAAAAAAAGTCTATTGTGTACAAGAGCAAGATCTCTTTGTACAAAAAATTGGGGTGGGTAATTGCACTTTACCAAGCACAGAGTGTAACTTGGCTTCGGTATTTACTTATGCGGCAAAAAATTATAAGGAAAAAAAAAATTGTGTGGGTGAGAGTGCAGAAAGGCTGCTTGTACTCTATCACCAATAAATCTCGGTTTTTCTGAGACAACACAAAAAAAATAAAAAACAACACACACTGATTTTAAATTTCTTTTACTTGAAACCCGATTCTCAAATTTTCGCTTTGCAAAAATAATTTTCGGTAGTTCAAGTTCAAAAGAGTAAAATTGTCATCTTACCTCGACCATGGCTTCGATTTTTTTTTTATTTTTTTTTTTTTGAAGCAGACTCTTCAAACATGGTTTTTCTCGAAGTTAAGACTATCTTTAATTAATATTCAAGGAGGAACAATTAAAATTCAAAGGGAGACATAGTTAAAATTGGATTTTAGTTAAAAACAACATGAAATGTTACATATAAAGTTAAATAAAAAAATAACTATCTGAATTTCAATTGAACAACCTTTATTATGAGTTCAAGATAGCCTTAGCTTCAAGAAAAACTATGGCAGAACGACGTACTCCAAAAAAAAAAAAAAAAACGAGGCCAGCTAAAAGCCCAAATTTGGCGGATTTGCACATATGCACACGTAATATGATTTGACAAAATTCACGAATTTCAAAAAATAACTCAAAATTAGCGAACCGAACCGAATTTATGGGCGGAATTCGAAACCGACACTTTTTTGTAAAAAATGGTTGAACTTAAATTCAACTAAGTTTCAGTTTTTTTTTTTTAAATTTTAAAAGAAACCACTTACTTGGTGTTTTTTCTGTTTGTAGAAAAATTTAAGGAAAAAATCAAAATGCCGTCGGCAAACGCAAAAATTCTTATTTGCTGTTTAAGCTGGAGACGATGCTGCACTTGATGCAAGTGTTGTTGCTGGTTATGTAGATGCTGCTGGTGCAGTTGATGAAGATGTAGATGATGCTGCTGATCACCAAAAAGTCTTTTTGTTCAAAAACAATTTTTTTTTTAAAAATTGTGTGTTTCACAAAAACTCGCGGCGGGAGTTTAGTTTTTATTTTTTAATAAAAATATAGTTCTTTTTTTTTCTCAAAATGTTTTTATTTTTTTTTTTTAAATGCGCGGCACTAAAAACGGGCCGAGAAGGACCAAATGTTTCTCTGGGGGAAAAGAGGGGGGAAATTCACTTTGAATTTAAACTAAAGAAACACTTTAGAAAAACTAAGAAAAAACACGGCGGTTCAACTTTCAAATGACTTTATTACTTAAGACACAATTCGTAAGTAAAAAGGTTACATTATTGTACAATTAAAGAGAGGGAGCGAGAAGCGCAGCCCAAAAGAAAGAAAAACTTAACGAGCACCACTATGCCGGTATTAGGGCATTCATTATTGGCGTAAACATAGTATTTTTTAGAAGGTTATGTAATTAATACATACTTTTATTTTTCAAAGATCTAGTCTGTAATAATAATTGTTCATAGACTGCAATAAATACTTAAATAAATAAATAAATATGTTATGAAGAAGTACTGCCCGGGAAAAATTCCGCCTCTGAAAAGTGCCGCCCGGAACGGGACGCCCCTACCGCCCCCCACGCTACGCGACTGTGCTACTTAACCTCAAATATGTCAAAAAACAGTGTTAAGAGCAATTCTGAGCCCGGATTCAGTTTTAGGGTATCCTAAGCCACAATAAATCAGCACTTAAGTCAAAAAATGAAAAAAAAGTTTAAATTTGTAGGACTGTGTTATGTATCACGGGATCGGCGGTAAGATAATAATGGTATTCATCTAAATGCGCAGATATCCCATTTGTGCAAGTGGGCAATTTTGCGCGATGTCTTTCATAAACGCCCCTTCGAATATTTTGTGCAATTTGTGACAGTTGATGAGAATGTCAGATTGTAATTGTCTTGTTCTGCTATTTTCTGTTATAAAATAAATCAAATATTAATAAATGTTTGCTTTTGAAATAATCTAGCTTCTTACGTCTGCCATTTTGTTTCTTTGTATAAATAACAATAATGATAACTTGATGTCAAAAAAAACTATGACACATTTGCACAACTTAGCAGCGCAAGTCTGCGCGACCAAATTGTCGCGCAAACTTTTCTAGTTTGTTCAAAAAACTTTCCATACGATTTTTGACAGTTCGTTTGTGACAGCGCAGAACTTGCACAGCTTGCGAGGGTTTTGCGCGTTTAGATAAATACCGTTAATATTTGAGCTGTTGCAACTAGAAAGTGAAAAATCGGTACTTTTTTACTTTTGTCCGGTCAATTTTCATTTTTTTGGCAATTTTAAAATATTTTCAAAGTTTCGAAATCTTCAGCTTTTTTTAATTTTTAAAAGCTTTTCAATTTTTTTAAGTTTTCTATTTTTTTGAAAATTTCAAAAATTTAAGAAATATTAAAAATTTAAAAAATGGAAAAATTTCAAAAATTGGCATAAATTGAAAAACTTATCATTTTTAATTTTTTTAAAAATTTGTAATATTTCATAAATTTTTGAAATTTTCAAAAAAAATAGAAAACTTAAAAAAATTGAAAAACTTTTAAATATTGAAAAAAGTTGAAGATTTCGAAAGCTTGAAAATATTATAAAAATTACAAAAAATCATCGAAAAAATAACAAAAGTATCAATGGAATCCAAATTTTATTTTAAAGTTTCATAAATCTTTACTAAAATGCTTGTCAAATCAAATAGGGTACAAAACCATAAATGAAACTTTCAGGAATGGTACTCCTATATGTTCTGAATATTTTGAGCCATTTGGAGTATTTGAGAAATCGATGTTTTCTTGAAACGTAATTTTATTTTTCTTTCAGCATATATATAACGTTTAGGCGTTAATTTTTACAGACTTGTAGTTTTTTTGTCATATACTAGAACACAGCTACCTAAAAATAATATGAAAGCGAATTTGAATTGTGTTTGTTTGTTTATATTCATCAATGAATTTTTTTGTGTTATTTAGGAGCGGCTCTGAACAGAGTTAAGAAATTAATTTTTTTATCAAAACTGTTGGTCGAAAAAATTTGATACATTTTTTTTCTGTCTATTAGATAATGGCTTAATCTCTCAAAAAACTTTCAGCCAATTTAAAACACGTCAGGGTAAAAATAGGCAAATTATAGATGGAACGACCCGCCTATAAGTACAATTTAAAAATAATGCAGTTGATACTAATCTACCTATGTCAAAAGACGTTAAGGAAGTGTATTTTATTTAATAAAGGGGTGTTTTAAACTATGAATTAAAGTACCACAAGCGTGTATCAATGTACCCCGTATGTGGGACAGTTTGATACGAAAATCTGTTTTTAAAAAACACTTCATAACATTTTTTCCAAATAAATCTGAGTTGAAATTTGTTTGAAATAAGTTAGTTAGATAAGCACTGAAAACATTCAGATACTTTTTTTAAAATTATTTTTGTCAATATACCTCTTTTTTTTTCGTTTGTAAAGAGATCGTATCGATAAGCCCCACCTCTCCTTAATCTAATTAAAAAAATTTGACTTCAAGAGCACACTAAATATAGCCTTAAACATTTTTGGCTTGTATTGGAGGTGACACGCCCACTAATACAATCCCGTCGAAATCAACTTAGTTTCAAAGCTAGTTTCTCTACACCAAATTTTAAAAAAATTACTCCCATAGCACACTAAATATAACACTTAACATTTTTTGCATGTAGGGGAGGTGCCATCCCCACTGATACAATCCCATCAAAATCCATTTAGTTTCAAAGCTTATAGTAACCGACATCTCTATACCAAATTTAAAAAATATTACTCTCATAGCACTTTAAATATAGCATTTTACTTTTTTCGCTTGTATGGAAGGTGCCACACCCACAGGTGTCGTTGCGCCTACTTTTCGTTACAAGATACCCAATAGCCAGTATATTTAGCATGTTAAATTTCATAACCATTGCGTTGTTAGTTCTCTTATTATAACGTTTATAAATATTGTTGGCTGCGCCACGCCTTTCAACGAGTTTTGCCAGTATAGCGTCATAGCTTGTTATAATGACTGCATTCAGCATTATTAACTTATTAATTTTTTATGAAAATCGTCGGTACCGTTTTCGAGTAATATCGAATCAAAGTTTTCAATTATTGAAATATGCCACGCCCACTATTCCGATTCCGCCCACTTTTGATAGCATTTAAGATATTTATCCGTCTACCAAATTTCGTTGCAATACCTTAAATGGTTTGCGAGATATCACGTTATAAAAATTTATGTTTAGGGCTGTGCCACGCCCCTGTAAGAGTCTTAAAAAACTTAAAACCTAGCCCAATCTTCATTTTGTTCACTTATGCATCAAATCCCTAAGTTTTATCAAAATCGCTGCAGCCGTTTTCGAAATAAAGTTCAGCTATATATAACCCTTTATATTGCAAGATCATAAGATTTTGAACTATGCATTAATTTCGATAAGTCTATACTAGTAAAAAAACATATACATTTTAGTTTTTGAAATTATCTTCTGTAAAAAATTTTATTTAGATCCGATCCGATCAGTTTTTAAGGAATTCGTCCGCCATATTGGATCCGCCATTTTGAATTTTTAAAATCTGATACCAGATTCGTAATCAGCGACCCCAAAAACCCTCGAGTAAGGGGTTTCAATTCATTAAAAACGTTCAGGCGCATCAAAATCCACTTCTTAACTTCAAAGTCGTTTTTCTCGAAAACTTATTTTCGGACCGTAGGTCGATTTTAACTTTCCCTATCACATATGTGTTTATCTCTTTCTCTTTTTTTTGTTACTTTCACTTCGTATGGTTTGTGTTTAATGTTTTTCAATGCAAAAGCGGTGATGATTTCATACATTAACCAAGTCATATACATATATTCGGTTTGTTACAGATCTGTAACACGGCCATATAAAGGGATAAATATATAAACATATAAATATATAAACATGCAATTTTAGCTCGTTTAATAATAGTAGATAGATGGATAGACAAACACAATAAGATCGGTCTTTAGTATTTTGAAAAAAATTACGATTTAGGACACCAATTTCAAAACTGTAATTTTTTATAAAGACCTATTTCACTTAATCGAGTCGCAAGAATAGGTCTTAAGGTCTAGAAGCTTAAATTTTTTTAAAAATCATATAAAATGACATAATAAAAAAAATTCATGTCCATAAATTTGAATTTGTCGACTTTTAGAACTAAAATTTTTGAAACGGGTTAAGAACGGCTATTTCCAGACCAAAATATGACTATCAGGATACCGACCACCTAGAGAACTGAAATTTAAGCTGTGGTGCCATCTATTAAGGTTCTTTGACATATCAAAACTTGAACAAAATCAGATGTTTTTTAAATTTTGTTGGTATGTTATACATACATACATATGGGGCATTCCATGTGAAATTTTCGATCGAAAAATAAAAATCGATTTTTATCTCTGGAATATGTTCTTCAATATCTTCCGATGACCCACCTAAATTTTCACGACAATCGCTTAAGCCAAACCCGAGATATCCCTTGAACAGATTATTGCTTAGACAAATTTTCTGTTTTTACATGATATTCAGGAGTGAATAACTCGAAATGGGTGCATTTTCATGACATAATGATTCAGACAAAACTTGTTTGTTGTTTCTTGAAAAATATTTTCCTTGCGGTTAAAAAACTTTTTGCGCATGCGCAGTATGATTTTTTGTTCAATTAGATTTGTTTTTTAGTTTTCATATCGTGAGCTCCGAAATTTTTTCTCTCAATTGGTCCCAAAATGTTCGTCAATGTGTACTTTAGTAGTCACAAAATTTTCAGAGTGGAGACTTTTATATTGCTCTTATTTTTTTATAAATGAATATAAAGTGAGATAAAAAAAGAGAAAAACCATATTGAATATACATTTTTTTATTAAATCCGACGCTTAATGAAATTCAGATAGATACAGAAAGAGCAAGATTGTTATGTCGACATTTTCAATAGAACTAAATTATTTGAATACTGTCGTTACTAGACTCGTTAGATGTTTTTTAAATACAATCGAACCGTTCTGATCCGCCAGGAGGCAGTGTTGGTAGGCAAAACCTGGAACTCTTTTTTTAATGTCGAACCGCTTTTTTAGGTGCCCCTCGGCCTTTTTATAATCTTGCTTTTTTGCATAGACAAATTCAATGTTTTTAATTCGATATGTGTCGTTTAACCACTCAAATAATTGATGTGGAGTTAGAATCGGTCTATCTTTATTCTGTATGCTAAATTTCGAGGCTGCTCTCTTTACTGTACCACCAATTCCATCGCATGGTCCCTTTCCATGTGCAAAGCAAGATTATAAAAAGGCAGAGAGGCACCTAAAAAAGCGGTTCGACATTAAAAAAAGAGTTCCAGGTTTTGCCTACCAACACTGCCTCCTGGCGGATCAGAACGGTTCGATTGTATTTAAAAAACATCTAACGAGTCTAGTAACGACAGTATTCAAATAATTTAGTTCTATTGAAAATGTCGACATAACAATCTTGCTCTTTCTGTATCTATCTGAATTTCATTAAGCGTCGGATTTAATAAAAAAATGTATATTCAATATGGTTTTTCTCTTTTTTTTATCTCACTTTATATTCATTTATAAAAAAATAAGAGCAATATAAAAGTCTCCACTCTGAAAATTTTGTGACTACTAAAGGACACTTTGACGAACTTTTCGGGACCATTTGAGAGAAAAAATTTCGGGGCTCACGATATGAAAACTAAAAAAACATATCTAATTGAACAAAAAATCAAACTGCACATGCGCAAAAATTTTTTTAAACCGCGAGGAAAATATTTTTCAAGAAACAACAAACAAGTTTTGTCTGAATCATTATGTCATGAAAATGCACCCATTTTCGAGTTATTCACTCCTGAAAATCATGTAAAAACAAGAAAATTTGTCTAAGCAATAATCTGTACAAGGGATATCTCGGGTTTGGCTTAAGCGATTCTCGTGAAAATTTAGGTGGGTCATCGGAAGATATTGAAGAACATATTTCAGGGGTAAAAATCGATTTTTATTTTTCGACCGAAAATTTCACATGGAATGCCCCATATGTATGTCATATCCAGGCCCGTGCGCAGGAATCATCCATGGGGGGGTTTTAACTCGAAAATTTCTTGTTAGATTATGTTCATAAAAAACGTCAAAAAACGGTTTACTTTTAATATAGACATTTAATTGTAATTAAATACATAAATATATACAACTGCGGTCAAAATAATAGCAGTGCGGTGTCATTTTTTGAATTGAAAGCAAATATTTCGAATAAATGACGTTTTATTTCTTCTAATCTTTTAAAATATAGTTACTTGAAAAGTGCACAAAATAAGCACATAACATTTTGTTCCAACAAAATAACGGTACTTTCTAAGTTTGCTATTGTATTGAGTAATTTGTACTTTCGAGCAGTCAAAATAATAGCAGTGCTCAACTTTTTCTTTTCTTCTCAAGACTAGGTATTTACTTTTATTAAAAAAACTTGAACGTAACAAGTAAGTTCCATTATTTTTTTATAGTACTCCAATGATTTTTTCGAGTTTTGCATTTTAGTGGGCCGTGGAAAGCATTTGGACCAGTTTAAAACAAATTTTAATTTTGATAACACCAAACATGCAAAAATATTTTTTTTTTTGTCATTTATTTTTTTAAGGGAAATTCATGTAGTGGTATTGACAATTTCAAATTGTAGTGTATTAAGGTAAATGCAGTGAAAACAATAAAGGATTTGAGCTGCTACACAAGAAACACCAAAGCTCTACTTGCGGAGAGACAACAGTTTTTCGCCTTATGTATAGGCTTAAAAAATAGCGGTCAACTTTTTTTCGATACTTCTTTATGTGTACATAAGGAAAATCGAGAGAAAAGTAAAAAAAAAAAATATTATAAATAGGAAAAAAATTAAATTTTCTTCATGTTTTTTGGCCAAATTCCAAAAAATAAAAATTTAACAGCTCTAAGTAAGTAGCTAATTCTGCAACGTACTTGAAAAAACTCGTCCAAAACTCTTTCCGAATTGATTTCGATATCGCAATGTACATATATTTAGCGAGGCTAAGTCGTTCAGCCGATCTTCGGACATAGTTGATCTGAGGTACAGTTGCGGTCAAAATATTAGAAACGGGGTGTCATTTATGAATTGAAAGAAGATATTTCGAACAACTGACGTTTTTTTCTTCTAATATTTTAAAGTATAGCTACTTGATAAGTGCACAAGATAAGCACATGACATTTTGTGCCAAAAAAATAACGGTAATTTTTAGGTTTGCTATTATATTGAGTAATTTGTAATTTCGGGCGGTCAAAATAATAGCACTGTTCAACTCCTTTCCTTCTCAAGTTTAGGTATTTACTCTTATTAAAAAAATTTGATCGTAAAAAGTAAGTTCTATTATTTTTGTATAATACTCCAATGATTTGTTTGAGTTTTTGCATTTTAGTGGGCCGTGGAAAGCATTCTACGACAGAGCAAAGTAAAATTATTAAGATCTCCATTTCGCAAGGTGAGACTTTTACGGAAACTTAAAATGTTATCGGATGTTTATTGAAAATGGTTTAGAATACGATTAAATACACGAAAAACACGAGGAAGAAAGCTTTCCATGTCTCCCCGGGACGTGAATTGTTCGACGTAGCGCTAAATAGGAGCGTTTGTTGCTGTTGTCACAGGCAAAGTTGCCATAACACGAAGCCTTTGATGGAAATTTGGAAACGCGTCTTCATTGCATATATCCAGTACTTCGAGAGAATTTTTGATGTCTTGTGCGCGAATAGATTTGTGCATGAATTTTCATTGAAGCTGATTTTATTGATGCCGGAGCTATGCTTAAGAGCGCATTGAAAAAACGCTAGTGCTACTTATCTTTAAGGGCCAAATAGACGTTCATGCGTGCATGATCAATAAAATGACGACGCCATCATGATTTCCACACATACCATTCATGCACGCATGATGGATATAATTTTTGTTTGAACTTTTAACGTGTTGACATTATGACGTCAGAAGCATTAAAATTGCATTTAATATTAAAAAAAAGTATGAAATGACTTTGGTTTAAGCTCAAAAAATCTTTAAAAATGTATTTTAAAAAACAAAGTTCATACAAAAGTTTAAATATTTCATATAATTATCTTTAGTGCATAATATTTCTAATTTATTTTCCGCACCTTCTTCGTCAAAAAAGTATGTAAACTGAGCTAAGTTCAGCACACACTATCATGCATGCATGATCAATCAAAAAAATATCAAAATATTTTAATATTGCTCATGCGCATGACCAATCAGTCAATCAGCCACTTACACGGTCAGTTTGCATGAGCAATCACTTGATTCATCATGCACGCAATGAACGTCTATTTGGCCCTTTTGCGACGAGCAGTGGTCCCAAATTTTGTTCAAAAATAGCTAGAGTGAGCAAATCTTGTCGAAAATGAAAAACTCGGGCTCTGACGATTTATTGGCATTTCAGTTCTTTCATTTAAAAAAAAATTTGTTGTGTCTTTCTGATTTTTCGTTCAAATGTCAATAAAAACCTATGTGCGAAAATTCTTAATGAGAGGAGGGGGTTTTGAACCCCCTAAACCCCCCTTGCGCACGGGTCTGGTCATATCATTAAAAAATAGTAAATATGAAATTAAAAAAAACAAGTTAAGGTGTTATCTTCCGCCAGGCCGAAACTCACATACCCTACACTGCACTGAAAGTACCTTTTAAATAAATGTTAAAAAGACGTTGAAGAGGTTGAATAAGTCGAAAAAATGTGAAATGTTAGAAAAAAGTTGCGAGAGGTTGAAAAACTCTAAAAAAGTTGAAAGATGTTGAAAAAATTTAAAACAATTCAAAATTGATGAAAAACTCGAAAAATAAAGAAACTTATGAAGAAAGTTCAAAGAGGTTGAAAAAGTCGAACAAATACATATAGGATATATTAGAAAACGATGTCAACTTGGAGATAAAGCGAAGACTAACTCTTGCTGATAGGTGTTACTATGGTCTCAGTAAGCAATTGAGTAGTAGAGACCTCTCTTGCCCGACAAAACTGACACTCTACAAGACGCTGACCTTACCCGTGCTACTTTACAGCGCAGGAGCATGGGTTGTGTCGCAGACTGATGCAGCCACGCTTGGGGTGTTTGAGAGAAAATTTCTTCGTAAAATCTTCGGTCCTGTTCACGTTGGCGACGACTACCGTATTCGAATGAACCACGAACTGTACGAGCTCTACGCTGACATTGACATAGTCAAGCGCATCACTATCTAACGTCTGCGCTGGCTGGGACATGTTGTGCGTATGGACGAAGAAGCTCCGGCGAAAAAGGTGTTTGATGCGGAAGCCGCTGGGCAACGACGAAGAGGAAGACCATGCCTCCGATGGAAAGACCAAGCCGAGGAAACCCTATCCACGCTTGGTGTGACTGGTTGGAGAAGGCGCGCGCGAAGCAGAGGCGCCTGGAGGTCGGCCGTAACCTAGTAACGGGTTGCTATGGCCACCCATAAGTAAGTAAGTAAGTATATTGGAAAAAGTTAAAAGGTTGAAAAAGTCAAAAGAATATGAAAAATAATGAAAAAAATCGAATAGAAATGAAAAATTTAAAATGTGCCACGCCCACTTCTCCAATTCCGCCCCCTTTTGGTTCAATAAATTATATTCGTAATCAACATCCTCATATTAAATTTTAGCACAATTGCTTGTATAGTTTGCGATATATGCTGCAGTAAAATTTAAAATTTAGGGCGGTGACACACCCACTGGTACAATCCAACCCGGTTTTGATCCAGAAATAGCTTTCCATAAGCAGACCCCTAACACCAAATTTCAGTATGATTGCTCACATATTTCGACAAATATGCCGCTTACCGTATTTTATTTGTATGGGAGGGGCCACGCCCACTGGTGCTATTTCAGCCACTTTTGATTCAGATATACTCCATATCAACTGAACCACTTACATCAAATTTCATAGCAATTGCTGCAATAGTTCACTTAAAACAGCACTTACAAATTTATGTTAATATGGCAGGTGCCACGCCCACTGATGCAATCGTGCCAAAATTCATTTATTTTTAAAGCTTATAGCAACTGACATCTATACACCAAATTTTATGAAGATTACTCTCATAGCACACTATCTATAACAATAAAGGTTTTTTGCTTATATGGAAGGTGCCACGCCCACAGATACCATTGGACCAAATTTTTGTAACAAGAGACCTTATAGCAAGTTTATCTTAACGATTACGTCGTTAGTTCTCTTAATATAACGTTTATAAATATTGTGGGCAGTGCCACGCTTCAACGAGTTTTTTCAGTGAAGTGGCTGAGCTCTTATTGATGACTGCTTCTAACGGCATCATCTTTAAAATTTTTATGAAAATCGTTTGTGCCAATTTTGAGATATACGGAATCAAAATTTTTAACAGTTGAAAAGTGACACGCCCACTTTTTGATTCCGCCAACTTTTATCAAAATTCAAGATATGTATCCATTTACCAAATTTCATCGCAATATCTTGAACGGCTTACAATATATGGCAGTATAAATAATAAAATTTAGGGCTGTGCCACGCCCCTGTACGATCCTTTGGAAACTTGAAACCAAGCCTAATCCTAATTTGGTTTACATGTGTACCAAATCAATAAGTTTCATCAAAATCGCTGCAACTTGTTTCAAAATTGGCCTGGGTAAATATACATAGAGTATGGGCGGTAGGCGTGTCCGTGAACCGATTTCGCCAATTTTCAAGAGAAAGATGCCTGCAGAGATGTTTGACCTGTGTGTGAAAGTTTCATTCAATTAGCTTTCTTGGTTTTCCCGTAAACCTGATTTCAACAGACGGACATCGCTAAATCAACTCAGCTGGTGACGCTGATCAAGAATATATATACTTTTCCATACATGCCACGCCCCCTTCGAGGTGTTACAAACGGAGAGACAAAGTGAATATACCCTCGGTATAGGGTATAAAAAGCTCTAAGAATTTCTTTTATCTATATAAATAAAATGATAGCCGTTTTCGATGAACGGGATTCACGCAAAATCTACAGAATCAATTTTGATAAAATTTTTTTAGTCATCTTTCTTAGACGCTTGGTCCTAATATAGAATTAAAATTATCACTATATTCCCGTTAAATATCAAAATATTAAAGTTTTAAAATTGCTAAAAAATTTAATTTCACACATAGAAATGGCAAGTTAGTGTGTTAGTTAGTGTTTGTGCGTTTTTTTTTTATATGGCAATGCAATGGAAGAGATTATTCAAATTTTACTCTCGCTCTCATTTTCAATTTGTCAACCCAGCAACGCCGAATTTTTGAACAATGAAAAAAATATTACAGTACGTTCACACATAGAAAACACACATGCTGTCCTAAATGGCTTGACAGCATGTGTGACTGTCAATATTGCTTTGCGTTCACATTTTCGTGCATGCCATCAAACATCAATTGCAGAACAATTTATGAGCGTCCACATCGAAGTGAACTGCATGAAATTCTATTAAAAATGAAAAATGTTCACTAGGCTTCAGGGCCGTATCTAGGGGGGATAGAACCCCCCCCCCCCACTATATAGAAACGATATTGTAAAGAATAGACACTATGTAAAAAAGATTTTGTGAGATATACGAAATACGAAACAGGCAGCTTATAAAAATGATTTTTGAAAAAAGATCTAAAAAGAAGTCATAAGTTTATTAAAAACGATATAAAAATATATTAAAGATAGTTTTCATACGGATACATGCGGAAACAGAGCATATTCGCTGACTTAAAAATCATAATTGTACCTATGTATGTTGTTGAACTGGCGCTCATCGCTGTCTGAACGTATTCATTGCATTTTGATTTTCACTGTTGGCAACTGTGTAGTTATAAATAATATATAGTACCAGGAGACCGACCATAGTTCGGTTTTTCGTTTTGAGGTTTAAAATGTCGAAAAAATATGCCATTAAAAAAGTATGGAACATGTTGAAAAAAGTTGAAATAGGTCGAAAACGTTCAAATAAATTGAAAGAGGAATATTGAAAAAAGTTGAAAAAGGTTGAAACAGGTGAAAAAGGCTAATAAAGTCGATAATATATGAATTGTTGAAAAAGTTGAAAGAGATTAAAAATCTCCAAAATGTTGAATGCGGTTGAAGAAGTCGAAAAAAGTTGAATGAGGTTGAAAAAATCGAAAAGATATAAATAATATAAATTTAAAATCGCTAATTAAGAAATTGAAACGGTTGAAAGTCAAAAAATATGGAAAATATTGAAAAAAGTTGAAGGAGATTGAATAAGTCCGATATATATAAGAAATATTGAAGAGGGTTCAAAAGCTGAAAATAAATGAAAAAAGTTGAAAAGAATGTTGAAGCAGTTCAACTGCTAAAAAGGCTAAAAAGTCGATAAAATATGGAAAAATACGGAAAAATTTGAATACGGTTCAAAAAGTCGAAAAAAATTGATTGAGGTTGCATAGGTTGATAACATCAGTAAAATATGAACAATGTTGAAAGAAAGTTGGAAGAGGATGAAAGCTGAAAGAAGTTGAAAATTTGAAAAAAATTTAATCAGGTTGAAAATGTCAAGTTGAAAAAATGTTGGTTAATTTAATTAAGTTGAAAGGGGTTAAAAAACTCGAAATGTTGAAAAAAGTTGAAATATTAAAAAAATATTCAAAAAAAACAACATTTCTCAGGCTGCGATCCGCTAGCACCTCATCTGGTGAATTTTGAGAAGAAAAATATTCGTCTAATAGGTCACAAATTGGTCATAATTGGTCAGTTAGTCCGATTAATTGGTCAGCAAGATTCTATTTTTTAAAAATATTTTAAAAATTTCAAGGTCATTCGAAAATTTTGGCACCTCATCTGACGAATTCTGAAATAAAAAAATATGCATCTAATAGGTCACAAATTGGTCATAATTGGTCAGTTAGTCCGATTAATTGGTCAGCAAGAGAACATTTTTTAAAAATATTTTTAAAAATTTCAAGGTCATCTTAATATTTTGGCACCTCATCTGGCGAATTTTGAAATAAAAAAATACGTATCTTATAGGTCACGAATTGGTCATAATTGGTCAGTTAGTCCGATTAATTGGTCAGTAATAGAAAGTTTTTAAAAAAATTTTAAAAATTTCAAGGTCATCTGAAGATTTTGGCACCTCATCTGACGAATTTTGATATAAAAAAATATGCATCTAATAGGTCACGAACTGGTCATAATTGGTCAGTTAGTCCGATTAATTGGTCAGCAAGAGAATATTTTTTCAAATTGTTTTAAAAACTTCATGGTCATCTGAGAATTTCGACACTTCATATTAGGACGAAAAAAAGGAAGTTAAGAAATCGATGGGATTTTTAATGCTGACAATTGGTCAAATGACTTTTCTATGATACAACCCATGCGGGTTGTAGTATAAAGTTTTTGCGTAGGTGTTACGGGTTTGGAGAAATTTTGAAAATTGCAATTAAAAATGAAAAATGTAGGCATGTTTAACCGGAATGCGGAAAGTTGAAAATTTCCTAAAAATTGAGAATGCACGCTAGGGTATTGAAGGTGGTACCGTTGGATAGGTAATCTTTTCAGCTACAATTACGTAGTATAAAGTTTTTGCGTAGGTGTTACGGGTTTGGAGAAATTTTGAAAATTGCAATTAAAAATTAAAAATGTAGGCATATTTAACCGGAATGCGGAAAGTTGAAAATTTCCTAAAAATTGAGAATGCACGCTAGGGTATTGAAGGTGGTACCGTTGGACAGGTAATCTTTTCAGCTACAGTTATGTAGTACAAAGTTTTTGCGTAGGTCTTACGGTTTCGGAGAAATTTTGAAAATTGCAATTAAAAATGAAAAATGTAGGCATATTTAACCGGAATGCGGAAAGTTGAAAATTTCCTAAAAATTAAGAATGCACGCTAGGGTATTGAAGGTGGTACCGTTGGATAGGTAATCTTTTCAGCTACAATTACGTAGTATAAAGTTTTTGCGTAGGTGTTACGGTTTCGGAGAAATTTTGAAAATTGCAATTAAAAATGAAAAATGTAGGCATATTTAACCGGAATGCGGAAAGTTGAAAATTTCCTAAAAATTAAGAATGCACGCTAGGGTATTGAAGGTGGTACCGTTGGATAGGTAATCTTTTCAGCTACAGTTATGTAGTACAAAGTATTTGCGTAGGTGTTACGGTTTCGGAGAAATTTTGAAAATTGCAATTAAAAATGAAAAATGTAGGCATGTTTAACCGGAATGCGGAAAGTTGAAAATTTCCTAAAAATTGAGAATGCACGCTAGGGTATTGAAGGTGGTACTGTTGGATAGGTAATCTTTTCAGCTACAATTACATAGTACAAAGTATTTGCGTAGGTGTTACGGTTTCGGAGAAATTTTGAAAATTGCAATTAAAAATGAAAAATGTAGGCATATTTAACCGGAATGCGGAAAGTTGAAAATTTCCTAAAAATTGAGAATGCACGCTAGGGTATTGAAGGTGGTACCGTTGGAAAGGTAATCTTTTCAGCTACAATCACGTAGTATAAAATTTTTGCGTAGGTGTTACGGTTTCGGAGAAATTTTGAAAATTGCAATTAAAAATGAAAAATGTAGGCATATTTAACCGGAATGCGGAAAGTTGAAAATTTCCGAAAAATTGAGAATGCACGCTAGGGTATTGAAGGTGGTACCGTTGAATAGGTAATCTTTTCAGCTACAATTACGTAGTATAAAGTTTTTGCGTAGGTGTTACGGTTTCGGAGAAATTTTGAAAATTGCAATTAAAAATGAAAAATGTAGGCATATTTAACCGGAATGCGGAAAGTTGAAAATTTCCTAAAAATTGAGAATGTACGCTAGGGTATTGAAGGTGGTACCGTTGGATAGGTAATCTTTTCAGCTACAGTTATGTAGTACAAAGTATTTGCGTAGGCGTTACGGTTTCGGAGAAATTTTGAAAATTGCAATTAAAAATGAAAAATGTAGGCATATTTAACCGGAATGCGGAAAGTTGAAAATTTCCTAAAAATTGAGAATGCACGCTAGGGTATTGAAGGTGGTACCGTTGGATAGGTAATCTTTTCAGCTACAGTTATGTAGTACAAAGTATTTGCGTAGGTGTTACGGTTTCGGAGAAATTTTGAAAATTGCAATTAAAAATGAAAAATGTAGGCATATTTAACCGGAATGCGGAAAGTTGAAAATTTCCTAAAAATTGAGAATGTACGCTAGGGTATTGAAGGTGGTACCGTTGGATAGGTAATCTTTTCAGCTACAGTTATGTAGTACAAAGTATTTGCGTAGGCGTTACGGTTTCGGAGAAATTTTGAAAATTGCAATTAAAAATGAAAAATGTAGGCATATTTAACCGGAATGCGGAAAGTTGAAAATTTCCTAAAAATTAAGAATGCACGCTAGGGTATTGAAGGTGGTACCGTTGGATAGGTAATCTTTTCAGCTACAATTACGTAGTATAAAGTTTTTGCGTAGGTGTTACGGGTTTGGAGAAATTTTGAAAATTGCAATTAAAAATGAAAAATGTAGGCATATTTAACCGGAATGCGGAAAGTTGAAAATTTCCTAAAAATTGAGAATGCACGCTAGGGTATTGAAGGTGGTACCGTTGGATAGGTAATCTTTTCAGCTACAGTTATGTAGTATAAAGTTTTTGCGTAGGTGTTAAGGTTTCGGAGAAATTTTGAAAATTGCAATTAAAAATGAAAAATGTAGGCATGTTTAACCGGAATGCGGAAAGTTGAAAATTTTCTAAAAATTGCGAATGCACGCTAGGGTATTGAAGGTGGTACCGTTGGATAGGTAATCTTTTCAGCTACAATTACGTAGTATAAAGTTTTTGCGTAGGTCTTACGGTTTCGGAGAAATTTTGAAAATTGCAATTAAAAATAAAAATGTAGGCATATTTAACCGGAATGCGGAAAGTCGAAAATTTCCTAATAATTGAGAATGCACGCTAGGGTATTAAAGGTGGTACCGTTGGATAGGTAATCTTTTCAGCTACAGTTATGTAGTACAAAGTATTTGCGTAGGTGTTACGGTTTCGGAGAAATTTTGAAAATTGCAATTAAAAATGAAAAATGTAGGCATGTTTAACCGGAAAGCGGAAAGTTGAAAATTTCCTAAAAATTGAGAATGCACGCTAGGGTATTGAAGGTGGTACCGTTGGATAGGTAATTTTTTCAGCTACAATTACGTAGTATAAAGTTTTTGCGTAGGTGTTACGGGTTTGGAGAAATTTTGAAAATTGCAATTAAAAATGAAAAATGTAGGCATGTTTAACCGGAATGCGGAAAGTTGAAAATTTCCTAAAAATTAAGAATGCACGCTAGGGTATTGAAGGTGGTACCGTTGGATAGGTAATCTTTTCAGCTACAGTTATGTAGTATAAAGTTTTTGCGTAGGTGTTACGGTATCGGAGAAATTTTGAAAATTGCAATTAAAAATGAAAAATGTAGGCATGTTTAACCGGAATGCGGAAAGTTGAAAATTTCCTAAAAATTGAGAATGCACGCTAGGGTATTGAAGGTGGTACCGTTGGATAGGTAATTTTTTCAGCTACAGTTATGTAGTATAAAGTTTTTGCGTAGGTCTTACGGTTTCGGAGAAATTTTGAAAATTGCAATTAAAAATGAAAAATGTAGTCATATTTAACCGGAATGCGGAAAGTTGAAAATTTCCTAAAAATTGAGAATGCACGCTAGGGTATTGAAGGTGGTACCGTTGGATAGGTTATCTTTTCAGCTACAGTTATGTAGTACAAAGTATTTGCGTAGGTGTTACGGTTTCGGAGAAATTTTGAAAATTGCAATTAAAAATGAAAAATGTAGGCATGTTTAACCGGAATGCGGAAAGTTGAAAATTTCCTAAAAATTGAGAATGCACGCTAGGGTATTGAAGGTGGTACCGTTGGATAGGTAATCTTTTCAGCTACAATTACGTAGTATAAAGTTTTTGCGTAGGTGTTACGGGTTTGGAGAAATTTTGAAAATTGCAATTAAAAATGAAAAATGTAGGCATGTTTAACCGGAATGCGGAAAGTTGAAAATTTCCTAAAAATTAAGAATGCACGCTAGGGTATTGAAGGTGGTACCGTTGGATAGGTAATCTTTTCAGCTACAATTACGTAGTATAAAGTATTTGCGTAGGTGTTAAGGTTTCGGAGAAATTTTGAAAATTGCAATTAAAAATGAAAAATGTAGGCATGTTTAACCGGAATGCGGAAAGTTGAAAATTTCCTAAAAATTAAGAATGCACGCTAGGGTATTGAAGGTGGTACCGTTGGATAGGTAATCTTTTCAGCTACAGTTATGTAGTATAAAGTTTTTGCGTAGGTGTTACGGTATCGGAGAAATTTTGAAAATTGCAATTAAAAATGAAAAATGTAGGCATGTTTAACCGGAATGCGGAAAGTTGAAAATTTCCTAAAAATTGAGAATGCACGCTAGGGTATTGAAGGTGGTACCGTTGGATTGGTAATCTTTTCAGCTACAATTATGTAGTATAAAGTTTTTGAGTTCATTTTTCAGCCTTTGGGTCAAATGCGACTGGCCTGTTTCCAAAACAAACACTAAATTTTTTTTCATATCTTCTTTTCCACCGCTATTTTATTAGAAAAGGCTTGTGAAGCGAAACAAATCACACTTTTGCACATATGGATGCTCTAATGTACAACTATCTTAATTGTGATACGCAGGTATTTTTTATTTATGTCTTGTTTAATACGCCTGACCAACTTTTTGTTTGGGCTGATCAATTTTAAATCATCATGTAACAACATATTATAGAAATTAAAAATTAATTGATTTACATGACAACCTGATATAACTACGGTGACCATAAATTTAAATTGAAAAAACAGGACAAAAATTGTGTTTGTCGAAACATATTTTTTTATATTGAAAGTAAGAAAAATTCACAAAAAAAAAAATCAAATTTCATTGGCTTTGATTTTAATTAAAAATACTGCCGAACTAAGCGAAAAGGGCGTATCTCAAAAAATTTCGTTTCGAAATAATTGATGTTTTGCTTATGTCAATTTATTGAAATACCTTTAAAATTGGGATGGAGAAAATTTTCTTACGAGATTTGTTATATGTTTGAACTAAGACTCCGGCATTTGGAGCATTTTATTAGACAAGCAATTTCTTAAGCTATACGATGTCATAAGAATCTCGGATATATCTTTTTTTGACATACGCCCTTTTCGCTTAGTACGGCAGAATAGTGTAACAAAAATATATGCACCAAACATTTAATAATGTTTTCCTGACTTTGTAAATATTACTTAAGCTCTAAGCAGTTAAGATCAAAGTTGCACCTCGTTATTAAAATAGCTAGGTATGGAATTTTTTTTAAGATATTGAAATATTTCAACCCCTTTATTCTCGACTAGCTTTCCACCATCTGTCCATTGCTTTAGTATCTCACAAGTCACATAACTTTTAACACAAGTAAACTCATCAAATAGTTCGCTGTAATTAATTTTAATTCGGCTACTCTTTCCCATAATATATGTCAAATTTCTTTCAACCTTATTCGAAGATGGCATTGTACGCAACAGTACCCATTCCATCACTTCAACCTTTTTAAATGCATTATCCAACTGATGTAGATAATTTAATGCAATTCATATAAAAACTTTTGACACTATCTTTGCAGTTCCTGTTTTTTCTAACTCTGAAATTATTTTCTTGATCATGAAAGGTAAACAAATTTCATCTCTGCGTTCAGCGAATAACCAGCAAAAATTTGGGTTCAAATCCAAACCGAAAAACTTAGCGTCACGGTAATTACATTGCACAATCAGCTTCTTGATAGAGATTGGTAATTGATATCAATAACAACTTGCATATCGATCAGCAAAGGGTTGACGTTATTAGAAATAGACTGTAGATTAGTAAATAGTAGATTTGCGTGGCGCATGAAAGCAGAACAAAAAACAGAACATTTGCGAAAAAACAGAACACTTTTGTAATTTTCCATTAGAAAAAAATACGCAGAACAAGCGCCTTAAAAACAGAACTGTTCTGCTAAAAACAGAACGGATGGTCACCGTGGATATAACAGTCGAGGTACCCGCATGGGTTGTATCACAGGAAAGTCATTTGTATTTTTAAAAAATGTTCTATGCATGACCACTTATTAGATTTTTGGTGACCAATTGTCAGCATTAAAAATCCTATCGATTTCTTAATTTCCTTTTTTTTGCCCTAATATGAAGTGTCAAAATTCTCAGATGACCATAAAGTTTTTAAAAAAATTTGAAAAATATTCTCTTGCTGACCAATTAATCGGACTAACTGACCAATTCGTGACCTATTAGATACGTACTTTTTAATTTCAAAATTCACCAGATGAGGTGCCAAAATATTAAGATGGCCTTGAAATTTTTAAAAATATTTTTAAAATATGTTCTCTTGCTGACCAATTAATCGGACTAACTGACCAATTATGACCAGTTCGTGACCTATTAGATGCATATTTTTTTATATCAAAATTCGTCAGATGAGGTGCCAAAATCTTCAGATGACCTTGAAATTTTTAAAATTTTTTTAAAAACTTTCTATTACTGACCAATTAATCGGACTAACTGACCAATTATGACCAATTCGTGACCTATAAGATACGTATTTTTTTATTTCAAAATTCGCCAGATGAGGTGCCAAAATATTAAGATGACCTTGAAATTTTTAAAAATATTTTTAAAAAATGTTCTCTTGCTGACCAATTAATCGGACTAACTGACCAATTATGACCAATTTGTGACCTATTAGATGCATATTTTTTTATTTCAGAATTCGTCAGATGAGGTGCCAAAATTTTCGAATGACCTTGAAATTTTTAAAATATTTTTAAAAAATAGAATCTTGCTGACCAATTAATCGGACTAACTGACCAATTATGACCAATTTGTGACCTATTAGACGAATATTTTTCTTCTCAAAATTCACCAGATGAGGTGCTAGCGGATCGCAGCCCATTTCTCACGCTTATAACTTAATGTTAACATGGGAGATGCCACGCACGCTGATGCAATCCCGCCAAAACCCATTTAATTTCAAAGCTTATAGTTACCGAAGTCTCATGATAAAAATGCTTGTCTATTTTTTTTTGTGATTTTCGTTTTGCGTTTGCGACAAATGACAAATTCTGTATCTCGACAATTTCGTTTTTCCCTTGTTGCCAACAAACAAAAAAAATTTTCCGAAATAGTTTCTGTTTCTGCGTTTTTTATAGAGGTTTGGTTTTTAAATTTGGAACACTGTTTCTAGCAACAGTTAATTTTTCTCAGTATGTTTAGCTATTGCACCATGACTAAGTAGGAATTTGTCTGGAAATTTACAAAATTTACTAAAATTCCAACTTTAAATTCACTCAAACCTTACATGATGTTTTGCAATTAAAAAATCAATTGGGTTATTTATTGTGGCAATATGTAGAGCCTCAGGCTTATACTGATAAACCAGCAGTATTTAAATAATCAATCGTAAGTTTGACCTTCAGATTGCGTTTAATATTGGCCTATTGCGGCGCTCATATGTACGAAGCCATATTTAAATTCTGAATGGCATTATCTAGCTAATAAAACCAAAATCGGGTAATTTAACAATTAAATGTGATTTATTTCAATTCGAAAATATGAGTTTAAAAAAACATCCTGAATCTGCTCAGCACTGCATGAAACGGTAGATCAAGGGGAAGATTGGAGTTATGATTAATTCATATTAAGAATTAAGTCATATCATTGGCTCTTTATACTAAAATCACATTTTTCTTAAAAAATTCGAGTTTGCTTGAAACATCAGTTTTTAAGATTTTTTTTTAAATTTTTGTATTATTTTCACAGGACAGCAACTGCTTCGGAGCATTTCACAAAAATATAGTGATAAAATTAATTTCAAATGAAATTTTTCCCTTGCAGTTTTTGTTGTTCTAAGTATTATGACCATAAATAAGTATAGTTAGTATCAGTGCTAATTTGGTACTGTGTCATTACTGTTTTTAATATATTTGGCTGCAACATTATTTTGGTACCCGGTCATAACCCCAATGGTCATAGTCCCCAAAACAATTTTAGGCCTTATGTCCCCTTTTTTTCGGTCATAATCCCTATTTATTTTTTGGGCTTATCACGACTTCAATTCCAAAACCCCCCCTCCCCCGAAATAAAATCCTGGATACGGCCTTCCTAGGCTTGACAGTCAGTTCACACAGGTTGTATGGTTGGACTATCCAGCAGGAAAATCAACAATTTTTGAGATCCATCCAACATGTATGTCAAGCGGTCGTTGCTAGAGTTCACATTATCAAACATTGATGTTGGACAACATGTGTGATAATGTGTACTAGGCTAATTGAATGTGTTATTTTGTGTGTGTGCTTTGTTTTTGTCTTTCACATGGCAATGCAATGGAATATTTATGGAAGAGAAAACAACAAGAGCTCCAAAATTGATTGTAGTTCTATTTAAAAAAAGTAAATTGTTTGCCTTCGCAGAAAAACAGGCTACGCGTACAAAGTCGCGGGCATCTGCTAGTTTTAGCATATATCGACTCTAACTTGTATCCTTAACAATCCCCAATCAAAGTTTTTGTTGTAACTCACACTTTTATTAAAAGTTGCTTAAAGCCCACTGTTGTGTGTTAATTACCACACTTATATCATAATGTGTTGTTTTCAGTGTTCGAAAATGTACAGTACGGTACAATTCAATCGTGATTTGTGACGATTTTAATATGTGCGCACAATTCAGTATTGTACTGTGCAAACACAATACGTTTATTTTTCCTTATAAAAATAGCGTGCCGAAGCTCTAACGAGTACACATACTTTTCATAAACGAAGAGTGCACACAACCAATCTTCTTTTGTACGTCTCTGAGCACAGAACATAACTTTATTCTCATTATGTTTTGTGAAATAGAACGAAACAAAACCAATTCGTTACCATGTCAGACTTGCTTCTTCTTGCTGTGAGAAGCTTACATAAATGTGGCCACATGTTTCGATACTTTCCGAATTTTTCGACATATGCGACAAAAAAATGTAAAAAAACAGTTTAATAATAAAAAAAAGTGTATTTTAAATTTTTTCAGAAAACAATAAAAAACCGTAACTCAGACTTAAATACATATTTCATGATTATTCTAAATTTTGGAATTAAAAAAAAATTGAACAAAAAACAAAACAATTAAATTTTTTTTGAACCGGTGGTATCACTGGTGCAATTCGCTGTTGAGTGAAATAAACGACACAATTGCGAATTGTACCGAGCCAAAGCACGACACTCTATTTCTATTTATAAAGTACATGCTACGGTGCAAACACAAATACAGAACAAAACAAAAGCCAACAAATGCACAGAACGATTCATATTGTTGTTCATATTGCTGATATTGTTTTGTGCATTGGATTGCACACTATAGAAAATAAATAAGGTTTCGTGCTTCGGCTCGGTACACAACGAATTGTACTGTTTAACAAAAACGACATATTGTGGTATATTTTTTTGGGATGATGATTAACATCATCCAATAACAGTAAATTGCTGTTATTATAATACGGCATATTTTTGGGCATTTGCTGATTTGTTGGTCAGTTTAAAATGCTATGTGCAAATTCTGCTTGTTGAAAAGTAACAAAAATGAAAACACAATGCACTTAACTGCAACAACAAATCAGGAAGTAAACTCCAGGTGTGCGATCCGGAAATATCCAAACCCCACTAGGTTTGTAAGCCAAGGTTTTTGTAAACCAAATTCTGCAAGCCAGAATTAATTTATGTAGACGTAAGTTTTTGTTATTGTATTTTTAAGTAACTATTTTATAATGTATTTTGTTGTTATAATTATCTGTATAAGAGGTGTTAAGTTAGATAAGATTTAACAATAAAATGAGAGTTAGTTCTGAGTCAAGAAAGTACACTACTTGTTGAAATTATTAATGAAGATTTAACGTTAGAAAAGGGAATACTGGTAAGTATCCTTTAAATATAACCTCTTATTTAATTCTTTTTAGATACAACTCTCAGCAACGTGTTATCCCTCGAAAGGATAAACACACATTAAAATACATTACAACATTGGCGCAGCCGGTATTTCGAGCCACTACTCGGAACCACACATACAAGGACTAGAAAGGACAAAAAGTCCCAGGATTCAATACAAACAACGTTGGAACATCCAGTTTTATACAGCTTCAAAAATACAACATTGGATTGTGTGGATTTCTAACGGAACAAAATTGGCAGTACATAAAACGCTGGAAAACAAATTTTGTGAGTATCCTTAGCATATACCACTAATCCATAAGCTTCCGAAACACATCGGCACTAGCCATTCCTTAGGAGAGCCTTACGTTGGCAATTAACCTAACGAACTTGGGAAAATAAACTATGAGAGATCCTCATAGTCTATTTTCTGCATCAATTATTCCTTATTGGAAGGTTACAAATTAAAAATTCTTTTTATAACTTGTCCTAAACATCCATTCATTTTTTTTATTCAATTCAATTGCAACTGAAGTTTTATTGAAGTTGGAAATCTTAAACTTTGAAGCATTTGTTTTAAATGACGTTTAAGGTTTGATTTTCAGTGTTTTCTAAAACTGAGATATTAAAAGCTATTGAATTTTATTAAAATAAAAGGATCTTAAGTGGTCGATTGTCATTTGAATTTTCAATTAAGAGCTTAGAGATTAATTATTTTTCTATTATGAATTATAATTTTAAAATTTGCCTAGTATCTTGTGGCCTTAACAGAAAATTTATAAGTGAACTTTCGATAAAATATTAGCTTCTCGGAAACGTTTTTATTCCATACGAAAAAACAAGTCTTGTTGAACTTATTTTTGGTTCCGAAGAATATTTTAAATTCTGAGGATCAGTTTATTCAACATAGACTCTCGTTTAATTGCTATAAGATATTTTGATTTTTCGATAACACGTATAAAAAAATTTTTGGTAGGTCGTCTTTTCCTTAATCGTTAGCGAAAAACGTTTTATTTAGTATGTCAAGTTCTTGGTAACAATTCAAGTCATTAACTTTAAAGAAAATCAAGAGTAATCAAAATTTAACAGTCAAGGTTACACAGCGTTTTGTTTACCTATATACATTTTGTTTTTATTTAATATAATTATGAAAATTTTGCTTACTGGTGTTCAAATGTGTTGGGCTTAACGCTTTAAACAATTATAAACAATTTAAATACACCGACAAAGTTTTTATATTCATAATGGGTCTCCTAGAAATCTCTAAGTTGGTGAAGAATATAGTACCTTATTTTTCAGGGGCTAGTTCACCAACGTTAGAATCAGATTTACATAGGTTCTTAGAAGGATGTGAGACAGTGCGGAATGAAATTAAAGATGAAGAAGAACCTAAACTCATAGCACTCATTAGGCTTCATTTGCATGGTGATGCATTTGAGTTAATCAGGTCGCTTAAGTTTAAATCATTGGAAGAGCTACGCAAGTTATTAAAAATAACATATATTAAAGCAAAATCTATTCATTTAATTCGAAAGCAAATAGAAAACGCACGTCAACTTCCTGAAGAAGAACTGCGTGCATTTGCAAGACGAATAAATGCGCTACGGAACAAAGCCTTAAATATACTGAAATCAACTTATGGAAATTTATCGGATTAAATGTGCAAAGAATAATTGAAATTGCGCTTGTAATTTTTTTGTTGTTTTTTGCACTAAAAGTACTGAACAAGAAGCTCTGTACAAAAATATTGATATTATTAAATTTTGTTCCAAAAACACAAATAAAAAAATTACCCTCGGTGAGCTCGCCGATATTTACATGTAGCACTTGCAACTTCGTTCGGATCGCCAAAAAAGCGGACAACGAAGCGCTCGTCAAGAAATGTGTGATATCAAAGAGATTACAGGGTCAATTGCATTAAGATGTAGAAGTTTTTGTTTTGTTTACTGCTGTGATTCTTAACAGATCAACGCAAGAAACATTACATAGTAGGCTTGTAGAACTACTATACTTCGGCTAACAAAGCTTACTGATGATATGACGTAGCGGTCATTGAAACTAGTATAAGCAGCTCGTTGCCCATTTTAATGCAATTTGCGCTTGTAATTTTTTTGTTGTTTTTTGCACTAAAAGTACTGAACAAGAAGCTCTGTACAAAAATATTGATATTATTAAATTTTGTTCCAAAAACACAAATAAAAAAATTACCCTCGGTGAGCTCGCCGATATTTACATGTAGCACTTGCAACTTCGTTCGGATCGCCAAAAAAGCGGACAACGAAGCGCTCGTCAAGAAATGTGTGATATCAAAGAGATTACAGGGTCAATTGCATTAAGATGTAGAAGTTTTTGTTTTGTTTACTGCTGTGATTCTTAACAGATCAACGCAAGAAACATTACATAGTAGGCTTGTAGAACTACTATACTTCGGCTAACAAAGCTTACTGATGATATGACGTAGCGGTCATTGAAACTAGTATAAGCAGCTCGTTGCCCATTTTAATGCAATTTGCGCTTGTAATTTTTTTGTTGTTTTTTGCACTAAAAGTACTGAACAAGAAGCTCTGTACAAAAATATTGATATTATTAAATTTTGTTCCAAAAACACAAATAAAAAAATTACCCTCGGTGAGCTCGCCGATATTTACATGTAGCACTTGCAACTTCGTTCGGATCGCCAAAAAAGCGGACAACGAAGCGCTCGTCAAGAAATGTGTGATATCAAAGAGATTACAGAGTCAATTGCATTAAGATGTAGAAGTTTTTGTTTTGTTTACTGCTGTGATTCTTAACAGATCAACGCAAGAAACATTACATAGTAGGCTTGTAGAACTACTATACTTCGGCTAACAAAGCTTACTGATGATATGACGTAGCGGTCATTGAAACTAGTATAAGCAGCTCGTTGCCCATTTTAATGCAATTTGCGCTTGTAATTTTTTTGTTGTTTTTTGCACTAAAAGTACTGAACAAGAAGCTCTGTACAAAAATATTGATATTATTAAATTTTGTTCCAAAAACACAAATAAAAAAATTACCCTCGGTGAGCTCGCCGATATTTACATGTAGCACTTGCAACTTCGTTCGGATCGCCAAAAAAGCGGACAACGAAGCGCTCGTCAAGAAATGTGTGATATCAAAGAGATTACAGGGTCAATTGCATTAAGATGTAGAAGTTTTTGTTTTGTTTACTGCTGTGATTCTTAAAAGATCAACGCAAGAAACATTACATAGTAGGCTTGTAGAACTACTATACTTCGGCTAACAAAGCTTACTGATGATATGACGTAGCGGTCATTGAAACTAGTATAAGCAGCTCGTTGCCCATTTTAATGCAATTTGCGCTTGTAATTTTTTTGTTGTTTTTTGCACTAAAAGTACTGAACAAGAAGCTCTGTACAAAAATATTGAATAATTGAATTTGTCAGTGATAAAAAGATTTAAAACAGGAATACATAATCAGATGTTACGGATGTTGTTGATAAATCAGAAAACAAACAACTTAGATAAGTTGTTAGAGGAAGCAATCGGAATAGAAGATTAAATGCAAGATGATTTAGAATTAAATTCAGGTATTAATACCGTGCAGTCTGGCTATGAAGAAGACCACCCAGTGAATTCAAGCATTAGAAAATTACCAATGAGAAGCTTAAAAACAGAAATATTCCCACTTAGAGAGCAGGGGAGTACGAAAAAATTTTTAGCCAGAAAGTTTTCAGTCAAGTGCTCATTTTGCAATGTAAGAGGACATACTAGAGATGAATGTTTAGCTCGGAAAAATTCGCGGGAGTGTCAGGAAACCGACAAAAGGTGCACGAAGAATAAAAGGAAAACAGAAATTGATTTCAACTATCAACAACAAGGCACAGAAAGTAAAAAACAGAGAACAAAGGATACAATTTTACAGGATCAAAATAAGGTCGACGAAAATACACCTACATGCCGTTGGTGTAAAAGAATTGGGCATGCAATGGTAAATTGTTATGCCAAAAGAGACTTTGAGACGTCTCAGGGAAACTAAGAGGGGCCCAAGACCGGCCAATAGTCTGGGATCCCAAAAATCTTAGTAAATTAGGGCCACCTAAAGTAGTAACTGTAAATCAACCTCAACAAAGTGCAGTTGATACGTTAACTACAGTAAATAAAACAAATAAAATTTTAGGAAATAATTTTGATAACGTAGTAACAGTAAATCAACCACAAAAAAGTGCAGTTGATACGTTAACTACATCAAAAGTTTCCAACAATGAAGTAGTAACAGTAAATCAACCACAACAAAGTGCAGTTGATACGTTACCTACTGAAAATGAAACTATTACAGTTTCAAAGAATATTTTTGATAAAGTAGTAACTACAAGTCGGCCACAACACAGTGTAACTGATACGTTAACTACTAAACGCATAAATAATAAAGTTTTAAGTAACAACTTAGAACAATGCAAGGCAGGAACAAATCATACGCAGAAAACTGTAGTTGAGGCGTCCCTTGCAAAACCCAGAGAATGCGTAACAAATGATAATGATATCGAAACTGGGAGACACATCTTGTATGTTAGGCATAACGAGAATTTTTACCAAGCAAAACAAAATGATGTGTTCATAGAAGTGCCCTGTGAAGGTGCTAAATATGGAAAACTTATTTTGTTGGTAGACTCCGGAGCCGATACAAGTTTGGTCAAAGAAAGTGCAATGCTGCATTTCCCAGAAATAGATATAAATAATGTAAAAGATTTGAGTGCAGCATTTGGCGGTAAGGTTACCACATTAGGTACAACCACTATTCAACATAATCAGCATCCAGATCTAAGTTTAAAGTTACACATAGTGTCACTAGATCATGGTGTACCAGCTGATGGAATAGTAGGTAGAGATATTTTGTGGAACCGAACTGTCAATCACGTTTTTCAATGAAAGACGAAAACAAATAATAGCATTCACGCTTAAGCCATTGAATGACTTTAACAAAGTACTATATAATACAGAAACAGCAGTCGAAGCTCGAACTGTAAAAATAGTACCGTTATGTGTTAAAACAACATTAGAAGAAGTTGTTATACACAAACAAGAACTTTCACAAGGAGTTTACATGGGAGAAGCCCTAACTAAAATGAAAGATGGCATAGTATATGTGCCAATATTAAACTCGTCGGAAAACCAGTTTATAATTGATAAATATTTCAAACCAAAGTTTTCTAATCATAATAAATTTAAAGTGGAAAAAAATTCCACAACAAATATTATAATGGAACAAAATGTGAGGGAAAGATTAGATAAACTATTTGAATCCATTGATTTGGATCCTAACTTAAGCAGTGAAGAGAAAGATTGCGTGGAAAATATATGTGCATCTTTCCATGATATATTTTTATTGCTTATCATATACTCCAGTTTTAAAGCATGATATCCCAACACTGGCGGGACAACCCCCAATAAATCAAAAACAGTATAGACTACCTCATTCTCATAGAATGGAAATAAATAAACAGGTAGGAGAACTGTTAGATGAAGGGATAATTTCAACAAGCACCTCACCTTGGAATTCACCATTATTACTTGTTCCTAAGAAATGTGGAAAAGATGGCGAGAAAAAATGGAGATTAGTTATAGACTTCAGAAAATTGAATGAAGCTACAATCAAACAAGTTTTTCCCATTCCACGAATTGATGAAATTTTAGATCAATTAGGTCACAGTAAATATTTTTCCACCTTGGATTTAGCAAGTGGTTACCACCAAGTATTGGTGAATGATGACGATAAAGAAAAGACAGCGTTTAGTACGGGGTTAGGACATTTTGAGTTTAACAGAATGCCATTTGGTCTAACTGGAGCCCCAGCAACTTTTCAACGGATCATGAACCACATTTAACAGGACTCCAAGGCTTAGAATGCTTTGTCTATTTATATGACATTGTCATATACGGGAAAAACTTACGTGAGCATGAAGAAAGGCTACGTAAAGTGTTCACAGTATTAAGACAACATAATCTAAAGTTAAACACGAAAAAATGCAATTTTTTGCGTCGTGAAGTGGTTTATTTAGGACATAAATGTTCAGAACATCGAGCCCTACCAGATCTAGATAAGGTGAAATGTGTAAAAAACATACCAGTGCCTAAAAACAAAAAAGAAGTTCAGGCATTTCTAGGTCTGGTAAATTACTACCGAAAGTTCCTAAAAGACACGGCAAGACTAGCATTACCAATAAACAAATTATTGAGAAAAGATACGAAGTTCATTTGGTCGAATGAGTGCCAAAAATCATTTGAGGACTTAAAAAAGGCGATAATGTCACCACCCATATTGATATACCCAGATTTTTCCAAAGAATTCTTGTTAACCACAGATGCCAGCAATGATGCAATTGGTGCAATTATATCACAAGGGGAAGTCGGTAAAGATAATCCAATAGCATTTGCCAGTAGAGCGCTAAGCGATACCGAAAAGAGTTATTCAACAATTGAAAAAGAATTTCTCGCTATAGTTTGCGCGACGAAAAATTTTAGAGCATATTTGCTTGGCAGACATTTCAAAATATATACCGATCATCAACCATTACGTGGTTTATCAAACCTTAAGAATCAAACGTCACGCTTGGCACGCTTCCGACATAAACTATCAGAATATGATTTTGAAATTATTTACAAGCCTGGGAAAAAAAACTTAAACGCAGACGCTTCAAGTAGATTACCACAAACAAATGAACAAATAACAGTGGTACAAACCAGATCAAAGTCTTAAAATTCTGGAATGGAAAAATTGAGTATTTCAAATGAGGTGGATAAGGACACGGTGGTTGAAAGCAACACAGGAAAAACAGTGGTCATACTTAAAGATCCTAAAGAGATAGAAATAGTATTAAGGGATTTTCATAGTACACCATTAGGCGGAAGCAATATAGATGGCCAAGCATGCAAAAAGATGTAAAGGAATACATTAAAAAATGCACCAAATGTCAAACAAACAAGAGTTCAAGACTCACAAAAATGCCTATGGTCTTAACAGATACACCAAACAGACCTTTCGATAAAGTGTACATGGACATAGTCGGCCCATTACCTGAAACGGTATCAGGAAATAAATATATACTGACATTTCAGGATGATTTTTCCAAATATATGGCGTGTGCTGCAATGCCCGATGCAGAAGCAAGTACGGTCTCGAAAAAATTTTATGACGAAATCATTGCCAGATACAATATCCCAAAGATATTAGTTACTGACAATGGTACAAATTTTATTGCAAAATTGTTTTCGGACACTTTGAAGATGCTGGGAATTAAGAAGTTGCACATAACCCATATCATCCACAGGCTAATGGTTCTTTGGAAAGAAGCCACAGACCACTAGCAGAGTACTTGCGAAGTTTTGCTAAAGAAGATGGTTCGAATTGGGACCAATGGCTGACGGCAGCCATGCATGTCCATAATAATACGACACATACTTCTACTAAGCAAACTCCGTTTCGTACTTTGTACGGTTTCGACTTTGAATTGCCTACGAATTTGAAACGAAAATGTTCACCGTAGGACCAATGTAACGCGGAGGACCAATCAAAAGTATTAAAATTTCAAATTCAAAGAACTCACGAACTAGTGAGGAAGAATCAAGAAAAGGCAAAAGAATTATCGAAAAAACAATATGATGTTTCAACCAACCCAGTTAAATTTAAACAAGGGGATAAAGTTTTGATGAAAAATCAGACTAGAAAAAAATAAATTTTCTCCCATATGGATAGGCCCATTTGAGTTTTGGGAGACAGAGGGCCTGTTACAACAGAAGTTGTAATAAAAGGAAAGAAAAAGAAGTTACATAATAATTTATTAAAATTATTTAACGAACCTAAAAAAAAATTTTTTTTGAATTAAAACATTTTGCAACGTGTGCTATAATAAGCATACGCGGTCACATATAACTAACCTACCTCAACGGTAGTAGTAGAAATATGACACATTTAATTTCAATTAAAACAATCTCAAATGCAAAACTAAAATAATAAAAGCAAATGCAGCTTGGGCTCAGCTTTGTACATATGAGTATTAGCATTCATTTGTTTTGCAAAATGAAATGAAACGAAATAACAGCAACTTTAGCTGAAGTAAATAAAACAGAAATAACCTAGACAACTTAATTTGAAAGTTTTTAGAGGAAAGAATTTTTATTCTCGTTACAAGCTATGCGTAATATATATTTGGATGCATACAAAAGATGTATACACATTGTTTAGGTGAAACATTGCATAATTTTAGGATTTAGTCTGAAAATATTTATCTTTAAGCTTAAGCAGAGATGTTGCTTTGCACAAATCTAGAAGCCATTTTGTAGTAAATAAGATTTATTATTGTTGTAACATTAACGTTAAAAATGTTAGTAATTTTTAAGGTCACTTTGAAAATAATCACTGAAAGGGTAAGAACAAATAAAACGTACTTCTAATTGTCCACATTCTAATACTTGCGTTTGAATTTTTCCTCTGTTTCATATACGTCCGAAAATCTGAAACTGCGAGTTTAAGATTTTTTCTACTTCTCCTAACATTTTTGCATTGGTACTAGGCTTTTTGCGGCAGACATTCCACACCACATATTAAGAAACTTCACCATCGAAACATTGGTCCATCATCGAACCGGATTTCAATTAAGTCTCCAGAAGAAGAGTTCCAGAGTTCCAAATTACTCTCACCAACTGCATAACCAGTTTCATTTATTCGAAGTGCAATCGGTCTTATTTCGAACAAAAGGTACGTTTGCATTGTTTTTCAAATTCAGTACTCAGTATATTTCATTTCCTTGTGCGTGCGCGTTTCGTTTCTTAAAATCTCCGAAAAGTGTATTGCCTCTACTTCGCGGACAACCAAAGTTGTACATAAAAACATAATTTCCCTTCATTTAATGTTTCACTGTGCTTACAATCAAATAGAAAACGTAAAAGTTATCATATCTAATATAAATATTTCAATAAATTGTAAGCGATTCCGAAAGTGTTTTTGTAATTAAATTTGTCTGCGAAAAACAAATAATATTCACATTTCTTTTTGAAAAACGTAAAATTTCCATATTTTCTGAAAATTATCCTCGCATATCTAAATTGCGCAAAAAGTGCCAAAAAATCTATTTGCTTCTTTTCAAGTACATACCTACATACATATGTATGAACCATAAGAATTTAGAAATTGTGCAAAGACTTATAAAATAAAAACTTAAATCCCTACAGATTAGGCGCGTTAATTTTATATAAAAACAGGTAAAAAAGGTAATTTTATCAATATTAAAACTAAAAACAAAAAAAAAAGTGAAAACTTGAAAAGATTTGTTTGCATAAATACATAAAAAAAAAAATGTTTTGAAAATACAAGTAAAAAGGGCTTTAAATAAATTTCTGAAAAAAGTTAAAATTCATACATAAAGTGCAAGCTAAAATCAATTTAAAGGTCATATAAAATATATGCAACAACAAAGGAATATAGGCATTTTGTTAAGGAAAAGGTACAGCTCTTTTTTTCATTTATATTATATTTTACATAAGTGCGTTGTCTATATTTTTAAATTTAAGGTTACAGAAATAACGTTAGTACAGTTGTTATATACATCTAATATATACATATGTACATAACAAAAAGTGCGCCAAATTCATTCTTTCTCATTTACATATTAATTATATACATGTACATATTCTAGTGTGCAATTGAGCAATTACTAAATATTCGAATTTCGAAACTGCTCCCGATCGTGTTTGCTCGTTGTTTTTCCGAAATCAGTGATGAGTAATTCTACATTTTTATTTCCCTTTGTTCCTATGCAAAACTGGTTTTGAATTTTTTGCAGCTTTTTAGCTTATTATAATTATGTAAGGTCATTGAAAGCAAGTCTCCAAACTTTGCTGTTCTATGCTCATGCACATTAATATTGCAAATATACGAATATCCCGAACAAAACAAAAGCATTGAACAAAATTTCATGTACATATTTAATGCATAAATAAAATAAAATTATTTAGATTACAACTAAAATTTATGCATTTGTGTAAAAATTCGTATTTCCATAACATTTATTTAATAGAAAATACAAAAATCCCTATTGTTATTTCGAAATTGTTGTTGAACCTTAAATTAATCCTATAGTGGTCAACAAAATTCGCGCGTATTTTGTTTTATTTACTAATTTCCTTTGTTTCAGCATCAAATTTCTAAAAAATATTTTGTTTTCGGTCGTGAGTGAAAAATATTGTATTTTATCACAATTACTCAACTTTCAATTTTGGCTGACAGAGCTAACAGTGGTTAACAAAATTTCAATTTATCTCTAAATTTTTTAAAATCATTTGCTAGAAACTCCTAAAAGAAAAAGAATATAATTTTGCAAACTACAGTGACTAACAAAGTTTAAATTCAAAAAAAAAAATTTATTAAATAAAATAACGTTTGTTGGAAACAAATAAAAGAAAAAGGTTGTAATTTTGCAAAATAATTTTCTTTTCTTGATTATCTTACAATCGATCCATTAATGTCAGAATTCGGTGGTGTTTAATTTTTCTGAAACAATTCACACTGGTAAACAAATTTTTACATTTCAATTTTTGTTTTCCCTCTCAATCTTTCTGTTGGGTTGTGCGTTTAAATAATAAACGATTTAATTTGTAACAAGTTTTTTATAATCGTTTCAATTTAAGGTGATTCATGTTAGGATTTTGAAAATTATTCTTCTATCCTTCGGTCAAAATTTCCGAATACTTTTGTTCATACTTTCTACGAATGTTTTTGTATTTCGTTCTAATATTTTGCTGAAATTTACTATAAAAATAAATTGCAATTTGTCATTGCGTTTTCTTTCTCTGTTTTTCACATTTTTTTTCTCGGAATCTAATTTGCTTTGAAGCAAATTATCTTTGAATATTTAAGTCGATTTTTGTTTTTAGTTTCGTTGCGCCGTGCCAAATCGTTTTTTTTTTTTTTTTCGTCTATCGACTTTACGCATTCTTCTTTTGCTTCGAGTGAAATTATTTAAACCGCTATGGCCACCCTAAATACATTCATCCGATTAACTGACAGCCTGGTCGATTTTGAAGCTAACTTTCCAGCGATATCACAGGAGGTGTATCCGAAACATTGCTTAGAAGTACATCGCGATGAGATGCGCTCGATGTGGGAAAAAATTAAAGTGATCTGGAAACCCTTAAAAGTAAATATAGCAACTGTTATATGACTTATGTGCGCTGCGTCGCAAGGATCGATGAGCTCATCAGCCAACTTTCTATCGTCGATGTTCCACAGGAAATAACTTCTAGGAATCCGGAGCCAACTGGTCATAGCTTCCGCGTATCTCCGTGTGAGATTGATATTTTTAGCGGCGATTACCTTTCGTGGCCCTCCTTCCGTGACTTGTTCACAGCAATTTACATCAAAAACTCTAGATTGAGTGATGTTGAAAAATTATTTCACTTGAATGCAAAGACTCGGGGCGAGGCTCGTGAAATTGTTAAGAAGTCACCTTTAACAAACGAAGGTTTTTATTTGGCATGGAAAAATCTCAAGGATCGTTTCGAAAATAAACGCATCCTTGTCAATTCTCAACTCCGTATTCTGTTCAATTTGCCCATAATTAGTGTCGAATCTGGGACTTCTATTAAAAACTTACAGCGGGATATCAACAGTTGTATATCCGCTCTCCAATTGTATAAAATATATATTGAAAATTGGGATTCAATATTTATATTCCTCTGTTCAACCCGTCTCCCAGATACTACTTTAGCTTTGTGGGAGCAATCCTTACACAATAAAACTGATATTCGAACATGGAAAGAATTGGACTCATTTCTAACAAGTAGATACCAAACCTTAGAAACGGTTTGCGATATTAAATCCTCCAATCCTAAGTCGTCCAATCTTTTGAAATCCAATTCACAACATACTAATAGTCGTTAACGCGTATCATGCAGCAAGTGCTTCCAATCCTCAATGCAAGCTCTGTCCTCAAGAGGAGCATATTTTTCGTCAATGTCCCAAGTTCTTAAAAATGAATCCTGTTGAGCGGACCTCATTTGTTAAGAAGTTGGGTTTATGCTTGATTTGTTTTGCGCGTACTCATGTAGTCAAAGATTGCAAGAGCCTTCACAATTATTTTACATGTCATAAGAGACATCACACACTATTGCACCGAGATTTTTCAAGAAATATTTCTTCATCGGTGCCTTCCACTTCAAATTCGATCAACCTCAATAAGGGTTTTTCAGTACAGCAAGCACATGTTTCAAAAGTTTCTGAAATACGGTCCACTGATACAAAAAATTCTATTAGCAATATCCAAACCTGTTTTGCATCCAACACAAAACGTGTGCTCTTAGGTACTGCAATAGTACAAATTCATCACCTCGATACTACTTATTCAGCAAGGGCGTTGATAGATTCAGGATCAGAAGATACCTTTATTTCCGAGCGATTGCATCGCATCCTAAAACTTCCAACAAGGGCTATTCAAGCTCAAATTTCGGGATTGAATAGCACCGTTTCTGCAAAAGGTCAAAAAATTTGTACCTTTGTTTTAGGGTCTGCTTCTGATCCAAATATTCAAATATCAGCTTCAGCTCTGGTTCTTCCACATTTAACAGGTAACCTGCCAACCTGTACAGTTGATCCTGCTGTGATCAAGCTTCTTCCAAATATCCACTTAGCTGATGCTGAATTTTATAAAAGTTCACATATAGACTTTTTAATAGGTGGTGATCTGTTTCCATCAATTCTATTAGATGGCATAAAACGCAACGTCTGCGATTCACTTTTAGCTCAAGAAACCATTTTCGGGTGGATTCTTACTGGTCCAGTAACGAGCATTGCAAACTGTTACTCTGTTACCTACGCATCTCATTTTAATAAAGTTTCTTTAGATCGAGAAATTTTGCGTTTTTGGGAGGTGGAGGATCTTCCTCAAAAACCATTCCTTTCTAGCTCTGACCGTTTTTGTGAAGACTTGTATAGAAAACTACAAGAAGAAACAAAGACGGCAGATATGTTGTATCGCTTCCTTTTAAAGAAGAATTTAGTAAAACTGTACGTCTGGGTCAATCACGGTCTATTGCATATGCGCAGTTCATTAGAAATGAAGCACGTTTGTTCAAGAACATTGAATTGAAGAACAAATATGACAACGTTGTACATGAGTACCTAGATTTAGGTCACATGAAAAAGGTTTCTTCACCACTAGTTTCAACTTCTAACTACTATTTGCCGCATCATGCTGTCATTAAGCCAGAAAGCACATCGACTCAAGTTCGTGTTGTGTTTAACGCTTCCCGTCCATCTTAAAATGGAAAAAGCCTTAATGACATTCTACATATTGGTCCTGTTTTGCAAACCGATTTAACCCTCCTCATTTTAAAATGGCGATTCTATAAATTTGTTTTCAATAGCGATATTCAAAAGATGTATCGTCAAATCTTAGTCAACCCTGACCATACACCTTTCCAGCGGATTCTATTTCGCGACTCAGTCAATCAAGATATTTGTGACCATGAGTTGAAAACAGTGACTTTTGGAGTCAACTGTGCTCCGTACTTAGCGATTCGTACGCTTTTACAACTTGCTAAAGATGTCCAAGATTCTTATCCACTTGCTAGCAATATTCTTCGCGCATCAATGTATGTTGATGATGTGCTAGCAGGAAGTCACAGAATATCTAAAGCTGTCCAGGCAAGAGATGAACTTATTGCCGCTCTTCATACTGCGGGGTTCGCTCTACGAAAATGGACTTCAATTTCAAAAAACATTCTACAGGGTCTACCACGGAATTATCTATTTAATGAAGAATTTCTAAAACTGGAAACAAGCAGTAATACAAAAACTCTAGGAGTGCGTTGGAATGCGCGCGTTGACAACTTCTACTTCTGTGCAAAGCCGCTAGAACAAAAGGCTGAGTTTACAAAACGCGAAGTCCTAACGCAAATCTCAAAGCTCTTCGACCCAGCTGGTTGGCTTGCTCCATGCATAGTTCTAACGAAAATTCTTATGCAGAATATATGGCTAGAAAAAATCGGATGGGACGAAAATCTTCCCGAAAATTGTCTACAAGCTTGGCATAATTTCCTAGCAAATTATTATGCAATAAATCAGATCCAAATTCCGAGATGGATTGAGTTCACTCCAGATTGTGGGATTCAGTTCCATGCATTTTGCGATGCTTCCGAAAAAGCATTTGCTGCGTGCCTGTATGTACGCATTAGTTCCAAATCAGGTTTTATTTCCACAAACTTACTGGCTGCAAAAACTAAGGTTGCACCAGTAAAAACTATTTCAATTCCGAGACTTGAGCTATGCGGCGCAGTTCTCTTGGCCGACATGGTAGGTTCCATTATTCCCTCATTAGAAATTCCGAAATCAAAACTGTATTGCTGGACAGATTCCACAATTGTGTTGGCATGGTTACAAAAACCACCATGCCAATGGAAAACCTTTGTTGCCAATCGTGTGTCAAAAATTACTCAAAGTGTTCATATTTCTGATTGGTTTCACGTTAATTCGCAATCCAATCCAGCAGTCTTAGCGAGTCGTGGTATATTACCACAAGAGCTTACCAACAATGATTTATGGTGGCATGGTCCACATTGGCTGAAGCTTGATTCAAGCTATTGGACAAACCAAAATTCAAGTCCAACTCTTCAGACTCAACTTGAAGCTAAACCAATTCAAACCCATTTTTGGTTCTTCAAAAATTATGAAGATATACTTGAGAGGTTTTCTTCGTTTTCAAAAGCAATCCGAATAATTGCTTATGTATTTCGATTTTTTCACCGTACACATCCCGCGCGTCAGTCCTCATGCAGGCATACTTCAACAAAGATTACCCATTGTGAGATTAACGCAGTAAAGGTTCGCCTCATAATTTTAAGCCAAAAGGCTGCATACCCAAAAGAGTACCACGCTCTTTTGCAAAAGGACACAATTTCGTCATCTAGTAGCTTGTTAAACCTCAATCCATTTCTTGATGACCAAAATGTACTCAGGGTATGTGGCAGACTTGTTTCCTCTCCAGTGATGTCATATGATGAGCGGCATCCTATCATTGTACCTTACAACTGTCAATTTTCACGTCTCATAATCCAATTCACCCATGAAATTTTTCTGCATGGAGGAAACCAGCTGATGTTGCGATTCATCCGTCTTCAGTTTTGGATTCCAAAGGTGAAGAATTTAATAAAACCACCATAAATAAATGTAAAACGTGTGTTGTGTATAAACAAAAGCTCAGGACACAAATAATGGGCGTTCTACCTCCAGAGCGTACAACCTTCAGTCGTCCTTTTGCTCATACTGGACTTGACTTTGCAGGTCCATTTGAAATTAAAAATTTCACAGGTAGAGCCTGTTTAATAACGAAAGGATACGTTTGTGTCTTTGTGTGCTTCTCCACAAAAGCGATACACTTAGAAGCCACAAGTACTCTTTCGACTCCAACTTTTTTAGCCGCTTTCAATCGTTTTGTAGCCAGACGTGGCTGTCCTACCCATCTTTACTCTGATAATGGCACTACCTTTGTTGGAGCTGCCAAAGAACTAACTCGAGATTTTCAAAAAGCTATAAGATCTGATATAAGCTCAAATTTCAGCCACCAAAACATTTCCTGGAACTTTATACCCCCTGGTGCTCCTCACATGGGCGGTTTGTGGGAAGCAGGGGTAAAAAGTTTTAAAACCCATTTCCGAAAAGTTGATGGTTTATTTCGATATACTTTTGAAGAGTTTTCCACACTTCTATATAAAATAGAAGCATGCCTTAATTCGCGTCCAATTTCACCCATGTCAGATAATCCTGACGATCCGTCTGCCCTGACTCCCGGTCATTTTCTAATTGGAGGCCCCTTGCTAGCCCCCAGTGAGCCAAAAATCCAGGAACCTGTAGTTTCTATAATAAATCGTTGGCAAAAGGTAAAAGCTATTCAGCAATTTTTGTGCTCACAATGGAAAAATGAATATTTAAAAGAGCTCCACAAGCGGATCAAGTGGAAAAATCCACAAATTAATATTGATAGAAACACTTTGGTTGTTGTGCGCGAAGATAATCTTCCTCCTAACGAATGGCGCTTAGGAAGAGTAACAAAGATTTATTTCGGTAATGATCGTCGCGTACGTGTAGCTGAAATACGCACAGCCTGCGGTGTTATTACACGTCCTATCGTGAAATTGGTAGTACTTCCTCAAGAACAATAAGTCATGTCAATATCCATAATTTACTCCCTTTTTTAAATCTAGCTACAATATGAGTCCTCGTAAATACAGCAACAATCATCATGGCACCGTTACTACGCTAACTCCTTACAAATATAAGACATTCCAATGTCGAATTTGCAAGAAAAATCATGCCCTGAGGTATTGTTTGAAGTTCCTTGGCATGAATACGGAACAAAGGATGAGAGCAGTCCTTCTCCATAGATACTGCTCAAACTGTTTGGCACACCAGCATTCCAATAGAACATGCTTGAGTAGAACAGGATGTCATTATTGTCACGAAGACCATCACACTCTACTACATCTCCATGAACGCCTTAGAAACCAATCCAACGGCATTTTAGCATCACGGCCATCCGAGCCACCTACGGTTTCTTCCATACTAAGCCAACACGTCGTAACGCTGCTACCAACAGCAATAATAAAGTTGCAAATTGATGAATAGGTCCATATTACTAGGTGCTTAATGGATTCTTGCGCTCATGCCAGTCGCATCTCCGTCAAGCTGATCCAACAGGTGAAAATCCCTACATCCACACTTGGAACCGATAAGATTTGCACAGTAACTATTCGGTCTCGTTCCGATAACAATGTCAAAATTGAAGCTAAGTATAATGCGGGTAGATAATCGGATAAATATGAGAACCCCAGCGAAATCATTGTGTTCCACTACAAAAGAAAAATTTTCCAACTTGTTACATGCAGATCCAAATTTCTTTCTATCATCACCAATTGCAATCGTTTTGGGAGCCGACTTGTACCACAAGATTATTTTAACCGGGGTGATTCCAAGTCACGGTGGTCTCCCAGTTGCGCAAAATACTGTTTTCGGCTGGATTCTTTCCGGCACTAGTGCAACCTGAGTCATTTTTTATATACGCACTGAATTTCTTATTAAAGTACTGAATTAATGAATTTTTAATGCAAACGTACAAACATATATGATATATTAAGATATTTTTTATTCTAAATTTAACATTCAATATTTTCAGCATTTAAGTTTGAATTGAATTTTATAAATATTAATTAAGAACTACCTACATATATTGAATTAAATTTTTTTTGCAGCGTACTGCAAGGCGGGTGTCGATGTTTAGGTGAAACATTGCATAATTTTAGGATTTTGTCTGAAAATATTTATCTTTAAGCTTAAGCAGAGATGTTGCTTTGCACAAATCTAGAATCCATTTTATAGTAAATAAGATTTATTATTGTTGTAACATTAACGTTAAACATGTTAGTAATTTTTAAGGTCACTTTGAAAATAACCACTGAAAGGGTAAGAACAAATAAAACTTACTCCTAACTGTCCACATTCTAATACTTGCGTTTGAATTTTTTCCTCTGTTTCATATACGTCCGAAAATCTTAAACTGCAAGTTTAAGATTTTTTCTACTTCTCCTAACATTTTTGCATTGGTACTAGGCTTCTTGTGGCAGACATTCCACACCACATATTAAGAAACTTCACCATCGAAACACACATATGTGCATATCCATCAGATTGGGCCTTTTAGCTGGCCTCGTTTTTTTTTTTTTTTTTTTTTTTGAGTACATCTTCCAGCTATAGTTTTTGTTGAAGCTAAGGCTATCTTGAACTCATAATAAAGGTTGTTCAATTGAAATTCAGATAGCTATTTTTTTTATTTAACTTTGTATTTAACTTTCCATGTTTTTTTTTTAACTTAAATGCAATTTTAACTATGTCTCCCTTTGTATTTTAATTGTTCCTCCTTGAATATTAATTAAAGATAGTCTTAACTTCAAGAAAAACCATGTTTGAAAAGATGACAATTTCGATTTTTTTTTTATTTTTTTTTTTTGGAGCAGACTCTTCAAACATGGTTTTTCTCGAAGTTAAGACTATCTTTAATTAATATTCAAGGAGGAACAATTAAAATTCAAAGGGAGACATAGTTAAAATTGGATTTTAGTTAAAAACAACATGAAATGTTACATATAAAGTTAAATAAAAAAAATAGCTATCTGAATTTCAATTGAACAACCTTTAATATGAGTTCAAGACAGCCTTAGCTTCAAAAAAAACTATGGCTGAAAGATGTACTCAACAGTCTTTAGACTACAGCGTAAAAACCCAATAAATTGACAATTTTTAAAAAACACGAAAAGTTTCACATATTTCTTACTTTAAGTGCAAATTAAAAAAATAGGTATCTAAATTTTAATTGAACAACCTTTAATATGAGTTCAAGACAGCATTAGCTTCAAAAAAAATTATGGCTGAAAGATGTACTCAACAGTCTTTAGACTACAGCGTAAAAACCCAATAAATTGACAATTTTTCAAAAAAACGAAAAGTTTCATATATTTCTTACTTTGAATGCAAATTAAAAAAATAGCTATCTGAATTTCAATTGAACAACCTTTATTATGAGTTCAAGATAGCCTTAGCTTCAAGAAAAACTATGGCTGGAAGATGTACTCCAAAAAAAAAAAAAAAAAACGAGGCCAGCTAAAAGGCCCAATCTGATGGATATGCACATATATAGCATACAAAAAATTAAAATTTCTGTTTCAAAACTAAGAAAAGACTAAATTTGAAACCCAGATAAATTATTAAAACATTCTGGGTACAGACTCATTAAATTATTTTCAAAACAGAATAAAACTTTTTTTTCTATTAATATAAATGACTTTAAGTAATTTTTAATTTGTTTTAGTCGACTGAATGTTATTAATTAATTTGAAATTTTTAATCGAACTTTACAGTCAATTGCAGTAACCAATGTTCTTGTGAAATTTCACAAATCGGTTAATGCTTTATAAACAAACATGACAAAGACAACAAATGGAACAATTTAACCTGGTAATTGGTGACATATGTTTCGGCTATTACCACATATATACACTAGGGTGATTCAAATTTTTTTTTTTTAGTTTTTTTTAAGGTGCTGTTGCTTAAAAAGTAAGTTTATGATATGAAGAAAAGTTCACGAAATTTCAGCTCTGTAACTCAATTTTATAAGGTGGCGCCGGAGCCTGTTAGTTTTACATGTAAATTGTATGGAAAAATTATTTTTTACAAAAAAGGTATCTAAATGAATAGGTGATTAGTGTTGTTGAGCTGAAAAGGGTCGTTTTTCGACGTAATTTTTTACGCTGAATCCGAATCTGGCCTCAGAATTGTTCCATCATGTCGGAATCCTGAAATATTTGAGGTTAATTACCTGAAACATGATGTTTTTTGTCTACTTTCGAGGTCATGTATAGGATTCAAAGAAAGTTGATCAGCTTATTTTTAACAAAATCATCATTTAGTACCATCCTTGCCCTTTAGAATGAGCTTTCAAGTGGTGATCTGTGATGTTTCCTTGCAAAGTTATAGCCATTTTAAAGTGACATGAATTGGATCCCCTACAAAGGGTTGCAACCCAACAATATTAACCAACGGGTTTCAAATTCATGTCACCTTGAAATGGCTGCAACTTTGCAAGGAAGCATCACAGATCATCACTTGAAAGCTCATTTTAAAGGGCAAGGATGGTACTAAATGATGCTTTTGTTAAAAATAAGCTGATCAACTTTCTTTGAATCCTATACATGACCTCGAAAGTAGACAAAAAACATCATGTTTCAGGTAATTAACCTCAAATATTTCAGGATTCCGACATGATGGGTCAGTTCTGAGGCCAGATTCGGATTCAGCGTAAAAAATTACGTCGAAAAACGACCCTTTTCAGCTCAACAACACTAATCACCTATTCATTTAGATACCTTTTTTGTAAAAAATAATTTTTCCATACAATTTACATGTAAAACTAACAGGCTCCGGCGCCACCTTATAAAATTGAGTTACAGAGCTGAAATTTCGTGAACTTTTTCTTCATATCATAAACTTACTTTTTAAGCAACAGCACCTTAAAAAAAACAAAAAAAAAAAATTTGAATCACCCTAATATACACATATTCATATGTATATACATAGCCTCATCAGACCAGTTTTGGTTAATTTGTAATGTGATTCGAACCCCCGACCATTCCATGAATTATATGTGGACGGCCGCTCTAACACTTGAGCCACGGAGGTTGTGCTGAACGACATACACAAAGTGCAATTTTATATTATGCGATTGCGCCATCTGTTGTAATTTTATTGTCATTTCTCGTTTGCTGCATAGCTTTGTTAAACCATCGGTTTAAGAACTTGCTATATGATGTAGCTTTATTATTTCGAATTTCGGGCTTCCGCCACTTATTCTCCGAATAATTGTTGGACGTATTCTTCCTGTTTTAGAAATTTTTAATTTGTTTTAGTCGACTGAATGTTATTAATTAATTTGAAATTTTTAATCGAACTTTACAGTCAATTGCAGTAACCAATGTTCTTGTGAAATTTCACAAATCGGTTAATGCTTTATAAACAAACATGACAAAAAAAAAATGCTACATCATATAGCAAGTCCTTAAACCGATGGTTTAACAAAGCTATGCAGCAAACGAGAAATGACAATAAAATTACAACAGATGGCGCAATCGCATAATATAAAATTGCACTTTGTGTATGTCGTTCAGCACAACCTCCGTGGCTCAAGTGTTAGAGCGGCCGTCCACATATAATTCATGGAATGGTCGGGGGTTCGAATCACTTTACAAATTAACCAAAACTGGTCTGATGAGGCTATGTATATACATATGAATATGTGTATATATGTGGTAATAGCCGAAACATATGTCACCAATTACCAGGTTAAATTGTTCCATTTGTTGTCTTTGTCATGTTTGTTTATAAAGCATTAACCGATTTGTGAAATTTCACAAGAACATTGGTTACTGCAATTGACTGTAAAGTTCGATTAAAAATTTCAAATTGACTTTAAGTAAGTATAACAAATTAGTAATTTCTATGGAATGAGAAAACATATATGTTTGTATAAATTCGTTTTAACACGTATATAAAAGTAAATAAATAAAAATAAAGAAAAGAAAACGGAGACGCCGAAGCAGACAGGTAACATTAGATGACGATGTTTATACTCTTCTATAGTCAGTTCACTGACATGTTGAAACTATTAAGTTAATGACTTCATGATTTTGCTTAGTTGCATAAATTGAAATTGTGTCATAAATGTTGGTAAACAAACCAGCACAGTTTGTAAGCATATTAAAAAATTAGCATGCTTCAAGAGAAAAACGGAGTAAATGCCGTATATATAAATATATTTTTTATGCATATTAGAAAAATGCATAAACATATATAACATTTACAATAAAAATTAAAAGTTTAAATATAATGAATAAAATAAAAACGGAGTAAATGCCGTATACATTATATATATTTTTATGCATATCAGATAAATGCATAATAGGCTGAGAGCCGGCTGTAGAAAAGTCGAGTGTATAAGATTACAGGATGAGGTGTATGCCAAATGATAGAGCTCAATGAGCCTAAATAGAATATCTAGGGTTGCCTTGCCAAAGCCTGTCCCGATGGCCGAAAATGCCCGAATTTTAGCCAATTTTGTTGTTCTAATTAAAACTGTAGTACATAACAGCTTGAAATGTATGCCAAATGATAGAACTCGAAGAGGCCTAAATATAGTACCTGGGATTGTATTGTTAAATCCTGTCCCAAACATGGGTTTTCACCGGTTTTTTGGGTCAATTTTCATTAATGAAGATAGCAGCATAAAGTTCGTGCCAAATGATAGATATCGAAGAGCCTAAATAGAATATATAAGGTTGCCTTGTCGAATCATGTCCTAAACATTATTTGACACCCGTTTTTGGGGTCAACTTTTCTTAAATGAGTGGCAACTCATGTTTGGGACAGGATTCTACAAGGCAACCTTATATATTCTATTAAGGCTCTTCGATATCTATCATTTGGCACGAATTTCAAGCTGTTATCTTCATTAATGAAAATTGACCCAAAAAACCGGTGAAAACCCATGTTTGGGACAGGATTCAACAATGCTATTCCAGGTATTATAATTAGGCCTCTTCGAGTTCTATCATTTGGCATTCATTTCGAGCTGTTATGTACTACAGTTTTAATTAGAACAATAAAATTGGCTAAAATTCGGGCATTTTCGGCCATCGGGACAGGCTTTGGCAAGGCAACCCTAGATATTCTATTTAGGCTCGTCGAGCTCTATCATTTGGCATGCATCCCATCCTGTAATCTTATACACTCGACTTTTCTACAGCCGGCTCTTGGACTATAAACATATACATATATCATTTACACGTATTATTAGTTACATAAAATAAACACTTAATTACATTGATATTTTTACAAGAGAGATTTATAACTTAACAGATTAGAAAACATTGAATATTTTTGTTTTAAATAAAAAGATAAATACAAAAAATTTATCAATTAAAGTAATAACCATAAATAATTAAATGATAGGGAAAATAGGTATTTAACTAAATAGATAGCTATTTTATTATCATGGTCCTATACTACAGCAGATTAGCAGTAGCAGTGGCTAGAAACTTTCCACACTAATGATTCAAGGGTGCAAACACGCTGATTTGTATCCAAGAACTGCATTAAAAATAAAAATTTATGATCAAAATTTGAAAATGAATGAAAATTTAAAGCTAAGCTGAAGAGTATTTCATGCACAATAAGCAAAATATCCAGCGTTAATAGCTAAATCATTCAATGGTTGTCAATCCTTACATAGTGACAACCAAACCAAAGGAAGGGAGGGGGCTACAGTTCTTAGCATAACGTCTTCCTTTTCGAGAAAAACTGTGGCATAAGCCGTATCATCATGATGTGAAATGATGGTAGCCAGAAGAATGACATGCAGCCAGCCTTATGTTGAAGCTAAACATACAAGGCTGATAAAAACAAGTGTCGCACCTTGAATCAAATCAAAAGTTAAGTTTGTGGTTTGACTAAGTTAGCGAAGCCACAAAGTCAAAGCCAAGCAGTTTCCAACCAAGGGGGACAAGCAGTGACGGAGAAAAGTAGGGCCATGAATTAGGTAGGGTCATTTAATTGATCATCTTAAATATATATAATTATCATACACTTTTAAAGAAAAATAATTTTAAACTAATAGCTAAACTTAAAAATAAAATAAAAAACATTATAATACACAATAATGTGTTATTAAGAAAAAATTATAGTTAATTCTTAACCATAATTTTTTCTTATCCAAAGGGGTGAGGAATGTTGTGTGTTAATTACCACACTTATATCATAATGTGTTGTTTTAACAAAAACGACATATTGTGGTATATTTTTGGGATGATGATCAACATCATCCAATAACAGTAAATTTCTGTTATTATAGTACGGCATATTTTTGGGCATTTGCTGATTTGTTGGTCAGTTTAAAATGCTATGTGCAAATTCTGCTTGTTGAAAAGTAACAAGAATGAAAACACAATGCACTTAACTGCAACAACAAATCAGGAAGTAAACGCCAGGTGTGCGATCCGGAAATATTCAAACCCCACTAGGTTTGTAAGCCAAGGTTTTTGTAAACCAAATTCTGCAAGCCAGAATTAATTTTTGTAGACGTAAGTTTTTGTTATTGTATTTTTAAGTAATTATTTTATAATGTATTTTGTTGTTATAATTATCTGTATAAGAGGTGTTAAGTTAGATAAGATTTAACAATAAAATGAGAGTTAGTTCTGAGTCAAGAAAGTACACTACTTGTTGAGATTATTAATGAAGATTTAAAGTTAGAAAAGGGAATACTGGTAAGTATCCTTCTAATATAACCTCTTATTTAATTCTTTTTAGATACAACTCTCAGCAACGTGTTATCCCTCGAAAGCATAAACACACATTAAAATACATTACAACACCACCGTGACTATTTAATTTCCTTTCACGATTATTATTATTATTTATATATTTATTTTTTTATGAAACACAGAGCAGTTTATTGAAGCAGTGCAGTCACGGGCTGCACTTTTTCATATGTCAACCGTGAGTTATAAAAATATTCACCTTCGCCAACGCTAGTGGATTGAAGTGCCTATTACACTTTTTCAGTTATTCTGTCGTTGTTTATTTCTGATAAACAGATGCCCTAAAATCACTGCATTTCTTTTTTATTTTGTTCTTAGAATATTCTTTGGACTTATATAGCTTAATTATTTGAATAAACTTTGTTCTATTTTCTCTTTAAGATTGCTAATCTATGTCATGAAGCAAGGGTCCGGTACCGCAAATACATTGGGAACATTAGCTGTTATGTATTCAGCCTTCGGTGTGCTGCCACAGTATGCACGTGGTGAGCATGATGATCTCAATAAAATGATTGCGGGTATAGCAACAGGTTTGCTGTATAAATCAATTAGTAGGTTTGTACTTGGCAAAATAGCATCCATAATATTTTCATTTATATCACTTTAAATATTTTTTAAAACCTTTAGCTGGTCTCCGGAAATGTGCCATAAGGGGTGGTGTTGGACTTAGTATATCTGCGCTTTACTGTCTTTTCCATTTTTCAAAAGCGAATGTCTCAAGTAGTGAGGCTATGAAATTTCTGTGAACTCTAACAGCAACCAAAGATACTAAAGAAATTTCGCTTAGGAGTTTCTTGAGCTGTAAACGATCGACGAAGTGGAAGTTGAAGAAGTTGCAAGCAAATTAAGCAAATCTAAGAAATAAGTTTCTTTCTGTTAAAAACTTTTTATTTTTATTAGTTATAGTATGTGAACGTATGTTGGAGTGAAGATAAAAAGGGCAGAAAGAATTGATAAAAACCAGAAAGAAGAAAGAAACGACAATTTATTGCTTGTTTATGAAATAAGTCAAAAAAATATAACAAAAAAGAAGGTATCAATAAAACACTGCAATAAATCTCATGTGGCATCAATTGAAAAAAAATTGTGTTTGTTTTTGATGGAAATAAAAATGGTTCAGTGTATATAAGTCGTAAAAAAAAAAAATTTAAAAAAACTGTTTTCCGAAACAGCATAGTCACACCTCAATTTTGGTATTTAAAAATTAGAAATTACTTTCATGCTTTATTTGCATATTCATACCGAATGCATTTATTTTTAACAACAAATCAGCTTTACAATATTTGAAGATAATAATTTAAATTTACAATAAATAGTATTGCGTTTTTGCATTAAAATAAATTAAATTTTAATTCATTCGCTGTTTAATTATCTAAGTCGTCCGAATCAGAACCGGTCAATGGCAACATTGTTACACTGTTTTTCTCATCTAAGGTGTTATTCGCCAGCACCTCACAGCTTATATCTAGCGTAGAGCATGTGGGACAGCGACAACTTACCAAGTACTTTGCATCTTCACCGGTATCTGGATGACAATTCCTCAGTATAGCCACCGCGGGCTGGCGTGAAGCATGTACGCAAACGGGATGAAATGAACGTTTATAAGGAAATTTCAACATTACGCTGACATAGTCCCAGCATTCACGTCCCTTGCCATCGGCTTGTGTTACACGATATGTGTAAAGCCGACGATTGCAACCAAGTGGGGCAACAGTAGGACCGCTCGTAATTGGTTGCACTTCTAGTACCTGACTGTAAGTGGGAGTTGTAATGCTCAGCACAGTGGTGATAAGGAATATTCTGTCAAGTTGCAAGAGGAAAAAATTAAAATAAATAGGAATTTCGAAAAAAAAAACAATTTCCTTAGCTGCAATTTCTTCGTCTTAAAATTCGTTCATTTCGATAGAAGTTTTTGTTTTGAAAATAAATTGTGATTTGTTTACAAATACACAAGGCGAAATGACAAACTTTTATAGCAAGAATGACACATATCCATCTCGCTCATTATGGCAAAAAATCTGTGAAATTTGATAAAAGATCACATGAAAATTAGGCTTTAGCCTTAGAGAAAAAACGAATATACAATTAGACATTAATAACGGAAAAATATTTAGAAAAGTTTAATTTATAATACAAGAAAAGTCTTCATGTGCAGCCCTGGTTATATTTGAGATTTTTGCACGCCAGTATAACTAAAATCCCGCTAATTTTCATTTTTCTCCACACATTGTTCTCAGAACATAACGTCTGCAGCAAGCATTCAACCAGAGAAGTGGTCGGCAGAGCGCAAATATCAAATGTTTTCTTACTCTCAAAAGAGAGGGGAATGACAACAGCTCCAATCACTGAAAAAAATGCTTGCACGTTTTGTTGTTTACGCTGCATATGATTTATAATGGGGTTGAATTTTAGCTATAAAATACCTTTCCATATGAAATTTATTAACTATTCCTAAGACTCGCATGCAGATTAAGCATTGTCAAAAAAAATTTCGGCGAAAAAATATTTATTTTGCTATATTGTTTCAAACATTTTTGCAGTGCATTAACAAAATAAACAGCTCATTTTGTAGTTTGTTTTCTTCCGCTTATTCATTTCTTTTGCTCGCGAGCATATAGGGAGCAGCGCTGCCACTTTGCTACTATCGTAGCAAATTTGCTACACTTAAGTAAAAAATAATACATTTGCGACTTTGCTACCCACTCTCATCAAATGTATCAATTTTGCAACATTTTTCCCATTTCCATATAATTTTATATTATTCATATAATTTTTGTTACTTTTTCTCCTGCAATTTTTTAATTAAACACATTTTCCAATTTATTGGCAACTCTGTATTAGCACTAGCTGAATTGTGAACTAAACAAAGTTATCATGATTTCTAATGCCAGCTACTTTTCAAAAAAATTGCTTGCTTTGCCACACAGCAGTGCATCTGCAGAGCGAATTTTTTCAGACCTCAATTTAATAAAAAATAAAAAAAGTAACTCCTACAAAATAGATACCATAGATTTTACAATGGCTGCAAAATGTTTGATCTCAAATAAGGACACTTTATGGATACCTTAAATAGATTATAATCAGATCAATTATATAATATGTTTATGAACTATTAATCCCAGTTTCCATGTGATCTTATCTTATCTTATCCCATATCATTGATATCAAATCAAATTTTTGTAAGATAGAAAAAGCATGCGAACAGAACCTAATGCGCTTGGAGAATGCGAGAGTGAATAGCATACATTTGCTATCTTCATAGCATGTGATGTCCTCCCTGATATTTGATAAGATAAGATAAGATCACATGGAAATTGGGCTTTATATTTATTCTTATTTATGTGAATTGTAATTTGTTAATCACATTTATGTTATGTACTGTTGCACCATTCTGAATTTCAATGTGATATTTTCGTTTTATAAAAAAGTTTATGTTTAGTTTACTGTTCAATAAACGACAGTTCAGCCAATTATTGACTTTTGCTACGCTGCTCGCCGTTTCGCTATGTAATTTTGCTACAAAAATTTTATCCAAAGTGGCAGCACTGATGGGGAGCCGACCACTAGAACTAGAGTAACATACTATACTTTCATAAGCTTAAATGCAAAAAAATATTTCCTTGAATTGTAATTATAGTAGGTTTTAGAGTTTTTTCATGCCAAAGCATTTTGCAGACACAAATTAGAGCTCCTTTTATGATGAAAAAATCTAAAGTTATGGCCATATTCCTCAGTCTAGCAAATAAAACAAAATCGAGTTCTAAGCTAAACTGTTTTATTACTGAACCATGAATAAGCAGCATACATGGCCTTTATCATATCCCATGCAACAAATGTTTTCAATTTCCTCAATAATATCAATTGTTTCTAAAAGTTTAATTTATGTTTTCCACTTAAGAAATGATTCAAAAATTAAATGAAAAATTTCTAATAATTCAATTTTTGTGTAATTTTAATTGTGTGGCTTATGTTGTTTCTGAAATGAATATATGTACGTAGATACATACACATATGGTCAAAATAATAAGTACACGCTCACATAATTAGTTCAATGGCTTGTAGGCAAAAATTTATTTAAGTTAATAGAAAAACAAATGTATAGTTAACTTCTTACAACATATTAAATAAAATAAAAAGGTATAACATTAATAAAAAACAAAAATATCTTTCAGTCTTATCAGTTGAGTGGTGACAGTTCTTTGTGCGAAGTTTATTTTTGTAATTTAATTTCGGCAATAAATTCAAATTAAAATACGCGTTTTCGCAGCTTTATTGACTGCTAAGGCTCAGCGATTGGCAGGCAAGCTGAAAGTTAGCTGTTTTTTGTGGTGATAATATAGCAAACAAGCAGGTAACTTTTTGCATTTAAACTGCAACAACAAATTTAACTAAGTGTTGAGAATTGGCGCTCCGCCAAAAACAGCTGTTCGTGAAAAAAAGCTCCAGGCTACGCTTTTAAGAAACCAAGGAAACCAATTTTTTTTTGTTGACAGATCCTAAAAGTCTGCAAAAAATTATGTGGATGACAGAAGTGGCTAAAAAAAAGTTGCTTCTGTTTAATCACATAATATTGGGTACTGGAACTTTTTTTTAAAAAAAAAAAAAAAAAAATCCTAATAGTAATATTGTTTTTATTACATTATGACGTTGAGCCGCTCTCCTCCATCTGGAGGGAGTCAACAACAGCAACAACAACAACCGCAACAGTTGCTTCAACAACAACAGTTACCACAACAACACTTGCTACAACAACAACAGTTACTACAACAACAGTTGTTACAACAACAACAACAACAACATTTGCTACAACAACAATCGTCGCAACAACAACAGTTTCTACAAGAAGAGGAGCAACAGAGCAGGCAAAAGGCTGAAAAATCTAGCTCTCCTGCTATGAAGAAAAATAGCTATTCGACCCAGGTGGTTGTAAATAATGATTCAACATCACAATCAACCTCTACCGGTACTATTCCTAAGGCACGATCAACTGAAATAAAAAATAAAGTTCAAACAGGTATAGATCGTTACATAACTTTGAATTCAAAGCGAAAGCTCAACCCTCAAAAAGGGAATGTAGGATATTCAAAGATAAATAAAACTAACAATTTAGTTACACCTTCAAATGTTCTATCTGGCAATCGACTTGCACCATTAAGCGAACTTAATGAAAACAATGCTAGTGAACCACCAAAACTTTTAAGCCGCCTCCAATTTATTTGCGTGAGCGAAGCTAACACAGCTTATAGGGAAAGATACCTTTTTTATTGTTCCCTTAACTAGAGGTAATCGTCATGAAACGAAGATTCAAGTTAAAAGCGAGGAATATTTCCGCATTATTGCGAAAAACTTTAACGACAGTAATAAATCTTATTACACATACCAGCTTAAAAGCAGTAAAGGTATTACAGTTGTTATTAAGGGTATTGAATCCTCTGTTGACCCTGCTGAAATCAAAGAAGCTTTGGGTCTGAAAAATTTCGATGCTAAAGCTGTAATAAATATAGTAAACAAGGATAAGGTTCCACAACCTATGTTTAAGGTTGATCTTTATCCTGATTCTACTAAATTAAAAAAGAATGAGGTCCACCCAATTTATAAACTTGAATATTTGCTTCACCGTCGTGTGGTGGTAGAGGAACCTCATAAAAGAAACGGTCCGGTACAGTGTACTAACTGCCAAGAGTATGGGCATACAAAAACATACTTTACCCTTCAATCTGTCTGTGTCGCTTGTGGAGAACTTCACCACATTTCTAAGTGTTCAAACAAGTTGAAAAAAGATATAAATTTAAAGAAGTGCGCTAACTGCCAAGGGGATCACACTGCAAACTACAGGGGTTGTCCTATTTATAAAGAGCTAAAAGCTAGAATCTCTGAAAAAAGGAAAGTAAACCGAAACCCAACTCAAAATATATTCCCAACCCATAACTTTGTCCAGCAACAAAGCACTACGCATCCAGTTAATCCAGCTATTTCATATGCAAATGCGCTCAAATCAGGAGCAACGAACCCTCAACAAAGTAGCTTGGAAAAACAGATCACAAACTTAACTCAAACCCTGAATCAATTTATGGTTTCAATGCAATCAACTCTACAAGATCTAGTTAAAACGCAAAACCAGCTACTTCAAATTTTGATTGCGCAAAAATAAGTCAGCTAAAAATTTGTGTTTGGAATGCAAACGGCATCAGCCAAAATAAAAATGAAATTTTTCATTATGTAACCCATGCAAAAATTGATTTAATGCTTGTTTCAGAGACTCATCTGACAGACAAGCATAATTTTCATATACCAGGATACAAATTCTACAAAACCAATCATCCTGATGTCAAAGCTCACGGGGGCTCAAGAATTTTAGTTCGAAATCGCTTTAAACACTACTGCTTAGAACCCTTTTCCAAAAATTATCTTCAGGCTACCTCTATTTGCCTACAAAACCATTCCAAAAACCTTACTATTGTATTTCGGCAGTCTACTGCCCACCTCGATTCGCAATCAGTGAGGAAAAATTCAAAGAATTTTTCGATACCTTGGGAACTAGATTTTTAGCTGCTGGAGACTATAACTCCAAACATACATACTGGGGATCTCGTCTTATAAACCCTAAAGGCAAACAATTATATATGTTAATGAAACATCGCACCACGTTCGACTATGCTTCTTCTGGTCAACCAACATATTGGCCAGCCGACCAAAGGAAAATCCCAAACCTCATTGATTTAGCCATCACAAGAGGTATCGATAGAACCTTATTAACAGCCGAGACAAATTTTGAACTCTCTTCAGATCGTTCTCCAATCATTTTTTGCCTTTTAGAGAAATCAGTTGACCTTAAGCCCCCTATGAGACTAACATCGCATAAGACTGACTGGCTAAAGTATAAAAAATACATAAGCTCACACATCCACTCAACCTATTCGATAGAACACAACGAGCATATTGACGATGCTGTTGCCATTTTTAATACAATACTGTATTCAGCTGTTGAGTGCTACCTGATCAGGCTGAGAAAAATACAAAAACCCGTTTCCTTACTAACAGAGAAATTGAAATTCTTGTAGCAGATAAGCGTAGGTTAAGGCGAGAGTGGCAGGTCCATAGATCCCCAACTTCTAAAACAAACCTAAAAATTGCTACATACAAACTTAGGTCTGCGTTAAAAAACAAAGAAGGCTATGAAGAATATGTCTCAAAACTTGCCCAAAATGCTAATGGACTAAAATCCTTGTGGAAAGCCACCAAAAAAATTAGAGCACCCACTGAAAGTGAATCTCCGATAAGAGACCTACATGGAAATTGGGCTAGAAGTGATGCAGAAAAAGCTGAGGCTTTTGCCAATCACTTAAGTACAGTTTTTCAACCAAATCCGTACATTCAAGGTTTCATGCCTTCCCAACTGCCAATAAACACCGATACTATCGAAATGAGTTTCCATAGCAGTAATTTAATCAGTTTAATTCAAGAAATGTGTCCTAAAAAAGCCCCTGGGTGTGATAACATCACTCCCAAAATGATTAAGGAATTGCCTCACTCAGGTGTCATCTTTCTGACAAGGCTTTTTAATGCTATAATTCATTACGGATACTACTCAAAAGAATGGAAAAACTCGTTGATAACCATGATACCAAAACATGGGAAAGATCGTACACTACCGTCATCGTATAGACCCATAAGCCTTTTACCTTGCTTGTCAAAATTATTTGAAAAATTAATTCTAGCAAAATTAATGCCATATATTACTGATAAAAACTTATTACCGCCTCACCAATTCGGCTTCCGAAAACAACACGGCACAATCGAACAGGTTATTAGGATCACAAATGAAATAAGAAAGGCTTATGAGCGCAGTGAATACTGCACTGCAATATTTCTCGATGTCGCACAGGCGTTTGATAAAGTATGGCATGAAGGCCTTATCAAAAAAATTTAACACCTATTGCCTCTTAATGTTCATAAAATATTTACTTCTTACCTCGAAAGCAGGCTTTTTAAAATAAAATACAAGAATTTTATTTCAACTCACTTCAATATAAGAGCAGGTGTCCCTCAAAGTAGCGTACTAGGACCGTTTCTATATGTATTGTATACCTCAGACTTACCAATCAGTGCCAACACTACCATCTCAACATTCGCAGATGATACCGCAGTCTTAAGTTGTAACCGTTGCCCTTTGGAAGCTTCTCGAAACCTCCAGTTTCATTTGAAATCAATAGAAAAATGGTTATCGCTATGGCGCATAAAAATAAATGAGCAAAAATGCAAGCAAGTTACTTTTACTCTTAGGCGTGGTGAATGCCCTGCAATTGTACTAAATAATATTTCAGTCCCACAGGGTGAAATTGTTACATATCTAGGTATTCAATTAGATCGACGATTAACATGGCGTAAGCATATTCACTCAAAAAAAAGATTGTTTGGAAAGCGTTTGTGGTAAATTATCGAATGCTTAATATAAGCACTTATTATTTCAAGCAAACACTTAACTTTTGTCTTAAGCTATAAGTATTTGTAGACAATATAAGAAAAACCAATGTTTTTGACCCAAGTAAAAGTTAAGTTGTGGCAAGTAATTCAATTACTTCTATGGAAAATTTAAAAAAACATTTCATAAAATGTTGCTTCTAAATGATATAATTATTTACGACAAACGTCAAAATATTTCCGTCAAACAATTCAATTTATGGAAGTGTTTCGACAAACACTTGTATTTTGTCCCAAACACTTGTCTTTTGTCCCAAACACATATTCATTTCAACAAACGATTTATCACTTATAAAACTAAAGTGATATTCTTGTTATGTTTTTTGTAGTTTGCAGTGCTATGATTCGATATAACTTTTTTGTTACTTACATACATTGTACATATACGATATCAAATGTTTATAAGTGTTTAGAAGCAAAGAATGATGACGATGTTGCCAGGCTGTAGTCCTATGATATGTTAAGTTTTAAAGAGTAGTTTTGTATAATATTTCTCAACTATCAAGTTAAGTTGTAAGTAAAATCAAAAGTTTATGTGAGAAAAATTTTATTAACATATTTTGTAAGTAAAATCAAAAGTTTTTGTGACAAAAATTTTATTGTTTCACGCAAACACTTGAAGTAGTTCCATCTATATCATTTGTGGCAAACACTTTTTTTTTTTGAGTGTTGAAGCCAAAAAAACGCAATTAAAGTTAAAAACCGCCAGTCTTCACTGGTTAATTATTCATCGTTCCCATTTGAAGCTTGAATATAAAATACTTTTGTACAAAACAATCATTAAGCCAATTTGGTTATATGATATCCAATTATGGGGTAACGCCAGCTCCTCAAACGTTGAACTAATACAACGGGCTCAGTCCAAAATCTTAAGAATATTTTCAGGTGCCCCATGGAATATACGGAATAAAAACATTCACAGAGATCTATGCATCCCCATGGTAGAAGATGAAATTAACAGAATCAAACAAACCTACGCCATAAGGTTGCTGCATCATCCGAAACCATTGGCTCGTAATTTAACAAACATAGAGAGTCGCTCCAGATTAAAAAGAAAGGATCGCCCTTCTATGCAAGTCACTTACACCGAACCAAACTAAACAGCTCAAACGTTTACCCTTCCTCCGAGGCACTACACGTAATCATCAAGAATCATATGAGGACTTTGTACCGGGACCTAGCTCGTCTTGGGCACACTTGGCAACTTATCGCTGCCAGCTCCCCTCCCGATGAGGGTGTAAGACCGGGACCTAGTTCGTCTCGGCCACTTTCCGGTGAATTGGAGAGAGTAGTAGGAAGAGAGTTGAAACAGTGTCTTCTTGGTCTTATTTGGGTGCTAGACCGGAACCTAGTTCGTCTCGGTTACCACCTCAAGAACGTCCTGGAGGCACTAATCACTCCCAAAGTGGTCGACCGGGACCAAGTTCGTCTCGGCGACCACGAAGACAATCGTTTTTGTGGTACTCGAAACCCCCATTCGGGTAGACTGAGGCCTAGTTCGTCTCAGCTACCAAGCCAAGACCGGGACCTCGGTCGTCTCGGGTGGCAAAGAATATGGGGGAAAGCGATCGTCAGCTGCATCCACACCTATGCTCCAATGAGTTATTCGATCTTGTGCACTCGCTGTGCTGAGCCATACACAAGCTGCACCTACTACACAAGAAGTATTAGTCCCTGCTAACTTTTGTTTCTGGAGACAAGTTCATTATTAAATTATATAATGTATAATAATGTTACCTAGTTTAAGATTTTAAAACTTATTGTTAGTCTCTTAAGAGAAAGATACAATAAAAGAAAATGAAGTTTAAAAAAAAAAAAAGTCTTATCAAAAAAGTAAAAAATGGATTAAAATGACTGGACAAAATAATAAGTACATTCAGTACATTTTAATAAAAAAAAAGTTTAACTCTAATTTTATCGGCTTTATTTGTTGTTATTTAATGTTCATCGTTAGTAGCCGGTATACAAACCATTATTTTGAATAATTTTGTGTACTATTTTTGGCATACTGGAGATAAGCTTACGGCAAGTCTCTACTATTTTTTCATACCAAGTTTTTTGGACAAAACTCCATAATTGCTTCTTATTTTGGAATACTTCCTTTCCTATTCTCTGCTTCAACTCTCGCCAAAGGTTTTCCATAGGGTTCAAGTTCAGTCATTGACTTGGCCAGTTAAGCAAGGTCACACTATTGTTTTGACACCAATTCTTCACCAACTTGGAAGTATGCTTAGGATCATTATCCTGCTGAAATGTCCATTTTAGCGGCATACTTTCCTCAGCATAGGCCAACATCGTACTTTCCAAAATGTCTTTATAGTGGAATGTGGTCATACTATCGGAAATTTGATGTATTGGTCTGGCACCGTACCATGAAAAATAATCCCAGGCCATAATGTGGTCACCTCCATGCTTTACAATCTTTTTTGTGAAGCGTACGTGAAATTCTTTACCCTTGGGGCGTCGAACATTTCGGGCGGAGTCATTTCCAAACATATTTATTTTTGACTTGTCGCTCCACAAAATATTACGCTATTTCTTCTCGCCGTCTGGTCCGGACCAATTTGAATGTTTCTTTGCGAATGATAAACTCATATTCAAATTTTTTTTTTCGAAGCATAGAAACTTTTCTCGCTATCCATCAAGGTAAATTGGTTCGTTTTAATCGTCGACGTACCGTTCGGAACGAGATCACATTGCTGATGTCTGCTGAAATGGCTCTTGAAGATGCGAAATGGTTCTTTTTTTGCGACAGTGACAATATGATTATCCATCGTTGTTGAAGAATTTTTTGGTCTTCCGCGGGTTTCAACCACTTTTTTAGCTTTTAAGGCGTTTTGGACGAAAAAATTGACTGATCCATGGCTTCGGCATTAGTACAAAGACTTTAGCCGTAATTTCTGAGTGTCGAAACCATCTGCCTCTCCTCGGCAGTACAATGCCGTTATTTATTCCAAAAATGTGCAAATAACCTATACTTTTTTAAGCTTGATTCTTTTGCTTTAAAATTATTTACCATTTGTATATTTTTTTTTCATTTTACCTATTTTTATCGAAGAAAATAAAATCACTTTGGTGAATAACATCGTGTAATTATTTATTTTAACGGCCTCGCTCCCTATATTCTAGAATTTTTAGTATGTTGTGCAGTTCAGTAGTGAGGATCACCTCATCATAATTGTTATTGGTTTTTATTATTTTTGTCTACAAACACATACTTTTCATAAGAATTTACTGAAGACATTTTTTTGTTATCCGGTATAAATATGTTTGAAGTTGTGAAAGACTGTAAGAAAGGAAGGAGGAAAGGAGCTGAATTCCTTTAGATTTTCCCTATTTTTGGCTTTATTAGAAGCTCGCCATGAGCTATTACTTACTCAGCCACAAAGGCTACAAGGTGATTTTTAAGCAATGAGTTGAGCCTGGTAAGGCTTCTAGATAATGTTTACTGAGAGTAAAGACATTTCTTCTGCTTTCTGATGATCAGATGATAATTGATAGTTTATTTAAAATTACATTTTCTTTTATACATTTATAATTGAGTGAAAGAAACATTTCTTCTTTTCACTCATTATCCAAAAATTCTTACTCATTAAAATTTTACAAAAATAATTGTGACACATGCCATGCATCTGTAACATATTGAGACTAGCTCAAAGCAAAACGATAAACAAACAATAGTAAAAGTGTTATGTTACATCCCTTTGCTTTGGCTTTGTGTGTGGCGTCAAATACATGGCACACTTATGTTGTGCATTTCCAAATGTATGTCAACCAGACATTTGTTGCTGTTGCACAAATTATTGGTCATCGTAAATTATGTCTTTGAGTTGCCACTTAGCGTGTCATAATATTTTATTGCATTGACACGCTACAAATATTGTGTTGGTTAAAGCCCTTTATGCACAATGGTTGGTGCGAACTCTACAACAAGCAATACGTACAACACCTCTACCCCTTTTGGAAATGCATAACGTTTATTAATAGTTCTTAAATGTGAATAAACGCTTATGCGCTTGTTACCATAAGTGAATATATTGTTCTTGATGCATGGTGTGTATTTAAGTTCTAGTGATATAGTGATATTTTATTTTGTTTTATATAAGTATGTATATGAATAGTACATCTTAGTAGTTATATAATAATATTCATGTATTTTAATTATGTTTACATATTAAAATTTTTACTAATTATTTAATTTCTATTTTTATCTTACACTTGATATATTTTTATACTGTACGATATTTATTGCTTACAATTGTAATTTTTGCTTATTTGCAAAATTTAATTTAATTTTGTCTTACATATTGTTACGAAATTTCCTGTCTCTTTGACGATAATTTCGATCTCTTACACTTTTCTGAGTTCGATCACTGGATTGTGTAACAATTAAAAACACACAAACTTATTTAGATATAAAATGGTTTATTTAAATCACAATAGTTAGTTTTTACACGGTACAATTGTTTATCTCATTAACATTCAAATTCTAACATTAATTTAACACTGTATAGAACACTGTTATACTTTACTACGGATCACACTGTATTCACTTTATTGCTTCAATTCAAGTGTTCTATTTCACTGTTTTAATTCTACTGTGTCCGAAAACTCAAATGACACCCTTTTATACTACAGGCATCACTTTCTCGAATACTACCTGCCAGATGGCGTATATTCTACCATTATCTACAACCTACCAGTGCTACTTTGTAGCGTGCATTCTACCACCATTCACAATCCACCAGCATGGCGCACTGACGTTGAGCTCACAATTATCCAGAATGTTGCTATTATGCTAGATGGCGTTGTACGTTGTACGACGGCAATAATTTCTCTCGGTTGTCGATTTTTTTATTGTGTACTGCAGCGTCTATTCGGTTTATTATTTTTAGGAAAAAAACTGCACTTTGCGCTAGATGGTGCTAATATCGTTTAGTTTCTTTGATTGGTATTTATTTCAAGAGTTTTCTAGCATAAACCAAATTTCGCTACACTGCCCTCCGCTTAAACTTGTTCGTCCCGAACAAGAGTCTCTCGGTTTCTAGTATAAGGTGCCAGCCTTTCGATGTGGACTACCTTTAATTTACTTTTGTTCCCGGGGTATTTTTGGATTCGATACACAACATCATTAATCCTTGTGACGATCCGCTAAGGTCCCTCCCAATGAGTCTGTAATTTAGGAGACAAGCCTCGTTTTCGTTGTGGGTTATGTAGCAGCACTAGTTGACCTTTGAACCCTTCAGTATTTGCTCGCAGGTCATACCGAGCTTTCATCTTGTCGCTAGCCAATTGAGTACGTCTCCTGATAAGCTCATGCATATCTGGTAATTCTTCTCTTTTCCGCGACATGTAATCGTCAGCATGGGTCGTTTCTGGGACAACGCTTACTCCGTACTTCAAATCTGCTGGAAGCCTTAAGTCCGTACCAAAAATGGCTTTTGCTGGCGTGACTGTAGTGGTATCGTGTATTGCCGACCGATAAGCCATCAGAAACATTGGTAGATGCTCATCCCAATCTTTTTGTCCTTTATCAACAACCTTTTCTAAATGCTCCTCTAGAGTACGGTTGAACCTTTCGACCATGCCATCGGACTGAGGATGCAAAGCTGTGGTACGTGTCTTCTGTATTCCAAGCATGTCACAAGCCTCCTTAAAAAGTGTCGACTCAAAATTTCGTCCTTGGTCGGAATGCAACTCAAGTGCAGCTCCATATCGGCAAATCCAATTTTTGATGAAAATGTCTGCCACTGTTTTTGCTTCTTGATTGGGAATGGGATATACTTCTGGCCACTTACAAGGATGTATTTATTTCCTGCATTGCTGATTGGAAAAAGTCCCGCTATATCCATGGCTATCCTCTTAAAGGGAGCTCCAACGTTATACTGATGCATTTTTCCCCGAGTGCGTTGCCTTGGTCCTTTAGCAATTGCACATTGGTCACAACGGCGGATCCAGTCAGCAACTGATTCTTGGCATCCTACCCAATAAAACCGTTTCTTTATTTTCTCTGTGGTTTTCGTTATGCCCAGATGTCCACCACTCGATCCATTGTGATAATCCTCGATTATTTCCTTAAATTTGGCCTTTGGAATGACAAGCAGTTTTGAGCGAGTTTTACCATCCTCGCTTTCCCAGATTCGGTAGAGACAACCATCATGCAACTCCAAACTTTGCCATTGCGCCCAGTATGCTTTACAGATTTGGCTTTCATTTGAAATTTCTTGCCATACCGGTTTCCTACCCAGCTCCTTATACTTAATTATAGTTGCCAAATCTGTATCATTGCGCTGGTCTCGTTTTACCTCCTCTTTTGTCCACTTTTCTTCAGGTAAAACGTTCAAAATCCGCACATCAATTGTTCCAGCTTCATTTTTTGTTCGCGAACAATGACCGCATTCAATTTTACATGGACGACGGGAAAGTGCATCCGCATTTCCATGCTGGCTTCCTTTGCGATGCTCTATGGTGAAATCATAGCTCTGCAAGCGTTCTATCCACCATGCGATTTGACCTTCAGGATCCTTGAATTGAAGTAGCCACCTTAATGCCGCATGGTCTGTCCTCAGGAGAAAGTGCTGTCCATATAAGTACTTATGGAAGTGTTTCACGCATTCCATTACTGCCAGTAACTCTCTCCGAGTTACGCAATAATTCCTCTCAGGTTTCGACAGAATTTATATGCGACGACTTCTTCTTGTCCATTTATGATTTGGGACAAAACTCCTCCAATACCATGGCCACTGGCATCGGTGTCCAATACAAAATCTTTGCCGGGTATGGCGTACGCGAGTATTGGCGCTGTAGACAGTAATTCTTTCAGCTTTTGGAATGCAGTTTCCTGTGCCCCACTCCATTCGAATTTCCGATTTTTCTGTGTCAGCTCATGTAGACTGCTTGCAACATTTGCGAAACCAGGAACGAAGCGTCTGTAATAAGTGCATAGACCCAGAAAACTTCGCAACTCATGAAGATTAGATGGTCGTGGCCAATTTTTCACAGCTTTTATTTTATCTTCATCTGTGTGTATTCCTTCTGACGTAACCTTCTGCCCCAGATATTTGACTTCACGCTGGAAAAGTGAGCACTTTTTCGCACTTAATTTTAGTCCAGCTGCTTCCAAGCGCTCAAACACTTCAACCAGATTCTTCAAATGGTCATCAAAATCTTTTCCCATGATGATTATGTCATCGAGATACATTAGACAAGTCCAATGCAGTCCTTTGAGAACTCGTTCCATTAACCGCTCAAACGTAGCTGGAGCGTTACAAAGACCAAACAGCATGACGTTGAACTGCCATAGACCATTCCCAATACTAAAGGCAGTTTTCTCTTTGTCTTTTTCATCTATTTCCACCTGCAAATATCCACTTTGTAAGTCCAGGGTGGCAAACCATGTTGCTCCAGATAACGTATCCAGTGCATCATCGATTCTGGGTAACGGGTAGCTGTCTTTTTTTGGTGACGTCATTCAGTTTTCTGTAATCCACACAGAGTCGCATACTTCCGTCCTTTTTCTTGACACTTACGACCGGTGAACTCCATGGGCTTTCTGATGGTGCAATGACATTTTCTCGCGCCATATCCTCTATAAGGCCCGTCACTTCTTCTCTCTTGGCGAGTGCTAGCCTCCTTGGAGGTTGACGAATTGGCTGAAAAACACCTGTATCAATGCGATGTTTGACAACTGATGTTCGGCCATTATTTTCTCCTTTGGACGCAAATATCCGCCAATGCTTTTGCAGAAACCTTTTTGCTTTGTTTTTGTTCTGGGCAGACAACTCCTTCGTCCATTCTTTCGTTAATACTTTCAAGGCCGACGATTTCGTTAAAGTTGTACCTTGTGTGTTCTGCTGGTCATTTTCACAATTTATCACAGCCGTAACTTTCTCACATTGCGCTATAAGTTCACCTTTTTGCATCCATTTTGGCTCATTTGTTGGATTCAAAATTCGCACCGGTATTTTTCTGTCTGTTCTTGTGTTTACTAGGGTCTTTCCAATAATCAGGTCTTTCTTTACATTTTTCTTATCTGCTTCCACTACCCACAGATGGCTTGTCCCACAGTCTTCATTTGTTGTGGCCCAAATAATTTCTTCGGTGTTGGGTTCAATTCGACAGCGCTCACTTATGTAGACTCTTGCAATTGTTAATTTTTGTCCACAGCCAATGTCTAAAGGCAACTCTACATTGGCATACCTTAACGTTTTTTTCTTAAGATCCAAAGTGAACCCGTGTCGAATCATGAAGTCCACGCCAATGATAACCTCATCGGTGATGCTTGCAACAATAAAATCATGTTCCACAGTTTTGTTGCCAATGAGAATACTTGCTGTAACTTTTCCTACTATTTGCGCAATTTCTCCTATCGCTGTTCTCAATTGGATCCCATTTAATGGCGTTACTCGTCGTCTATCAAATAAGTCTCTCCTCACAATTGAATGCGATGCGCCTGTATCCAAAGTAAGCTCACATGGTCTTTCGTTGATTTTCCACCGATGGTAAGGCTGTTGGAATTTCGGCAGAGCTTCGAAACCAAGACTATGGGGCAATCATCTGTTAGAGTCAGCTCACGCCCCGCTGTACTGACTCTCTTTAGTTTAACGACTGCTGCTCGCTACCATTTTCGCCATCGTTCACCCTATTTCCAATTTTTCTTCTTGGTGAACGTGATGCAGATCGTTTACGACGTGATTTGCAGTCACGTGCCATGTGTCCCTGTTTACCACAGTTGTAGCATTTTCCGCTGAAGCTACCGCTGGCGAACGATGAATTTTTCTTTTCAGCTTCCACCTCCATCCGACGAGTTTTTAGTGATGGACGGCATGTCAACGCAATCGTCTCCTGAGTGAGGGCAACCGTTACTGTTTCGTTAAATGTTGTCTTCGGGTTCCTCATTGTCTCGCGTTTTGTATCTGAGTCACGTATGCCGTCAATAAACGCCTCTATTTTGAATTTTTCAGCTACGACACTTAACTCGTCAGGATAGGAAAGGTGTGCCAATCGCTCAATATCCGCAGCATACTCTTGCAAGGACTCACCAGATTTCTGGATACGACTTTTCAACTCCAATCTGTGAATCTGCTTCATGTGGCCACTGCCATATTTTCGCTGTAAGGCATTCATCACCGCCTTGTAATTTTTCTGCTCCGCCACTGGAACCGTTTGCAATACTTCTGCAGCTGCGCCTTTTAATGCCACAATTAGCGCTGCAGCTGCGCTTTCGTTATCCCAACGATTGTGACCAGATGTTGTTTCGAACTGGAGCTTGAAAACACTAAATGGCGTTGTTCCATCGTACAAGGGTGCCTTAAGCCTCTCTGCGCTGATTTCTCTTATCACTTGAGTGGTTGGTTCACTTATTTCCAACTGTTGAATCCTTTTATTAACGTCCTCAAAACTATTTTGAACTTTTTCAAGATTGTTTTGAACTTTTTCAAGATTATTTTGAACTTCTTCCTTGAATGATTCAACGTCATCTCGTAACTCAATCATTTTTGCATCGAAGCCATTTACCATTTTGGCCACCTCCGTTCGAACAGCCTCAATGTTATGATTCATTGCGTGGATCTGCGTCGCGTTCTGACTTAAGCTCTGATCAATTTCTTCCCGAACCGCCTGGATCTGCAGCGCGCTCTGACTTAAGCTCTGATCAATTTCTTCCCGAACCGCCTGGATCTGCAGCGCGTTCTGACTTAACTTCTGGTCTATTTTTTCCTGAACGGCCTGGCTCTGCAGAGCGTTCTGTAGATTTAATGTCTGCGTCATCGCCATTAACATTTTCTCGAACTTTGACATATCTACAACTTCACCACTTGCCGCCGGTCCAGAAGCTTCTTCCACTTTCGCTGCTGATTCTGATACATCACTATAAAATTCATGCTCTTCCAGGTTTACACCTTGAGCCTCAAGAGCCTGCCGTAAGCGTTTCTGTAACTCAACCTTTCCGCCAGTTAATTGCAGATTCAGGTGCTGCAACTCCTTCTTCAGTTGATCCACTTTCAGTTCATCAAACTTAACCATATTTATTATTTTTTTTTTAATTGATTGTTAATTCTTTTTACACAATCCCACTTCTGACACCAATTGTTACGAAATTTCCTGTCTCTTTGACGATAATTTCGATCTCTTACACTTTTCTGAGTTCGATCACTGGATTGTGTAACAATTAAAAACACACAAACTTATTTAGATATAAAATGGTTTATTTAAATCACAATAGTTAGTTTTTACACGGTACAATTGTTTATCTCATTAACATCAAATTCTAACATTAATTTAACACTGTATAGAACACTGTTATACTTTACTACGGATCACACTGTATTCACTTTATTGCTTCAATTCAAGTGTTCTATTTCACTGTTTTAATTCTACTGTGTCCGAAAACTCAAATGACACCCTTTTATACTACAGGCATCACTTTCTCGAATACTACCTGCCAGATGGCGTATATTCTACCATTATCTACAACCTACCAGTGCTACTTTGTAGCGTGCATTCTACCACCATTCACAATCCACCAGCATGGCGCACTGACGTTGAGCTAACAATTATCCAGAATGTTGCTATTATGCTAGATGGCGTTGTACGTTGTACGACGGCAATAATTTCTCTCGGTTGTCGATTTTTTTATTGTGTACTGCAGCGTCTGTTCGGTTTATTATTTTTAGTACAAAAACTGCACTTTGCGCTAGATGGTGCTAATATCGTTTAGTTTCTTTTGTTGGTATATATTTCAAGAGTTTTCTAGCATAAACCAAATTTCGCTACAATATTTTTGTACTGTACTATATTTATTGGCCGTGTTTTTTTTGACGCGGGTATAAGCTAGTTATCTCAATGGCAAAAAAAAACGGCTTTCGCCGCTTAATTTTATTGTAAGTCAAACTTGGCAGCACTGCCGTAGAGCAACTGTCAAACAAAAACAGACAACTGAAATAAATCAAAACAATCCACTTTATTTGGAATTTTCTGGACAAAGATGCTTAATCTTTCCAGACATCGAATGGGCGTTGTACAACAAGAGGTTTGTGTTTCATATAAAAGCGATTTGTTTAGACTCCGACGAAATTATTGCTTTTTGCAAAAAAATATTACAAGCTCTTTATTTACAATAAGACTTTCTTCCTCGTAGGATGCCGTCACAAAGTGAAGTTGCTTGAAAGCTGGTCACCTCGGAAACAGTTTCAATAATGCCACACATATGTTTATGCTTGTCCACTCTAGCTTAGTTCTTATGGAAGAACCATTTCCCATTCTAAAATGGAAATCCGTCAAAAGACATTTACGTAACGAACTGCAAACCGTTTTTTATTGTTTTTGTTCATAAATACATACTTTTCATAAGAATTTTTAGAATTAGTTTTTTTGTTTTCCGGTAAAAAAAAGGGGGAATAAATTAAGCTTTCTTACCACGTTAAAAAAGTTCCAGATTATTATCACATATTTTGGAAAAAATAGCGGTTAAAAAAAGTTAGTCAGAAAAAACATCATATCTCATCAACTTCAGGTTAAATTTTAAAGATCTGCATGCCATTATTGCAGGCCATTAAATTATCTTTCTTACTTTTTATATTCATTCAGGGGTTCCCAACTTATAAAAATATATCTATGTCTCCGAAACCAGATTCGAGCGACATTACATATTACTTATTTTTTCTTAGAATTGAAAGTTATTATATCTGTGCCGACAAGGAATAACCGCAAAAGTCGAGTTAGGACAAAGTTGAGTTATTAGCACCACTGTATTCCTTGCATAACAACACATTTCCACACAATTTTTTATGGCTCTATCTTAAAAACTGAATGTAATAGACCTGAAATTCTAAACAGCTAAAGTCGGACTTATGTCATTATAATTTTGGAATAACAGCCAAACTTGTTTGATATAAAAAAAAAATTTGAAAAAAGTTTCTTATATAGACTTAATCTTTTATTCCAAACCGTGATGTGATTCGATTAAGACGCGAAATTGTTTCCTATGTCGAGTTTAGTCATTACGATGTTCATTTCATGAGCTTTTTTCAAATTTGGAATAGGGACCAAACTCAAGTTTAGTTATTGTTCGTTTTTGTTTTGTACATTTTTATTTTTCGAAAAATAACCAAAGTCGTGTTTGGTCGTTATTTTAAAAGTAATAAATATTACTTGAAAATCTTAAGTGTATTTAGGTCATTTATCCAAAACATTATTTTAATACATCTAAACGCTAAGTTATGTTAAGTCGTTTTTCCGTATTTGATTATAATTTAGAAAATTGCCTAAATAGACTTAGATTTGTTTTTCTAAATTTTGCATTGCAAAAAAAAAATCTTATTTCGAGTTTGGTCGTAAAGTGTTACTGTCAAAAAAAAAATTAAAATGTCTAACCGTGCTAAAAAAAAATTCAGAATTAGCAATTAAAAACGTTCGAAATTGCAATTGAGGGCTTAAGAAAAGTTTCAAATATATACTTTTGAACAAATGTCAAAGTTTATCTTTAAATTTGTCCAGGGCTAGTTTGAAGTTAGAGAAAAAAAAGACTTTTCTAATTTATACTTTTGATGTTTTAATTATTTTTAATGTTCTCATAATTTAAAAAATAATGTGCACAATCTAAAGTGCAGAAATCTATATATTAATACGTGAACATCGAATCTTGTGGTACACTTTTTTAGTATTTAATATAAATAGAGGGGAATGAAAGTTATATCATTGGAAAGGTACTGTTCCATAAATGTGCAGAAAAAAAAATCAGTTGCATATTTTGCCGTTAATGCAGGTAAAATAAAGTGAACATATTTACATGGTTCCCCCATACAAAACGCATTAACCCCCAATGGGAAAAAACGCTGTCACGGCTGAGCCGCCTCACCGATTTTGATGAAATTTGACATGGAGATAGGTTGAATCTTAAGTAAATATATTTGTTCGGAGTGGGCGGTGCCACGCCCCTAACAAGAAAAAACGTCTCTACGACTAAACTAGTGTACCGATTTTGATTAAATTTAGTTAGGATACAGATTGATCCCAAACCAGATTTCTAAAAACTGTAAGTTCGCTTGGTGGGAGTGGCACAGCTCCCAACAAGAAAAAACGTTTCCACGGCTAAGCTAATAGACCGATTGTGAAGAAATTTAGTTTGGATATAGATTGAACCCTAAAAAACATTTCTTAAAACTCTGACTTATTTTAGTGAGCATGGTACCACTCCTAACAGAAAAATCGTTTTCACTGCTAAGCTAGTAGACCGATTTTGATAGAATTTGGTACAGGGATAGATTGAATCTTAAGGAAAAGTATTCAGTTTAAAATATACAGTGCCACGCCCCAAATAGGAAAATATGTTTTTATATCCAAGCCAATGAACCACTTTTGATGCAATTTGGTATGGAGATAGATTGCACCCTAAGGAAGACAAAGAGTTTGTGGTACGGATAAAGCATCATGATACCATGATTTTAATTTTTGGTAGCGATGACAAAAAATAGCTCTTTGAAGCTTGGTCTTTCAATACTAAAAAGTGTTTTTTGTTTCTCTTATGCGCGATTCATTAGAACATACCTTCATGATTTGAGCTTAGCCGATCTTCCACATAATCGAATGCACAGGGTTTAGATATGCAACAACTTCGTACTCTTTGTTTGTGAGAGAGTAAGAACCTATATATAAATAGGCAGTTGCAAAATGGATCCATCCTTTTTTAACTGCCCTAACACTTCATAATCGCTTAATTTTTTTTTTTTGTTGTAAAGGTTGTGAAGAGGAGCAGTGCATGTGAATGTAATTTTTTCTAACAGTGCGGAGCCATGCCTGCAACAGTAAAATACGTTTCCACGGTTAAAAATTTGGACTGATTTTGATGTAATTTGGTTTGTAGATAGATTGAACCTTAAGGAAAGGTACTAAAATCTTCAAGTTCTGAAAGGAGGCGTGACACCACCACTAATGGGAAAAAGCGGTGTCACGACTGAGCCACTACTCCGATTTTGATAAAATTTGGTATGTAGATAGATTGAATCTTGAGTAAAACATTTGGTGGATAGAGCCACGCCCCTTACAGAATAAAACGTTTCAGGACTAAGCTAATAAGCCAATTGAAATTTGGAATAAGCCAATTGCAATTTGGTACAGAAATATATTGAACCCTGAGGAAACGTTTTAGTTTTAAAGTCGAGAGTGACACGCTCTCAATAGGAAAATATGTTCCCACAGCTAATATAATGGACCGATTTTGATGAAATTTGATATGGAGATAGATTGAGTCTTGAGAAAAAGTATATGTTTTAAGTGGATGGCACCACGCCTTTAACAGGAAAATATGTTTTCTTAACTAAACTAATTGACTGATTTTGATGAAATTTGGCATGGAGATATGTATATTGAATTCTAAGGAAGGGATTAAGATAGGTGTTATTTTTGAAAGCGATGACAAATAATAGCACTTTTTTATATCAGTTCTTTAACACCAAAAGCATTTTTAATGGTTGAATTTCAACCACTCGTACTATTCGTACGGAAAAACAACTAAAATTAACTAAAGACTCACAAATTTTAAACAAGAAAAAAGGAAAAAAAAGCTAAAGTATTTTGTTTTTTAAATTCTCTTTAAAAAGCTAAGTTAACTTGACTCACAAATTGAAATATTTACCATTAAATTTCTAACATATTGCGTTAGAATCGTATCATAATCTTAGTTCCTTGATTTAATGTAACGATTTGAAACTTAAAAATGCTCTCCTGAAAACTTGCTAAAATCGAGTTTAGCTGTTATTCCTTGTCGCCACAGATATATTATACTATTGTTCAAATATAAATATTTACTTTTTCTTATTTGACGTCTAGAGATGAAATATTTTCGATTAAAAATTGGAAACTGTGCTGCCAAATCACATACTTACCAGCCCAATTCTGAATACTCCAACGCTTATTTGCACGACTAATATTTAAGCGGCAATTATATCGCCGACTAATTTCTCATACCAAAAATTTTTTTAGCGGGTAACCGCGTCAAAAAAAACACGGCTAATTATAATTTTGTGAATATTCGTACAGGGTGTTCCATGCCTGACATAATTTCAGCCAATTTGATTTTTTCATATTTATAATGGAATGAAATTAAGTAAAAATGTTCCATATGAATTGCATATAAAAAGGAATTTCTATGAAACACACATAATATAATTTAAAACACAATACGAACGAAAACAAAAGCGAAGAAGCGAGTTGTCAGTTATCCTATTTGAGTTTCGCTCGTATTTCGACTTATTTTTCATTTTGAATTGTTCAGGGAAATTTATTCATGGCGAAAACTTAGACCATTTTTGAGATCGACCCCCGCTTCTGCAAAGCAGTTGTTCCAGTTCTTGGAATGGCATCTCTTTTTGTATTTAGTCTCTTAGCTACGATACCATAATCGGTCTGATAAGCTTTGATTCTCTGAAATCTTCGTTTTGTTGTTTACATTCTTCGTTCACAAAGTACACGTACAGCATGTGCAGCGGTACAATCAACAAACAGAATATATTCATCCAGGACTTCAGTTCGTGCAATAACATTTACTAAAAATATAAGTGCATAATTATCTTTTAAGAAAGTTTTTAAGCATTATGAACTTACAGTCATTTTAGAAAAGACCAATATTGTAAATTTTACTTATTGATCAATGCTATTTTTTATTTTGGTCTTTTCTAAAATGACTGTAAGTTCATAATGTTTAATTATAATAAAAATAACCAGTCGCAAAAATCAACTTTCTGAAAGTTTTTAAGTATTTTTCTTTGGATTTTATTATGAATAATCCTAAGTGTTCTTTGAAATTTTTTGGTAAGTGAACCAAGAAACTATAGTTTTTGACTTTGGAAAATAAAAGTTAAAAAAACTCTTTGCATGACTTTTATTAATAATTTTATTTTTACTTTATTAATAAAAGTTTTTTTTTTTGACTTTTTCATGTATAAGTCAAAAATAGAAAAGTTAAAAGTTTACTTTTGCCCAAAAAAAAATTTTTTTTAAAGTTTATTTCAACTCTGATTTGAATAAATAAATGTACTGCAGACATTAAACTTAGCTTATTCTCCTTACTCACTTCTTTCTTCTGAGCAAATGCTTGTTAATTGATTTCACTTAATAGGTTCGTTCCAGAACTTTTTGGGTAAAATCCTGTGAAACTGTCAAACACGAGAGAATAAGGAAATTGCGCTCTGTGAAAGAGAAATAATGTTAAAAGTACAGGAACGGAAAAAACCATTTTTTTAGCACGAGAATAAACGTCCAAAATTTTTGAATGCAGTTGGTGCAAAAAGTTAATTTTCTAAGTCCAGACAATAAATAAACATCTTAAATTGAATGTAGTTGAACAATAAATTCAATTCTATAAACGCAAAGATCATGTTGTGATCGACGCACGCACGCTTCAAGCATTCTGGATGTGCGTACATTTCGGGGGGTCAACATTGACTCCGACCACTATCTTGTTGCAGCTAAGATCCGCATGCGGCTATGCACTGCGAAGAATGTACGCACGGGCATGCAACGAAAGCTGGACGTCGCCAAGCTGCAATCACAACGGACTGCCGAGGCGTACTCCGCTCAACTCTCGGTTAAGCTCAACCAACCAACCTCTGGAACCGACGACGCCGGTGGACTTTGGACACACATCTCCCACTCCATGCGTGCTGCTGCCGAGGAAGTCATTGGTTTTCGACGCCCACAACCTCGAAACCAATGGTATGACCAGGAGTATCGCGATGCGACTGCTGAAAAAAACACCGCATACAAGAAGACGCTGCAGTCAGCCGCAACGCGAGCCGTGCGAGAAAACTACCGCGAAAAGAGGAAGGAAGAGAGGCGCATTTTTAGACGTAAAAAAAGGGAGCAGGAAAAGCGTGAGCGTGAGGAACTTGAGGTGTACCAAGGCAAGAAGGATGCACGAAAATTCTATCAACAAGTTAAGCGTCTAACTCAAGGTTTCAAGCCCGGAGCATCCACTTGTAGAGACGAAAATGGAAATCTGGTTACAGATACACAGAGTGTACTGAGGTTATGGAGGCAGCATTTCTCCAACTTGCTTACGGGCGATGATCCCACCAATTCCGCCCAGAGAGAATGCAGTACGATACCACCAATCGATGATAACGCAGTGGAAGTACCATCACCTAGCCATGAAGAGGTTCGAGTTGCTATCCAGCGACTCAAAAACAACAAAGCAGCGGGTGCTGACGACCTGCCAGCTGAGTTGTTTAAAGCTGGTGGCGATGAATTGATAAGGTGCATGCATCAACTCATCAGCAAAATATGGCTAGCGGAAAGCATGCCCGACGATTGGAATCTCAGCGTGCTTTGTCCTGTAATAAAGAAAGGAGATCCGACAACCTGCGCCAACTACAGGGGTATCAGTCTTATTTCCATCGCATATAAGATCCTCTCGAGCGTATTGTGTGAAAGATTGAAGCCGTATACAGAAACGCTGATCGGATCCTATCAGTGTGGCTTTAGACCTGGTAAGTCCACCATAGACCAGATTTTTACACTACGCCAAATCTTGGAGAAAACCCATGAATATCAAATCGACACTCACCATCTCTTCGTCGATTATAAAGCTGCGTTCGATAGCCCAGTACGGGATTGCCTATACGCAACAATGTCTGAGTTCGGTATACCTGCAAAGTTGATAAGGCTCTGCAGGATGACGTTGAGCAATACGTGTAGCTCCGTCAAGGTAGGGAATGACCTCTCCGGAACTTTTAATACCGAGCGAGGTTTCAGACAAGGCGACCCGCTCTCGTGCGATCTCTTCAATTTCATTATGGAGGGGATCGTACGAAAAGCCGGTGTGCATCATAATGGCACCATTTTCTTCAAAGGTGTTTAGCTCCTTGCGTACGCTGATGATATTGATATTATCGGTCGGAGTAAGAGAGATGTTACTGCTGCTTTCACTGCTATTGAAAAGGAATCAGCCAAAGTGGGTTTGACGGTAAACGAGGGCAAGACGAAATACATGATGTCTACTAACAACAACAAGAGAGCACGGGATCTAGACTCTCATGTTACAGTGGGCAACTGTAAATTAGAAGTTGTCAAGGAATTCATTTACCTTGGCACTGCCGTAACCAGCAACAATGATGTCAGTCTGGAGATTAAGCGGAGAATAACAATTGCTAATAGGTGCTACTACGGTCTCAGTAAGCAATTACGTTGCAGAGCTCTCTCTCGATCGACAAAGCTAACACTCTACAAGACGCTCATTCTACCTGTGCTTCTTTATGGCGCTGAGGCATGGGTGGTTTCGACAACAGACGCAGCCGCTCTTGGGGTGTTCGAGAGTTGGCGACGACTATCGCATTCGAATGAACCACGAGCTGTATGAGCTCTACGCCGACATTGACATAGTTAAGCGTATAACAATACAGCGACTACGCTGGCTGGGTCATGTCCATCGTATGGATAAAGAAGCTCCAGCGAAAAAGGTATTCGAAGGGAAGGTCCCCGGTCAACGACGAAGAGGGAGACCATGCCTCCGGTGGATAGACCAAGCTGAGGAAGCCCTAACCGCGCTTGGCATTACCGATTGGAGAAGGCGCGCGCAAAACAGAGGCGCCTGGCGAGAGCTAATGAGGTCGGCCGTAACCTGACAACGGGTTGTTATGGCCATCTAAGTAAGTAAGTAAACGCAAAAAATAAAATGGAAAATAAAAATAAACTCAATGTTTACAATTCAGCTTGCACAACATAGGACAGCTGATAGTTTGACACTTTTAATGAGTTTGCTCTCAAAAATTCTTCGGATAAAAACCTGTTACTTCTTACTAAGAGAGAACATAAATTACTCTCTCATTTTCGTTCTCACTTACAGGTTTTTCGTGTACGGGAACGCTTTTTGGGTAAAAAACTGTAAAAACCTGCAAATTGTACTAATGCATTGTTGTACGGGAACGCAACTAATAAAATGCCTAATATCAACACTTTATTCTGAAATAGTAAATGCTAAAACTCAAAAACTAAACGAAATAAAAATTAAATCGCACAAAAAGACAACAAAAACATTGCTAGTCAACCAATAGCTTTTGATGTTTAGCATGTCAAAGTTAAGCCTTATTTTCAATAAAATCAAAAAGCTATATGGAAAAGAGATTACAAGAGCAATTGCATTAAAATGTAGAAGTTTTGTTTTGTTTTTTGCTGTGATTCTTAACTGATCAACGCAAGAAATAGAACATATTAGGCTTGCAGACTACTAAACTTCGGCTAACAAAGCTTACTGATGATATGACGTAGCGGTCATTGAAACTAGTATAAGCAGCTCGTTGCCCATTTTCATGCATTTTGCGCTTGTAATTTTTTTTGTGGTTTTTTGCACTAAAAGTACTGAACAATAAGCTCTGTACAAAAATATTAATGGAAAAGTTTTCATTGGATATGACCGTCAGCTGATCGAGGAACTTGAAATCCGGTCATCTTCAAGCCCATGCTAGCTTCGATTTATCATATAATATGGTTAAAGAAAAAGGCCGCATCAGACTACATAAAGATGAAGGAAGTCTAAGGGCTAACTAGAACCATTAAGTTTATAGAGACTTTGTGTTCTTACCAAGTAAAGAACCTCCAAGACACTTCACCATCGTGCACGGTCATTAGCAGTGGTGCCCACTACAACAAGCAAATGCGCTCTCACTATAGTTTATTCTTATTTATATGCTCTTTGAGCACCTGCTCGTTCTCTGGCCACTACTGGTCATTACTCTTCAACATTTCCGGTTTTTTTATAATTCCAATAATGTTTCTGAAATATTCTGACACAAAACATTTTCTAAGCAATATATCGACGACAATCGTGATTTATTAGCTATATTTATTTTTAGTTTACACCATGACTTTTTTACAATATATTTAAATCTCTTTATACATAATAATTCTAAGAGTTTAGATCTTTTTCGCATGTTCGATAAGCCACTCCAACACCAAAACCTGTTCCTAAGAGTAGTGGCCAAGCTCTCCGCTTAAAGAACAACAACGACATCACTGATCCCAAAAGAAGTCCGCCAGCTAAAAAAAAAAAAAAAACAATTATAAGTAGATACAAAGACAGAATTTCCAAAAATTATGTTTTTATTATATTAATTTTTTTTTACTTATGACAGTTGTTCTAGGCGCTGCATTTGCTTGTTTTTTTTTTTGCCTTTTATGCAATTTCTTATGTTTTATTTTATTGTATGGTTTTGATATTATTAAATTAATAAATTTACTTTAATACCATAACAGCGCGACAGCTCTTTTAACAATTTCCGACGACATACGGTGTATGTATTGAGCACGGTCTTATGGCCACAATCGTTTTTCTTAATTTTTCAAAATCGTTTAATTGTGCAGACCATATCATTTTAATTAATAAGCTTAAAATTAAATTTCAGTTTGGTGATCTTCTGCTTAAACTCATGGTCTCTTATCTAATCGGACACAATATGTATTTTGTAAAAATGAGCGCTCGAATATCAGTTTACACTGCTGTGCCGCAAAGCTCTGTGCTTGGACCACTATTACCACCTTTATAAATGATATTTCTGATTGCATCGCAATTTGTGATAACCACATTAATGCAGATGATGTGCAAATTAACACTTTATTTCAGAGAACTAACAAATCCCTCGCAACAAGTCATTTCAATTATGAACTGAGTCGCATTCACCTTTGGGCAATTGATAATAAACTTAATTTAAGTCCTTCAAAACTAAAGCGTTGCGCATTTATAGAGTTAGAAACACAGAAGATTTTTCTATAATTTATCTTAATAACTTGGAGTTTACTTTAATCAATGACTGAGTTGGGATCTTCATATTAATAGAATCGTTTCCAAGATTTACAGTGGCCTTCGTGGTCTGACCCTCACCAAAAGATATCTACGTATTAATTTCAAACTCAAGCTTGTGAAATCATTTATTTTGCTGATCATCCTGTATGGCTATGAAATATTTTATGATATGAGTCAACAGCAGAGCTGGGCACCACTACACACGTGTTTCTCTTCAATGTTCTTCAATGCATGTGTAGTTGTGCTTTGTTCGCTTTTCAAAGCAAACTGAATTAATTTCTACGCTCTCTGCTTTATATACGTATATAAAAAGTTATTCTCTTTCTGCCTTTACCTACACTACAGATACAATCACCACAACTAATAATACTTAAATTTGCACTACTACCAAAAATTGATGATGATGAAGTTGGCGCTAGCGTAGGTCTAATGCCTAGTTTCCATGTGATTTTTCTTGAACTTACTTTATCAAATATCAGGGAGGACATCACATGCTATAAAAATAGCAAATATATGATATTCACTCTCGCATTCCCCAAGCGCATTAGGTTCTGTTCGCATGCTTTTTCTTTCTTACAAAAATTTAATTTGATATCCCTGATATTTGATCAAGAAAGATAGCATGGAAATTAGGCTTAATGCCCTTATAAATTATGTTACCAATCTAATAGGAAAAGATTCATATCATGTAATTCCCCAAATAAAAGGAAATATATAGGGTGTTAATTTTAGAGGTATAGAGCTTCGAATTGAAATAAAATACAAGAAAATCGTTTTAATGTCCATCAATTTGGCTTTATTGGAAGGATAATTTTATGGCATTAATGTTTAAATATGATTTCGGGCATGTGGCCGCCGCGGCTGGCTCGAATAAAGCCAATTCTACAGGTCCAATTTTGAACCACTTTTTCGAGCATATGGGGCCGTATGTCGGCAATAACGCCACGAATGTTGGCTTCCAAGTCTCTAACGTTTCTGGTTTGTTGGCGTAGACGAGCGACTTCACATATCCCCAAAGAAAATAATCCAATGGTGTCAAATCACACGATCTTGGTGGCCAATTGACAGGTCCATTCCGCGAAATTATGCGCTCATCGAATGTTTCCTTCAATAAATTGATTGTGATGTGCGCTGTGTGGCATGTAGCGCCGTCTTGTTGGAACCACAACTCATCCACATTCATGCCATCCAATTCGGGAACAAAATAGTCGGTTATCATGGCTCTATACCGGTCTCCATTAACGGTAACTGACTCTCCAGCATTATTTCGGAAGAAGTATGGCCCAATGACTCCACCAGCCCATAGAGCACACCAAACAGTCAGTTTTTGTGGATGTAATGGCGTCTCAAGGGTCTCATGTGGATTCTCTTCACTCCAAATGCGGCAATTTTGCTTGTTGACGTAGCCATTCAACCAAAAATGAGCCTCATCACTGAACAAAATTTTGCGATGAAAATCAGCATCGAGATCAATCTCATTTTCGGCCCATACACCAAAATCACGACGCATTGCATGGTCTCGCGGCTTTAATTCTTGCACAAGCTGGATCTTGTAAGGTCGCAAGCCAAGATCTTTGCGCAAAATCTTCCATAAAGTTGATGGACAAAGCTCCAATTGCTGCGCACGGTGGCGAATCGATTCATTCGGGTCCTCTTCAACATTTTGCTCTACAGCGGCAATTGTTTCTTCGGTGCGCACTGTTCGACGTCCCTGCGGATGCGTATTATCACATAGAGTAAACGTAGTGCGAAAACGACCCATGGTTAACCGAATTAATTGCTCTGATGGACGATTATGTCGACCATAAAATGGACGGAGCTTGCGGTAAACTTCGCGAACTGAACCATTATTTTCGAAATAAATTTGCACGATTTGCAAGCGTTGTTCTTTTGTCAACCTGTTCATGATGAAATGGCAAACCAAACTGAACATAAATGACATTAGAGTTGCCAGATTTGACCATAAAATGCCAGTTTTATCTCTATTCGAAAAACAAACCTCTAAAAAAAACACCCTGTACATGAAACAAAAATTCAAATATACGCGAACGAAATAAAAATGTTTCCATGCCAGAGCATTTATTAACATTACACTAGTGTACACAAAAAAACATCTAATTTCTCATATACTTTTTTCTTAGTATTTTGAACCGTTGAATCGTTTTCGAGATATCCCCAAAAAACAAGTTTTTCTGCACTTTTTTCATTTATTTGGCCATATTTCTATCAATTTTTTCGACCTTAATCAGTTGCACACTATTCAAAAAGCAATTTTATCTTCTGTCTAACAGTTTACTGTTCATAAGAATCGGATAAGATTTGATGAAGTTACAAGTGATCAAAGTAAAAAAACTGATTTTTTTTTTGTCTTTTCAAAAAGTCACAAAATTTCAATTGCTCTATTAAATTCAAAAATCTTTTTATTTTTAAGGTTCATGAAAACCTATTCTTTTACAAATATTTTAAGTATATATTTACCTACTTAAATCGGACAAAAAGTGTTGAAGTTATTCAAAAATCAATGAAAAAAGGTAATTTCCATATTTTCATGCATTCTCGTTAACTATGTTGACTATGTCATTGAATACGGAACTAAATCGCTAAAAGAATTTCATTGTCTTATTATTTTTATTATTATTAATATTATTATAAATCAGTTTCTTAGGCTTAGGTTCATTGTCTTATATGTTCAATTGTACCCTAAAAATGATGACATGCCGATGACATTTAATCCATGAAGAATTAGGCGATTTACGCGAATTTTTTTAAAAGAAAGTACTAGATAGAATGTTTTAAAGTTTTTTGGACATAATATGGTATATTTTCAGCTATATTTTAAGAATTTTTTTTTTAAAAAAATATTAAAAAATAACGGAGCCGAATGAGTCTTCAAACAAAAAAATTCAAAAAGGTTATTAATGTTGAAGATATTTCCTATACAATGACATACGATTTTTGAAAAATATCAAAAATTAACAAAATGGCGTAGTCCGGAAAAAAATTGTCGTTTTTTGGGATAAAAAAATGGTCGTTTTTTTAATGTCAAATTGACAATTTTCAACCAATCAAAAAGATTGTAGGTCATTGTATAGTATATACAGCTTCGAGCAGTGAAATAGTAGTGGGTATCTACATTTTGTGTTTCCTAAAATTACTAAAATATCAAAATAAATTCTACATAAGTTTTAATGTAAAATTAGTCTTACATGTAACAGCTAAAAGTATGGATGAAGAATTTTATTTCACATAAGCATTAAATATATTTATTCACTTCAAATGTGCTTTATATGAAAATTAAAGCGAGCAGTAAAATAGTAGTGGATGAAAAAAACATAATTTTGCTAACTAAAAACTGTATTTCGTAAATTTTTTTTAATGTATTTAATAGAATAAGTTAGTATTTAGTGGCATGACCTTTTTTTTATTACAGCAGCACAACGGTTCCTCATAGAGTCTATGAGGCGCTCGCACCTTTCTTGTGGTATGGACTGCCACGCACGTTGAGCCACAATCCACAGTTCGTTATTATTTTTGGGCTTGGCATCCCACACAGCTTTCTTGAGGTCAGTCCAAGGGTTTTCTATGGGATTGAGGTCAGGATATTGAGCTGTTCACTCCATAACCTCAATTCCTGTGTCCCGAAACCACAATTTTGCAAGCTTACTTGTATGTTTTGCGTCGTTATCTTGTCGCAGTAGCCACTTGAGAGGCATTTCATCCTCATCGAATGGTAGCAAAAACAGTCTACATTATTTGCATGTATGCATGCTGTTCCATTATAGTTTTTATCCAATATAATGGCCCCGCACCAATGTATGAAAAACAGCCCGATACCATGATACTTGATCCTCCATGCTTTAACGTCTTTGTTGTGTAACGTGAATTGTACTCCGTATTTGGGGGGCGTCTCACATATTCCAGAGAACCTTTATAACCATACAAAACAATTTTAGACTCATCCGTCCACAATATGTTCCTCCACTTTCGAATTGGCCATTCCAGATGTTGCTTGGCGAAATGAAGTCTGCTTGGTACATGATTTTTTTTCAGAAGAGGTACCTTACGTTGACTTCGGTTATGTTCGCGTAGTTGTCTCCTTACGGTATAAACACCACAGGGTAATTTTAGGTGGTCCAAAATTTCAACAGCTGACATTGTTGGCCGAGCTTTGGAGCATTTTATAATATGTATGATGGTCGCTGAAAGTATCTGATTACCACCCATTTTTTCAGCTTTTTCTATGTGTGTCATAGCATTGCGTATCATGGTTGATGAACAACCACTAAGCTCGTCCACTTCCTCATAACTTTTACCACTTTATATAAGATTTTGAATAATTTTGGGTTTTTCGTGAGTGCAGTGCACACTTCGCCCCACTAAAGTTGTAAAATTATTTTTTTTTTATTTTGCCAGCATAAATATTAAATAAAGCAATAAAACTTACTTTCTATTAAAAATTATAATTTTTTTTGACCGAAAAAAAGAAGTTATATTGTTACTTCCCCTGCACTACTATTTCACTGCTCGCTCAAAAATTGCACATGTAGCAATGACTACTGCTTCAAAAAAAAAAAACCGTTACAGTTAAAATGTTTAAAATTTGCAGAGATGTAGATGATAAGCTAAAGATGATTATTGAAATCGATAATCTAAACAAAAATCGTTTTAGGTATACAAAAAACAACAGAAGTCATATTGCAAGTGCGCACTACTATTTTACTGCTCGCAACTGTATATTCAAGAATACTCAGTTTCAATTTGTAATCGGTCAATTTCTCTTTGAGTTATGATGTCAGCAATTTTGAAAAATGTCGTTTCGAGAAAAACGCGTTTCAAGTTTCAACTATCAATTTTATACCTGCGAGCGGTCGCTCTTTATAACGCTGCCATTCAAAAACTATTCAAGACACGATCTTGCCGCTGTCACAGGATATTTTTGAAAGTATAAACTATCGAATAAACAAAAAAAAATAGATTTTTTGAAAGTATCACACTGGTATAGCCCCTTAATCGCACCTTTCCCGACTTATGCTTTGAACACAATGAGAGCGGTGGCGGTAAAGCGGCGACGAATATACGCTGTCAAAAAAAAAAACGCGACGAAAAATCGTTTGAATGAACATAAACGCGGCGGACGACTGCTTTTCATGTCTGATTTCTTGTGAGAGAATCGTATAGGGAAAAGAGAGTGACAAAAACAAAATTTGTAAACAATAAATTTTGCTGAGAAAATCCTATTGGCAAAGAGAATGACAAAGAAATGCAACACTGATCCGACGTAAAAATAGAATTAATTCTAAATCGACGGCAAATCGTCGGCAGCTCACCAGTCGTACGCCGCAATTCTGTTCAATTTTCACATGATCAAGTATGTTATAATTTTTGACAGCGTATGTTTGTCGCCGCTTTACCGCCACCGCTCTAATTGTGTTCAAAGCATTAGTCGTCAGAGTTCAAGATGATCTATTATCTGTATCTAGGTGGGCTAGTGTTAACCATATTTCTAATAATTCACAGAAAACTGAAATCCTTACATTCGGTGATGCTGACAGCATTGATACCTTTAGTAATATATCTTTTAACACCTGCTCCGTAAACAAAATCGATTCTGCATCCTGTCTCGGGATAATTATTGAGCCTAGTCTGAAGTTTGACAGACATATCAATCAAGTTATTTCTCGCGTTAGCTTTTTGCTTAAAAAGCTATACAGCTTAAATTTTTCCCTCCCTTTCAAAATAAGACATCTTCTAGCATATGCTTTCTTAATGCCACATATGTATATACTATGGCTTAGAAATTTACTCTAGTACTAATCTGAGCAACCTGCATACACTGAACTTGTGTTTTAATAGAATAATTAGGTATGTCCACCACCTGCGACCTAGAGATGTTTCTGATTATGTACACCAATTTCTAGAGTGCTCATTCGTAAACCTTATTTCCATGCGATGTCTATGTTATTGCTATTGCTGCATAAAATACCAGCAACCTGCATATATCATTAATTTGTTTTCTTTTCTTAAGGGCGTCCGGGAGTTTTTCGAAAAATAAAAAGACATATTTTTAAAATTTTTTTTTGAAGCTTCATTTTATCTTGGACCAACATTTTTTTTACATTATTAAAATATAGCTATTCAAGATTTATCTCTGACATTTTGGTTCAAAAATATTCGTCAATAAGTTACAAAAGTGCAATGCCGTGAACGACCTCAAAATTTGCGATGAGCAAGATATCTGGAGACTGGTTCATCCGAAAAAAAGAAAATTAAATATTTTTGGTTAAGCAAATAGTTAAGGGGTGTTTGATCGTTGATTTTTGAAAAATATTAATTTTTGACAAAATGCGGGCGTACAAGGAAAATTTTCATTTTTTGTGCACAAACTTGAGGTCGTTTTAGGCTTTAAATCAAAAAATATGTATCCAAAAAAAAAAATCGAACGATCAAAAAATTTAATTTTCTTTTTTCGGATGAACCAGTCTCCAGATATTTTGCTCACCGCAAATTTTGAGGTCGTTCACGGCATTGCACTTTCCTAACTTATTGACGAATATTTTTGGACCAAAATTTCAGAGATAAGTCTTAAATAGTTATACTTTAATAATGTAAAAAAATGTTGATCTAAGATAAAATGCAGCTTCAAAAAAAATTTTTAAAAAAATGTGTTTTTATTTTTCGAAAAACTCCCGGACGCCCTTAATACGAGAAGGAACTGTCAGTTGCGAACTCAGCACTTTTCTTCTGCCTACTTTGAACGTTCTTTTCAATAAGAGTAGCAAGACTTTGGAATCATCTGCCACCGCAGCTAAAAATTTTTTTATTGCCTACTAGAGACTTCAAGAAGCTTGCCTTAGTACATTTGTCGCGTTCTGAATCATAATTTTTTGCTATTTATAAATAAAAACTACTTTTTCTTTTTGTCATATCGCGCGAATACGGCGGCCATGCCAAAATTTGAATATTTTGGTGTTAAATCCAGGCTTTAACAATTTTTACTGTATGTATCGGAGCATTATCTTGCTAATAAGTCAAGGGAATTTGTTCAAATATTCTTTGAAATTGTGAGAATGCTCTTTCCGGAATGTATTTGTCGCAGTTTGCTGTCATTTTTGAATTTAAAAAACCAAATCAATTGTTGCATAATATGAAATAGCCCCCCATGCTATTACGCCACTTTCTCTGCTGCCATGTTTACGAAAAAGACTTCTTCTTTTCTTAAGTCGTGAAAATAATGGTTGTAACAAAAACAACAAAGCAGCGGGTGCTGACGGCCTGCCAGCTGAGTTGTTTAAAGCTGGTGGCGATGAATTGATAAGGTGCATGCATCAACTCATCAGCAAAATATGGCTAGCGGAAAGCATGCCCGACGATTGGAATCTCAGCGTGCTTTGTCCTGTAATAAAGAAAGGAGACCCGACAATCTGCGCCAACTACAGGGGTATCAGTCTCATTTCCATCGCATATAAGATCCTCTCGAGCGTATTGTGTGAAAGATTGAAGCCGTATACAGAAACGCTGATCAGATCCTATCAGTGTGGCTTTAGACCTGGTAAGTCCACCATAGACCAGATTTTTACACTACGCCAAATCCTGGAGAAAACCCATGAATATCAAATCGACACTCACCATCTCTTCGTCGATTATAAAGCTGCGTTCGATAGCCCAGTGCGGGATTGCCTATACGCAACAGTGTCTGAGTTCGGTATACCTGCAAAGTTGATAAGGCTCTGCAGGATGACGTTGAGCAATACGTGTAGCTCCGTCAAGGTAGGGAATGACCTCTCCGGAACTTTTAATACCGAGCGAGGTTTCAGACAAGGCGACCCGCTCTCGTGCGATCTCTTCAATTTCATTATGGAGGGGATCGTACGAAAAGCCGGTGTGCATCATAATGGCACCATTTTCTTCAAAGGTGTTCAGCTCCTTGCGTACGCTGATGATATTGATATTATCGGTCGGAGTAAGAGAGATGTTACTGCTGCTTTCACTGCTATTGAAAAGGAATCAGCCAAAGTGGGTTTGACGGTAAACGAGGGCAAGACGAAATACATGATGTCTCCTAACAACAACAAGAGAGCACGGGATCTATACTCTCATGTTACAGCGGGCAACTGTAAATTAGAAGTTGTCAAGGAATTCATTTACCTTGGCACTGCCGTAACCAGCAACAATGATGTCAGTCTGGAGATTAAGCGGAGAATAACAATTGCTAATAGGTGCTACTACGGTCTCAGTAAGCAATTACGTTGCAGAGCTCTCTCTCGATCGACAAAGCTAACACTCTACAAGACGCTCATTCTACCTGTGCTTCTTTATGGCGCTGAGGCATGGGTGGTTTCGACAACAGACGCAGCCGCTCTTGGGGTGTTCGAGAGGAAAGTTAACCGCAAAATCTTTGGTCCTGTTCGAGTTGGCGACGACTATCGCATTCGAATGAACCAGGAGCTGTATGAGCTCTACGCCGACATTGACATAGTTAAGCGTATAACAATACAGCGACTACGCTGGCTGGGTCATGTCCATCGTATGGATAAAGAAGCTCCAGCGAAAAAGGTAAAAGCTGGGATTAGACGAAAACCATGTAATATTCAGTAAACTTTGTCCAGTGTACTAAAAACGACTAGAGGCAAAAAAGAATAGAATAGGTTACTAGCAATCAAACTCAATTCTAGGTATTTACACTTATATACAAGGCCTAATAAATAATTTCGTTGAAGTAGAAACTATAGCCGATAGCAAAAAATATGAATTTATAGCACTATCAGAAACACACCTTACAGAAAATGCGGATGAAAATGAAGTGAAGATTGAAGGCTTTAAAACGATATCGTGTCTGTCAACCTTAACTAGAACCGGTGGTGCAACAATATATCCTAGAAATGGTTGGACGGCAAAAAGCATAGATAGGAGAACGATCGAAGCAAAAATTTGGCTAGTGATATGCAAATGCAAACTTATAGATCAGGAATTATTTTTGATGGCGATATACAGATCGCCAAGCAGATCTGAGAAAGAATTTTGCGATTTTTTCAGAGAACACGTCGAAAAATATACTGAAAATGCAAACAACATTATAATAGTAGGCGACATCAACATCGACTGGTGCAAAAATGGTGTATATAAGCAGGAGATAAAACGAATTTTAGATGATAATGGTTTGGTCCAGAAAGTTAATGATTATACACGGATAAGAAAAACATCAAAAACAATTATTGACTACGTTACAACAAACATGCACCACGTATCGTGTGAGAAAAGATATCCGATCATGAATGCATAGTAGAGGTGGGTAAAATCGTTAACTATCGATAGACATCGATGTGAGTCAAGCATCGATAACTATCGAAGTCTCTTTGCGAAACATCGACATCGATAAGAACTGATTTATTTTGAAATATAATATATGCATAATATATTTTAAAATAATAAATTTTTCATAAACAATGGACAATAACATATTGGATAAATAACTACGTTATGTGAGATCAATAAACGCTTTGTGCGAATCACTATATGATATGGTACTTGAATGGTGCTCGAATCAAACATAAAATTAGTGAAATTAAAATAAGACATGCTCATAATTTTGTTTTAAAAATACAAGTCGTTCTGCCAAATCAGCTGACAATTGGGATCTTCGTTCAGAAATTATGTTGCCGGCAGTAGAGTTAACTCTTTCGGAGGAGACAGAAGACTATGGCACAATTAAATATTTTAACGCAATTGTTTGCAAAGCTTTGCATGACGAATAATTCATCCAGTATGTGATGGTGTCCGTATTTTCATCAACCAGTGGTTCCTCCATATATGTATTGAAATGGACAATTGCCTGCGAAGTTCCAGGGATCGTCGTAGGGGCACTTGTGGTCCGATATTTGTTTAAAAACGAAAAAAAACTTGTCAAGAGAAATAGAATACAAAATTTTATTGTCCCATCTACAACCTCAAAAGCGCGACAAAATCGCGAATATTGTCGTGAAAACTCTAGGATATCGAATTCAAGAATTGGCATACTTTTTTCAAATAGAAATATAAAACATATTCTTGGTCTTATCGATGTACTATCGATTGAAATCGATAAATTTGGAGAAACTATCGATGCATATCGATATTTTTTCTTAACGATTTTACCCACCTCTAATGCATAGAAATAGGAATAAGCACGAAAAAAATTAAAACCAGTGAAAGACATGTCGAAATTTTGAAATATAGAAAAAAACAATTTACAAGAGAGCTAAACGCGTGCAATACCAAGTATAACAGAAACTGTGATTTACATGAAAATGACAAAAATATAGAAGATTTATTAAAAACTACAATCAGAAAATTTATAACAAAAAAGAAGGCTACAGAAAATAACAAAACAAACAAATGGTTTAATGAAGTGCTTAAGTCATTGAAAATTAAAAAGATCGAAAAACATCAGATTGCAAGACTGGTAAATAACGACCAAAGCTGGGAAGAGTACAAGACAGCAAGGAATCTTTACAAAACTAAGATTAATAACGGGAAAAACCAGTACATAATAAAATTTGTCAGGCAGTAGGACAGAAACAGAAGTGGCAGGAAATAAGAAACTTAGTTCTTACACAGCATAAAAACAACATACGAGGTGTACAAATATGAAACCGGTAATTTTTTATTCAAAAAAACACGTTCATTTTGCGAAAATAGTTCCAAATTTAATCTTCAAAGTAATTCCCCTCGCTAGCTACACATCTTTTCCATTTTTCAGGCAATTTATGGATTCCTCGCCAAAAAAATTCTTCGTTTTTTGAGGCTATCCATTCATCGAGCCATTTTTGCACTTCCTCGTAAGAATTGAAGTGCGAATCGTTGAGTGCGTGTCCCATCGATGAAAACAAATAGTAATCGGATGGCGCCAGGTCCGGTGAGTACGGCGGGTGGGGCAGGGGCTCCCAGTTGTACGATTTTACCAAGTTTTTATTGACCGCTGCTCGATGTGGCGATGCGTTGTCATCTTGGAATACAATTTTGTCATGGCGAAGTTGAAATTCGGGCCTCTTCTGACGTATAGCACGGTTCAAAGCGATCAATTCTTGATGGTAACGTTTCACCTGGTTTTAGTAGCTCATACCAAATAACACCACGCTGATCCCAGAAAATACACAGCATTGTCTTTCGGCCGAAGCGATTTGGTCTTGGCGTTGATTTGGATCGTTGGCCGGGGCTCAAATATGATTTTTTTCGTTTGGGATTGTTGAAATAAATCCACTTTTCATCGCCAGTGATGATTCGATGGAGAAAACCTTTTCTGTTTTGCCTGGCGAGCAGCATTTCACAAGTGGTTTTTCGGTTTTCTTGCTGCCTGTCGGTCAGTTCATGTGGCACCCATCTACCGACCTTTAAAATCTTTCCCATGGCCTTCAAACGCAAGGAAACGGTTTGTTGTGTCACATTAAGTTGTTCAGCGAGCTGTTGTTGCGTTTGACCATCATCTTCGTCCAATAATGTTTGCAATTCGGTGTATTCAAACTTTTTCGGTGGCCGGCCGCGCTCCTCATTTATCACATCAAAATCACCACTTTTAAATTTATTGAACCACTCATTGCACTGTGTACGACCAAGAGCATGCTCGCCGTAAGCTTCAACAAGCATTCGATGCGATTCAGAAGAGTTTTTCTTCAAATGGAAACAGAAAATCAATGCTTCCCGCAAATGAGAGTTTTCAGGCACAAAATTCGACATCTTTACGAGCGGAAAAAATGCGTTGTTGTATGAAACTTGACAAATTGTGAACTGAATATTGTTGACAGATGACAGAATGAACAATTGAGACATTTGGTGCGGTTCGGAAGCTCATACATATACGGCTATCGACCGCTAGATGTCATTACCGGTTTCATATTTGTACACCTAGTACAAACAGTAATTTTCAAAAACGAAGAGTACAAAGATGAAAAAATAATCGCCGAAAATTTCAATGAACATTTCGTGAAACGTCAGTCATACCGAAAACACGGTAACACCAGTTGAAAAAGTTCCAAACACTAATAAATGCGAAGAATTCCGACCAATAAATTCACTAGGAACGCTGGAAAAAATTATAGAATCAGTGGTTAAACAACAGTTAATGGAATATATGGAGAGTTCCAACATCTTATCTGAACACCAGTCAGGCTATAGAAAAAACTACTCGGTGAATTGAAGGACGGCGGAACGCGGAAAAAAACAAGAGCACTTTTCCTAGACTTCAAGAGGGCTTTTGAAACGATCGATCAAGAAGTTTTACTCAAAAAAACGGAGATATATGGAATTCGGGGAAAAGAGTTAAAATGGTTTCAAACATTTTTATGTAGCAGAGAGCAAAGAACTAAAATTAACAACAGTGTATCGTTTCCCATAAAAATAAATGTGGGAGTGCCTCAGGGATCTATTTTAGGCGCACTTTTATTCATTATTTACATAAATGATATGCAAAATGTAGTTCAAGATAGCAAAATAACTCTATATGCTGACGACACTCTTATATATGCCGAAGGAAAAGATACAGAAGAATGTAAAAATAAACTAAAAAATGATATAGATAGAATAACTGAATGGCTTAAAATGAACAAACTAAAATTAAACGAGAAAAAAACAATAATAATGGGTATCAATATTAATCATGATATACAACCGTGCTCCCATTTTCGGAAACGCAAAAATATTGCGATTTACTTTTCAAATCGCAAATGTACGTGCTCCGATATTCGTAAATCACAAAATTTTTCCGGTTTCAAATCGGTTGCTGTTGAGTCGGTGAAATGAAAAGTAAATTGACATTTTCGTATAAATAAAGAACTGACTAAAATCAACATTTTTTTGATGTTCTTCTGTAATGTCTTAAGATAATTTTGGCGTACTCAAAAATCAAATTCAGATTTATTTGATTCTTTAAATAAGTATTTACTGGCTACACCTCAATTTTTAATGTTGAAAAATTTTTTAAAACAACAATAAGTTGCGATTTGCTTTTGAGTGATAAGTGAAATGAAATGAATGAATGGAACTATCGATATGTCTGACAGAGTTGCCTTTGTGTCCTTGTCCACTCGGAATGATTTTATGAACCTACAAAATACGTTGTTAATAAACAGCCCACTTTAGGCCTATGATTGCAACTCACATTTCGTCTGACATGTTAAATGCATTTGCCTTCGACCGTAGATGCTTCATTCTTCTTAATTCAAGAAGTTTCTGCCTTCTTTTTGCTTCAAAACAAGCAATTAAAAAAATAAATGCCATTTTTTGATTCTTTTAAATTTATTTAAACAACCAGAACAGCTGTTTTATCTTGTCAAAAACAAAGTGAAAATGAAACATATCGATAACTAAAATTTACGAATTTCGGAGCACCTAAAAATTAAATCGTACGATTTGTATAAAAACGCAAATCGCAAAATCAAGTGTAAATGGGAGCACGGCTGATAATCTTAGAGATCAATGGAGAACAAATAGAAAACGTATGTATGAAATACTTAGGTATTCAAATTGATAAAAAATTAACACTGCAGCACCATATCGATTATATTTGCAAAAAAATACGTCTTTTCAAACGGATCCGCAAAAAATAAATTATGTAACAGCCGTGAACGTATATAACGGCATAATAAAACCTTCTGTCCTTCAGTATTATTTACATCATGCAACCTCGGACAGATAGAAAGACTCCAGAAACTCCAAAATAAAGCTATGAAAACTATTTTAAAATGCAATAGATACACCTCAATCAGATGGATGTTAGAAACACTTAGATGGTTTAATATTACAGAAAGACTAGAGCTCAACACACTATTAACGGTTTTCAAGATAAGACACAAGACAGCACCAAGTTATCTCACAAATTATGTCAGAAGAGTAGAAGAGGTCCAGCCATATAGTTTTCGAAATGCGAGTGATTTTAGAATCGAATACCAGAGATCAACAGCAGCCCAGAGGACCCTTTTCCAGAAAGGTTTTCGATTATTTAACAGCCTTACAAATGATATAAAAAATGAATCGAATTTAAGAATTTTTAAAAGGAAATGTTTAGAATTCATCAAAGCAAAAGGAATCAATGAATTGAAATTCAAATTTGTAAATAATAAACTGCAATATGTAAAGATGTATCAAAGAAACGAAAACTAGTCATATTTTAAGTTGTAGTTATAAAAATGTTATTAAAGTATTTAAAATCAGGGACGTGAACCGGTTTAAGACCGAACCGGTTCTGAACCGGAAAACCGTTTTTTTTTACTAACTAACTGAACCATTAACCCAACCGTAATTTTCCACAAATGTTTGATCCGAACCGAAAACCGAACCACTTCTTATAACGGTTTGAGGGTTCATTCTGACCAATTTTCAATAGACAAATTTTCCCCACTTTTTTATTTTTTCTTTTGTTTAACATGTAAATTGATGAAATTTTCATAGAAATAGGGAAACATGAGATTGAGTTCATAAATACTTAAATCATTAATACATATGTATGTACAGTGGCTCCATCGCATAATCGGACAAGACTTTGTTGGATATACACATATGGTCAAAATAATAAGTACACGCTCACACAATTAGTTCAATGGCTTGTGGGTAAAAATTTATTTAAGTGAATAGAAAAACAAATTTATAGTTAACTTCTTACAACATATTAAATAAAATGAAAAGGTATAACATTAATAAAAAACCAAAATATCTTTCAGTCTTATTAAAAAGGTAAAAAATGGATTAAAATGACTGGACAAAATAATAAGTACATTCAGTACATTTTAATAAAAAAAAAAATTAACTCGATTTTATCGGCTCTATTTGTTGATATTTAAAGTTCATCATTAGTAGCCGGTATATCAACCATTGTTTTGAGTAATTTTGTGTACTATTTTTGGCATACTGGAGATAAGCTTACGGCAAGTCTCTACTGGTTTTCAATACCAAGTTTTTTGGACAAAACTCCATAATTGCTTCTTATTTTGGAATACTTCCTTTCCTATTCTCTGCTTCATCTCTCGCCGAAGGTTTTCCAAAGGGTTCAAGTTCAGTCATTGACTTGGCCAGTTAAGCAAGGTCACACTATTGTTTTGACACCAATTCTTCACCAACTTGGAAGTATGCTTAGGATCAATATCCTGCTGAAATGTCCATTTTAGCGGCATACTTTCCTCAGCATAGGGCAACATCGTACTTTCCAAAATGTCTTTATAGTGGAATCTGGTCATGCTATCGGAAATTCGATGTATTAGTCTGGCACCGTACCATTAAAAATTACCCCAGACCATAATATGGCCACCCCCATGCTTTACAGTCTTTTTGTGAAGCGTACGTGAAATTCTTTACCCTTGGGGCGTCGAACATTTCGGGCGGAGTCATTTCCAAACATATTTATTTTTGACTTGTCGCTCCACAAAATATTACGCTATTTCTTCTCGCCGTCTGGTCCGGACCAATTTGAATGTTTCTTTGCGAATGATAAACGCATCTTCAAATTTTTTTTTCGAAGCATAGAAACTTTTCTCGCTATCCGTCAAGGTGAATTGGTTCATTGTAATCATCGACGTACCGTTCGGAACGAGATCACATTGCCGATGTCTGCTGAAATGGCTCTTGAAGATGCGAAATGGTTCTTTTTTGCGACAGTGACAATATGATTATCCATCGTTGTTGAAGAATTTTTTGGTCTTCCGCGAGTTTCAACCACTTTTTTAGCTTTTAAAGCGTTTTGGACGAAAAAATTGACTGATCCATGGCTTCGGCATTAGTACGAAGACTTTGGCCGTAATTTCTGAGTGTCGAAACCATCTGCCTCTCCTCGGCAGTACAATGTTGATTTCTTCCCATTTATGAAATCTTTTTCTTTTTATTTTGATATAACTAAATATAAAAATAAATAAAATTAACAAACTTGTACGAAAAAGCCGATCAGATTGTTGCAAAATTAAAGAAATGATTAATGTACTTATTATTTTGTCCAAGTGAAATAAGCCCTTTAAATGAAAACATATGCGTATAGAAAAATTCGGGGAAATCCCTTCTTCTTTTTCACTTTTAAAGGCATTGCCATATTGAAATTATCAAAATAAAAAAGAATTTCTATATATATTTTCAGTAAAACAAAAAATAATTGAGAACTAATAATGTGTAAATGTGCTCTAAACTTTAGAACAAACATGCAAAATATATTGTTTTTTCGCTTTTATTTAAACATCGTATTATTATCCCTCTGAACCAGTGTTCGAAAATAAACAGTACAATTCGTTGTGTACCGAGCCGAAGCACAAAACCTTATTTATTTTCTATAGTGTGCAATCCAATGCACAAAACAATATCAGCACAAAACAGAAATGTGTACTCAGTAATGTACAAAATATGAATCGTTCTGTGCATTTGTTGGCTTTTTTTTTGTTCTGTATTTGTGTTTGCACCGTAGCATGTACTTTATAAATAGAAATAGAGTGTCGTGCTTTGGCTCGGTACAATTCGCAATTGTGTCGTTTATTTCACTCAGCAGCGAATTGCACCAGTGATACCACCGGTTCAAAAAAAATTTAATTGTTTTTTTTTTGTTCAATTTTTTTTTAATTCCAAAATTTAGAATAATCATGAAATATGTATTTAAGTCTGATTTACGGTTTTTTTATTGTTTTCTGAAAAAATTTAAAATACACTTTTTTTTATTATTAAACTGCTTTTTTACATTTTTTGTCGCATATGTCTAAAAATTCGGAAAGTATCGAAACATGTGGCCACATTTATGTAAGCTTCTCACAGCAAGAAGAATCAAGTCTGACATGGTAACGAATTGGTTTTGTTTCGTTCTATTTCACAAAACATAATGAGAATAAAGTTATGTTCTGTGCTCAGAGACGTACAAAAGAAGATTGGTTGTGTGCACTCTTCGTTTATGAAAAGTATGTACTCGTAAGAGCTTCGGCACGCTATTTTTATAAGGAAAAATAAACGTATTGTGTTGTGCGCACATATTAAAATCGTTACAAATCACGATTGAATTGTACCGTACTGTACATTTTCGAACACTGCTCTGAACAATAAAAAAAACATCAACATTTTGAATTATATCTGTAAGTTTAAACAAAAAAACAAAAACAGTTCAATGTTTTGCGCGCAACGAATAATCGGACAAAGCACAATGGCAATGCTAAATGCAACGTTATTTTGCAGAAAGGCATTTTACAACTACGTTTTTTTGTCATATTCAGTCGTAAATTGCATTTAGTGGCAAACAGTGTCGACAATAACTTAAAATATATTTAAAATGGCTCCAAATGGGAAGCAATCTACTGTAGAAATTAGGAAATGAGTAGTTAAGTGACCTTATAAAGGTAAAACTGTAAGATAAATTGCCGAATTGATTGGGAAAAGTAAATTTATTGCCCACGACATAATCAAGAGGTTCCGTGATGAGTTTAGGTCAGCCAATAAAAGCAGAGAAGGTCAAAGCAAGACATTAAATGAGCGAAAAGAGCGTTCGATATTGAAAGAAATCAAAGAAGAACCTTTCAGAACAGCACAAGAACTCAAAATTGCTTCAAGAAATTGCTCTGGAAAATATGTTTGCCTAAATATTATTCGCCATCCATTACACTAGTACGATTATTATGGGAGAATTGCATGAATAAAACCACTTACAAGCCTTGAAAATAAAAACAAAATATGAAAATATGCCAAGAAGTACTTAATAAAAACAGAAGATTTGTGGAATAAGGTAATTTGATGGTATATGATGTTCAAATATCTTTCTATTGATATACATGATAAACAACACCTTAAAATAGTGAAAACTATCAAAGTATAATTTCAATACCCCCTCTCAATTCAATAATTCTAACTTGTTTCGTAATTCAGCAAAACGCACATTTCCAAGTGATTTTGTAAAAATATCTGCAACTTGTTGATCGGAACTTATCGGCAAAATCTCAATTTTTCCATTTTCAACATGATCTCTTCAGAAGTGATGTTTCACATCAATGTGTTTTGATCGTTTGCATTCAGTATTTCTTGACAGAAAAATGCAGCCTTGATTGTCCTCGAAAATTTTGACGCTATAGTTGTCGCTGAGTAATTTCATGTCTTCTAAGATTCCTTTTAACCACAAAGCTTCAAATGCACAAAAACTTAATGCAACATATTCGGCTTCACTAGATGAAGTTGCAACAGTAAGCTGCTTTTTACTGGACCAGGATACATTTCCAAAGACTTTAAAAACGTAACCACTTACTGATTTTCTATCGATAACATCAGAAGCCCAATCTGCATCAGAATATCCAATTAAAGCATCTTTACCTTCATCTCGCTTAAAAATTAATTTCATATTTCTTGTGCCTTTCAGCTACCTCAAAATTCTTTTTAACATCTTCCAGTGCGTTTCAGTAGGATTTTGTTGAAAACGTCCCATAAATCCAATATGATAGCATATATCTGGTCTTACGCAAAGCATGACGTACATGAGACTTCCTAGGAACTCTCGATAAGGTTTACTTGTGAAGTTTTCTTGCTGTTCAAAATATGGTTGCCTTTTTTCCATAGGTGTTTGTGCAGGATTACAACCAGTCATATCAAATTTGCTTAACACTTTGTTAATTTTGGCTTCTTGAGATAAACAAAGTTCTCCTTTGACTTGATTATATTCAATTTTCATACCGAGAAAATGTGTCAACTCTCCACAATCCGTCATTTCAAACTTTTCTGATAATTTCGTCTTTAGCTCTAATATTGAGTTTAAATTGTTTCCCGCATAGTACTCTATGGTCATCTACATAGAGTAAAATTTATTTGTTGAATAAAAAATAGCATTGATCAATAAGTAAAATTTACAATATTGGTCTTTGCTAAAATGACTGTAAGTTCATAATGTTTAATTATAGTAAAATCATAATTTTAAAATCATTACTAATTTTAATATATAAACAACAGTCATGTTTAGATCTATTAAATCCTATATGCATAGGTGGGCACAAGTTCTTCTGCAAGTTCTAACGAGAGCGTAATTGAGAGTAACGGGAGAGCATTTGTGTATACGTATACAAATGTGAGCTCACAAAAACGATTCAATTCTACTTCAGCGGATTAGAACTTCATATGGTTGTTGTACCACTACATGGAAGCAAAATGTGCATGCATGTTAGTGCCCACCATTGCCTATATGTATTAATAATTCATTAATTTTTGCATTCCAGCATCTTGGACTTTGCTTAAGGCCATATAAGGATTTTGCAGCTGGCATACCTGATCTCCATTATCATTAAGACCTTCGGGCACTGCCATATAAATATTTTCACTTAAATTACCATTTGAAAAGGCTGCTTTTACATCCATTTGATGAAAATAAAAACCATTTTGTACTCCAACAGCCAAAAGAGTCCGAATTGTTGACAATTTAGCAACTGGTGCAAAGGTCTCTTCATAATCAATTCCGTATCTTTGCAGAAAGCCTTTGACTACCAACCGAGCTTTATATTTTGTTGGGTTTCCATTTTTATCCTCTTTAATTCGAAAAACCCATTTTGACTTAAGCGGCTTTACTTTGTCTGGTTTTTCTACAATCGTCCATACTTTATTTTTCTCCATTGAGTCCAATTCATCTTTTACAGCTTTCAACCACTGCTTACAATCAGGACGTGAATAAATTTCATCAAAACTCGCAGGTACTTCTTCAGTAAGCGATTCCTTCGAAGATGCATAATAGCTTTTAAAATAATCAAAAAACTTACGTGGTTCACGCTCACTACGCCTTAAAAACGATTTATCGTTTTCTTGCCTACTTTCGGCTGCACTTTCTTCTTGAAGTCCTTCTTCAGAATACTCTATTTCTTTACAAACTCCATTGTCTTCTATTTGTGAGGATTTGTCATCGATGAGTGCAGATTCGTTATTAATTTTTTGATCGATTGCAGAAATGTCATCATATTCTTCACTTTCCCCCTCTTGATCATTGCTGCATATTGTTAAAACTGGTTGTTGTTTGCATGCTTTCATATCTGCATAGGGATACTCATTTTCGTTAAATTTAACATCTCTAGCAGTAACTACCTTTTGTCTTGATGGATCCCAAATACGATATCCATTTGGACAATAGCCTAGCATTATACATTCTTGACTTTTTTTATCTAGCTTTCTTCTTTTTTTATCTGGTATCAATGCATATGCCCTGCATCCAAAAACTTTTAATTTGCTAAGGTCGGGTTTATATCCTTTTTGAACCATTTCATCAAGTGACTGTTGGTTTATATGTCCAAGTCGTCTATGTCATAGCTTGCTTTGATTGCTGTCACACAAATAAACACTTGCTTCTTTCTTCTTTAAGTTAACTTCGTATAAGTTTCCTTTCAATCTTGCTTCTGCAATTTCTTCACCTTTGTTCATAATAACAGCCACATTATTTTTAAATTTAATTTCCAATCCAGCAATTGTTAAACGACGAACAGAGATAAGGTTTTCACGTAGATTTGGAACATAAAGCACATTCTTTAAAACCACAAGTGTACCCTTATTGGTAAATCCTTGAATTTCACCGAACTCTTTTGCAATAAGTGCTTCTTCACTTTTTGCAACATCACTACTGTATTCTTCAATGGTTGAATTCTTGAAAAAATACTTCTTTCGTTTGAAAGATGATCGCTAGAACCTGAGTCCAAGATGAACTTCATATAACCTTTGTTATTATTTTCATTTCGATCCGCCATAAAACATATCTACTTATTCTTTACTTCATGGCATGGTTCATCTGATTTCTTGAAATTTGATCTGCAATGTGCTTTCATATGTCCTCGTTTTCCACAATTGTGACACTTGCCATTGAACTTGAAAAATTTTCCTTTTGTTACGAACGCAGCTGGAGCCTTCATTTCTCCGTTTCCTTCAGTACGCTCCAATCGCTTCTTTTCTTCTGACAGCAATCTCTGCTTAACAATTTGCATTGTTAATTCCTCTTCTTTCATGTTTTCAAGCGCTGTCAGAAGCGGATCGTAGCTTTCAGGAAGAGTGAGGAATAGTTGCGACAATAAATCATTTTCAGCCAATGTTGCTCCTGCCGATTTCAACTGTCGTGCCAGTCCATCAAACTCTAGAAATTGATCCTTCATTAATGAGCCTTCAACTAGCCTGAGTCTTGCTAACTGCTTGCGAACAATTGTTTGACTGGCTGCTGACTTTGCTGCAAAGACATTCTCTAATGCCTTCCACATTTCTATGGCTGAATTCTTATCCTTGACGTAGTCTAAATAGTCATCCGATATACAGCTCACTATAATGGACTTAGCTTTTCTGTCCTTCCGACCCGAAAAAATCATCGTTTCTTGTATAGGAATGGCTAATATAGCATTGTTAACAATTTAAAACACCCACACAGCCGCAGGATATGAATTCGATTGAACATATTTGGCACTTACTGAAAAAAAACATCGTTTCATCACATAACATTGAATGATTATCTTAAGGACACCATACGCACAGAATGGCCAAATATAACACCCGCGGAGACATCTATCTAACTTAGTTGGAAGTATGCGTAGACCCATAGATGCAGTTATTCAAGCTAATGGAGGTGAAACGAAATATTAGATGATCGAAAATTGGACCAAGGCTTAAATTTTTCATATGTGTGCCTAAACTTTTTTGATATGAAAATCATGCATTTTTTTTAATTGTTATAACATCACATCTAAAAAAAAATAGAATTCAAATATTATTTGCTTAAATATTTAATAAAATCTTCCTTATTAAAAATTACATCCTAATTATTTTTGTTAGTCAAGTGGAAAAAAGTTATTAACAACTTTGTAAATGGCGCTGTGCCTACACTGATTTGATTCACTGTATATGTTGCTATATTCTTTTGGATTGTTATACTGAATAAAAATAACACAAATGTGCATAGTTTTTTTTAAATTCCCGAACCGAAACCCCGGTTCAAAGAAGAAAAAACCGTTTTGACGAACCAAACCAAAAGTGCAAGAACGGTTCGAACCGCTGAACCGAACCGATCAAAATTTTCACCCGGTTAAAATACTAATAAATTTACTAAATCAATCAAAAATCTTATTTTGGACAGGATTCAACCAGGCAACCTTATATATTCCATTTAGGCTCATCATTTGACAAACATTTTAAGCTGGAATCTTAAGCCATAAACTTTTTTCTAAAAAAGTTTCCCCAAAAACGGGTGACAACCATTGTTTAGGACAGGCTTTAGCAAGGCAATTCTGTAGTTTATATGTAGGCTCATCGAGCTCCATCATTTCGAATACATTTCAAGCTCTAATCATACACATTTTTTATTAAAAAAAAAAATCGGTCCAAAGCCGGATTTTTTCAGCCATCGGGATAGGCCTTGGCAAGGCAAACCTGGTAAGTTAGATCACCAAAGTACATTATTACTTTTACTGTACATTCCATCCTGTAATCTTATACACTAGACAAGTGGTTCCCAAAGTGTGTTCCGTGGAACCCTGGGGTTCCACGAAAAAATTTAGGGGTTCCGCATGAAAACATTTATTTCGTCAGAAAAAAAAGAATGCTGTTTAATATATTCACATTTTCCTCGGAAAGTTTACAATCGACCACCAAATTTAATTTAAAATTTTTAAACAAGGCGACTGAAAACACAAGCATCGGTAGCAATTCGAGCTTCACCGCTTATTGGTTTTCTCGAAGAGTCTGAAGTGGATTTAAATATGGAAATCCGTGATGGTATAAAAATACACATCTGTCCAGTTTGCAGCAATCACTAAGTGATTACTTTCCAAACCTACAGAATCAAGATTATTACTAGGTACAAAATCCTTTCAAAATAAAAGAAAAACCAAAAGGGTTTCATTCCATGGATTATGAAAATTTGATTGAATTGAGTTCGGATGCACAATTAAAAACCAAATTTAGAACAGTTTCATTAACAATATTCTGTCAGATCTAATCGATGAATATCCAAATTTATCAAACCAAGCTATTCGAATTTTCTTGCCGTTTGCAACCACTTATTTATGTGAAGCTGGGTTTTTTCAAAATATGTTGCGGCAAAAACCAAATATTGTAACAAACTTGATGCTGCACCAGATTTGAGAGTTCAGTCATCCAACATAATACCCAATTTTAAAAGAATCATGGAATCAAAGTAGCTGTAGCATTCTTCACATTAAAGTTTTTTCTTTTATTTTAGTTAATTTTTTGTATTTTTATTAATTACTTTTTATTAAGGCTTAAGTTTACTTTAGCTGACATTCTCTAAATCAATTTATTTTTTTAGGGGTAATAGAGGGTACAAAATAAAATAATATAAAAATTTCAAAAAAAGTCGCTCGGATCTAGTTTCAGAGATATAAACATCGGAAGTTGCAGATATAGCTTTTGGAAAAATGATTATAAGTTGGGAACCCCTGAATGGAAAATATGGGTGTCATAAGAAGGATAATTTAATGGCCAAAATTAAAACTTTGCTTACCATTATTGTCGGCCATTAAATTATCCTTCTTATGACACCCATATTTTCCATTTTTCATTCAGGGGTTCCCAACTTACAATCATTTTTCCAAAAGCTATATCTGCAACTTCCGATGTCTATATCTCCGAATTTAGATCCGAGCGACTTTTTTTGAAATTTTTATATTTTTTGATTTATTATACTCTATTACCCCTAAAAAAATAAATTGATTTGGAGAATGTCAGCTAAAGTAAACTTAAGCCATATTTTTTTTAGCTTACAAATCGCCTACATACTGTAGTATATCCAACACCGGCTTAGCTAGCTAGCGCCAAAAGCGCTACTTCCCATAAAGAAATTAAAACAATTGGACGATTTTCATTTAATTAAACGTGTTCCAAAAAAAGTAAACTTAAGCCACTAAAATAAATCTAAGCACACCAGAGTTTTCCACCGGCTGTTTCCTGGACTAAATTATAATTTTGAAATTTATTTATACTAACGAATCAAAAACTGTCCAAGTAATAACAACGAAAATGGTTAACATAATACTATATTTCAATCACATTTTTAAAGGAAACCATTCACTTACTTCCTTTAACAAATGTATCTGTTAGGCAGCGGTCAATTCTATGACCAAATTCGTCCTCAGAAAAACTTTTAACGCGATTAATTTCCGTCATATCAGTAGCACTACTAGTCCCGATCACCTTGTTACCTAACATAGGGATGACAGATAAAAATCAGTTAGCGCGTTCAGACAGAAGTTGTAATCTCAAAGAGAAGAACCTTTAGGCCTGTAACTCACTGCGACAAAACAGTTTCGAAACAGTTTCGTCACTTCATTACATATGGGCGTGCGCTCACTGTGTTTTGAGACAAACACAAAACTTTTTGTGCTGAAGCAGTGGAACTTTTGCGAAACAAAACTGTTTCGGTATGTACAGATTCTATGAGAGTGCGCTCATTTGAAACTTTTGTCTCGAAACTTTGCATATTCGTGGTAATCAGTGACCGACGCTCACGAAATCTCTTGCGTTACAGGCCTAACTGTACAAACTAAACTAGAGCGTTGGGCGTTGACTTTGCCAGCTCTACGTTTTCCAGTTGAGCGCTGAACCTAAATAAGAGCGTTGCGCTAAATGTCATTAAGAGTTTAAGAATGGAGCACTCAGGGATGAGTTATTAAAAAATGAAAGAAACCTGAAGCAGTCGGCGAACATTAATAGAGTTTCGTTGCGTGAAGCTCTGCCGAAACGGACTCTTGAACTGATGCACTATGCAGGTAATCTACGAAAGGTCGGCTATTTGACGGTTTACTCCTACAGAGGTCGTATCTTCGCCAAGCTTATGAGCAATTCAAAGCCTGTCTTGCTGAATGACAAAGATGCTATAGACTATCTAATGAGGAAACGTGCTGGTGGTCAAAATTGTGATAGAGAATCACTTAATCATCGTTAGCTGTCGTATTAATTGTTAAGTATTACTATTATTTATACATTATGAATTTTAATAGTATACTAGATTTTAATCCGTACAACAGAAAAGTGAATAATTTAAGTATTATCGTAGTATTAGTTCCTTCAACAACTTCAGTCTTTTTAAATAATTAATTTCATCTTTTAGTGAATTGCCAAACATCTTGATAGTACAAGAAACATGGCTTGATAGTAGATTAACAAATTTATACCAGCTTTCTGGTTATTCATCTGTTCACTGCCCACTAGGCATTTTTGCAATTATTAGGCTCTTCAAGAGTTCTATATAACCATTCTTTAAGAGCAGAACTCTTGGAAATATTCGCTAAAGAGGTTTTAAAACACAGAATAAATGCTACTTAAGACCAAAAGGGCACCTTCTATGGGGACCTTCAAGAGGTTTATGTAAGAGTTAGCTATGACGTTTTCAAAACCTATTCAAGAGTTTAATGAATTAATACACCTAGAGGTCTATAAATATTTTGTGCTCTTGGAAATATTTATACACAATTTTTTTTCGAACGGAATTTTAATTAGGTTTATTTTATTTTGACGAAGTTTTAATAAAGATTTTGTTTTTGGTATACATACTTTTTGCAGTATTACAAAGTTAAATAGATAAAAAGAGAATAGCAAATGGAATTATAAAATGGCAATATGAAAATGATGCAACGAATAATTATGTTTTTCGGCACAATTATTGACCAAAATTTACGTGCGAGCAAAGATTTATCGTGAAGTTTGGGGTTTTGCTTCGAAAAACTTAGCGCGCTTCTGAAATATTACATATTAGAAAAATAAAATATTTGGGCTAAAATTAATTTTTAGGTTTTTCTTTAATATTTATGTCTCAAAATACGTTTAAGTGATTTTTTAGGTAAAAGCAAATCGAAATAAAATGATTTACTGCACAAAAAATCATTATTTAGGCAAAAAAAAAAAGAAACGCATTTATTTTTTTGTTGTTGTTGCTATTTCGTCGGCATGTATATTAAAAAAGATGGCCGACGACGCCAAGTTTTTAAAATTCTTCGATAAGTGGCATATAAAACTTAAGGATTATCTCTAAAGCTTCATAAGAGGTACTTTAAACTTAAGGATTATATTAAGGGCTTAATAAAACTTGACAGTTTTAATTTGCTAAAATTGTTTATTTAAAATAATTTTGTGTCCATTGTTAGGGTTACCATATGAACAAGTGGCAAATTAAGAAAGAGATGTTTTATGAGCTATTTTCTTTATAGAAATACGAATTATAACCCAAATTCGAATAAACATATTTTGGGCCATCTTGCGTTTATTTTTGTTTTCTCAATTTAGTTTTGGTAATTTGTGCCTCATATTTTTTTATTGTCCAATGCCAAGATCTGGATAATTAAAGAGGGCGAGAAACGAGTTTTGCTTAATATCTCGGAAAGTAAGCTGCAACAGAAAAATATATTAAGGCCAATGTTCAAGAGAAGATGAAATCGATTTCATATCAAGTTTTCGTATCACAAGATTTGACCCTCCTTTCATAGCTTCCGAAAACTAAATTTTTCGCCGTAAATAATTATTTCTGTTCAAAATTAAAGTATTTATTGTAAGTTTTAATCAAAGTTGGGTCACTTGTCACATGGAGATTTTTCGAGCATGAAACCGATGTGTTTTGATCTGCTCCTCTACAACAGTGGCCTCAATATATTTTTCTGTTTGTGGCTTACTTTCCGAATTCTTGAGTAAAACTTGTTTCTCGGCGTCTTTAATTGATCAGATCTTGCCATTGGACAACCAGTGTACGGGTAGGCGGCCATTTTTATGATGTATGTACTAGCATTGTTGAATGAAATAATATTTAACTTTGCGAAAATGTGAAAACGGAGTAAACAAGTCAAAAAAACGGTACTACTTTTGGAGACTTGAATCAAGAATTTATCAAATTCCAAAACGTTAATTTTTAAGAAAATGTTTAAGTTATAAGCTATTTACTATTTTTATAAGAGTACTGGTCATTTAAATTTTTTTATTGAATTGCGGACGTTTGGTAACCCTACTTTTCGATAAAAAGTTTTATGGAGCTCTTGTGAAGAGTTCTATAAATAAATGAAACCAAATAAAGTTTTATAAAGCTCTTGCGAAGAGTTCTATAAATGCATGAAACCAAAAAAAGTTTTATAGAGCTCTTGGAAAGAGTTCGCGTAAGAGTTGAAGCTTATATTGGCACTTATATAGAACTTAAAAACTCAGAAATTGAAGAGCTCAATAAAATGTATGGCTCTTAAAGTAAAAAATAAATTTTATTTATTAAAAAGCTTTTATCAAACATTTTTTAAAGATCTTGATAAATATTAAAATGTTTGAATACAAAAATATTTATAAGCGTTTTATGAAGATCTTCCGAATCCTTCTTAAGACCTTATAAATACCTTAGCTCTACTTAAAAAAGAAACTTTTACAGACGATTTAAGAACCTCTCACAAGACGTTGTTAAAACTTTGATAAATACTTTTAAAATTTTGAGTATTTTTTGTATTTGTAAACATCTTAATTGGGAGTTTTGAAATGCTTTATAAATAATTTTGATCGCAAGATTTAATTTAATTTTTTTAAGAGGCGAATAAATACTCTGGTATAAGTTAAGAGCCCTATAAATGTTTATTAAATGCTTTCGAAAATTCACAAGAGCTGTGGATTATTTTAATGCCCAGTGGGTGTTGTAGATTTGATTGCTATGGGGGAGTTAGTTTCTACATAAATGAAAAAATTCCTTTTTCAGTTATATTTAATGAAAGTACTCAGCTCTGTGAGTTCATAGGAGTTAAACTGTTAGATTTTAATATTAATTTAGTTGGTTATTACAGATCACAACAATGCAATGCTGATTTATTTATTGAAAACCTTCGTCAAAAGATTTTTAGTTCTCTGCAACTATGTTCTTTGGCGCAATATAAATACACTTTCTCAAAATATGTTTAAGTTATAACTACAAGCTACTGCATTCACTAGTCACAAGGCCTGTTAGTATCAGTTGTATTGATCATGTTTTCTCGAATTGTTCGGTTTCAACAGAAATTTCTGCTATTGAATGCGACTTAAGCGATCATGTGTTAATCCATGCTAATCTTAATTTTACTGTAAAGTTTAACAAGGATGAGCTAACTGTATGGAAAATCCATTATACTAAAATCAAGCTTTTGTTTAAACTTCGGTCGATAATATCAATTGTGACCTTTTAACTAACTCGCTATCTTTAATTGTCAAAAGAAACACGCTTCAAAGCAAAATTCAAATCAACAAACGCAAACGACTAGCACCTTGGGTTGATGGCAATCTAAAAAGACTTATCGCAATTAAAAACGAATATTGGCTTAAGTTCAAAAAAAAAATAAGAACAATATTGCTTGTCTTGATAACTTTAAAAGGCTTAATTCAATCATCAAACCTCTTTTGAAAGAAAAGCGTTCAAATTTTTTAAATAAAGAACTCGAAAAATGCGGAGGGGATCCAAAAAAGATCTGGAAGAGCGTTAATTCTCTATTTAAAGAAAATCCCAAAAAAACGTATCAAATCTATGAAAATAACATCTTGCTTAGCAATCAAGCTATTGCTAATAAGTTCAATGAATTTTTCAGCTCCATTGGTCAATCAATGACTCGATTGTTTATTTCTTTCCCATGGGATGATATCAATTTCTTTCGATCCTTTAGTCCAATGGCATTTAATCGGTCCTATCTGATGTGGAAAAGGTTATAGCTACACTTAACAATAAAACGTTTTCTGGTTGGGATGGTGTCACAAGTATTATTTTTAAAAATTCACAGGAAGAACTTTCCCCAATTATTTGCAACATTTTCAACTCAATTATTGTTTCTGGCATCTACCCGGACTCCTTAAAAGTTCAAATTGTTACTCCAGTCTCTAATCAATGTGAAAAAAGTAACCTACCCACTCGGCATTTAACGTTTCAGAAAGTTTCAGAAATATTTCGTAACGTTTCGTAACGTTGCAGAAACGCTTCATTTGAAACGTTGAAAATGAAACGTTGCAGAAATTTTTCTGACACGTTTCAATTGCAATCTTTCACATGTAATCTTTCTGAAGCGTTTCTGAAAGGTTTCAAATCCAACGTGTCCTGAACCTTTTAAATGAAGTCTTTTTGGCACATTTTAAGCGAAGTCGTTCATGTGTAATTATTCTGAAGTGCTTTCATTTTCTCCTCAGAAACGTTTAATCAACGTTTCAAAAACAGATCATGAAACATTTCTGCAACGTTTCAAATGAAAGAAAAAAAGCGGACATTGAAACGTTGCAGAAAGCTTTCTGAAGCGAAAAATAAACCTTTCAGAAACGTTTCTGAAAGGTGTAACGTTTCATATGAAAGGTTTCTGAAAGGTTTCATGCCGAATGGGTAGATAACTACCGTCCAATATCAATGCCACCAACTCTTAGTAAGATTCTTGAAAGACTCCTATATAACCAAATGTATTCATATATCATTGAAAATAAACTAGTATATGAACATCAGTATGGATTTCTCCGAGGATTAGGTACTCAAACGGCTCTTACTGAATTGATTGACCTTGTATGTAAAAAATTTGCTATGAATAAGCTGGTAGGAGGAATGTTTCTTGATCTTAGCAAGGCTTTTGACTTGATTAATCATAATATTCTCCTAGAAAAATTTAAGTTTTATGGGTTTTCTACTCGTTCAATTGATTTAATAAAGAGTTATTTGAGTAACAGGAGACAGTTTGTCTGCATTAATAAGGAAACTAGTGAATCCAAATTTATTAATCTTGGTGTTCCCCAGGGCTCCGTCTTAGGGCCACTGCTATTCTTAATATATATTAATGATATTGCAAGATTGCCTCTGAAGGGCCAAATTTTCCTATTCGCGGATGACTGCTCGATTTTTTATCCTGGTGACAGCATTGATGAAATTAGGCCAATCATGAAGGCGGATTTGGTTATTCTAGATGAGTTCTTCCGATTAAATAAATTACATCTTAATGTTAATAAAACGAATATTATCTGTTTCCGGAGTAAACGAAAGTTAGCAACTAGTCTTGATGTTCTCCACAATGAAGTTTTTTTAAATGAGGTAAACTGTATTAAGTTTCTCTGCATTAAAATCGATTGTTTCTTGAGCTGGCATAACCATATCGACTTAGTGGAAAACAAGTTAGCTATGGTAAATGGCTTACTTTACAAGGTCAGATATAAGCTTTCAACCGAAGTGAAAAAGTTAATCTACCTTGGTCTCGCTCATTGTCACATTACGTATGCGGCTGGTACATGGGATTCCTTCTCCAACTCAAATAGGATTCAAGTGATGCAAAACCGAATGCTAAAAAACGTATTCAATCTTCATTATCGCTATCACTCGGTTGATCTATACTCTAACTTTCGGATATTACCTGTTAAGTATATTCATAAATTTCAATTACTGTGCTATATTCATAAAATAACTAAAAATTTAATCCATAACACTATTCAAATATTCCAGTTTCTTCAGAACGACGGACATGTTTTTTATCGCCTCCGTGGTCATTTAAATATCCGAGTGGTATTAAAGTGTTACAAAAAGTCAAAGACTCTTGAAAACGCTTGCAGAAGTGAATCAATACAATTAATGCACTTTGCATTGATTTTTTGTGCGCTTGCGTGTCTTAATTTAGAACAAGAGAAAAAAAATTTTTTTTACAAATATAAAGAAACCAAGCAAAACGGTGGGTTATACCGGTGGAGCGCTCTCCGCCGATGCAGCGACGTCATACTCTTTCCAGTGAGTGCGTTTTCGCGAGCTCGAGTGTCTCCAGCAACAAATCAACATCAAATAAGAATATTCTTCCCGCGTTATTTTTTTCAACTGATCATTCGGTTAATGCGCATGCGCCGTTTTCTCAATACTCTTCTCTGAGTACATGCGAAAACTTAACAAAGCCGCCAAATGTTAAATCTGCAGAACATGTGCTGTCCTCTTCTCCCTCATGGGGAGCACAATTTTCAACTCCAAACATCTCACCAGCACTTACAAGCGCAATAGTCTCAATACCAGCAACAACTATGGCAACTACTAGTGCAACAATAAAAACTACATCTTCAACGATTTTACTAACACCAATAATGTCTGTGGGCACATAATCAAATGAACAAAAAATTTGTCTACCTCTCTCAGACACAAACTGCTTAGCAACATTACCTCTACAACATGAATCTAATGCAGATCAACAATATTATAAATAAATATGCAACAGCAGCAGCATCAACAGCCGCAGCATCAACCGCAGCAGCAGAAACCCCAAAATAATCTTCAATTACAACAAAAAAAACAACAACTTCGTAATTTGCAAGAAACTTTACAACAACAGCCAAAGTCAAACCTACAAAATACAGGCAAAAATACTTCGTTATCAAAAAATTCTGGAGTGCAAACTGGATTAGACCGATACATTCTAGTGAAATGAAATTAAGCCCACAAAAAAACGGTAATGTACCAAAGGCAAAAGCTATTAAATCCACTTCTACGGACACAATTAATACAACTAACAATAAATTTGCGCTGTTAGCAAAACTAGATGATGATGAAGCTGGTACTAGCGGACAACAAAATATTAAAGGTCAAAAACCCCCACCTATTTTCTTGCGTGAGCGTAGCTCTAATGCTCTTATCAACTATATCACTAATCTAATAGGAAATGATACATATCATGTAGTTTCTCTAACAAAAGGAAATATACATGAAACGAAAATCCAAGTATACGCGGAATGTAATTACCGTATTTTAGTACGTGACCTAGAAGCCAAAAAAAAGAGTTATTACACGTACCAGCTCAAAAGCAGTAAGGGTATGTCCGTAGTACTTAAAGGTATTGATTCTGATTTAAACGTTAACGAAATAAAAAATGCTCTCGAAGAAAAAGGTTTCCATGCCAGAGCAGTTATTAACATTATAAATAAAGATAGAGTTCCACAACCTATGTTTAAGGTAGACCTCCTCCCTGATGCTGCTAAGCTGAAAAAAAATTAATCGCATCCAATATATAAATTGCAATATTTATTGCACAGAAAAATTTCAAACTGCCAAGAGTATGGCCATACTAAAACGTATTGTAATCTCCGTACTGTATTTGTCGCTTGTGGAGATCTCCACCATAGCTCTTCATGTACCAAAAAAGCGGAAAACAATCCAAGCTCCAAAAAATGTAGCAATTGCAATGGAAACCATACCGCTAACTATAGAGGCTGCCCTGTATATCAAAGCCTGAAACAGAGGGTAACTCTACTAAAACAGGCTGCCCGCAACCCCATTAAAACTGTCTTTACTTTTGCCGCGTCTGCCCCCAGCAGTCCCCTGCAAACTCTTTTACACCAGCTAATTCTTATGCAAATATAGTAAAATCAGGTTCTCAAATTCCACAGAAATCACCTCCAGAACCAAGCAATAATCTTGAGCAAATGATTTCTAATATTACTCAAAACCTATCACATTTTATGATAGCCATGCAAAAATCTTTAGATCGTATCGTTGATATGCAAGCCCAATTAATGACTGCTCTTCTAGCCAAGTTATAGATCTTATAAAAATTTGCGCATGGAATGCAAACGGCGTAAGCTAGCATAAGCTAGAGATTTCAAGCTTCTTGTCTCGGGAAGAGGTAGATGTAATGCTCCTATCCGAAACCCACTTATTCCTGGCTATATATTTCATAAAACCAATCATCCTGACGGCAAAGCACATGGCGGCACTGGCATACTAATTCGAAGAAGGCTTAAACATTCTTACCTAGGGGCATATGCCCAGAACCATATGCAAGCCACTTCAATTAGTTTGCAAAGTAATGGCAAATGCCTTTCCTTATCGGCAGGTTACTGTCCTTTCCGCTTTGCTGTATCTGAGGCGCAGTTTATGGACTATTTTAAAGCCTTAGTGATAAATTTGTAGCAGCCGGTGACTATAATGCGAAACACACTTACTGGGGCTCTCGCATTAATAATCCTAAAGGTAATCAGCTTTATAAAGCCATAATTAACAAAAAATAGCAATCTGGACGTTGCTTCTCCCGGAAAACCTACATACTGGCCAGCGGACCCCAAAAAAGTTCCAGACCTTATCGATTTGAGGTACCACATACCCTTACAACTCCCAATACAAACTGGATTAAATACAAAAATACATAAGCACACATATCCACACAAATTATACAATAAGATGTAAAGATCATGTTGATGATGCTGTTGGGGTTATAAATTACATTTTGATTACAGCAGCAAAAAACGCCACACCTAAAAATTCAAATAATAGATTTTTAACGAATGGTGAAATTGAAAAATTAGTTTCGGATAAGAGAAGGCTTAGACGGGAATGGCAGAGATATAAGTCTCCAGCATGAAAAATTAAACTTAAGGAAGCCGAAAAGAAGATAAGAGCTGCTTTGTCTAGAAAGGAAAATAATTGTCATTATAGTTTTATTCAAAACCTTTCACCAAACAAAACCAATAAATCGTCCCTTTGGAAGTCAAGCCGTGTATTTAAAAATCCAATTGAGACCGAGCCCCCTCTAAGGGATAGTAATGGCGATTGGGCACGAAGTGATGAAGAAAGAGCATATGTTTTTGCTCAACATCTAAGCCTAGTATTTCAACCAAATTGTGCCTCAAACATTATTGATCTTCATTCGCAAATAAGTAACACCCAAAATATAAACATGCATATTACTCCAAGTGAGGTAGCCACTGTCATAAATAATAAACTTATTTGCAAAAAAGCTCCTGGCCATGACTCCATTTCCCCCATAATGCTGAAAAATTTACCCCAAACAGCTGTAGTCTTCATTACCAGGCTCTTTAACGCTATAATTAATTTTGGCCATTATCCTGGTGAGTGGAAAAAATCAATAATTAAAATGATCTCGAAGCCCGGCAAAGATTCCACTTTACCATCTTCATACAGACCAATTAGTTTGCTTCCCTGCCTCTCAAAACTGTTTGAAAAAGTGTTCTTAGAAAAGCTTAGGTCATACCTTCAAGATCATCAACTTATTCCTTCACACCAGTTTGGCTTTAGGGAAAAACATGGAACCATTGAGCAAGTGAATAGAACAACAAACGAACTTAGAAATGCGTTTAAACATAGAGAGTACTGTTCTGCCATATTTCTCGATGTTAAACAAGCTTTTGATAAAGTATGGCATGAAGGTTTAATTTACAAAATCAGACAGCTCCTACCTCAAAATGTCCATGCAGTCTTAGAGTCATACTTGGCAAACAGGTGCTATAGGGTTAAATATCAAAGTTTTAATACAACTGAATTTTCGATCGGTGCTGGAGTTCCTCAGGGTAGTGTTCTTGGTCCGTTTTTATATATTTTATTCACCTCTGATATTCCGACAAATGACCAGCTAGTCACTTCCATTTTTGCTGACGAAATGGCAATTTTAAGTCGTCACAAAAATCCTGTGGTTGCCACCAACCAGCTTCAAAATCATCTAGTCCTTATTGAAAACTGGCTATCAAAATGGCGTATCAAGGTGAATGAGCAAAAATGCCAACATGTCATATTTACATTAAATAGAAATCCAACTTCAACCTTAACATTAAATGGTATTCGAGTTCCAGAAGTAAATGATGTAACTTATCTTGGCATTCACTTAGATAAACGCTTAACTTGGCGTAAGCATATCGAAGCCAAAAAGACGCAAATCAAACTCAAAGCTGCTAGTTTACACCGGTTAATTAACAGACACTCTCCTCTAAAATTGGAATATAAAGTTCTACTATACAAAAGTATCATCAAGCCTATCTGCACCTATGGCATACAGCTATATGGACTCGCTAGTTCATCAAATATAGAAATTCTACAAAGAGCTCAAGCAAAAATACTAAGTACAATGACAGGAGCACCTTGGTTCATTAGAAATGACTATATCCACAGAGATCTCCATATACCTATAGTTAAGGACGAATTTGAAAGAATAAGATGAAAATACCTCCAAAAACTGCAAAATCAAATCAATCCATTAGCTACGCCACTTGCCAACACCTCAGCACATTCACGTTTAAAAAGGTCTGACCGTCCAGCTATTATAAATATATCCTCCACGCTTTGAGCATGTGCATACGCAACGATAGAAGCATTCCAAACTCTACGCAAAGTGGACTTTGTACCGGGACCTAGCTCGTCTCGGGCACTGTTCCCTAATAATAATGATGAAAAAAGAATTGTCATCCAGCTCATCTCCCTAGGAGGGCACTGGACTGGGACCTAGCCCGTCTCGGTTGCTGCCCGATGAGTGGAGAGTGCGGCACCAAAAGTGTTGGAGCAGTGTGCTTTTAGGAAGCTTTTGGCTGTTAGACCGGGATCTAGCTCATCTCGGCTACCGCTTCAAAGCTATCCTCGTTGCACTAGCTCTCCCCAACTTGATAGACCGGGACCTAGCTCGTCTCGGCTACCATGTCACAATAATATCGAGGTCTTAGTTACCTCTTTGATGGTGGACAGGGAACTAGCTCGTCTCTGCTACCACGCAAACTCAGACCGGGACCTCGCTAGTCTCGGCTGAAAATTCATCAGGGGATACTTAATAGTCAACAGCTGCAACTATAGATGGTTGCCATAAACATATCGCCACGACATCGCTCCAACGGGCTATCCCATTCTCACCTACCGCAATTGCAGAAATAAACAAGAGATGTGCTTAGTAATATTTATTTTTAGACCAACTAAAGTCTTTGAGTCCCGTATAGCTTTGAATTACTTATTATAATACATATATCAATTTGTATATAAATTTATAATTTGTAATAGTTTTTATACCCTACACCGTGGGTATATTCACTTTGTCTCTCCGTTTGTAACACATCGAAGGGGGCGTGGCAGGTATGGAAAAGTATATATATTCTTGATCAGCGTCACCACCTGAGTCGATTTAACGATGTCCGTCTGTCTGTCTGTCTGGGTGTCTGTTGAAATCAGTTTTACGGGAAAACCAAGAAAGCTAATTGAATGAAACTATCACACACAGGTCACATCTTCTTGCAGGCATCTTGCTATTGAAAATGGGCAAAATCGGTTGACAGACACGCCTACCGCCCATACTCTATGTATATTTACCCCGGCCAATTTTGAAAAAAGTTTCAGCGATTTTGATGAAACTTGGTGATTTGGTGCTCATGTGAACCAAATTAGGATTAGGCTGGGTTTCAAGTTTCCAAAGGGTCGTACAGGGGCGTGGCACAGCCCTAAATTTTATCATTAATACTACCATATCTTGTAAGCCGTTCAAGATATTGTGATTAAATTTGGTAAACGGATACATATAAAATATATCTTGAATTGTGATAAAAGTGGGTGGAATCGAAAAAGTGGGAATGGCACTTTTCAACTGTTAAAAATTTTGATTCCGTATATCTCAAAATTCGCACAAACGATTTCCATAAAAATTTTGGAGATGATGCCGCTGAAAGCAGTCATCAATACAAGCTCAGCTACTGGACCGAAAAAGCTCGTTGAAGGGCGTGGCACAGCCCACAATATTTATAAACGTTATATTAAAAGAACTAACAACTTAATCGTTATAAAATTTAATGAGGCAGATATACTTGCTGTAAGGTCTCTTACTACAAAATTTGGTCCAATAGTACTTGTGGGCGTGGCACCTCTCATATAAGCAAAAAACGTTTATTGTTATAGATAGTGTGCTATGAGAGTAATCTTCATAAAATTTGGTGTATAGATGTCAGTTACTATAAGCTTTAAAAATAAATTAATTTTGACGGGATTGCATCAGTGGGCGTGGCACCTCCCATATTAACATAAATTTGTTAGCGCTGTTTTAAGTGAACTATTGCAGCAATTGGTATGAAATTTAATGTATGTATTTCTGTCGCTATAGGGCACATCTGAATCAAAAGTGGCTGAAATAGCATCAGTAGGCGTGGCCTCTCCCATACAAATAAAATTCGGTAAGTGGCATATTTATCGAAATATGTGAGCAATCATACTAAAATTTGGTGTTAGGGGTTTGATTATGGAAAGCTATTTCTGGATCAAAACCGGGCTGGATTGTACCAGTGGGTGTGCCACCACCCTAAATTTTGAATTTTTGTTGCAGCATATATCGCAAACTATTTCATTTCTATTCGATTTTTTCCAACATTTTCTACATTCTTTCGACTTTTTCAACCTTTCAACTTTTTCCAATATATCCTATATGTATTTGTTCGACATTTTCAACCTCTTTCAACTTCCTTCATAAGTTTCTTTATTTTTTCGACTTTTTCATCAACTTTGAATTGTTTAAAAATTTTTCAACCTTTTTCAACTTTTTTAGAGTTTTTCAACCTCTCTCAACTTTTTTCAACATTTTGCATATATTTTCGACATTTTCCAACCTCTGCCAATCTTTCTAACATTTCACATTTTTTTCGACTTACTCAACCTCTTCAATGTCTTTTCAACATTTATTTAAAAGGTTATTTCAGTGCAGTGTAGGGTATGTGAGTTTCGCCCTAGCCGAAGATAACACCTTAACTTTAATTTTTTTTTTTTAATTAGAAATAAGAGTTTATAACTTATTGTTAGTCTTAACAACTTAAAGAGATACAATAAACTAGAAAAGAGTTTTAAAAAAAAAAACACACCTACAATGCAAGACATAGAGATAACCTTGTTGTATCTAGGTCAATTAACAATATATCGTCTCAAAATGTTTCCCACAATGGGGTACTGTATTATAATGAACTTGATAGATCCTTAAAGGGCATAGATAATATGACGATATTTAAAAAAAGACTGAAAGAAATTTTGTTAGATAGAAATAAGCTAATAGCTATATTTTAATTACTTTATCTTAAATTACTTTATTAAATTACTCTATTACTAGAATATGTTACGCGCGGCATGTAAATGGAAAGGAAAAAAAACTCGCGAGTCTTTCGTGCCAAGCACTCAGACTTCCCGGCTAGGGCCGCGGTTTCCCAAAGCCGCATCTAGGCGTACGCATAGAAAAAGAAAAACTAAAAAAAATTACAAACGGGGAGCAGAAAAACCCCAGGTCCCTTCCCTTAAATCCCTCCTGTTAGCATCACTGTCCTACCACCCCGGCATCTCCCCTAAAATTACTGCCTAGCAGATCTTCATATCATGAAAAACAAATATTTAATTTTTCTTTAATTTTAATTAATTTTAATATTAAATTCTTTTTTTGCCTCTTTTTTTTTCTTTGAACAATAATTTATCAATATACATATATAATAAAAAAAATATGCTAGCAATTATTTCTGTTGTTACTATAGTTTTACAAATTGCCTGTTATATTATACAAACATAAAAAAACATTTATGGGGAAAATAAAAATTGACATAAAAACATATATGTACATATTTTAAATTTTTAAAAAAAAATATTACTACACATCTTTTAGACCTACGTATTTATATATAAGAAATATTTAATTAAATTGGACTTTATATAATCTGCTCAAATTCACAAAAATTTATTTTCGCATGGTTTTACTTTATAACAATTTTAAATTTAAATTTGTCCTTTTTTGTTTTTTTTTTTTAAATGTAGATATTTACGTTTAGCTTTTACAATTACGATTTTGGTTTTCATTTACATTATCATAAACAGAAAAACTATGAAAAATATTATGATACAAAAACAGGCTAACAAATAAGTATATAAATTAATGGAAAAGGCCATAATAGTACGCACCCGCTCCTGTGTAGGAAAGATTCGTTGTGTTTCTTGTGTTTGTAACTCCTTTGTTTTTTTGTTTTAGAGTTGTGGTAATAGAGAAGTTTGTAAGTGGTGCTGTAGAATTCCATTACTTGGCTAATAGCAGTTGAACTCAGTTTGTTTTTTTTTGTAGACTGCATTTTATGACAAAGCAAACATCAGCACTTCACATTACCAAAATGTTGCATTTGAGTCAGCTCACAATAGTTGACATGATTGGAATAACTGCACTTTTGTTTTGTTTTGTATTATATTTACTTATTAAGAGCTACATAATTTAACTTTAATTGGTCCATTTTAATGTAGTCTTTTGTTTTTAACTTTATGAAGCATTAAATAGGAGACGTCAATTGAGGATTATTCATTTGCTATTTTTTTTCTGTTGTTAAAATGATTCAAATAAGTGTACGTTTACTAAAATTTTTATTATTACAGCATTCCAAACTTTTCTGCTGTTATGAGATTAAAATCGCGCAAATAAAACTAACGACCACCACTTTTGTTTCAAATCATTTACGTAAATTTAGCCGCGCTTTATAGTCAATACAAAAGGTTTTATTTTTCTTCAAAAGAATTTATTAAAATTTTGGCCTTTTTGGCTTTTTCTTTCACGCTAATTTCGTTGACTTTGCAGGTGATTTGTTGTTGCTGTTGCTCTGTTACTGGACGTTTTCGCGGATATGTACTAGCACATTAAATTAAATCTTATTGAACTTAACAGTTTTTTTTTTTAAAAAGCAATAGTTTAATTAACACAAGTCGGAGTATTTTTACACAAAATATTCGCATTGCTCTATTCCCGTCTTCTTTTTTTTTTTGCGACGTCCGCACACGCTGGGTATTTTTCGGCAACTGACGCTACGATGCGTTTTTGGCCACCTGTTGCCACTCAACGGTCGACTTGCTGCTAGTTCCCGTTCTACCGTCACTCACGCCATATATTTACAGTTTTTTTGTTTCGCTTAGTATACCTACTTATATACATACATACATTTTATTGTCTTGTAACAACAAAAAAAAAATAGCTTAGCAAAACAACAAAGAAAAGCGTTTGAGTGGCGTGCTTTTACCGCTTTGCAAGAACAGTAGAGCATATATATTTTTTTTTTTTATGCCATAGCAAACAGGGTGCTTTGATAAATTCGTTACAAACCTGCTTTGTTATATGTTTTCTTTCATTTCAAAAGGAAATAAAACAAAGAACAAACAGGAACCGAATTTATATTTTCACCATCACGAGCGAGATTGAATTTCAAACTGTACTCACATTTAACGTGGGGCTCGACTCACAACCCTAAGATTAAGAGTCTCATGCTTTACCATTAGCAAGCCGGGCAAAACAAAACAACAAAAAAAAATATACAAATATGAGAACAGTTCCAAAACATGAAGACATGAACAGCTAACCAGGGGAGATGCCAGAGCGGAAAAAAAGAAACCGCACCGCCGAGCAAGAAAAATAAAAATCAAGTAATAACCCGGTTACTGTCCCCCTCCGGCCACCCCACCAGAACCGAGAATCATGCGACGATTCCAGCGTTATTGCTAGCCTTGCCCTGAAATCAAGCCGAGTCCTGTACCGCACACAGCCCCGAATTAAAAATTGTCCAGTAGCTGGGACTTGTGCAAAATTTCTCTTGCACCGCTACGCAGCACCGGATTAGAAATTTTCCAGTGACTGGGACTTGTACCAGACTCCACTCACTTCCAAAGCAAGGCCGCCACCCGACGCACGGCAAAGGCGGGAGCGGCAGGAGTGCAGGCACCGCTACTCCCGTTGTGTGATTGGTGCACCGACTGTTATGGTAGGACCACCCATGCTGGACATAATGCCCCCCCAAACACGAGCATAGCCTTGCATCGCATGCAGAATTAATTTTAAGACAAACTAATAACTGAGACTTATGCGAGACTCCGCCCGCGGCGGAAACGCGGTCCGACAGGGTAGGCCACAGCCATAAGGGTCGGTGCAAAATTTCAGCCGCCCACTGTGGGTACAGACGCTGACCAGGAAGCCGCCCAATATGGGAACAGACGCTTCCTGGATTCGCTGGGATACGCGGGATCGCTAACCCCGTCATCCCCCCTTCAGAGGATGCCCCTGCGTTTCAAAAATATTTAAAAAAAATTCAAAATTTTCAAAAAAAAAGATTATTAAAAATCAAAATACAAAGTTAAAACTTTGTTTTCTGACTTTCGTTGGGCGCCATCTATGTTACGCGCGGCATGTAAATGGAAAGGAAAAAAAACTCGCGAGTCTTTCGTGCCAAGCACTCAGACTTCCCGGCTAGGGCCGTGGTTTCCCAAAGCCGCATCTAGGCGTACGCATAGAAAAAAAAAAACTAAAAAAAATTACAAACGGGGAGCAGAAAAACCCCAGGTCCCTTCCCTTAAATCCCTCCTGTTAGCATCACTGTCCTACCACCCCGGCATCTCCCCTAAAATTACTGCCTAGCAGATCTTCATATCATGAAAAACAAATATTTAATTTTTCTTTAATTTTAATTAATTTTAATCTTAAATTCTTTTTTTGCCTCTTTTTTTTTTCTTTGAACAATAATTTATCAATAAACATATATAATAAAAAAAATATGCTAGCAATTATTTCTGTTGTTACTATAGTTTTACAAATTGCCTGTTATATTATACAAACATAAAAAAACATTTATGGGGAAAATAAAAATTGACATAAAAACATATATGTACATATTTTAAATTTTTAAAAAAAAATATTACTACACATCTTTTAGACCTACGTATTTATATATAAGAAATATTTAATTGAATTGGACTTTATATAATCTGCTCAAATTCACAAAAATTTATTTTCGCATGGTTTTACTTTATAACAATTTTAAATTTAAATTTGTCCTTTTTTGTTTTTTTTTTTTAAATGTAGATATTTACGTTTAGCTTTTACAATTACGATTTTGGTTTTCATTTACATTATCATAAACAGAAAAACTATGAAAAATATTATGATACAAAAACAGGCTAACAAATAAGTATATAAATTAATGGAAAAGGCCATAATAGTACGCACCCGCTCCTGTGTAGGAAAGATTCGTTGTGTTTCTTGTGTTTGTAACTCCTTTGTTTTTTTGTTTTAGAGTTGTGGTAATAGAGAAGTTTGTAAGTGGTGCTGTAGAATTCCATTACTTGGCTAATAGCAGTTGAACTCAGTTTGTTTTTTTTTGTAGACTGCATTTTATGACAAAGCAAACATCAGCACTTCACATTACCAAAATGTTGCATTTGAGTCAGCTCACAATAGTTGACATGATTGGAATAACTGCACTTTTGTTTTGTTTTGTATTATATTTACTTATTAAGAGCTACATAATTTAACTTTAATTGGTCCATTTTAATGTAGTCTTTTGTTTTTAACTTTATGAAGCATTAAATAGGAGACGTCAATTGAGGATTATTCATTTGCTATTTTTTTTCTGTTGTTAAAATGATTCAAATAAGTGTACGTTTACTAAAATTTTTATTATTACAGCATTCCAAACTTTTCTGCTGTTATGAGATTAAAATCGCGCAAATAAAACTAACGACCACCACTTTTGTTTCAAATCATTTACGTAAATTTAGCCGCGCTTTATAGTCAATACAAAAGGTTTTATTTTTCTTCAAAAGAATTTATTAAAATTTTGGCCTTTTTGGCTTTTTCTTTCACGCTAATTTCGTTGACTTTGCAGGTGATTTGTTGTTGCTGTTGCTCTGTTACTGGACGTTTTCGCGGATATGTACTAGCACATTAAATTAAATCTTATTGAACTTAACAGTTTTTTTTTTTAAAAAGCAATAGTTTAATTAACACAAGTCGGAGTATTTTTACACAAAATATTCGCATTGCTCTATTCCCGTCTTCTTTTTTTTTTTGCGACGTCCGCACACGCTGGGTATTTTTCGGCAACTGACGCTACGATGCGTTTTTGGCCACCTGTTGCCACTCAACGGTCGACTTGCTGCTAGTTCCCGTTCTACCGTCACTCACGCCATATATTTACAGTTTTTTTGTTTCGCTTAGTATACCTACTTATATACATACATACATTTTATTGTCTTGTAACAACAAAAAAAAATAGCTTAGCAAAACAACAAAGAAAAGAAAAGCGTTTGAGTGGCGTGCTTTTACCGCTTTGCAAGAACAGTAGAGCACATATATTTTTTTTTTATGCCATAGCAAACAGGGTGCTTTGATAAATTCGTTACAAATAACATTATATTAACTCAATTTATCATTGGGCTGTAAATATTCTTAGTTCATAAGACCTTTTGGTTGAGCTTTCGTATATATCTATAAATATTGAATTATTATACATAAACAGACTTACTAAATAAAAAAAAAAAAAAGTTTAATGTTTGCGACTGAAAAAAAAAACGGCGGGTTGCACTCCGGGAGTGCCGACAGAAGTGAAAACAAATCGTTTAATGGCAAGTTAGTGCGTTAATTGGTATGTGTGCGTTTTCTTTTTATATGGCAATGCAATGGAAGACAAAAATGGAATATGTATTCAAATTTTACTCTCGCTCTCATTCTCAATTTGTCAACGCAACAACGCGGACATTGAAAGAAACAAACATGTAAGCATAACAATCGTTGAATGAGAATTAAATGTGTCAGTTAGTGTGTATGCTTTGCTTTTTGTCTTCCACTTGGAATATTTTTTATTTAAAAGAAACAACAGAACATTAAAATTTTACCATCGCATTCATGACGGGGAATCCCGATGACGGTCGGTGTCACGAGTTTATACTTTTTTACTCAGCCGCACAACGTGCCATAAGAAGTTTTCACTTCAAAAATTGCTGGAAGAAGTATATTCGGCTCAGTAGCCTCAACTGTGAATAATTAAATTTGAGCTAAGTACTCCTTATGTTATTTATTCTGATTGCAGTAAGACACATCATTGCGAATTATGTAAGTATAAGAAAAAATCAGGTAAAAAAAGTACCTGGACCTGTGACTAAATAGCTTAAACAAAATTTTTCTTAAACTTAAGATAAAAATCTGCTTCTTCTAACAGACACTATGACACCACATTTATCAAAATCGGCTTATTCGTTGCCGAGTTCTGGCTGTTAGAATATTCAAACTGCTTAAAACGCCATCTTGTGACAGTTAATCATAATACAAATGACTTCAAAAAAATCTGCTTGTTCTTAAAAAAAACTATTACACCTCATTTGTCTAAATCGGTTTAGTAATAGCCGAGATATAACGTTTTAAAGTTTTTCAAAAAACCAAATTTGCTTGCTGCTGGTTCAAGGTGGCCTGGTATTTCAGATTTTTCTCTGCTTTGGGCGGCTGGCTCTGCTTTCGGCTGCGCTAGCAGAGAAAAATTTGCTTACTGAGCAACAACTAACCGGAAGTCAACATATGTATGCTACAAATTTAAAAATTTTTTCCACAAAATTACATACTTTCATGGGCCAATTTTTTCAAAAAACGTTGCCTACTTTTAGGCGCTATTAATAATTTACCCTTAAGCGGCCCTCACACGATCAGTATTACTGACAGGATTTTGCATACTGACAGTATTACTGATCGTATGAGGTGAGTACTGATGTACTGTCAGTATAGAAAAACGATACTGATGACTGATGAAAAAATCGGATATTACTGACGAAGTTTTTAAATACTGACAGTAAAGCGGCCCTCACACGATCAATATTACTGACAGTATTTACATTACTGTCAGTGTACCACTCACACGGTCAGTATTGTTTATTGTCAGTAATCTGTTTTTTTGACATTCGACTGGTGAATGTGCGAACTATGCTCCGGCTACGTGACCGACAGCCGAAAATGGCATGCCACTTTTTGGGGCAGATTCCATCCAAACTTGCACCACGCCTCCAGCTAGGCATCGGACGACCATACCCTTGGACGCAATGTTCCATGCCACTGAATGAGGAACTTTTCCAAGTTTCTTTCAAGTTTCGCTGCCTCATCGTCTATCTGCCACAAAATGGGGCGCCACGCCCCCTCCCAGGATTTTTCCGTCCCGTGCCTACTTGCACCCTCTGACCAACTTTCAGCCGGATCTGCCCCAAAAAGTGGCATGCCACTTTTTGGCCACTTTTCTGTGCAAATAATACTGATGAACTGTCAGTATTCACCTCACACCATCAGTATTAAGCGGCCCTCACACGATCAATATTACTGACAGTATTTTGCATACTGACAGTATTACTGATCGTATGAGGTGAGTACTGATGTACTGTCAGTATAGAAAAACGATACTGATGACTGATGAAAAAATCGGATATTACTGACGAAGTTTTTAAATACTGACAGTAATACTGATAGTGTGAGGTAAATACTGACAGTTCATCAGTATTATTTGCACAGAAAAGTGGCATGCCACTTTTTGGGGCAGATCCGGCTGAAAGTTGGTCAGAGGGTGCAAGTAGGCACGGGACGGCAAAATCCTGGGAGGGGGCGTGGCATGCCCCATTTTGTGGCAGATAGACGATGAGGCAGCGAAACTTGAAAGAAACTTGAAAAAGTTCCTCATTCAGTGGCATGGAACATTGCGTCCAAGGGTATGGTCGTCCGATGCCTAGCTGGAGGCGTGGTGCAAGTTTGGATGGAATCTGCCCCAAAAAGTGGCATGCCATTTTCAGCTCTCGGTCACGTAGCCGGAGCATAGTTCGCACCTTCACCAGTCGAATGTCAAAAAAACTGATTACTGACAATAAACAATACTGACCGTGTGAGTGGTACACTGGCAGTAATGTAAATACTGTCAGTAATTATACTGTCAGTAATATTGATCGTGTGAGAGCCGCTTTAAAAGTATGCAACACTTTCCGACGAATTTCAAAAATAGCACCTAAAATTAGGACACATTATCTGAAATTTTTAAAATCGTTACCTACTTTTAGGCGTTCTTTTTGAAATTTGTCAGAAAGTGTTGCCTACTTTTAGGGGCAAATTATTAATAGCACCTAAAAGTAGGCAACGTTTCATAAATTTTTTGAAATCGAGTTCATTTTCCAAGTCTTCAAAATTCCAAAATCAAGTTCGTTTCCCAAGTCTTCCAAATTTGAAATCGAGTTCGTTTCCCAAGTCTTCAAATTTCTGAAATCGAATTCGTTTCCAAAGTCTTCGAAATTCTAAAATAGAGTTCGTTTCCCAAGTCTTCAAAATTCCAAAATCAAGTTCGTTTCCCAAGTCTTTTTTTTTTTTTTTTTTTTTTTTTTTTTTTTGCGATCGGTCCCTGCGGTCCCACTTACCCGCCTAACCGCACGAGAGGCGCATCCGTCTATCGTACGGATCGGTGACCGACTACGAACAGCCCGGACTGCTCTGCGTTCATTAGGCGAAACCGTACGTGAGGCACATCCGTCTATCGTACGGATCAAATTTGAAATCGAGTTCGTTTCCCAAGTCTTCAAAATTCCAAAATCGAGTTCGTTTCCCAAGTCTTCCCGATGACGGTCGGTGTCGCGAAATTATACTTTTTTCCTCAGCCGCACAACGTGCCATAAGAAGTTTTCACTTCAAAAATCAACATAATATATGTATGTATATAATGTAAATTATGTGTGCTCGTTGCACACCCTTAAGGCTCAACTCAGCCTTGCATGGCTTGACTGAAGTCAGCTTATGCAACTGTGCGAAAGACCCAACTAAACCATGCATGCCTTGACTGAAGTCAGATAATGCAACTGTGCGAATACTTCAAATCGTATATTAAAGCTACAAAGTACTTAGCAAAAAGTTTCGTTCAATTTCCACAAATGATTGATTGATTGAGTAAATATATTAGTATTTTAAATACTTTGAATAACATTTTTATAACAATAACTTAAAATATGACTAGTTTTCGTTTCTTTGATACATCATTTCATTAAGGAAAGACCGAAACTGAACGCACTTTCTGTACGGAATCAGCTGGCTATGCATTGTATACATAAACAAATGTTTACAATGGAGCCAGAAGTGGCAAATCCATTTATTTTTAGATTAATAGAAAATGTAGAAAAATAATATGATTACACAGTAAAATTGACACATTTTATTGTAATTGAAATGTAAAGGAAAGGTCTTGAAGTGTAGATGCGGAAATATACAACCTTACAAGAACACTGTCAGTCAGATGACAGGTCATCTGATAGACAGCGCTGATAAAAATTTCTGTCAGTTTCTGAATATCAGTGTGAAAAATCTGATAGAAATTTTTGTATACATGTGATTTTACATCCTTTTCTATCACATCAAGTTTAAGGTTTCATCGAACATTCAGCTGTCTCGATTATTCTAATCAGTCATGATTGCATTATTTGTTATTGCTGATAAGTGAGAGCGTTTCTCAACTGTCAGATAGGACGTGAATATAAATGAGAACTGATGGAAAATAAAAAACAAAACATAACCTTAGAAACACATAACATTTCTTTATTATGTAAATTAACAAGTCCTGTAGTTTGTAATTAACTGAAACACTTAGTTTTTTGTTTTATTTTATTCAAAAAGTAACTTTCACAATTTAGTTTACAATTAACTGAAACACTTAGTTTTTTGGTTTATTTTATTTAAAAATATCTTTCACAATTTTTATTATTTTCGACTATGCCGAATCTTTCAAGCTGTATTTCAATTTCGGCTATGCCGAACTCTTATGACTTATTTTATTATTCTCGGCTATGCCGAGTTTTTCAAACAATATTAAAAACTGGATCCAAAAATTAGACTGACTTTTTAACTTGAAACAAATCTTTATTTAACCTGTAGCGACTGCGATATAAAAGTGCTGACACTGCAGAGGAATACTTTTTGACAAGGTTCTCACACTTGCCAATGGAATGTTATAATCATGCAGCGAGAGTCATACTCTCAAGTATGACAGGAAAAAGGAAAAACACGATCATATTTTGGTCACTAAATAATATGATCGTTTGCAAGATATTTATGGGAAACGTGAGTTAATTTGAATTTAAATTAAAAATAAAGACGTGAGTTAATTCGCATGCTATGCACTTAATGGGAAACTAATATGATATTGTTTTGTCTATTGGATAATGTGGGAATTTGGGAATCTTGTGTTAACTACCCCCCCGCTTGAGTTAAGTCGTCCTCGACTTTTTGGAGGACTTGTTGTAGAATTTCTTCTGGATCCGTTTTATTGGCTCTACTAGTTCGTTCCCTTAACTTAATGACGCCAAATATAATGGCGACTATAGTTAGCGAAACGATTGTGCAAGTGAACATGAAAGTACACTTGACTCCTTTTGACTCCATATCTTCCCGCAGAGTAGCAATATGCCTCAAGCTCTTTGCATTAAGCTCATGCAAGTAAGGCAAAGACAATAATGTCATATGTTCAGTAAAATTTACTATTTGCATCGGAGGTAGGATTGGGCTTAAATAATTGGATCGTTTTTGATAGACGAAAACCGATTCATTAATAGTGACCTGGTCGCTAAACATCTAAAGATTTGTTCCATGAATTTCAACAATGGAATCATTTCCTTCTATAATTCGCGCTCGTCTAATGTTGATGATGAAAAGCCCATCGTCCAATACGTCAATAGGCTTAATATAGTACGCAGGTACCGATTTACACGATGCTGAGGCGTTATTTAAAAGCTGGTAAGCACAAGTACTGTTCGGACGGACTTTGCAAAAGGTTAATGACACAGATTTCTCACAATTGTCTAAGGCTTTATATGAATTTCCGCGTTTTGCTGCGCTATCTGTTTCAAGTTGAACTATTGAATTATTTCTTATTACCGGGAATAGTTTGATTTTATCGCAAACAGTTTTAATTTTTGGATATATAATTATAAAATAAATTAAATCTTCATTTTGGATAATTTTTAACTTTGAACAATTCAAAATATCACTTATACTAACATAAGAAGGCACAGGTTGTTCGATATTATTTATGTGTTTGTATTCCTGGCCATCTAGAATAATCGGATTGATTACACTTAACTTACCCAACATAACCGAATAAATTATATTATTAAGGTCATTTATGATTGCCTTATTTCTGGCCTGAATCTTATCGATTTCAGACAGCGTACTATGAAATCGCTCTACTTGACCATTTGAATTACTATGGAGGGGAAGAAGAGTATATATTTTCACCCCAAAATGATCTCTTAACATTGTCCTAATGGTCTGGGAAGCAAGCGACTTTCACTATCGCAGACAATTGTTTTGGTTTGCTTGAAAAAATTCAACATTTGAAGGAGTGGATCCTTGATATCAATTATTGATCTGGACTTTATCGGCGATACTATTGCAAACTTGGAAAATTTATCAACACATCTCAAGAAATGTTTAGCATCGGTAGAGTAGATGTCAATATGGAGAATCTCACCTGGCTGTGATGGTATTGGTGTTTCCGCTATCACATGCTTCCTGGGATGCCTTGCATATTTTGCCTCATGGCAAATCCTGCAGTTTGACACAACTTCATCTATGATTTTCCGCATTTCTGGGAAGTAGTAATCGTTCAAAATCTGCTTCATATTTTCACGTGCCGATCGGTGGGCTCTATTATTTTCAGCTGTTATTATTTCAGATTGGTCCTCTTTATTGAAGATGTCAACTACTATCTTCTCTGTGCATCGGAATTTAACTGAGGGAAACATGTCTATGAGCTTATCCTGTATTTTGGCCAAACTGGGTAAATAGCAGAATATTGCATTCACAACATCAGGATTCACTGCCTCATTTATGACTTGGAAAGTTTCATTAATTTCGTGAAAAATTATAGTGTGTCTTACACGTGACTTATACATTATTTTGACAGTTTTGGATAAGGTTTCTCCCGGCTCTAAAATAATTTGATTTCGGAAACAGTTTACAGGAACCTCTACTGCACGTATGGTTTTAGTAAGTGATTCCTCGCTATGTGCCGTGTTACAGCCGGCACTGATTGCGTTCTCCATTGCATTGAGATACTGCCTTGACAGTGCGTCGGCCACAAAATTCTCTTTCGCTGGCTTATAAAAAAATTCGGGAGCGAATTCCTTAATGAACGCTCTCCATCTTTTTATTTTCGAGTAAGGGTTTTTGTCGGATATCGCAAAAGTTAGCGGCTGGTGGTCCGTGTGAATATTCAACTGTTTTACTCCATATAAATAACTACGCAGTTTCTGCAAAGCCCAAACAATGGCCAAGAGTTCCCTTTCGTTCGTTGCGTAGTTCTCTTCAGTTGATGAGAAGGTTCTTGAAATCATTGTTATTGGCCTGCCTCCGTGAGAAAGGACTGCGCCTAATGCGTGAGAGGATGCATCTGTTGTCAAATCGAACGGTTTACAATAATCGGGTTAAAGAAGCAACGTATCCTCAGAAGCCAAAATTTTCTTAATTTTATCAAACGCTTCTTGATCCAGTTTAATCGCAACATTCTTTGATTGTCTAGTGCCAATATTACCTATCTCGCCTCTAAGGTATCTTGTGAGGGGTTTCACAATTTGGGCATAACCTTAATAAAACGTCTATAGTATCCGGCAAGCCCCAAAAATTATCTTAAGCCACGAAGGGTGGTCGGTTCCTTATACCTAACAATATCAGGCACTTTTTCAGGGCAAGTTCTTATGCATGTTTTCGAAACTACGAATCCTAAAAACTCTCCTCTTCACGGAAGAATTTGGACTTTTCGGGTGACACCCTCATGTTTGCCTCAAGTAATTTTATCAGAATTTTTTCAATGTCATTAATGTGTGGTTCCTTTGTTTTAGAAAAAATTATCACATCATCAATATAAACATGACAAGTTTTTCCTATTTTTTCTCGGAGGACATCACAGATGGCCCTTTGGAAGATACTGGGGGCATTTTTCAGCCCAGTCGACAAAACTTATACTTGCCGTTATTGACTGAAAATGAAGTTTTTTCTCTGTCACGTTCAGCAAGATTTATCTGGTGAAATCCAGATTTTAAATCAATTGTTGTAAAATAATTGCAATTGCCTAGGTTGCCAAGAATGACTGAAGTATCGGGAATTGGGTATTTGTCCCCAGTCGTTTTTTGGTTGAGTTTGCGGAAATCTATGACCATCCGCGGTTACCTAATTCATCTGTACCTTTTTTGCCAACAATCCAAATGGGATTGTTAAAAGGGGACCTTGATGGCCTTATGATCCCATTCGACAAAAGTTCTTCAATTTCCCTGTTAACAAAATGTGCCGCCAACATAGCATATGGGTAAGCTTTTGAATATATTATCTCGTTGTCTATTATTCTAATGGTGGCCACAATTTTTGTGTTAAAAGGTAATGATTCATGAGGATCCGCAAATACTGCTGATTTTTGTTCTATCATTGATATGAAATCAACATGTATTTCTTTAGGAATTGACTGATTCTCAAGGCTTAAGATGAATATTTTTAACCTAGAATAAATTTCTGTAGGTTAAACATTTCTAAAGTCGATTAAGTTTTTGCGGACTTAAATTGTGGCTATTATTATTCTTTGTAAAGATTCTAGCCTGAAATTGTTATTGTAATTCGCATTATGAGAGGTGTTAAGTTATTTAAGATTTTTAATAAAAATCAGAGTTTGTTCTGAGCTAAGAAAACAAAGATGTGCTCTTTTTATTTATCAGAGGCAACTTTACTGTGGATAGGTTTCATAATACGGTAAGTATCATATTACAACATTAGGAAGTCTCTTCTATTTCTTTCAGATACAGCTCCAACACCCAGTGATATTCCTAGGAGGGAATATTTACTATTCAACAATATGCGCTAACTACCGGGGAACCAGTCTTCTTGCCATCTCTTACAAGGTCCTGTCGACTGTACTGTGTGAAAGACTTAAGCCGTTTGCCAACACACTGATTGGGCCTTATCAGTGCGGCTTTAGACCTGGTAAGTCCACTATAGACCAGATCTTCACACTACGTCAAATCCTGGAAAAAACCCACGAAAAACAGATCGATACCCATCATCTCTTTATCGATTTTAAAGCTGCTTTTGATAGCCCGATACAAGATTGCCTGTATACCACCATGTCTGAGTTCAGTTAACCTGCGAAGCTAAAGCGGCTTTGCAGAATAACGTTGAGCTACACATCCAGCTCCGTCAGGGTAGAAAAGGACCTCTCCGAACCATTTGATACCGAACGAGGTTTCAGACAAAACGAGCCACTATCCTGCAACCTTTTCAACTTTATGTTGCAAAAAGCCAGTGTACATTGTAATGGCACTATTATATACCTACAAAAGTGGCCAGCTCCTTGCATATGCCGATGATAGTGATATCATTGGACGTTGTAAGCGAGATGTTACTGCTACGTTTTCTGCTATCAGAAAAGAGTCAGCGAAGGTGGGTTTGACGGTGAACGAGGATAAAACAAAGTACATATATGCTGTCCACAAACAGAGAGACGCAGCGCATTGGATACTACGTTACTGCGAACAGTTATACTTTCAAAGTTGTCAAGGAAACCACCTATCTTGGCACCGCCGCACAGTGGCGCCTTTTGCGATTTCGCGTTGCTAAAATCATAACATTAGAACGGGTAAAGATATTTGAGTAAAGTTTTTTGATTTTGGTTGGTAATTTCCGTAGATATGACATATGTGAGATTCAAGTTTGAGGCTTAGCTATAAATACTTTAAAAAAGAGGTGAAAGTCCAAATTTTGAAATTTTTGGTTTTTAGTGGTATGAATTCATAAAAAAAATTTTTTTTATAAATTTTAGTGTGCTTTATTCAATTAATAAACTTTTAATAATTTAAAATTTTTTAAATACTTTTTTAAAAAATTTTTTTTTTAATTTTTACTAATTCATTCATATGCATTTATTTTTGTATCTCTTAACATAATTTATAAACAGTCTTTCTCAAAGGCTAGAAAAGTTTTAAAAAAGGGTTACAGTAATAAATTAGGTAATTTCCTTAAAAAATCAACAACAATCTACAATTCTATAAAAATATCATCATTATTTTGGATATCTAAAACAGTACTACAGAATTTATCAGTCAGTTCTTTTCGTAATCTAACGTGCCTAAGTGATGAAATCAAAGGATCTGAAGATGCTGAAAGTATATTGAACAAGTCCTCATTCTGTCAAATACGTGAAATTTTACATGTATTGCTATATCTGTACTTCTTATAATCTTTGTTTTTAGACTCTTGGGCTTCTTCTGATAATTTTCCTACTGGTAAGGCTTGATAATTGATAATTTGTCCACTATGAGCTAAGATCTTATGGACAGAGGGTGTCAGTAATTTTTGGCTGTATTTATGTTCTAATATGTCTGCAGTTTCCTTGGTATACTTTTCAAATTTTTCTACTTTCACGGGTTCTCTACAGGATAGTACGTTTAAAATAACTTAAAATCTTTTTATCACGTCCTCATCGACTCCCGTTATTTCTGAAGTCGTTTCTGGTTTCTCAAAAAATCGCCTTGCTGTGTTTCCGTCATTTGTGTTACCAAATCCTTGCTTAGGAGTATCTACTATAATACCCAGTTTTTCTCGAAATTGATTTTGTATTATTTTTTTTCTTAACTTTTGGTTGCTTGGATTATCATCATTTCCTATGCTGTAGGCTAGTTTCAGAATAAATTCCATGGATCTTATCCTAGCATGTAATTGCGAAATGCCGTACTCATTATTGTGTTCATCGTTGGAGTTATCATTACTTCGGAAATCTTTTTGTGAACGCTTACGTATAGCACAAGATCTAGTAAATTTGGTGGCAGTTATCTCATTAAGTACTTTGCCGCGTTTTATTCGCCAAGTCGCTATCTATGTGCGAATAAAACGACAAGTTGCTTGAGAGTTGACTGGGTAGCACTGGTAGCACAAAAGTTTGATTTAGGGTCAAAAAGCTGATATCTGAAGTTAATTTGTTTTGTATGTTTTTGCTGTCTAAAAAAAATTGAATTGAATTAAAATAAAAGAAAAATAAAATGAGTGATGCACGACGAGATTTTGTAAATTCCTGGGCTATCATGTCTTCCAGTACATGCGCATATGCATTTCGCTTTTTCTTACATGTATCAATTCGTCCTTTCGCGCCAAATAGCCAAGTAGTTTTGTTTTTGTTTATGTCTTTTCGCCTCCAGACATTTCAAAAATATTCAATTCAATTCAATTCGATTCAAAAATATGTTTTTTTTCGTAAATGTCAAAATTTTTTAATTTCAAACTTCATAATTGACAGAATACAAAATCACAATAGACAAAATACAAATCGGCTGGGCAGCACTGACATTTAAGAAACTTGCTTGTATTTTAGTTGCTATGTTTACGATTTTGTTTTTGTTTTCCCATACATTTATAGTTGCTAGCTTAAGATAGCTAGCAGCAGATGGCGAATAAAACGCAGCTATTGTTAAAAATAATACGTGTCTAATTATAATTTTTTTGTCATCATTTCCTTCAAATATGGTGGGTTGAAGTTCATTTATTTGTTGTTTTATATTGCTGATGGTGCTTCTTATTTGATCTGAAGATTCTTTTGCGTACTTAAACATTATAGGTCGACAATAAAGAACTGATGATGGTCGAGGATTTTTCAAATGTTCAGCATTTTCACTCCTTATTCGAAGTGGGGCTATTGAAGCCATAAACATGTTGGCATCTGAAATATTTTGTCCATCTTCTGTAGAAATTTTTTGTTTATATACACTTTGTCCAGATGATCCATCACAGCCCCACTTTGTTAACAAAGAAATATTATCTGGGAACGATTGTATTTCATGGTTGCTTTTACTGCTCAAAATTCGCTTAGCGGTATGATCTAGTAAATCTTGGAGTCTAACTTCAGCTGACGTTTCTGTCACCGTACAGTTACCAGGAACCGCTTCCTTTTTGGCTTCTGACTCAACTTTGTAGCTGGGAAAAACATCTACGTTGTGGCTTCTTAATGAATTTCTCAAGTTGTTATATTTTTCCTTTGAAAGCCCCAAATCTAGGAAAAGTGCTAAAGCACTGGAACCGTCATATTTTATGGGATCACATTGTGAAGTAGGAATACTTTTTTTGATTCGATAGACTCTTGTTGGGCTTGCCAATAAAACTTTTTTCGTTATTTCTGCCTTTTTCATTTCATGATCTTTGTTGTACTTCATGCTGAGCACATCTGCTAAGTTCTCTTTTGAAATGTTTCCAGTGGTGACTGCTATTTTTCTCTTTTTCGTTAATTCCCCACAGTTTTCAATTTGTTTTGCTGGTGTTCCTCTGGACGCCTGTGATGTGCTAGGAATATCATCAAGTGATAGCTCAAAGTCTTTTTTAAGAAAGTCTGCTTACTTTATATAAAAATACGCTTTGGTTCTATTACATGACACCCAATATCTCTTTGTGTTGCAGTAAAAGTTTTTTAACTTTTGTGTATGCGCATCCTTAATATGTTTCGGTTATTTGTTTTTTACCGCAACCACAAATGAATCTCCATTTTCGCTGTTTGCAAATATTTCAAACAAATTTGCATAAGATATACTCATTTTCCTTGGAAACTTGCGTAGCTCGCACTTTAAATAGTCAGAAAAGACTGAGTTATTGAGGCTTAAAATTTGACTTTTATACAAATACAGGTACAAAATATTGTGTTACAAACCTCAAACATAACACTTGTTCAGGGAAAAAATTGAACTACCTAATAAGCTAAATTCCTTGTATGATATCTATCGTAATAAAACAGGTGTCTATATGTATATATGGCCTGCACTAAAGTTCACTGTTATCAGAAGTACATCAACCTGTATTCTATACAAAAAATACAGCTTTATTCTATTTGACATTACTAGATATTTTTAAATTGCATTAAAAACTTAGATATAAATATATGAGGCAAGTATTACTATTTCGCTATACAAAAGCGAATTTTCTTAAAAAGAGTGAAATTATTTGGAAAAAGTGACAAATCAAGCGTTTTGAAGGTGGGGCAAAGCCTATATTATATGGACAGAAGTTTTCTAGGCACTCTTTACATATGCATCTATTTGCGTCAAATAGTTTTGGAAATAGGAAGAATAAATTAAGAAAGGGGCGTGGTAACATATTTCGTGGTCCATATTTACAATTTTTAATTTATTTTGAGTGATGTCTATATTCGCTAAAAACATTCTATCAAATTCAGATTAACAATTTCCAAGTCAAAATATCATAGACTGAAAATCATCATCACACAACAAATTCAGTCTTATGCATATCATGTCACATAAGTAATTATAACTTCTAAATGGGCAAATATATGCAGGTAAGACCCAAATGATTTTTGTTGGCAGATATGTCAACTATAATTTCCCATTCACCAATCCTTGATTGACATTGATTTGTGGATTATAGGCCAAGGTAAATTTGAAAAACTATGCTAAAAACGAAATTTTTTAAAAAATTCATGAAAATTACTAACTAAATTTTTTTTTCTACATCTTGTAGATGTAGCTTTATTTTAAAATACCATAAATTCAGAGAGCATAATTCAAATTCCAATGTTTTTTCAAACTTTTGAAATTTTCCATTTTTAATATTGCGAAAAATGTAAAAAAATGCTATTTAAAATAGCACGAACGATATGAAACGATGAAATGAACGATTAAAAGTTATCCAACTTTGAGCACCCGTATTAACCAAAATACTTGTCATAAATCAAAAAAGTTTTCGATTTTAGAGTCTTTGGTCAATTATCTGTCATATAAAAAAAAAGTTTCGAAAATCAGAAATCGAAAATTTGATTTTAGCAATCACTTTTTGAAAAAAGAGCCACTGTGCGCCGTTAACACTCAAAACTTTGTCATCCTGGAGATAAAGCGAAGACTCACTCTTCCTTATACAGTACCGCTCAAATGCTTTGCAACTGAAACTAGTTTTGAAGAAATATCAAACCATTTCAGCGAAACAATAACTTTGAGTTTAATTTTATGTTACTTTTATTAACTTCAGTTATTGCCGATTTTTTAACAAAAACAAAAATGTTATTCCGTTAGCTAACAACAAAAAAAATCTAAGGTAAACAAAGAAAGCGAAAATTCAAGCGCTCAAAACATGCGCAACTCAGCACAATACAAAGAAAAATGCATAGCCAGTCCAATTTTTGGTTCCGTAACCGTTGTTTCTGATGAATGCATGGCATCTTCTGCACTTAAATATTTGCTTATTAATAAGGTAAAATATGCATTTGAGCGGTACTGTAGGTGTTACTATGATCTCAGAAAGCAATTGAGCAGTAGACAAAACTGACACTTTGCAAGACACTCATTTTATCCGTGCTACGCTACGGCGCAAAAGCATGGGTTGGTTCGCAGACTGATGCAGCCACGCTTTGGGTGTTTGAGAGAAAAATTCTTCGCAAAATCTTCGGTCCTGTTCGCGTTGGCGGCGACTACCGTATTCAAATGAGCCACGAACTGTACGAGCTCTACGCTGACATTGACAACGTCTGCGCTGGCTGGAACATGTTGTGCGTATGGACGAAGAAGCTTCGGCGAAAAAGGTGTTTGATGTGGAGGCCGCTGGGTGACAACGAAGAAATAGACCGTGCCTCCGATGGAAAGATCTGTCCGAGGAAACTCTCGGTGTGACTGATTGGAGAAAGCGCGCGCGAAGTAGAGATGCCTGGAGAGAGATTTTGAGGTCGGCCGTAGCCCGGTAACGAGTTGTTATGACCACCCAAGTAATGAAGTGAGTATTTCATTTTGATCCTTGCGATAATAAACAGAAGAAATAAGTTATTTAAAAAAAAGTCATTCCATATGAAAACGTCTAATCGGTAAAGCTAGCTTAGCTTAGATTTTGTTCAAACTTTGCGAGAATCTTCGACAGGGTTCCTAGAAAGGAAATCCAAGGGCTTGTAATCGCACTAGGCGATCGGTGCTTTTTGCGTGGGCATTATGAACAGCGGCAGCACGAGCTGGTGTGCCGATGCTAGCAGTTCGGTAATTTGGGATGGGATCGCTGCTGCCCATAATGCGCCTTCACCGTACAAATTTGTACTCGTGCTTGGGTTGCTGAGCTCTTCAGCAAATGAAACGGAAAGTATTTGAAAATGTTTGTTTTTGAATCCGAAAAAAAATGTACGCGTTACCACAAAAAAAAAAAAGTTTAAGTCTGCAATAAAAAATCAAATCTCTAAAATTTACGGGCCTCCCTAAAATTCCCTAGTGGCTGAACCACCGAGCCTGGTGTTCTGCTCGGGCCATTCTAACCCACCCTACCGTATGAACCTTCTGGGCGATTTTTAAGGTCCACCCTACCGTGTGGACCTGCTGGGCGATTTTTAAGGTCCACCCTAATCAGAATTCGGTTCTACATGGGGCCTACCAGTGCCGAATTTCCTTTTCAAAAATAAAAAGAAATAGTTTTCATTTTTTTTTTTCATTTTCTATTTTTCATTTGCATATACATATATATATAGTTGTTAATAAGTAATTATTATTGAATATAATTCTATTTAGAGGTTTAAATATAAATAAAATTAAGCAATTGCCTGTGTGTTTATATAGTATATATATAAATACATATTAAAATTTAAAAATATGCAAAACCATTTTTAATTTAATAGTGTAATGCAAATAGTACAAACATTTCTAAATACAATCAAGTTTTTTTTTTTTGTTCAACTTCAATGAAACAATCAATCTATTAAGCTTAGTAATCAATAAAAAAAAAACTTATCAAGTAGAAAAAACGAGAACGCTTGAGTTATGCCGCTTTTACGTGTCTTATTTATTTATAAACGCTATTAATCAAATCAAATTTATTTTAACATTTAATTGTATTTTTATTTAGGACTGACTGTTTTTACCATAACATTAACTTTAAAATTTCACATCACTTTTTGATCTTATTATTCTGACTGACTGACTGACTGACCGTAGTATGGTGGTGGATTAATTATTTTTTTATTTATTTGATTTACCTACAGACTGCAATGTGTGGATGAATTGAATGGCCCAGGTTGTTGCTTGTTGTGTTGGGTTGAGTGGTGTGGTCATCTTTGTGGTTGTTCGTTGTTACTGCTGTCGTATTGTAGATGTTGTTGTTTGGTGTTTTCAAAGTTGTTAATTCTATTGTTGTTTTGTTATTCTGGTATTTACGGTTTAAATTATGTTGGTTGGTGTTTTATTTTAGTTTACTTTTAAGTGGATTAGTTGTCATCCAATTGTTCTATGTTAGAGATTTTGTGTTGGTAAAGTTGTTTTGTTTTGTTTTTGTCATTTTCTTTTAGTTGCATGTGTATCTGTTTCTTTTACTCTTTTTTTTTCAATGTCACAAATTTCTATTCTGCTCTCATAAATTCTGTCTCTTTCAATATGCTGTGCTTTTGTTTTACTTATTTTTATGGAGCCCTAGCGCTTTCGCGAATTGCTTAGACGGACTAAAATGCACTATATTTTTAATTTTTAAATTTCTTTTTTAGTTGTTTAAAACAGAATACGATGAATTTTTATTATAAAAATTTATGAAAAGCAAAATTACAACGTGATTGTTTTTCTTTCGGTTCTTGCACTTGCTCATCAGAATTTAACTTTAACCTTATGATCAATAGAATTTCATTAGGTTACCGATACCGTATACAAAACTTACTTTTTTGTTTTTTTCTTTGAAACCGTATTGAATTTTGAATGTTATTTTTAATATTCTTTAGCAAAAATTTACGTCGCTACGACCGCACAAAAAATATTCAACAAATAACTCCGGTAGCTCAATCCACGGCACCAAAAAAATGTCTCTTAAACCGCGGCACGTCCGCACTCTACAATAGCCAAAATCAACTCCACTCCCGTTTGAGTTTTCGTCTCTGTCTTGTTCCTCGTTTGTGCAGAGTTTTATTGTCCGACGCGCAAATGAACGATTTCATTGGCGGATGCAGCGCGCGCAAGGAAAAGTCTAGAACATCATGCGCGATAACGCGATTTTTGAAATTCTGATGTCATTGTTGACATTGTTGGCTAGACTTTTTCCCTGCAACGCCTGTCACCACCAGATGGCAAAAAAAATTGAGTCAAAGAAATCGCCAATTCACACTCGTCGGAACTGGTGCCATTACAGGCTTTTAATTTTTGGATGCGTCAGTCCACGCCAGGCCGAATTGAAGCATATGTAAAACGTAATTTTTAGGCTTCAATATTTTTAGCTGTAAAAATTTTTCTGTTTAAGATATAGACAAACTTGAGATGGCATCTTAAAGTTAAGAGATGGTAGTATTTGTGCAATGAATATAAATTCATACAATCAGTATACGCGAAAATTACACGGTGCTGAAAATACATGTATTTTGATGATTTTTCGTGATTTTTAACTGGCTCCAGTGTCGCGACTGTTGGATACAAATCATTAATATTTCTTATAGATCAAGTAAACATATCGGGTAAGAAACAAAATTTACAACCAACTCCTTCGGCCCACTTTTTATAAGAAAATCTGTGCTTGAAATTTCGAACTTTTGAAAAAATGCATTTTTTAGGCCATTATATCGGCGTGTGGACCACGAGTTAAAAATATGAAAGTTACAGGATATTTAGTTTTAACCTTGAACTTCAAAAGCCTGAAATCTCGTTAGCCGGTTTCCATCGTTTCCACGTGTTCAGGTGGCTTAAAAGAAGCACAAAAAAAAAAAAAAAAATTAGAATGAGTTTTTTGTTTGAATTTCGTACCCAAACACCAATGGTACAAATGAGATGAAAAAAACAATAATTGAGGAGTGTTAAAACAGAACGGCAGTTGCAAAAATTTTAAGAAATCGCGAAAAAAGTGCTTATGTCTCTGAACTAATTATTCACTTTGTCATCAAAAAAGTACCTTTTCAAAGTGTCTGATATAGAAATTATTTGAACGTTAGTGTAATGTTCTGTTCGCCCACTCTTCAATTATAACACAGAATTCAAGTTATGAAATTATTAATATTAAAATATTATTTTTTACTGGGTTTTGTAACATTAACAATTTCAAAATTATCGGGAGCTGAATACTTCCGTGCTTTTAATTGATAGTGAGAGAAAGGAACATAACTATGGTACTGTCTCGTATTTTTGATGGTATCCACATTTGTAAATCTTTCCGATAAAAAAGTTTGAGCAGCTTCAATATATAGATTCGATACAAAAAAGAATTGTATACCACGAATTTGAAAAGAACAAAAATCGAACATTGCTTTTGAAGTAATATTTGATGAAGCTAGCTTTTTTCACGGTACTTTTGATTGTACCTCCTGCACCCAACGCCGTGTTTAAGCATAGGCTGCAGCCTAAGGCCCTACGCCACAAGGGGGCCCGCGCCACAAAAAAAATTTTTCAAAAATTTTTAATTGAATACAAAAAGCTGCATCGATTTCTCGCAAAATGCTTTAATTCGGCCTGGCGGGGACTGACGCATCCAAAAATTAAAAGCCCTTGGACTTCCTTTCTTGGAACCCTAACGAAGAATCTTGCAAAGTTTGAGCAAAATTCAAAGTAGTGCAGCAACGAAATTTCCATTTTTTAGACGTTTTCATCTGGAATGACTCAAAATGCAAATAATTTCCAAATAGTGATAGCATAAAATCAGAATATAAAAACCTTTGCAAAGAAATATCTATTAAAACTTCAACTTTCAAAAATGATTTCTATGTAAATGAATTTGATAAGGTCAAGGGAAACATTAAAAAGGAATAGAATCTACACGGCAAAAAGTTTGAGTATAAAGTATAAACTTATTTAAACTATTTGATTTTATAAACTTATGCATTCGATTTTTTCTATGAAATTTATATAATTTTTCTTTATAAAACTATTCTAAACCAAAATATAATATAATTTAAACCAAATTACCTATTTATAGGAAATTTGATAACAAATTGATATGATTTTTATACAAAAGCTCATATAACGTTTATCTAAACAAGAAGCATAGAAAAATTTAATACAAATTTTGTATAAGCTTTATATAAGAAAAACATTTCAAAAGTGAAAGATCTTTGAAATATATGACTGTTTGACGTCATATGAAAAATTTTGACTAGCAAAATTAAATTCAAATAAAAATTTAAATCTCGTCTTGCCATAATAATAATTAAAGTGAAAAGTGTTAAAATTATAAACTTAGTAGTGTTTTTATTGAAAAAAAAAAAAAAAAAAGATAAGAAGGTAAGAAGGTAAGATCAAGTGAGAAAAAAGGTAAACTTATAACCTAAAAATAACTTTTAAAAAAGTCAATTGTTCAGCTACATACAAGAACTCTAAAATACTATGGATATGCCAACTTCAATAATAATACCAATTGTGTGTGATGGGAAACGTTCCAGGAGTGTCAAAATTAAGACTTAATCAGACTTGGAGGGATTCACATTCACCGATTTTGTACAATCAGGTAATAAATTCTAGCATTAAATACAGTATTGTTGTTTTAAAAACAATAATGTTTAGCTAAAACAATTTTCTTATTTTAAGTTTTATGAAATGTTAAAACAATAAAATATACGTGCTTAGAAGTATTACTTAATTATTAATGCATACAATTTATGTAAGACTTTATAAAAATGTAAATTTTCTTTATCTATTAAAATAAAAAAATACATTTGTATAATTAACATAAATAAAAGATAAATATTTTTTTATATATTGGAACTTACATATACAACGTAAGTACAAATATCATTTATTCTAATAGCCAAATATTTATTCCAAAATAATATAAATTTGGTTAATATGCGCTCATTATAAATTTTATATAAAAATAGTTTAAAATATTTTTATATAAGCTTTATATGAAATTTATATTAATATTCGTTTAAAAGACTTTTATTCATTTATACTATTAAATTAAAACTAAAATGGTTTAAATGGTTTTAATAAATTGGTTTGTATGAAATATATATATGAATGAAAGTTATGGTATAGATTTTAAACCAAATTTGGTGTGGATCCATATGTATTCCAATTTGGTTTAATTTTTATACTGAAACTTTTTAGCGTGTAGTGAACAATATTATTAATAAAACAAACCGAAATAATCTCGTTCATGACATACACGATTTAATGATTACTTTGCTAGTATCGGGAGAGATGTAATTGCAAATAATGGTTTGCATAATTTGTCATGCAATTGCTTAGATAGAGAAGAATTGATTTCACAAAGCTTGTTTTGTAAGCCAATATCTTCATTAGAGGTACTCAAGGAAGTTTATTCTAGTGCTTTTATTAAAAAAGTAGTTTTTAACGTAGCTGACGTTTTATGTCACTTATTTAACAAAAGCATCGATTCAGGTATTTTTCCTGATGATCTAAAAAGAGTTGAAATAATTCCTTTGTTTAAGAAAGGGAACAAATATATATATGGAACGTTCCATGTCAACCCGGACAGTGGTCTGCCCGAAATTGAGCGCAGCGGAAAAACGTTTTTAAGGTGTCAAAATGTTCGTAAGCTCAAGAGCTATCATATGAGAACGGATGTTTTCGAATTTTTAACAAAATAGCGACCATAAAATGACGCCTACATATAAGTAGATATCTATGTATAAATAGGCAGTTAGTAAAGGGTATTTTTGGATTACGTTTTTTTTAATTACAATTACAAGTTATCATTCACTTGTAATTGAAAATAGAAATTAAAAGTAATTGAAGTTATTTCAATTACACCAATTTCATTTACATGTAATTTAAGATTTCAATTACATGTAATTTTAATTACTTTTGTAATTGGACTAGTAATCCATGAAAATGTAATCCCTTAGAGAATTGCAATCCATTACTTTTGTCAAGTAATTTGAAACGAATATGTAATTGATTACTCATTTTTCTGCAATTACATTTATTAAAATTTGAAACAACATTTTTTTTTTGAAGCGATAAAATTTTATAAAATTCACAAAAAATATCTATGATATTGGATATGATTTATATGGGGATATAAGACAAGAACTTTCGCGTGACTAACTCATTGAGTCAATGACGTCGACCTCAGATTCTTCAAGCTATCGTAAAGAAGATTTGGTTTGTGGGCTCATCTTATAACATAGAGGTGCATACAAACATTAATATGTATTTATATGAATGTAATTCATATTTGCATTTTGTAATTGATTACTTGAAATATTCATTACAAATTTCGTTCAATTACTTTGCTTTTCAATTACATATTTTGGATTACAGTAATTTTCATCGAAAATATTTCAATTACAATTACAAGTAATTGAAAATACGTACACTTTCAATTACATGTTAATGTAATTGAAACATTTCATTTACAAAATTACAAGTAATTGTAATTGCATGTGTAATTAATTACCAAATGCCCAAATCTGTTAGTAAACAGTCATATTCATAATCGCTTGATTTTTTTTGGTAGGAAAGGCTGTGAAGAGAGGGAGTGCAGTGTATACTTTTTTGCAATAGTAGGTGGTGTTACGCCCCTAATGGGAAAAACGTTGCCACGGCTAAAAATGGTCCGATTTTAATAAAATTTGGTTTGAAAATGAACTGAACAATAAGAAACGTAATTAGAAGCTCTGGGTTCTTAAATGAGGCATGACACCGCTCTTAAGGGGGGGGGGGGTTGGGTTTCGCCAAGTTTTGTTTTTCCATATTTTTTTTGTTGTTTTATTTAATAGTATGTGACGAACCTTCTGGCCGGGGTTTTGGCTCGCCGGTGTCCAAGGTTCGGCTACAGACAATTTGTATTCGCAGGTTGGCTAATATTTCTTTCTTTTATTAAAGAAAACGCGAGCGGAGTTTTTTCCAATTTTTAATTAATTTTTATTTCTTATCAATTCAATTTTACTTTTAATTAGCTAAGAAAGAAACGGATTAAATTTTCAGTAAATAATAAAAATACTTATGCTACTCTAGCGCTGCGAAATGTTTCTGTTACGCCTCTGGCATCAACCGGGGATTCTCCTTTCTCCTCACTCATGCGCCTGACTTGACTTCTGCTGGCATCTAGTCTTTATTATCACTTCGTTCTAGCGCATGAGTACCTCGGGAAAACCCAAAAACATACTCATGCGTTTGGATCTAACTTTACCCCTTACGCGAACTCCTAGCCTTGAAAATAACGCTTCGGTAGGGCGATGATGCCGAGCTCTCGCAATCAAATACCTCGGGGAGACCCGAAAGCGTATTTGTTTGGTTGAACGCGTCAGCAACCGCCAGACTAAAAAACTAAACTCTGCCGCTGTGGCCGATGTTGAGTTCTCGCAACTAAGTACCTCGGGGAAACCCAAAAGCGCACTTATTTGGTTGAACACGTCGCCGACCGCCTAAACAAAAAAACTACTCTCCGCCGCTGTGACCGATGCTGAGCTCTCGCAACTAAGTACCTCGGGAAAACCCAAAAGCGTACTTATTTGGTTGAACACGACGCCGACCGCCTAAAATAAAAAAACTACTCCCCGCCGCTGTGACCGATGCTGAGCTCTCGCAACTAAGTACCTCGGGAAAACCCAAAAGCGCACTTATTTGGTTGAACACGACGCCGACCGCCTAAACAAAAAAACTACTCTCCGCCGCTGTGACCGATGCTGAGCTCTTGCAACCAAGTACCTCGGGAAAACCCAAAAGCGCACTTAATTGGTTGACCACGCCACCGACAGCCAAATAAACTAATCTCTGTCGCTGTGACCGATGCTGAATCTGTCGCGTTCTAGCGCATGAGCATCTCGGGAAAACCCAAATACACGCTCATGCGGTCGAACCTAACCACAACCCCCCGCACGCGATTCCTACGCTATGCTATCGGCTTGACGATTGCTCGGAGTTCTTACTCACAAGTACTTCGGGAAAACCCAAAACCGCACTTGTGTGTTCGAATGCGCGACTACCGTCAAGCTAGCTCACTGCTGGAAAGAGAATTTGATTAGTTATTATATATTACCACTGTAGGCTGCGAACTGCGACTGCTGGCTCTGGTGGTCCCCAGTTGAATGAATAAAATTGTGATCGGCATCCAACACCCAACCTCTTGCTGGTGTCGATTACATCAGCTGGTTCTTTTTATCTGTCACAACAGCTGTTTTGGTTGGTGGTGCCAGATAGTTTGATACTTAACCTAGTGTCTTAACTACTAATTTACGCCCCTATGCCAACTTCAATAACGAGTTGTTCACATGCGCGTTTGCTTATGATTACTTAAAATATATTGTATAAAATTCATTTAGTTAAATTCACTTGTAACTTACAATAATTGCAAATAAATAGGGATTTTCACCAATAAGTAATAAAAATAAGAAAAATGTAACGTAAGTCTGAGTATAATGTGATGCGGCGACGCGTCAGTCACCCGCCTTGATGCCTTTGTTTTGAGGAAGAAAACGAGTGCCGACTTTCTTCCTCACAAGTATTACTTTTTAAAAGTATCCAGTTGAAATTTGAGGTCGATTGGAGTAAAACTGACGAAGATACAGTGTCTTGAGTTTCGATGATTTTGTGGAAGTATATGAAAAAACAGACAGTGGTAAAACTTTAAACGTGATTTTCTCGAAACTAACTTTTCAAAGTCGGTGGACACTTTTTCTCAAAAACTACTACATAGACCGATTTTCTTGAAATTTGACACACTTTTTTAATACATATAAAGCCAGGTAATGACGAGGGGTTTTTTTTTCATTACAACCAGTTCTGCAATAATAAATATACTGATTTTTGCCTTTTTTTTAGAAAAAATTTGTTTTTTGGCTTAAAAATTATGCCAAAATCTTAAAAATCGTCAAAGAAAAAAAAAAAACCTTCGTCAATACCTTGAAAAACTTATAAGCTAAAGAAAGTTTTTTTTTTTTTTTCAGATGATAACGAGATGAGATATCTTGTCCACCGCAAACCACCTTTTTTTTAGGCGTCTGCGGTAATTTGCTGCCAATGGCTTATTTTGCAATATTTTTTAATTAAATTTTCACAGAATACTCTTTAAATATTGTACTTTTATATGCTTTTTAAATAAATAAATGTACTTTTACCATATCACTAAAAAACATTTTTAAACTTATGCCTAAAATGTAGCGTCAAAACCCTACCCCCTCCTTAATGAGAAAAAACGCTGTTTCGACTGAGCCTCTTCATCAATTTTGATGAAATTTGGTATGAAGATAGATTGAATACTGAGTAAAGATATTTGTTTTGAGTAGGCGGTGCCACGTTTCTAATAAGAAAAAATGGATTTCTCTGTTAAGCTAATGAACCTATTTTGATGAAATTTGGTTAGGGTCTACTTGGCCCCTTAATTTAGTTGTGTCAACATATTTGTCTATTGGAGGCATGTCACCGTCCTATTTAAAAGAAAAACTTAATACCAAGACATAAAGTAACATAATAAACCTATATGAATAACTTAAGTTTTTAGGTAAATCTATTGCATTTGCAGACGATATGGCGTGCATCTTTTCTTGCAATTCTTCTTTTAAGTTAGTTCTAGAGATCAATCACGATTTAGAAGTACTAAGACATTGGAGTGGTATCCGCTAAGGTGATAGTTGACTAACAACAAGCGCCCTTTTGCTCTCTGTAAGTGTGCGTCCACAGTGCGCGCTCAAAGCGGAGCCGAGCGCAAAGCTGATTTTTCATGCGAGAAGCGGAAATTTGGGTTGCCACAGTGAATGCGAGAATCGGCGCTGAAATTCTGCATGTCGTTCGTATTTTCATGTTCGTATTTGCTGTTCGTATTTACTTCATTCATTCATTTGTGTTTATTGAAGTAAAAAACAATGGATTCGTCTGATGAAGAGTATTTTGTTTCTCCGATTGTCATGGACTATTTTTAAACTTTTTAAATCATAAACGTAAAATGGAACGAATTTGGTGATTTTCATCATTTATATGAAGTTTTGAGGATATACCCAGAAAAATTTTTTGAATATACCTTAATGAGCATCGAAACTTTTGACTACATTCTCAAAAAAAATTTCGCAACATATTGATAAAAAATGGACTAATTTTATAAAAATACCCATAACTCCTTATGAACGACTACTTGTTACTCTCTACTTATACATTCATTTCTGTTGAAATTGACTTCCATAAGTTTTCTACAAAATTCTACTAAAAATACCCATAACTCCTTGTGAACCACTAATTGTTACTCTCTACTTGGTACATTCATTTCTGTTAAAATTGACTTCCATAAGTTTTCTACTAAATTTCTGTTATTATAACATTTATTTTTTTTGTTCCATAGAGCAGAATGAGAAAAAATTTTACTAATCAATAATTCACAGTCCATTTTATTTTTTTATTTACGAATAATGAAAAACAATAACTACGAACAAAACACAAATTCACTTGGAAAAAGCAACTACAACACCTGTAATGCGAGTCGGCGCTGAAAAACACTTCAAAACTGTTTTCTCGCATTTAATCCGCTTTGCGCTCGGATCGGCTCGGCTTTCACTGTGGCCACCATGCGCTATTTCGTATGAAATTGTATGCAGCCAGTTTTCTCGCATTGCTTCTCGCATTGATCAGCTTTGCGCTCGGCTCCGCTTTGAGCGCGCACTGTGGACGCACACTAAGGTGATTGTCAACTTGATTATCGCTTGCTTTTATGTGATAGCTATTTAGGTGTCGTTTTCAAAAACGACAATCAAAAAACCGACAGTCGACTATCACCTTAGCGGATACCACACCTGGTTTACCATCCATTAGCTAATACTTAGTCACAAAACTAAAATAATGGTCTATAATGTGGCAGGTAAGCTCAACTGAGTGACTTTACTTTTCGCAGTGCAAATTGTCAAAAGTATTTCATTTGTAAGGAAACTTGTTTTTCCACAAATTCATTGCACGGTTTTGTTGATTCCTGTTCCGCAAATTGTTTTCGTATTGATTGTGTTAAATCATACAAATAGCTTGGCTTATCACTTGACTGGAAAATTAACTGGTTTGATCACACAGCTCTACTAAAAAATATTTTTGACAGTACTAAGACAACTATACCATTGCTATGTTGCTATTTAAAAGTACTTACCTCTATTTATTTTCGTATTTTTCATTCAAAGTTGGAATATGGATTTTCATTTTGGGGTTGTATGCATAATAATAAAATTGGTCCACTTCTTACTGTGCAAAACACGCTATTCGAATTATAAGTAAACAATGCCACTTTTTAAGAGATTGAACATTTTACGTTTAAAGCATTTTATTATTTTACACGGAGGATAATTTCTAAATCAATCCATTTAGTTTCTCAAATTAAGAAAATCCAAAAACAAACAAATTGGTTTTAACTTAATCTTGTTCTAATCGTATTGATTAATTTTTATTTAGATTTAGATACGCTTTTTTGATACACATGAGTAAATTGCACTTTGCAGCTACTTAAACTATGCGCGTCACTTGAATGAGGCCATATATTTTTTGTTGGATTTCTTCTGATTTTTGTTCTTGTGGATGTTTTGAACATATTTATACCCTAAGCCGAGGGTATATTCACTTTGTTTCCCCGTTTGTAACACATAGAAGGAGCGTGGCAGGTATGGAAAAGTAATGAAATGAAACTTTCACACACAGATCACACCTTCTTGCAGTCATCTTGCTATTGAAAATGGGCGAAAACGGTTAACGGACTCGCCTACTGCCCGTACTCTTTGCCAATTTTAAAAAAAGAACCAGCGATTTTGATGAAACTTGGTGATTTGGTGCACATGTGAACCAAATTAGGATTAGGCTGGGTTTCAAGTTTCCAAAGGATCATACAGGGACGTGGCATAGCCCTAAATTTTATCATATATACTACCATCTATTGTAAGCCGTTTAAGGTATTGCGATGAAATGTGGTAAACGGATACATATCAAATATATCTTGAATTGTGATAAAAGTGGGCGAAATCGAAAAAGTAGGCGAATCCGAAAAAAGTGGACGTGGCACTTTTCAAACGTTAAAAATTTTGATTCAGTATGTCTCAAAATTGGCACAAATGATTTTCATAAAAATTTTGGAGATGATGCCGCTGAAAGCAGTCATCAATACAAGCACAGCCACTTTACTGAAGCAACTCGTTGAAGGGCGTGACACCGCCCACAATATTTATATACGTTATATTAAGAGAACTAAAAACGTAATCGTCATGAAATTTAATGAGGTAGATATCCTTGCTATGAGGCCTTTATTGCGAAACTTTAGTCCAATAGTACCTGTGAGCGTGGCACCTCCCATATAAGCAAAAACCCTTTACTGTTATAGATAGTGTGCTATGAGAGTAATCTTCATAAAATTTGGTGTATAGATGTCAGTTACTATAAGCTTTAATATAAATGAATTTTGACGGGATTGCATCAGTGGGCGTGGCACCTCCCATATTAACAAAAACTTGTAAAAATTGTTTTAAGTGAACTATTGCAGCAATTGCTATGAAATTTAATGTAAGTGGTTCAGTTCCGATAGAGTATATATTTATAATCAAAAGTTTCTGAAATAGCACCTCCCATACCACCAGTGAAACAGTGAAATGAGAAGGTAGCGCCGCGTATTTGCACCGCAATAAAAAATTGTTTTAACTAGTATAAGTGGCTATTTGAATAATTATTTTTGGTTAAAAAATTACATAAACATTCACTTTATAAACTTTTGCTGTTTTTGCTATAGTCACTGAAGTTTTTTTACATAAAAGCATAAAATAAATAAAAACCTAATAAACTTTTTACATATACATACATATTAATCATGTCAAAATTAAATGAAGAACAAGTTCGTAAGCTACGCTCTGCTGGTAATGCAACTCCAGTGCAAACAATGACACTGTCTAAACTGTGGGAGAAGTTCGAAGCGAGAATAAATACACTTGGGGAAAAAATTACCGACTCGGTAGCATCGCATATCTCACAAGAATTAAAGGCTGTGCATGAAAGTTTTACTAAGCGCTTGGCTGAAATAGAAAATGATTTTGATAATAAAATCAAATCATTGGAAGAAAAAGCTTATCTTGGCCAAGAAAATCCGTCAAGTAACGCAAAACTGAATGAGCAAATAAATTATCTGTCGAGAAAAACTATTGATGGGGATGTTGTACTACATGGAATACCATTTAAAGCAGACGAAAACTTAAAAGATATATTTAAGCGGTTTTGTTCAAAAAGTATATATAATGGAAGAGAGAGATTCGCGCTCACAACAGACTCATGTTGCTGGCTAACTCGTCCGGAGTTAAGGACCGTATACATTTGTAGTTTCAGAACCGACGCAGCTGCGTTTTTGAGCAGCATCAAATATTCTGCGAAACTGAAATAGGAATGAAACGAAATTTCTTATTGCTGTTTCTTTTCGTTTTTCTTCAATTTCTGATTTCTAATTTTGTTTTGATTCGGCTAATTTCTTATTTTGTCTTCTCATATGAAAATATGACTGATTTGTTCTTATTGCTATTTCACACATATGCGTTTCTTTCCTTTTGTTTACCTTTTTGTTTTCCTAAGCTAACATTAAAACAAATTTTTCAATTGAATTAATATACATACATGCAATATCCTTTTATTTTGCTTGGTTTTCTTATGTAGTTTTTTTTATGTTAATTGATACAATTAAACATAATAATAACTAAATGAATAATATGAAAACATTAAAAATCTCAATAACAGAAGAAGAATTTTCACATTTAGCATTATGCATGCACTTGTTTTGGTTTTGTTTACCTTTTTTGTTTGCATGTGAATGAAAATCATCCCTTATTTGTTGGGATCGTAAGTAATATGATCAATAGCGAAGTCATCTGATTTCGCAACAAGTTTAAGTTAAATAATTATTAAAATTATAAAAAAAATGGTTCAAAAATAAATTTAAGATTTTATATTTAAACATTAAAAATAAGCTGAAAATAGTAGTATAATGACAATGTTGAAACAAAAATTTGAATTGTTATTTTGAGAAAAAAATTCTCCTCGTCATTTCTTTCTTATAGTACAGGGTGTTTTTTTTAGAGGTATAGAGCTTCGAATTGAAATAAAACACAAGAAAATCATTTTAATGTCCATCAATTTGGCTTTATTGGAAGGATAATTTTATGCCATTAATGTTTAAATATGATTTCGGGCATGTGGCCGCCGCGGCTGGCTCGAATAAAGCCAATTCTCCAGGTCCAATTTTGAACCACTTTTTCGAGCATATGGGGCCGTATGTCGGCAATAACGCCACGAATGTTGGCTTCCAAGTCCCCTAACGTTTCTGGTTTGTTGGCGTAGACGCGACTTCACATATCCCCAAAGAAAATAATCCAATGGTGTCAAATCACACGATCTTGGTGGCCAATTGACAGGTCCATTCCGCGAAATTATGCGCTCATCGAATGTTTCCTTCAATAAATTGATTGTGACGTGCGCTGTGTGGCATGTAGCGCCGTCTTGTTGGAACCACAACTCATCCACATTCATGCCATCCAATTCGGGAACAAAATAGTCGGTTATCATGGCTCTATACCGGTCTCCATTAACGGTAACTGACTCTCCAGCATTATTTCGGAAGAAGTATGGCCCAATGACTCCACCAGCCCATAGAGCACACCAAACAGTCAGTTTTTGTGGATGTAATGGCGTCTCAAGGGTCTCATGTGGATTCTCTTCACTCCAAATGCGGCAATTTTGCTTGTTGACGTAGCCATTCAACCAAAAATGAGCCTCATCACTGAACAAAATTTTGCGATGAAAATCAGCATCGAGATCAATCTCATTTTCGGCCCATACACCAAAATCACGACGCATTGCATGGTCTCGCGGCTTTAATTCTTGAACAAGCTGGATCTTGTAAGGTCGCAAGCCAAGATCTTTGCGCAAAATCTTCCATAAAGTTGATGGACAAAGCTCCAATTGCTGTGCACGGTGGCGAATCGATTCATTCGGGTCCTCTTCAACATTTTGCTCTACAGCGGCAATTGTTTCTTCGGTGCGCACTGTTCGACGTCTCTGCGGATGCGTATTTTTTTTTTTTTTCGCGAACTGAACCATTATTTTCGAAATAAATTTGCACGATTTGCAAGCGTTGTACTTTTGTCAACCTGTTCACGATGAAATGGCAAACCAAACTGAACATAAATGACATTAGAGTTGCCAGATTTGACCATAAAATTCCAGTTTTATCTCTATTCGAAAAACAAACCTCTAAAAGAAACACCCAGTAGTACAAATGCAAATTAAAATTTTAAGCGAAAGAAAAGGTGGAGTTTTTCAGAAAATTAGCTTTACTTTTTTCTCATAAAAAAATGTATAACTCTGTCAAAGAATAAGAAGTTCTATTCGAATCAAAAGACAAAAGTAAATTATTTTGATTATTATTTAGCGGCATTTTCATCCAAATATATATTTTTTGTTGTTGGCGTTACTAATGCGAAAGCAAGAGAATTCCCACGCACGAACGAATTTTCTTAGCATTGAGAAATGCTATTCTTGTGACAATATATATACTTTTTGGTGTAGTTATGTTGTTTACATACGTACGTACGTTGAGGGCTTCAAACTTGTTTTTTTTTTTTATTTTTTGCTCTCAATCGTAATATTAAGTTTTGTTTTTATAAGCAATTTTTTCTGTATGCTTTTTTTTTTTTTTCTTTTATTGTGTTGCTCTTACTTTTGATAACGTACATTAATTCTTTTACTAATGATCAAACTTATGGTTTCTTTTGCAAAACATTGTTTATTTTTTTTTTTTTTACTTAGTTATAATTTCAATTTGAAAAGCTTAAATTTGTCGTTTAAAACTACATATACAACTGTAACTGAGGTGATACACTAAGCAGTTACTTGCTTTCGCTAAGGCATTGAATGTTACTACGTCTGTGGTGTGTGAGGTGAGTGGCATATCTTTGGATTTCATCAAGTGGACTGGTGCTCCGTAAATAAAAGAAGTACCACTTCGTGCCTACAAGACAGACCTGTCATATTTAACCAAAAGTACAATCAAAACAAAAAAAGAAATAAATAAAAACAACGACAGACAGCAAAAACTTTATTATCGACACAGATCGTGTGACAGGAGATACGTAAGCAAAGCTTTTATCACAGACAAGAACCATCGTCACATAGGGTGATTAATAATCAAAGTCTGAATAATTAAAACAGATCATTTATTTTTACTGCAACAGGGTGATCAAAATAAACTAGTTTTTACACTTTATCAGAAAAAAACCTTAAAGTATGCAACGTACACCAACAAAAACAACTCCAAAAAATTCCGCAGTACAAAAAGAAGCTAAAATGGCAAATAATACACCTTTTTCAAGAACTTTTCAAGATACAAGTAATGCTACTCCAAAAAGGGCTCTGGCTGACATTTCAGCCGACTTGACAGTTACTCATGACATACATAAACAAAAAGTTGGTGAGATGAGTGTCTCTGATTTGATGAAAATCTTTGAGGCCTCTAACAGCATGATCATGCAAAAGCTAAATGGGTTGTCTGAAAACATGAGTGAACTTAAGCAACAAAACAAAAAGCTGGAACAAGAAATTAATATTCTAAAATCTGAAAGGGATTTCGACCGTAAGCGCATCACATTGCTAGAAAACCAGCTAAAATGTAAAAATTTAATTTTTAAGGGGCTCGAAATAAATAAAAAGCCACTCATCGAAGTCGAAAAAATTTGCCGTGAGAAACTTCAACTGCCATCAAATATAATAATAAAATCAGCTAGAAAAATTTACACCCGAAACTTAAAAATGGCAGTAGTAGCCGAATTTGAGTCAGAAGCCAGCGCCCACATGGTGCTTCAAAACACCTCAAAACTAGTTGGGTCGGGAATTTATATTAACAAAGATCTCAGTACAGACCACCTCCAGAAAAAGCAACGATGCTTAGGTTCCGTAATCACCTAAATTCAATAAGCTCCCCTCACAAAATAACCATGAGGGATGACAGGCTCAAAATCGCTGGTAAATGGTTCTAGTGGAATCAAGAAAACAAGTTAATGTGTGGTGAACAAAACACTGAAGGCATCCTTAATACGCTCTACGACAAAGGATACAAAATATCTCAACTGACTACAATACTCTGCACGAAATGCTAAAAAACTATAAATTGTATCTAATTTAAATAATTTTGTAAAAGAATATGTAAGTTCATCCAAAAACATTCAGCATTCAAATATCTACATTAACTTAAATATTGTCTTCTGGAATGTCTACTGGCTCCCAAACCTATTTAACGATCCATCACTAACTAAAGCCCATATAATTGGTATCTACGAAACCTGGTCTACATCGAATTTACAAAGCAATGCTCTCCCGTGGTCAAAATACAACGCGCTGTCATCGTTTGCTACAAAGGAAAGGGCATCGGGCAGAGCCAGCGGTGGTATAATATCTTTAACTGACAAACAAATTATAGACAGCGTAGAAATAGATAAATCTAATTTATGGTTGTTTAGCATCAATACTATTAAAAATTTCAAATTTGTGCTTGGTATCCTCTATATAAAGCCTTCCTACGATATTAATACTGCATTAGAGTTACTTGAACCTCTAATGGGTGAGTTTGCTGGTATCCCAATAATAATAGGAGGTGATTTCAATGCCAGAGTAGGATCCGAAAATACTCTGGAGTTCCTCTCAGAATTAGATTCGAATCTATTATCTGAGAGAAACTCCTTAGATTTAATTCTTAATAAGCGTGGTAGAAATTTACTAGAGTTTATGGACAATTTCGGTTTTGTGCTTCTAAATGGACGCACCGTCGGAGATAACCCAAACAATTTTACTTTTTCAAACAGAAACGGTGTAAGTGTCATTGAGCTAGTGTGGATTAATGTTTCTACAATTCCTTTTGTCAAAGATCTGAAGATACTAACGTTAGCTACTGGCTCCGATCATTTTCCAGTCTCTTAATTTAGAATTCTTAACCCGAAATACTATACATGGCCAAATTAGTCAAAGGCCCGGCAAAAGTTCAACACTAAAATGAAACCTCGCAAATGCGGATGCATATTCAATACTCATGAATCAATCTCTAAATGTGGCAGCTTCTAATAAAGCATTCACTTTACTTTCGGTCGATCAGCAAAATAAATTCATTATTGACACCATAACCAAAACAGCAAAAGATTTAAATATTAAAATAAAATCAGAAAGGTCAGCATATCCTCCAAACAAACCTTGGTTCGATTCAGTATTAAAAATGGCTAAAAATGAATTGAACAAATCATTAAAAAGATGTAAGAGACTGTCCTTTGACCATGATAGTAAAACAATCTACCTAAATTTACAACAGAATTATAAAAGCCTGGTAAAATCAAAAAGAGCCCAATATGAGATAGATATTAAAAATAAGTTCTTCAATATAAAAACTGCCAAAGAGTTCTGGAGCTTAATAAAATCGTGTATGCAAAAACCATTTTTACCAAATCCAATTGCACCTAAGGTTTGGAAAAGTTTTTATGACCAAATCTTTCCGCCGCGTATTAACACTGAACTCATCCTAAGTGTTTCCAGCAACCCACTACTTGATTCCGAAATAACTTTGCAGGAAATTTGGATTGCTATTAAAAAATTAAAGAATGACAAAGCACCAGGAGCCGATCTGATTAGCGCAGAGTTCTTCAAAAATTTACCGGACCAATGGCATTCCATTCTCCACACATTCTTCAATAATATTCTTCTTAGCGGTTCTACTCTAGAAGCATGGTCGGGGTCTATCCTCGTGATGTTCCACAAAAAGGGTGATACTATGCTACCTGAAAATTATAGAGGTATTGCCTTGTGCAATAAGGTATTGCCTTGTGCAATACCATACTAAAAATTTTTACCCATATTTTATATGACCGCCTCCTTATTTGGGCTGAACGGGAAAAATTAATCCCCGAATCTCAAAACGGTTTTAGAAACAAAAGATCTTGCGTCGAACATATATTTACCCTACAAGCCGCTCTTCAAGCACACCTTCGCCAAGCTCAGCTTATGGGTTATTCATCGATTTTAGAAGAGCTTTTGACTCCATAGACCACATGTTACTTTGGCAAAAATTGTATGCATTGGGTATGAGCACCCGAATCCTTAAAATTTTAAAATCTATCTATGACCGAGCCTCTTTTACTAGCAGACTTGCTAGCGGAAATTCAGATCCAATCTCTGTCACTGAAGGTGTACTCCAAAGTGAAATTCTTAGTCCTCTTCTGTTTATTTTATTTATAGCAGATTTTGAAAAAGAACTAAGAAGAGAAAATATTGAAGGCCGAAACATAGATGGTATAAATGATATTCTTACTCTTCTCTTTGCAGATGATGCTGTAGTATTAGCGAGGTCCCCAGTAGTACTACGGAAAATTTTGCTAACCCTTGAAAACTACTGCAATAAAAACAAGCTTGTTGTCAACACTGAAAAAACTAAAATCGTTCACTTTAGAAAAGGGGGAAAAGCTACATCAGCAAATTTTACATACAACAATCAATTAATATCGATAGTTAAATCTTATTCTTATTTAGGTGTAACGGTTTCAAGTTCGTCCTTAGGTAGATGCGCAGCAGAAGCAGCTCTAAAAAAAGGGAAAATTGCTTTAGGTACTGCTCTGCAAACACTAAGCAAATTTAAATCGGACTTATGGGAAGGAACGGTAAAATTATTCGACAGTATTATTTTGTCAACTCTTTTATATGCAGCTGAGGTGTGGAGTTTGAGATATTGTGATGATATTGAAATCATACAATCATCATATTACAAACATCTACTCTCATTACCAAAAGCTACTCCAAATCCTCCTTTTAGGCTGGAACTGGGAATACTGAAGCTCTCCTTTAAGATATTCATTCGAACCTTTGATTTTGTTATTCGGATTTTGCAAATGGAACAAAGCCGTTATCCTAGACTGTGTCTCCTTCGATTAGTTTATCTTCATCTTAATGGAAATGTAAATATTGAATTAAACTGGGTTTCTCAATTTAATACCTTCTTACAGAAAGTAAATATGACACATTTATGGCATTCACTAACTGCTGAAGCTTGGATAGAAAACCGAGTCATAGCTCTTGAGCGTTTTCAATGCCATTTGAAATTCCAAGATGTTTTAAAAGCATCAACCTTAACCACAATGAACTGTAGAATCCTCAGGTCACTTGAAGATAGTACTGCCCCCTATCTTTTCAAGCGAAACCAATTTTATATGGCAAAAATTATCGCACAATTAAGATTGTCATCTAAATACATAACCAGATTTTGCATTAATGGCCAATCGTACCGATTAAATTTAACTAATACTTGTTCAATATGTAACCTGCATAAGAATGAAACCCTTGAACACTTTATGTTTGAATGTCCTATCTACTCTGCCTTTCGAAATCATCACCTAGGTAACATAATCACCCTTATTATAGTTGTCGTCGTCGACACGAATAATATTGACTGCGCCTAATTGGCATCGTCGTTGTCAATATCGATAACAATTGACAACTATTGACATATGTTTGGTATCAGCTAAATAATATTGACGTTGATGTTGAGTAGAAACGACGAGATTTCAGTCGACACAGTTTTAGGCGACGACTAGTGCAAAATTTTGTAAGTTAACCTTAATTTATTTGTTATTTTGAACTTCATTAACATTAAAAAATGAAAATAACAAATGCAAAGCAGTTTGGAACATTAGTTTCAAATCTGGTAAAAACCCGAGCCTCGCGAAAGGTTTTCACAGAGGAAATATTCCAGTAAATTTTAAAGGTGATTGGGGTACCATTTCAAAAAAATTTAATGCTTCAGCAATGAGAGATGGTTGGCAAAAGGTAATAAACAAAAGTGCATAATAGTTTTCTAAATATTTCAATAATAACTAGTTTAATTTGTAGGTGTGGATAGACCTGAAGTGCAAGACAAAAAAAAATTCCACTAGAGGACGCTGTCGCTAATTTGCAGCAGTTTGAGAAACAGCTCAACCTTGAAGGGAGTGGCTCCTCTTACAGAAAAATTATATGACGAAAATGCTCCTCTTACAGAAAAATTATATGATGAAAATGCTCCACCACCTGTTTTTGAAATTGACATGGACGAGCAGCCTTCAACATAATCAGGTCAGCGTCTTGTTCAGCCTCTGCAAGAAATGGCAAAAAGATGTAAAGGATTTATCAAGATACCAACGAAAATTGTGGGAAGTTGAAGGAAAAAATTAAAATTAACGCAAAGAGCACAAGAAAGAGAAGAACAACTGTAAATACATTAAAATTGTAAAATAAATTGAAAATAAAATGACATAATTGACGTAAATAATTCAAATATGACATTTATTTTTTTTAAATTATCGATAACTTGTCAACGTCGACACAACTTCTTTAGTAAATACCGATTTAGCATTGACGTGATGTCGATGTCGACATTGAGAAAGAATTCGACGTCGACGACGCCAACCGTAATAAGGGTGAATATATACTTTCGGGGAAAACAAGATACAAATTTTCACCTGCACAGACTCTGATGCTATTAGAGCAATATATTATTTTATAGTCAATAGTCTAAGGCTTAGATCTTTCATCCTAAATGAATAACTCAATGTCATTTTGTCATTTTGTTCTATGCCTGTGTATTTTATGAATTTATACGTATTGCAAGAAATTTTTATTATTTGTATAACTTAATAAGAATCCGAACCTCCTTCTGTTACAACATATAGTTCATAAACAGAAGTAAAATAAAAATTGAATTGAAATAATTTCAATTTTATTTAAATTTTTTTTTCTTTCTTTTTACTTGATTATAATTTTGATTATTTTTTGATTTTTTTCTTTAAAAAGATTTCTTTGTAATTGTGAATGAATCTTAGTGCTGTTCAAAATGAATGTGAATCCTGACACTGTGAGATGCGTTCTAAACATTCTGTGCCGCTTCTTTAAGGATTTTAATGTGTGTCATTTGAACGCTTGCAGTGTTAAAGCTAAATATACTCTTTTGTATCAAATGTTCAGTACGTCTGAAGTAGACGCTATAACGTTATCTGAATCTTGGTTGAATCATAAAATTCTGCCTCAGCTAGTAAATATCCCAGGTTTTAAACTGTTAAGAAATGATCGTGCTGATAGAATAGGGGGTGGTGTTTGTATTTTTGTTAATCAATTTATAAAAACAAAAGTAATTTGCGCTTCTAAAGACCCAAATCTAGAATTTTTAGGGGTGGAAGTTGACCTTAAGGATACAAAATGCATTCTAATTGTAGTTTACTGTCCTCCAAATAATTTTCGTTACGAACACATTGTTGAATTAGAAGAAACTTTAATGATATTAAATAAAAACAAGTTAAGGTGTTATCTTCGGCCAGGCCGAAACTCACATACCCTACACTGCACTGAAAGCACCTTTTAAATACATTTTAAGAAGACGTTGAAGAGGTTGAATAATGCAAAATGTTGAAAAAAGTTGAGAGAGGTTGAAAAACTCTAAAAAAAATTAAGGCGGTTGAAAAATTTTAAACAAAATTGATGAAAAAGTCGAAAAAATAAAGAAACTTATGAAGAAAGTTGAAAGAGGTTGAAAAAGTCGAACAAATACATATAGAATATATTGGAAAAAGTTAAAGGGATGAAAAAGTGGAAAGAATATGGAAAATGTTGAAAAAATCGGATAGAAATGAAAAATTTTAAATATGCCACGCCCACTTCTTCAATTCCGCCCACTTTTGGTTCAATAAATTATATTTGTGATTGACAGCCTCAAATTAAATTTCAGCACAATAGCTTGTATAGTTTGCGATATATGCTGCAGTTAAATCTAAAATTTAGGGCGGTGACACACCCACTGGTACAATCCTGCTCGGTTTTGATCCAGAAATAACATTTTATAAGCAAACCCCTAACACCAAATTTTAGTATGATTGCTCACATATTTCGATAAATATGCCACTTACCGTATTTTATTTGTATGGGAGGTGCCACGCCCACTGAAGCTATTTCAGGCACTTTCGATTCAGATATACTCTATAGCAACTGAACCACTTACGTTAAATTTCATAGCAATTGCTGCAATAGTTCACTTAAAATAGCGTTTCAAATTTATGTTAATATGGAAGGTGTCACGCCCACTAATGCAATCCCGTCAAAATTCATTTATTTTTAAAGCTTATAGTAACTGACATCTATAGACCAAATTTTATGAAGATTACTCTCATAGCACACTTACTTACTTACTTAGATGGCCATAACAACCCGTTGTCAGGTTACGGCCGACCTCATTAGCTCTCGCCAGGCGCCTCTGTTTTGCGCGCGCATTCTCCAATCGTTAATGCCAAGCGCGGTTAGGGCTTCCTCAGCTTGGTCTATCCACCGGAGGCATGGTCTCCCTCTTCGTCGTTGACCGGGGACCTTCCCTTCGAATACCTTTTTCGCTGGAGCTTCTTTATCCATACGAAGGACATGACCCAGTCAGCGTAGTCGCTGTATTGTTATACGCTTAACTATGTCAATGTCGGCGTAGAGCTCATACAGCTCGTGGTTCATTCGAATGCGATAGTCGTCGCCAACTCGAACAGGACCAAAGATTTTGCGGAGAACTTTTCTCTCGAACACCCCAAGAGCGGCTGCGTCTGTTGTCGAAACCACCCATGCCTCAGCGTCTTGTAGAGTGTTAGCTTTGTCGATCGAGAGAGAGCTCTGCAACGTAATTGCTTACTGAGACCGTATTAGCACCTATTAGCAATTGTTATTCTCCGCTTAATCTCCAGACTGACATCATTGTTGCTGGTTACGGCAGTGCCAAGGTAAACGAATTCCTTGACAACTTCTTATTTACAGTTGCCCGCTGTAACATGAGAGTCTAGATCCCGTGCTCTCTTGTTGTTGTTAGTAGACATCATGTATTTCGTCTTGCCCTCGTTTACCGTCAAACCCACTTTGGCTGATTCCTTTTCAATAGCAGTGAAAGCAGCAGTAACATCTCTCTTACTCCGACCGATAATATCAATATCATCAGCGTACGCAAGGAGCTGAACACCTTTGAAGAAAATGGTGCCATTATGATGCACACCGGCTTTTCGTACGATCCCCTCCATAATGAAATTGAAGAGATCGCACGAGAGCGGGTCGCCTTGTCTGAAACCTCGCTCGGTATTAAAAGTTCCGGAGAGGTCATTCCCTACCTTAATGGAGCTAAACGTATTGCTCAACGTCATCCTGCAGACCAAACTCAGACATTGTTGCGTATAGGCAATCCCGCACTGGGCTATCGAACGCAGCTTTATAATCGACGAAGAGATGGTGAGTGTCGATTTGATATTCATGGGTTTTCTCCAGGATTTGGCGTAGTGTAAAAATCTGGTCTATGGTGGACTTACCAGGTCTAAAGCCACACTGATAGGATCCGATCAGCGTTTCTGTATACGGCTTCAATCTTTCACACAATACGCTCGAGAGGATCTTATATGCGATGGAAATAAGACTGATACCCCTGTAGTTGGCGCAGATTGTCGGGTCTCCTTTCTTTATTACAGGACAAAGCACGCTGAGATTCCAATTGTCGGGCATGCTATCTGCTAGCCATATTTTGCTGATGAATTGATGCATGCACCTTATCAATTCATCGCCACCAGCTTTAAACAACTCAGCTGGCAGGCCGTCAGCACCCGCTGCTTTGTTGTTTTTGAGTCGCTGGATAGCAACTCGAACCTCTTCATGGCTAGGTGATGGTACTTCCACTGCGTTATCATCGATTTGTGGTGTGACGACGAAAGTCGGCAGAGGCCTCGTTTTCGCCCACAACATACAGCAGCAGAACTGATTTATTTTTTTTTTATTGATTTATGTAATACATTGCTGAAGTTATTTGTTTTTATGTAAGTTTAAAAGCCATGAAGGCACCTTAATTAAGATGTTATTAATTATTAAGTATTAAACTAAGAAAAAAGCTATTAAGAAAATGAAATCGTATGAAGTCGCACGAGCATCGGACCTAAGTTGCATCGAACACCCAGGTGGCAACCTGAGTCGGCAACGTCAATGCACCAGCGATGTCAAGTACCAGCTATGTCATCGCGGTGGTGAAAATAAACACAGCCACTGGTAAGAGTGATCAGCTGTTACAGCCACGCGATGGAAAGTTGATCGCAGCTACGGTGTATAAAAAGGCTTGCACAACCAAAAATCGGGACAGACTTGGAGAACCGCCGGCGAAGGCAGTAGTAAGCCAACAGCAAGCAGTGGTAGCAGTGACAACAGTAGCAGTGGCAGCAGTAGCAGTGGCAGCAGTAGCAGAGACAGCAGTAGCCGAGACACCACAGACAGCGGAGTGCAGGTACGTTTGTGAGTCAGTAGTTTGACCGTAGTGAGTAGAGTAAGGGTTGCGACTGAGTGGGCAGTATAGAGACCGTCGTGAGCGTCGGACTTGGGTCTGCGAGTGTATGCTCTGTTCTATTCGTACACTCGTTTACCTACCACCCGACACGCATACGGCCAGCTGGTAACTTGAGGTTCCATAGTGCTTTCGCTCTGATATATTCGTTAGCCACTGTGGAACTGAGAGCTCGGCAGTGGATAGTAAAGGGAGGTAAAGCCGTCGCGAGCGTCGAAATTAGGTCTACGAGTGTATGCTCTGTTCTATTCGTGCACTCGTTTTCCTAAGGCCGACACGCGTACGGCCAGCTGGTAACTTGAGGTTCCATGGTGCTTTCGCTCTGTTATATTCGTTAGCCACTGTGGAACTGAGAGCGCGGCAGTGGATAGTAAGGGGAGGTGAAGCCGTCGCGAGCGTCGGAATTAGGCCTGCGAGTGTATGCTCTGTTCTATTCGTGCACTCGTTTTCCTAAGGCCGACACGCATACGGCCAGCGGGTAGCTTGAGGTTCCATAGTGCTTTCGCTCTGTTATATTCGTTAGCCACGTTGGAACTGAGAGTAAGCGAGAAAACTATATCAAAGAAATCGCATAGGTGGGAAACTCAGTCACACCCCTCTCACGCGCTTCACTGACAAGGTAAAGAAACACGACGACCGAAGCACGCTGATGTGGTAACCGTATTTATTTTGTTTGTAAAATTATTTATATACACGCATATATATATATATATTGATGTACGGAAGAAAAATTAAAATTATTGAACTTGATAAAACCGTCCCCTTTATTTATCAAAGAACCAGTCCTCGCATAAAATAAATTTTTGTGACCGAACCTCTGGACTCCGGCGAGTCAAGACCCCCCAGCCGTAGGTTCGTTACAATGGCGCCCGAGCAGGGACCTTGGTTTCTTTAAAAGGGAAATAAAACCATAATAATATATATATTCAATAATTTTAACTCAGCACCAGCAGCGTGGAATATCAGCGTGAATCTAAGCACCAGCAGCGTGTATCAGTATAGATACAACAGTGGGGAATTCAACGTGCGTTTCAGCAGCGTATGGACATCAGCGGAGATTCCAAAGTTAGCTTCTGCTACAATAGTACCAGCAGCGTGAATAAAACATCAAAATTAACAAGGAAAATCGTGCGTTACGCCGGCGGTGAAAAATTTAAAACGAAAATTGTGAATAATACACAAAGTGAAAAGACATTGAGAACCATTCGGGTTCAATAAAATAAAGCGAATAAATAGCAACAATAAACAAACAGTGAGAAGAAATCTGGCAGTGAAAACCGAACAGTGGATAATCGCTTAGAGATACAGTGCTCAGTGGAAAAAAAAAACAGAAAAAAACAAACTTAAAAAAAAAAAGAGAGACAGTGCGTAGTCAAAACTTTCCATTTTTTTTTAATAAAAAAAAAAAAAAAAACAAAACTAGTGAGAAATGGTGAACGTATCGTGGATCCACGGTCTGAGGAAAGAGGATCTCACAACTTACTGTGAAGAGTTTGGTGTCGATTCCCAAGGCACCGTGGATGATATTCGGAAGCGTTTTAAGGCATTCTTAACTGACGAAACCCACACGGCAGCTCAATTGCAGCGACTCGAAGAGTTGCAGACGCTGTACAAACGCGCAACATCGCCAAACCCAGATACGAGTCAACTGAAAGTTCCACTCACCGAAGGCAAACTGGAAACCCACGACATAGGTGTCCAGCTCACCCAAGAAGAGGGCTCGGCTATGCCCCGCAAGACGCTGCCCCAGCTTGTAATATCGCCTTCAAGCGGCAACGCGGCACCCGCGGCACACGGTACCACAGTTATGGAGCAAGTGCGAAAATGGGGGTTGAAATATGACGGAGTGAAAGAACCACTGATGTTCGTGGAACGAGTAGAAGAATTGGCAGAAGCATACGGCATCAATATTGATCATGTTCCAAGGACGATGCCAGAACTTTTGCGTGATAAAGCGTTAGCCTGGTATAGGAATAACTACCAACAGTGGGCTACATGGAACGATTTCAAAATAAGTTTTCTAAAATTCTTTTTACCCCCAAGATATCTGGAAAACTTGGAAGACGCAATAAGGGAACGACTTCAGAGGCCCCGCGAACCGTTCAAGGAATACGTGCTGGCCTTACAAACGATGATGCGGCACGCGCACTTTACAGAAGAGCGCCAAATCGAACGTATTTTCCGGAATTGCTCGGCGGAGTACCAGTGGTACATCAAACGGAAGGATTTCGCTTCACTAGCCGACCTAATATCTTTGGCAGACGACCTGGAGTGCATTCGGCAGCGGGAGCCTGAGAGGCCATCCGTAACCAGTAACCGAGCCGAACGACATCGGATGATGGTTCCAACCAATGAAAATCGGATCGACGTCCGAACCGCCTGCCGACGCTGTGGGCAGGATGGCCATTTTGAAAGGGAGTGCCGAGCACCACAGAAACTATTTTGTTGGGTTTGTGGCCGACTAGGGATCCGAACCATCAGCTGCTGCCGTTCCGCGGGAAACGAACGAGGAGGCCGCCCAGAACGAGGGCAGGCGGACGCTCCAGTGATATCCCCTCAACAAAAGTAGTACAGATAACACCCGACCGCAGACGAGTGTTCGCCAACATATCGGTTGGCGGAGAGAGGGTGTCGGCCACAATCGACACCGGGGCGACGGTGAGTTTCATACGAAAATCCTTTGCAGCCAGTTTGCGTGGAAAGTCCACCCAGGTACCATACCAAGGCGAAGTCGTGCTGGCCGATGGATCAAGTCGACAATTGGATGGTGCAATCCAGACCGAGGTAAAATATGGTGATCATCGGGGAAAGTTCAAGTTCATCATTATGCCCGACGCTATAGAGGATCTCGTACTTGGACTCGACTTTCTAGCACAGAGCGCCGCCACCGTCACTATCGGAGGTGACACGCTCGACTTGGGCAAGCCTCAGCCGAATCATGACCACCGCTTGCCGTCAGGGAATTCCAGAGCAGCATGGAGGAGACGACATCCAAGGTCCCAGCCAGACAGACAGCAAGAAACGCACTTAAGCTTGAAGCACATTCAAAAACCATACGCTCACTCGCGTACACAAATAGATTCTCAGCAACCATACCCGGACTCAGAAGAAAATCAGCAGCGGAGCGGTCAACAACAACATAAACAGAAACCTCAGTCTATTCACCGCCGCAGATCACGTCGGCATCAGCGCCGAAATCTACCGCAGAGCAAGACGACAACTTTTCCAGCAGAATCTACAATAACCATCGGGGCAGAGGCCCCAGTCATCGCAGAAGCGAAGCCAACAGTTCCACTACCAGGGCAGCATGGAGATGAACAGGTAATTAAAGACTTTCTTGCATATGAACTCCAAAAATTTGAAGGTCTACAAGGCGTCACCCAGCTTACCGCGCACCGGATCGTCATGAGAGATGACAGGCCGGTCAAGCAAAGATATATTCCGCGAAACCCTGCAATGCAAACGATCATCGATGAGGAGATCAACAAACTACTGTCCAAAGGATGCATTGAACCATCCCACAGCCCGTACAGTGCACCTATTGTGTTGGTGCGGAAAAAGACAGGAGCCTGGCGGCTGTGCATTGACTACCGTCAGCTAAATAGTAGATCGGTGCCAGACGCGTATCCGCTTCCCCGAATTACGCACATTTTGGACCGCCTGCGCAACGCCAAATACGTCAGCAGCCTTGATCTCAAGGATGGATACTGGCAGATCCCGATGGAGGTGGCAAGTAAGCAGTATACCGCATTTACGGTTCCGGGACGTGGGCTCTACCAATGGAAGGTCATGCCTTTTGGTCTCCATTCAGCCCCTGCGACTTTCCAGCGAGCTCTCGACAGTGTCATTGGTGCGGAAATGGAGCCGGTTGCGTTCGCTTACTTGGACGATATTGTCGTCACCGGAGCTACCCTAGATGAACACCTGCATAACTTACGCGAAGTTTTCCGGCGATTACGGGCTGCAAATCTGCGAATAAACCCAGAAAAATGCGAATTTTTCAAGACTCAGATTAAATACCTCGGCCATGTGGTAAGCGGCGAAGGAATCCAAACGGACCCAGATAAGGTAGCGGCAATACGCGATTTAGACCCGCCACAGAGCGTACGCGGAGTGCGGCGTTTCCTCGGAATAGCTTCCTGGTACCGACGCTTCGTCCCCGATTTTGCATCAGTGGTCCAACCCCTGACATCATTGTTAAAAAAAGGCAAGCATTGGAAGTGGGGTCAGGAACAGCAGCACGCGTTCGAGATCCTCAAGCAAAAGTTGACAGAAGCCCCAGTGCTGGCTTGTCCGGACTTTAATCACACCTTTAGCTTACAGACCGATGCCAGTGACTTGGGCCTCGGTGCTGTCTTGACGCAGTCCCTTGATGGAGAGGAAAAAGTGATAGCCTATGCAAGCCGAAGCCTGAACAACGCCGAAAAAAACTACTCACCTACTGAAAAGGAATGTCTGGCTATCGTGTGGGGCATTCGTAAAATGCGTCCCTACCTCGAGGGGTATCAGTTTATAGTTATAACGGATCACCTATCTTTGAAGTGGATGAACTCAATCGAAAGTCCCACAGGCCGCATAGCGCGTTGGGCCTTAGAACTACAACAGTACCAGTTCACCGTCCAATACCGGAAAGGTAAGCAGAACGTGGTAGCTGACGCGTTGTCCCGACAACCTCAAGAGACGCTAAGAGTGGCCACAGTCAACAATACGGTAGAAGACGACTGTCCCTGGTTGCGAAGGAAGAAGAATGAGGTACGCCAGCAACCCGAGAAATTCCCCGACTTCACGGAAATGGCGGGACAGCTTTACCGACATTTACCGGGTCACCCCAGCGATGAGGACTGCTCCCAGTGGAAACTTTGTGTGGCTACTCCTCTACGGAAAAGAGTACTGGAGGAGAACCACGACAGCGCCAGCGCCGGACACCTAGGGATCAGAAAGACGATCGCCCGCATCGCTAATCGATACTATTGGCCCGGGATGTTTCGGGACGTCAGCCGTTACGTAAGAGGCTGTGAATCGTGCCAGCGTTACAAATCCAGTCAGCAGGCTCCAGCAGGAGAGATGCTGATCACTATCCCTGAAGAACCTTGGGCCACAGTCTGCGCAGACTTCGTGGGGCCCTTGCCCCGATCAACTCATGGAAACACTATGCTATTAGTTTTGTTTGACCGATTCTCCAAATGGACCGAATTAATTCCACTACGGAAAGCCACCGCTGAGGGTGTGGTGAAAGCGTTCCGAGAAAGAATACTGGCACGGTATGGGGTACCAAAAGTGCTCATTACGGACAACGGCACGCAGTTCACCAGCCGAGTTGTAAAAGCCTACCTTGAAGAGATCGGGGTAAAGCAACGTTTTACCGCACCCTACACGCCCCAAGAGAATCCCACCGAGAGAGTCAACAAAACAGTTAAAGTAATGATCGCGCAGCTGGCTAATAATCACCATAGGACCTGGGACGACAACCTGCCGGAGATATCCCTGGCCCTTAATACCAGTGTATCAGAAACGACAGGGTATAGCCCCGCCTTTCTGACCCAGGGTCGGCAACCACGGCTCCCTAAAGCACTATACGATGAGGTCACCCCCGGCACGGGAGAATCGAGGCAAGAACCAAAGTCAGGAGCGGTACGTTTGAAAGAAGTGTTTGACATCGTGAAGATTAACTTGGCAAAGGCTGCCCAGAACCAGGCCCGTCATTACAACCTTCGCCGACGTCAATGGAAGCCCACAATCGGACAGCTAGTGTGGGTCAGAGAACACCCTCAGTCAAAGGCGATTGAAAGTTTCGCAGGCAAACTCGCCCCAAAATATGCTGGCCCATATTCGGTGGTGGGTTTCCTTTCCCCAGTAATAGTCCGATTAAAGAAAGACGGTGACAAGAGAATCCGGACAGCGCATCTTAGCGAGCTTAAAACTTTCCACAAACAGTAGGGAAAAAAAGTATTAACCATATTTCACTTTACTTTCATTTTTAGGCAAAACACATAAGCCACAGAACCAGTCCTGTGGTTTGCGAACGGCAACCCTGGTGACCCACTCGATCTTTTAGAGCACAGTTGACTCGACGCCGCCACCATCGCCGCATTGCGGCAACAGATTTCTCAATTGCACCTAGGCAAACGTTTTGGTACCATCCGGTACATTGGCGAGAGGAAGTTCCGACTCCTTGGGAATCGAGATGGCTCCATTTGGATCCGCGAGATATCACATCCCTCCCCGGACTGAGAGGGTAGTGTGACGACGAAAGTCGGCAGAGGCCTCGTTTTCGCCCACAACATACAGCAGCAGAACTGATTTATTTTTTTTTTATTGATTTATGTAATACATTGCTGAAGTTATTTGTTTTTATGTAAGTTTAAAAGCCATGAAGGCACCTTAATTAAGATGTTATTAATTATTAAGTATTAAACTAAGAAAAAAGCTATTAAGAAAATGAAATCGTATGAAGTCGCACGAGCATCGGACCTAAGTTGCATCGAACACCCAGGTGGCAACCTGAGTCGGCAACGTCAATGCACCAGCGATGTCAAGTACCAGCTATGTCATCGCGGTGGTGAAAATAAACACAGCCACTGGTAAGAGTGATCAGCTGTTACAGCCACGCGATGGAAAGTTGATCGCAGCTACGGTGTATAAAAAGGCTTGCACAACCAAAAATCGGGACAGACTTGGAGAACCGCCGGCGAAGGCAGTAGTAAGCCAACAGCAAGCAGTGGTAGCAGTGACAACAGTAGCAGTGGCAGCAGTAGCAGTGGCAGCAGTAGCAGAGACAGCAGTAGCCGAGACACCACAGACAGCGGAGTGCAGGTACGTTTGTGAGTCAGTAGTTTGACCGTAGTGAGTAGAGTAAGGGTTGCGACTGAGTGGGCAGTATAGAGACCGTCGTGAGCGTCGGACTTGGGTCTGCGAGTGTATGCTCTGTTCTATTCGTACACTCGTTTACCTACCACCCGACACGCATACGGCCAGCTGGTAACTTGAGGTTCCATAGTGCTTTCGCTCTGATATATTCGTTAGCCACTGTGGAACTGAGAGCTCGGCAGTGGATAGTAAAGGGAGGTAAAGCCGTCGCGAGCGTCGAAATTAGGTCTACGAGTGTATGCTCTGTTCTATTCGTGCACTCGTTTTCCTAAGGCCGACACGCGTACGGCCAGCTGGTAACTTGAGGTTCCATGGTGCTTTCGCTCTGTTATATTCGTTAGCCACTGTGGAACTGAGAGCGCGGCAGTGGATAGTAAGGGGAGGTGAAGCCGTCGCGAGCGTCGGAATTAGGCCTGCGAGTGTATGCTCTGTTCTATTCGTGCACTCGTTTTCCTAAGGCCGACACGCATACGGCCAGCGGGTAGCTTGAGGTTCCATAGTGCTTTCGCTCTGTTATATTCGTTAGCCACGTTGGAACTGAGAGTAAGCGAGAAAACTATATCAAAGAAATCGCATAGGTGGGAAACTCAGTCACACCCCTCTCACGCGCTTCACTGACAAGGTAAAGAAACACGACGACCGAAGCACGCTGATGTGGTAACCGTATTTATTTTGTTTGTAAAATTATTTATATACACGCATATATATATATATATTGATGTACGGAAGAAAAATTAAAATTATTGAACTTGATAAAACCGTCCCCTTTATTTATCAAAGAACCAGTCCTCGCATAAAATAAATTTTTGTGACCGAACCTCTGGACTCCGGCGAGTCAAGACCCCCCAGCCGTAGGTTCGTTACAGTGGTATCGTACTGCATTCTCTCTGGGCGGAATTGGTGGGATCATCGCCCGTAAGCAAGTTGGAGAAATGCTGCCTCCATAACCTCAGTACACTCTGTGTATCTGGAACCAGATTTCCATTTTCGTCTCTACAAGTGGATGCTCCGAGCTTGAAACCTTGAGTTAGACGCTTAACTTGTTGATAGAATTTTCATGCATCCTTCTTGCCCTGGTACACCTCAAGTTCCTCACGCTCACGCTTTTCCTGCTCCCTTTTTTTACGTCTAAAAATGCGCCTCTCTTCCTTCCTCTTTTCGCGGTAGTTTTCTCGCACGGCTCGCGTTGCGGCTGACTGCAGCGTCTTCTTGCATGCGGCGTTTTTTTCAGCAGTCGCATCGCGACATTCCTGGTCATACCATTGGTTTCGAGGTTGTGGGCGTCGAAAACCAATGACTTCCTCGGCAGCAGCACGCATGGAGTGGGAGATGTGTGTCCAAAGTCCACCGGCGTCGTCGGTTCCAGAGGTTGGTTGGTTGAGCTTAACCGAGAGTTGAGCGGAGTACGCCTCGGCAGTCCGTTGTGATTGCAGCTTGGCGACGTCCAGCTTTCGTTGCATGCCCGTGCGTACATTCTTCGCATTGCATAGCCGCATGCGGATCTTAGCTGCAACAAGATAGTGGTTGGAGTCAATGTTGACCCCCCGAAATGTACGCACATCCAGAATGCTTGAAGCGTGCCTTCCGTCGATCACAACATGATCAATTTGGTTTTTCGTTTTTTGATCCGGGGATAGCCAGGTGGCCTTGTGAATGTCGAGGTGTTGAAATCTGGTACTACTAACTACCATGTTTCGCGCCGCGGCGAAGTCGATCAGTCTCAGACCGTTGTTTGAAGTGGTCTCGTGGAGACTGAACTGACCGACTGTAGCGCCAAAGATGCCTTCTCTTCCTACCTTCGCGTTAAAATCGCCGAGGACTATTTTTACATCGTGGGTCGGACAACGGTCATACACGTCCTCTAGGCTCGCGTAGAAATCATCCTTGGTGGCATCGTCCTTTTCCTCCGTCGGGGCGTGCGCGCAAATTAGGCTTATGTTGAAGAATTTTGCCTTGATACGGATCGTAGCCAGCCTTTCGTTTATTGGCGTGAACCGGGAAACTAGGTGGCGTAATTTTCGACTTACAACGAATCCGCAACCAAATTTGCGCCTCTCCGCACGGCCGCTGTAGTAGATATCACAGTTCGTCCGTTTAGAGCAGCCATGTCCTTTCCATTGCATCTCCTGGATGGCGGTGATGTCAGCCTTTATTTTTACGAGGGCTTCCGCCAGTTGGATAGTTGCACCTTCCCTATGGAGGGTCCGGACATTCCAGGTGCATATCCGTAAATCATTGTCCGTTTTTCGTTTGCAGTGGTCGTCATCGTAGTGGCTATTATCCGAGGCTGATTTGGTTTTCATTGGAAATGATGATAATGTGTGGTGGGACCCAAACCCTACGCACACATTCCAAGTTTTAAGTCTAGGAGAGACCCGCCTTCTCACAACTAGCTCACCCCCGGATGGGTGTCCAAGGGATCTCCAGAGGATACTTTGCCAAAAAAGGCCGGAAGTTTGTGAGCTGCTTGAACTGCTTGCAAAAGAATCATCTCTGGCCACTCCCAAGTGAGTGGCGATCAGGACTTTCCCCACTTACGTGGACTTCTAGAAGCAGACTTTAAAAAGTCAGCTTTCTTAAAATTGAATTCGTAAATAGTAATGGATGAACATGCATTAGTCAAATTTTCATTGTCAGATTGGTATACAATACTCAAAGGTGGATGATAGGAATCTACCGTAGACAGAGCATGGATGGCATTTCTAACAACAACATTGCTACTGTTTGCAGCCAAGACTAAGTCAAGTTGTCGTCCGTGGCAATTAGTTATACAACTTACTTGTTGTAAATTTGAAACTATTTCGTCAACAAAAATTTGTTGTTGTCGAGTTTTTGAACAAGATGCATAAAAATATGTACCATCGTCCGAAGGAGTCCATTTTAGGTCGGTCAGATTAAAGTCACCTAACAACAAAATGTCGTCATTAGAGTCTAGTTCATTAATAATATATTCTACGGCCATCGAAAGACATTCGTAGACATCTGCGCTTCTATTTGGAGGAACATAAGTGCTAAGAATGTATAAATTAGTGTTACAATGTGTAACTTTAACACATAACAGTTCAATATTAGATGCACAGGCAATTTCGACTAATGAACTGTTTAAATTATTTTTTATAGCTATTAAGACGCCTCCACCAACAGAAGAAAGATCTTCCAAGTGTCTGTCTCTTCTAAAAACATGGAAACTATTATAAAAAAGTTCCATATTGAGAAAACTGTTATTTAACCAAGTTTCGGTAAACACGATAATATCTTCAGAGAAATTCTGAGTTGATATAAAGATATCTTGCGTCTTGGAACGCAAACCCCTTACATTTTGATAGAAAGCACTAAAAATAAAAAAGCCAGAGGAATTGCAAGAGAGGTGAACGAAAATCAAGGCTTTTTTTCAAAGAAGCGGATATAACAGCTGAAATAACTGGTATAAATTTGGAACTAATTTTTCTTTTTCGTACCTTGCTTCAATCCATAAACTCTGGTTTTCCAATCAATGTGGATGCTTTCCAAAAATACTCGCAGGATACGCTGTACCTATACTTAGAGTTATATATGCTACCAACAGTACACAAAGTGCTTTACCATGGAAGCAGTGTATTAAAAACCTGCATTTTACCTATTGGCCAAACGGCAGAGGAAGTACACGAAGCACGTGATAAGGATGTCCGGCGTTATAGGGATCTTTTTACGCGAAAAACTTCAAGGATCGATACAAGTACTGATTTGATCAATAGACTCTTGATAACATCGGATCCATTTATAGCAAGTTTGCGCAAAACGCCTAAAGAGAAGTATAGAGACCTAAGTCCGGACACAATAGTATTGCTTTAAGTGAAAAACGATGACACTTCTGCTTCGAGCGATTTAGATGAGTCTTTGGTGTAAATTTTAGAAATTACACTGTAAGCTTTTTTAATATTTATCCTTTTCATAATTATGTTTTGTTGATTAATTTTTTATGTATCAACTTTACAGACATGCTTATGATGAATCTAGTCATAAAGACCTCGTATCTACATATGTAATGGTCGCGAGTTTGAGAGCAGCATCCCTGAATTGAAGAACATATAAAAATTGATTTTTTTTTTTTTTTAAATAAACGAAAAAAAGCAAATTATCTTTTATGTACGAGTTCATATTTATGGTTCTATAATATAATTTGTTTATTAATAATTAAATGATTATTGAACTTTAGCCATTTTTCGCAGCGATCAACATTTTATGTAAAATTTTACAAGTTGATACAATGCTTTATGTATTAAACAAACTTTGATAACAAAGGAAAAAAACAACAACAACTCTAGAATATAGACATATGTTTCGATTCTTAAAATCTCATCAGTATATTTTTGGTTGATGTCTACGTCAGCACTCAAATTGCACCCGCCATATTAATGAAGAACAATCGAAAAGGTAATTTTTAATTTCAAGCAAATGTGGTTAAATTTTAAGTGAAATTTTAAGATCACACCATTGCGTTGAATTTTTTTTTTTCAATTAGCTGTACCGTTTTCTTTGTTTTGTTTACATCATTATTAAAGCGAGACGCCACGTGAGTTGCTTAGAAAAAATTTTAATATCGTGAAAAAAAAGGGTTAACAATTGTGCACAATGCACCCGTTAATCAGCAACAACAGAAAACTACAGAGTTTAAAGTCAAGCTTTGTATACGAACAAAGCATAAAAGCAAATCAAGAAACAAAATTGTCGCACTGCTTACAATATTTATGCTTGCAGAAGAACTATTCACATATGTATGTATGTATGTAGAAATTAAAAAACAATATTTAATAAACAAAAGCACAAAGTTAAAGCAAATTATTACTACTAGCATGCAATTTTAATAGCAACGACACAATATTAAACACAAGTTTAGAAAATTATTATTAAGTACACTTAACTGACAAAAAATTTATAAACAAATCACGATACACTTAACAACACAACCGACACTGACTAAAGGACGAAGTCACTGCTACGACGGCTGAAGGACTCGACGACTGGAGCATGCAGATGCGTAATTAGAGTAGTAGTTGTTGTTATAATTATAAAATATGTTATTAAATAAATTTAGTTAACGTGAAACAGATAATCATTACTTAATGGAAGAGCCACGTCCTGCGAATAATACATTTTGTGATCGAACCTCTGGACTTCGGCCAGTTAAGACCCCCCATCCGTAGGTTCGTTACAGATTTTAAGGCACAAAATGTGCCAAAAATATTAATGCTATGGCTGTTATGATCGCAAATAGGTAAAAAAAAAATTCCTTCTTATTTCGATTTTTTTTTTAAAATCCAATTTTGAAGCCCTCTATCTGGAATTGATTATGTGGGTTACAAAAAGTTAGCCTTCCTGTCTTATAGAGAATTTCATTATAAAAATTTTAAATATACTTATAGAAAAGTCAAAACAAAAGTATTTTATGAACATCAATGAAAACAAATTTTTTTCTTACAAATGCACACTATTTTTCAAATCGACTAAGGCGGACACATCAGTGTCATCAATTTGCTTAAGACTTATAGGTATCATTCTATGCTCAATTTTAAGATAAAAGCGCCATTTCCATCCAATTCAAAATAATTGATTTTTGTCTTTTGGTTCTTATAGAACTTCTTAGTTTCTGTTAAAATCTTTAAAAAAATTTCTAAATGGTTGAAAATTGGATTGAATTTGATCCCCTACGATCAAGATGAAATAAATTTGTAGCCGGTTGGCAAATATTGTTTGGTCGTACGGAATCAAATTCATGTCTTTTTCAAATGGCTGTAACTCTGCGAGGAAACATCGCAGATTACCACTTGAAAGCTCATATTAAAGAGAAAGAACGGTACTAAATGATGTTATTATTAAAAATAAGCTGAAATTAGTAGTATCACAGATGGCTGGTAAGGTTGAAATAAAAATTTAAATATTTTTTCTTTTTTGAAAAAAAATTCTCCTCACCTCAAATGTCTCTAAGCGCGCATTAAACTCATATCATCTCTTTGTTATATTAGTACAAGTCCAAAATAAAATTTTAAGCGAAAAAAAAGGTGGGGTTTTTCAGAAAATTAGCTTTGTTTTTTCTCATAAAAACCGCTATAACTCTGCTAATTTTCAACCATTTCAAATTTTTTTTAAAGATTCTAACAGAATAAGAAGTCCTATAAGAATCAAAAACTAAAAGTTAATTTTTTTGATTTGGATGGAAATGCCGTTTTTTTTAAACAATTTTCAGCCTCAAATGGGTATAACTTAAAATGGCAATAACTTCATAAAAAATTTCTTTAATCAAATCGAGGAAATATGGGTCTCCTTATATGCTTTGAAAAACAACATACTTAATCGGCAACCAATTCCATAACATGAAATAATCCGCGTGCATGACTTGAGATGGACTTAGTCCATATTAAAACTGTCATATCTCCGGTAAATTTTAACGTAAAAATAGGTATTTTTTTTTTTGGTTTTAAAGCTAAAACTTTTACCTATGGCATTAGGTGAAAAATTTAATTTTTTTTATAACAAATCAATTGCTTAAAGTTAGTTAATAGAGCGATGGCCACTCGATACGAAATTAAAAAAAATACCACTTAATTCGTCGTTAAGTTTCATTTAAAAACTTATTTTTTCAGAGTGGTAGGTAAATACGGACTATCCCAAATAAATGAATTCTTGCGCGCATCCATAAAAATTTTGCGTGCCGCTGCACAGTGGTCCCAAATCGAGTTTTAGGTCAAAAATCGCTTTAGAGCGCAAATCTTGTCGGAAATGAATAATTTTTTTTTTTTTTAAATTAGAGCTAACTAAAATGCTAATAGATTGCCATGGCTTGAATTTCTAATAAAAGATTTCGTTATTTAAATTTTTTATTTAATTTTAGTTAAGATCGCGTTGTTTTTAAAATTTAAATTTTTTTTAACAAAGGCTAAGATCGATCTTTTCGATTTTTAAATCGAGTTAAAACACAGGATAATTTAAAAAAACTTATTTGTCCTCTTCTTCAGGGCGTCTGTTTATTAATTGAACAAATCGAGTTAAAACACAGGATAATTTAAAAAAACTTATTTGTCCTCTTCTTCAGGGCGTCTGTTTATTAATTGAACAACATTGAAACATATTTTAACATGGTTACAACATAAATTTTAACATCATTTGAGAGTTTTTTTGAATATACATATGCATTTTAAATAGAAATATAAACTATATAATTGAGAGCAGCAAATTTTTAAGTTAGTGCAAAGCTAATAGATAGTTAGTGCTGATATTGTCGCAGTCCTCTTTTCTGTTCATCGTTTTGTTGATATTTTTTTGCATATGTAGGCTCTCCAGCGTCATTCTGATGTTGTAATTCTGTTCTCTGTCTACTATTGCAACATTGTCGAAGTCTGCCGAATGTCCAGTGTTTTTGATGTGTTGCGCGAAGGTCGTTGTTTATTCCTTTGTTTTTATGTCGTTTGCATGTTCACCAATTCTGATAGCCAGCTTTCGCTTCGTGGTACCGATGTAAATTTTGTTGCACGGCTGCTCTTTTCCATTACAGCTAATTTTGTATATAACATTAGATTTCTGTTGTGGTTCAAAAGGTGTTTTTGTATACAAGTTAGTCAGCAGAACCTTAGGTTTTTGTGCAAAAATTAGATTATTGCTATTAATAAGTTCTTTTAATTGTTTATTTTCTGTAATTTTTTTATGTAGGGAACTCGCTTATATTTTTTATTAATGTTATTGTTGTTGTTTTGACTGGTATTTTGTGTTGAGAAACTACTGGACTTAGTTTTTTATTTTTTAAAGTTAAATGCCGAAAAAATGTTTTTTTAAATTTTTTTTTGTTCAAAAATGGCTAGACAGCTCAAATATTTTCAGAAATTAACATTTTTTTCTTTAAATTAAAGCTTTCCGAAATTCAAACACATGCTCGGAGACCGAGTTTTGAAAAAAAAATATTGTTTCTTGGAAAAAGCCAGATAAAAAATTTTCTTAAATATTTATAGCTTCAAAATTTCTAGAGACATGAAACTTTGTCAGAAATCAAAAATTTTTGTTTTAAAAAGAAAACTAACTTAAACGAAAAAATCGCATCGCAATTTAAAAAAAAAAAATAAGCTCATATTTATTTTAGGTTAATAGCCAAAAAAAAAATTTTTTTCCAAATTTTTTTGGGTTCAAAAAATGCTTGATTATTCAAATTTTGTTGGAAACGAACATTTTTATTTTAAATAAAAGTTAACAAGAACTCCAATAAATCGGCAGAGCCTGAATTTCCGAAAAAAGTTTTCGGAGTTTATTTTAAGTTAAGTGCCGAAAAAATGTTTTTTTTTGGGTCTTAACCAGGGGTGGGCACCAACACGCATGCAAAAATTTTGTTTCCATGTAGTGGTACAACAACCATATGAAATAAAAACAAAAAAGTAATAAATAAGAAAACAAGCGGCACACGTCTTGCCTTCTTCAATGCTTGCGGTGAACTGAACTGAAAACACATTGTGAGCATAGAACTTATCTGTGCTTTGCACTGAAAAAAAAAAATTGTTATCGTGCGGTTGAAAGGTTTTATGTGCTTTGCGTTTTTAAGGTGAAAGGTAAATATTCATAATACTGATACTTATTCGGTTGTAATCAAATTAAAAAACGTATTGAACTCTAACGGTTATTAAATATAGTCAATTAAATTATTGTATTAGTTGTTATATATTTATTTTTATTTATTTAAAGGATTATCAAAGGAAAATTAATTAAGATTTTGAATATTTTATTAATTCATGGAAATCTATTTCAATACTAGATACCTTTATTCGTAATAAATTTTCTAGATGTTCATTAGTTAATGAGTTTCTTTGCTTATTTGTAATACCATAGAAGAAAAAGGTGGTTCGCAAAAATATGTGGTACCAAACATGGAATACAGATGAAACATTTTATTTTTTAAAACCGGATATCTAGTTTCATCGATTTGTCGCCAAAACTCAAGCCCGAGCTCAATGGGAAGGGAGGTGTCACATTGAAGTCTTAATACGTATACTACTAAAAAGAACTTAAAAATATCAATAAGAAACTTAAATTAATAAGTTGTAAGAAACTCAACGTGCGTATAAAATGTATGTCACAAATTATAAATACGTCAAATTTTTTCGGGTGTATCATCAATTTTTACAAAAAAATACGCAACAAAAAATACGCTAGCTAGCAATTATCTGTCGCAGGTCTTGCTTCTTTGGCTGCTGAAGTAGAACTGAGTCGATGTTGTGCGTTCACATTTGTATACGTATACACGATACGATCTAGTTACGCTCAATTACTCTCAATTACGCTCTTGTTAGAACTTGCAGAAGAACTTGTGCCCAGCTATGGTCTTAACTTAAAATAATAAAAAATTATAACTTGTTTTTAAAATTCAGACATCGACGATTTGTTGGTAGTTTAGTAAACTTTTATTTAAAAAAATTTGTTTGTTTCTGAAAAAGTTTCCGGACTCCAAGAAAATATTTCAAGAAACATTTTTTTTTAAATTTTTTCAAAATATGATATATCTGGGCACTTATCATGATTCACGAAAACGCAAATAAACTCTTCGAATTCGAGCAGTTAGTATTTTGTTTTGCGAAACGCAACCGTGATAGTTGCGAGTTGCGCATCTCATTTTTGCCCTATTCGAATTTGAGAACTTCGTTACATTTTGATTTGCGTTTTAAACTGTCGAATACGTTCGAATTTCGCAAATTTTATTCGACAACAAAATAGCAATCGATCAGTGTAGACGCAAAACAAAAATGTAAGTTAATAAATTATTTTTCAACTTTTGAACAACAATTTAAATTGGATTTAGGGACAAGAAGAAGCAGCTAACAACGTCAGTGCAGTTTAATGTTTTAGTGGAGTTTATGGTAGAGCACTCGGACCTATCAAAAAACCGAGTAAGAACTGTAGACCCAAAGCAAGCTTCGAATTGCTTATGGGATCGGCTAACAGCAAAGTTGAATGAAAATGGCCCTGCAATGCGATCAATGAAAGATTGGAAAAAAGTAAGTAAAATCACATTCACAAATTTGAAGGTGATTCTAAAACCAATAATTAATAGGTTTGGGCGACTATAAAACGCATCTCAAATCAAAAATGAGGAAAAATTGAAATAATATGTCGGGAACTGGCGGAGGGCCATCTCGTTGTGTGCCCCTTTCATCATTGGAGGAACAAGACGCACAGCTCCTAAGCCTTGACGAAGCAATTGAAGGCTTACCGGCAGTGTCCGGGTGCGCCGTTAAAAAAAAGCACAGGTAGTCCCATCCATAAGTGCGTCAAGCAAAGAAACACCGGCAGCCCATACCTTCACTAACAAAGATGCTGTCATTGTTATCACTGATGCAACGCAAACGCAGTTAACGTTGACTGAAAGAAGGCGACCTTCGTTATCAGCTCCTTTAAAAAAACCCAACCTGTCATTGTGCGAGAAACAAGTGGACAACCAAATCCAATATCACCAAAACTCAATCACAATTTTGGCAGAGATAAATAACAATTTGGTTACGATGAACCAAAATATGCAAAAATTACCCAAAAATGCTATATTTGCTCTCATCCGTGAATATGACGTTCAAATATATAATTTTTGGGTCAGAAGACAGAGTAAACATTTGGAGAAAACTCAATTAGGAAATGGATCCTAAGTATTTGCGTCCGACAGTTAAAAATGGTGGCAGTCACGTGGTGGTCTGGGACGCTAATTTGGTAGCTGGTATTGGTAAATTCCACTTTGTTGAATTGGTTATGGAAACATTTCAATGTTTATCAATTTTGAAAAACAATCTCATACAAGGTTTGTTCGAGCCAGAAAAAATAGGTAAATATTTATAAATATTTATAAAGTTTTACCACAAAAAGCGTTCGAGCCAGAAAAAATGTAGTGTTTGAGAGAGAAAAAATGAGAGTAAGAAACAGCTGATCACTTCCCCTCCCAAAAATAAGTTCAATTTTCACCCAGATAAATTTCTTGTGGCTAAAAATTGAAGACTGTCAAAATCGTAGGCTACGAGACTGGTGACTCACTTTTTGCATGCGAGGGAAATGAAATTTCCTATCTGAATTATACCTGTCAAATACTTTCCATATAAAATAGTTTTCAGCGTTGATTTTTTTCACTTCTTATAAGGTTGTGTTAAGAGGGAGCAACATAACAAAAAGCTTGAAATCAAAACATTTCTTGGTAAATTCTCATTTATTTAATTAAATAGCTGAGCGATTTTTTATTGAAAAGGAATCGTAAAGCTGAATGTCACCTAAATGGTTGTACGGTAGTCAACCAGATAATTATTTCTAAAATATTGTTTTTGGAATTGGAAGTGTTGCTAAATCAAAGTTGTTCCAATTTTTGTTTTTACAATTCCATCGAACATAACTCTTTGTTTGAGCAAAAAAACTTGGTGCAGAACTTTTCAGGACTGACTAGCTGATAAAAATAACGTGAATTCCGTAATAACGTATGCGAAATGTAAAATTTTTGCCTAGCTTAACATTTTAAGCAGTCTTGAAAGTGTTTTTTTTATATTGAATTCAAAATTATATTAACTCAAAATGTAAAATAGTTTTGGCTAAGATTTACTTCATGCCAAACCTCTTATTCTTATACTAAGCATTTTTTTAAAATGCACTTTATGTATTTAAAATAAATCAAAGTTCAAGATAATTCATGAATATATAAAAATCAGGTAGAAAACTTCCCTACAAGAACACTGTCAGTCAGATGATAGGTCATCTGATAGACAGCTCTGATAAAAATTTCTGTCAGAAGTTTCTATCAGTTTCTGAATAGCCGTGTGAAAAATCTGATGGAAATTTTTGTATACATATGATTTGACATCTTTTTCTATCACATCAAGTTTTAGGTTTCATTGAACATTCAGTTGTCTCGATTATTTTAATCAGTCATGATTGCATTTTTTGACATTGCTGATACGTGAGAGCGTTTCTCAATAGTCAGATATGACGTAAATATGTCAGAACTGATGGAAAATAAAACATAACCTTACAAACATATAACATTTCTTTATTATGTATGCATATAATATTACAAAATCAAATTAAGCCGAAACACATTAACAATTCACCTAAATGAAAATCTGCCACCTCTGGTAGCAATTAACAAATCATTAATGTTGAGTTCTTGTTGATTGGGGGATTACCGCCTCCTAGCTTTATTACGATACTCGAAGAGAAAGTTGTTTTTGTGTCCGCGTAGATGCACTTGATCTAAAAGGTTTTGGTAAACCACGACCCTGTATATCAAAACGTAAAGTAGCAACACCAAATGCTTGTGAAAATTCTTGACGAGCAATGCGGCGTGATGCTTTACCAAGTGGCACGGTACGAATGTGAAGCTTTTGAGTTTCATCAATAGTTCCAAGTATGATATGCTAAAATGATAATATGTTAATAAGATATTTATTATTATAATTTGATTTAAATTTACCTTTTGATTGGAATTATTTCCAATTGCGTAGTTATTCTTGCTTTTTATTTTTTTACGCCGCACAAACTTTTTATTTTTTCTATTAAATGTCAAATTTTCTATCCATCTATCTATCTCTTTACTTCTACTACTTTTATGGCATTAATATACGTAGTGGAACAGTCTCCTTTTCTCTGCTTTGATTTAATAGCAAAAGTATTTATTTATGTGTTAGTAAAAATGAAAATCATTATCAATGTGTTGGAGTTTCGGTCAGTCATTTCTTGTAGGGTTTAAAATCGGTCATTTACTTTTTGAGTTATTTCAATAATATTCTCGAAAATGCTTCAATCGCCTTGCATTCAGAATGTCTTAACCAAACGGTTATGCAACTATGGTGCTGGTTTTAGCTCCTAAACTCTGCCATTGTTTGTTTACTAAAATACGCGCAACTTTTTGACAGTCTTCAATTTTTACCTATTTTTCCGTTCTAGCCACAATTGTGGTGATTCGAGTCGTCAGAGAAATTTTAGCTTTTACTCTCTCGAAAATCGCGATTTGACACTTTTCTATTTTTACCACAAAATCTGGTTCGAACAAACCTACAAAGTGCTGAAAAACTTGGCATAAAGGACAACTTTCATTTTTATTAAGACAAAGATCGAAAACATACTGTTAGAATTGTAAGAGAATGACTGCTGTAGCATTGTCCCAGAGTAATCGAAACTAGATCACTAGATTTGAATATTATTGAAAATTTATGGCAAAAACTAGAAATTGAAATTCAAAATCATCAGATTTCCAATAAAGAAATCTTGAAATAGACCTTTTTTGGAGAAATGGGGAAAAATAAGTCTAGAATACACCAAAAAGCTAGTGAAATCTATTCCAAGTCACATAAAATCAGTCATTCGTCAGAAAGGATATCCAACAAAATATTGGGAATCTAGTGGCTCATTTTCACTGTGACATGTATTTTTATCTTATTTTGCTTAATGTCTATTTTTGTGAAGACTGCAAATGAATTAATGAACTTTTTTTTTGTATTTATTATTCGAATAACATGTACTATTATTATTAATAAAAAATTTTGGTACATTAATTAATTTCTTTGGCGCATATTCATAGTCATATTTAGCATCAGCTTAAGTTAGAACTTTATTTTAGCAATAACTAAGTCATTCATAGTCGATTTAGCATCGGCTTTTCTGCTTAGTTATAACTAAAAAAATAGTTTCAGCTGAAGTTGATATTAAGTCGATATCAAAAAAGAAAATATATAGAAAATTCATTCATTTCATATCAGAAAATTCAATTTTGATAATTTTGAGGGTTATAAGTTGTTTTTATTGGCGTGTTAAATAAAATATACATGCAGATATGATTTTAGAAAAAAAAAAAACTAAAGAGAGTTATAAGCTGTTTTTATTTAGCGTGTCAAAAACAGTTTTTAGAAAAAAAAAAATTTTATTCTGATGAGAATCGAAACCACGCACTTTGAGCTATAAGTCCACAGTCATAACCATTTCGACACGCTACCTTGTAAAATCCAGTTTTTTATTACTCTTTCTGTTAATTTATTAGTGTAAAATTAAAAAGTCAAAATTTATAATGGCTGGTCACTTTAGAAACCGGAAGGGTAAAAAAAAAATTATATATATTCATATACATACACATATGGTCAAAATAATAAGTACACGCTCACATAATTAGTTCAATGGCTTGTAGGGAAAAATTTATTTAAGTTAATAGAAAACAAATTTTAAGTTAACTTCTTACAACATATTAAATAAAATAAAAAGGTATAACGTTAATAAAAATACTTTCCTCAGCATAGGGCAACATCGTACTTTCCAAAATGTCTTTATAGTGGAATCTGGTCATGCTATCGGAAATTCGATGTATTGGTCTGGCACCGTACCTTGAAAAATAACCCCAGACCATAATATGGCCACCCCCATGCTTTACAGTCTTTTTTGTGAAGCGTACGTGAAATTCTTTACCATTGGGGCGTCGATCATTTCGGGCGGAGTCATTTCCAAACATATTTATTTTTGACTTGTCGCTCCACAAAATATTACGCTATTTCTTCTCGCCGTCTGGTCCGGACCAATTTGAGTGTTTCTTTGCGAATGATAAACGCATCTTCAAATTTTTTTTTCGAAGCATAGAAACTTTTCTAGCTATCCGTCAAGGAAAATTGATTCGTTGTAATCGTCGACGTACCGTTTGGAACGAGATCACATTGCCGATGTCTGCTGAAATGGCTCTTGAAGATGCGAAACCATCTGCCTCTCCTCGGCAGTACAATGTTGATTTCTTCCCATCTATGAAATTTTTTTCTTTTTATTTTGATATACCTAAATATGAAAATAAATAAAATTAACAAACTTGTACGAAAAAGCCGATTAGATTGTTGCAAAATTAAAGAAATGATTAATGTTCTTATTATTTTGTCCAATAATAAGCCCTTTTAATGAAAACATACGCGTATAGAAAAATTCGGGGAAATCCCTTCTTCTTTTTCACTTTTAAATAGGGCTACCAGATGCGATACTAAAGTAGCAAAAGTGCTACTTTTGCAAGGCTTTGTTACTTTTGAATTTTTTTTTTGTTTTTTTTTTTTTTTTTTTGCTCATCAAAAATATTTGTATGAAATTAAAAAAAAATGAAGGTTTTCATTTTCCAATTTTTTGATATGTGCTACTTTTGTAGTAAGGCCGTCTGGTAGCCCTACTTTTAAAGGCATTGCCATATTGAAATTATCAAAATAAAAAAGAATTTCCATATATATTTTCAGTAAAACAAAAAATAATTGAGAAGTAATAAGATATCAGGTAGTGTACTTATTATTTTGACCATATGTGTATATGTTTAAAAAAAAAAAAAAAAAAACATGTTAACTGACGAGATTCGAACCCACATCCTGAGGGCTATGAGTTCACAGTCCTAACCATTGCGCCACGGTGCCTTCTGTACAAAAATTTTTATTACTCTCTTTGTTATTCAACTAACTTGCAAATAAAAAGTCAACATTTGACAAGTTTACCACGAAAGCTTTTGTGTGGTGAATTCATTAGCTTATGCCAGTTAGTCAATACTAAAAAATCGACTATGAATAGAAAACAATTTTTAGTCATGACCAAATTTATTTTGAGCTTAGTTTGAGTTTAGTTAATTTCAACTTTAAAATTCGACTATGAATATGCGCCTTTGATTTTATTGGACTTCAAAGTTTTTGTTCACAGGTGGCTCATTTTCACTGTGAGCCACTGTATATGTAAAAGTGATTTTTTGATGTAAAAACTGAAGTTCCTAATTTGATTTTTTATCTTATTTATAATTTTTTTTTATTTACATATGCATGTGCATGGACTGAAATATATTATTTTTTTTTTAACGCAAATTTCTTTTTATTTCATCTCTTAATGTTACAGCCAGATTTTGATAATTGTCATTTAAATTGCTTAAAGTATTTACAGCAAAATCCAAATCGGGTTCATCGTCAGTGAATGGCGTTGGCTCAGGAACTTTGAAGTCCAAGGAAATATTGTGCAAGGCACAGCAAGCATTCAAAATTTTTACTACTTTAATTGGTCTGTAGTGCCACTCCCGAGCCGCTAACAGGCATCTAAAACGACCTTTCAGGACTCCAATCATCCGCTCTATAATTACGGTGACCATCCGTTCTGTTTTTAGCAGAACAGTTATGTTTTTAAGGCGCTTGTTCTGCGTATTTTTTTTAATGGAAAATTACAAAAATGTTCTGTTTTTCGCAAATGTTCTGTTTTTTTTTTCTGTTTTCATGCACCACTCTGCTATTTACTAATCTACATTATAAATCTATTTCTACAAACGGCAACCCTTTGCTGATCGATATGTAAGTTGTTATCGATATCGATTAGTAATCCCTATTAAAAAGGTGATTGTGCAATGTAATTACCGCGGCGCTAAGTTTGTCGGTTTGGATTTGAACTCAAATTTTCACTGTTTTTTCGCTGAATGCAGAGATGAAATTTTTTTACCTTTCATGATCAAGAAAATACCTTCGGATAGGTGGAGAGCCCACAGTAGAAAAGTCGAGTGTACAAGATTACAGGATGGGGTGTACGGGAAACATAGTGAGCCATTTTGGTGAAACTAACGAACCAGGGTTGCCTTGCCAAAGCCTGTCCCGATGCCTGAAAATGCCCGAACTTTAGCCAATTTTGTTATTTTAGTTTAATTTAAGAAATTAATTTAATTTTAAAAAGAATTTCATACCTTTTCAAAATATTTTAAATATAGTAGAATTAAGTTTGTGTTTATCGGGATCAAATGCCTCCATCGAAAGAATATTTTCTATCTTAAGCAATATTTGGAATGACGAAAAGTTCCATATGAAAACTGAGACTGTAAAATCTATTTTAATAACGAGATGCCACTATGATCTTAACTGCTTAGAGCATTGGTTCCCAAAGTGGTCCAGGTGGACCCCAAGGGGTCCATGGGAGACTCGACGGGGGTCTACGCTGTCGTGACAGAAAGATGGGGGTTCACAATTCGTAAGCGGGGGTCCACGAAAAATTATCTGCTTTCGATAGTGAAGAACTAAAATGTTAGATTGACTTCAGATTTCAGACCAGATTCGAAGATATTCTGACGATGGAAATACCACCATGGATCATAAATCCATTTGATGAAACGGAAGTGGAGAATGTGATATTATAAGAGAAGCTACTCGAGCTTAGCACTAATGAGGAGCTGAAGCTGAAATTTAAAAGAGGGTATCAAACATTTTGGCTGCAGACAGAAATACCTGAAAAATATTCTGGACTGTGGGGAATTGCGAGAAAGCTTTTGATAGTGTTCCCCTCGTCATATCTTGTCGAAAAAAGTTTTAGTGTCGTTACAAACCTTTTAACAAAAAAAAGAAGTAGATTGAATATCACGGAACGGGGATATTTGCAGTTATTCCTAACAAAACTGATGCCTCCCATTAAAATTATGACTATTTTGTGATAAAAATTTAATTATATTGCGACAGCTATCATATTACATATTACAATATAACAATAATAATTAATAGTGTAATAATTACATATTTGAATAAGCACAACACAAAAAAATATAATTTTTTTTCTGTTTCTTTTTACCACTCCGAATAGGGAGTTTTCTAAATGAAATAAGTGAGGATTGATTGGTTCCATGTGCTGTGAGTAGATGCCAAAAAAGTAAAGTTGGATGGAATCACATTTTTGATTGGCCAACTTTACTTTTTTAACATCCAAACTCACATTCACTCACAGCACAATCAATTAATTAGTAAACCAATCAATTCTCACTTTTTTTTCGAAAACTATTATTTCGTGGTTGGAACTCAGCCGAAACGCAAATTTCCATCTTCACATTTTTTGTCGAGTTTTGGGAATATGGTAGAAACGTAGCTTCAGGGGGTCCACCGGAACCAGCTAAATTTTATAAGTGGTCTATGAGAATAAAAGTTTGGGAACCTCTGGCTTAGAGTTTAAGGAATAATTACAAAGTCAGGAAAACATGATTAAAAAAACTTGTAACTCAGAAAATCATCAATGATTTGCATTTGGTGCGTATATTTATGTTACAGTTTTGTTAATTAAAATCAGAGCCAATGAATTGTGATTTACGGTTTTTTTTGTGAATTTTTAATACTTTTAATGTAAAAAAATACGTTTCTACAAACACTATTTCTGTTCTGTTTTTTTAATTTAAATTTATGGTCACCGTATCTATAATAGTTCTTCCTTTCGAAAAATTTTTATTAAAAAGTGACTCATTTCTATAAGGCTCAATAGGATAGCCAGAATCTCCAAAAAATAAAACTTTATTAAAAGCTGTCAACTGTCTGTTACTCAGCCTTACCTAACAGCAAAGAAGACCGTTCACCATTGTCAAATAAATTTTTTAAATACTGCCTCTCTGCAGAAAGATTCCATATGTGAGAGTCGTGTGATGACCCTCCATATCGAGCGTTAACTGCGCGTATTCGCATTTCATCATTACATATCTTTAAAAATTAAAAATTTTGATACGATTTTGATAAAAATAAAGTGATTTCAATTACCACCCTGGCGTTGACGCTGTGCTTCAGCTTCTTGTTGAAATATAAATGCTCGTTTAATGTTGGCCGTACCATTTGGATATGCGTGCCATCTATGGCTCCAATAACCCCGGGTATCCCAGTCTTTGCAAAAAAAATTGTGCTTTGCGCGTGTTTTTCTGCATCCGTCATGCCGAAGTTAATGATTTTTGAACACAGCACTTTTTCAACCGCAGAACATACTTCGATTAAACATGAAGACACAGTTCATTGCGCCCATCCAGTGTTACGGTCTTCACCGATTTGATGTTGGTAGCCGCCTTGCCCAAGAAATTTCAATGTCGTTGCTAGTTTGATTTCGGCGGTAATAGCATGTGACCGTATTGATGGTGCTAGCTCGCTTGAAATTTCATTCAGCACATAGGTAAAAGCCTCTTTGGAAAGCCGGAAATTTTTTACAAGCTGGAAAAAAACTTACATTAATATGTTTTATTTTAAAATAATTTCGGCGGTTCATACCTCTAATCACCAACAGCCAGATTATGTAAAACGCGACGCGACGAGTCACATTTTCGCGTCAGCAACCAATTTCGTATTATATAAGCTCACTTACTCACATCATCGTCAAAAAGTGACGAATAGCGTGTTCTTTACGTTTTTTTGGTATTATGCACAGGCGCGAAGAGGCACAAAAACGCACTTCAATTGTCAAAGTCGTCACTTGCCTTTATGCTTGCGTCGACTTTTTCTAATTTGATTTTCATTATTTTATTCAATTTTTTAATAAATATTAAACTGTGATATATTTATTAATTTGGTGTTTAAGCATTATTATACGAAAACAATAAAAAAAAACAGACTTCAACGAAAAAAAAATTTTGTTCTGCATCCACTGGGGTTCGAACATAGGCATTTTGTGCTGCTAGATGCGCAGTTTAACGAGATCAGCCAATCTCATTGTTGGTTTTTGGCTCGCTAAAAGTATAATAGTTTTTTTTAGCCGAGTCTTATTTGAATTGTCATTTTGTAAGAGTTCCCAGACTTGGGAGTTTTTGTAATTTTAGGTAGTTTTTTGCCATAATTTTCCTATCAAAGTGAAAAATTGAATTGAAAGATTATTTGCTACTCAATAATTGGAAGAATATTTGTAATAACATACATACAACCATTGTAGCAACGGCTTTTTTTTAATTAAGAACAGTATTGCTTCAACATATTTTTAATACCAAAATCTCTTAAGCAAAAAAGGCTTCTCAGGTCAGATTTAAAGAAAGCGGAAACGCAAGTTGTTGTTAAATAAAATGAAAATTAGAGTCGATGGAGTGGTTATACGGCCGAATTATGGAGTGACGCATTTTTTTAAAAATTGCAGATTTTATTTATTTAGCAAAACTATCACAATTATAAAGTAAATAATTGTTTTTGTAAGATTTCATTGTATCACACACACAATTTAGCGTTTGCACACCAGAAGATTTTGGTCATCGATAGTAATCTAAGCTTTCATTTATTTCAGGTTTTTACTTATTACCTAACACATGATTTTTAACACAGCGATGTCATAGCAAAACTAATGCGCGATACTTTCCTTTACTCAGTAATTAAACTTTCCATTGATATGAAAAAAAAAAAAATACCTTACCGAGCATCTATCTCATGAACTATTATTTTTGAGCTCACAGTCCTAACCTATTATTTTACAAATATTTGTGTAATTTTACTGTGATTTTGATAATTTGCTTATTATATTACACCTTCGCATTGTGCATTATTTCTAAATCAAAGTGTAATGTAAGAAATCAACGTTTACAAAATTAATGCATGGCCCCGAAAACTAGTAGGGTGTCTATTTTGTAAAGCTGTATATGCATATGAATGAAGACTATTCTCCAAATGTGATCTATTGGATTTTGGTCAAGGGTTTTATGTGGTAAATTGTGGTTTGTAGCTTAGTTTGTCTAACATCGACTTTTCTAGGCACATTATTGCATTAAAAATTTTAGCAATTAATTAGAAAAACCACATAATTGATCATTTTAACACACTAAGAAATTGTCTTCATTGGAGGAATACTAGATTCTATGTCATGCAAATCTTTTACATTTTGCACCAAAGAAAGGTGGCATCATGACAACGTAAACTGTTACGTTAAAAGTTGACAACTCTAGTGACAAAATAACTGGACGAACGCCATGACGTAAACAATTATATAATACCAATTTGTGACGCATGGTGACTAAAAGTGTCGCGCACGCGAAATGTCACCGCGTTTTACATAATCTGGCTGTAAGGCTGAAAATATTTGTTGATTGACGCATAGCCCGTCTTACAATTTGTTCATCTTGAACAGGAGAATCCTCCAACCAAAGTGCGACAAAATCCATTTCAATTTTTTATTATATATACAAGCATATATGTTCAGTATTTCTATTTTTTTTTTTTAAACTGTTTACTTTTCACTTTTGTCTACACTTTTTTGTTGTTGTGTTGTCACTTTACCTTCATACTTTGACGTTTATAGCAAATAATGCCTACCAACGTAGAATTCTCTCACTTATAAAATCAGGGTAAAAGTCCAGATGTTTGAACGAGTTCGAACGAATTACAAAATACCATTTTGCGTTCGATTCGCATATCACTTTCGTAACGCATCTACTTTCGATTCGCGAATAAACGCCCTGTTTTAAAATTCAGATTCCAAAAATTTGCTTAAATTTTATTGAGCTGCATGTCTAGCCATTTTTGAACCAAAAATCAATCAAATCAAATCAATTTTTCGGCATTATATTTAAGATAATAAAAACCGAAAACTGTTGTTCGAAACTTAGATACCAACCATTTACAGGTGTTTTTGTTAGCTTTTATTGAAAAAAAAAATTTCGTTTCCGACAAAACATGCGCCCTCAAGCAAAGAATTATATATGAAAGAACTACGCTCCCAGAAATGTCGATAATCGGTTCGCTTCAATAATTTTCTGACAATAAAATTACAGTCTTAGAATGAGGGGAAATGTGATTTTGGCTTATGCTGCGCATTGGGGTTTTTAGCAACGAAGCTGAAATTCCTTCTGATCTGATCTGATCTGATCTACCAGGCAACCAGCAAATCCAACAACAAGATTTTCATTTTGACTTTTTCAAACTTGCAAAATTGCAGCTGTTGTCGCGTAAATTTTGTTGTTGGTTTTTCTTCCGAAAAATTCAGTCGAAAAAATCCAAAAAAAAACAAATGCGTGTATTTGTTGTTGCTTTTTTGTAGCTTACAACTGATACCGTTATTTGGAAATTATTCAAAAAATTCTTCAACTCAATTTCTGTTGTTTACATTTTGCACTGGATTTTGACAGCTGCGAAGCCACATTTTGCTGTCAAATTTTAATGTGACAATTGACCGGACAAAAGTAAAAAAGTACTGATTTTGTACTTTCTAGTTGCAACACCTCAAATATTGTCTTACCGCCGATCCCGTGGTACATCATTTTAAATGTACTGTTATTTGCTTAAAAGAATGTCGAAACCGCATATCATTATCTTATTTGAAAACGAAGATATTTGCATTTTTCTAAATCATCATACCTGTTTTTTTTTTCGAATCGGAGTCAACAAAATTACATATTAAGGTGATTCAAATTTTTTTTGTTTCAAACAGAAATTATTGATTGAAGAATTCGAATTCATGATTAGTTTTTCTTCTTTTTTCTTATAAAAAAATTTCGATTTTGTACTTTAAAGTTGCAAAATCAACCCATGTTATTTTGCCGCCGATCCCGTATTACATCATTTTATTTTAACGTATTGTTATTTGCTTAAAAGAATGCCATAAACCGCATATTATTTTCTTATTTCAAAACCAAGATATCTGCTTTTTTCTTCATTAACAGAACTGACAGAATTTGAAATTATGAAATTGGCAGTAAAATCTATAGAATAGTTAAAATAATGCCAGTTCTGTTGATTTAGAAAAATGCTGACTCGTTGGAGCAGTGGCGCAGCGACTACCTGTCCATAATCGCAGTTGACGATTGCGTCTCCCATTGTTAGCCGCAAGCGGAGACGAGCTAGGTCCCAGTCCATCAGAATGGGGTACGCGATTACGACGAAACCGCTGTCTTTGTGGTCGCCGAGACGAGCTTGGTCCCGGTCGACCACGATGGGGAGAGCTAGTGACCTGCGGGCCATCCTGGGGTGCCAGCCGAGACGAGCTAGGTATCGGTCCAGCGCCCAAAGGAGGCTGAAAAGCGAGTTGCTCCAACGCTCTTATTGCTGCAGTCTCCAATTCATCGGACAATAGCCGAGACGAGCTAGGTGCCGGGCTCGTGGCCTCATCAGAAGAGGAGCTAGTGGCGATGGGTTGTCGAGGTCGGTTGTTGGAGGACTGTACCCGAGACAAGCTAGGTCCCGGTGCAGAGCCCTCATCTGATTCACGTTGTGAATTTAGTGCTGAATTATAGCGGCACACTACTTCACTCCTGCACCGTTTTATGTTGTGGCCCGGTGACAAACAGCTGGAACAGACGCGATGTATCAGCACCTATTGCAGTCGCTCTTCAACATTGTTACTGCGAAAGGCGGCACAATATCGTAGTGGGTGCCTTCACATACCGGGCAAGCAATGGACCTCCCACCATTTTTACGCAGTTTTTGCATGGCGCAGTTGTATTTCGTCATATTCTTGTTTCTGTAACCATTAAAAAAAGCTTTTTTTTCATCGCTGTTTGGGATGTGTCTTATTTTAATTTTTGGAAAGAGATGTAAATAAGTTAAGCGGAGGGCAGGACTATAAGTTTGACAAGTGGTCAACGTCTACCCCTTCATAAACCTTAGTTACCCTACCTAGGCGCCATTCGTTTGGCGCCAGATTGTCTTCTCGAATGACAACCATATCATCAATTTTCAAATTGCTTTGGTGAAATTTCCACTTATACCTCTTGTGGAGTTCTTTTAAATATTCTGCCTTCCAACGTACACAAAAATGATGACGTAAAGCTTTTAGTTTTTGCCACCTATTCATGATCTACACAGGATTCTCCGCAATTTCTGGCTCAAGAGCTGCCAAAATAGGACCTCCGACAATAAAATGACCTGGTGTCAGGGGTTCAAGATTGTCTAGATTATCAGACAGTGGGCTTAGCGGGCGTGAATTAAGACACGCATCGATTCTACACAATAACGTAGAAAACTTTTTAAAGTTAAATTTCAAATTTGACGCAATTTTTCTGAAGTGAAGCTTAAAACTCTTCTACGCATAATCCACCAGGTATAAAATGCCATGACACTTGCTGAACTACATAGCAACAAAGAACTTCATCTCGCGATGATTTTAGAAAATTTTTAAAATCAGTTCGAAGTATGCGAGATACTCCTACAAAGTTCATTTCGTTGTCACTGTAAATTTTCTCCGGACAAATCGTGCAAATGCGGCCAAAAATGTAAGAGTACTTAAGTCACTCGTTGCCTCGAGATGAATCGCTAATGCCTGTTGCATCCATGAAAAGGTTAAGAGGAAGTATTTCACTTTTTGTGTCCATACGTTTTTTCTCTTTTAAGCTTGTTAACTTTATTTCTTCCGTTGTGACTTTGCTTGAAGTTGAAATGCGGTTTTTCTTTTTAGTCGGATGAATATTATTGTAAAATTACAATATGTATGATATGACTCGAAGCGCTCGTGGTAAGGAAGAAAACCTTTCCAAAATGTTATCATACTGGCAAGCTAATGCAGTGTGTACTTAGATTGGTTTGGCTTCGATTGTAGTTTCGAATTCTGATAAAGTACCTACATTGGGCCGTTGAGTACCATCTTTGGTCAGCCATGATGGTCCGTGTCATCATATTCTGTTTTCAGTCAGATTATGGGGATCCAAGCCTCGGCTGGCTATGTCTGCCGGGCTATCTTGGGACTCCACATGATTCCACTTTTCGTTTCCTTCTTTTTCAATGAATTTAGCCACACGGTTTGCAACGAAGGTAGTGCAAGAACAAGGTGTAACCATGCCAAGACTATTGTGGACTCAGTCAACAAATGCATATTATAGTTGCGAATCTCTAACTGAGGTAGAATGGAATGCATAAGTTCCGAGAGTAACAAAGCTCCGCAAAACTCTAATCTAGGAAGCGAAATAGTTTTGACTGGAGCAACTTTAGTTTTTGCTATCAACAAATGAACAGACACCCTACCATTAGTCTTAACATAAATATATATCGATGCTGCATATGCATTGCATCGCAGAAGCCATGAATTTCAACCTCACTACACCTAATTTCTACCTAACGTGGAATTTTGATATCGTTTATACCAGAATAAGTCTACAAAAACGATTGCCAACGCTAAAGGCTCCTAGTAGTCAATTTAACGTCCCATCCAATTCCATCCAACCAAATCTGCTGCAATATCGTGATTTCCCGCTAAAACATCATCAACGTACATATGACAACGTAATATCTTTGATGCTAGGGGATAATTGTCTTGTGAATCATTTGCGAGTTGCAGTAGAGTACGAATGGCCAAGTAAGGCGCACAGTAGACACCAAAAGTAATTGTTTGAAGCTCGTACTCTTGCAATTCGCTTTCTGGGGAATTTCGAAAAATGTATGACCTGATCATACTCAAGTTTTTTCATAAGTCTAGACTCATTTCGAATGAACTGACATGTGATAATAAAGAGCGATTCTCCCAAGCAGACTTAAGAAAAATTCTGCTTTAAATTTGACGGTCAAGTGAAATTTCGTTAAAATACGACACACAATTTGAAACTGCTGAATAATTCATAATAGGGACCGATCGTGTTAATATCCACTCAAAAATGGTTTCCTGAGCAATAGGTAACCCAAGAAAATTTTAACGAATTCCATCTAAAAGGATTAACGGATACAAATTGCCGCCTAGTAGAATATCGACCAGCTGCTATTGTATAATCTTTTATCAGCCAGAACAAGCTCCGGGAATGCTTGACTCAACATTGGATCTACCTGACATGTGGGAAGATTACTTGTCAGCTTCGACAGAACAAGAGCTGATGCTTCAATTCTACCGATGAATCAATAGGCGACCCTAACACAAATGAGCAGAATTTCCGAACCTTAGCAGAACACAACATTGTTAAGCCCCGATACTTGGGTATTAATATTTTTTGTTGGCAAATTTATAAGCCGCTGAAGCCTTTCTGAAATGAACGACCCCTCCGACCCAATAAGTGTTCTGGCGGAGTATACTATACCATTATGGTTTATATTCAACATGACAGTGCCTAATAAGATGCCTTTCGAACTTGAAGCGAAACACGAATTGACGTTTTCGTCATGGCTAAAATTATGGTCACCGAGCTGTGATTGTGAAGTGGACTGTATACCTGAACTTGTGCTCGGTCCAGTACGAACAGCCTGTCGATTATCAGCATTCGAGTTGTTTTGGTCTCGATGCAGAAAGGTGTGATGACGTGCCGAACACTTCCAAACACTTCTACAGTCTTTAACTTCATGACTGTGAGATGGACAGTTTAAGCGACAATGAAGCTTTTGAGCTGTAGAAATCTATCCTTAACCCTCATAGCTAAAAACTTGGGACACAATATCAGAGAATGTTGTTGTGTCTTACACAGTTTGCAGGTGTAATTTGAAACCTTCACCTTATAAGTACCTACGTATTTATTTTCCTATGAGGATGATTATATACAGGTTTTGGTTTAGAAATTGCAACGGCACCAAATCCGACGAGTGCGAATTGGCGTTTTTCAATTTGCCATCTGGTGGTGACAGGCGTTGCAGGGAAAAAGTCTAGCCTAAAACGTCAGCAATGACATCAGAATTTCAAAAATCGCGTTATCGCGCATGATGCTCTAGACTTTTCCTTGCGCGCCAATGAAATCGCTGATTTGCGCGTCGGTTGAAAAAGATCTGGCCAAACCGTGGCGAAGACTGAAACGAAACGCAAATATCTGCAGTATCGAGTGAAAAAAAAAACATTAAAATCAGTTAAGCCAGCCACCCAATTGCACCCACCCCACACGCTAAAAAAATATACAAAATCTACACTATAAATACAAAATAACATCAATAGTAACAACAACACAGATATACATTAATAACAACTAAGTCTAAAACAATAAAATAAAAACTATAAAATAACGAAACAACAGTTTATTAAATGTGTAAAATTAAGAACAAAACAACAAATACAACTATACAAAATTACAATTATACAAAAAAAAATAAACTATAAAATTATCGAAAATAAACACAACCACGAAGACATACATCTCTAAAAATAAATTACAACACACTACACAACGTTACAGTCACCAAATCTAACACCTATAAAAATAAACAACTTTTAACACCAGTCGATGACAACTATAAAGACAACAAATGTAACAACAACATGGACTAACTCCTAAAAAAAAGCGTGAGCTACAGACATATTGATAAGGTATATGAATGTAATATCTTTATTATAAAATTTAAGCATAAATACAATTTTACAAATAAAATATGTAAAAATTTAAAATACTTTCTAATTAATCCTTAAATTAAATAAAAATTTAAAAATAATTTTTTTGTGGAAAAAAAAAATTGGAAAAGTTGAAAATAAATTAAATTTAAGATAAAAAAACAAACAAAAAATTAAAAAAAAATAGTTTTTATGTTAGCTTTAGTAATGAAGGTATCTTTCTATGATTAAACTTAGAATTTAGTGTTATTTTTATACCTTCGTATAGTAAAGAAAATGCAAGATATGAAAAATATCTTAAAATAAACAAACTAAAAATAAAATTGCACAAATAAACAAAAAAAAAAAAGAAAAAAGAAACAAACAATTACATTTGATTTAAAAGAAAGAAAAATGGAAATATCATGGCAGCTTAAAGAGCTTGCACAGTAGATACCATGTAGAACCAATTCAGATTAGGGGGGACCACAAACAGTTGCCCCATGGTCCACATGGTAGGGTGGACCACAAACAGTTGCCCCATGGTCCACATGGTAGGGTGGGTTAAGTCGGGCCCGAGCGACCATCATGCTCGGAGGTTAGCAGCAGTAGAGGAGACATTAGGAGAATTTTTCGGTAGATTTTGATTTTTGATAAATATAATTTTTTTTGGTAACTTGTACAATTTTTTTTAACAATAAAATTTTTGAACTTTCGAGTGCAGCACTCTCTTTCATCATGAGTTTTTTTTTAATTTGTATGGTGAAGAAGCAATAGTGGCAGCAGCGAACCCACTACAACTTACCGAACTGCTAGCAGGCAAACCAGCTCGTGCTGCCGCTGTCAATATTGCCCACGCAAAATGCACTGATCGCTTAATCGCGATTACAAAATCGTGCCACGTATATCCGACACTGTTTCTAAAGTCTGAAAACGAGACGTTAGAAATTTGTCTAAGTCAGACCATAAGGGAATTTTTGACTTGTTTTGAATTGACTGTTCCCATAAGGAAAGCGTCACTTCGGGTAATTTTATGGAACAGAGACAAGTGAATATAGCATCCCAATTGCTAATGTCCACCTTGTGAACTTCAAGAGCAGATATACAATTATCGATATCTCTTTGAAGTTTCTTTATGGAACTCCCTGACTCTGTCATTACAACTTGAAGGTTGAAAAGTATTTTTAATTGGCTATTTACCAAAATGCCCTTTTTTCATACCTGTCCTTTAGATTTAGCCATGCCTTTTCATGAGCAATGATGAGCACCAACATGCACGCAAGTTTCGTTTCCTTGTTGTGGCACAACAAACATATGGAGTTCTACTCCGCTGAAGTAGAACTTAATCGTTGTTGTGCGCTCACATACGCTCTCTCGTTACTCTAAATTGCGCTCTCGTTAGAACTTGCAGAAAAACTTGTGCCCATCTATGATCCTGAGTGGGAGCGATTTTTGAACTATCTCCTAAGCCTCCCCCCTTGTTTTTTGGTTTAATGTAAAGTAATGTAATGTATTTGTCAATGAAATTAAATTCCTTACAGACTAGAACAAAATTGTAGGCTAAAATGATCTTAAATAAACTTAAGTCTAATAATTTAAATTTAGTGTAATAATCTTAAAAGTACAGATTTAAATATATTTTTAGGCATACAGAAATCAATTGTACTATTTTTGTACAATTTATTTAAAGCAATAAGAGTTCTATTAATTGGCTCATTAATGGCGTAGTTAGACCTATGACATTTAATATTAAAACAGTCTGATGATCTTAAAGTTCGCCATGGAATATTATATAAAATCAATTCGAGGAGATCCGAGCAAACAATATTTCCATTAATAATATCATAAATAAGCATCATACTATGAACAAGTCGTCTATTTACGAGCAAATCCAAATTAATAAGCATGCAGCGTGCTTTGTAAGAAGGAATGGGCACAGTAAAAGGAATCAATCGCAAAGCAAATTTTACGAATTTCTTCTTCTTTGAAAGTAGAACTATTACGTTTAACAAACGCAAAGAGCGAATATGCTTTTGGTAAAATACGATTTATATGACTATTGAGATAAAAATGAGAGTCAAAATAAACTCCAAGATCATTTTATCAATGTTTTTTAATGGCATATTATCAAAACAATATGTGAACAAAATTGGCGTACTGCATTTCGAAAAATTTACCTGAAAACATTTACGAAGACTTAAAGATAAATTATTCGCTCTGAACCAAGCACATACATTATTCAATTCCAACTGAAGAGTATTAGAATTTGAAATATCTTTGACTTTATAAAAAACTTTTAAGTCATCAGCATATAACAAGAAGCGAGCTGAAGAAAAACCTTAAGATAACCTTAATGATCTCATTGAAGGCATTGGTTGGCATCAGCTCTTTTCTGGGCTAGACACTTCTAGTTGTTTTGAACAGTTTTTGAAGATCTTATTTGAGAGAATTTTGGGCAATATTCCTTCTAAAAAAAAAATACATAAACTCCCTTGGTATACTAAGGGTCTTAAAAAACTTAAAAATCTAAGAAATACATTTTCCTCTAAATTCATTTCCACGGGATGTCCTGAGTTTAAAGAAAAGTTTGTACATTATAAACGTGAATTTGACTTTTTAAACAAATTTCTTTATAAACAGTATATTTTGACAATTGAAAGTCGTATGAAATCTGATCCTAAAACTTTTTGGAGGTTTGTGCAGTCCAAGAGAGGGAATTCTTATGTTACATCGTCTATGATTTACGGGGATAAGGTGTCTTATTCTTTAACTGACACTGTGGACCTTTTTATGTAATTTTTTGTTTCCAATTTTGATTCTGTTAATTCATGTATTGATTGTTCCATGTTAAACAAAATTGACTCATAAATGCGTTTTGGTAGCTAATCATTATTGGTAGATGATGTTGAGAATGCGATTTATGGGTTAAAAACCTCTTTTAAAAGTGATCTTGATGGAATCAGTTCTCATTTACTTATAAAATGTGTTAAATCGATTTCCATACCCATTTTAATTATTTTTAATAAATCTCTTGCTTCTGGAGTTTTCATTGATAAATGGAAGATATCTCATATTACACATATTTTTAAATCTGGTAATAAATATAATATTGTAAATTATAGACCTATATCTAATTTAACTAATATCTCTAAAATTTTTGAAAAAATTGTGAAAGATAAAGTCTATTTTGCAATCAATAACTTAATTTGCCCTTTCCAACATGGTTTTGTCTCAGGTAGGTCAGCCATAACAAATCTCAGTGTTTTTACCAAGTACTGCATAAATTCATTTGAGGATAGCTGTCAAGTTGATGTTATCTACTCGGATATCTCTAAGGCTTTTGATAAAGTATCACATAATCTATTGATTTCAAAACTTGCCTGTTTTAGTTTCCATTCACTTTTTCTTTCATGACTAATTTCATATATTTCCAATAGATTAAACCAGTCAACAGTGGTTTTGTTGCCCTGGATGTCTCTGCGGATTTCTATAGTTTCAAGCTCACAGTTTACGAATATATTCATGAAAGTGCTGGATTGGCTCTAGTTCTTATGATATTGAGGTATTTATCTCTCATATATAAAAATCTCGTGTCACAGTTTTTGTTACCGAACTCCTCCGAAACGGGTTGACTGATTTTTACGAAATTTTGTGTCTATATTTGGTAGGCCCGAGAATAGCTCGTAGGCTATAAAAATTTTATTTAGGGAACATATTTAGGGTGGCCCTCATACAAAAATATTTTTAAGATAGCATTTTCACAAAGAACACTTCATCGATTCATATGGAATTTACACCCCGTGTCTTTTATATTTAGAGACATAGTTGAGTCTCTAAAACAATATAGTGGTCTTTGGGAAAATGCTATTTTAAAAATAATTTTGTATGAGGGTCACCCTTAAAATGCACCCTAAATAAAATTTGTTTACCCTGCAAGCTATTCCCAAACCTACCAAATATACACACAAAATTTCATAAAAATCAGTCAAGCCGTCTCGGAGGAGTTCGGTAACAAACACTGTTACACGAGATTTTTATATACTTACTTACTTACTTAGATGGCCATAACAACCCGTTGTCAGGTTACGGCCGACCTCATTAGCTCTCGCCAGCCGCCTCTGTTTTGCGCGCGCCTTCTCCAATCGTTAATGCCAAGCGCGGTTAGGGCTTCCTCAGCTTGGTCTATCCACCGGAGGCATGGTCTCCCTCTTCGTCGTTGACCGGGGACCTTCCCTTCGAATACCTTTTTCGCTGGAGCTTCTTTATCCAAACGATGGACATGACCCAGCCAGCGTAGTCGCTGCGTTGTTATACGCTTAACTATGTCAATGTCGGCGTAGAGCTCATACAGCTCGTGGTTCATTCGAATGCGATAGTCGTTGCCAACTCGAACAGGACCAAAGATTTTGCGGAGAAATTTCCTCTCGAACACCCCAAGAGCGGCTGCGTCTGTTGTCGAAACCACCCATGCCTCAGCGCCATAAAGAAGCACAGGTAGAATGAGCGTCTTGTAGAGTGTTAGCTTTGTCGATCGAGAGAGAGCTCTGCAACGTAATTGCTTACTGAGACCGTAGTAGCACCTATTAGCAATTGTTATTCTCCGCTTAATCTCCAGACTGACATCGTTATTGCTAGTTACGGCAGTGCCAAGGTAAATGAATTCCTTGACAACTTCTAATTTACAGTTGCCCGCTGTTACATGAGAGTCTAGATCCCGTGCTCTCTTGTTGTTGTTAGTAGACATCATGTATTTCGTCTTGCCCTCGTTTACCGTCAAACCCACTTTGGCTGATTCCTTTTCAATAGCAGTGAAAGCAGCAGTAACATCTCTCTTACTCCGACCGATAATATCAATATCATCAGCGTACGCAAGGAGCTGAACACCTTTGAAGAAAATGGTGCCATTATGATGCACACCGGCTTTTCGTACGATCCCCTCCATAATGAAATTGAAGAGATCGCACGAGAGCGGGTCGCCTTGTCTGAAACCTCGCTCGGTATTAAAAGTTCCGGAGAGGTCATTCCCTACCTTGACGGAGCTACACGTTTTGCTCAACGTCATTCTGCAGACCCTTATCAACTTTGCAGGTATACCGAACTCAGACATTGTTGCGTATAGGCAATCCCGCACTGGGCTATCGAACGCAGCTTTATAATCGACGAAGAGATGGTGAGTGTCGATTTGATATTCATGGGTTTTCTCCAGGATTTGGCGTAGTGTAAAAATCTGGTCTATGGTGGACTTACCAGGTCTAAAGCCACACTGATAGGATCCGATCAGCGTTTCTGTATACGGCTTCAATCTTTCACACAATACGCTCGAGAGGATCTTATATGCGATGGAAATAAGACTGATACCCCTGAAGTTGGCGCAGATTGTCGGGTCTCCTTTCCTTATTACAGGACAAAGCACGCTGAGATTCCAATCGTCGGGCATGCTTTCCGCTAGCCATATTTTGCTGATGAGTTGATGCATGCACCTTATCAATTCATCGCCACCAGCTTTAAACAACTCAGCTGGCAGGCCGTCAGCACCCGCTGCTTTGCTGTTTTTGAGTCACTGAATAGCAACTAGAACCTCTTCATGGCTAGGTGATGGTACTTCCACTGCGTTATCATCGATTGGTGGCATCGTACTGCATTCTCTCTGGGCGGAATTGGTGGAATCATCGCCCGTAAGCAAGTTGGAGAAATGCTGCCTCCATAACCTCAGTACACTCTGTGTATCTGGAACCAGATTTCCATTTTTGTCTCCACAAGTGGATGCTCCGGGCTTGAAACCTTGAGTTAGACGCTTAACTTGTTGATAAAATTTTCGTGCATCCTTCTTGCCCTGGTACACCTCAAGTTCCTCACGCTCACGCTTTTCCTGCTCCCTTTTTTTACGTCTGAAAATGCGCCTCTATTCCTTCCTCTTTTCGCGGTAGTTTTCTCGCACGGCTCGCGTTGCGGCTGACTGCAGCATCTTCTTGTATGCGGCGTTTTTTTCAGCAGTCGCATCACGACACTCCTGGTCATACCATTGGTTTCGAGGTTGTGGGCGTCGAAAACCAATGACTTCCTCGGCAGCAGCGCGCACGGAGTGGGAGATGTGTGTCCAAAGTTCACCGGCGTCATCGGTTCCAGAGGTTGGTTGGTTGAGCTTAACCGAGAGTTGAGCGGAGTACGCCTCGGCAGTCCGTTGTGATTGCAGCTTGGCAACGTCCAGCTTTCGTTGCATGCCCGTGCGTACATTCTTCGCATTGCATAACTGCATGCGGATCTTAGCTGCAACAAGATAGTGGTCGGAGTCAATGCTGACCCCCCGAAATGTACGCACATCCAGAACGCTTGAAGCGTGCCTTCCGTCGATCACAACATGATCAATTTGGTTTTTTGTTTTTTGATCCAGGGATAGCCAGGTGGCATTATGAATGACGAGGTGTTGAAATCTGGTACTACTAACTACCATGTTTCGCGCCGCGGCGAAGTCGATCAGTCTCAGACCGTTGTTTGAAGTGGTCTCGTGGAGACTGAACTGACCGACTGTAGCGCCAAAGATGCCTTCTCTTCCGACCTTCGCGCTAAAATCGCCGAGGACTATTTTTACATCGTGGGTCGGACAACGGTCATACACGTCCTCCAGGCTCGCGTAGAAATCATCCTTGGTGGCATCGTCCTTTTCCTCTGTCGGGGCGTGCGCGCAAATTAGGCTTATGTTGAAGAATTTTGCCTTGATACGGATCGTAGCCAACCTTTCGTTTATTGGCGTGAACCGGGAAACTAGGTGGCGTAATTTTCGACTTACAACGAATCCGCAACCAAATTCGCGCCTCTCCGCATGGCCGCTGTAGTAGATATCACAGTTCGTCCGTTTAGAGCAGCCTTGTCCTTTCCATCGCATCTCCTGGATGGCGGTGATGTCAGCCTTTATTTTTACGAGGGCATCCGCCAGTTGGATAGTTGCACCTTCCCTATGGAGGGTCCGGACATTCCAGGTGAATATCCGTAAATCATTGTCCGTTTTTCGTTTGCAGTGGTCGTCATCGTAGTGGGGGCTATTATCCGAGGCTGATTTGGTTTTCATTGGAAATGATGATAATGTGTGGTGGGACCCAAACCCTACGTACACATTCCAAGTTTTAAGTCTAGGAGAGACTCGCCTTCTCACAACTAGCTCACCCCCGGACGGGTGTCCAAGAGATCTCCAGAGGATACTTAGCCAAAAAGGCCGGAAGTTTGTGAGCTGCTTGAACTGCTTGCAAAAGAATCATCCCTGGCCACTCCCAAGTGAGTGGCAATCAGGAACTTTTCCCACTTACGTGGACTTCTACAAGCAGCTCCATCCTCCTAGATTTTTATATATGAGGGATAAATACCACAATATTATAAAAACTAAAGCCAATCCAGTACTTTCATGAATATATTCGTAAACTGTGAGCTTGAAACTATAGAAATCCGCAGAGACATACAGGGCAACAAAAAAAAAAGTTAATTTTGTTGAGTAGTGAAATGCTAAGTTCAACATTTTTGCAATAACCTCCGGTGTACCACAATGTAGTATCCTTGGCCCTTTACTTTTCATTATCTTTATTACTGACATCTCTTCCTGTTTTTCTTCAGCTCGCTTCTTGTTATATGCTGATGACTTAATGTATGTGCTTGGTTCAGAGCGAATAATTTATCTTTAAGTCTTCGTAAATGTTTTCAGGTAAATTTTTCGAAATGCAGTACGCCAATTTTGTTCACATATTGTTTTGATAATATGCCATTAAAAAACATTGATAAAATGATCTTGGAGTTTATTTTGACTCTCATTTTTATCTCAATAGTCATATAAATCGTATTTTACCAAAAGCATATTCGCTCTTTGCGTTTGTTAAACGTAATAGTTCTACTTTCAAAGAAGAAGAAATTCGTAAAATTTGCTTTGCGATTGATTCCTTTTACTGTGCCCATTCCTTCTTACAAAGCACGCTGCATGCTTATTAATTTGGATTTGCTCGTAAGTAGACGACTTGTTCATAGTATGATGCTTATTTATGATATTATTAATGGAAATATTGTTTGCTCGGATCTCCTCGAATTGATTTTATATAATATTCCATGGCGAACTTTAAGACCATCAGACTGTTTTAATATTAAATGTCATAGGTCTAACTACGCCATTAATGAGCCAATTAATAGAACTCTTATTGCTTTAAATAAATTGTACAAAAATAGTACAATTGATTTCTGTATGCCTAAAAATATATTTAAATCTGTACTTTTAAGATTATTACACTAAATTTAAATTATTAGACTTAAGTTTATTTAAGATCATTTTAGCCTACAATTTTGTTCTAGTCTGTAAGGAATTTAATTTCATTGACAAATACATTACATTACTTTACATTAAACCAAAAAACAAGGGGGGAGGCTTAGGAGATAGTTCAAAAATCGCTCCCACTCAGGATCATAGATGGGCACAAGTTTTTCTGCAAGTTCTAACGAGAGCGCAATTTAGAGTAACGAGAGAGCGTATGTGAGCGCACAACAACGATTAAGTTCTACTTCAGCGGAGTAGAACTCCATATGTTTGTTGTGCCACAACAAGGAAACGAAACTTGCGTGCATGTTGGTGCTCATCATTGCTCATGAAAAGACATGGCTAAATCTAAAGGACAGGTATGAAAAAAGAGCATTTTGGTAAATAGCCAATTAAAAATACTTTTCAACCTTCAAGATGTAATGACAGAGTCAGGGAGTTCCATAAAGAAACTTCAAAGAGATATCGATAATTGTATATCTGCTCTTGAAGTTCACAAGGTGGACATTAGCAATTGGGATGCTATATTCACTTGTCTCTGTTCCATAAAATTACCCGAAGTGACGCTTTCCTTATGGGAACAGTCAATTCAAAACAAGTCAAAAATTCCCTTATGGTCTGACTTAGACAAATTTCTAACGTCTCGTTTTCAGACTTTAGAAACAGTGTCGGATATACGTGGCAGGATTTTGTAATCGCGATTAAGCGATCAGTGCATTTTGCGTGGGCAATATTGACAGCGGCAGCACGAGCTGGTTTGCCTGCTAGCAGTTCGGTAAGTTGTAGTGGGTTCGCTGCTGCCACTATTGCTCCTTCACCATACAAATTAAAAAAAACTCATGATGAAAGAGAGTGCTGCACTCGAAAGTTCAAAAATTTTATTGTTAAAAAAAAATTGTACAAGTTACCAAAAAAAATTATATTTATCAAAATCTATTGAAAAATTCTCCTCTACTGCTGCTAACCTCCGAGCATGATGGTTGCTCGGGCCCGACTTAACCCACCCTACCATGTAGACCATGGGGCAACTGTTTGTGGTCCACCCTACCATGTGGACCATGGGCCAACTGTTTGTGGTCCACTTTAATCTGAATTGGTTCTACATGGTACCTACTGTGCAATCTCTTTAAGCTGCCATGATATTTCCTTTTTTCTTTCTTCTAAATCAAAAGAAATAGTTTGTTTCTTTTTTCAATTTTTTTTTTTTGTCTATTTGTGCAATTTTATTTTTAATTTGTTTACTTTAAGATATTTTTCATATCTTGCATTTTCTTTATTATACGAAGGTATAAAAAAGAGGATGGAGCTGCTTGTAGAAGTCCACGTAAGTGGGTAAAGTTCCTGATCGCTACTCACTTGGGAGTGGCCAGGGATGATTCTTTTGCAAGCAGTTCAAGCAGCTCACAAACTTCCGGCCTTTTGGCCAAGTATTCTCTGGAGATCCCTTGGACACCCGTCCGGGGGTGAGCTAGCTGTCAGAAGGCGAGTCTCTCCTAGACTTAAAACTTGGAATGTGTGCGTAGGGTCCCACCACACATTATCATCATTTCCAATGAAAACCAAAACAGCCTCGGATAATAACACCCACTACGATGACGACCACTGCAAACGAAAAACGGACAATGATTTACGGATATGCACCTGGAATGTCCGGACCCTCCATAGGGAAGGTGCAACTATCCAACTGGCGGAAGCCCTCGTAAAAATAATGGCTGACATCACCGCCATCCAGGAGATGCGATGGAAAGGACAAGGCTGCTCTAAACGGACAAACTCTGATATCTACTACAGCGGCCATGCGGAGAGGCGCAAATTTGGTTGCGGATTCGTTATATGTCAAAAATTACGCCACCTAGTTTCCCGGTTCACGCCAATAAACGAAAGGTTGGCTACGATCCGTATCAAGGCAAAATTCTTCAACATAAGCCTTATTTGCGCGCACGCCCCGACGGAGGAAAAGGACGATGCCACCAAGGATGATTTCTACGCGACCATAGAGGACGTGTATGACCGTTGTCCGACCCACGATGTAAAAATAGTCCTCGGCGATTTTAGCGCGAAGGTCGGAAGAGAAGGCATCTTTGGCGCTACAGTCGGTCAGTTCAGTCTCCACGAGACCACTTCAAACAACGGTCTGAGACTGATCGACTTCGCCGCGGCGCGAAACATGGTAGTTAGTAGTACCAGATTTCAACACCTCGTCATTCACAATGCCACCTGGCTATCCCCGGATCAAAAAACCAAATTGATCATGTTGTGATCGACGGAAGGCACGCTTCAAGCGAACATTTCGGGGGGTCAGCATTGACTCCGACCACTATCTTGTTGCAGCTAAGATCCGCATGCGGTTATGCAATGCGAAGAATGTACGCACGGGCATGCAACGAAAGCTGGACGTTGCCAAGCTGCAATCACAACGGACTGCCGAGGCGTACTCCGCTCAACTCTCGGTTAAGCTCAACCAACCAACCTCTGGAACCGACGACGCCGGTGGACTTTGGACACACATCTCCCATTCAATGCGCGCTGCTTCCGAGGAAGTCATTGGTTTTCGACACCCACAACCTCGAAACCAATGGTATGACCAGGAGTGTCGTGATGCGACTGCTGCGAAAAACGCCGCATACAAGAAGACGCTGCAGTCAGCCGCAACGCGAGCCGTGCGAGAAAACTACCGCGAAAAGAGGAAGGAAGAGAGGCGCATTTTCAGACGTAAAAAAAGAGAGCAGGAAAAGCGTGAGCGTGAAGAACTTGAGGTGTACCAGGGCAAGAAGGATGCACGAAAATTCTATCAACAAGTTAAGCGTCTAACTCAAGGTTTCAAGCCCAGAGCATCCACTTGTAGAGACGAAAATGGAAATCTGGTTACAGATGCACAGAGTGTACTAAAGTTATGGAGGCAGCATTTCTCCAACTTGCTTACGGGTGATGGTTCCACCAATTCCGCCAAGAGAGAATGCAGTACGATGCCACCAATCGATGATAACGCAGTGGAAGTACCATCACCTAGCCATGAAGAGGTTCGAGTTGCTATCCAGTGACTCAAAAACAATAAAGCAGCGGGTGCTGACGGCCTGCCAGCTGAGTTGTTTAAAGCTGGTGGCGATGAATTGATAAGGTGCATGCATCAACTCATCAGCAAAATATGGCTAGCGGAAAGCATGCCCGACGATTGGAATCTCAGCGTGCTTTGTCCTGTAATAAGGAAAGGAGACCCGACAATCTGCGACAACTACAGGGGTATCAGTCTTATTTCCATCGCATATAAGATTCTCTCGAGCGTATTGTGTGAAAAATTGAAGCCGCATACAGTAACACTGATCGGATCCTATTAGTGTGGCTTTAGACCTGGTAAGTCCACCATAGACAAGATTTTTACACTACGCCAAATCCTGGAGAAAACCCATGAATATCAAATCGACACTCACCATCTCTTCGTCGATTATAAAGCTGCGTTCGATAGCCCAGTGCGGAATTGCCTATACGCAACAATGTCTGAGTTCGGTATACCTGCAAAGTTGATAAGGCTCTGCAGAATGACGTTGAGCAATACGTGTAGCTCCGTCAAGGTAGGGAATGACTTCTCCGGAACTTTTAATGCCGAGCGAGGTTTCAGACAAGGCGACCCGCTCTCGTGCGACCTCTTCAATTTCATTATGGAGGAGATCGTACGAAAAGCCGGTGTGCATCATAATGGCACCATTTTCTTTAAAGGTGTTCAGCTCCTTGCGTACGCTGATGATATTGATATTATCGGTCGGAGTAAGAGAGATGTTACTGCTGCTTTCACTGCTATTGAAAAGTAATCAGCCAAAGTGGGTTTGACGGTAAACGAGGGCAAGACGAAATACATGATGTCTACTAACAGCGGGCAACTGTAAATTAGAAGTTGTCAAGGAATTCATTTACCTTGGCACTGCCGTAACCAGCAACAATGATATCAGTCCGGAGATTAAGCGGAGAATAACAATTGCAAATAGGTGCTACTACGGTCTCAGTAGCAATTACGTTGCAGAGCTCTCTCTCGATCGACAAAGCTTACACTTTACAAGACGCTCATTCTACCTGTGCTTCTTTATGGCGCTGAGGCATGGGTGGTTTCGACAACAGACGCAGCCGCTCTTGGGGTGTTCGAGAGGAAAGTTCTCCGCAAAATCTTTAGTCCTGTTCGAGTTGGCGACGACTATCGCATTCGAATGAACCACGAGCTGTATGAGCTCTACGCCGACATTGACATAGTTAAGCGTATAACAATACAGCGACTACGCTGGCTGGGTCATGTCCATCGTATGGATAAAGAAGCTCCAGCGAAAAATGTATTCGAAGGGAAGGTCCCCGGTCAACGACGAAGAGGGAGACCATACCTCCGGTGGATAGACCAAGCTGAGGAAGCCCTAACCACGCTTGGCATTAATGATTGGAGAAGGCGCCCTTAAAACAGAGGCGCCTGGCGAGAGCTAATGAGGTCAGTCGTAACCGGACAACGGGTTGTTATGGCCATCTAAGTAAGTAAGTAAGTAATAAAAATAAAACTAAATTCTAAGTTTAATCATAGAAATATACCTTCATTACTAAAGCTAACATAAAAACTATTTTCTTTTTAATTTTTTGTTTGTTTTTTTATCTTAAATTTAATTTATTTTCAACTTTTCAATTTTTTTTTTTCCACAAAAAAATTATTTTTAAATTTTTATTCAATTTAAGGATTAATTAGAAAGTATTTTAAATTTTTACATATTTTATTTGTAAAATTGTATTTATGCTTAAATTTTATAATAAAGATATTACATTCATATACCTTATCTATATGTCTGTAGCTCACGCTTTTTTTAGGGGTTAGTCCATGTTGTTGTTACATTTGTTGTCTTTATAGTTGTCATAGACTGGTGTTAAAAGTTGTTTATTTTTATAGGTGTTAGATTTGGTGACTGTAACGTTGTGTAGTGTGCTGTAATTTATTTTTGGAGATGTTTGTCTTCGTGGTTGTTGTTATTTTCGATAATTTTATAGTTTATTTTTTTTTGTATAATTGTAATTTTGTATAGTTGCATTTGTTGTTTTATTCTTAATTTTACACATTTAATAAACTGTTGTTTTGTTATTTTATAGATTGTGTAGATTTAGTTGTTATTAATGTACATATATCTGTGTTGTTGTTACTATTTATGTTATTTTGTATTTAAAGTGTAGATTTTGTATATTTTTTTAGCATGTGGGGTGGGTGCAATTGGATGGCTGGCTTAACTGATTTTAATGTTTTTTTTTTCACTCGATGCTGCAGATATTTACGTTTCATATACGAGTATAATATATATACAAGCAATTTCTGCATATTTGCCATTACCCCAATAGTTATGCCATTGTTTTAACACTTGTTAAATTTTAAATCACGTTTTGTAACTTTTCTGCTTCACTTTTAATATTATTAATTGTTCTTGTAGTTTTGGTTGTCTTCAAATAAATAAATTTGGATTTAACAGACTATCTTTGTTTCCTTAAAAATCTTTTTGATTAGTCGTGATTTTTTTTATTTTTGCTCTATGCTGGTTTAATGTTATTATTATATCTTATGTTTTAAATAACATTTTTATATTTTCTATTGAAAACAAAGAAAAATAAAAATTCGTACGCGCCCGAAAACTTCGTCACTTTTTGTTTTGATTATGTTTCTGTCATATGTATGCGTGTTTTCAGGGTTACACTCTTTTATGAGTATAGCATATGACGGAGCGCTAGTGCTTCGCTCACCACGTTTCCGCGAACCTTGATTAAGGTTAGGTTACTAATTTTTTTTTTCGACCTTTTTTCAGCTTCACAATAGTACACAAGCAGCGTATAGATTTTTCTTTTCACCAGTACTCCTTTTTTTGTTGTTTCGGTTTTTTATATTTATTCTTACTGATATCCTTATGCAAAACTGCACAGAAGGTGCTAACAGTTGAAGTTTTTCCTTTTTTTTTTTGTATAATCAAGTTTATTCTAGCTTTTTTTTTCTTTTTCGCAATGAAATTAGCTGCAGATTTTGCAGTTGAAAAAATATTTTTCACATTATGGAACAAAAAAACCGTTTACGAAAACGACGAATGGACAAAAAAAAATAATGGCAGCGACCAACCGAAGAAAAAAAAACACCGATCGCACGGTGCAACAACCAAAAATCAAATCCCCGACGTTAGATTTCTCTCTCTGTCTTCGCCACGGTTTGGCCAGATTTTTTTCAACCAACGCGCAAATCAGCGATTTCATTGGCTGATGCAGCGCGCGCAAGGAAAAGTCTAGAACATCATGCGCGATAACGCGATTTTTGAAATTCTGAAGTCATTTTTGACATTTTTGGCTAGACTTTTTCCCTGCAACGCCTGTCACCACCAGATGGCAAATTGAAAAACGCCAATTCGCACTCGTCGGAACTGGTGCCGTTACAAAACAGTTTTTTCGAAATCTGCTGTTGTGGGTTGCAAAAACTGAAGGCACTACCTTCTAATGTCCTTCGCGTGAAAAATGTCAAGTCGTTTATTGTCCATGTCTTCTAGCTCATAATAAGCCGTACCCATTCTTTTAATCACTTGAGCCTTTTCAAATACATTTGCCAAACTCCTACGATACACGATTTGACCGATTTCAAAACGAACTGGACGTGAGCGCATATTATAATTTTTAGCATTAGTATCATATGCCTTTTTTAAATTCTCTCGCACATTTTCCCGAATCAACTCAGTTTTTTCCTCATGCTTTATGTCGGCGGTCGGATCTTCTATATGTTTTAGCTTTCGCAATACTTCAAACGAATTTGCGTGGCAGATCATATTTTGACCAAAAACGACAATGTATGGAGAAAAACCAGAGGAAGAGTGAACGGAGTTTCTGAGAGCAATGTTAATAGCAAATAATTTTTCATTTGATTTGGATTAATATAAGCTCTAACAGCAGCAATGATTGAGCGATTGACTCGTTCAACGGCATTAGATTGGGGAGAACAGTTGGCAGTATAATTATGCGTCACACCATATTTCTTTAAAAGGTCTTCGAAAAGTTTAGATCTGAATTGCACACCGTTGTCAGTGGTGATGACTTCAGGAACACCAAAAATGGCAAAAATTCGTTTTTCAAGAAACTCAACAATTTTGTTGGCAGTGAAACTTCGGATTGGCTCTAAAAAATTAAACTTTGAGAGATGATCAAGGACAATCACCATACCCACGTTTCCTGAGCGTGATCTTGGATAAGGTCCAAGAAGGTCTACGTAGAGTTTTTGAAAAATTCGTACAGACGTAGCCTGCTTACCCATAAGAGGACGAAGTATGTGATTTGGAGCTTTAGTTTGCTTGCAAATCTCACAAGAAAGAACGTGATCTCGCACTTGTTTGGACATGCGTGGCCAGAAATAAGAAGTTTTGAGTTTTGTCAGAGTTTTACCCACTCCACCATGAGAACTCATTGGATGGTCATGTGCTCGAAAAATAAGATCGGATCTCATTTCCAACGGAACCCAGACTTCTTGATTCGGATCACCGCTAGCAAATTCGCAACGTTTATAAATTACACCATCTATAACTTGTATATCTGGTTGCTTACTTGGCTCTTTTTGAAATTCCTCAATCATTTTTAAATAATTTTCGGTTTTGAAAAATTCCGAATTATAATCAATTTCGAAAAATTGGTCTGTTTCTGACGCAGTCAGAGAAGAAATATGGAGGCTTTCCTGAGAATAAGTTCTTGATAAAGTATCAGGAACAACGTTTTGGCTGCCTTTACGATGAAGAATGGTAAATTTGAAGCCTTGCAACTTCAGTGCCCAGCGCGCAAGTCTGCCATGCAAATCGGTTTGACTCATAAGCCATTTTAAAGAAGCATGATCGGTTATAACTTCGAATTCATGTCTTTCGACATATGCTCGAAATTTTTTTATGACCATAACCGCCGCAAGACATTTTTGTTCGGAAACAGTATAGTTTCTTTGCACTTGGTTAAATTTGTGCGACATGTACGCAATGGAAACTTCATCATCTTCATCGGTCCGTTGGGCCAAAACCGCTCCAACTCCAAATTGACTAGCGTCACATTGGATAGAAAAGAGACGAGAAAAATCAGGACTGTGTAGCACTGGTGCACTACTTAAACTATTTTTGAGCGTGTCGAAAGCAGCAATTTCGTCTTCGGTCCAAACAAATTTACGAGCTTTTTGTAGCATGTTTGTCAAAGGGGTTGAAATTGAAGCATAATTTTGCACAAACCTTCGGTACCATCCACAGACACCCAAAAAGCGACGAAGCTGTCTAACAGTTTTCGGACGAGGAAATTCTTTTATCGCTTTTACTTTGTCCGGATCTGTACTTATGGTTCCATGTCCATGACAAAGGTATTGAATTTGTGTGAGCAAATTGATATAAAGGTCGGTTGGGCACAGTAAAGGCTGTCTTATCCCTTGACGCTTCATCCAACGGAATTTGCCAGAAGCCAGCCTTCAGGTCTAAGCTGGAAATAAACTGTGCCTTCGGGAGCCTGCTGAGTATACCGTCGATGAGCGGCAAAGGATAAGCATCCTTCACTGTGACCTCATTGATTTTACGTGCGTCGAGACACATACGGACTTTATTTGGTTTGACAATCAGTGCGACAGGAGATGACCATGCACTTTGAGATTCTTCGATAACGCCAAGAGAAAGCATTCTATCAATCTATACAAAAAGAAGTCTCTCAACGCCTGGTGAAACAGAAAAATGCCTTTGTTTTATATGCTTAGCTTTTTTACCTATATCAATGACATGGCTTATAAGATATGTTCGGCCTAAGCCTTGTTTAGAAAAATAAGGTTTTAATAAAATGGTTGCATTTAAATTTGCTTGCTGTCGAGCATTTAACACTTGATGATTGGAGTCTAACTCCGCAATGTTCAAATTAGCAGCAAACGGAATATCTTCATGAAAAAGATCACTTGCCAAACCGAAAGTCTAAAGAAAATGAGAAAGAGTTGGAGTTATCAAAAATTTCAAAGGCTTAGTTATTCCTCGAAAAGTAATAAAAGTTTCAACGAAACCTAACGCAAAATGATTCGTTCTATCCGTAGTTTTAAGATTAGTCTTAACTTTGTGCCAATGGTGTTGATTATTTTCTAAAAATTTTTGAGCCAAATTGTTGGCTGAATAACTGACAGAAGCACCAGTATCGACTAATCCTTCAGTTTTTTCATTAAAAATGACGATTTGAGCTTAGGAACGTAAATCATTTTTGGGTTTGTCAGAAACCACAGAAGAGCAAATAAGTTTTTTCTTCGCTTTTAAATTTTTCCAAAATTTTCTCAATCTCAAAGTGGATCGTTTCTCATGCGTAGACCCCGGTGAAGCAATGTTTTCAACATCACAAAAAATTCGCCTGCGGGCTGCTTTGTATTCCTGCCAACGAATGTGCAGTGGTTTCAAATGACGTTTAGGTAAAATAGTAGGAGTAATTTCAGGTTTATTTTCAAGTTTTAAATTTGGATGAACTGGTTTCAAAACAAAAATATCAGTTTGGCATGCGGCATCACTTTTTAAGGTGGTTGTGGTGCGGTTGGCAACTCTAAAAAATGGTTGGTAGAGAATTCGTCTGGATTAATGTTTACTTCCGAAACGTTGCGTGCAGCTTGGAACTTTCTGGTCGACCTGCCGTAATCTTCATCCAACAACTCGCGTTTTTGAACAAATGTTCCAAGCTGACTAATGTTTTCTATGGATACATAGAGAAGACTGCGTCTAACGTCGAGACGTAAGTTTCGTTGAATAATTTCCAACAAAGTTTGTGAGTCAAGAGGACGTTGCAATTTATCGCAGAGCTGAAGAACAGATTCATAAAAAACATCAAATTTTTCATCATATTTTTGCTTTCTTTGACGAATCAAATCCATGATGTCAAAATCCGTTATACGGTCTCGAAACTGACCACGAAGCTCTCCACACAAGGTTTCCCAATCTATTTGAGTCACACTTCGGTGATAACGCCAAAACCAATCCAACGCTTTCCCAGTAAACAAAATATGTGCATGATTACACAGGGTTTCAAAATCACCTCTCAAACTTTGGACGGTCAGAGAATGTAATCGGTAAATAAATTTACCGACGGTCAAAGCGTCTTCTTTACCACTAAAGGTCACTTTCCAATAAGAAATAAAGCTTGAGACTTTCTCTGAGGCGATAAAAGGAGGAACTGCCCTATGTTGAGCTGAAGTACTTTGAGTAAATACACCATGCGTGGATTGTTGATAATTGTTTAACTGAAAAACAGTCGGAGGAGGAAGCTGTGGGTTATATGGAGGAAGTCCATATGAAATTTGAGAATGGTTGGTGGCATTTCCAGGAGCCTATAGTATGTCCGAAGTTCGCCCAAAAGTAGCAGGTGGATTTGTGTCTCTATTCTGTTCAGGAGGTACATTACTGACTGAATTTAAATTCATTTTAGCCAGATGAGCTCTCACCGCTTCATCAATCAGATTTTGTAGCTGTGTGTCAGAAAGTTGAGATAAATTAGTTTGCTTGTCTTGAGTAGAACGCCAGTGGAGAAATTCTGCAATCCTGACATATTGAGATGATGTGCAGGTGATACTGAACTATTTTGTTCCAATGAATTTTTGTAGCCTCGTGTTACCGGACGAGTATTTTTCGAAATTGTGCCAGTGTGTGTAACAGCTGGTGTTGTTGTGAACGAATTCAAATCTAGGATTTGTGTGGGCTTAGACGGTTTTAGTTTTTTCGGACTACAATAAGGGCAATTGCGTTTGTCCTGTACCCACTTTGAAATGCACTCAGAATGAAAGATGTGAAAGCATGGGGTAATCATTTAACTCTCACCATCTATAATTTTCTGAGTACAAACCACACACGGATCATCCGGTGCATTTCCCAGAATGGACAAGTTTTCCGTGCTACGATTCAGAGGCATTTTACACGAATTTTGCGACGAATCCAAAAAAAACGAATCTCCCGAACCGTTAAAAGAAACTATCCACAAGCCGAAAAGTTACATTTAGTTATAAAAAAAAGTGCCGAAAGTTAAATAATTTTTGGGATAGCCGTGGACATTTTTCCACTATTTTCCAAAAAATCAAATTATGTTTTAGTTTTCCAAATATGGTAAAAGTTTCAAATAATGTCACATTGTTCTTTTCAAAAACAATAATTTAAGTTTTCAAAAATAATTTTTTTTTTTTTTATTTTCTTTAAATTTAAAAAAAAAATTTAAGTTTTCAAAAAAAAAAGTCCCATTTTCCAAAAGAATTTTCAAAATTTTCTTTAAATTTTTAAATTTACGAAAAAAAGTTGATTTTCAATATGACAGCTTGGTCCCATGTAGAACGTTTTCAAATTATTCGTTAATAATTTTTAGGTCAACCACAATGAAGAAGAATTAGGGAAGAAAATCAGAATTTAAAAAAAAAATTTACTTTATTAACTCATTTCGAACAAAAGCCGAAGTACAACAGATTCAAGCCACCGTAACGCGGTCGACAAGCACTTTGACTTGCAGCTGCAATTCGCATCTCTGCCAAAAAGAGTGTACAAAAATACAAATATCAAATTCTACCAAAAATCAAAATTTCAAAATTACTGGAGCTTTTATTTCAAAAAAAAATTATACAATATTATGAATTGTCCTTTACAGGGTTATTTCACAAAAATTGAATAAATGTCTTCATGAACTACTGAGCGGATCAGTTGGGAATTGAAATTTTCCCAGACTGATAAACTCTGCTGCAGATTACGAATATTATATTCTTGAACTTTGTTCAACGGACGACAAGAAAAAAATAATTTTTCCCTGCAAGGTTAAGTTGTGAAAAAAAAAATTATTAAATTTTCAGAACGCAGCTAGGGTAAATGGAACCGATTGAAATTAGAGACAAAATACTAAAAAAATTTTTAAGGGACAAAAAGGTCCACTGACAAAGCAGTTTTCTTTTAATCTCCAATAACAACGGCATGATAATCGTTCAAAAAAAACAATCGGCCTGATAATCGTTCTAAAAACATTCAAGCTCCACGTTGGGCGCCAAAATTTGTAATCGCGATTAAGCGATCGGTGCATTTTGCGTGGGCAATATTGACAGCGGCAGCACGAGCTGGTTTGCCTACTAGCAGTTTGGTAAGTTGTAGTGGGTTCGCTGCTGCCACTATTGCTCCTTCACCATACAAATTTAAAAAAACTCATGACGAAAGAGAGTGCTGCACTCTGAATGTTCAAAAATTTTATTGTTAAAAAAATTGTACAAGTTACCAAAAAAAATTATATTTATCAAAATCTACCGAAAAATTCTCCTCTACTGCTGCTAACCTCCGAGCATGATGGTCGCTCGGGCCCGACTTAACCCACCTTACCATGTGGACCATGGGGCAACTGTTTGTGGTCCACCCTAATCTGAATTGGTTCTACATGGTACCTACTGTGCAAGCTCTTTAAGCTGCCATGATATTTCCTTTTTTCTTTCTTTTAAATCAAATGTAATTGTTTGTTTCTTTTTTCTTTTTTTTTTTTGTTTATTTGTGCAATTTTATTTTAAGTTTGTTTATTTTAAGATATTTTTCATATCTTGCATTTTCTTTACTATACGAAGGTATAAAAATAACACTAAATTCTAAGTTTAATCATAGAAAGATACCTTCATTACTAAAGCTAACATAAAAACTATTTTTTTTTAATTTTTTGTTTGTTTTTTTATCTTAAATTTAATTTATTTTCAACTTTTCCAATTTTTTTTTTCCACAAAAAAATTATTTTAAAATTTTTATTTAATTTAAGGATTAATTAGAAAGTATATTAAATTTTTACATATTTTATTTGTAAAATTGTATTTATGCTTAAATTTTATAATAAAGATATTACATTCATATACCTTATCTATATGTCTGTAGCTCACGCTTTTTTTTTTAGGGGTTAGTCCATGTTGTTATTACATTTGTTGTCTTTATAGTTGTCATCGACTGGTGTTAAATGTTGTTTATTTTTATAGGTGTTAGATTCGGTGACTGTAACGCTGTGTAGTGTGTTGTAATTAATTTTTAGATAATTTTTTTCGATCATTTTATAGTTTTTTTTTTTTTTTTTGTATAGTTGTTATTTTATATAGTTGTATTTGTTGTTTTGTTCTTAATTTTATATATTTAATAAACTGTTGTTTTGTTATAGTTGTTATTTTATTGTGTAGATTTAGTTGTTATTAATGTTTATCTGTGTTGTTGTTACTATTTATGTTATTTTGTATTTATAGTGTAGATTTTGTATATTTTTTTAGCGTGTGGGGTGGGTGCAATTGGGTGGCTGGCTTAACTGATTTTAATGTTTTTTTTTCACTCGATGCTGCAGATATTTACGTTTCATATACGAGTATAATATATATACAAGCAATTTCTGCATATTTGCCATTACCCCAATAGTTATGCCATTGTTTTAACACTTGTTAAATTTTAAATCACGTTTTGTAACTTTTCTGCTTCACTTTTAATATTATTAATTGTTCTTGTAGTTTTGGTTGTCTTCAAATAAATAAATTTGGATTTAACAGACTATCTTTGTTTCCTTAAAAATCTTTTTGATTAGTCGTGATTTTTTTTATTTTTGCTCTATGCTAGTTTAATGTTATTATTATATTTTATGTTTTAAATAACATTTTTATATTTTCTATTGAAAACAAAGAAATATAAAAATTCGTACGCGCCCGAAAACTTCGTCACTTTTTGTTTTGATTATGTTTCTGTCATATGTATACGTGTTTTCAGGGTTACACTCTTTTATGAGTATAGCATATGACGGAGAGCTAGTTCCTCGCTCACTACGTTTCCGCGAACCTTGATTAAGGTTAGGTTAGTAATTTTTTTCTTTTTCGACTTTTTTTCAGCTTCACAATAGTACACAAGCAGCGTATCAGTACCCGTTTTTTTTGTTGTTTCGGTTTTTTATATTTATTCTTACTGATATCCTTATGCAAAACTGCACAGAAGGTGCTAACAGTTGAAGTTTTTCCTTTTTTTTTGTATAATTAGGTTTATTCTAGCTTTTTCTTTCTTTTTCGCAATGAAATTAGCTGCAAATTTTGCAGTTGAAAAAATATTTTTCACTTTATGGAACAAAAAAAACCGTTTACGAAAACGACGAATGGACAAAAAAAATAATGGCAGCGACCAACCGAAGAAAAAAAAACACCGACCGCTCGGTGCAACAACCAAAAATCAACTCCCCCGACGTTAGATTTCTCTCTCTGTCTTCGCCACGGTTTGGCCAGATTTTTTTCAACCGACGCGCAAATCAGCGATTTCATTGGCTGATGCAGCGCGCGCAAGGAAAAGTCTAGAACATCATGCGCGATAAGGCGATTTTTGAAATTCTGATGTCATTTTTGACATTTTTGGCTAGACTTTTTCCCTGCAACGCCTGTCACCACCAGATGGCAAATTGAAAAACGCCAATTCGCACTCGTCGGAACTGGTGCCGTTACAAAACAGTTTTTTCGAAATCTGCTGTTGTGGGTTGCAAAAACTGAAGGCACTACCTTCTAATGTCCTTCGCGTGAAAAATGTCAAGTCGTTTATTGTCCATGTCTTCTAGCTCATAATAAGCCGTACCCATTCTTTTAATCACTTGAGCCTTTTCAAATACATTTGCCAATTTGGCATTAAAGTGATCGGAAGCTTTGCTTTGAGCAAAACTCCTACGATACACGATTTGACCGATTTCAAAACGAACTGGACGTGAGCGCATATTATAATTTTTAGCATTAGTATCATATGCCTTTTTTAAATTCTCTCGCACATTTTCCCGAATCAACTCAGTTTTTTCCTCATGCTTTATGTCGGCGGTCGGATCTTCTATATGTTTTAGCTTTCGCAATACTTCAAAAGAATTTGCGTGGCAGATCATATTTTGACCAAAAACGACAATGTATGGAGAAAAACCAGAGGAAGAGTGAACGGAGTTTCTGAGAGCAATGTTAATAGCAAATAATTTTTCATTTGATTTGGATTAATATAAGCTCTAACGGCAGCAATGATTGAGCGATTGACTCGTTCAACGGCATTAGATTGGGGAGAACAGTTGGCAGTATAATTATGCGTCACACCATATTTCTTTAAAAGGTATTCGAAAAGTTTAGATCTGAATTGCACACCGTTGTCAGTGGTGATGACTTCAGGAACACCAAAAATGGCAAAAATTCGTTTTTCAAGAAACTCAACAATTTTGTTGGCAGTGAAACTTCGGGTTGGCTCTAAAAAATTAAACTTTGAGAGATGATCAAGGACAATCACCATACCCACGTTTCCTGAGCGTGATCTTGGATAAGGTCCAAGAAGGTCTACGTAGAGTTTTTGAAAAATTCGTACAGACGTAGCCTGCTTACCCATAAGAGGACGAAGTATGTGATTTGGAGCTTTAGTTTGCTTGCAAATCTCACAAGAAAGAACGTGATCTCGCACTTGTTTGAACATGCGTGGCCAGAAATAAGAAGTTTTGAGTTTTGTCAGAGTTTTACCCACTCCACCATGAGAACTCATTGGATGGTCATGTGCTCGAAAAATAAGATCGGATCTCATTTCCAACGGAACCCAGACTTCTTGATTCGGATCACCGCTAGCAAATTCGCAACGTTTATAAATTACACCATCTATAACTTGTATATCTGGTTGCTTACTTGGCTCTTGTTGAAATTCCTTAATCATTTTGAAATAATTTTCGGTTTTCAAAAATTCCGAATTAAAATCAATTTCGAAAAATTGGTCTGTTTCTGACGCAGTCAGAGAATAAATATGGAGGCTTTCCTGAGAATAAGTTCTTGATAAGGTATCAGGAACAACGTTTTGGCTGCCTTTACGATGAAGAATGGTAAATTTGAAGCCTTGCAACTTCAGTGCCCAGCGCGCAAGTCTGCCATGCAAATCGGTTTGACTCATAAGCCAGTTATAACTTCGAATTCATGGCTTTCGACATATGCTCGAAATTTTTTTATGACCATAACCGCCGCAAGACATTTTTGTTCGGAAACAGTATAGTTTCTTTGCACTTGGTTAAATTTGTGCGACATGTACGCAATGGAAACTTCATCACCTTCATCGGTCCGTTGGGCCAAAACCGCTCCAACTCCAAATTGACTAGCGTCAAATTGGATAGAAAAAGGCCGAGACAAATTAGGACTGTGTAGCACTGGTGCACTACTTAAACTATTTTTGAGTGAGTCGAAAGCAGCAATTGCGTCTTCGGTCCAAACAAATTTACGAGCTTTTTGTAGCATGTTTGTCAAAGGGGTTGAAATTGAAGCATAATTTTGCACAAACCTTCGGTACCATCCACAGACACCCAAAAAGCGACGAAGCTGTCTAACAGTTTTCGGACGAGGAAATTCTTTTATCGCTTTTACTTTGTCCGGATCTGTACTTATGGTTCCATGTCCAATGACATGACCAAGGCATTGAATTTGTGTGAGCAAAAATTTGCTTTTCTCAATATTTATGGTAAGGCCAGCACATTTAATGCAAAAGGCTACTTCTTGCAGAAGTGAAATATGGTCATCGAAAGTTTCGGTTATTAACAACAAATCGTTTAAGTATGCAAATGAGCAGGGATGACCTGGTCCATGAGACGGGTCATGGTCTGCGGCGCATTACATAAGCCAAATGGCATTGTAACAAATTGATATAAAGGTCGGTTGGGCACAGTAAAGGCTGTCTTATCCCTTGACGCTTCATCCAACGGAATTTGCCAGAAGCTAGCCTTCAGGTCTAAGCTTGAGATAAACTGTGCCTTCGGGAGCCTGCTGAGTATTCCGTCGATGAGCGGCAAAGGATAAGCATCCTTCACTGTGCGTCGAGACACATACGGACTTTATTTGGTTTGACAATCAGTGCGACAGGAGATGACCATGCACTTTGAGATTCTTCGATAACGCCAAGAGAAAGCATTCTATCAATCTCTACAAAAAGAAGTTTATCAACGCCTGGTGAAACAGTAAAATGCCTTTGTTTTATAGTCTTAGCTTTTTTACCTATATCAATGACATGGCTTATAAGATATGTTCGGCCTAAGCCTTGTTTAGAAAAATAAGGTTTTAATAAAATGGTTGCATTTAAATTTGCTTGCTGTCAAGCATTTAATACATGATGATTAGAGTCTAACTCCGCAATGTTCAAATTAGCAGCAAACGGAATATCTTCATGAAAAAGATCACTTGCCAAACCGAAAGTCTTAACAAAATCAACGCCCAAATATAAGTCTTGAGAAAGAGTTGGAATTATCAAAAATTTCAAAGGCTTAGTTATTCCTCGAAAAGTAATAAAAGTGTTGGACAAACCAAAAAAACAAACCGAAGTTTACTTCATGTGTACTTTTATTCAACTGAAAGTCTTTCTTATAATGCTAAGTAGTTATATACATAATGAAGAGAGCATAATAGTTAAAACAAAACTAAGAACAGTTAATGCAATATAAATTTGTATTGACATTAGGGTGGCAACCTAACAAACTCCCCTTCAATTCAAATTTAATAGTTAACAATAATATTCAATTAATTTTTTAAGTTTAACATATTGCAAAATTTCAAATGTTTATCTCTTGTAAGACATTTAGTAAATATATCAGCTACATTGTCATCTAAGACTATGTAGCTTAAGAAGATTTCATTTTTGATGTAATTATCTCTAACATAATGATATTTAATATCTATATGCTTACTGCGCTTATGCGCTACTGAATTCTTAACTAAAAATGCTGCACTCTGATTGTCACATTTAATTTCAGTAGGTGCATTAACATAACATATTAAATTCAGCTCACGCATCAGGCTTTTTATAAACGCAACTTCTTTAGCGCCATTGCATAAAGCAATATACTCCGCTTCCATCGTGCTGAGCGCTACTACAGCTTGCTTTTTAGCTTCCCAAGCTATAGGCCCTCCACTCATGAAAAACACGAACCCAGTATATGATTTTCTATTTACCACGTCGGACCCCCAATCTGCGTCTGAAAAACATACAAAAACTTTATTATTTTTATGAAAAGATACAGAACAATCTTTGGTGCCTTGTTAATAACGCAAAATATGTTTAGCGGCAGTGTAGTGTTCTTCATGTGGATGTGAATTAAACTGTGATAGTTTGGATATTGCGAACGAAATATCTGGCCTAGATACCACTGCCAGATAATTTAATTCACCAATCAGCCTTTCATATTTTTTTATTTCATAAGGTTCACAATCCTTATCGATGCATTTGTCAAGAACGGTGCCCATTGCCATGGGCGTAGCGACCGATTTACAAAAATTCATATTCCATTCCATTAATAAATCATTTATATACTTTTGCTGATGAATCAGAATACTCCCCCGTGCAACATCGCGTTTGACTTCCATCCCTAGGAAGAACGATACTGGACCTCGGTTAACGGCTTCAACATATTTATTTAACGTCGAAATGATTGTATTCATTCTCTCCATATCCTTGCGCGTTATAAGCATATCATCCACATACAAAGCTATCATGCAAAGTTCCTCCGCACTTTTCATAAAATAAAGACAATTATCGGTCACGCTCCGCTTAAATCCAATCTTCAGCAAAATTTGTGTTATCTTCAAATTCCAATCTCGTCCTGCTTGTTTCAACCCGTAAATTGACTTATGCAGTTTACAAACGTAATCTGGATGCTCTGTCTCTACGAACATTTCTGGCTGCAACATAAACACCTCATCTGTAAGCTCTCCATTTAAGTAAGCAGACGCAATGTCAATATGATTAATCAGCAAGTCATGTTAAACTGCGATGGATAAAATCAATCTAATTGTGGAAAAACGAGCTACCGGCGAATATGTTTCAACATAATCAATTCAGATATTTGGGAACACCCTTGTGCTACGAGTCGTGCTTTATACTTTTCAATACTATTATCTGAATTTCGTTTTGTACAAAAAATCCATTTCGATCCGATTATATTTTTACCCTTTGGCTTTGGACCGAGGGTCCAGGTTTTGCTCTTTAACAATGCATCAAACTCATTTTTCATAGCCTTTTTCTATTCCAGGGACATTTCATGATTTAGAGCTTCTTTAACACTTACTGTATCCTTCATAACAGCTCTCACTCCGTTGATCATTTCTACTTCTTTACTAATTTTTCGAGGTCTCAATCTGTAACCTATTTCTGGTCGTACTATTACTTCTTCATTTTCGCATTCAATATCATTTTCACCAAAAACCTCATTATTACCATCATTGTCATCAACAGGTATATTTAAAACTACGACATTGTTATCCATTTTTTCAACAACATCAGTTTTACCAAGTCCCTTTATTTCTCTTGTTATATGTTCAGCTTTATCAATATCAACTTTCTTTATATCCATTTCAAAAAACTGCTCAGAACTTTCATTTTCCTTTTGTTGCTGTTTACCAAACTCTATTTCAAAAAATAAAACGTCTCTTGACAATACCACTGTACGTTTTTCTCTGCTGTATAATCTGTAGCCTTTTGACTGGTTTGCATACCCTACAAATATACATTTGTTTCCTTTTGGATCTAATTTGGATTTACCTAAACGTTTATCTAACATTATCGCTTCACAGCCAAACGTTTTCAAATGAGAAAGAGATGGTTTTTTGCAAAACCAACGTTCAAAAGGTGTAACATTCTTCAATGTTTTTGTTGTTGCACGGTTCCGTAAATATGCAGCTGTATTTACAGCCTCTGCCCTTAAAAACTGCGAAGCTCCACTGTCATATAACTGACACCTTGCCATCTCAATCAGCGTTATAATAGCCCGTTCGGCAATGCCATTTTGCTGTGGCGTATAACTCATGGTAGTCTGGTGAATAATACCTTTGGATTTCAAAAAATTATCACAATTTGAGTTAACAAATTCTCGGCCATTATCACTTCTTAAAACTTTAACCGATTTTCCAGTTTGTTTTTCGCTCATATATGGGGTAAAACACACGAAAACGCCACCTGGAAAAATTTTTGGCTCCGATTTGACTGAAATTTGGCATGATTGTAGTATCAATGTCTGGGAATAAAAGTGCGTTTAAGGTTTTGCCCTAATATTATTTGTTGCTCAGATACGCGGGTATGAAATTCACGATTTTCGTACTTTTTCAGAATAAGTGTTTTTTTTCGAAAATTCATAGCTTACAGCAAACTTTATCAATTAATAATTGGTGAACGTACATTTTTAGGTTTTTAGTTGTACTTTTCAAAAAAAAATATTGATTTTGAAAAAAAAAAATTTTTCACAAAAATTTTGCGAATTGAATAATATTTTTGCATTTTTTTTAAAAAAACCATATTTTAAAATTTTTTTTTTCTTTTTTAAAAAAACTTTGATTTATTCTGCGCTTAATGCCGTAAAAATTTTTGTGGGAAAAAAATTATTTATATTTTTTTTTTAATTTTAAAAAAAATTAAAGAGCTTAAGTTCTGTAAATTGAAATGAATTTTTCAATTTTTTTTTGAAAAATCCATTTCTGAAAATTTTTTTAGTTTTTATATTTTTAGGTTTTTATTTGCACTTTTCAAAAAAAAATACTGATTTTAAAAAAAAAAATGTTTCGCAAAAATTTTGAGAATTGAAAAATATTTTTGCATTTTTTTAAAAAAACCCATATTTTAAAATGTTTTTTTTTTTTTTTTAGAAAAAACTTTGATTTATTTTGCGCTTGATGCCGTAAAAATTTTTATGGGAAAATAACTATTTATGTTTTTTTTTTAATTTTAAAAAAAATTAAAGAGCTAAAATTTTGTAAATTGAAATGAATTTTTGAATTTTTTTTGAAAAATCCATTTCTGAATACTTTTTCGGTGAACATCAAATTACAGCTCGATTCGTAAGCTTCAAAACGATATGCCATAAGATGAGGGCAAGTAGTTAATTAAAATGTTTGAGCCGTTAAACGCGCGCTGTACTACACGTTGAAAGGCTACTGCACTGATTTTAAATTTCATTTTTAGTTTTCAGGTTAACGGCATCAAGCGCAAAATAAATCAAAGTTTTTTCTAAAAAAATTTTTTAATATATGGGTTTTTTTAAAAAAATGCAAAAATATTTTTCAATTCTCAAAATTTTTGCGAAAAATTTTTTTTTTTTTAAAATCAGTATTTTTTTTTGAAAAGTGCAAATAAAAACCTAAAAATATAAAAACAAAAAAATTTTCAGAAATGGATTTTTCAAAAAAAAATTGAAAAATTCATTTCAATTTACAGAACTTAAGCTCTTTAATTTTTTTTAAAATTAAAAAAAGAATATAAATAGTTTTTTTCCCACAAAAATTTTTACGGCATTAAGCGCAGAATAAATCAAAGTTTTTTTTTAAAAAAGAAAAAAAAAATTTTAAAATATGGTTTTTTTAAAAAAAATGCAAAAATATTATTCAATTCGCAAAATTTTTGTGAAAATTTTTTTTTTTTCAAAATCAATATTTTTTTTTGAAAAGTACAACTAAAAACCTAAAAATGTACGTTCACCAATTATTAATTGATAAAGTTTGCTGTAAGCTATGAATTTTCGAAAAAAAACACTTATTCTGAAAAAGTACGAAAATCGTGAATTTCATACCCGCGTATCTGAGCAACAAATAATATTAGGGCAAAACCTTAAACGCACTTTTATTCCCAGACATTGATACTACAATCATGCCAAATTTCAGTCAAATCGGAGCCAAAAATTTTTCCAGGTGGCGTTTTCGTGTGTTTTACCCCATATAAAAATTCTTTAAAAATGTTAAAAGCCTCTGACTTGTGTTTCAAAAAATATATGTGAATATACCGAGAATAATCGTCTATGAAAGTTATGAAGTATACTGAGCCTCCTACCGATTTAACTCTCATAGCTCCACAAATATCAGTATGCACAATTTCAAGTTTATCTTGTTATCTAATATTGTTGTAGCTTGTTAATGAACAACATGTAATTTTACATATTGCACAAGTCTGACATGGAATATATGCCTGTTTGGGTAAATTAAGGCCTCGTACCATTTCTTCCTTTGATAATTTCAATAAGTCAAAACAATTCAAATGACCATATCTTTTATGCCATTTATCAATTTCATTATTTTTATTTGACAAACCCATTTCATTTTTACTCACACCAGATTTAGTATTGTTGGTTTTTGTTTTTAAGTTCTCAACGGCAACTGCATCAGAAATAACTTCACCAACACTTGTTCCAGCAAGATTCCCTTTATCACCATCAACACCTTCAACATGGTGATCGCTCTCAACACCAGCAACAACAACTCCAGCAACAACACCAACCTCAGCAACATCGCAGCCTTTATCAGCTTTAACCTCAGCATAAAATATTTCATTTTTCAAATATGCCTTGAATATTTCTTCATTCTGTTTTGATTTAATAACAGCTTGTTCCTTACTAAAAATTACTTAAAATCCTCGTTGAATAATTTTACTTACAGAAATAAAATTTCCATTAAGATTTGGTACAAAAAGTACGTTATGCAAAATTATATCACGATTTCCAATATTAAAAATAATTTTGCCAATTAATTTTGCAATTACTGTTTCATTAGAAGCAAGAATAACATTTTTATTATGCTCTTTTAAATTGGAAAATAATTTTTTATTACAGCACATATGCGAAGACGCACCACTATCAAGAATCCAAAATCTGCTATTATTTACTTTAAACATTTTTGCAACACCGTTGTTTTTTATTTCATTTGTCTCTGTATCATATGTAACGGACATATTAATTGCTGTATTGTTCTGTCTTTTTCTACAATTTGCCTTTACGTGGCCTCTCATTCCGCATGTATAACACTTTAAACTTGTCTTGTCATAGTACCCCTTGTTGTAATATTCTTTATTTTTTGTATAATTTTTACCGTATTGTGGCTTTTCATCTCGCCAATTTTTTCTTTATAATTTAACGCGAAAACATGTTCTTTTTGATCGGTTTTACCGTTTTTTCGTTGCTCTTCTTCTAGAATTTTCGATTTAAGTTTCTCAATTTTCGGTAAATCGTCTTGAGTCTCAATTGCGACTACAAAGTTTTCAAGGTCATTTGGCAAACTACATAATAATAAAACTGATTTTAAGTCTTCTGGAATTGTTACATCAATTTCTTTTAAATCATCAATGACAGCACAAAAATCATTTATTTGTTTGCCATAGCCTTCACTATTGTTAAATTTGAAATGAATCATTTTTTTAAAAAGATTTACTTTTCAGGCTGGCACTTTGACATTGTTTAATATGAACTAGTTCCGCAGGCTTAACGCTTAATGTAATTGTGGCCAATGCCTTTTGATCAGTCTTTTCCCATGTTGCTTTATCTTTATCTGCAGCTGAAGCTATGGTTTCCTGGATCACATGCCAGTAGTCCATGGTAATTAAAAGACTTTTCATTTGAATTGCCCACGTTGTATAATTTTCACCGTACAATTTTTCAATATTTAACACCGACGATGATGCCATTTCTAAATTTCGATTTTATCTAATCAATAAAAAAAATATACCGCACTACTCCGACTTCGATTTTTCGCACGCACTAACAACCCACTTTTATGCCTCGGCCCATAACCTGTGTTGGACAAACCAAAAAAACTAACCGAAGTTTACTTCATGTGTACTTTTATTCAATTGAAAGTCTTTCTTATAATGCTAAGTAGTTATATACATAATGAAGAGAGCATAATAGTTAATACAAAACTAAGAACAGTTAATGCAATATAAATTTGTATTAACATTAGGGTGGCAACCTAACAAAAAGTTTCAACGAAACCCAATGCAAAATGATTCGTTCCATCCGTAGTTTTAAGATTAGTCTGAACTTTGTGCCAATGGTGTTGATTATTTTCTAAAAATTTTTGAGCCAAATTGTTGGCTAAACAACTGACAGAAGCACTAGTATCGACTAATCCTTCAATTTTTTCATTAAAAATGAGGATTTGAGCTAAGGAACGTAAATCATTTTTGGGTTTGTCAGAAACCACAGAAGAACAAATAAGTTTTTTCTTCGCTTTTAAATTTTTCCAAAATTTTCTCAATCTCAAAGTGGATCGTTTCTCATGCGTAGACCCCGGTGAAGCAATGTTTTCAACATCACAAAAAATTCGACTGCAGGCTGCTTTGTATTCCTGCCAACGAATGTGCAGTGGTTTAAAATTACGTTTAGGTAAAATAGTAGGAGTAATTTCAGGTTTATTTTCAAGTTTTAAATTTGGATGAACTGGTTTCAAAACAAAAATTTCAGTTTGGCATGCGGCATTACTTTTTAAGGTGGTGGTGGTGCGGTTGGCAAGTCTAAAAAATGGTTGGTAGGGAATTCGTCTGGATTAATGTTTACTTCCGAAACGTTGCGTGCAGCTTGGAACTTTCTGGTCGACCTGCCGTAATCTTCATCCAACAACTCGCGTTTTTGAACAAATATTCCAAGCTGACTAATGTTTTCTATGGATACATAGAGAAGACTGCGTCTAACGTCGAGACGTAAGTTTCGTTGAATAATTTCCAACAAAGTTTGTGAGTCAAGAGGACGTTGCAATTTATCGCAGAGCTGAAGAACAGATTCATAAAAAACATCAAATTTGTCATCTTATTTTTGCCCATATAGTGGCCTCTTACAAGAAAATATCTTTTAGAGATATGTTTTCGGCCATATATATTTCAAATAATCGCTTAACACTAGTTGAAAAGCTATTTCATTTAGTCTTAGTTTGCGTTATGGCTGAGTCGATGTCTATGTGTAAAAGTGTAAAAATAAATGCAATCAAAATTGCTTCATTTTTTGTATTTCGTGCGAAATTTCTTTTTATACTGACTGTGTAGAATCAGTTGATGAAAATGCGATTAATTGCATTATAAAATATAAAAACATTGTGTTCGAATTGCTTTTCGGTGAAAATAAATATTTTCACTTTAATTTTAAACTTGTCTGCAGACATAAAAGATTTGCAAAACAAACTTTCTGTGTTAAGCAACAAAAACAATAACATTGAGTGCGTTGTAAGTTCTCTGGAAAAAAATAGTACAAAGTCTACTTTGCGCTCGTCTTCTGTTTCTCCTTCGCTTATTGCCGAAAAATTTATATGTACTCGCTCTCGTGCTCGTGCTCAGGCAATTCCAGTGAGTGCTGCTGCTAAGAAATGTAGTGATCATAATTCCACTGCTTCTGTTGCTGTTAATCAACACTCTGTTGATCAGAATTCTGTTTCTTTTGCTTCTGTTGCTGCTGTTGGTTCTGATGCTGCCTTGCATTCCTCTGGTAATGTTGATGCTGTTATTGCGGTCTCATTGGAAGTGCCGCCTTTACCGTTAATAAGATCTCAGTCGGAAAAGGTGTCACTTTTGAAGCCCCTGTCTGAAAAACAGTCATCAGAGATGTCTAATATGGAATGGACTAAAGTTCAGAAGAAAAAACGTATATTGCCCAGATATGAGTGTAAATGAGCTAAAATTTTAGTATCAGAATCTTTCTGGTATGCGTTGTAAGCTATCTGCTGTTAGTAATTTTATTGCTGACGATGGATTTGACGTTTACATATTTGTCGAAACGTGGCTTAACGAAAATTTTTATGATGATGAAATTGCGGACACTTCGAAGTTCCAAATCTATCGCAAAGATAGGAATGCTTTAAAAACTGGTTGCTCTAGAGGTGGTGGTGTGCTTAGTGTTATAAGAAGGGATCTGTGTTCGTCACGGTGCAGTATTGATGATTTGGATGGCTTACTTGATCAACTCTTTATTGCTATTCATCATCCTCTTGGCAATATTTTTGTTTGTACGTCTTATATTTCACCAAACAGCTCAAAAGAACTTTATTGTAAGCATATTGACAATATTGTTACTTTATCATCTTCTGCAGAAAGTAAAAACTACCTTTGCGTCGTTGGAGACTTTAACTTCAATCATTTAACTTGCGCTGGTTCTGATGATAATTTAGGACTTATTCCTTTAAATGTGAATAAATTACATGAAATTTATTTTCAAGATAGCTTACTAAGTTTGGGTCTATTCCAAATCAATCACATTCTTAATAAGTTATCAAAAATTTTAGATCTAGTTTTTGTGAGTAAGACTTTGAAATTTAAGTTACTTGAGTGTGATTATCCTATCTCTGTAGCGACTATTCACCACACAGCACTTTGCTAGCGATCGGTGCTTTTTGCGTGGGCAATAGTGACAACGGCAGCACGAGCTGGTTTGCCTACTAGCAGTTCGGTGAGATGTTGTGGGTTCGCTGCTGCCACTATTGCTCCCTCACCATACAAATTTAATCTCGTGCTGAAGGAGAGCGCTGCACTCTGAAGTTTAAAAATTTTAATGTCAAGAAAAATTGTACAAGTTACCAAAAAAAAATTGTATGTTTATCAAAAATCAAAATCTACAAAAAAAATGTTGGACTCCCTAATTCTCCTTACTACTGCTATTGACCTCCGAGCATGATGGTCGCTCGGGCCCGACTCAACCCACCCTACCATGTGGACCATGGGGCAACGGTTTGTGGTCCACCCTGTCATTCGATTTCGTTTCTCTGTCTAGTACACACGTTCGAACTCAGTTTTATTACCCGACGCGCACATGAGCGATCTCATTGGCTGGTGCAGCGCGCGCATGGAAAAGTCTAGAACATCATGCGCGATAACGCGATTTTCGAAATTTTTATGTCATTTTTGTCTAGACTTTTTCCCTGCACGCCTGTCACCACCAGATGGCAAATTGCTAATGTGAATTCGCACGCATCGGAACTGGTGCCGTTACATAATCGCCATAAAACACCTCTGTATCGCACGGGAGCAAGGAGATATTGTGGCTGAAGGAAGGTAATTCTGGGTTTTTTGTATCGCTTGTTTCTTTGGCAGTAAATTGGTGATTAAGTTCCCCCATTTTAGAAACACAGCGGACATAAGTTTGGTAGCAGTGTCGATATTTTGCTTTTATTTTAATGACTTCTTCGTCTTTATTAACGCTAGTGCTAGCGGCCGCCTTTGCTAAGCAGGCATCGTATGACGTTTTATTTGTGCCCACTGGGACTTTATTTCCTCTTTTAGAATTTCAAGAAAAAATATTGTATGTTCCACAGATGGCACAGAATCAAAGTCATATTCGAACTCAATTAAACCATCAGTTTGTCTGATAAAAGTGTTTTCAGTCGACATTTTGCCAAAATTCTCAATATTTATTGAAATGAAATGAGATATGTTATTTGGCTTAACTGTTTAAGCAGAGAAAAAAATTAAATTTGAAAAATAAATTCGATCCCGAAAAGATAATAGAGAACTGTATCTATTATTTCAAAAAATTTCCGTTCAAGTTCTAAATAGTTTCGCAGTAATACGTACTATCTTCACTTTTTGCATAAGTTCGTATTCGTTGAGAGAAAAAAAAAAACGTTTGTAGTAATAAGTACTTACAAAGTTTTATCTAGAAAAAATATTTAAAATGCTGAAAATATTTTGCAAAAATAAGTACTGAAAAAAAATTTAAGAATACAAGTTATTTGAAGTATTTGCTAGGAACTCGCAATAAAATATCAAGATGAAAAAGTACTTTCGATATTCTATGGCTTGAGCTTTGGAAAAAAAAATCGGCAATCGGCAAATAAGTTGTCGAAATTTCTGAAAAAAAATATTTGCCTGTAATCCCAATAATTTTAAATTTTCTTTAAAAATATTTTATTATTTGATTTTCTGGTAGCAAAATTGTTTGTACCTCCCTAATCATGTGCTCAGTTAAAATCCTCTTCTGTTAAGTTGTTGTTACAGCTTAACCAGTCTGCTCAGTTGATTGCACTTGTTGTTGTTGTTATTCAACTAGCCTGCTTTGATTTGCAAATATGAAAAGCCGACTGCAAAACACTTTTAATTTGCAATTCTTTTGGTTCACTTCCTTTGAATTTTTTCCGATTTATAATTGAATTAAAATAAGGATTTTTTTAATGGAACACTTTTCACTCAATTTAAAACCTCTGAAGTAAATTTTCTTCAAAATTTTCACTTTGAATGGGTTTCACTTTCTTTTCTATTTTTGTGTGTTTGGTAGGTATGCATTGATTTCAAAAATTAAAAAATTTCCTGTTGCAAAAGAAAAATCGAAAAATGCAACATTCAACAAAATTTGTTGATAAGCAAGCTTTTTTTTTTGTTTATTTGTATGTAGATAAAATGCAATCAAATAGTATTTATTGATGCAATTATTTAACGCGAAGTATTTTTATTATTTTGTATTTAAGTCTTGTAAACACTTGATTTTATTTTATTTTGTTATTCGCACAAGCATTTATTTTTCACCAATTCGTTTTGAATTTTCGGTAGACCCGAATACTTTTGTGCGATCGTTTTTTCTTAATTTTTGTTTGCAACAAAAAAAAATACCCCCATTTAAAAAAAAAAAAACATAGTTGCACAAACCTTTGTTCCGGTTAATAATGAAAAATTATGTCGTTCAAGGGACCTTCTCTGCTAGCTAGGCAGGATGTCAATCTTTAACCAAAATTCTTCAAAAAATTATTCCATTATTAAACTTCTCTTTCAAAAGAACGATTGATTCCGATGCTGGGTGTCATGTTGCACCGTCCTGTTGAAATCACATATTCTGGACATCAATATTTTTCAATTGTGTCCTTCTTATGAAGATTTTTTGCGTAAAAGATTGAACAAGATTGTTGGGGTTTAATTGCTGGACAGGCGACGAATTGCTGTCCTTGGCTCTTCAGCAACACTTGTGCTAACAACTGCAATATATTCACTTGAGCAAGTACGGTGCTGACTCTCCGTGTCGGGCTGTATAAAAACTCGCTCCGTGTATAAATTCGATTTTTATAGTGAAAAATTTTAAAAATTTTAAAAATTGCGACAGAGACGCACATAAATTTTAAAACAAGTTCAATTTAAAGACGGCAGCTTCCCTGCCCTTAGTGACAAAACAAATAAAACTAATAAAATGTTTATTTTATCTCACGATAATAAACAAGTGAAAAAGAAAAATGCCGGTTGAGCGCTCACCTCCAAAAGACTCATCGGTCAGTGCCAAGTCTAAAAAAAATAATGAGTGCAAAAAAAATACAAAAAGTGGTTCTCCCGTGAATTCGGATAGCAAAAATGCTAAAATACATACAAGCGCGCGTACCAATACCAAAGTGTCGCCCACCAACATCACTGTTCAACTGATCGATCCCGCGCAAAACATCACACACCGAACACACACACATCAAAAAATATTAGAAATTACTCAAGAGCCAACTGCATCTAATCAAGCGGGTACTCTCTCTGCTAAATCACCATGGAGTGTACAGTGTGGCTCTCCCTTGATCCCCCAGCAGGGAAATGTGTCACCAATGCAAAATTCAACACCGCATCAGGAAAATGATGCAAAAACCGCAAGTATAAAATTGCTCAATTTTTCTAGTACTTCTAATCAAAGAAAGACCAATACCACCGATAGTAACTCCAACAAGATTGTAGCTTCAGCGATCCAGACTGGATTGGATCGGTATATTAAAATCAAGCGAAAGCTAAGCCCATCAAACGCAAATAACTCAAGAAAGATACATAAAGTAAGCGAAAGCGAAAAAGTTTCAAACAACCCACTTAGCCAAAATCGATATGCTTTGCTTGATAACGACCCACATGAATTGAATAACAACAACATGAACAACTCAAACAATAAAACGCTGAAGCCTCCCCCCATTTACTTACGTGAACGGCAGTTCTAATGCGCTTGTTTGTAATTTGGTTTCTCTAATTGGAAAAGATGCTTTTCATATAATTCCTCTTACGAAAGGCAATGTTTCCGAAACCAAAATACAAATTTATGCAGAAAAAAATTATAGAACAATTGCTTCTTACCTGGATAAAAATAATAAAAGCTACTATACCTACCAGCTTAAAAGCAGTAAAGGTCTAACAGTTATATTGAAAGGCATTGAACCCGACGTAGAACAAATTGAAATTAAAGAAGCTCTAATTAATGCCGGATTTATTCCTAAATCAATTATGAAAACATTATGAATAAAAATAAAATCCCCCAGCCGCTTTTTCGTGTGGAACTTGAACCAGACGCACGAAAATTGGGAAAAAACGATGTCCATCCTATTTATAATCTGCGCTACTTAATAAATCGCAGAATATCCGAAGAGGAGCCCCATAAGCGCATGGGTCCTGTGCAATGCACAAACGCAACGTCTGCGCTAGCTGGGACATGTTGTGCGTATGGACGAAGAAGCTCCGGCGAAAAAGGTGTTTGATGCGGAAGCCGCTGGGCGACGACGAAGAGGAAGACCATGCCTCCGATGGAAAGACCAAGCCGAGGAAACCCTATCCACGCTTGGTGTGAATGATTGGAGAAGGCGTGCCCAAAGCAGAGGCGCCTGGAGAGAGCTTTTGAGGTCGGTCGTAACCTGGTAACGGGTTGTTATGGCCACCCAAGCAAGCAAACTTAATAAATTGCAGAATATCCGTTGAGGAGCCCCATAAACGCATGGGTCCTGTGCAATGCACAAACTGCCAGGAGTTTGGCCACACTAAATCATATTGTACTCTTCGTACTATTTGTGTTGCTTGTGGCGACTTTCACCCTTCGTCCGCATGCATTACCGACAAAAAAATGCAATAATTGCGGAGGTAACCACACAGCTAACTACAGGGGTTGTCCCGTATACGCTGAATTAAAAAACAAAATGCGCTTACGTAAGGAAATAGTTCGAAATCCACCTACCCAAGTCATGCAGACTTTTACAAATAACATAGTACCTACCAACTTGTCCAACATATCGGGTCAAACCTATGCTAACGTGCTTAAATCTAGTCAGGATAAACCCGCAAATATCATAAGTAGCTCTCAAAATCTTGAGACCATGCTTATGACGCTCACGCAATGTATGATCCAGTTCATGACAACAATGCAGACAATGATGCATGAGATGATGAACAATCAAAATCAACTAATGAAATTTTTGATTGGAAACAAATGAACACACTCAAAATCTGTAATTGGAATGCAAACGGCGTAAGCCAACATGAATTAGAAATTAGAAATTTTCTTTGCAACAACGAAATTGACATTTTACTAATTTCTGAATCACATCTGACCATCATGCACAATTTTAAAATTGAAGGTTATAAATTCTACAAAACCTGTCACCCTGATGGTAAAGCACGAGGAGGTAGATATACTCATTAAAAGTCGTAGAAAGCACTACGAATTCGAGCAGTATGAGAGAGACTACCTACAAGCTACGTCGATTTCCTTACAATGTTGGGATGACAAAGTAACAGTTTCAGCTGTATATTGTCCGCCAAGATATAAGATTACGACAGCCCAATTCGACCACTTTTTTAATTCACTAGGATCAAAATTTGTAGCTGCTGGTGACTATAATGCGAAGCATAACCACTGGGGTTCACGACTTATCAATCCAAAAGGCAAAGCACTTTGGCTTTCATTAACCAATCGCCGCAACGAACTTGATTATGTCTCCACTGGTCAGCCAACTTATTGGCCATCAGACCTTCAAAAGACTCCAGATCTTATGGATTTTGCAATTACAAAAGGAATCAATAAGAGGCAAATTTCTGCAGAATCATGTTTTGACTTGAGCTCAGACCATTCTCCTGTCATTTTGCATCTGCATAAATATGTAGAGCTGATGCAGACACCCAATGGGCTTACAACAACTAAAACGAATTGGCTTAAATATAAAAAATACATTAGTAGTCATCTTCGTAATGACGTTAGCCTTAAAGACTCGGAGGAGCTGGAATCACCCATACAATTATATAACAACATGCTTGTATCAGCTGCTCTTCATGCCACTCCTATGCAACCAATCTATATAAAGCAGCGCCTCAGCTCCTCACAAATAGAACGTTTAGTGAAGGAAAAAAGACGCCTCAGGCGACTATGGCAAGAAGTCAGGTCACCTACACTTAAACATAAACTAACCTTAGCCAAACTTCAACTGAGAAATGCCCTCCGAGAAGAGTCTGAAAGAGGTACAGACTCTTACATTAAAAAGCTGAGCCCTCTAGAGTCTTCGAACTACTCTTTATGGAAGGCCATCAGAAGTATGAAAAAACCTACAGACATAGATTCTCCCATTAGACTAAGCAATGGTTGCTGGGCTAGAAGTAACGAAGAAAAAGGGCAAGCATTTGCTCACCATCTTAAACATGTATTTCAGCCGAATCCTCCGGGCAACAGCTTTGAAATACCACCAGAAACTCAAAATATGAGACAAATTTTGTTGCGCTTCACAACTAAAGACATTCATACATAAAAACTCAATTGAACAAGAAGAAAGCACCAGGTCATGACCTAATAACTGCTAATATGCTTATTGAATTACCTTACTGTGCAGTCAGACACCTAACCATACTTTTTAACGCTATTACTCGATTGGGCCACTACCCAAAAAGCTGGAAGATGTCTCAAATCACAATGATTTCTAAGCCTGGGAAAAATCCCACACAAGTTTCATCATATCGGCCAATAAGCTTGTTGCCAACCACATCAAAACTTTTTGAAAAGCTGCTGCTCTCGAAAATTTTGCCCCACATAAACCAACTTAACATAATACCTCAGCACCAATTTGGCTTCCGCAAAAAACATGGAACTATAGATCAAGTTCACAGGATAATAGCAAAAATTAGAAAGACATATGAAGAAAAAAAATATTGCTCAGCAGTATTTCTAGATGTAGCTCAAGCTTTTGATAAGGTGTGGCACAATGGACTTATACACAAGATAAAAAAAATTACTCCCTAAAAATACCCATGCTTTACTAGGGTCCTACCTTACAGGACGAAAGCTCAGGGTAAAATGCAACGACTACATTTCAGATGACGTTGACATTTTTGGAGGCGTACCACAAGGTAGTGTTCTTGGCCCAATTATTTACCTAATTTACACTTCTGACTTGCCAACAAACAACTCTGTGCTTACATTTACTTTTGCTGATGACACTGCAATTTTGTCTTGTCACGCAGACTCTCATAGTGCGTCACATACCCTCGAAAAACATATGCGTCTAGTTGAAATATGGCTTTTAAACTGGCGAATAAATGTAAACGAGCAAAAAAGTAAACATGTAACTTTTACACTCAATAAAAATATGTACTTGCCCCACAGTTCACCTAAATAACACCGGAATACCTCAGAGCACTGAAGTTAAATACTTAGGTATGCACCTCGACAGACGCCTTACTTGGAAAAGTCACATTGCAAAGAAAAAAATTCAAATGAAGTTAAAAGCATCAAGCATTAATTGGCTTTTGCATAAACATTCAAAACTCATCCTTGAATATAAAGTTCTTCTGTACAAAGCTATTATTATACCTATATGGTCATACGGAATCCAGCTGTGGGGCAACGCAAGCTCATCGAATATAGAAATATTGCAAAGGTCTCAGTCAAAAATACTTCGAACTATTTCCGGCGCACCATGGTATGTCAAGAATATAAACATACACCAAGATCTTGGTATACCCTTCGTTAAGCAGTTACAGGAAAACATAAAGCGATCGTATCAACAAAAACTAAAGCAACATCCGAACATACTGGCTAGGAACCTACTCCTAACATCGAATACGTCTCGATTGAAGAGACAAGACTTACCACCCTTGTAGCTATTATGTATACGCATAATGAGTACTCTTTTCACAACAGAAGGCAAAATTTGAAAAAATAACATTTCTAGGCAATGGCTTGGAAAAGTCCGACGTTATATTAGTGTCTTAAGATTTGTATAATTATTGTTAGTCTCCAAGCGAGTTGGTTCAATAAATAAATAAGAAGTTGCAAAAAAAAAAAAAAAAATTCACTTGAGCGACCGCTACGATGATAAATTTTGCTTCTCTGATCTTGAACTGAACCAGTTTTTTTTCAAATTTATCAAACATAACGTTTTGTAGGAGCATTTTCTCTACCGTATTTTGAAAGAAATTTTCGTCCAACTTTTGAATAAATTTAGCATACTTAAAATAAGTTTTAATAATGAAAACACGTTGTTCACTCGTGTAGTGATCCATTTGAACCGGAATGTACTTATTTACTTCACACCTGAAAAAACATCGGAGTAATCTAGTACCTGAAAAAAAATGGCGGCAAATTTAAGATACCTCAAATTTGAACACCTTTTATAAAATGAAATTTTTAATATTAAAAAGTCAGTAAAAGTTCAGTATTCAATTCGTGTGGTTTTAACTCAACATTCTAACCGTTAAATACAGTCAGTGATCCAGAAAAGAAAGAAAGTTTACAGATTTAAACAAGATAATCGTCTACAAGGAGCTGAAGTACAAAAGTTTGCGATTATAGGATGGTTGCTTGTTTCAATAAACTTTTAACGTTTTCGTATGTATGTTTTTCAGATTACAGATTAAAAATAGTTTTTTTCGCTTTCTATTAATCGGACACTAATGTAAATCCGAAAAAAAGTTAATTATTAAATTTTCTTTAAAAAAAAGTGTACATTTTCATCTACGACTAACAGTTTTCATGAAGTACCAAGAATGGCCAAATAGTGCATGTTACCAAGATCATATAATTTTGATATCAAAACCAGGTTTTCGAACCCTGTTCAATGCATTTAAATTTAGTAGGTCCGGGTTCGGGTTCACGTTAAATTTTTTTTTTTCGAAAAAATTAAACAATTCCATTTAATTTTTATTTTAGAATGTTATTGAAAAAATGTTCATTTAAACGCACAAGTAGAATATTCGCTAGTGATTCTTGGTAAAGATGCACTCTTTGCGAAGCTAAAACAAACTGCAACGCAGAAAAAGCCCTCTTGACTCTTACTTGGGTTGGTGGAACTCATGTTGATGTTACTCATTGTTCAGCTAGTATAGCTCCAAAATGCACTTGGAAAATTCATGAAGACCTCCACGGATATAGATTTAAACACAGCCAAATACATAACCAAAATTAAATTTAATACTGACTGCGCTGACTGGAAAAATTTTCAAGCGAAATGCTAACAATTTTCCAACACATTTTCTCTTTCACAATATATAAACAAAGAAACGGCCAAAATTCAAAAAATTGTACGTTGTGCTGCTCATTTTACAATTAAAGAAAGTAAAAGAAGGTTAACAAAAGCAATAATACCTTGGTGGAGCTAAGAATTGGCTGCTCTTAGGTTTGATAAGCAGGCAGCTTGGCACGCTTATAAACACAACCTCTCCTATGTAAATTTGATGAAATATAAAAAAGCAAATTCTCTTTTTCGCCTGCGTGCCAAAAAAGCCAAAAGACTAAGTTTTGAAAAGCTCACCAAATCCATAAATCCATCATCAAACCCAAAAAAAGTATGGGCCGATATCAAGATGCTTGCTATTTCCTATAAACAGTCGCATTTCTCAATGTTTACTTCACCAACTGGACCTGTATTCTCTACTTTTGATATTGCCAATCAATTTGCTACACATTTTTCTAATATTTGTTCAGATACTAACTTCTCCACCCAATTTTTGGATATCAAATCAGCTACCTTGAACTCTATTTATTATTCACCAAAAATTCTCTCAATTAACGCAAAACAAATTGAAACTCCTAAAACACTTTCTGAATTTGAGTTAGTCCTCGGCTCCGTCAAAAGGTAAAACCCCTGGCACCGATAGAATATCGTATCCGATTATACAGAAACTTCCACTTCTTCTTAAAGAAAGAATTATTAACTTGTATAACTCTATCTTCGATTTGAGCACATATCCCCAATTTTGGAAAATATCTGCTATTATTCCTGTTCACAAACACAATAAAACACTTGGTGATATCTACAGTTATCGCCCAATATCTCTTCTTCCGTGCATCGGGAAGATTCTTGAGAGAATTGTTGCCAGCAGAATCATGTGGTACGCAACTAAAAACAAACTTATTAGCCAAAACCAGGTTGGTTTCAAAAAAGGGCACGGGGCAATGGATGTTTTGCTACATCTTGATTAATTCATTACTAATGTGCTCTCAAGTAAAAAAACCATATTTCTATGTTGGTAATTGACTTTCAGAATGCCTTTGGCCGCATTGGTATTCATATTGTTTTAAGACAACTTATAAAATGGAAGGTTCGATCAAAAACTTTTAATTTCATTAAGAAAATTCCAACAGAAAATGAAAGGTATCTGTGAATGGCTCTTTTTCCTCAATAGTCGACAATGGTACTCCTCAGGGTTCACCGCTATCGGTAATATTGTTCATTATAGCATTTGATGAAACAAGCCACATCATATCCAAGCATTCACTTGTTGACCATATTTTATATGCCGATGATGTGGTGGTATTCTCAAAAAATACCAACACAATTGTGGTAATGAAGGTTTTCTCTGATATTATTAATGATATTAACAGCTGGTCATTGTTGTCGGGTGTGAGTGTTTCAGTTGAAAAATCGAATACTATTCATATTTGTCGAAAACTAAATTGCTCCAACTTAAATTTAACTTTTAATAATGTTATCATTAACTGTTCAGATAACCTAAAAATTTAAGGATTAATTTTTGATAAAAAGTATACTTTTAAGTCTTATTTTTAAGAATAAATATAATTAAGTACCTTTCATCTAAGCACTGCCATATTCACCCTACAACACTTATCAATGTCACCAGAGCACTTGTACTCTCCAAAATCTACTATGAGCTATCAAGCTATGATTTTTACCAGGAAGAAAACTATTGTGGAATTTGATTATAAATTAAAAGATAAAAATATTTGTCGTGTCGATGTAGTCAAAGACCTAGGTATACATTTTGATACTAAGTTGACTTTTAATGAGCATATTAATCAAATTTGTAAAAAATCCTCATCTCTGCTTGGCTTTATTAAGAGGTGGGCAAAAGAATTTAATAGCCCTTTAGTAACGGTGACTTGGAGTACGCCAGCCAAGTATGGTCACCATTTAATAATATTCATATTGTAGCGAAATTTGGTTTATGCTAGAAGACTCTTGAAATAAATACCAACAAAAGAAACTAAACGATATTAGAACAATCTAGCGCAAAGTGCAGTTTTTGTACTAAAAATAATAAACCGAACAACGCTGCAGTACACAATAAAAAAATCGACAACATAGAGAAATTATCGCCGTCGTACAACGTACAACGCCATCTAGCATCTAACATTCTGGATAATTGTGAGCTCAACGTCAGTGCGCCATGCTGGTGAATTGTGGATAGTGGTAGAATGCACGCTACGCCATCTGGCAGCTAGTAGATTATTCGAGAAAGTGATGCCTGTAGTATAAAAGGGTGTCATTTGAGTTTTCGGACACAGTAGTATTTCAACAGTGAAGTGGAACACTTGAATTAAAAGCGATAAAGTGAATACAGTGTGATCCGTAGTAAAGTAAAACAGTTTTCTATACAGTCTTAAATTAATATTAGAATTTGAACGTTAATAAAATAAGCCATTTTATAACTAAATAAGTTTGTGTGTTTTTAATTGTTACACAATCCAGTGATCGAACTCAGAAAAGTGTGAGAGATCGAAATTATCGTCAAAGAGACAGAAATTTCGTAACAATTGGTGTCAGAAGTGGGATTGTGTAAAAGAATTAACAATCAATTAAAAATCAAAAAAAAAATGGTTAAGTTTGACGAACTAAAAGTGGATCAACTGAAGAAAGAGTTGCAGCAGCTGAATCTGCAGTCAACTGGCGGAAAGGTGGAGTTACAGAAACGCTTACGGCAGGCTCTTGAGGCTCAAGGTGTAAACCTGGAAGAGCATGAATTTTATAGTGACGTATCAGAATCAGCAGTGAAAGTGGAAGAAGCTTCTGGATCAGCGGCAAGTGGTGAAATTGTAGATATGTCAAAGTTCGAGAAAATGTTAATGGCGATGACGCAGGCAATGAGCCAAAATACACTACAGATGAATAGCAATATCCAGGCCATTCGAGAAGAAATTGGTCAGAGCTTAAGTCAAAATACACTACAGATGAATAGCAATATCCAGACCATTCGAGAAGAAATTGGTCAGAGCTTAAGTCAAAATGCACTGCAAATGGACCAGAAGTTAAGTCAGAACGCGCTGCAGATCCAGACGGTTCGGGAAGAAATTGATCAGAGCTTAAGTCAGAACGCGACGCAGATCCACGAGGCTGTTCGAACGGAGGTTGCCAAAATGGTAAATGGCTTCGACGCAAAAATGACTGAGTTACGAGATGACGTTGAATCATTCAAGGAAGAAGTTCAAAATAATCTTGAAAAAGTTCAAAATAGTTTTGAGGACGTTAACAAAAGGATTCAACAGTTGGAAATAAGCGAACCAACCACTCAAATTATAAGAGAAATCAGCGCAGAGAGGCTTAAGGCACCCTCGTACGATGGAACAACGCCATTTAGTGTTTTCAAGCTCCAGTTCGAAACAACATCTGGTCACAATCGGTGGGATAACGAAAGCGCAGCTGCAGCACTAATTGTGGCATTAAAAGGCGCAGCTGCAGAAGTGTTGCAAACGGTTCCAGTGGCGGAGCAGAAAAATTACAAGGCGATGAAGGATGCCTTACAGCGAAAATATGGCAGTGACCACATGAAGCAGATTCACAGATTGGAGTTGAAAAGTCGTATCCAGAAATCTGGTGAGTCCTTGCAGGAGTATGCTGCGGATATTGAACGACTGGCACACCTTTCCTATCCTGACGAGTTAAGTGTCGTAGCTGATAAATTCAAAATAGAGGCATTTATTGACGGCATACGTGACTCAGATACAAAATGCGAGACAATGAGGAACCCGAAGACAACATTTAACGAAACAGTAACGGTTGCCCTCACTCAGGAGACGATTGCGTTGACATGCCGCCCATCACTGAAAACTCGTCGGATGGAGGTGGAGGCTGAAAAGAAAAATTCATCGTTCGCCAGCGGTAGCTTCAGCGGAAAATGCTACAACTGTGGTAAGCAGGGACACATGGCACGTGACTGAAAATCACGTCGTAAACGATCTGCATCACGTTCACCAAGAAGAAAAATTGGAAATAGGGTGAACGATGGCGAAAATGGTAGCGAGCAGCAGTCGTTAAACTAAAGAGAGTCAGTACAGCGGGGCGTGAGCTGACTCTTACAGATGATTGCCCCATAGTTTCGAAGCTCTGCCGAAATTCCAACAGCCTTACCATCGGTGGAAAAATCAACGAAAGACCATGTGAGCTTACTTTGGATACAGGCGCATCGCATTCAATTGTGAGGAGAGACTTATTTGATAGACGACGAGTAACGCCATTAAATGGGATCCAATTGAGAACAGCGACAGGAGAAATTGCGCAAATAGTAGGAAAAGTTACAGCGAGTATTCTTATCGGCAACAAAACTGTGGAACATGATTTTATTGTTGCAAACATCACCGATGAGGTTATCATTGGCGTGGACTTCATGATTCGACACGGGTTCACTTTGGGTCTTAAGAAAAAAACGTTAAGGTATGCCAATGTAGAGTTGCCTTTAGACATTGGCTGTGGACAAAAATTAACAATTGCAAGAGTCTACATAAGTGAGCGCTGTCGAATTGAACCCAACACCGAAGAAATTATTTGGGCCACAACAAATGAAGACTGTGGGACAAGCCATCTGTGGGTAGTGGAAGCAGATAAGAAAAACGTAAAGAAAGACCTGATTATTGGAAAGACCCTAGTAAACACAAGAACAGACAGAAAAATACCGGTGCGAATTTTGAATCCAACAAATAATCCAAAATGGATGCAAAAAGGTGAACTTATAGCGCAATGTGAGAAAGTTACGGCTGTGATAAATTGTGAAAATAACCTGCAGAACACACAAGGCCCAACTTTAACGAAATCGTCAGCCATGGAAGTATTGACGAAAGAATGGACGAAGGAGTTGTCTGCCCAGAACAAAAATAAAGCAAAAAGGTTTCTGCAAAAACTTTGGCGGATATTTGCGTCCAAAGGAGAAAATAATGGCCGAACATCAATTGTCAAACATCGCATTGATACAGGTGATTTTCAGCCGATTCGTCAACCTCCAAGGAGGCTAGCACTCGCTAAGAGAGAAGAAGTGACGGGCCTTATAGAAGATATGGCGCGAGAAAATGTCATTGCACCATCAGAAAGCCCATGGAGTTCACCGGTCGTACTTGTGAAGAAAAAGGATGGAAGTATGCGATTCTGTGTGGATTACAGAAAATTGAATGACGTCACTAAAAAAGACAGCTACCCGTTACCCAGAATCGATGATACACTGGATACGTTCTCTGGAGCAACATGGTTTTCCACCCTGGACTTACAAAGTGGATATTGGCAGGTGGAAATAGATGAAAAAGACAAAGAGAAAACTGCCTTTAGTATTGGGAATGGTCTATGGCAGTTCAACGTCATGCCGTTTGGTCTTTGTAACGCTCCAGCTACGTTTGAACGGTTAATGGAACGAGTTCTCAAAGGACTACATTGGAAGACTTTTCTAGTGTATCTCGATAACATAATCATCATGGGTAAAGATTTTGATGACCACTTGAAAAATCTGGAGGAAGTGTTTGAGCGCTTGGAGGCAGCTGGACTAAAATTAAGTGCGAAAAAGTGCTCACTTTTCCAGCGTGAAGTCAAATATATGGGGCACAAGGTTACGTCAAAAAGAATACACACAGATGAAGATAAAATAAAAGCTGTGAAAAATTGGCCACGACCATCTAATCTTCATGAGTTGCGAAGTTTTCTGAGTCTATGCACTTATTACAGACGCTTTGTTCCTGGTTTCGCAAATGTTGCAGGCAGTCTACATGAGCTGACACAGAAAAATCGTAAATTCGAATGGAGTGGGGCACAGGAAACTGCATTCCAAAAACTGAAAGAATTACTGTCCACAGCGCCAATACTCGCGTACCCAATACCCGGCAAAGAATTTGTATTGGACACCGACGCGAGTGGCCATGGTATTGGAGGAGTTTTGTCCCAAATCATCAATGGTCAAGAAAAAGTCGTCGCATATTTCAGCAAAATTCTGTCGAAACCTGAGAGGAATTATTGCGTAACTCGGAGAGAGTTACTGGCAGTAATGGAATGCGTGAAACACTTCCATAAGTACTTATATGGACAGCACTTTCTCCTGAGGACAGACCATGCGGCATTAAGGTGGCTACTTCAATTCAAGGATCCTGAAGGTCAAATCGCACGGTGGATAGAACGCTTGCAGAGCTATGATTTCACCATAGAGCATCGCAAAGGAAGCCAGCATGGAAATGCGGATGCACTTTCCCGTCGTTCATGTAAGATTGAATGCGGTCATTGTTCGCGAACAGAAAATAAAGCTGGAACAATTGATATGCGCCTTTTGAACGTTTTGCCTGAAGAAAAGTGGACAAAAGAGGAGATAAAACGGGACCAGCGCAATGATACAGATTTGGCAACTATAATTAAGTATAAGGAGCTGGGTACGAAACCGGCGTGGCAAGAAATTTCAAATGAAAGCTAAATCTGTAAAGCATACTGGGCGCAATGGCAAAGTTTGGAGTTGCATGATGGTTGTCTCTACCGAATCTGGGAAAGCGAGGATGGTAAAACTCGCTCAAAACTGCTGGTTATTCCAAAGGCCAAATTTAAGGAAATAATCGAGGATTATCACAATGGATCGAGTGGTGGACATCTGGGCATAACAAAAACCACAGAAAAAATAAAGAAACGGTTTTATTGGGTAGGATGCCAAGAATCAGTTGCTGACTGGATCCGCCGTTGTGACCAATGTGCAATTGCTAAAGAACCAAGGCAACGCACTCGGGGAAAAATGCATCAGTATAACGTTGGAGCTCCCTTTGAGAGGATAGCGATGGATATAGCGGGACCTTTTCCAATCGGCAATGCAGGAAATAAATACATCCTTGTGGTAATTGATTATTTCAGTAAGTGGCCAGAAGTATATCCCATTCCCAATCAAGAAGCAAAAACAGTGGCAGACATTTTCATCAAAAATTGGATTTGCCGATATGGAGCTCCACTTGAGTTGCATTCCGACCAAGGACGAAATTTTGAGTCGACACTTTTTAAGGAGGTTTGTGACATGCTTCGAATACAGAAGACATGCACCACAGCTTTGCATCCTCAGTCCGATGGCATGGTCGAAAGGTTCAACCGTACTCTAGAGGAGCATTTAAAAAAGGTTGTTGATAAAGGACAAAAAGATTGGGATGAGCGTCTACCAATGTTTCTGATGGCTTATCGGTCGGCAATACACGATACCACTACAGTCACGCCAGCAAAAGCCATTTTTGGTACGGACTTAAGGCTTCCAGCAGATTTGAAGTACGGAGTAAGCGTTGTCCCAGAAATGACCCATGCAGACGATTACATGTCGCAGAAAAGAGAAGAATTAGCAGATATACATGAGCTTATCAGGAGACGTACTCAATTGGCTAGCGACAAGATGAAAGCTCGGTATGACCTGCGAGCAAATACTGAAGGGTTCAAAGAAGGTCAACTAGTCCTGCTACATAACCCACAACGAAAACGAGGCTTGTCTCCTAAATTACAGACTCATTGGGAGGGACCTTACCTGATCGTCACAAGGATTAATCATGTTGTGTATCGAATCCAAAAATACCCCGGGAACAAAAGTAAATTAAAGGTAGTCCACATCGAAAGGCTGGCACCTTATACTAGGGACGGAGAGACTCTTGTTCGGGACGAAAAAGTTTAAGCGGAGGGCAGTGTAGCGAAATTTGGTTTATGCTAGAAGACTCTTGAAATAAATACCAACAAAAGAAACTAAACGATATTAGAACAATCTAGCGCAAAGTGCAGTTTTTGTACTAAAAATAATAAACCGAACAACGCTGCAGTACACAATAAAAAAATCGAAAACATAGAGAAATTATCGCCGTCGTACAACGTACAACGCCATCTAGCATCTAACATTCTGGATAATTGTGAGCTCAACGTCAGTGCGCCATGCTGGTGAATTGTGGATAGTGGTAGAATGCACGCTACGCCATCTGGCAGCTAGTAGATTATTCGAGAAAGTGATGCCTGTAGTATAAAAGGGTGTCATTTGAGTTTTCGGACACAGTAGTATTTCAACAGTGAAGTGGAACACTTGAATTAAAAGCGATAAAGTGAATACAGTGTGATCCGTAGTAAAGTAAAACAGTTTTCTATACAGTGTTAAATTAATATTAGAATTTGAACGTTAATAAAATAAGCCATTTTATAACTAAATAAGTTTGTGTGTTTTTAATTGTTACACAATCCAGTGATCGAACTCAGAAAAGTGTGAGAGATCGAAATTATCGTCAAAGAGACAGAAATTTCGTAACAATATAAATAGAATTGAAAGAATTCAAAAAAATTTTATTCGTTTTGCTCTCAATGGCTTAAATTGGATTGACCCTTTAAACCTTCCTCCTTATGAGGATCGTTTAAAGTTATTACATATGCAGTCTTTGAGCTCGCGTAGAAATATTGCGGATATACTTTATCTGCATCAACTTGTAACTGGATCTCTTGCTGCACCAGAGCTTCTTAACTATATACATTTTAATAGTAATCGGAGGAGTACTCGTAACTCTTATCAGTTATTTTACCAACCGGTTAGTAGAACTAATTATATGACTACAGCTCCTTTTAATCGCATGACAACTCTTATTAATAATTGTGAAGTTTATAACATTAATTAATTTGAAATTTTTAATCGAACTTTACAGTCAATTGCAGTAACCAATATTCTTGTGAAATTTCACAAATCGGTTAATGCTTTATAAACAAACATGACAAAGACAACATTCAGTCGACTAAAAACAAATTAAAAAAAGTTTATAACATTAGCTTGTCAAAAGGTCAACTCAAGCTTAGACTGAAAACTAACTGAAGCTAAATTTGTAGCTTAATGGTGGTGTGTACTTTTTTGTTTGTGTTGTCCGAGCCCCACAGCATGCTGGGTAAATTTTTTCTAACATTTATGCCTTGGACCACGTAAATATATACATATAATTATTTTAATAAATTTGAAATTTTTAATCGAACTTTACAGTCAATTGCAGTAACCAATGTTCTTGTGAAATTTCACAAATCGGTTAATGCTTTATAAACAAACATGACAAAGACAACAAATGGAACAATTTAACCAAAACTGGTCTGATGAGGCTATGTATATACATATGAATATGTGTATATATGTGGTAATAGCCGAAACATATGTCACCAATTACCAGGTTAAATTGTTCCATTTGTTGTCTTTGTCATGTTTGTTTATAAAGCATTAACCGATTTGTGAAATTTCACAAGAACATTGGTTACTGCAATTGACTGTAAAGTTCGATTAGAAATTTCAAATTAATTAATAACATTCAGTCGACTAAAACAAATTAAAAATTTCTAAAACCGGAAGAATACGTCCAACAATTATTCGGAGAATAAGTGGCGGAAGCCCGAAATTCGAAATAATAAAGCTACATCATATAGCAAGTCCTTAAACCGATGGTTTACCAAAGCTATGCAGCAAACGAGAAATGACAATAAAATTACAACAGATGGCGCAATCGCATAATATAAAATTGCACTTTGTGTATGTCGTTCAGCACAACCTACGTGGCTCAAGTGTTAGAGCGGCCGTCCACATATAATTCATGGAATGGTCGGGGGTTCGAATCACATTACAAATTAACCAAAACTGGTCTGATGAGGCTATGTATATACATATGAATATGTGTATATATGTGGTAATAGCCGAAACATATGTCACCAATTACCAGGTTAAATTGTTCCATTTGTTGTCTTTGTCATGTTTGTTTATAAAGCATTAACCGATTTGTGAAATTTCACAAGAACATTGGTTACTGCAATTGACTGTAAAGTTCGATTAAAAATTTCAAATTAATTAATAACATTCAGTCGACTAAAACAAATTAAAAATTTCTAAAACCGGAAGAATACGTCCAACAATTATTCGGAGAATAAGTGGCGGAAGCCCGAAATTCGAAATAATAAAGCTACATCATATAGCAAGTCCTTAAACCGATGGTTTAACAAAGCTATGCAGCAAACGAGAAATGACAATAAAATTACAACAGATGGCGCAATCGCATAATATAAAATTGCACTTTGTGTATGTCGTTCAGCACAACCTCCGTGGCTCAAGTGTTAGAGCGGCCGTCCACATATAATTCATGGAATGGTCGGGGGTTCGAATCACATTACAAATTAACCAAAACTGGTCTGATGAGGCTATGTATATACATATGAATATGTGTATATATGTGGTAATAGCCGAAACATATGTCACCAATTACCAGGTTAAATTGTTCCATTTGTTGTCTTTGTCATGTTTGTTTATAAAGCATTAACCGATTTGTGAAATTTCACAAGAACATTGGTTACTGCAATTGACTGTAAAGTTCGATTAAAAATTTCAAATTAATTAATAACATTCAGTCGACTAAAACAAATTAAAAATTTCTAAAACCGGAAGAATACGCCCAACAATTATTCGGAGAATAAGTGGCGGAAGCCCGAAATTCGAAATAATAAAGCTACATCATATAGCAAGTCCTTAAACCGATGGTTTAACAAAGCTATGCAGCAAACGAGAAATGACAATAAAATTACAACAGATGGCGCAATCGCATAATATAAAATTGCACTTTGTGTATGTCGTTCAGCACAACCTCCGTGGCTCAAGTGTTAGAGCGGCCGTCCACATATAATTCATGGAATGGTCGGGGGTTCGAATCACATTACAAATTAACCAAAACTGGTCTGATGAGGCTATGTATATACATATGAATATGTGTATATATGTGGTAATAGCCGAAACATATGTCACCAATTACCAGGTTAAATTGTTTCATTTGTTGTCTTTGTCATGTTTGTTTATAAAGCATTAACCGATTTGTGAAATTTCACAAGAACATTGGTTACTGCAATTGACTGTAAAGTTCGATTAAAAATTTCAAATTAATTAATAACATTCAGTCGACTAAAACAAATTAAAAAATTCTAAAACCGGAAGAATACGTCCAACAATTATTCGGAGAATAAGTGGCGGAAGCCCGAAATTCGAAATAATAAAGCTACATCATATAGCAAGTCCTTAAACCGATGGTTTAACAAAGCTATGCAGCAAACGAGAAATGACAATAAAATTACAACAGATGGCGCAATCGCATAATATAAAATTGCACTTTGTGTATGTCGTTCAGCACAACCTCCGTGGCTCAAGTGTTAGAGCGGCCGTCCACATATAATTCATGGAATGGTCGGGGGTTCGAATCACATTACAAACTAACCAAAACTGGTCTGATGAGGCTATGTATATACATATGAATATGTGGTAATAGCCGAAACATATGTCACCAATTACCAGGTTAAATTGTTCCATTTGTTGTCTTTGTCATGTTTGTTTATAAAGCATTAACCGATTTGTGAAATTTCACAAGAACATTGGTTACTGCAATTGACTGTAAAGTTCGATTAAAAATTTCAAATTAATTAATAACATTCAGTCGACTAAAACAAATTAAAAATTATTTTAATATCTATATGTCTATGTTTACATGGTGTGAGTGGGTATGTTGAGAAAGTGCGATAAAGCTATGAAAAAATTATTAAATAAATAACAAATTAATGTGCATGATAATTTTTTCTATTCCATTTTTTATTGAATAAGCTTTTTACTTGGTATAAAGCTTCAATGCTAAATAGCTAAGAAGGCTATAATAGCTGTAGTAGCTAAACTCTATTATTATTATTGGACTTCTGTTCGCACCTTACCACAGATCAGTTTGTAGAAGCCTTAGGGCATTTCCTACTACACCAACAAAAAATATTATGGCTGAAACTGGCTTAACCTCAATATTGGAAAGAGCTAAGGATGTTACTTACCGTCTACTTTCGAAGCTTATACAATCAAAAAACCCCGTTCTAGCTGCAAATTTTAAGAAAGCACTGAGTCGTAAGCGCGCTACCAAAATATACTCAACAATCGCAAGATGCATAGGGTTTGGAGTTGAACATTGCCTCCCTCTTACGCCAAATGGCACTTGTCCTACATGCTACCCTCCTTGGTTACTAAAGACTCTTCATTTGAATCTAAACTTATGGAATTTTCAATAGACAACACTTCTAACTCAGTTTATCAATATATATTTTTTCTCGTAGCGGATCAACATAAAGCCTCAGGTTGGAATCTTATTTTCACTGATGGGTCCAAAACAACAAACAATATATCTTTTGCAGTTGTACACGAGAACGGAAAGAAATTTGCACTAGCCCTGGGGCTAGTACAAATTTTGACAAGTGATAGAAATTGAAATAGCAATCAACAATTGTAAACAACATTGTAAAGACGTCAAACATTGACATCAATTGAAAAAGAAAATTTGTAAGTTACACAGTTTATTTATAAAATATTATTTGAAATTTTACAATATCTTTATATTTCTATTAGCCACAGGACTTGCTCGATGTTCTTACGGTGGAGCATATTGTGACGATGAAATAGCTATGGATACTAAAAACGATGTATGGATGCATATGCCACACAATACATCAGATGGCACTGACACCAGCAGCAGTAATGTTAATAGTTCAGGAAAACGGCAAAATGGAAAAGATTCTCATAACTGCACCGATACTAATGAAATAGTGCAAAATCGGCTTATTACATCTCATAACAACTATTCTCCTATATCTGAGATGAATCATAATAAGAATCACAATCATCATCAGCAGTTGCCAGATAGCAATACTTTGTCAACTAATTTAGATGAACATTCTACAACAGGTGGTGGTTCCGTTGTAGCTGGTAATAAAAATGGAAATAAAGATAGGTCATTGTCAAATAACGACACTGCCACAGTGATTCTACGAGAACATGAGTCATCTCACCATAGACATAGTCATTTGCATGGACATGTGCATTCACCACCTGAATCATTTATTGCAGTGGATGATTATTATGGGTGATGGATTACACAATTTTACTGATGGCATAGCTATAGGTAAGAAATGCAAAACATAAAAAAGTTTACTTCTACTGTATACTTCAATGTAAAAAATACATTTAAAGTTCGCAAAAAAAAAAATATCCTTAAATTTTTTGCTTAAGTAACACTTTGCTGTGTTATTGCTTGACCGTGTTTAAATTCGTCTTTTGTATGTATGTTCGGAGTCATAAATTTTTTCATATGTTTCAGGTGCTGCTTTTGCTGAGAATATTGCTGGTGGGTTATTAACTTCACTTGCTGTATTCTGTCATGAGTTACCACATGAATTCTTATAAAGGCAGGTATGTCCGTTAAGTCGGCTGTTTATTAAAATCTGCTTACGGGGGTGTTAAGCTTCGTTGGAATGATATTTGGAATAGTTTTTGGACAGTCACAGGAGGCTGTTCAATGGATGTTTGCAGCAGCTGCTATTCTTTTTATATATGCACATTGCACTAGTTGATATGGTAAATAATAATAACCTTTTACTTGAATACATGAGTATTAATTTTTATTTACTTAAGATGCCGGAGCTATCTGCATCACATAAATCGATAGAGCAATTCGTGCTACAAATACTGGGCATGAGCAGCGGTGTTTCGATAACTTTTAATGTACTGCATCGTATTACGAATATTGTAATGTATATTTATAAAAATAAAGGAAAGCGGAAGAAAATTAAACACAATATTTTATGCCAATGAGGGAATTCTTATTAGCATTACACTTTTTATGTTAATAAATTATTATATTTGTTACTGACATGATGTATAATTAGGATGGTAACATGTGGTAAGGAATATATAAACATGTATACTCCTAACCAAATTTTAATTTGTTCGTGCACCGGCAAACATTAATTTACTAAACTAGCTTATGTTAAGTGATTCATTCAGTTGTATAAGTGTAAGTATTAGATAATTAGTGTACATGATTTTGTGACCAACTGACACTGTCGATGGTGTTAAGGAAAAATCAAAAACATTTATTAGATCACCTTCATATATAAATAGTAAAGACTACATTTTTTATGGGTTGAAATTTATATTTTTTTAGACACGTGATATTATAATCAAGTTGTTGTCTACCTATGAGGTAGAGTTTTGGTGCTTTTTTTTTACAGTGGTTTCCCCTGTAGGTATACTCCACAACATACCCGTTGAGACAGATTTCTCTCGTTAAGATGCATTACATAATTTGTCATTTTCCGATAACGGGGCGTGGTAACTTCCATACAACAAAAACACTTAAAACGGTATATCTTGGCATCTATGATAGCTACTGTTGGGAAACTTGATAAATTGATCAACATTGGTTCTTCCAAGCTACTCGCAAAATGTGAACGGGATTGAGCATTGAGGCGTGGCATCTCCAAAGCAACAAACCCACTTAAATTGCTATTCTCGGTACTTATACCGAGCTGTGAAATTTTGTGCATGGACCTAATACTATGCAGTAAAGACTGCGTAAAATGTGAGGTTGTACAACGAGGAGGGAGCGGGCAAAGCAGCGAAAATGATGTTGAAGATATGCAAACATAATAAAAGTTATGTTTGTATCTTTTTGCCAACATATACAGGCTATTTTGATTATTCAAAATTAATAATGAAAATGCGGTCGAAAAATTTTGCTTTCATTTTCAAGAAATTTTTGTGCTGTCAAAATTTCATCAAATTCATAAAAAGATATAGAATGGGACAGCAAAATTGGAAATCCCACAGTCACCACAGTAAAAATTTTACTCTCCAGACTAAAAATGGTTTTCACCGCGATTTGCCTAGGTAAAAAGATATCGATTGGGATAGACCCGTAGTTGAAATATAAATGGAAAGAATTCCACGACCTTTCTCTTTTTATTGGAGGATGAATTTCTTAATTTCTTCCACGGATCGTTGGACCATGAACAGTATGGATGATTTGTGGTGGTTGATTTTGCTGTCTTCTGTAACAGTGGTTCTTTCAACTTTGTTGAACTTTACTGCCAAATAGGTTGACTTATTTGTTCGTTGAAAAATCTCAAGTTTAATACAACCGAAAAAAGTTCGATAGCCGAACGAACACAGAAGCCGCAAAATCAATCGTATGAACACACTTGACTTAGCAGGGATTCCTTATTAGGATATTTAAAAGTTTACATAAAAATTTACATATCATGTGTTTCAGGTTTAAAGGCCAACTAAACCATTCACGCTTTGACTGCAGTCAACTTATGCAAGTGTGCGAATATATACAAATCGTATATTAAAACTAGAACGTACTTAACAAAAAGTTTCGTTCAATTTCCACAAATGCATGCTGTCTATGCATTGTATACAAAAGAAAAAATTTTTGCAATGGAACATGAAGAGGGAAATATTTTTATTTTGAAATTAATAGAAAATGTGAAAAAAGAAGATAATTAAACTGTAAAATAGACGCATTTTCGAAATGTAAAGGAAAGGACTTGGAGTGCAGTTGCAGAAATATACATTTTAATGTAAACACACACAATACATACAACAATTTGATTTACATTTCAGTGATGCCACGCGCTGCATTTGCCAATACTTTTCCCCACAATCTACACGCATAGTACAAAATGAGCAATTTTGTTTTCTTATTTTTTTCTTAAAATTAGTAAAAACAATATCTGGATTATTTCAATAAATCTCATTGAATAACATTTTGTGAATGAATTCATTTATTTAGGAAATATAAGAAATAAAATTTATGCAATTGTGGTAATATTTCACACGCTTGCAACTATGGCTACATCGCTTCTTAAGTTCAACGAAGTACAACATAGCCACTAAAAAATCTTCTCTGAGTTTCTTAAGCATTTGACAGGCTTTTCGTTCAAATTTGACAGTAGGTTACACTAGACGATGCATGGTTTAGTTGGGCCTTTAGGCCTAAACATGCACAATAAAATAATTACAAACATTTGAAAATTTTCAACTCCCTATTTACTAGTTATTTGGTTACAAAACAAGACCTTACCTGGAAAGTTTTCCGGTAGTTTTGGAAATGAGTAATTTTATAGATTTCGATGTGCTATTTCCGAATTTCAACTTTGCCACCTCGTATTGTTGCTGCTCGCGCTGCCATATTTTTTGACAATACCTCCTTTCTGACTCATTTTACGATAAAAACACATACATACAAAATGAAACTAGAGGAAATTGCCTACAATTTATGTTATAACCTTTTTAAAATTTCTGCCATATATGTAAGTATTGGTAAAATTTAGGAACGCCAAAGATAATTGCGTATACTTCTCTATCTGATTGAGTATAGCGCTGTTGCGTTGGATTAAGTGTTTGAGATGCGAATTGAATAGGTCGTTCAGTTCCATTTTTATCACGGTGGCTTAAAACTGCCCCTACACCAGTCGGACTCGCGTCCACAGCTAGCAATACCGGCAATTGAGGGTCATAGTGTGCTAAAACAAAATCAGACTGCATCTGTTTCTTGATCTTACCAAAAGCTTTCTTACACTGAGCATCAAATTGGAATTTAACATTATCTCGCAATAGGTTATTAAACGGATAAACAATTGTGCTGAGGTTTTTAATAAAACGTCCATAATAATTTATTAGACCAAGAAATGCACGTACTTCATCTTTATTTGCCGGTTTCTTCATTTCTTGGATTGCTTTCACCTTACTTTGCATTTTTCCTATACCCATTTTATCAATCACGTATCCACAGTATTCAATACGATCTTTTAAAAATTCAGATTTAGCTAAATTAACTCTCATTTATGAGAATCTAATCGTTTTAAGACTTCACCAATGCGTTGTAAATGTAATTCATCATTTGGTGCTGTTATTTTGATGTCATCTAAAAATACTGAAACACCGTCAATACAATTAACCAGTTGCTCCATAAAACGCTGCCAATCTGCTGATGTACACGCTACGTCAAACATTAATCGCGTTGGTTAATACAAGCCCTTATGCGTGTTTAATGTCAGTAATGGTTGATCATTAGAATCAACCTAAGGCAACTGCCTTAGATAAATCTATCTTAGAAAATTTCTCACCCTTTGCCATAGCAGAAAATAGTTCATCTATCGTTGGAAGTGGATGTTCATCCACCAACAATGCTGGATTAAGGGTTATTTAGTCACCACATATCCGCACCGTATCATTTCTTTTGGGAACCACTACTATAGGCGTTGCCCATTCGCTGCAATCAACTTTTGCCAAAAGTCCTTCAGCTACCTGTTGCTCTAAGTCTTGTTTTACAGCCTTTAATAATGGGAAAGCTACACGTCTGGATTTAAAAAATTTTGGAACTGCATTTTCCTTTAATATTAACCGCGCTTGGTGTCCTATAATTTTACAAGTTGATGATGAAAATACGTCTTTATATTTTTGCAAAATTAAATTCAGTTGCTTGTTTACATTAGTTGTCGCTGTGATTTTGTTGCTGTATTCAATTTTTGATTAAATAAATTTGCCCAATCAACTTTTATAGCCCGTATCCATTCCCTTACGATCTGATCGCAAACTTTTACCCAAATATAACCCAGACAATCGATTTTCGTTTGACAATAACTAAGCAGCTGAGTATCAGGTTTTTGTATTTTATGTTTTGCAAAATGTTTCTTAGCATCATTTAAGCAGCTTACTATAGTTACTTCGAAATTAATTTCTTTACTGTCTACATTTAAAAAACAATTGATCTTCCTCCGCATCTCACGATTGTCAGTATTTTCATCTATTTTATATAATTCCTCCACTACAATATCGTTGTTATTGCTGCCCTCACATGTAATCAGATTTAATTATTTTTTCTTTTGAAAGCACATTTTTTTAAGATGATCTAATTTTTTACAGTAATGACAAATTATTTTTTTTTTATAAGAACAGCGATTTGCTAAATAAGAACTACCGCAACGGTAACATTTATTCGTTCCATTCCCAGTCGTATCTTCGTTCTCTCTCTTTGCATTGTTAAATTTTTCAATCTTTTCCTATGTTTTTCTACCATTTCAAAAAAATTTAATGCTTCAATGAGGGATGGTGATGGTTGGCAAAAGGTAGTTCAATAATAACATAATAATAATAATTTAATTTGTAGGTGTGGAGCAGAGATCTGCAATGAGTAGCTAAAAATAGCGTATACTCAAATCATGAGTCATTATTTATGAGTCTAGCACTGATTCATAGTTACGCAGTGCCCATACTCATACTTTTATCAACTCAAAATCTTGAAGCACTTTTACTATTCCGACTCTCTACGATTGCGTTGCTAACGGCTGGTGCGTGTTGGCGTTTAACTCTGATTTAAGCAAATAAGTAAGACAAGAAAAAATGTAAATATAAGTATGTTCTGCGTATGACTCGTAAGTATAACGGTATCGCACTCCGTGAGAGAGCGAAAGTGTTGCGACAGACAGATCAGTGTTGCATTTCTGATCAACTTGTGCCAATTTATTAATTTAACTATGTAGTGTAAATTTTAAAAATTTTTGATTTTTAAGTTTTTTTAAATGTTTCGTTATCAAATAAAAAAAAAAAATTTAATTTGTTGTTACTTTATTCGCATATCCAGCGCACAGTTGGTTACACAGTGTTACTTTTCTACTCAATATTGTTTTTCAAAATTTTTCACCAGCTAGCTTGCTCATGTACTTCTCTGTGCAGCGGCAATGATATTCTTCTCTCTTGCATTCCATATTAAACAATGCATAATAGGGGATGATTTTTGTAAACAATAAAATCGCGTCATTCAAATCAATCGCAGTAGTCAAGTATTTTTGTGAATGATTTGTGACTCTATGCAGCATTGTGAGCACCGAGCAGAGTCAAAATCATGTTCGTATTTACGATGATTTATGCTTAAAGGCAAGAATCTTATTAATACGCTGACGCACTTGATAAAAAGCCAGCGACTATGAGTCGCGTATGAGTAGTTGCTCATCAACGATTTATACGCACTCGTACGTTTTCTTTAGCAAGTGACTTTGAGTAGCAAAAAAGCGACTCGTTGCAGATCTCTGGTGTGGAGAGACCTGAAGTGCAAGACAAAAAAATTACCCACAACTGAGTGCCGTGCAACAGGCGGTGGAGCATTTTTTTTTTTTTAAAGCATAAGCCAACGCTCAGGGGATGCCCCCTATAAATGCAATGCACCGTGTTGGTTTTAAGAAAAGGAGAAAGGTTAGAGGGAAGGGGGATAGATGGAGTAGTGTCGGTGAACATTAATCTTGAATCTATGGATGTCACAACTGCCGGGGAAGACAGACGCAGGTAAGCAGTTCCACAACTTGATGGTTCGGCCAAAGAAAGAATTATCACGAAAGTGTGATGTCCTGTTGAACACCGGCGTGACGCAAAAAGGATGGGCCTGATGGGATGCCCGAGTGCTGCGAGAGAAAATTCTGGCTGATGGAATCAGTTCCCGTATTTCTCTAGAGCACATCCCGTTATAATATCTATAAAAAAGGGTTAAACACCCTACGTTACGCCGGTGGTGAAGGGAATCGATAGAGGCGATGATAGATTCATCACCTATTAGTTTCAACACACGTCGCTGGACACGATCTAGCAGCTCCAAGGTGGTTTTAGGAGCCCCGGCCCAAATGTGTGAGTTGTACTCTAGTTTGGGTCTAATATAGGTGAAATAAATAGAACGAAGATCAACTGGAGTGAAGTATTTCTTACACCGTTTCAAAAAACCAATACACTTGGCCGCATCTTTCGCCACATCGAATACATGATCAGACCACCTCAGGTCCGATTGAACCGATATGCCTAGAACGTCAAGAGTTGTTGACCTCGCAATATCTAAGCCAGCCATATTAAGGGAAGGAAGGGAGAGATCCATTCGTCTGTGAGACAACAGACAGCACTGAGTTTTAGAAGCATTAAAATTGACTCGGTTAATACGACCCCACTCGGTGATTGTGTTGAGGTCGAAAACGAGTGAGTCATTCATATGCCGCCTTTTACTCTCAACCTCCACAGAGCTCGGGCGATTTTTGAAGCAATAAGAATGACATATGTTGCTGTCGTCCGCAAAGGAATGGATTGGGTTGGTGGTCGATGACAGAAGGTCATCGATAAAGACCAGGAAAAGGGTAGGAGATAGGACAGAACCCTGGGGAACTCCAGCATTGATGAAGTGTTCGTTAGAGGTGAAACCGTCTACCACAACACGGATAGAGCGATCACTGCAGAAGCTCGTAATCCAACGAGCAAAGGAATTACCGACACCAAATGCAATTAGTTTTGATACGAGGGCGCGATGCCACACTCGATCAAACGCCTTAGAAATATCCAGAGCGACAACCATACTTTCACCGAAAAGGTGAACGGAATGGTTCCATTTTTCAGTGAGGAACGACATAAGATCACCGGTAGAACGAGACCTACGGAAACCATATTGGCGATCACTAAGTAATTCGTTGCGCTCCAGATAGTTCACTAGGTGAAAGTTTATTACACTCTCCATAACTTTGGAGAGCGCAGAGCATATCGCAATGGGCCGATAATTATTAGGGTTGGAAACCTCGCCTTTTTTGGAAACTGGCTGAACATTAGCAACCTTCCAACAGGATGGAAATATCCCACTAGTGTAGGATATGGAAAAAAGATTGCGTAATGGCCGAGCTAGTGTTGAGGCACACTTTCTCAACACATGGGCTGATATGCCATCAGGCCCTGAGGCTTTATTTATGTTGAGGTTTGCAAGGACTCTTTTTACTGCCCTTGTTCGAAAGTAAATAGTTGGCATTGCCGAAGACCTATTCTGAACAGGGGGTAAAGGCTGACAGCTATCTGGGAGTGTAGCATTTTTCGCAAAGATTCTAGCCAATAGATCGGCTTTGTCAGCAGGGTCAGTGAATATTTGGTCGTTCATTAAAAGAGTTGGAATAGACGATGAGGACTGATTCTTCACTCTCTTAACAAATGACCAAAAACTTTTGCTACCTTTCGGTAGTGAAATGATTCTTTTGCGCAGGTTTTGTTCGTAGAGAAACTTTTCTCGCTGAATCGTGGCATTACAGCAATTTCTAGCCTCAATGCGAAGCCTTTCAGTATCAGCATTTCTAATGAGCCGCCAATTCCGAAATGCTTCCTCTTTGGACCTGACTGCAGTCCTGCAAGTCTCATTAAACCAAGAGTGGTCCTTTGGCTTAACGTTAACTTTTTTATAAGGTATGAAGGACCGCATACCTAATAAAATTATTTCTTGTACCATTAAAGCCGCAGCATTTATGTTCCTATCAGCGAAACACAATTTCCAATTGAAATTACGAAAGAAATTATTTAACGCAATCCAATTTGCTTTATCATAAAGCCATACAGTCCGCTTCGGGGCTTTCGGCGAAACAGTGCGTAAACTTTTAAATGGGAAAGCAGCGGAAATAGTACAATGGTCCGAGTTACCAAGAGGTGCAAGGACAGACACATCGTATTTTTCATGATGTGATGTCAGAAAGAGGTCTAGTGTACTTAAGCTATGCCCCCCAACGCGTGGAATGAACGTGGGGTCATTCACTAGTTGAGTCAGTAAATTGGACTCGGCAAAAAACTCAACATAACGACCTTCAGGAGTTGTAAGGCCAGAATGGCGCAACCAATTAGAGTTATGAACATTGAAATCACCAGCAACTACAATTTAACTGTCTGGGTACGACTCTAAAATTTTGGAAATCGAATCAGAGAGGACGTCTATCTTTTCAAAAGTAGGAATCCTCCCTAAATTCGGGCTTCTATACAGGAAGCAGAAATGTAGAATGTGCGACTGGATTTAGAACTTAATCCACATAGAACTAAATTCGGCATCCGTCGTGTTCAAATGTTGCTGACACTGGTACGCAACATCGCTACGTATATATACAGGCCCCTATGGGGAGAAAATAATGGCAGAAGGTGATAACCAGGTATCTGGAAATCCAGTGGATCAGCATCCCCACACACCTGAGTCTCACCAACCGCCATTACTTGGGGATGGAAACTAGAAACATGGGCATAGACCGAAAAAAAGTTTGACCTAAGGCCACAAATATTGCAAAAATCAAATCGGAATCTCTCCGACATTTGTGACATCTCAAAAACCCAAGAAGAATATTAATGCTAAATTGTAAGTGGAGTCAAGGCCAGTAATTAAGAGCGAAGAGAATAAGAGTGGGCAAGTGTTATGCCTTTGACCACTCAAGACTCAAGCTCCCAACATAGCCCCAGCCACACTTTACAAATAGCTTAGGATGGGAATAGGGAGAGAAAAGGCTACCAAACAACAGAAATTACAAAGGAGAGGGCATAGAAAAGCCCTTTACGTTAACATTAACTTTCCGTCAAATTAATCCCAAATTAAGGGAAAACTCTTTAATCTGGGAGCACTGCTGCGACTTGGCAGCGACGTCAGTAAGTAAAATTGTAACTGCAGTTTATGATGCTGGGCTAGCTGTTGTTGTTTTGTTGCAGTATTATTTTATTTTGTTTTGTTTTATTAAGCGTCTAACGAACGACTTGTCGGTTTATTATTGTGGCGTTTAATAGAATATGTATTCAATTGTAGATTTTGTTGTTGCTTAGTAGTAGTTGGATTTATTGTTTTTGACTTTTCGGTTTATTATTGTGTTGTTTAATAGAATATGTATTAAATGGTAGATTTTGTTATTGTTTTGTAATAATTGGATTTCTTGTTTTCTGTATTTAAACATAGGTAAAAGAACACGCGACGAAAGCAATATAATAAAAGACACGCGTTACAACATTAAGACATCAAAACATCAAAACAAGACGCAACAGAACAGTAAGGGGGACCGCGCGACACGTCCTCTCCCTATGAGATGTGAATTACTGATGATACTTTAAACAATTTATACTAAGTCCACTGGAGGAAGCTGTCGCTAGTTTTCTGCAGTTTGAGAAACAGCTCAACCCTGAAGGTATAGTACAGGGAGTGGCACCTTTTACAGAAAAAATAAATGATGAAAATGTTCGGCTTAAGTTTACTTTAGCTGACATTCTCCAAATCAATTTCTTTTTTTAGGGGTGATAAAGGGTGAAAAATAAAAAATAAAAAAAATTCAAAAAAAGTCACTAGGATCTAGTATCGGAGATATAGACATCGGAAGTTGCGGATATAGCTTTTGGAAAAATGGTTGTAAGTTGGGAACCCCTGAATGGATTTCAAAAAAATGGGTGTCATAAGATAGATAATTTAACGGCCTACAATAATAGTGAGTAAAGTTTTGAATTTTGACCCATATTTTTGGAGATATTACGATTTTTGTGAAATTTCGAACAAATTTTTTTGGAAAAAACATTTTTTTTTCCAAAAAATGTGTTAATGACCTGAAACTTTTTTAGCATTTTAAGAAAGCTTATTTTATTCCCTTTAAAATGGTATATAGATTGTTTTAAATTTTTGCGTATTTACCCCCTTTTTTGCCGGAAAATAAAAAAAAATATGCAATAAATTCTTATGAAAAGTCTCTATTTATGGACAAAAACAATAAAAAACCAACAACAACAACAATTTTTGTAAGACCATTTTCATTTCAAAATTTAAAAATTTTTATTAAAAATTGCGCGCGCGATTTTTAATAAAAATTTTTCACCTGCGGCGCTCTTTTTCCTTCAACATAACCTCACATTTTAAAAAATTTTTAATTTATATGATAACCATATTATTTTATTATGAGAATCGTTTAAATAATAATAGTTGTAGGTGTACTAATCGTTGTTGTTGTTGTTTTCCACTGTTTTTGTCCACAAAAACATAGTTTTCATAAGAATTCATTGAATATTTTTTTTTTGTTTTTCTTTAAAAAGGGGCTAAATTCGCAAAACTTTACAGCAAACTATATACCATTTTAAAGGGAATAAAATAAGCTTTCTTAAAATGCTAAAATAGATTTAGGTCATTAACACATTTTTTGAAAAAAAAAAATCTTTTTTCAAAAAAAAATTGGTCGAAATTTCACAAAAATCGTAATATCTCCAAAAATATGGGTCAAATTTCAAAATTTCCGGAACTTCCGATGTCTATATCTCCGATACTAGATCCGAGCGACTTTTTTTGATAATTTTATATTTTTTAGTTTTTAACCCCCTTTTAGGAAAAAAAAAAATAAATAAAATTGGACAATGTCAGCTAAAGTAAACCTGTTCCAAATGTTCCACCACCTGTTTTTGAAATCGACATGGACGAGCAGCCTTCAACATCATCAGCTCAGCCTCTTGTTCAGCCTCTGCAAGAAATGGCAACTTCAGCCAGTAGAAGCGAGTTTTAACAGAAATCTGCACCGATCTGACTTCACTGCAAAAATATGTGAAGGAAATTATAATTGAAATTGTAAAATAAATTAAAAATAAAATGATATAGCTGATGTAAATAATTCAAATATGACATTTATTTGTTTTTAAATTATCGATAACTTGTCAACGTCGACACAACTTCCTTAGTAAATACCGATTTAGCATTGACGTGATGTCGATGTCGACATTGAGAAAGAATTGACAACGACGTCGACGACGCCAACCGTAATAAGGGTGCATATGCATTAAGGGTCAAATAGACGTTCATGCGTGCATGATGAATCAAGTGATTGCTCATGCAAGCTGACCATGTAAGTGGCTGATTGACTGATTGGTCATGCGCATGAGTAATATTAAAATATTTTGATATTTTTTGATTGATCATGCATGCATGATAGTGTGTGCTGAACTTAGCTCAGTTTACATAATTTTTTGACGAAGAAGGTGACAATGAGTGCGGAAAAGAAATAAGAAATATTATGCACTAAAGATAATTAGATGAAATAATCAAACTTTTGTATGAACTTTGTTTTTTAAAATACATTTTTAAAGATTTTTTGAGCTTAAATTAAACTCATTTCATACTTTTTTTTTAATATTAAATGCAATTTTAACTGCCGCACATGCTTCTGATGTCATAACGTCAACACGTTAAAAGTTCAACCAAAAATTATATCCATCATGCGTGCATGAATGGTGTGTGTCGAAATCATGATGGCGTCGTCTTTTTATTGATCATGCACGCATGAACGTCTATTTGGTCCTTTAGCACCAATCTAATGTAAAATCAATTGCTGTTTCTTTGCAGCATTACAATTATATACTTTCATAGCATTCTCCAAACGTTTTACCCAACGTTCCCAAGTTGTTGCTTTTGAGTCAAATGCATCAAATTAAAATACTGCTGTCATTGTGTTTTCGTATTCAATGATTGTTGAACCAATTGAATTAGTTCCCTCGCTTTCTAAGCTGCTTGAATTTCCTGATCGAGTAGTAATAGGCATTAATTCCAAAATAATTTTGTTTTTTCACGCATACCGAATGTATTTATGTAAAATAATACTTTTATAATTTCCGTTGTACTGTATAAACCGAATTTATGAATCACCACGCGTAATAAATCTGCAATTTACAGACTCGTCGCCATTAATTCTTATAGAAAAACGCACATGTTTGTGTTCTTTAATTGCAGACTGATTTTAATTACATGTTTCTTATTACATAATTCATTTTTACATTAAGGGTATTCCTCTAAACGCGAAAATTCGAAAGTTTCGAGATTGCTTTCGGGAACACCCCTATCAATGCAAACACGTAAGTGATTGAGCAATGGCAATTTGACAGTTCGATCAGTGCTGCCGTGCTGCAGTGTTTTAGTCAAAACATTCACTATTTCAGTTATGGCTGATTTTGTTGAAAAATGATCAAATTTTTCATCAAATTCTTTGTCAAATAAAATAGAATCCTTAAAATGCCGCAAAATAGTGAACAAAATAAATTGATTCAATTTATTGAAGAAAATACTATAAGCAATTTACTTATGCCGTTTCGACAAACGGCAACACTGATTCACTTTCCGACTTTTCGAGGCTACTTACTCAACTAATTTGCCTCGAAAGTTTTCGAGGGTTGAGCAACCTTGTCTTCATACAAATTATTTTCGAGGTTCGAAAATGTGTTCAGTTTTCGAGGCTTTTTCGCTTTTCAGGAATACCCTCATTATCTTATATTCTCATTTATGTGCGATTACACTTATCGTATAACAATTTTAATTCAGAATTGACGTGAAATTCGAATAACTATGATTTTTGGAATTTGCAGTTTGAATTGAAAAGGTCACTAGAAGTAAGTTATACGAAAAAAAACGATTGTACCTTAGACCACACGACTGAAGTATATACTTTTTTAGCTCCATCTATATGTATGTATATTAGGGTGGTCCTTAAGAAAAAAAAATTGGTACGAAATAGGATAAAAAAATTTAAAAATTAATTTACAATTTTTATCTTTAACCCCTACGGACCCTATTAAAAAATGTCGGCTTAAGTCAAATTTCACTTTGAAATAGGATGCGTAGGGGTTAAGGATAAAAATTTTAAATTCATTTTTTACCCTATTTCGAACCAATTGAGAGGGCGTCCCATTTGATTTTGGCAAAATCTTTTTTCCGTATGTAATTTTTTCTTAGTTAATGGCCCTGGAACACCGCTTTCATATTCAGAGTCTGTGTAGCTTCCTGTCATAATTTGTTCACCCCAAAATTCACAAAATATGAACTTTGTACGCGTAGCATGTGAAAGGCAAAGAACAAAGCACACACACTAACTAACACATTCAATTCCCATTCAACGATTTGTTATGCTTACATGCTTGTTTCTATAGGGCGAATCACATAAAAAGCATGCATGCATGCATCGTTGCCTGCGTCATATGCTTTTCAACACACATAGAAAGCATCTATTAAAATTTGTCAATCTCTCTTCACATACGATTTTCTCGCAAAAATGTGATGCTTACATATTTTGTTTTTGTCACTCTCTTTTCCCATACGATTCCCTCACACAAGATAGCTAGATCCAGTGTTACCATATTAGCAGTTTTAACTGCAAAGTCAAGTTTTTTTAGATACGCTTGCAGTTTATTTTTGCAAATTGCAGTTTTTTTATTATAAAATAAAGACAAAAAAAAAGTCATCAACTTTTAATAATCACTAAAATTTCATATTTTTCAAAAAATCTGGTTTTTTCGGAGGTAGAAGTTTTTTAGTTTTTTTTTTTTTTTCAGAATTTGCAGTTGTTCTCTTGTGGCAATACGCTAGATCACACTTTTCGCAACGCATTCACCAGCTTATGCTTTAAACACAATTAGAGCGGTGGCGGTAAAGCGGCGACGAATATACGCTGTCAAAAATTATAACATACTTGATCATGTGAAATTGAACAGATTTGCGGCGTACGACTGGTGAGCTGCCGACGGTTCGCCGTCGATTTAGATTTAATTCTATTTCACCGTCCTATCAGTGTTGAATTTCCAATCAGCTTGTGTCAGTTCTTTTGTTTACGTTTGAAATGCGAACTGCGCGAAGTATTTTTAACTTAAATAAAAGAAATAGCTGAAAATAACTTAATTGACATAAAAAAAATATTGATAAAAATTACAAAATGAATAACAGCTGAATTTTCCGTCGTTCGTCGTACGCCGCAATTGTGTTTTTCAACCGATTTTTCGTCGCGTTTTTTTTTTTTTTGACAGCGCTTATTCGTCGCCGCTTTACCGCCACCGCTCTAATTGTGTTGAAAGCATTACCCCCATGTCAAGCGTCCGTATAGAAGTACACTCAAACTTGTCAATTATGGACACTGCAGATAAGAGAATCGAATTATCGTGCCAATAAGAGAACGTAAGGGAACCTTCCAATGAGAAAATGAGATGAGTCTCGTGCAAAATTTTATCCAAACGAAAACGTCGCAGACGTGTCTATTTTTCTGGTGGTGCTCATTATTGTTTATAGTCTAGTCTAATTAGGTTTATACCTCGGAACCCAGCTATAGTGAATGGATTTGAAATATTTTTTTTGGTTTGGATTTCTGAAGCCATAAAATAAAAAGTTTACCATTTTTAAATGACCGCCGTTTCGTAAATCCGAAAACACGCCTACAGCCCATTCAAATTATATGTAAACCGCTATAATTCGTGAAGTATTTAAGGTAATGCAACCAAATTTCGTACAAATACTTGATATGGCTTACAGACGCTCTGAACAACAATAAGGCAAACTTTTACGAGAAGGCGTGGCACCTTCCATACATTCAAAAACTTTGAATGTACGGTTAGTTTGGATACGCCCTAGACAAAAAATAGATGCATTTCGACAAGTGGGCGTGTCACCTTTCATACAAGCTAAAGTTTTAAAACGCTTTACTGAAAGAGTTATTTAAGAACTTACAACCAAATTTCACACAAACACTAGAAATGGGCCGTTCAAGCTCTGAACAAAAATTATGCGGGTTTCCAAAAGAGGGCGTGGCACCTTTATTGCAAACAGAAACTTTGAAATGCTATACTGAGGAAGCTATTAAAAGCAGAGATACTAAGTCTCACACAAATTCTAAGAATGGTTTGGATAAGCTCTACACAGAAATAAATGAAAAAACGTCCAATATTGCCAATACATTAGTCTTTTAGCGAAACTTATTTATTAACAACTTTAAGTATTTTATAAGTTTTCATTACAAGAATAATTAAATAATTATGTATACTAATTGTCTCCGACGTTTTCGTTTTCGACTTCATTCATTACTCCTTTGCATAGTAAACATGCCATCGAACAATTTAATCCACTTTTTCTACATCCACAAGCAGAGCCACACCCAGTTTTACATGAACAAAAGATCATTCTCAATAAATTCTTCCGGCAAGTTATCATGTCCCATCCATAACTGTACTTGCAAATAAACTCTTTTTATATGTTCTGAACTATTATCAAGTGTAGGTATCAATGAAGCCAAATTGGCACCGGTATTTTTACTTGTAGCTTTAAGAAATGATTGATACCGAAAACTATTTATACTTTCTTGACTTTTAGGAGCACCATATAATGCTAAAATGCATAAAATTCCCGAGTGAATAATATTGGTGATGTCAGCATTTTCATTACTAAAGATAATGGCTGTATACAATGTATTGTAATCTCCTGGAGCACCGTAAATGAATGGGGAAAAAACAATAGTAGACATTTCAAAGGGCAATGCACTTATTAACATTTCCATAAAACCATTCCATCCAATAAAGTCGTTATCAGTTTGATATTTTAAGTACATGCAGAAAGTATTTAGTTTCGAAGTTAAGGACAGCCCCGCTTCCTGTACTTCTTCAGGTACTTTGACAATAATTTTTTTCAATCCTTCACCTGTACTCACAGGATAAGCTTGAAGAGGTAAATTATCTTGATTTGCTATTTCTGACTCAGATGGAATAGACTGCAAGCGTTTGATCTCTAGGCTCAATACCGTTATATGGAGTAATAATTTGAATCGAACCCAAATTGTGAAAAGTTCCTTTTCCATCAAGTGTATTTACATTAAAATCTGCGTTATCATGTACAAATTAAACAAATGTACCCGGTTTTATTTTGATGAACAACAAAAAGCTGCCGAAGCTTCGTACAATTGTGTTTCTTTATATGAACTACAGAATCCCAGAGAGTAACATATATCTATTATTTTTTTGAACCAAATTTTCGGTGAAGTGTTACTGATTATGCTATTTGAAGAGGAGATATAAATGATCGAGGACGTACTGCAGACATTTTTGCATGAGCTATGGAGCTGCATTTAGTTTCATAGAAAATTGCATTCTCAGGTTTACTTTTTTTTTTAAACATAATAATTTCGGAAAGAATAAATAAAAGTGATGATGGAATAGAAGAATTAATATCTTCGAACATTTTATCACTTGCTGGATACTGATCATTGCGTACAACAACTGTTCGAATATGTCGTCTGATAATTTCACCAGCAGCCTTTAAGATTCTATATTCTTCATCTGTATCGTTTTCTGCTCTCTGATTATACCACACGTTTGAGAGAATTTCATGCTTTTTTCTGAAACAGTATAGCATTTCAAAGTTGCTGTTTGCAATAAAGGTGCCACGCCCTCTTTTGGAAACCTGCACAATTTTTGTTCAGAGCTTGAACGGGCGTCTAGGGCGTGTCCAAACTAACCGTAGTACTTGTATGAAATTTGGTTACTCTACCTTCAATAACTCCATCAGTACAGCATTTCAAAGTTTTTGAATGTATGGAAGGTGCCACGCTTTCTTGTAGAAATTTGCCTTATTGTTGTTCAGAGCGTCTGTAAGCCATATCAAGTATTTGTACGAAATTTAGTTGCATTACCTTAAATACTTCACGAACTATAGCGGTTTATATATCATTTGAATGGGCGGTTGGCGTGTTTTCGGATTTACGAAACGGCGGTCATTTAAAAATGACAAACTTTTTATTTTATGGCTTCAGAAATCCAAACCAAAAAAAATATTTCAAATCCATTCACTATAGCTGGGTTCCGTCATTTTTCATTTATAATGACTAATTTGACTAGACTATTACTTAAAAAAGAAATTGTCGACGATCATTGCTGGCTATGATGAAAAAGATATTGCGAATTGCGACGAGACTGCAATTTTCTTTCGGGCAGTTCCAAAAAAATCGATGGTGTTCAAAAGAGAAAAATGTTCTGGCGGTAAAAAGTCGTAAGAAAGATTACGTGTCATACAATGTGCGCTTGCAGATGGGACATTCGAGAAACCACTTGTCATCGGTAATACATAAAAGCCGCGTTGTTTAACTTGATGCCAGTTCATTGGTTTTGGAATAAAACTGATTGGATACTTGGTTGACACAGTTTAATGACCGAATTAAAGAACAAAAATGTAAAACTCTACTTTTCATGGATAATCAATGAATTTGTCGAACATAACCAATGTTTCTTTCCCGCCGAATACCTCCAGTGTGTTACAGCACAAAGTTTTAAATCTTGACTTTCACTTCGAATAAAAGAAAACCTGCGAATAGGAGGAAAATTAAATTCCCAGACGTAGTCTCTTATTGACAAGTTTGAGTGTATATTAGACCGTACCGCAAAAAAAAAGTTCACCGTACACCATCGAAACTGAAGCATTTTTCCAAGAAAATTTCGAAAATTTTTTTTTTTTTTTTTTACTGAAAATAGAGGTCGCGCATTTACATTTTTCTTCATATCATCGGCATTGACAGTCCGATCTTAAAGTATGATACATCACTGTTTTTGTCTTAAGTAGACTAATTTTTTGCTTTAAGGGTCACTGACATCAAGGACCCCATTTTAGTACTTACCCACCAGATCTCAGCTCCTACCATATTGATGTACCTTTTAAGTGTCAGATAATAAAAGCTTGTAAAAAATCATTAAACTTTGCCAACAGAAGTATTTCGATCATTCCATTAAAACTATTTTAAAAAAAGTTTTTAATTTTTTTACCGAACGTAGCGGTTCTCTTATTAAATTTTTCGTCATATTTCCGGTATTTACAGTCCGATCTTAAAACATGATGTTTCAATGTTTTTGTCTCGAGGAGACCATTTTTTTTTTTTTTTGCTCCAAAGGTCATTGATCTCAAGTATCTACCTACCAGATCTCTACTTCTACAACATGAATTAAAATCAAATAAAGTGTCTTCAGGCCTTTGCCCAGCATCTTGAAGGACTTCACCATACGGTACAATTAAATTCGCACTTCTTATTATTTAAATAAAACACAAAGCTTTTATATTGGGAAAACTTATGTATGTTGAAAAAAAAAACTTTAAACAATTTACTAAGCTAATTTTCACATACACATTTCTCTAAGCTCTACTGTTGTCTTTTTATGTAGCATTAAATTTTAATCGATCATATTTCTACGCGATTCAAGTTGGCTATATTCCTGGCGGCTCTCGAGCTTAGATAAAATATGGTGACCGCCATGGCAGATTCATGCACTACTTGAACAAACGCTTAGTGTTTTGAGAATGGCATGGATAAGCTATGAAAATTCATAATTAAGTTTAGTAAAGAAAGCTATGAAATAAAGTTATTCGTCATGGTAATGTGTTTATTTCTTTTGAATATTGTAATGCTTCCATTTGGTCTTGCGTGAAAAACTGCAAGCATGGCGGCTCAGTCACTTCGAATTTGAGCCAGTTGATCATATTGAAGTCTGAGTCACTTTTGAAATTTATGAAATGATCTACCTGTGGACCGAATGACGAATTGCATTTGACGAATGCATCCCATTGCTTCTTTGCGGGCTGTTAAGATCTTGTCATAGCCATCTGATCTTACTAGCGGATCTGGGTTCGTTATCATTGAACAACGGCTCGAAGACACTTTATTTGATTTTGTTTTTTTAATTCATGTCGTAGAAGTTGAGATTTGGTGGGTAGACACTTGAGGTCAATGGCCTTTGGAGCAAAAAAAATCGGTCTCCTCGAGACAAAAACATCGAAACATCATGTTTTAAGATCGGACTGTAAATACCGGAGATATGACCAAAAATTTAATAAGAGAACCGCTACGTTCGGTAAAAAAATTAAAAACAGTTTTAATGGAATAATCAAAATACTTCTGTTAGCAAAGTTTAATGATTTTTTGACACTAAAAAGGTACATCAAGATGGTAGGAACTGAGATCTGGTTGGTAAGTACTGGAACGGGGTCCTTGATGTCAGTGACCTTTAAAGAAAAAAATTGGTCTACTCGAGACAAAAATATTGATATATCATACTTTAAGATCGGACTGTAAATGCCGATGATATGAAGAAAAATGTGATGCGCGACCTCTATTTTCGGTAAAAAAAAAAAAAAATTTTTTTCGAAACTATCTTGCAAAAATGCTTCAGATTTGATGGTGTACGGTGAACTTTATTTTTTTTGCCTGTAAGGTAGTACGGTCTAGTGTATATACTTCAAAAAGTTGCAATGTGAATAACTATTAATTTAACGTTTACTTTATAGCCCAAGAGCCGGCTGTAGAAAAGTCGAGTGTATAAGATTACACCATGGGACCTATGCCAAATGATAGAGCTCGATGAGCCTAAATAGAATATCTAGGGTTGCCTTGCCAAAGCCTGTCCCGATGGCCGGAAAAAACCCACTTTTGGGCGACTTTTTTCTTAATAAAAAGTTTATAAGATTACAGCATGAAATTGGTGTCAAATGATAGAGCTCGATGAACCTAAAACTAAAATAAAGGGTTGCCTTGCCAAAGACTCGCGTTTTTTGGGCCAATTTTTTTCAATGAAAAGTGTATAAGATTACAGCATGAAATGGGTGTCAAAAGGTAGAGCTCGATGAGCCTAAATAGAAAATATAGGGTTGCCTTGCCAAAGCCTGTCCTATACTAGGGTTGCCACCCGTTTTTTGGGCCAATTTTTTTAATAAAAAGTGTATAAGATTTTGTCCTGTAATAAAGAAAGGAGACCCGACAATCTGCGCCAACTACAGGGGTATCAGTCTTATTTCCATCGCATATAAGATCCTCTCGAGCGTATTGTGTGAAAGATTGAAGCCACATACAGAAACGCTGATCGGATCCTATCAGTGTGGCTTTAGACCTGGTAAGTCCACCATAGACCAGATTTTTACACTACGCCAAATCCTGGAGAAAACCCATGAATATCAAATCGACACTCACCATCTCTTCGTCGATTATAAAGCTGCGTTCGATAGCCCAGTGCGGGATTGCCTATACGCAACAATGTCTGAGTTCGGTATACCTGCAAAGTTGATAGGCTCTGCAGGATGACGTTGAGCAATACGTGTAGCTCCGTCAAGGTAGGGAATGACCTCTCCGGAACTTTTAATACCGAGCGAGGTTTCAGACAAGGCGACCCGCTCTCGTGCGATCTCTTCAATTTTATTATGGAGGGGATCGTACGAAAAGCCGGTGTGCATCATAATGGCACCATTATCTTCAAAGGTTTTCAGCTCGTTGCGTACGCTGATGATATTGATATTATCGGTCGGAGTAAGAGAGATGTTACTGCTGCTTTCACTGCTATTGAAAAGGAATCAGCCAAAGTGGGTTTGACGGTAAACGAGGGCAAGACGAAATACATGATGTCTACTAACAACAACAAGAGAGCACGGGATCTAGACTCTCATGTTACAGCGGGCAACTGTAAATAAGAAGTTGTCAAGGAATTCGTTTACCTTGGCACTGCCGTAACCAGCAACAACGATGTCAGTCTGGAGATTAAGCGGAGAATAACAATTGCTAATAGGTGCTAATACGGTCTCAGTAAGCAATTACGTTGCAGAGCTCTCTCTCGATCGACAAAGCTAACACTCTACAAGACGCTGAGGCATGGGTGGTTTCGACAACAGACGCAGCCGCTCTTGGGGTGTTCGAGAGAAAAGTTCTCCGCAAAATCTTTGGTCCTGTCCGAGTTGGCGACGACTATCGCATTCGAATGAACCACGAGCTGTATGAGCTCTACGCCGACATTGACATAGTTAAGCGTATAACAATACAGCGACTACGCTGGCTGGGTCATGTCTATCGTATGGATAAAGAAGCTCCAGCGAAAAAGGTATTCGAAGGGAAGGTTCCCGGGCAACGACGAAGAGGGAGACCATGCCTCCGGTGGATAGACCAAGCTGAGGAAGCCCTAACCGCGCTTGGCATTAACGATTGGAGAAGGCGCGCGCAAAACAGAGGCGCCTGGCGAGAGCTAATGAGGTCGGCCGTAACCTGACAACGGGTTGTTATGGCCATCTAAGTAAGTAAGTATAAGATTACAGCATGAAAGTGGTGTCAAATGATAGAGCTCGATGAGCCTAAATAGAATATATAGGGTTGCCTTGCCAAAGCCTGTCCCGATGGCCGAAAATGCCCGAAATTTACCCAATTTTGCTATTCTAATTAAAACTGTAGTACATAACAGCACCAAATGTATGCCGAAAGATAGAACATGAAGAGGCCTAAATATAATACCTTGGATTGCAATGTTGAATCCTGTCGCAAACATGGGTTTTCACCGGTTTTTGGGTCAATTTTTATTAATGAAGATAATAGCTTGAAATTTGTGCCAAATGATAGATATTGAAAAGCCTAAAAAGAATATATAGGGTTGCCTTGCCAAAGCCTGTCCCAAACAAGGGTTGCCACGCGTTTTTTGAGCCAATTTTTCTTAATGAAAAGTTTATAAGATTACAGCATGAAATGGGTGTCAAAAGGTAGAGCTCGATGAGCTTAAATAGAATATATAGGGTTGCCTTGCCAACGCCTGTCCTAAACTAGGGTTACCTCGCGTTTTTTGGGCCAATTTTTTTTAATAAAATGTGCATAAGATTACAGCATGAAATGGGTGTCAAAAGATAGAGCTCGATAAGCCTAAGCAGAATATATAGGGTTGCCTTGCCAAAACCTGTCCTATACTAGGGTTGCCTCGCGTTTTTTGGACCAATTTTATTTAATAAAAAGTATATAAGATTACAGCATGAAATGTGTGTCAAATGATAGAGCTCGACGAGCCTAAATAGAATATCTAGGGTTGCCTTGCCAAAGCCTGTCCTAAATTAGGGTTGCCGTTTTTTGGGCCAACATTTATTAGAAAACATTTTATGGTTAAAGATTCCAGCTTCAAATGTATGTCAAATGATAGAGCTCGATTAGCATAAAAATAATATATAGGGTTGCCTTGCCAAAGCCTGTCCCGATGGCCGAAAATGCCCGAATTTTAGCCAATTTTGTTGTTCTAATTAAAACTGTAGTACATAACAGCTCCAAATGTATTTCAAATGATAGAGCTCGATGAGCCTAAAGAGAATATATAGGGTTGACTTGCCAAGGTCTGTCCTAAACTAGGGTTGCCACCCATTTTTTGGGGCAACATTTATCAGAAAAAATTTTATGGCTAACGATTCCAGCTCCAAATGTATGCCAAATGATAGAGCTCGATGAGCCTAAATAGAATATATAGGATTGTCTTGTCGAATCCTGTCCTAAACATGGGTTGCCACTCATTTAAGAAAAGGCAACCCTATATATTGTGCTTAGGCTTATCGAGCTCTATCTTTTGACACCCATTTCATGCTGTAATCTTATACACTTTCTATTAAAAAAAATTGGCCCAAAAAACGCGAGGCAACCCTAGTTTAGGACAGGCCTTGGCAAGGCAACCCTATATATTCTATTTAGGCTCATCGAGCTCTACCTTTTGTCACCCATTTCTTGCTGTAATCTTATTCACTTTTAATTAAAAAAAATTGGCTCAAAAAACGCGTGGCAACCCTTGTTTGGGACAGGCTTTGGAAAGGCAACCCTATATATTCTTTTTAGGCTTTTCAATATCTATCATTTGGCACAAATTTCAAGCTATTATCTTCATTAATAAAAATTGACCCAAAAACCGGTGAAAACCCATGTTTGCGACAGGATTCAACAATGCAATCCAAGGCATTATATTTAGGCCTCTTCATGTTCTATCTTTTGGCATACATTTGGAGCTGTTATGTACTACAGTTTTAATTAGAATAGCAAAATTGGGTAAATTTCGGGCATTTTCAGCCATCGGGACAGGCTTTGGCAAGGCAACCCTATATATTCTATTTAGGCTCATCGAGCTCTATCATTTGACACCACTTTCATGCTGTAATCTTATACACTTTTTATTAAAAAAAATTTGCCCAAAAAACGGGTGGCAACCCTAGTTTAGGACAGGCTTTGGCAAGGCAACCCTATATTTTCTATTTAGGCTCATCGAGCTCTACCTTTTGACACCCATTTCATTCTGTAATCTTATACACTTTTCATTGAAAAAAATTGGCCCAAAAAACGAGAGGTAACCCGAGTGTAGGACAGGCTTTGGCAAGGCAACCCTATATTTTATTTTTAGGCTCATCGAGCTCTATCATTTGACACTAATTTCAAGCTGTAATCTTATACACTTTTTATTAAGAAAAAAGTCGGCCAAAAGTGGGTTTTTTTCGGCCATCGTGACAGGCTCTGGCAAGGCAACCCTAGATATTCTATTTAGGCTCATCGAGCTCTATCATTTTGCATAGGTCCCATGGTGTAATCTTATACACTCGACATTTCTACAGCGGGCTCTCCGCCTATTAATAACACTAGTTTACAAAATGATTTTTTTTTTGTTCCATTGATCTGAGGTTACTGTTCTTATGTACTTTTTCCTACGGAGTTCGAAAATGAAAATGAAAATTTTTTGGATGGTACAGTTTTTGAGATATTGTGGTTTTTTAATTTTTTCGACCTCTTTTCACTTTAAAATTCATATATTGAGCTAGATACGTCCAATTTCCTAGTCCTTTGTGTCAAATTAAAGATAATAAAATGACAAACAAACGTTACATCTTTACGTAAAAAACTGGTTCAAAAGATATCGATGAAAACAGGCCCGATTTTAAGAAAAATCAAATTTTACATTTGATTCTGTGGCCACGAAAAAATAGAAATAAAATAAAAAAATAATTTTTACTTCTTACACGTAGAGCCGATACTTTTACGCAAAAATTAAGATATTCCACAAGAAAATCGACTGTAAAATACAACGTTAGAAGCGATTGAATGAATGATGCTTTGAACACAATTAGAGCGGTGGCGGTAAAGCGGCGACGAATAAACGCTATCAAAAAAAAAAACGCGATGAAAAATCGTTTGAATGAACACAATTGCGGCGTACGAAGAACGACGGAAAATTCAGCTGTTATTCATTTTGTAATTTTTATCAATATTTTTTTCATTTCAATTAAGTTATTTTCAGCTATTTCTTTTATTTAAGTTAAAAATACTTCGCGCAGTTCGCATTTCAAACGTAAACAAAAGAACTGACACAAGCTGATTGGAAATGCAACACTGATCGGACGGTGAAATAGAATTAAATCTAAATCGACGGCGAACCGTCGGCAGCTCACCAATCGTACGCCGCAAATCTGCTCAATTTCACATGATCAAGTATGTTATAATTTTTGACAGCGTATATTCGTCGCCGCTTTACCGCCACCGCCTCCTTTCACTTTTAAATTTATATTTTGAGCTAGAAATGCCTGATTTCATCGTTTGTTGGTACTAAATTAAAGATATTAAAATGCCAAACAAAAGTGTATGATTGATTTTTTTATTGAATAAGTAATTAAAAAGATATCGATGAAAAATTACCAGATTTTTGAAAAAATCAAATTTTACAGATTCTGTGGCCACGAAAAAATAGAAATCGGTGGAAAACTTCCAAATTTCCTTCATTTGCGTAAGGCTGACAATTTCTTGTAAGAAATAAATGAAATAAACAAAAAATAATTTTACTTCAGAGCTGATAATTCTACGCAAAAATTAAGACATACCACTTTTTTACTTAAAGATATAATTACACTCGTTTGTTTGTCATTTTATTATCTATAATTTGACACTAAGAACAAGGAAATTGGACGTTTCTAGCTCAATATATGAATTTTAAAGTGAAAAGAGGTCGAAAAAAATGAAACAACCACAATATCTCAAAAACTGTACCATTCAAAAAATTTTCATTTTTATTTTCGAACTCAGCAGGAAAAAGTACATAAGAAAAGTAACCTTAGATCAATGGAACATTTTGAGTGTAAACTAGTGTAATTAACACGTTGTTGGAACTATATTTTGATACAGAACTATAGAATTTGAGAAATGTTTTGAGGGCAGTATCTTTTATTGAAAATTACGTAAAATTAAATAAACGTTGGTTCATTGAGTTTTGTAGATAGTATTTAGCGTTCTTCATGACTACTAATTAAGATCATTTCAATCGCTTTGATATGCCAAAAGTGCTCAAGAGCAATAAACTTTTTTAATTTGTTTGTTTGTTTGTTTGTTTTAATTTTGCAGTATCTTTCGCGTATGAAAAAAAAAGTTCAATCAATAAATCTGAAACTAGGACTAAAAGTATAGACTGTATCTGCTGTACTTGATTTTTTTTTTAATAATTAAATAAGTAATTTTTAATCATCCTAATTTAAAAATTGGATATTTTTCTAAAATAAATTAATGCTAACACATTTTTAAATATTAAATTTATTGGTATTGCCCTTGACTCTGATGCGTTTGTCCGAAACTAAATGGTTGGGATGGATCACCTAAAACGGCTGGGTCTTCCGTAGGAGGAGCAGGATTTCGAAACTGTTCCGCAGAAAGGCGAGTAAATAATATTCCAACACCCTCTATAAGCGCCAGAAGCACTCCTCCAATTATCGCACTGCCAGCCATTGCAGGAACACCTAAAAAAAAATAATTATTCAAAACAGATTTCTTTAAGTCGGTGATTAAGTGAGTAGCGTAGCTGAGAGTTAAGGGGCCCACCCGCGAAAATCTTAAAAAGGCACCCGCGAAAATCTTAAAAAGGCCCCCTTGAAGCAATTTTTTTATTTTTGAATATGCAATCCTAGGTAACCGAATCAACCCAGCTTGTGCAGTTTATTTGTGATCGTTTGATGTGCAAACCTAAGTGACCGAATCGACCCAGTTTGAGCCGTGTTTATATAATTAAATCTGCAAACCCAAGCAACCGAATCGACCCAGCTCAAAGTTTATTTTATTGATTGATCGTTGAATCTGCAAACCCAAGTAACCGAATCGACCCAACTCGCGACATTCTTTTCATCTTTGAAACTGCAATCCTAAGTAACCGAATCGACACAGCTCGTGCAGTTTTTAAATAATTAAATCTGCAAACCCAAGTAACCGAATCGACATAGCTCAAGGTATTTATTGATCGTTGAATCTGCAAACCCAAGTAACCGAATCGACCCAACTCGCGACATTTTTTTGAACATTGAAACTGCAATCCTAAGTAACCAAATCGACCCAGCTGGTGCAATTTTTTGGGCTTTGAGTATGCAATCATAAAAAACGGGAAAAAATTGCACGAGCTGGGTCGATTCGGTTACTTAGGTTTGCATATTTAATTGTTAAAAAACTGCACGAGCTGAGTCTATTCGGTTACATAGGTTTTCATTTTCGAAAATCAAAAAAACTGCACAAGCTGGGTCGATTCTATTACCTAGAATTGCATATTCAAAGATCGAAATAATTGCACGAGCTGGGTCGTTTCGGTTACTTGGGTTTGCAGATTCAAAGCTCAAAAAAATAGCTTGAGATAGATTCAGTTACTTGAGTTTGCACATTGAACGATCAAATAAACTGCACAAGCTGGGTTGATTCGGTTACTTAGGATTGCATATTCAAAAATAAAAAAATTTGCACAAGCTGAGTCGATTCGGCTACTTGTGTTTGCAGATTTTTTTTTCGTGGTAGCTCGCGGGGCTCCATTGAGCTCGGGCCCCCCCCCCCCCCCGCACCGTGGGGTTTGCGGACGCTCAGCTACGCCACTGGGTCAAGTTTAAATAAAAGTTCGAGTTACAATAAAAACTTGAATTGGGGATTATTTGGGATGTAACTTATAGCCTAAGAGCTTGCTACATAAAACTGCACTGATCGAATATAGTCGACATTTTTGTTTTATAAGTTCCCAATGACATCGTCATAACTAGCGTCCATTTTGCAGAAGTTGCATTGGAGGCGGAGAGCGTTGGTGGATGGTCAAACGTGTTAAGTTTTCTTAAAAAAATCATGATCATATATAGTTCTGAAAATTGGTATAGTATTAGATTTTGAACATACGAGGGCGGATTGATAATGATTTAACAATGAAAACACACTTTATTTTTTAAATTTCGTTTTATTTTTCAACATAGTCCCCTTTTAGCTCGATACACTTGGTCAAACGATATTCTAACTTTTTGATGCCATCCAAATAGTAGGTTTTGTCGAACTCCTCAAAATATGAGTTTGTTTCGTTGATTACTTCATCATTTGATGTGAATCTCTTTCCCGGGAGCCATTTTTTTAAGTTTGGAAATAGGAAAAAGTCACTCGGGGCTAAATCTGGACTGTAAGGTGGATGCGGCAACAATTCGTAACGTAATTCATGGAATTTAGCCATTGCAATTGTTGATGTGTGTGCCGGTGCGTTGTTTTGAAGAAAGAGCACTTTATTTTTCTTTAAATGTGGTCGTTTTTCCTTGATTTTATCGTCCAATTGATCCAAAAGCGCAGCATAATACGCTCCTGTTATTGTTTTTCCCTTTTCAAGATAGTCGATCAGTATTACACCATGAGAGTCCCAAAATACAGTCGCCATAAATTTATCAGCTGATTTCACAGTCCTTGCCTTCTTCGGTGCATTTCCACCATTTTCTACCCATTGTTTTGATTGATTTTTGGTTTCCGGTGTGTAGTGATGAATCCATGTTTCATCAACCGTTATTATTTGACGCCAAAAGTCATCTAGGTTATGCCTCATCATACCCAAACATTGCTTTGAGGTAGTCACACGATTTCGTTTTTGATCATTTGTGAGCAGTGTTCGAAAATGTACAGTACGGTACAATTCAATCGTGATTCGTGACGATTTTAATATGTGCGCACAATTCAGTATTGTACTGTGCAAACACAATACGTTTATTTTTTCTTATAAAAATAGCGTGCCGAAGCTCTAACGAGTACACATACTTTTCATAAACGAAGAGTGCACACAACCAATCTTCTTTTGTACGTCTCTGAGCACAGAACATATCTTTATCCTCATTATGTTTTGTGAAATAGCACGAAACAAAACCAATTCGTTACCATGTCAGACTTGCTTCTTCTTGCTGTGAGAAGCTTACATAAATGTGGCCACATGTTTCGATACTTTCCGAATTTTTAGAAAAATGCGACAAAAAAATGTAAAAAAGCAGTTTAATAATAAAAAAAAGTGTATTTTAAATTTTTTCAAAAAACAATAAAAAACCGTAACTCAGACTGAAATACATACTTCATGATTATGTATTCTAAATTTTGGAATTAAAAAAAATTGGACAAAAAAAAAACAATTAAATATTTTTTGAACCGGTGGTATCACTGGTGCAATTCGCTGTTGAGTGAAATAAACGACACAATTGCGAATTGTACCGAGCCAAAGCACGACACTCTATTTCTATTTATAAAGTACATGCTACGGTGCAAACACAAATACAGAACAAAACAAAAGCCAACAAATGCACAGAACGATTCATATTTTGTACCTTACTGAGTACACATTTCTGTTTTGTGCTGATATTGTTTTGTGCATTGGATTGCACACTATAGAAAATAAATAAGGTTTTGTGCTTCGGCTCGGTACACAACGAATTGTACTGTTTATTTTCGAACACTGTTTGTGAGTAATCGCGGCACCCATCTGGCTGATAGCTTCTTCATATGCAAATGTTCATATAAGATGTTGAATACACATTCATATGAAATGTTTACAATGTCGACAATCTCTCTCAACTTCACTCGACGGTCATTCAAAACAATATCATGGATTTTGTTGATCATTTCCTCAGTAGTCAACTCATTTGGCCTTCCTGATGATGGCATTGTTTCAGTGCTCGTACGACCACGTTTAAATTCAGCAAACCAATAAATTACGGTTGAATTCGCTGGAGCAGATGAGCCATGATATTTATTAAGCTTTTCCTTTGTTTCCTTCGCGGTTTTTCCACGCAAGAAATAATGTTTAATCAATGAGCGAAAATCGGTTTTATCCATTTTACAAGAAAAGTTAAAAGTTATCAGACTTATATGGCTGCCAAGCAAAAACTAAATGACATATCGCGCCAAAAATTTACATGAAGCCTATTGACAGATTAAACGCGGGGAAAAAAATTACCATATGATGCCCAGTGTTGCCATCTGTTGAAAACCGATCATTATCAATCCGCCCTCGTACAAATGACAAGAAAATATTCCCCGAAAAGTTTGTTTACTGTAAGTTTACAATACAATTAGACAAATTATAAATTTGCAGAAGTTAAAAGTGAAGCTAATTGGAAAAAAAAGCGTTTTTTTCACAGTGCGCACAAATTTCGATTTTGCTAACTGACCTCAACGTTATAGTTCTTTTATTGTTTCAAATTATTTGAGTGCACTTGTCCTACAGCTGTTGACAACTAATTGGAAACGAAATGATTCGTTGTGTTATTGGTAGTTTTTCTCATTTATTTTTCTTTGTGTACCAGAAAACTTATACATAATATAAATGTGGGACATATAAGCTTAAAAAAAATAACATAATTGAATTCAAATTCATAGCATAAAAAAGTTTTATGAGAGATTTTCTGCTCAAACCGGAGGTTTGACTGAGTCAACTAATTGGAAACAAAAAAAAATAAAAGAAATAAATAAAAAAAAATACGATGCACAAATATCCAAACGAACTGCTCTTGTCGATTGGTTGAGGCTGGACTTCATGGACGAAGTTCACGTAAGAACCCATTGGTGACAATTCAGCAGAGAAAAAGCCGCATACAATTCGCTAAGACACATGTCGGTTGGCCGCTCATTAAATGGAAGTATACCCCTTTTTGACGTGTTATATATCTTCCACCATTTAGGCCAAGAAGGTTAATCTTTGTTTTGTCGCTTCATACCACAAACTTCCATTTAATGAGCGGAAAGCCGGCATGCGTCTTAGCGAATAGTATTGTAATTGCTGAAATCAAAGTCTTAGTCTTAACTTATGCTTATAAATATCGTATTTATTCAGTAATTATATAAACAGTAATGAGATGATCGTGTTTTTGACAGCTAATGATACTATGTTACCATATACTCAAAATAAGTACATTATTAATGTTATTATAAATTTTGAAGATTTATACTAGTTGGTAGCGTTGGACAGGTTTCTGGACACGCTGCGGTCTATTATAAGGTACGATGGCCATGCTATGATTTTTAGGCAGCACAATTTGAGATTCTTGTTCACAAGGCGGACCTTCAACGGTTGCTTGAGGTAACAACTGAACTGGAGGTGATGCCAAATTTGTTTTATCAGTGGGTAGGTTGCCTGTAGTTTGTGTGATGTCTTCAAAAAGATCAATTAAGTAAATTCTATTGGTATCAGCATCTGCAATAACCTTATCTGGAACTTTGTCATAAAGCTAGCGTCTTCGTATTTTATTGGCATGAGCACGAATGAGGCCACCAGTTTGCAGGCGTACATTATAAATAACTTTACCAATGCGTTCAATGATTTTTCTTTCAACCCACTTGAAGTTGCTATTGTTCTTATACACGCTGACAAAAACGAGTTCTTGGATATTGTAGAATTTTTGTTTAGTACCATGCTTCCTATCAAATTGTGCTTTTATTTTAAGCTGAACGTCGGTTTCGTTAGTGGACTCGGTATTAGGTGTTGGTTTTAGTAAATCGAGTTTTGAACGGATTTTTCTGCCAATTAAAACCTCGGCTGGTGATTTGTTTACTTCGTTCTGCTTATTTGGCGTGGCTCTGTAGATTTCTAAAAATACTTGAAGATTTTCTGCACCTACCCCCACTCCGTTTAATTTATTTAGCGCTCTTTTAAAAGTGTCTATATACCTTTCGGTTTGGCCATTTGACATGGCGTAGTAAGAACGGGATCGTAGATGTTCGATGCCACGCTCAGCTAAAAACTTTTGAAATTGGTCGCTCGTAAATTGAGTACCGTTGTATGATACTAACGTTTTCGGTAACCCAAATCTGGTGAAAATTTCTTTTAAATGTAAAATTGTTTCCGAAGTGGTAATTGATTTAGGTTTGACTATTTGCCACTTGGAAAGACCGTCGATGACCACCAAATAGTAATGTGAATCAATCGGTCCCGCGTAGTCAATATGTAGGCGCTCCCATGGAGCAGATGGTTTTGGTCAGGGTGTAAAGTTGTTTTTGTTGGTAGTTTTGCAACTGCGGTACATCTTGAACAACTTTTTACGATTGTTTCGATGTCGGAATCGATTTTTGCCCACTAAACATAGTTGCGAGTTATGGCTTTTGTACAGCTTATTCCTGGATGAACACAATGTATTTATTTAAGTACGCGTTTGCGATAAATAGTTGGTACTATGATGCGTTGGCCAAACATTTAACATCCCTGGACTATGTTTATGGCGTATTTTCTATTAAAATACGGTTTTAGCTCACTATCATTGCAGCATGAAGGCCATCCTTCAGTTTCATATTTGAAGATTTTTGATGACAATTTATCTTTAGTTGTTTCATGTGCTATCATTTTGTTAGTAAGCGGCAGCTTATTGAGCGAATCATTAAAAATTTGTTTGATCTTAGATTCGAATTCAATCGCTGCAATAACCTAATCTTCTAAAAGATTTATTGTGTTGCTTAAGAGCCTTGATAAAACGTCTGCGTAACCAAAGCTATTGGTTGAGATAAACCTTAGCTCGAAATCGCAAGCAAGCAGTTTTATCGCCCATCGTTGAAGCATGTTAGCTTGATGAACACTGATTCCTGGTTTCTTGCCAAAAATAAAAAGTAATGGCTTGTGATCGGTTTGCAGCTTGAATGGTCTACCGAAAATCGTCCTATGAAATTTCGTAACAGCGAAAATAAGCGCTAAAGCTTCCTTTTCTATTTGGCTGTACTGTTTTTTAGCTGGTGTGAGTGATCTTGCAGCATGACAGACTGCTTTTATAGAACCGTCGCTAAATTCGTGGAGCATGCAGGCTCCCAGACCATAATTGGAAGCGTCAGCAGCAACTATTATATAATGTAATGTGTTAATAGTAGATCTGATGGTACAATATTGTTGAGGCCATCGAAACAGTTTTGATGAACTTTTGTCCATTGCCAATGCTTATTTTTTTGAAGTATGATCTTAGTTGTGTTTGGTTCGTCGGTTGTGGTATGTGCTTGATTGCCTCGATAAGTTTTGGATCTGACTGAATACCGTGCTTGTTTACAATATATCCTAGATATGACATTTCAGGAACCGAAAAGTTGCATTTTACGAGTTTAAGCTTAAATTCGTATTGTTGAATACGCTGCAAAACTACACGTAAATTAACATTGTGTTCTTTTTGGTTTCTACCTGAAACGAAAATTTCGTCGATATACAATAATGGCTCACAGCTTATTTGGCCCACATCATTTATAAAATTGTTTTGTTATACAAAACGGTATTTTTATACAAAATGAAAAAAAAATTGAATGTAGTTTTTTTTATTGAAACCTTTTCATTTATTATACACAAAAAAAAAATAAGTGTTCAGTTTTCACAAAGTTACATGAAAAAAAGAAAAAACTTTAAAAAAATGCATGTCACATCAAAAACATGTAGTAATACATAAAAAAAAATTCGTTACAGCAATCTGACAGCGGAATATTGTTGAACAAGCTCTTGTAAATAGGACAAAAAAATCGAACCGACAGCAACTATCCGGGGTGGAATGGGTTGCATTTTTAGAGGTCGAACACAGTTTTTCACGATTTATGGCTACACTGTGCATCATATCAAAAAAAGTTTAATGCAAAAGTTGTAGGAAATAAGAAGATCTACAACTTTTGTACTAATCATTTTCACCTTAACCTCAAAATTTTTGGAAAAAATGGCTGAAAACCGGTTTTTTGGTTTTTAATTTTTTTCTTTGACAAAAAAGTTCCTATGAAGCTGAAACTTGGGCTTAAGATACTTTTCGATGTTACACAAAGGCAGTAATTTTTTCAGACGGAAATATTTAGAGGTTGTTGTTGTTAAATTTAATTCTTAAACTAAAAAAACTGAAATTTTTAACTGCGATTTCTCTTAAAACTACACCTCCTAAGGCGTTCTGTTTTGGCTCACTTACAATTTATGTCTTCTTTAGATAAATGGTAAAAAAAAGGTATACTGCAATGGAAAAAATTACCGAAAAATTTAAGAGCTTTGGTGTTTCTTGTGTAACAGCTAAAATCCTTTGTTGTTTTGACTGTAGACTAGGGTGGTTCAAAATATTAAAGTTGCTCAAAACGTCGCTCCCCGGGCACCAAAAGTTTCGTATTGGTGCCAATAAGAACCACGTAAAATTTGGTCCATTTCAGAAAACATTTGATGGACCCGCCACCCTTTTGAAAACTGGGAAATGGTCCTCAATCTATCAAAAATGATTAATATCTGTCCGAAGCTGCCCCTAGAGGGATCAAATGTATGACAAGGTCCCATTATTTTTTCTTCTCCAACATTTTTCCTGAACATACTTACCCTCTCACGGTGAGCCTTAAAAATAATTTAATGATGTTTTGGGTGCAAAAAAAATCCTTCGGGGGTTTGATAGTATACTGTTTCTAGATCATTAAAAACCAAAAATCAAAATCATCGGTGTAGAGCTGCCTGAGAAAACTCGATTTGAACATTTTTCGTCTAAAATACGAAATTTCTCATACGGCAGTGCGATCTGTTTCACATTTTGTTGCTATGAAAATTGTTAATGAGAATCTTGTAACAATTATAATGTTTAATTAATAGACATAATTACTATGAATAATAACACCATTATAAATACAACAATAATCAATTGTTTATGAATATTTTTATACAAAATATACAAAGTACGCAATACAAAAAATACATTTTAACAGGTACTTTAATGGTTACAGTTTGAGTATAAATAAGATAGTAAGACTAAACATGAAAAGAATTGTAACAGCATACAGCATGTAATAATTTCTGAGAATAATATGGATGATTTATACCAACTTTTGTTTGATTCCACGCTAACTTAAAATCATGATGCACTGACTCCATGGCCTGCTCGCCGAAAAATGCCAATCCCATACCGTTATTTTCACAAAACTGCGAGACATGAAAAAAAACTGCATGAACTTTAGGTGTAATGTTGACACCTAAAGCTATGTAGCTTTTTTTGAATGCATCTATGCAAATTTTGTAATTCTCGTGTAGATGACTCCCAAAACAAGCAGATACGACTTTCTCAAAATCTTGGAATACTTGAACATATTTAAGTGTAGCAATATGATCTTCGCAATAGGTCCACTTTTTTCAGAGGAATTCTACATGCATTACCCTTGAAACCAGAACATCCGTGTGTAATTTCTCGTGAAACGTGACAAGCGGCAGCCCAAGCCAGAGCTTCTTTTTCACAGTCTTTCAGCAGGTGATTGAAAACAGTGTTTACAACCCCTAGCATAAGGGGCCGTTCATAAATTACGTAAGACAATTTCATGACATTTTTGACCCCCCCCCCCTCCCCCGAGTAAGATTTAGTAAGATTCTCACAACCCCCTCCCCCCCCCCCTTCCGAAATCTTACGTAAGATTTTGTGAGGGTGGAAGTCACCTAGGCTTCGTTTCCACCCACATCTGCAAAAGCGGCGCACCGAAACGCGCAACATCGGAACACACATACTTATTTTATTTATTTTTATAAGCCATTTCTTCATTTTTTTTTATTTAACTGAAATTATTCCATGTCATTTATTTATTTATCTATCGTCCTTTTTTTTAATAAGTTAAATACGATTAAAAAAAATAATAAACCAACATGAATTACAATAATTAGTTAAAATAAGATTGAGACGGTACAACGCGGTGAAGCGTAGTTGTAGTAGAACAAATATTCTTAAGTCAAATTAATATATAAGAATCAACATGCGGTAGCCCTGCTCAACAGCTGTCACAGTGGAACTTAGCAAACAGCTGTTCAAGCTTTAATGTGAAAAAGCTACTTGGCAAAAGGAAAAGGTGACTTAGCCGAAAACATTATTTTAATAATTCATTCAACTGGAGACCACCGGCACCAGCGGACAAGCAGCTCAAGAACCAGCAGTAGTAAGACACACTAATAAATTTAATTTATATTTTTTCCCACTTAGGTTTGCTCACTCCAGTGCAAAGTCGGTAAACGTGGTACTCGAGTGCTAGTTGCAAAGCCTCAGCAGATTTGGTCGGCCGACACGTTGTACAGCCGCATATGAATAAAAAGTCGTTAAAACGTGATATTCGTGTGCGGAAACAAGACGCCGCCATTTCATAGTCAGGCCCCGCTGACCCGTCGAGTTGAAACATACGAATAAAAAGTCGTTAAAACGTGATATTCGTGTGCGGAAACAAGACGCCGCTGACCCGTCGAGTTGAACCATACGAATAAAAAGTCGTTAAAACGTGATATTCGTATGCGGAAACAAGACGCCGCCATTTCATAGTCAGGCCCCGTTGAACCGTCGAGTTGAAACATACGAATAAAAAGTCGTTAAAACGTGATATTCGTATGCGGAAACAAGACGCCGCCATTTCATAGTCAGGCCCCGTTGACCCGTCGAGTTGAAACATACGAATAAAAAGTCGTTAAAACGTGCTATTCGTGTGCGGAAACAAGACGCCACCACTCCAGGACAGAGGTGAGACGACTCACACCCAGCTACCACAGCAGCACCAGAGAAGCCATATAGCGACCAAATGACCGCCGATTACTAAGTATTAACATTTCGTATCATAGTTGTATTTCTTTTCCTCTATAATAAGCATAGTAATTCATATGTATATATAACGTTATCATCTAAAGTGAATAAAGTGGATTGTAGAAAAATTAAAAATAAACAGGTTTCAATCAAACTCCCGTGCGTAAAAACTTTATACCCGTTAGCCACCTGCGAATATAAATTTTTGTGTACGAACCCTGGACGCCGACGAGCCGAGACCCTGGCTGAAAGGTTCGTTACAATTTATAATAAAGGTGAAACTGCAAAAACGTGTGTTTTTAATGTGATGTACTATAATTAATTTAAATATACATACTAAATAAATATCACGAAATTACCAACTACACATTTGTTTTTCGAGATAAATAAAAAAAGTCATCGTTAGTTCATGCGCTTTGCAACCAGTCTGATAGTGAACCCACAATTGGCACACCCGGTTCGTCTGTTGAATTATCTGATACACATTCAATCTCTGTAACATCAATATCCTCGTCGTCATGCCACTCTGAAACTTGACAAATCTCTGATTGTTTTAAAATGCAAAGGCTTTTCCCCTGTCCGCGTTTCAAAATTGAAACTGGTTGAATCATGTGAGTACGACTACAGTCTTTTCCTTGGATTTTTTTGTGCATTACAGTAGCTTTTTTCGAAGCAAAGTACTGGCCACAAATATTACAAACTCGATCAGCTAAGACGTTTGCAAGTGTAGGACAAAAAAATCGTAAGGCATGATTTTGAACTGTAGATGTACTTTCGATCAATCGTAATTTAACGCCAAGCGAAGAAATAGAGGACAAAACTGATTGCTGTTTTGGTCTCCTGTTGAAGAAGGAATCGAAAGCGAATCTTCTTGTTGAAGAGGGCAAGTACAAGGGGGTGGTAAAGAACCGGGACAACAACAACAACATTTCAAAGTCAACGTATCTGCGTATAAATGCCTCAATAATAGCAAACTTGTGAGACGGTGTTACAATTCGACTCTGCGTGTAAACAACATACATATGTTTCATTACATAAACAGAAGAGAAGTTGTCCCGTTGAGAGTCGATTACTTAAATCGATATTTCTGAATCTTTCGTGACTGTCGAAAATTTAAATATATTTCATTAATGTCACAAATGACGATGCGTTAATACAACTTTAGTGTATGAATACGCATTTTAAATCTTACGTAAGATGATCATTCACCCCCCCCCCCCCCCTCTCGTAAGATGTAGTAAGAATCCGCCGAACCCCCCCCCCTAAACGTCTTACGTAATTTATGAACGGCCCCTAAGATGCAATTCTGGTGGCGGAATAACATCGAGAAACGTTTTGCCTTCAGTTGCCGTTATGAGCGGGTCATGGACGCAATTAAAATTGTCCTTCGCCAAGTCCTTTGATCCTTTTCCTTCCTCCATCCATTTTTGATAGTTATTCAAAACGTTCGTCGATGTCCTTAGTTCACCACAGCTATCAAGTTTACCTTTCTTCGCATGGAAGTAAGTACACGGGTACATACTGCCATGCGACATGATACCTGCTAAAATGTTGGCCAACTTGAAGTCTGTGGCAATCGTACCGTCCAAAGGAATCAAATTTAGAGTAAGCCACAACTGTTCGATGTTATCGCCAAGTCCTTTGATCCTTTTCCTTCCTCCATCCATTTTTGATAGTTATTCAAAACGTTCGTCGATGTCCTTAGACACCACAGCTATCAAGTTTACCTTTCTTCGCATGGAAGTAAGTACACGGGTACATACTGCTAGGCGACATGATACCTGCTAAAATGTTGGCCAACTTGAAGTCTGTGGCAATCGTACCGTCGAAAGGAATCAAATTTAGAGTAAGCCACAACTGTTCGATGTTATCGCAATTCTCCTGCGAATTCGCCACTGCTGCTAAAATGAATAACCGCTTTACTCCAGAGTCTTGAAATTGATTTGATGTTACTCTTTCACTATATTTTGCCCGCTTATTGTCACTCGTGATATTATTTTTTGACTGAATTGAGAGGCCAATTTTCAAATATTGACCTCCTCCATCAACACCTAGTTTTAAATGGCAGTCATCGTCTGATATCCCACGTTGTGACTTCACATGCTCTATGAAAGCAGGTACATCGATGCAATAAACAATCTCCACGGTTGAATCACTCACACTAGGGCCTTTTGAATTCTTGAAAGAACATTTTTTACGGCTGAAGAATGCATCAAGATCATAAGCCTTAACATAGATAATCATAAGCTTTGATTTTAAACCAGGCTGTATAAACTTTTTACGTTTCGCTGCTGTACGGAGAGACTGAGCCATTTTTATGGTCGCCCGACCACTTAAATTCAAAGCACTCTTCATTGTTAGAATATCTTCCGTAGATATCACTGTACTCTCTGACGTGGTAGAATTGCCTATAGTAACATTTAAAGGTCGGCCATGGGATTGAGACAGTTGCAAGCACGAATCCATTCCATTCGATTGCTTGAAATCCGAACTTTTCCGAGTTTCGTTGATCAGTTTTGATATAACGTGGTGCTTTTCTGTTAGAGATGAAGTCGAAGTGCATTCTACTAGATTTTGAACTCGCGTGGTTGAAATGCAATGATGTGGTTTTCCTCTTCCGATAATGCTATAGCACTCATCACATCGTTTTGAAGAAGATGGTGTTTTTGAGCTATCTGCAATGATAATGAATAATTTTAAAAATACGCAGGCGGCCTATTTTCATCAAGATAGTTGTCGAGTACACTTTCTACATCACTTTTAAGCTTTTTTTGTATGACGAACATTTGTTTTTTCTTTTCAAAACAGAAATAACAAACTTTAAACCGATTTTCATCGTGAGTCAATGCTGTAGTCGGCATATTCAATTTTTTTTAATACCAGCGCTTTATACAAAGATACTGTTAAATGAATTCAAATATGTTCAAATCGGGTTTTCTCAGGCTGCTCTACACCGATGATTTTGATTTTTGGTTTTTAATAATCATTGTAGTGCAGTCAAACGTCAAGCTGTTAAAAAGTGTTTTTTGTTTGCTCCTGTTAGACCTTAAATTTAAGTGTTTTAATTCATTCATTTTATTATTTAAAAGTGTTCAAAGTGAAAATTAAACAATCTTGTGTTTAAATTTTGTGTCTGCTTGTGGATATTGAAATTGCATTGTGTTAAAATAATTCTCTTTTGCAGCAACAAATTCGATTTTTGTTTATATCCGAACATACATACATACATTGAGAGTATTTTTGCGCGTTTTTCGTTGTGCTTAATTTTTCAGTTTTTGCTTTTGCTCTTATTTTTTGACACTTAAGTAATACAATTGACGTTTTTGCTTTAAGAACCTGTTAGAAAAAAGAAAAATCTATAGCATACTTTTAGTTACATTCTGTTTTAGTACTGTGAAACGGTTAGAAAATCTATTGAAAAAGTGTAGCATACTTTTAGTTTACCTTTACTTTAACATTCTTTTTACCATGATCTGTAAACACCCTGTCTGCACTGTTAAAGACGCAAATGAGCGATTCGTAGTCTGCCATTTCTGCGATGATCTTTATCATGCGAAATGTGTTGGACTAAACGGTCGAATTGCTGATATCCTCGAGAAGGGTGAAGGTCTTCGGTGGTCATGCGCAAAATGCAAGGCAGCCGATAACTGCTTATACAACTTATATAAGCAATCTAAAAAATGTTTTGCTGAGATTGGCAAGGACCTGTCATCCCTTATGCAGAAATTTCAGCATTTTGAAAGTATTTTTAATGATTTTAGATGCTTAGAAGAGCAAAACTCAACACCTAAAAAATCGACTCCGATGACTCTTCGTGGGAAGCAGAAAAATGATAAAAAATCTGGAAGTACCATATCTAAATCTACAACGTTGGATAAATTACCTAAGCCTGTTCAGCCTCTTATGCAAAGTACAACACCAGTACAATCCAATTTGCCATCTACCTCTCCTCAAAATGATAAAGATTCAAACTCAGTAACAGTCGCCGTTAGAAATGGGCCAAAAGAGCTTGTAGTTATATCTTTAAAAAAAAACTGTTTTTGTGTCGCGTTTCGCTTCTGATAATTCGGTTGAGGACTTAAATTATTATATAAAAAATAAATTAAATGGCTTCAGTGATTTTTCTGTGCGTAAGCTAAATTTTTCATACCGGAGGAAAAAGTCTTCATTAAAAATTTTTGTCCCTGAAGAAGTTTTCGAAAGGGTAAATCACAAAGATTTTTGGCCGCTCAATACTCTAGTTCGTGAATTCGAGTATAGAAACAGCCCACACTCTGAAAATGTTGTTACCTTACCACAACGTTCTGTAGACCTAAATGTTTCAAAAAACTAATTCTTGACCGGCTTCAAACTTTAACCATCGCTTACCAAAACGTTAGAGGCTTAAATACGAAAATATCAGATTTATTCTTGAATAGTTTCGATTATGAATTTCATGTTATTGCATTCTCTGAAACGTGGCTTCGTGAAAATATACTGACCTCTGAAATTTTTTGTAGCAATTACCAAATCTTCAGGAAAGACCGAAATTCGAAAATTGGTGGTGGAGTCCTTCTGGCAGTGCACATCTCTTTATCCTGTGAGGAATTAAAGTTTAACAACAATACTGACTTAGAACTTGTTGGGGTTGTTATTAAGCTTGGTAATAAATCAATATATTTAACTTGTTCCTACATTCCACCAAATGCTGATCACAATACCTATTTACGACATGCAGAAGAAATTAAAGGAATAAATAATCATCATACTGCAAATGATTCCATGATTGTACTAGGGGACTTCAATTTACCATACGTTTCATGGAATATAACGGACAATTGCTGTTTTCTTACACCCACTTCATGCAATTGTGTTATTACCGAATTTCTGGATATTCTTTCTGATTGCTGTCTTCATCAAATTAATAATATTCTTAATACGAACAATAGAAACCTTGATCTTGTATTTGTTGATGAATTAAACAACATAACTATAAGTCGCATTGACCCTCTAGTTATACCAGAGGATAAACATCATCCAACTCTTCAACTAAAGTATGTTTTAGCATGTAGCTTAGTGAAAACAAATCGTGTAAAATCTCAGAACTCATGTTTCAACTACAAAAAAACGAATTATGTCAGACTTAACTCCCTGTTAAACCATATCGACTGGTCAGTTATATTACCTGACAAACCGTATTACTCTGTGGCTGATATTGAGATTTATGTAAAATCATTTAATGAGCGCTTGAAAAATTGTATTTCTAAATCTGTGCCAAAATTTAATTCATCTGTATTGTCAAACGATCCTCCGTGGGTAACAAAAGAATTAAAGTACCTTAAAAACATAAAAAATCGCCGGTTTAAAAAATTCAAAATGTCAGGTAAATCCATTGATTATATAACCTATTAACGTGCTCGGTATAATTATCAAAATAATAATAAACGGTCTTATTAAAATTTTTTACAAATTTATAAACATCAAGCGTAAATCTTCTGTGTATCCTCTTCAGATGTCCTATAATGGTATAACATCATCCGAAAAAAATTAAATATCCAATTTGTTTGCAAACTTCTTCAAGTCTACTTATTCATCTTCTACTTATGATTCTGACATCAACTACCCATATAATCTTTCGCGTATAAATGAAATTCAACTTCCACAAATTGGTGCTGATTTAGTTAGCAATGAACTGAAAATTTTAAAATGCACTTATTCAACTGGACCAGATAATATTCCTACAAACATCCTAAAGTATTGCGCAAGTAGTCTTTGTTATCCTCTCTCAAAAATTTTTAATATTTCCTTGAATTTGGGCTATTTCCCAAAATTATGGAAAGAGTCTTACATTATTCCACTTCACAAATCCGGAAGTAAGGCTAATATTGAAAATTACAGAGGTATTGCTAAGCTCAGCGCAATCCCAAAACTTTTTGAAAAAATAATTAATGATCATCTTACAAACATCGTTTCATCCCTGATGACAGTATCTCAGCACGGCTTTCTAAAGGGTAAATCTACATCAACAAATCTTTTGGAGTTCACCACGCTTGTTATAAATGGATTTAAGCGAAAACAGCAAACGGATGTTATATACACTGATTTCAGCAAAGCTTTTGACTGCGTAAGTCATAGCCTACTTTTAAAAAAGTTATATTTAATAGGATTTCCTTCAACGATATTAAAGTGGATTAGATCGTATCTGACGAATAGGAAGCAACAAGTTTTATTCAACAACATGTTTTCTAAACATATAATGGTTTCATCTGGAGTTCCCCAGGGCAGCCATCTTGGCCCCACATTATTTCTATTATTTATAAATGACCTACCTTCTGCTACAAATTCGTCCCATATTCTAATGTATGCTGATGATGTAAAACTTTTTTACTCTTTTAATGATCACTTTAATCATAAAACTCTACAAAGAAACCTAAATGAACTTGTTAAATGGTGTGATATAAACTTGATGACATTAAATCTCAAAAAGTGTAAGCAAATGACTTTTTCAAGAAGTAAAGAATTTGAGACTTCATATTCAATAAACGGTTTAAAACTGGAAAAGGTTGACAATTTTGTAGATTTAGGCGTCACTATGGATAAAAAACTTCGCTTCAACGTTTATATTGGTTTAATGGTAAACAAAGCAAAAGGCGTCCTTGGATTTATTAAACGATGGTCTAAAGAATTTGACGACCCCTATACGACAAAGTTGCTTTTCACTTCACTTGTTAGACCAATATTGGAATATGCGTCATTGGTGTGGAACTTCCAATATAATATATACATTGATATGCTGGAGTCGGTGCAGAAACAATTTCTATTGTTTGCACTTCGTCGGCTACCTTGGAATCCGGACTCAAATTTACCTTCATATGAAAGCCGCCTCAAACTAATACGTTTACCAACACTGCGCAGCCGAAGAATTATGCTTAACGTAACTTTTTTAAATAAACTGTTCTCCGGCTCAATGAACTCTGAGTTGTTGCTAGGTATGGTCAACTTTAACAATCCTGGAAGGGATTTGAGACACTTTCGTTTCTTAAGACTTGATATATGTAATTCTAACTATGCTCATTTTTGTCCATTTCGGTGTATATGTAATGATTATTATAACCTTTGTCATGTTATTTCACCCATGGACTCTCACAATATTATAAAGCAAAAAATAATTATTTTCTTAAATACTTGAAACTGTACTTTTTCCTTTGTTTCTGCTGCATAGCCTATGGGCTTAGTAGAAATTGTGCTCAATCTGTGATCGGAAATTGCTCTACCCATCATTTCGTTCAGAGTAATAGTGCAGTCCCGGTCACCGATCCGTAAGATAGACGGATGTGCCTCACGTACGGTTTCGCCTAATGAACGCAGAGCAGTCCGGGCTGTTCGTAGTCGGTCACCGATCCGTTCGATAGACGGATGCGCCTCTCGTGCGGTTAGGCGGGTATACTATCGAACCCCCAAAGGATTTTTTTTTGCACCCAAAACATCATTAAATTATGGTTAAGGCTCACCGTGCTCTATCACAACCCCTTAGGGGTGCTCCCCTGTAAAAATTACATTCTTGTGAAGTTATGAAATTGACTTCCCCCTCTTCTCAGATGCCTCAGAAGGGGTAAAACGCAAGACGAACTCGCATTATTTTTACTCTCCCAAACTTTTCCCTGTACACATCTACCCCCTATCTGCCGCCACCCTTTTGGGGGTCCCCCTACAAAAAACACAAAAAATTTCGAAAAATAGTTCATAGCTCCCCCGGAGTGACCCAAAAAGGGTTGATATATATCACTAAGTCCTATTATATTTTTTTTCCAATATTTTTCCCGAACATACCTACCGTCTATCTGCCACCATTTTGGGGGTTCCCCTACAAAAAACACAAAATATTAAAAAAATTTCTAAAAATAGTTCATAGCTTTCCCTGAGTGACCCATAGAGTGGTCTAATGTATTACCAAGTCCTCCCTACATTTTTCCGAACATACTTACCCCCTTTCTCAACCTCTTTGGGGGGATCCCTTTGAAAAAATGAAAAAAGTTTCGAAAAATAATTCATATGAGTACTAGGCTGTATTATATTCATTTTTACTGCATTCAATGTTTATATTAATTGGCTCTTTTCACAAAAAGGATACTTTTTGCGATATACTTCTACGATTTGAAGCATTAGCTGTTTTTTTTCTACATCATCATACAAAATTTGGTTGTAGTCTTTCACAAACGCAACACATCTTTCAGCGGTGTCATTTACGACAGCTAAGCCTATGCAAAAAGAGAGCACATCTCTGATCTCATCATCAGATTCCCATGATTATTGAAAATTCTGTATTCAATTCAAGGAAAACAAAAAAAAAAACAATTGCAAAACGGCTCCATCCTTTTTTAACTGCCATAACACAACATAATCGCTTAGTTTTTTCCATGGTTAAACAAGTGGACTGATGTTGATGAAATTTGGTTTGAAGATTATATCATAAAAAAAGGTATTAAAGTCTTCAAATTCTTTAAGGAGGCGTAGCATCGCCACTAATGGGAAAGAACGGTATCGCGGCTGTGCCACTACACCGATTTTGATGAAATTCGGTATGTAGATAGATTGAATCTTGAGTAAAGATATTTGTTTTGAGTGAGTGGTATCTCTATCCCTAACAGGTAAAAATGTTTTACTACTAAGCTAATGGACCGATTTTGATAAAATTTTGAAATAGATTGAGCCTTGAGAAAACGTATTTATTTTAAAATTGAGGGTGCCACCCTTTCAATAGGAAAATATGTTTTCGCAACTTAGCTAATGGACCAATTTTGATCAAATTTGTAATGGAGACAGATTGAAGCTTTTTTTTTATGTGGGTGGGGCCACGCTGTTAACAGGAAAATATGTTTCCTTAGCTAAACTAATCAACTGATTTTGATGAAATTTGGTATGGAGATATGAATATTGAACTCTAAGAAGATATAAATATAGGGCAACATTTAAGCATGATTTTTATTTTTAAAAACGATGACAAAAATAGCTCTTTTCTATATCAGTTTTTTAATGGTTGAATTTCAACCACTGGGCGAACTCTAGTTTATTGAAAATGTTGCTGATTTAGCTAGGACACTTAACAATTTACTAAAGAAACAAAACAGATTACCAGCTGAACGGAAAAATGTGATAAAACATTGGACACATTACTCACAGAGCCAGTATAATAATTTTCTAAGCCATTTATATTAAGGGACTCCGAGAGTTGTTTTTGAAAAAAATATTACACATTTTTAAAATTTGTCTTTGAAGCTGCATTTTATTTCAGACCAAAACTTTTTTTACATTATTGAAGTATAATAACTATTCAAGATTTATCCCTGACATTTTGGTACAAAAATATTCGTCAATAAGGTAGATAAGTGCAATGCCATGAATGACTTCAAAATTTGCGGTGAGAAAGATATATAGAGACTGGTTCATCCGAAAAAGAAAAATAAAAATTTTTTCGGTTCAGTAAACAGCTCTTGGGCGTTTAAAAAAAAAACCAATTTTACTCCATGCACGTAAAGCTGATACTTTTACGCAAAAATTAAGACCAAAAGAAAATCGTCCGTAAAATGACAACGTTAGGAGCGATTGAATGAATAAATCCAACTCTCACATTTGCTGAATATATTTTTTCCACAATTTTTTGAGCCTAATAAAAGGTTACTTTTCTTGTGTACTTTTTTCCGCTGAATTCGAAAATGAAAATTTCTTGAATGTACAGCTTTCGAGGTATTTTGTTTTTTTTTCACTTTTTCGACCTTCTTTCACTTTAAAATACTTGAGCTAGAAATGTCCAGTACTTAGTATCAAATTGAAGATATTAAAATGACAAACAAACGTTTGTAATTGTAATTGGATCTCTTATCGGATAAGCTATTCTAAAGATATTGACGAAAACAGGCCAGATGTTTATAAAAATCAACTTTTACAATGTGGCCACGAAAATATAGAAATCGGTATAAAAACTTCCAATTTGACTTCACTTGCGCAAAACTGATATTTTTACGTAAAAAATTAGACTAACCAATAGCAAATCGACCGTAAAACGACAAAGTCGCACATTTTCTTAATAAATTAATTTTTTCGACAATTTGTTGAGTTTAATCGCTTGCAATTATCTATGTTTTCTGGCGTTTTAGTACGTATATTATCAGAATTAGTTGATTCAAAACATCTGAAAACTTAGAATGCACTGGTTACTGTTGAAAGGAACTACGTCCAAAAACCCACATTTATATTTTTTCGTCACTACAGAATCAAATGTATAGTTTGATTTTTTTAAAAATCTGGTAATTTTTCATCGATATCTTTTTAACTGCTTATCTTATGAAAAATCCAATCATATTCGTTTGTCATTTTAATACCTTTAATTGGGCTTTTCTAGCTCAAGATATGAATTTTAAAGTCGAAAAAATTAAAAAACCACAATATCTTAAAAATTGTACATTAAAAAAAATTAATTTTCATTTCCGAAATCAACAGGAAAAAGTACATAAAAAAATAACCTCTCATCAAAGAAACAAAAACACAAAAAAAATTTGTAACGATTAGATTAATATTTTCAGAAAATGTGGGATTTGGATTCATTCATTCAATTTTTCCTAAAGTTGTCATTTTACGGTCGTTTTCTTTTGGTATGTCTTAATTTTTGCGTAAAGGTATCAGCTTTACGTGCATGAAGCTAAATTCTTTTTTTTTATTTAAATTTTTTCGTGGCCACAGAATGAAATGTAAATTTTGTTTTTTTTAAGTCTGGCCTGTTTTTATCGGTCTTTTGAACTGATTATCCGAAGAAAGATCAGAAAGATACATGTTTGTTTGTCATTTTAAATTCTTTAATTTGAATTTAATTTTAAACTGAAGATTTCTAGCTCAAGATATGAATTTTAAAGTGAAAGGAAGTAAACAAAATTAAAAAACCACAATATGTATTTCGAAAGCTGTACCATTCAAAAAATTTTCATTTTAAGTTTCAAACTCATCAGGAAAAATTACATAAGAAAACTAAACTTTTATCAATGGAACATTTTGAGTGTAAACTAGTGTAATCGGCGAAATTTCTCATATTAGCTTTAATCGACGATTTGCACATTAATAGCCGATTACATGACATAAGTTATCGATGTTTATGACTAATCGGTGATTAAGAACAAATCGCTGTTCAATCTAAGATTTAATTCAGATAACTTAACAACCCAACGGGAAACGGAACCGCGTTCGAAGGGCTTTGGATGTGCTTCAAGGGAAGTGGAAGCTGCTTCCAATGCGCTTCTCACTGCTTATCAATTTTAACATACGATGTCATTGCGGCGATGCACATCTTTGGAAGCGCTTCCTTGGATGTTGAGTAGAAGCACATCTTTGGAAACATATGAAATACGCTTCTTTGGATGATGAGTAGAAGCATATTAAGCTTAAATTGAAAAAAAAACTCAACTAATTTTTTTAATTAGTCTCCGATCAAATTCGAACTTATGTAAGTGTCCTGCTTCATGCTACTCGTAGTGTTCTGAAATGCGCACATCTTAACCAACTAAGCTACTCTTATTATTAATGTGAAGGAGACAAAAACTGCAAAAGTCTTCTGTCAAAATGAAATAATGAAATTTTGATTTCTATAGTTGCCACTTGATAATTCAAATAATATACTTTTAGAAACCTAATTATAACAAGAGTCTTGGCTGATGTCGTTAAACTGTACGTAACTGCATGTAACAGCACGGGATGCCTAGGTTCGAACCCCAGTAGATGTGGAATAACAAAGTTTTTTTTTTAAGTTAAATTGAACTGCAAATTCAATGCATCCGAAAAAGCACATCTGACGTGCTCTCCTTGGAAGCTGCTTCCAAATTTCCCGTTGAGAAGCCTTTAAAAAAGACACTGAAAGAACTTTGCAAAACACCCTGTAACTCAGATGGCGTTCAAACATACCTCCCCTTCTGTACGACTTATTACTCACAATAAATGAGTGAGGGTATTCCTCTAAACGCGAAAACTCGAAAAGCGCGAAAACTCGAAAGTTTTCGAGCTTGCTTTCAGGAACACCCCTATCAATACAAACTCGTAAAAGATTGAGCAATGGGAATTTGACAGTTTGATCAGTGTTACCGCTGCCATGAAAAAAAATGTATCACACCAAAACGAAAAAATATGTAGAATTAAGTTAATAAGTAACAAAACACAAATAGGTAAACAAACAAAAATTCTGAGAATTGCGCTTTTACATATTTAAAAATCATTATGTGGCAATTTCTAAAGAAACTTCAAACTGGCAGCAAATTATTTCGACATACGGCAACACTGATTTATTTTCCAACTTTTCGAGGCCACTTGCTCAACTAATTAGCCTCGAAAGTTGAGCAAACTTTTCTTCATACAAATTATTTTCGAGACTCGAAAATGTGCTCAGTTTTCGAGGCTTTTTCGCGTTTTCAGGAATACCCTCAGTGTGTTTCAGTATGGCTGTTCAGAACCAGACCACCCTGTATATAAAAAGTTCACAAACGATGGTTCGAAAATGCATTTTGTTTTTAAAATAGTTGATATGTAAAAATCTTTCCTGACTAAATTCCTGACCTAGTGCATTTGTATTAAGCGATACAAAACTTTTCTAATACCAAGTTTCAGTTAGTAACATTCTAATTTAAATGAATTTCGTTTAGGAAAAAATAGATTTGGCATCACTGTGTGGTGTGTTAAGGCATAAAAGTACGTTATTTTATATAGAAATGACACCTTATGAAAAATAGGAAATTTCACTGTATTTGCCTTAAATATTTAAAATTATCTTACCATTTCTAGCAGCTAAAATACCACCGGTGGCCGCTCCACTTATAATGGAATTCCATGGGTCTTCTTTCTTTCTGAAGTGAACTAATGTGCAATCGATAGTACTAAACATACCACCCCAGACAGCGAAATTCCCAGCAATAACAGGTGAACGTGTTTTGATTGCAGACAAACTTCCAATCTAAACAATTCAAAAATATTTTTTTACTGATATTAAATATTTAACATTTAAAATTAAAAAAAAAGCTGTAATAAAGCTTTGGCGTTTTTTTGGCAACTGACTGTTACGATCAGAGCATGTTAATCTAATTTCGAGTTTTCGGTGGAAATTTAAAAGCAGTGATATGGATTTCTTTTTTATATATGTAGTGATATAGTCCAAGAGCCGGCTGTAGAAAAGTCGAGTGTATAAGATTACAGGATGGGATGCATGCCAAATGATAGAGCTCGACGAGCCTAAATAGAATATCTAGGGTTGCCTTGCCAAAGCCTGTCCCGATGGCCGAAAATGCCCGAATTTTAGCCAATTTTATTGTTCTAATTAAAACTGTAGTACATAACAGCTCAAAATGAATGCCAAATGATAGAACTCGAAGAGGCCTAATTATAATACCTGGAATTGCATTGTTGAATCCTGTCCCAAACATGGGTTTTCACCGGTTTTTTAGGTAAATTTTCATTAATGAAGATAACAGCTTGAAATTTGTGCCAAATGATAGATATCGAAGAGCCTTAATAGAATATATAGGGTTGCCTTGTAGAATCCTGTCCCAAACATGAGTTGCCACTCATTTAAGAAAAGTTAACCCCAAAAACGGGTGTCAAATAATGTTTAGGACATGATTCGACAAGGCAACCCTATATATTCTATTTAGGCTCTTCGATATCTATCATTTGGCATGAATTTTAATCTGCTATCTTCATTAATGAAATTTGACCCAAAAAACCGGTGAAAACCCATGTTTGGGACAGGATTTAACAATACAATCCCAGGTACTATACTTAGGCCTCTTCGAGTTCTATCATTTGGCATACATTTCAAGCTGTTATGTACTACAGTTTTAATTAGAACAACAAAATTGGCTAAAATTCGGGCATTTTCGGCCATCGGGACAGGCTTTGGCAAGGCAACCCTAGATCATTGAGCTCATTGAGTTCTATCATTTGGCATACATCTCATCCTGTAATCTTATACACTCGACTTTTCTACAGCCGGCTCTCAGCCTAATATGAAAAAATGGATGCGAGAATTGGATTCAGCAAAATAAAGCACATGGGACTTCAAAAGATTATATAAATTATTATATTTATAAAATATAAATGCACAAAAAAATGCATTTGTAGTAATTATATCAAAAAAAAAACAAGAAGAAGAAAAACACATTTTGTCCTTCGATTTTGTATCTTCGAAATGTTAATTCAGCAACCCCACTTCCAATCAAAAAAATTGCAACGGTACAGAAAAAAAAATCAAAATTTTTCGAACAATTTTCAGGCGAACAAGGAAATTATTTCATTTAGCACGTTAAATTTATGCCTATCGGCGCGCTTAATACAGCAAAATGGCTAATAATTTGAAGACTGCCAATTTAAATTAACGATTTATTCAAAATGTCATATAAAATATATTTTATTTTTTGCCTATATTTCAGCTTGAGGTTTAATTGTCCCAATATTTGAGCTTCCTCGCTCAAATCTGTAAACGGCGGAGACATAAAGTTCGCTTTCGTTGAAATTTTACGAAAAAACCAATCAAATAAAACATTTAGAACGCTATATGGAGAGTTATTTGATGTAGTGTAGCCATATTTCTCACAAATACTAGGAATAACTCGAACAAGCTCTGGACAACAAATTGATTAGTTTCGACAAAAAAGCGTAACATAGGAGCGAAAACTTCAGAACATGGTCAACTGAATAACACAGTTTTCCCTAAGTTTAAAAAAATCAATTTTATTGATAGTTCTTTCAGAACTATGGAGATACATAAATTACACTTAATGTATTACCAATTCAGGTAACAAAAAAATTTAAATCAAAATTAAAAAACATTGAATTATCTTAATGGCTCACATGGCCGTAATGAGCTGTTATTATAAATAGCAGAAATACTAGAATTTGGAATTTTTTTAATTTATGTTAGGGTTTTTGAGCTGTTAGATCTGTTTCAAATAAAATTCAAAAAGTTATTATACCCTACACCGAGGGTATATTCACTTTGTCCATTCGTTTGTAACACACAGAAGGAGGCGTGGCAGGTATGGAAAAGTATATATATTCTTGATCAGCGTCACCACCTGAGTTGATTTAGCGATGTCCGTCTGTCTGTCTGTCCGTCTGTATGTCCGTGTGTCTGTCTGTCTGTTGAAATCAGGTTTACGGAAAAACCAAGAGAGCTAATTGAATGAAAATTTCACATACAGGTCACATCTTCTTGCAGGCATCTTGCTATTGAAAATAGGCGAAATCGGTTAACTGACACGCCTACCGCCCATACCCTATGTATATATAACCAGGTCAATTTTGAAAAAAGTTGCAGCGATTTTGATGAAAATTGGTGATTTGATGCACATGTGAACAAGATTAGGATTAGGTTAGGTTTCACGTTTTCAAAGCTTCCTACAGGGGCGTGGCACAGCCCTAATTTTTAACCTTTATACCACCATATCTCGTAAGCCGTGCAAGATATTGTTATGAAATTTGGTAAGCGGATACATATCAAATATATCTTGAGTTGAGATAAAAGTGGGCAGAATTGAAAAAGTGGGCGTGGCACTTTTCAACTGCTAAAATTTTGATTCCATATATCTCAAAATTGGCACAAACGATTTTCATAAAAATCTTGGAGATGATGCCGCTGAAAGCTGTCATCAATACAAGCTCAGCCTCTTTATTGAAAAAACTCGTTGAAGGGCGTGGCACCGCCCACAATATTTATAAACGTTATATTAAGAGAACGAACAACGTAATCGTGATGAAATTTAATGAGGTAGATATACTTGCTGTAAGGTCTTTTATTACAAAAATTTGGTACAATAGTATCTGTGGGCGTGGCACCTCCCATATAAGCGAAAACTGTTTATTGTTATAAATAGTGTAATAAGAGAGTAATCTTCATAAAATTTGGTGTTTAGATGTCAGTTACTATAGGCTTTAAAAATAAATTAGTTTTGACAGAATTGCATCAGTGGGCGTGGCACCTCCCATATTAACATAAATTTGTAAGCGCTGTTTTAAGTAAACTATTGTAGCAATTGCTATGAAATTTAATGAAAGTGGTTCAGTTGCTACAGAGTATATCTGAATCAAAAGTGGCTGAAATAGCACCAGTGGGCGTGGCACTTCCTATACAAATAAAATACGGTAAGTGGCATATTTATTGAAATATGTGAGCAATCATACTAAAATTTGGTGTTAGGGGTTTGCTTATGAAAAGCTATTTCTGGATCAAAACCGGGCTGGATTGTACCAGTGGGTGTGTCACCGCCCCAAAATTTAAATTTAACTGCAGCATATATCGCAAACTATACAAGCTGTTGTGCTGAAATTTAATATGAGGATGTCGATCACAAATATAATTTGTTGAACCAAAAGTGGGCGGAATTGGAGGAGTGGGCGTGGCATATTTCAAATTTTTCATTTCTATTCGATTTTTTCAACATTTTCCATATTCTTTCGACTTTTTCAACCTCTTTCAACTTTCTTCATAAGTTTCTTTATTTTTTCGACTTTTTCATCAATTTTGAATAGTTTAAAATTTTTTCAACCTCTTTTATTTTTTTTAGAGTTTTTCAACCTCTCTCAACTTTTTTCAACATTTTGCATATATTTACGACTTTTCAACATTTTTCAACCTCTGTCAACCTTTCTAACATTTCACATTTTTTTCGACTTATTTAACCTCTTCAACGTCTTCTTAACATTTTTCAACCTCTGTCAACCTTTCTAACATTTCACATTTTTTTCGACTTATTTAACCTCTTCAACGTCTTCTTAACATTTGATGAAAAGGTACTTTCAGTGCAGTGTAGGGTATGTGAGTTTCGGCCTCGCCAAAAATAACACCTTAACTTGTTTTTATTTTACGTTCAACTTTTCATGGAGGGTTCTCCACTTCATCAGGAACTATTTATTAAAAAACCTCTAAAATGGATACAATTTATTACATAGGTTATTTTTGGATTAAAACTTTACTAACAAAAATTTATTTTAAAAACACAAAAACAAGAAACACTTATTGCCCGATTGCTATTGCATACACTTTGCAAGTTTTGTCGATATCTTCTTTTGTGTTCATTGCTGTTGTCATTTTTTTTTTTTTGTATTCTTTGTGTAACGAAATTTCCCAAAGAAAATTTGTGGGGTAAAAGCAAAACTTTCAAATAAGAATTTCAAAAATTTTGACGAATTGTGGACTGCAGGACAAGAAGCTTGGTACAAATTCCTTAAGAGAGTTTCAAAGTTTTGTTGAGAGCTTGAGCCGAAGATGCGAAGCGATCATACAAAATAAAGGATTTAGTAAATAATATTAAGTATCCTTAATCATTTACATGCAGATTTTGTTCAATTTTAAATAACAGAAAAGTTCAAAATTCTAGTATTTGTGCTACTAATTTGAACAGCTTACCGGCTATGTGAGCCATTTTTTTAAAATAATTTAAAGATTTTTAATTTTGATTTAAATGTTTTTGCTAAATGAATTGGTAATACATTAAGTTAAATTTGAGTATCTTCTCCATAGTTCTGGCAAAAGACTTTCCTTTCAATAAAATTGATTTTTTTTTTAATTTAAGAAAAAATGTGCTATTTATTTGATCACAGCTGTATATATATTGAGGGAATTTTTTAAGTTAATCAAGCCAAATTTCAGATAAACAGTAGCAATGATTCGAATAAGATTTAGGCAAGTACTTCTGAGTCAACTAAAATTTTTGACTTCAGTGAATTAAGCTGTAGAAAGTTTTGGGCCCTAGTTGATTATGTATTATTATTTAAATAAAATTAACGTTTGTTTTATTTAGTGTCCTTTGAGGTCATTAGATACCTTTGGTACTCCAAAACCCTAGACAAATTAAAAATATTTTGCATTAAATTAAAAAATCATCTACACATGCTCTCACATTTGTACTTAAAAAAAGGGGTGCACAACATGTACATCAGTGGCAGTACTAACACACGGTCGCGGAAAGAAAATTTGATCATGAGGCTAAATTTTGCAAGGAAAAGGGAAACTGGTTATGACCTGAATCGATGAAAAAGTGGCGTAATATCTTATGAAGTGATGAAACTAAGATCAATTTATTTAGCAATGATTCAGAATGTGCGTTCGTTTAGAGTAGACGTGTTTGCTTATTGATCGTGACATTGGTAATTGTTTTAATTGAATTTGAGGCATAGGAACGTATACAAATAAATTGATGGATGTCGTTTTAATAAACTGCATCGTAATATATCCATAAACTGAAGATGAGTGACTTGTGCGGCAAATGCGAAAAAACAATTTCACGAAATGAAAAGTCCCTGAAGTGCGGCGGATTTTGTCATAAAGTGTTCCACACAAAGAAATGCAATGATGCTAGTAAACTGCTTAGCAGTGATCTTACTGAGTATGATATCAACTTAATTGAGGAAAAACAAAATTTAAGATTTATGTGTAACAAATGCATTGAATTTATAAAATCACTGAGCAACAATTATAAAGAAATTATTTCAGCCATTGAAACTAATAAATCAGATCTTGTACAAAGTCTAAGCGAGCAGACAAAAAACATAACAGAATCGTTCCAAGCTTTAAAGAGAGAAATAATAAATGAGATTAAAAATGTATGTGTGGGTACTGAAAACAAAATAGGAAAGGAAAAAACATATGCTGAAATATTGAAAAAGAGTGGTGATGCGAGTGGTAGTGAAACCAAAGAATAAACAAGAGTGTGTACAAACAAGAGAGATGTTGAAGCAAACAATTGATCCAACAGGTATGAGCATAAATGCAGTTCTAAACAAACAAGATGGTTAAATGTGGCAGTGAAAACTGTTCACAAAAGCTAATCAAAGAAATGAAAAATAAGTTATCTGAGGATTATGAAGTCCTAACGACTATCTGCAAAAAACCAAGAATATGCATCATGAATATTTCAGAAGATATAAACAAAAATGAATTGATTAATAAAATTCAATCGCAGAATAATGGATTTCTTGCCATTGAAATGAAATTGATACGTTTGTACAACACCAAACGGCGATTTAATAATTTGAATGCAGTCATTGGAGTGGATGTAAAAAATTTTCATAAGATTTTAGAAATGGAAAAAGTGAATATTGGATGGACTCGATGCCAGATCAGAGAGTGCTTTGATCTACTAAGGTGTTTTAATTGTCAAGGATTCAATCATAAAGCCAAATCTGTGCAATCATCTGGAGATAAAAATGACTGCAAAAATAAAATACTTAGCATGTGCAAAATGTGCTGGTGAGCATCATGTTTCAAATTGTAAAAGTGAACATTTAAAATGCATTAATTGCTTAAAATTTAATGAAAGTTTGAAAACCGAAAGCAATGACAGAGTGGAAGAAGCAAAGGTCAATTGTAATCATGATTCGAGAGACAAAGTTTGTCCTTCATACCAGCGTAGATTAAAGCATCAATTTGACAATATATCTTACGAATTATGAGCATTCAGAACTATTTTATAAAAATGCTATTTCTCAACATACATGCGTTAAGGCATAAATTAGATGATCTCGTCGCCTACATTATCTGGACACAGAGTTACACAGACTTGAAAACAATATAAAATTTAACTGGTATACGAAACCAACTTCCACGGGACGGATTATAAATTATTATTCTACACAACCATACAAACAAAAAATAAACACGGCAAATAATTTAATAAAGAAAGTCTTGGATATCAGCGACTCATCTTTTCATAAAGAAAATTTGAAAAAAGTAAAAACAATATTAAAACAAAATAGTTTTCCGAACAAAGTTGCTGAGAACTTAATAAATAATATTATATACAACAATGACAGCGGAAACAAAAATTCCACAAAAAAAGTTGCATTGGAAATAGATGGCAACCCACCAAAATATTTTGGAGTCCAATACGATCCTCATCTAACTGAGAGTATACTGTTACACTCCACAATAAAATCGAAAAACGCAGCATACGCACATAAGTCCAACCATACGCTTAACACAATTTTTACCAACACCAAAGACAAAGTACCAAAATTAAAACAAAACAATGTAATATACGAAATCAAATGCAAAGACTGTCCATTTGTTTACATTGGATGCACAAAAAGAGCTTTAGCAGTGAGAGTAGGAGAACACCGGGACAACATAAGACTGAAACAATCCAGAACAGCTTTAGCGCAACACATACTAGACGAAAACCACACAGCTGATTTCGACAATATCATAATATTAGACAAAGATAAAAGAGAAAATGCGCGCTACACACTCGAAAGCTTGCGAATCCAGCAAAAATTAACAACAACGATAAACACAAAGGAGGACAAAGACAATCTGTGCTACAACTACAATTTAGCTATCTAAGTCACTGCTGTTTGAATGTTATATGCTTTTGGTTTTCGCGTTTTTGATGTTGTCCGTTTTTTTGTAAATATTTTAAATGTTAATGTTTTGTATGTTAATGTTTAGAGTTAATTCGGGAAAGCGGCAATAAATGAAAAAATAAATGTAATCATAAAATATATGTAAGGAAAAGTGTAAAAAATCTGTAATACTTATGTTTATAAAAAAATCCATTTTTAGATCATTAAATTACCCTGAAGAAGTTGGAAAATAACCAACGAAAGCTCGGGAAAATTAATGTAGTTGTTTTTTACTTACATTAAATTAAAATTTGGACCAAAAGAGCCGTTTTTCTTTCTACATAATAATTGAAACAACTTGGTCTTACAATTTAAACATAGTTTTTCAGGTTTTGACATTGTTGCATTGAACGAAACTTGGTTATAGTCGAATGAAGCAGAATACATTAATATGAATGACTTTAATGTGATCCACAACACGAGAGATTTCAATAGAGCTGGAAGTACATGTTTGTTCATCAAACGATACAATATAATGCCATTATGATTAAGCTCAGCAATCACAAATCAAATCTGAAAATTTTTACCGCATATCGGGCTCCGAATAAAGACGAACATTATTTCTAATGTTTTTGGATAATATTTCTTCAGAACACGAAAACACTATTTTTCTCAGTGATACTAACATCGATTTACTAAATAAGACAAAATCCGAACAATATACAGAAGTTATAACTGCAAATGGATACCATATATGGAATTTCATAGCAAGTGATTCAGCTACCAGAATAACATCAACATCAAGCTCTATAATTGATAACGTAGTTATGGACTTAAGTTATGAAAACTTTGAGTGTAACTTTGAACTTAAAGATTGCGCATTCTCTGACCATAAAGCAATAATTTTGCAATAAACAGAAAAACAAGAGATAAAATACTTGTGGTAAAAAGAAAATGTAAACAATTGTCGGTTTCATGTTTCAGAAGAAATCTGAGCAAGTATAACCTAAGTGATGAAACACTTACTTTAGAACAATTAATGCAAATGAAAAACAGCGAAAATGAAGAGTACTACGTATAAACACATCAGAGCTCGTAATAATGCTTGGACGAATAATGAAATAATTAATAAAATAAAACAAAAAAACAAATTATTTAAAAAACATAAAGCAACACCAGGTGACTTATATATGAAAACGAAATACTTGCGAATTGAAGCGGAGATCAGAAATGATATAAAGATTGCAAAACAAAACTATTTTAACTCTAAACTAGAGGCTGCTGGCACGGATGGACGTAAAATCTGGAAAGTGGTAAAGGAAGGATTAAATAAAAGCAATAACTCCGATATAAGCATTCCAGAAATAAATGTCAATGGTAATCTTGTAATCGATCCAATGGGAATTGCCAATGCAATGATTAAAAACTTTATTGAAACGGGAAAAAAATTGACACAGTGCTACAACAAAAATAATGTTCAAAAATCTCGGATTCGAAATAATATTAACCAACGATCGATATTCTTAAAGCCGACTACAGAAGAAGAAGTGTTACAAATTATAGCAGATCTCAAATCCAAATCCGCACCAGGGTTTGACATAAGTACTGCTGATATCAAACTAAAAAAAGATTTCATTAAAATACCATTAACTAGACTTATTAACAATTGCCTAAGTTCAGGGGAGTATCCGAATGTTTTTAAGGAAACTGTGGTCATCGCAATTCATAAAGCTGGTGATACAAAAGACGTAAATAATTATCGAACAATTTCGCTACTACCAGTCATAGGAAAGATTTATGAAAAAGTAATCGACACACGACTTAGATATTTCATAACGAAAACGACTGGATTCGACCCATTCCAATACGGTTTTCAAAAAGGTAGTGGGACAGTATCAGCTATTACTGAAACCATTAACACTATCAACTCAAATCTTGATGAGGATAATTATATAGCTGCGGTGTTTTTAGATATGTCGAAAGCTTTTGATGTAGTCAATCACAAAATTCTGTTGCAACATTTAAGTGACTTGGTTATAAGAGGTGTAGCTAACCTACTGATCGCGAGCTATTTATCAAACAGACCTGTGAGGACCAAGGTGAATGAAGTCCTTAGTTCTGCATTAAATCTGCAAATGGGTGTTCCTCAAGGGTCTATTTTGGGACCGACTTTATATGTAATGAATGTCAACAATTTGACCTCTGCCAATATAAAGGCTAAATATGCTGTCTATGCCGATGATACTGGGCTTATATATAGTGCTAAAAGCAACATAGCTCAGAACAAAATAAATGATGACCTTAGAAAAATCAATGAGTGGATTAAAGGAAATGAACTCGTATTGAACACAAAAAACGAGCTACATGTGTGAGGATGGAAGTCGGCCCTCGTTTCCATCCTCAAAATACAGGCACCGCGACATGTGAATACAGCACTATCTCACGCGCCGCCACATCACCGCAGTATATTTTTATGCATTTTTAATTTATTTCTTTATATTATTAATTTATATCTTTATATTAAGTTATTACATATTACATTATTACCAGTATAAATATTTATTACTAAGAAAAAAAGGTGTTAGACAACTGAATTATATTATATATGTTTATTAAAATAATATAATCATAAGCAAACGCACATGTGAACAACTAATTATCGAAGTTGGCATAAGAACGTAAATTAGTAGTTAAGACACTAGGTTAAGTTATCAAACTATCTGGCACCACCAACCAAAACAAATAAGAGCCAGCTGATGTAATCGACACGAGCAAAAGGTTGGGTGTTAAATGCAGATCACAATTTTAGTCATTCAACTGAGGACCACCAGAGCCAGCAGTCGCAGTTCGCAGCCTACAGTGGTAATTTATAAATAACTAATCAAATTCTCTTTCCAGCAGTGAGCTAGCTTGACGGTCGTTGTGCATTCGAACACACAAGTGCGGTTTTGGGTCTTCCCGAAGTACTTGTGAGTAAGAACTCCGAGCAATCGTCAAGCTGATAGCATAGCGTAGGAATCGCGTGCGGGGGATTGCGGCTAGGTTCGAACGCATGAGTGTGTATTTGGGTTTTCCCGAGATGCTCATGCGCTAGAACGCGACAGATTCAGCTAAGTAGCGTACGGTCACGGCGACAGAGATTAGTTTATTTGGCTGTCGATGACGTGTTCAACCAAATAAGTGCGCTTTCGGGCTTCCCCGAGGTACTTAGTTGCGAGAACTCAACATCGGTCACAGCGGCAGAGATTAGTTTATCAGACGGTTGTTAACGCGTTCAACCAAACAAATACGCTTTCGGGTTTCCCGGAAGTATTTGCTTGCGCGAGCTCAGCATCGGTCACAAAGGCAGAGTTTAGTTTTTGTAGTCTGGCGGTTGTTGACGCGTTCAACCTAATAAATACGCTTTCGGGTTTCCCCGAGGTATACCGAAGTGTTATTTTCAAGGGTAGGAGTTCGCGTAAGGGGTGAAGTTAGATTCAAACGCATGAGTATGTTTTTGGGTTTTCCCTAGGTATTCATGCGCTAGAACGTAGTGAGTACAAAGACTAGATGCCAGCAGAAGTCAAGTCAGGCGCATGTGCGAGGAGAAAGGAAAATCCCCGGTTGATGCCAGAGGCGTAACAGGAACATTTCGCAGCGCTAGAGTAGCAATAAGTATTTTTATTATTTACTGAAAAATTAATCCGTTTCTTTCTTAGCTAATTAAGAGAAAACTTTAATCAAATTGAATTTATAAGAAATAAAATTATTTAAAAATTGAAAAAAACTCCGCTCGCGTTTTTCTTTAATAAAAGAAAGAAAGATTAGCCAACCTGCGAATACAAATTTTCTGTAGCCGAACCTTGGACACCGGCGAGCCAAGACCCCGGCCGGAAGGTTCGTCTTACATGTTATTTAAACAGGTGAACAAACCGGAAATCAACCTAGACATACACATTGAGGACGAGCCGATTCAGAGGAGTTCACAAGTGCTGTACTTAGGAGTAGTCATTGATGAGACTTTGAGCTGGAATCCACACTGGAAAAAAGTTAAAAATAAAATAATTCCGTTAATTGGTGCAATTCGTCGTTTTGAATTTGTTAATTCTAAGACAGCTGCACTGATATATAATGCTCATGTGATGTCAAGAATAACGTATGGACTCTTAGTCACGTCACAGTGTACTGATGTGCTATGTAGCAGTATACAGCGTATTATGTGCAGATCATTAAAAGCACTATACCACATACCGTTTCGAACACCTACGGCTGACGTCTTTAGCAAAACAAAATCCTTCCAACTCAAAAAAGTCATATTCATTGAGAAGGCCAAATATACATATAAACAAAATAAAAAAAATAAACTCATTAAACACAATACAGAAATAGCTATGGTAAATCAAATTCATAATCATAATACTCGAATGAACAACAACATCAGGACAATCAGATCGAGATCAAATAGAAATAGATATGGATTGCTGAACACCGCAATAGAAGTTTACAACATGCTTCCGTTAAATGTTAGAAATTGAAATAATTTAGCGTATTTTAAGAAAAGCCTAAAACATTTTGTCAACGAGTTATGATCTCAATAATTACATTTCTCTAAATTTCATTGCTTCAAATACTCAATGTATCATTTTCTAAAATAACTCTAATACCAACTGTACAAATGCCTGAGTTATATTAATTCTTTATTAATTTGTAGTTTTAATATTTTATGATAATTGTGATATGTATTAAGCTGGGAATAAATAAAGAATATTGCAAAAAAAAAAAAAAAAACTGTGCGATGGCCTAAAAGCAAAGAGTTTTACGTCAGATTCATAAAAAAAACATAAGCACGGAGACGAAAATATTATGGCCTGACCAGTTTCCGTGATCCTTGCAAAATTAGCATCATGCTCAAATTTTTTTTCCGCAACAAAGGAACTTTTTTAGCTAAGCGCCCAAGTATGTTAGCCTTTAGTAAACGTTATCGAATTGTTTGAGCACTAACCACGTTCAAAATTTCTGCTAAAATTGTCTTTGAAGACTTAAATGTGTCTATTTTCTATATGAAGATCAACTCTTGGAGCGGTTTTTTGTGGTCTTCTACCAAATTTTTTTTACTGTTTATTTTTAAATACATTTCTCACGAAATTGTGAAATCTATTCAGCAACCTGTCAATGCATTGAAGAGATTTTCTTTCTCTTTTTCAAGTATAAAGTCAGTCGCGATTCCTCAGCAGAGCAATGTGGCTTACGACTAGGGGTGGCAATCCTGGATTTTTTTTGAGTTTCGGGGTTTTCGGGATCGAAATTTCCAATCCCGGGATTAATAGTTCTAGTAAATGCATAAAGAACTACAAAAGAAAAAAGAAGAAGCTTATACTATGGTACATGTAAAATTAAAATTGCTATATGTCAGGGGTTCTTAAACTTACGTAGTCCGAGGACCCCCTATAGAGCTAGTTTTTTTGCGGACCCCATTCCAACCGTAGACATTTGACGTCATTCCTAAGCTTACTTTCTGGCTTTCTTGCCAACCGTTCGGTTTTCACCCAGACAGTCTGGTTTTTGAAAGTTTTGTCCGGTTGTCAAACTCAATCAGACATAAAATATCCGGTTATCTGATGAGGTTAAGGAACGAATTCTTATTATTTTGCTTTAATTTTTCCGGTTTTCAAAGGTCTTTTCCGGATTTGAAGGTCCAAAAGTTGACACTGCTTTCCAATAAATATTGACACTCATACCATTACTATATCTCTCTGTATTTTAACAAATCTTGCGCATTCATAGAGGCAAACATTTTTTATTAGGATTTTTATTAGATGGTTTTTTTTTCCATTTTTTTTTATAAATAATATAGTAATAAGCTTATGACCAAATCCATCTCAAACCATGCACGCGGATTATTTTATGTTACGGATTTGGTTGCCGATTATATATGTTGTTTTTCAACGGATATAAGGGGACCCATATTTCCCCGATTTGATTAAAAAAATTTTTTTTATAAAGTTATGGCCATTTTAAGTTATACCCATTTTAGGCTGAAAATTGTTTCAAAAAAGCGGCATTTCCATCCAAATCAAAATAGTTAACTTTTGTCTTTGGATTCTTATAGAACTCTTTAATCTCTGTTAGAATCTTTAAAAAATTACAAAATGGTTAAAAATTGGCAGAGTTATAGCGATTATTATGAGAAAAAACAAAGCTAATTTTCTGAAAAACCTCACCTTTTTTTTCGCTTAAAATTTTATTTTGGACTTGTACCAATATAAGAAAGAGATGATATGAGTTCAAAGCGCGCTTAGAGCCATTTGAGGCGAGGAGAATTTTTTTACCAAAAAAAAATATTTAAATTTTTGTTTCAACTTTGCCAGCCATCTGTGATACTACTACTTTCAGCTTATTTTTAATAATAGCATCATTTAGTACCGTTCTTTTTCATTAAAATGAGCTTTCAAGTGTTAATCTGCGATGTTTCCTCGCAAAGTTACAACCATTTGAAAAAGATATGAATTTGATTTCTGTTCACACAAATACGTTCTACAAAACGGAATCAAATTTTGCAAGTGCAGGGTAATCGGATTTTAGCAGTAACCAAAAGTTAGCAGCGTTTCATTATCGGCATCTTTTTTAGAAAATTCTATAAAGTCGCTGAGTGTTGGAAAAGACTAATATATACAATTTTGAATGCGTATTGACCATAATTCGATTTTTTTTATAATCGCTTCTATTTTATTTTCAACTTTAAATTTATTTGAAGCTGCATCTTGTATCAGTCAATTTCAGTTCAAATTGTGTTTCAATTAAAAATAATCTTATTTCGTTACGAAGTTCAAAAAGGCGATTGAGTACTTTCCCTCGTGACAACCAACGTACTTCTGTGTGTAATAATAGTTGTTTATGTTGACACCCCACCTCCTCGCACAAAACTTTGAAAACACGGGAATGAAGTGGGCGAGCCTTAATGAAATTGACAAATTTAACGACTTCATCCGATATTTTTTTTAAATCTGCTGACATATTTTTAGAAGCTAATGATTTCCTGTGTATGCAGCAATGGTTCCAAACGTCCTGAGGTGCTACATCTTCAATAAGAGCAATCAATCCAGTTCTTCTACCTGACATTACACGAGCACCGTCGTGCAAATTCCAACACATTTTGACCACTGGATTCCATTTTCGGTTATAAAATGGTTCAAAGTGTTAAATATGGCCTTAGCTGCAGTACACGATGGTAGGGAATCACAAAATAACAAATCCTCTTGAATTTTAAATTCAAATTCATATCTAATAAATGCTAGCAAATTAGGATTGTTAGAGACATCGGTACTCTCATCTAATTGCAGTGAATAATATTGACTTTTAAGCACTCTTGAAATTAATTGCTCTTTTATATTGCATAACATATCTTCAATTCTGTGCTTGACCGTATCGTTCGATAAGGAAATCAAATTTTAATCTTTTGATGTTTTAGCCCCCAACATTGTATATTCTATTGCTTTTGCAGCAGGAAGAATTAGTTGTTCTGCTATATTGTGGCGTTTTCCAGCTTTTGCTACTAGTTGGGATACTTCATATGATGCTTTTACTGCTTTTTTGCTGATACAACCAGTTGCGGTATTTTGCATAAGATTTTGACTTGAAACAAGTTCTTGTTTTTTTATTTTAAAGAAATCGATAGACTTACTAATGTGCTCATAACACACATAAAGGCCTTTCTAAATCTTCTTTGCTTACAGAAGTAAATCCAAATGATAAATACTCATCACAGTACTTTCTAGTTTTACGTTTCTTGATGGAGGTTGATGGTCCCTCATCAGAATCGCTTTCACCTATATCTTGTTTGAGTATAGATCCAGTTTTAAGCCAACGATCCATTTTAAGGCTCAAATTCTGAATTAACGTATGACTACAAAACTATAAATGACAAATAGCGTTTTTAAAATATATAATACAAAATTAAATTTGGATAAAATACTTTTTAAAAGGATTTAATATGATGTACTACATGTAACAGCTGCAGCCAGGAGAATTGAATTTGTTGTAGCTGGAAGAAGTAATCGGAAAATAATCACAACTGAAAACACCACATATACGTGTATGTAAAACAACGGGACACAAAAGTGAAATGAAAATAAATTTCTTATATTGAAAATTGAAACGCGGAAAAATTTTACTTCTCAAAAACTCAAAATTTGAAAATCAACGCGGACTTTTGATTTTTTAAATGAATACCTGAACCTAAGCATCGCGAGTTTGAACAAAAGTTATTGCATACTTTGTTTTTTAAAAATATTTGCAATCATTCAAAAAGCCATGGCCATGTAAAATTTTTAATAAATGAGTTATTTGAATAAAGCCAAAAGTTTGATTATGTAAAATTATATGATGTTAAAATTGCTCCGCAGACCCCCGTAATGACTTCGCGGACCACCAGGAGTTTAAGAAACGGTGCTATATGTCACAGCGCACATACAGGTATTTAACTCAATTAGCTGGCCAAAATTATTTTGAAATGAAAATTGATTCTAAATGTTTGTTTGCTGGAGTGTAATGATAAAGCAGTGATTTCTGTCTATGTTCTATGAAAATTTATAATTAGGATTATAAAAGAGACTGATTCTAGGGGTCAAACTAGCGGCCGTAAAAAACACGTTTCCACGTCTAAACTAATGTATCGATTTTAATGAAATTTGGTATGGAGATAGATAGTGAATCCTGAGAAAGGGTTTTAAAAATATTTTGCTTCTTTATTGGGCGTGTCACCGCCCTTGATGAGAAAAAAGTAGAAATATCTATTCCTTAAAGTACTAAACTTAAAATCGCTGAAGTTAAGAAATCGGAGCATTTCGGACTTTATTTTTATTGATTATAGATAGTACAAATATATTAGTTTTCGACAAAATAAAAATAAATGCCCGGACGAACCCTGATATATAAGTAAACCCCAAGTCAAAATTTATTTTTTTAATGTTAAAACTGCAATTTCAGCAGATTTCTTCTAAATCACAAGAAAACCTGGATAATCACAATATTCTATAATATTTTTGTATCCAAAATAAAGGCAATTACCTGCAGTTTCAAAATCCATAGCTTTTTTAAGTTTCAATAAGTAACGAATATTTATTATTATATGTAAAGTAACACTAATATAATATGTAAAAGCAAAAAATATTTAAAAGTACTTTTTTGACGCTCGAATCTGGACTGATTTTGACTTTGAGTTTAGAAAAATTACTTTTGGCCAGCTAAATTATTCAAATACCAGTATGTGCAGCGTAACAATAAGAACGCAAAATAATAGAAAAATAATAATTCAAAAATTGACTTAGAACACTTTGAGTGTTAATACTTATGTATATATCACATTTACGAAGTTTGATTAGTAGTCACTATTAAAATGAGATGATAGAGGATAATCAAGCATTTATGATCAAACCATCAATTTTATTATTCAATTTTACTTTTAAAAATTCGTGTACCACATCGTGTACTTGATTAATACTTTATCACCTCCTCTCAGTAGACGCACCTATATAGAGTAACTTTGGGTATTGTGATATGGTCGGGTAATGTGATATGCCATCATATTTCCTAAAATAAACAACTTTCGACAAAAATTTGTTTGTCATCCTGAAACTTAAATTTTGGCAGTTCTAGATATTTATGGGTCAAAATTTCAAAGTCAAATCAAGGTTGGTTTTTTTTTTTGTAAGACAAACCTATATATTTTATTGCAGATTTGTATTTTATTACAAAAAATAGATACGTTTTGATTACGTTGTTTTTCTCTTGCATTTTTAGTTTTTCCGTTATTGATAAAAATAATTTTGGTTTAAATTTCACATTTTATCATTTTTCTCCTGAACTACTAATTTTCAATACTTTAAGAAAGTCTTAAACAAAAAATTGCTACAATAAAAAAATTATTTTTACTCGATGCGATTTTAATTGAAAACTGATAGTTAAGGAGAAAAATAATATAATGTGAAATTTGCACAAAAATTATTTTTATCACTAACGGAAAAACTAAAAATGCAAGAGAAAAACAATATAAGCAAAACATATCTATTTTTTATAATAAAATGTAAATCTGCAATAAAAAATATAGAATTGTCTTCAAAAAAAAAACCACAGCCGACCTTGATTTGACTTTGAAATTTTGACCCATAAATATCTAGACATACCAAAATTTGAGTTTTAAGATATAATTAAACTTTTGTCTGAAGTTTTTTTTTCTGAAATCAGCTTTTAAAGATTTTGACAACTGAAGCATGCTGTATAAAACAATTTAATAATTTAAGAAATAAGTACTTATTTTATTCGTTAATGAAGTAAGACTTCAGCCTTGTTAGCGCATCTACAGTTTCATCGTTTAAGCTGGTTCAGATTTTGGTACATATATTTCCCGCCGCTGAGGAACACCTTTCTGATTCGACGCTGGAATGCTGTATCGACATAAGATGATCATATGCTTGCTGCAGATTTTTTCCCATACTTCCACCGTTTTCATGGAGATCCATTTCTTTTTGTAAAATGTTAGCCATTGGTAAAACCGTTTGACAATTCGAAATACATGTGTTGGTGGTTTTGTGCATTCCACTAAAGCCTTTTGCAATCTATCTTTTAGAGGTAAATTTAAATCCATTTCACTTTCAAATGAAATGTTAGGAACATTGAAATCCTCGTCGATCGTTATCTCAGTGGATTTAAGACGAGTTAGAAGTTTTTCCTACTCCTTCCCTATTGTTGAAATGTTTTGTTTTGAAAAAATATCATCCGTGGTATGAGAGCAATTTGCTAAATATGTCAGTATTCCGGAAAACTGATTTATTCTTTCGCGGAAGTGAAATAGAATATATCGACTTAATTGTGAATTATTTTTCTTGATTTCGTCAATCAAGAATTTTAGAGCCACGTCTGCTTTAAGCAAATTCATATCACGTTGACATAAAGCTTCGGCCGTAATTCGAATGGGTTTCAGAACTTCAGACAGATTTCTAATGATTACGAATTCGGATTCTGTTAATGAATTATTTCGAAGGTCAATCATTGCATTTTTGATTGAATTTTCTAAAAGCAAAAAACGTTCAATCATATCCAATAAACTATTCCAACTGGTTTTGCAGTCCAAAATCAACTTAAGTTCTTTGCCGTGTTATAACGCAACATACCATTTTTCGTGAGAGATTTTCGAAATAGTTTAACAATGCTTCTGAGTTTTGCAATAATTGCACCCAGGTCCTGATTATCAGTTAAGTCTAAAACTTGGGAATTATTGGAACAAATCTATAAGCTACCACCGTCATCAGTATCGTCTGAATCCGAACCGCTGTATTTTCCATTATTATCTGCATGAAGTTTTGGACATCAAACATTTTTTATATAGCACATTAATTACAGCCAAATGAATGCAGTGTACAAAGCATAGTTGTTGCTCAAGCTCTATAAGCTTTCTTACTTTAACCATTGTGCTTGCACCATCAGTTGTTATAGCCACAATATCTTCAAGAGAAAGCTTATAATTTTCTAATAGTTCTTTCAATAGCTCAACGCACACACGCGCAGTCATTGACATTTTATAAGTCGACGTTTACACGAGGAAAGTCTGAGAGACAAATTCTTGTCTATTCTCTTTTGTGATTTTTGTTTTGCGTTTGCGACATATGACAAATTTTTTACCTCGTCCATTTCGTTTTTCCCCTCTTGCCTACAAACAAGGAAACTTTGCGGAAAAACTTCCTCGTGTAAACGCTGACTAACGAACGAGTCTCCAATTCCAGAGTTTGTCCATCGAAAAGATGTTTACATTCAAAAAATGTTTACTAGCGGCAGAAGTTTATTCATCAAAAACCAAACTGAATTACACCCCTTCTGATCTCAATTGCTCCAACTATATAATAGTTTCTTCCTTAATTTTTTTTGGCATAGCTCACTACAATACTGCGAATAGAGTTCCGCGATTTGAAACCTTTAGCTGAAAGTTATTCTCTTAAGTCAGCAGAGTTTACAAAAGTAGCAAACGATATTAAATCAACGGCCGCCATTCGCGCGAGTACAACATCAAGCGACTTGTCATTTTTTGAAAAAAAATATTTTGTGATTGTTTTTTTTTTGTGTAGGTGTTTCGAGCCTTACCACATCCATTGTTGTTTGTTCATTTTGATTTTTTTCTTTGCCAGTGCTCTTTAAGTCGATGTTATGCACAGTATTTGAATTAGTAAGCAAACCTTTTGTTGAACCACCTTTATTTTTTAAAATATGCTCGAAGCTCCTGCATTGTGCGCTGTCACCCCCGCTTTTTTTTTTAGATTAGATTTATTTTTATTCAAATTGTTTCCATCCTTATATACATATGTAAATTAACAAAAAGCAGATATTAAATTAACAAAGAAAAAATATGTAATACTGACAATTTGCTGGATTAAAATATCTTATATAGGATAAGGAAAAAATCAGAATTGACAATATGAGCATTAAAATGCTGTGTTTATTGCCACGCGAAACTTTAAAAAGAAAGTTCAAGTTTGACCGAAGGAATAAGGTTTTAGAAGAAAAAGAAAAGTGAGGAGAGTTTAAAAAAATATATATTGTATTAATTACTATTAATTGTTATATAATATAAGTATGTAACACAGCCTTAAGTTGTGAGTATACATAATACAGCCCTAAGCTGCAACGCTAATGTCATTTTCATTTCCTTTTGTTTTTTTGTTATATTGTCCCTCTTTCTTTGCGTAGTTGGTTTTTTGAAATATTTTAACGGAAAACTATTCATTCGATTTTTTGCAAGCAGAGACATTGGATCTGATTGCTGTTTAAATAAAAAGTATTTAAAAAAAATATAACACTTATTTCAATTCAGAAGTGGGATTACCATTAAAATGAGTAAAGTGTTAAATAAAGATATGTTCGATGCCTTGATTGCTGCAGGTGTTGCAGTGGAGGAGAGTGCCACCGTTGCGACTTTACGACCGATGTATGAAGAGCTGATGCAAGGAGGAAGCCATGGCCAAGATGAAGGTACTGGCGAAGACGATGCCGGTGATAATGACGCCACTAATGATGAGACCGCTGTTGATGATGCTGCCGGTGATGACGCTGTTGGAAAAGCGATGTGCCAAATTGAAGAAACGAGAATTGTAAAAACTGATGGAGGAGTTAAGAGTGAGTGAAGTACAGGCGGATAATCACCGCAAATTTGATTTCCAAGCATTTGAGGCTATGGTGCACCCATTTAGTGGTGGTGACGATGCATATGTTGTGAATAAATGGTTCCAAGATGTCGAAGACGAGTTCGAAATTTTTCGTTGCAGCGAACACGATTAATTCATCGCCGTGCGACGCTTACTTTGTGGCACAGCCAAGATTTTCTTACGTACAAACGTGGCAAACGCCTTCCAAGGTTTGAGACAAATACTCACTGCTGAATTTGGTAGTGTTCACACGCTTAGTTATGTACATGCACAACTTAAGGCACGCAGCTTGAAGCCCGGTGAGTCAGTGAAGCGCTATGTCATCGAGATGCAGGAAATTGCATCTAATGCCACAGTTCCCGAAGGCGAACTACTCGAACAAATTTTGGATGGTCTAAATGATAGATAATCAAACATATCAATTTTAAATGGTGCACGTACACTTCAGGACCTAAAATCTCTTCTGAGCCGATATGAAAAGAAAGGGGCTCAAACGAATATTTCACCGGGAACTGCTGTTGGTGTCGCTGCATTTGTGACCAGACAAAAAAATTATGCTGCTGATTTGTCTACCGTTCGCTGTTTCAATTGCTCACAGTTTGGGCATTTCCAGAGCAAGTGCACTAAGCCGAAGCGCCCACCAAATGCGTACTTCAAGTACCATACAGTGGGACATTTCCACCAGGACTGCCCGAAGAAACCACCCGTAGTCCCTGTAGTGGCTACTGAGGGAACTTATGGAGATCCTGAAGTCACCAATAGTTTAGGTGCATTCCAACAGGTAAGTGTTACCTTCTTTAATAGAAATATGTGCACTGAAGCTAAAGCGTGATTTTCTCTTCTTGACTCGGGAAGTAGTAGTAGTTTTATAACGAAGTCACTGGTGCCCTTTTCATGTAATCAGAAGCTACCAACACTGTTTCGTGGAATGGGAAATTCAAAATTAAGTACGTTCGGAAAAATAAAGTGTCAAATAACCTTACGACATAAAAAAATAATTCATGATTTCATTATTCTTCCAGATGACGAGTCACTGGTGTCAATATTAATAGGAAGAGATGTTTTATTGAAACTTAATATTCATTTATGTCGATTTGATATAAAATATAAAAAAATTATTTGATTGAAATTCGAAAAAAAAATTAAATATAATTTTGTTTTGCCAGAAAAAGCAAACAGTGCACTTATTTCTTTGAATTTATTGAAAAATCCAAGTAGAATAGAATCGACTGAGCCAACCAAGGTAACCGTAGAAAATTTTAGGGAAGAAATTCCTAATATTTGCAATGTAAAAGAAATGGAAAAGGCAAGTGGATGTTGTAAAGCATTAACTGAAGATATTCGGCATTTGTTGGATATATCTGAATTAGAATTAATTAGTTTAACTAATTAAGAGGATATGACTGATTTTAAAATTGTTGACGTGCGCAATCACCACCGAGAGTCAGAATGATGTAATTATTTTAGATGAGAATTTGACTGCAAGTGAAAAAGAAAAGCTAAGTGCTACCATTTCAAAATATTATTTAGATTCTAACGTGCAGTCTAAGCCTACGAATTATACAATGCAAATAAGATTGCCTAATGATGTACCAATGTATTGCGCGCCAAGGCGTTTATCGTATTTCGAAAAAATAGAAGTCCAAAAAATAATAGATCAACTTTTGGGAAAGGGTATTGTTCGCTCAAGTGATTCACCATATGCTTCGGCTATTGTGTTAGTCAAAAAGAAAAATGGTGAAATTCGGATGTGCATCGATTATCGTGCAATCAACAAAATTACTATTCGTGATAACTTTCCTTTGCAATTAATTGAGGATTGTCTGGAGTATTTTAGTGAAAAAAAATATTTTACGTCTTTGGATTTGAAAGATGGTTTTCATCATATTAGGATGCATGAAGACTCAGTTAAATTTACGGCTGTCGTAACACCGTTTGTAAAATATGAATACACTCGTATGCCCTTTGGCCTTAAAAATGCACCTGCTGTTTTCCAAAGGTACATACACCAAAAATTGAAACCGTTGATTGAAAAAGGCATGATAGTGATTTACTTAGATGATATATGTATTGCAACGGAAGAATTAAGTTCACACTATAGAATTTAAACAGAAGTCCTGCAACTTTTAAAAGAATCTGGTCTTGAGTTAAATCTAAAAAAAATGCAGGTTTGCCTTCCGTGAGCTCGACTATTTAGGGTACCGTATAAGCCATGAGGGTATTAGGCCAAGCAATAATCACGTAGAAGCGTTTCGTCACTATCCGATGCCGAAAAACACTAAAGACGTCCAAAGATGTCATGGGCTATTTTCATATTTCCGACGTTTTGTGCCAAATTTTGCAAGTATTGCCAAAACACTTACCAACCTTTTGAGAAATGAAACAAAGTTTTATTGGACGGAGGAATGCTCTAAAGCAGTGGTTCTCAAAGTGTGTTCCGTGGAACTCTGGTGTTCCACGAAAAAATTTAGAGGTTCTGCGTGACAACTTTTATTTCATTAAAAAAAATAAGAATGGTGTTTTATGTATTAACATTTTCCTCGGAAAGCTTACAATTGACCACCAAAAAAAGTTTAAAATTTTTAAATAAGTCGACTGAAAATACAAGCAATTCGAACTTCACCAAAATACGTATTAATTACGATTATTAATTTTATTAAAAGTAAACCATTGCAATCACGTATTTTCAAAGCCATATTGCGAAAGGAATTGTTGGCGTATTTTATTGGTCATAAATATGAATTATCGGACAGATAAAATAATATGATTTGCACTTGCATACCTTGCTGATATAAGTATTTGGAAAATTGACCGAATTATGTTTGGCTCCGCAAAGAAAACAATTCAACATATTGCAAACAAAAGATAAATTGGTTGCCTTTTCAAGGAAAATACAATGTTGGATTTCAGCTGGGGAGCAAAATAACTTCGAGTGTTTCAAGACGTTTAGTGATGTTCTCGAAGAATCTGAAGTGGATTTGATTGAGTGGAGTGATTTCCTTCCAAGCCTAGAGAATCAAGATAATAACTGGGTACAAAATCTTTTCAAAATAAAAGAAAAACCAAAAGGATTTCATTCCAAGGATTATGAAAATTTGGTTGAATTGAGTTCGGATACTCAATTAGAAGCCAAATTTCGAACAGTTTCATTAACAATATTCTGATTCGATGAATATCCAAATTTTTCAAAACAGGCTATTCGAATTCTATTGCCGTTTGCAACCACTTATTTGTGTGAAGCTGGGTTTTCAAAATATGTTGCGACAAAAACCAAATATCGTAACAAACTTGATGCTACACAAAATAATGCCCAATTTTAAGGGAATCATGAGATCAAAGAAGCAGGTGCATTCTTCACATTAAAGTTTTTTATTTTATTTTATAAAAATAAATAATTTGAGGGTTCCACGACCAAAATAGTTTGGGAACCACTGCTCTAGAGCTTTTGAATTTTTAAAAGATAGTTTGACTTCATCGCCATATTTGTCCATTTATGACCCGCAGAAAGAAACAGAGCTACTTTGCGATGCCAGCTCCTATGGCTTTGGCGCAGCACTTATGCAAAAACAAAGTGATGGCAAATTCCATCCAGTTGCTTATTATTCCAGAAAAACGACGCCCGACGAATCTAAACTAATAAGTTTTGAGTTAGAAACTTTAGCCATTGTGTATGCTCTAGAGCGGTTCCATACATTTGTTGACCGATTACCATTCACGGTAGTGACTGATTGTGAGGCATTGTCACAAAGACTAAAGAAAAAAGATGTGAATAAACATATCGCTAGGTGGGCTATAGGATTAGAGTGCTATAATTATAAAGTAGAGCATCGTAGAGGTAACTGTATGTCGCATGTAGACGCGTTAAGTCTTATCGAAATGGTCGGTGCCATAGAAACGGAAAATTCAGAATTAGATGCGAATATTCAGATTTCACAAGCTCGAGATACGAGCATACAGAAAGTAAGAAGTGGATTAGAAACCGGTGATGTGCCTGGCTATGTCTTAGAAAATGGTTTAGTTTTTCGAATTGGATCCCCAAAACAACGTCAGATGTATGTGCCCAGGGAGTTAGAAGAAAATATCATGAGGGTTGTACACGAAAAATGTGGTCACTTACGGGTAAATAAGTGTATGAATTAAATACAGAAGCACTACTGGTTTGAGAATATGCAAGAGAAACTTAATTTGTTCATAAGAAATTGCTTAAAATGTATATATTATTCGGCGCCATTGCGGAAAAACGAAAGAAATTTGTACAACATTCTAAGGATATCGGAGCCATTTGACACATTACATATCGACCATTTTGACCCATTGCCTTCGGTAAATTCTAGACACAAATATGTATTTGCAGTCATCGATTCTTTTACGAAATTTGTAGAGTTGTACCCAGTAAATACACCAGGCACTAATGAGGCTTGTCAAGCATTAGAAAAGTATTTTGAATATTATAGCCGACCACGTCGAATAGTTAGTGACCGCGGTACATCTTTTACTTCTACGGACTTTTTGAACTTTGTGACAGACAGAAATATAAAACACGTTAAGGTAGCAACTGCATTCCCTCAGTCGAATGGACAAGTCGAACGCATGAATAGGAACTTAAAAGCAATGTTGGCAAAATTGGCAGAATCAGCCACACATGCTGACTGGAAGCAAAAATTGGTATAGGCAGAATATGCAATGAATAACACAAACCATACGACGACGAAAGTTGCACCAAGTAGACTTTTATTCGGTATTGAACAAAGGGGCAAGGTAATTGACGAGATAACCGAATATGTCGACTCAAATTACGCAGATAAGCAGAGGGTTGATTTTGTTAAACTTAGGTCCGAGGCAAAAATCTCAATCTTATAATCTTGACTATTTCAATAAACATAATAAGCCGACAAAAAAGTTTGAAATTGGAGACTTTGTCGTTATAAAAAATGTCGATAATTCAGTTGGAACGAATAAAAAATTAATACCGAAATTTCGCGACCCATATGAAATCAAAGATAAATTAAACCATGATAGATACGTTGTTGAGGATATCGAGGGTTTTCAGATTACACAAATGCCCTATCATGGAATTTTGGATTCTAGTAGGTTGCGAAGGTGGTCAGATTTTTATATACACCCCACTCCTTGCCATTCAAGCACTGATTCCGTTCTTTATGAATTGGATCCCGACGGTAACCTGGTTGGATTTAAGTGAAATTTTAACACATTTGGATTAAGAAGGTAACACTTAAGTAAAAAAAAAAAATTTAATCAATAGCAATCGAGGTCGATTGTATTGTCAAAATGGCCGAATTGTAATAATTACTATTAATTGTTATATAATATAAGTATGTAACACAGCCTTAAGTTGTGAGTATACATAATACAGCCCTAAGCTGCAACGCTAATGTCATTTTCATTTCCTTTTGTTTTTTTTTTTGTAATATTGTCTCTCTTTCTTTGCGTAGTTGGTTTTTTGAAAGATTTTAACGGAATTTTAACTATTCATTCGATTTTTTGCAAGCAGAGACATTGGATCTGATTGCTGTTTAAATAAAAAGTATTTAAAAAATAAAACACTTATTTCAATATATTTAATGATTTGAGTGGTTGTATTAAGAAATTCCTAAAAGTTCCATTGTGCATTCCAAAGAAAAAAAAAAAAAAAAAACAAGAAATATTCAAAGCAGGAAAAATTAAAATAAATTTTAAAATTGATAAATGTAAAAATGTTTCTATTTCATGAAAGTTATAATTTAGAAGCCATACTTTCACATGTTTCAGAAAACTGCTTAATATTCTAATAGTCTTAAGTTTTGTGGTAATTTATTATAAAGTCTACAGGAGAGAATGGGGTAACTATTGCGATAAATTGTCGTACGAACAGCAGAAACTGTTGCATTTTGAGTGCGTCTAAATAGATATGAATGAGGTCAGCCCAAGAAATTTTGACGTTTAGTATAAAATGTTTTTAGCACACGTAAATAAAAAAGATGACAAACTGGCAAGATGTTAAAATTTTTAAATCTGATCATGGAGGGTGATCTGTTTGCGGCATTGCTAATCATTCTTAAAGCGCATTTTTGTAACGTTATTAAGGATCGTATTTTATTAGCGCAAGAGCTGCCCCAGCAAGTAATACCATAATTTAATTTCGAATGGAACAACCCAAAATAAAATATTTTCATCGTATAGGAAGAACACAACTTCTTTATCTGGTAAAATTTTTTTATAACCGTTCGAAGATATATTTTTAATGTATTGGTATGCTCTCGCCAATTTAGGTTATTATCTACAATTAAGCCGAGATATCTAAAAAATTTGACGGATTCTATTTTAAAACATTTAGAGTGGACCATAGATAAAATCTGTTACAATTTGGATCGTGGTAATAAATATGACTGAGGCGAAACTTGCTGAGTTAAGCTTACGTACATAAGTCTGGTCTTATCACTAATTCTGAGCTTATGTCTGGCGAACCATTTTCTTAATATGTCAACATCATTATTTATTTCAACGACCAGGTCTAAATGTGTATAGGATGCATAAGAAATGCACAGGTCATCGGCAAAAGCTGTTACTTTACCACAAAAGTTCCGAAAAAAAGTAGAGTTGATGTAAATCAAGAAAAGAATGGGGCCAAGTACGAATCCTTGGGGAACACCTAAGTTTATTGTGGCGGTTATTCAAATAAGATGCAAACCAGTCATGCATTTTACCACGAAAACCAATGGCGTGAAGTTTGTCAAGCAGGACTTTATGATCGACCATATCAAAAGCTTTTGATATGTCGACAAAAAGGCAAGCGCATCATTTTTTGTCGTCCAGGCTTTTTAATAAAAAAACAGTTAAAGTCTAAAAGAGCATCTTCTGTAGATACACCTTTCTTAAATCCAAATTGCTTCGAGCTTAAAAAGTTTGCGTTATTTAGAAAGCTGATAATGCGCATTTTGATTGCTTTTTGAAATATTTTAGAAGAAGCGAAATGGGTCTGTAATTTTCTTTATTCACCTTCTCACCTTTTTTGAAAAGAGGAATTACGACAGCTTGCTTAAGCTCATCTGAAATAGTTCCTGTTTGTACACTTAAGTTAAAGAGATACGACAGAACATCTGAGACATTGTAAACAATTTTTTTTCAGCAATTTGTTTGATATATTATTAAATCCTCTTGAGTTAGAGTTATCCAAGGAATTAATTAATCGAATTATTTCCATAGAACAAATTTCTTTGAAATAGAAACTATTAGTAAGTGCACTGTCTATCTTGAACAATGTGAGGAGGCATGAGAGATGGAGTCGAACCGATAAAGGAAGTGGCTAAAGAGGATAAATAATTATTAAACTCATTATTTATTTTTAAGGAGATGTCTTGACTATGTTTGGGAAGTTTATTCGTAACCTCATTTATTAACTGCCATTGTTATTTTTAATTTAATTTAATTTAATTTATTCATTTCAAGTATTGTACATTAAGTCTTAAACTTTTATAGTACATCAAACGATATCATTATATATGCATACAAATTAATAAAAATAATTATAACTTAACTAATAAAAAGAATTTAAATATAATTAATGCAATTATTCAACGAAATGTAAGAATTCAACATATAAATTTGTAGTAAAATATATATGGGACGTTCAACGTCAACCGGGACAGTGGGCTGCCCAAAATTGAGCGCATCGGAGAAATGTTTTCGAGATGTCAAAATGTTCGTATGCTCAAAAGCTTTCATATGCGAACGGGTGTTTTTGAATTTTTTTTTTTTAAGAAAATGGCGACCATAAAACGACGCCTACCTTTAGATATCTATGTATAAATTGGCAGTAGTTAATCAGCCATAAGCATAATCGCGTAATTTTTTTTTTTACAAGATTGTGAAGAGAGGAAGTGCAGTGTATACTTTTTTTTAATAGTAGGCGGTACCACGCCCCTAAAGTGAAAATACGTTTCCACGGCTAAAGTTATGAACCGATTTTAATAAAATTTGGTTTGGAGATAGACTGAACCATAAGAAAGGTAATTGGAAGCTCTGAATTCTTTACTAGGGCGTGGCACTGCCTTAAATGAAAAAAAAACGCTGTATTGGCTCAGCTGCTTCATCGATTTTTATGAAATTTGGTATGGAGACAGATGGAATCCTGATTAAAGATATTTTATTTCAGTGGGCGGTGCCACGCCTATAATACGAAAAAACGTTTTCACTGCTAAGCTAATCGACCGATTTTATTGGAATTTGACTAGGATCTAATCGGTCCTTTAGTTTAGCTTTGAAAACATATTTTTTTATTAAAGGCGTGGCCCTGTCCTACTTAAAACCAATATATATATTTTTTTTTAATAAATTTTTTATTATTTGTGTTTATTTAAGTTTTCTTATGTTCTTCTTCCTGGGGGCGTGTCACCATCCTATTTAAAACAAATACCCAATACAACAAAATATTATAAAAAAAAAATTTTAGATATTGGTTTTATGTAGGTTAGTGCCACGCCTTTAATAAAAAAATATGTTTTTAAAGCTAAACTAAAGGACCGATTAGATCCTAGTCAAATTTCAATAAAGTCGGTCGATTAGCTTAGCAGTGAAAAGTTTTTTCGTATTAGAGGCGTGGTACCGCCCACTGAAATAAAATAGCTTTAATCAGGATTCCATCTGTCTCCATACCAAATTCCATAAAAATCGATGAAGCAGCTGAGCCAATACAGAGTTTTTTGTTCATTTAAGGCAGTGCCACGCCCTAGTAAAGAATTCAGAGCTTCCAATTACCTTTCTTATGGTTCAGTCTATCTCCAAACCGAATTTTATTAAAATCGGTTCATAACTTTAGCCGTGGAAACGAATTTTTACTTTAGGGGCGTGGCACCGCCTACTATTAAAAAAAAGTATACACTGCACTCCCTCTATTCACAATCTTGTAAAAAAAAAAAAAAATTACGCAATTATGTTTATGGCTGATTAACTACTGCCAATTCATACATAAATATCTAAAGGTAGGCGTCGTTTTATGGTCGCCATTTTCTTAAAAAAAAAAAATTCAAAAACACCCGTTCGCATATGAAAGCTCTTGAGCATTTTGACATCTCAAAAACATTTCTCCGATGCGCTCAATATTGGGCAGCCCACTGTCACGGTTGACGTGGAACGTCCCATATATAAATTAAAAGTTATTAATAGCCCTAGTTAAAAAAAATTAAATTATAACTTAACTTTATCAAAAATTTATAATAAGTTAACAACACTTAAAGCCTATTCCTATAATAATTATAAATTGCATGCTTAAAGCTACTGAGTTTTTCAATTCGTTTAATATTATTAGGTAAAAAGTTCCATAGCTTAACGATGCTGATGAAAAAGTACCTGCTCGCATTGAGATAGTTGCATCTTGGAATTATTAAATGCAACGACCTTACGGATTGACAAAAGCTTATTTTATTGAACAGATAAGCAGGAGTCTGAGTATGCATGAGTCTGTGCAAAAATATAATATTGCGCATATCTAAATAGTCTTTTAGACTGCAACCCAACATACTCCTACTCCTTTCAGAGATGTGATCAAACCTACCAACTCCGTAAACATATCTAACAGAACTATTAAACGCAACATTTAGTTTATGCAATGACTGAAACTCAAGCTCACCAAAAACAGCATTAGAGTACAGTATGTGAGGCATGATTAGCATAGTGACAAGTCTGCGTCTGGTGTTAATGGGCGTGAAGTTTACTGAGTTTCGTAAATGGCGTAAGGTACCATAAATCTTACCAATAACAGAATTGATATGGTCCGCACACGTTAACTTAGAATTTAAAATAATGCCGAGATTCCTATTTTTACTTACAAATTCCAGAACTGTAGTGCCAATGCACAATTCAGGAATCCCCTGCAAGCTTAAATTGTTCCTACTTATTGGCAAAACTTTTGATTTGCAAGTTGAAGTTGGGTTTCTATTTAATGTAAATGTGACGTGTCGGCATTTTTGCTCATTCACCTTGATACGCCATTTTGATAGCCAATTTTCAATAAGAACTAGATGATTTTGAAGCTGATTGTTAGCAACCACAGCATTTTTGTGACGACTTTGCCGTATCGTCAGCAAAAATGGAGGTGACTATCAGGTCATTAGTGGGAATATCAGAGGTGAATAAAATATATAAGAAAGGGCCAAGAACACTACCCTGAGGAACTCCTGCGCCAATCGAAAATGCAGATGTATTAAAACTTTGATAATTAACCCTATAGCACCTGTTTGCCAAGTATGACTCCAGGACTGCATGGACGTTTTGAGGTAGAAGCTGTCTGATTTTGTTAATTAGACCTTCATGCCATACTTTATCAAAAGCTTGCTTAACATCGAGAAATATGGCTGAACAGTATTCTCTATGTTCAACGCATTTCTAAGTTCGTTTGTTATTATGTTCACCTGTTTAATGGTTCCATGTTTTTCCCTAAAGCCAAACTGGTGTGGAGGAATAAGATGATTATCTTGAAGGTATGACCTAAGCTTTTCTAAGAACACTTTTTCAAACAGTTTTGAGAGGCAGGGAAGCAAACTAATTGGTCTGTATGAAAATGGTAAAGTGGAATCTTTGCCGGGCTTCGAGATCATTTTAATTATTGATTTTTTCCACTCACCAGGATAATGGCCAAAATTAATTATAGCGTTAAAGAGCCTGGTAATGAAGACTACAGCTGTTTGGGGTAAATTTTTCAGCATTATGGGGGAAATGGAGTCATGGCCAGGAGCTTTTTTGCAAATAAGTTTATTATTTATGACGGTGGCTACCTCATTTGGGGTAATATGCATATTTACATTTTGAGTGTTACTTATTTGCGGAGGAAGATCAATAATGTTTGAGACAGAATTTGGTTGAAATATGTAACGGCACAAGTTCCGACGCGTGCGAATTTGCATTAGCAATTTGCCATCTGGTGGTGACAGGCGTTGCAGGGAAAAAGTCTAGCCAAAAATGTCAAAAATGATACATGAATTTCGAAAATCGCGATATCGCGCATGATGTTCTAGACTTTTCCTTGCGCGCGCTGCACCAGCCAATGAGATCGCTCATTTGCGCGTCGGGCAATAAAAATCTGTTCGAACGTGTGAACAAGAAAGAGAAAACAAAACATGACGGGGAGTTGGATTTTGGGAGAGCAAGTCGCGGCGCGTGTTGGTTAAAGAAATTGCCTAAAACGGAAAATTTTTTTTTGTTGGTAATTCGGAATAGTATAAGTTTGTTCTGGTAGCTATTGAAAATTGTAAGCTTTTTAAAAAAAAAAAAGAAAAATGTGAGCGCGCCTTGCGCCAAGATAGTTGATACGAAGGAAAATTAACCCTAATTTTAAAAAAAAGTATATACCTTACATTATCGAAGGAAACAATTTTCAAGTCTTCTAAAGGTGTATTATCTGTGAAACCAAAAATATATAAATAAAAATGTAAAATTACAACAAAAAAAAAATAAGGTGGAAATCAGTGAAAACCTTAAACCTTAGTAAAAAAAAAAAACATAACCTATTCGTGTCCGCGGGAGCGCCAGCGCTTCGCTACATACAAAAAAAAAAAAACAAGTGTCAATTACATACAAAGAGAAAACAAAGAAACCTAAAATCTGAAAGAATGAAACAGAAGTACATACCATTTTATTGACATTTTTGACATAAAAACAAAGCAAAGAAAGAATAACAAAAAAAATTTCCAGTGCTAGTGTAACAACTGAAAACAAAAATAAAAAGTTACAAAATTAATTATAAAAGTCATCTATAACAACAATAAATGTATACATAGAAAAATAATATGGCGACAAAACCAAAACAAAATACAACTTTTACATTCATCAAACCTAAAAACTATAAAATTAAACACCACATCAGCAACGACAACTATAAATCTACCAGCTTTACATGACTTTACCAGCAATGAACACAACTATAAACTCTCAAAAAAAAAACAATATGGATTAATGAACATGGAACCGTGAGCAAAGACTCCTTTATTTTTTATTAGTACTCATATATTGTATGTTTATTATTACTATAAATATAATTATTATTTTAATTATTTAGATCATATCTACTTTCTCTTGTGCCATTTTTTTTTTGTTTATATAAAATAGTTAAACATAGGCGCCACATTAGAAGACTAAAATTTGAAAAATACTAAAAATTTTAAATATTTTTTTTTAAAGAAAAAATAAATAATAACTTTGTAAATTAAATACTTAAAGAAAAACAAGGTTTATAAATTATCTACAAAGGAATTCCTTAGAACTATAAGTAAATTTGTTGTTGTGATTCAATTTAAGAATGACTTGAAATTGATGAAACAAATAATTATAAATTAAAATCTATAAATAAAAACAAACTATGTCTTAAAAAAATTAAAAATTATTTTCTTTTATTTTAAAAGGAAATAGGTTAAATGACTGCTTAAAACACAGCACTAAAAGTCCCATGTAGAACCAACACAGATTAGGGTGGACCACCGTTGCCCCATGGTCGGGTGGGTTGAGTCGGGCCCGAGCGACCATCATGCTCGGAGGTCAGCATCAGTAGAGGAGAATTAGGGAGTCCCACATTTTTTTTTCTGTAGATTTTTGATATTTGTTAAAAGTAAATTTCTTTTCGGTAACGTGTTCACTTAAATAAAACAAAATTTTTGAGCATTCAGAGTGGAGCACTCTCCTTCAGCACGAGTTTTTAAATTTGTATGGTGAAGGAGCGATAGTGGCAGCAGCGATCCCACTACATCTTACCGAACTGCTAGTAGGCAAACCAGCTCGTGCTGCCACTGTCACTATTGCCCACATAAAAGCACCGATCGCCGATTACTGCGATTACAAATTTTGGCGCCCAATGTGGGGCCCGAGGAAATTACATTAATGCACTCTTTATCTTAACAAAAGTGGCAGCGACCACAGCGAAAATCGACCGCATGGCTCAACAGCAAAAATCAACCCTTTTTTTTCTGCGGCACGTCCGCACTGTTTCACAGCCAAAATCAACTCCCCCGTCATTTTGCGTTTTCTCTTTCTTGTTCACGCGTTCGAACAGATTTTTATTGCCCGACGCGCAAATGAGCGATCTCATTAGCTGGTGCAGCGCGCGCAAGGAAAAGTCTAGAACATCATGCGCGATAACGCGATTTTCGAAATTCATGTGTCATTTTTGACATTTTTGGCTAAACTTTTTCCCTGCAACGCCTGTCACCACCAGATGGCATATTGCTAATGCAAATTCGCACACGTCAGAACTGGTGCCGTTACAAATACTAGGCTTAGATGTTGGGCAAAAACATATGCTCTTTCCTCATCACTTCGTGCCCAATCGCCATTACTATCCCTTAGTGGAGGCTCAGTCTCAATAGGATTTTTAAATACGCGGCTAGACTTCCAATTATTTTGCTCTCTAGACAGAGCAGCTCTTATCTTCTTTTCGGCTTCTTTAAGCTTAATTTTTGAAGCTGGAGACCTATACCTCTGCCATTCCCGTCTAAGCTTTCTCTTATCCGAAACTAATTTTTCAATTTCACCATTACTTAAAAATCTATCTTTTCTCCTACCAGTTGAATTTTTAAGTGTAGAGTTTTTTGCTGCTGTAATTAAAATGTCCTTTAAAACACCAACCGCATCATCAGCATGTTCTTTACATCCTATTGTATAATTTGTGTGGATATGTGTGCTTATATATTTTTTGTATTTAATCCAGTTTGTATTAGGAGTTGTAAGGGTATGCGGAACCTTTCTGTGCTTGGGTTTTTCAAATATTTGTATGACAACAGGGGAGTGATCAGATGATAAATCGAAACTTGTGCTGACCGAAATTAAGTCTCTGCGAATACCCTTAGTGATGGCAAAATCGATAAGGTCAGGAATTTTGTTGCGATCCGCTGACTAGTATGTAGGTTTTCCGGGAGAAGCAACATCCAGATTGTTATTTTTGTTATTAATAGCATTATAAAGCTGATTACCTTTAGGATTATTAATGCGAGAGCCCCAGAAAGAGTTTCGCGTTATAGTCACCGGCTGCTACAAATTTATCACCTAAAGTTTTAAAATAGTCCATAAACTGCGCCTCTGATACAGCAAAGCGGGGAAGAAAGTAAACTGCCGATAAGGAAAGGCCTTTGCCATAACTTTGCAAACTAATTGAAGTGGCTTGCAGATGGTTCTGGGCATATGCCCTAGGTAAGAATGTTTAAGTCTTCTTCGAATTAGTATGCCAGTGCTGCCATGTGTTTTGCCGTCAGGGTGATTGGTTTTATGAAATATATAGCCAGGAATAGCGAAATTATATTTATTTGTTATGTGAGTTTCGGATAGGAGCATTACATCTACATCTTCCCGAGACAAGAAGTTTGAAATCTCTAGCTTATGTTGGCTTACGCCGTTTGCATTCCATGCGCAAAACTCTATAAGATCTATAACTTGGCTAGAAGAGCAGTCATATATCAACGATACGATCTAAAGATTTTTATATGGCTATCATAAAATGTGATAGGTTTTGAGTAAAATTAGAAATCATTTGCTCAAGGTTATAGTTTGGTTCCGGGGGTGGTTGCTGTTGCATTTGAGTACCTGATTTTACAATATTTGCATAAGAATTAGCTGGTGTAAAAGAGTTGGCAGGGGACTGTTGGGGGGCAGATGCGGCAGAGGTAAATAGATTTTTAGTGGGGTTGCGGGCAGCTTGCTTTAGAAAAGTTACCCTCTGTTTAAGGCTTTGATATACAGGACAGCCTCTATAGTTAGCGGTATGGTTTCCATTGCAATTGCTACATTTTTTGGAGCTTGGATTTTTTTCCGCTTTTTTGGTACAAGCGGAGCTGTCGTGGAGCTCACCACAAGCGACACATACAGTACGAAGATTACAGTATGTTTTAGTATGGCCATACTCTTGGCAGTTTACGCATTGCACTGGACCATTACGTTTGAGAGGCTCCTCAACAGAAATTTTTCTGTGCAATAAATATTGCAATTTATATATTGGATGCGATTCATTTTTTTTAGATTAACAGCATCGGGGTGGAGGTCTACCTTGAACATAGGTTGTGGAATCCTATCTTTATTTATAATGTAAATCACTGCTCTGGCATGGAAACATTTTTCTTCTAGAGCATTTTTTATTTTATTCACGTCTAAATCAGATTCAATACCTTTAAGTACTACGGAAATACCCTTACTGCTTTTGAGCTGGTACGTGTAATAACACTTTTTTTTGGCTTCTAGGTCACGTACTAAAGAACGGTAATTACTTTCCGCGTATATTTGGATTTTTGTTTCATGTATATTTCCTTTTGTTAGAGAAAATACATGATATGAATCTTTTCCTATTAGATTAGTGATATAATTTATAAGGGCATTAGAGCTACGCTCGCGCAAGTAAATAGGCGGAAATTTTTGAACTTTAATATTTTGTTGATCGCTAGTGCCAGCTTCATCATCATTTAGTTTTGCTAATATTGCAAATTTATTGATAGTTGTATTAATTGTATTTGTAGAAGTGGATTTAATGACTTTTGCCTTTTGTACATTACCATTTTTTTGTGGGCTTAGTTTTCGTTTCACTAGAATGTATCGGTCTAATCCAGTTTGCACTCCAGAATTTTTTGGAAACAAAGTACTTTTACCTATTTGTAGGTTTGACTTTGGCTGTTGTTGTTGTTTGCTCAGTTGTTCAGTTGACTGAAGCTGTGGCGGCTTTGCTGCATTTTCGCTTGTACTCAGAGAAGAGTTTTGAGCGCATACGCATTACCCGAATGAGCGGTTGAAAACAATAACGCGGGAAGAATGTTCTTAGTTGCTGTTGATTTGTTGCTGGAGGCACTCGAGCTCTTAGAAATGCACTCACTGGATAGAGAGTGCAGTTGCTGCGTCGGCGGAGAGCGCTCCACCGGCATTACCCACCGTTTTGCTTGCTTTGTTTAGCTTTGTCAGAAAATATTTTTTTCTCTTTTTCTAATTTAAACAAGCAAACGCACATAAAAATCAATGCAAAGTGCATTAATTATATTGGACTAACTTCCGCAAGCGTATTCAAAAGTTTTAGATTTTTTAGTTACTTTTTAACACTCGAATAAATAAATGACCACGGAGGCGATTGAAAACACGTCCGTCGTACTGAATGTATGAATCGTGTATCTATTTCAGCTTCCTAGATCAAACCTGCGAACCGCGCAATCACTTTGTTTTTTAGTACAATTCGTATGAAAAACGAAAAAACAAAACAACGAAAAACAGATTTTTTTTGCGTTTTAGTAAATTTTCTGATTTTCGTTGTTTTGCTTTTTCGTTTTTCATACGAATTGTACTAAAAAACAAAGTGATTGCGCGGTTCGCAGGTTTGATCCAGGAAGCTGTAATTTTGGGAGAATTTTCTTCAAACCCGATTCTATTTTATAGGCACACAGCTCCGCAAATTTAAAAAAAAAAAATAAAAATACCTCCTTCAAGTGTATTTTTTCCGCATTTTTAGTCACACGAAAAATGTGGGCGTGGTTTAACAACAGTGGGTGGCGACCCCCATTCAACTAAAAAAACCCAAAACGCTATATCTTGGCACCTAAAGCAGACTTTTTCTACGTTTTAGTAAGTCGGTTTTTTCGTTAAATTTCAACGGAATTGGACAAATTCTGTCCGCGCAGTTTTCAGGTTAGAGCTAGGAAGCTCAAATGTTGGGACAATTATTTTTAATTCCTCAAGCTATAATATAGGAAAAAATAAACAAAATTCCTGTCCTAAAGTTTGAAAAAAAAAAACACCCTAATGTACACTGCGCGCCACTTGAATAGGGCCACATAATTTTTATTGGATTTCTTCTGATTTTTCTTCTTGTAGATGTTTTGAACATATTTTTTTATTCTAATTTCGTAAATATGTATATCGTTTACGAATTCATAGAAAAAAAAGTGTACCTCGTAGAGTACCGTTAGCTGTTTTTTTTTACTTTGTCGTTATGAGGTACAAAAAAAAATGCGTTTTTATTTGCGCCTCTTTTTTTAAAAATCCGTTCAAAAATACGGTTATGCATTGCATCGTAGAGTGACTCTAAATAATTCCAAGAAATTGTTGCCCATGGCTTGAACTAGTGATTTTTTGTCTTCAAACTGCCTTCCGTTTTCATAAACTATTCTAACCAACCATCCCCAGACGTTTATCGCGTAAATACGGCGGCTATGCCAAAACTTGAATATTTTGGTGTTGAATCCAGGCTTGAACAATTTTTGCTGTATGTATCAAGCATTATCTTGCTAATAAGTCAATGGAATTTGTTCAAATATTCTTTGAAATTGTGGGAATGCTCTTTCCAGAATGTATTTGTCGCAGTTTGCTGTTATTTTTGAGTTTAAAAACACCAAATCTATTGTTGCATACTATGAAATAGCCTCCCATGCTATTGCGCCACTTTATTGCTGTGATGTCTACCCAAAAAAACTTCCAAACATGGCCCTGATGGTTACAACCATTATTTTCACGACTTTACAAGAACAAGTAAAAAGATTTCAAAGGATTTGTGTAGAGAAAAAACAAAACAAACTAAAGTTTTAGAATAAGTAAAACTGCCTGCTTAGATATAGAATAATTAAGTAATTTTTATTATGGGTGTATTGGCTTTTGGTTGATCAGAGTAAAGTTTCTGAGTGCTTTCCACCTAGGGATTGCCAGAGCGATCTCTGAGCCAACCATTAGCAAGTTGACACACAGCCTCCCCGCGGCTCCATTTGGGTAGCTATCTCCGCATCCGCTGAGATAGTGAGCGAATGTGTGCAGCGAGTCCTCCCTGGAAGTAAACTGGGTTGTGCGCAGGGTTTGGTACTCGCCACGTAAAGTAAAACACTCCAATGAAGACTAAAAAAGCCTCGGATACAGAACCCCTCAACGTTGACGACCACTGCAAACGAAAAAAGGACTATGATTTAAGGATATGCACCTGGAATATCCGGACCCTCAATAGGGAAAGTGCCTCTATCGAATTGGCGGATGCCCTCGGAAAAATTAAAGCTGACATTACCGCCATCCAGGAAATAAGATGGATAGGACAAGGTTAGGGCTACCAGATGGCATACTAAAGTAGCAAAAGTGCTACTTTTGCAAGGCTGTGCTACTTTGCTACTTTTCACTTGAAATGTGCTACTTTTGGTTGAAATGCGCTACTTTTCACTACTTTCGAAGATACGACCTTTTTTTTTTTTGCACATTGGAAAATAAAATTTATTTTATATATTTATTTAATTTCGTAGGGTTTTGTCGTACAAAGTGAGGCCCTTTTTTTTTTTTTTTTTTTTTTGGTCACCAAAAATATTTGTATGGAATTCAAAAAAAATTTGGATTTCATTACAACACTGCAATAATATTTTTGGTTTTCATTACTAAATTAAAATTTTTTGATATGTGCTACTTTTGTAAGCAGGCCATCTGGTAGCCCTAGACAAGGTTGCTCTAAGCAAGCAAGTTGCGATATCTACTACAGCTGCCATGCGGAGAGGCGCGAATTGGGATGCGATTCGTAGTAAGCAAGAGACTTCGCCACCATATCTCCAGGTTCACACCTGTGAGCGAAAGGTTGGCTACGATCCGCGTCAAGGCTCGATTTTTTAACATGAGCTTGATTTGCGCGCACGCCCCGACGGAGGAAAAGGACGATGCTGTCAAAGATGCCTTCTATGCGAGACTCGAGGAAGTATACGACCGCTGCCCGGCCCATGACGTTAAAATTGTTGTCGGGGAGAAGGTATATTTGAGACCACCTCAAACAACGATCTACGGCTGATCGACTTCGCCGCGGCGTGAAACATGGTAGTAAGTAGCACCAGATTTCAACACCTCGATATCCACAAGGCCACCTGGCTGTCCCCTGATCAGAAAACACGCAACCAAATCGATCATGTTGTGATCGACGGAAGGCATGCTTCCAGCGTGCTAGATGTTCGTACGTTCCGTGGAGTCAATATTGACTCTGGTCCTTATCTTGTTGCAGCCAAGATACGCATGCGGCTGTACAATGCAAAGGATGTACGCTCTGGTACGCAACGAAAGCTGGACGTCGCTAAGCTGCAATCACATCGGACGGCCGAAGCCTATTCCGCTCGCCTCTCAGAACTGCTCCTTCAACCTGACTCTCTACCCGATGATGCCGGTGGACTTTGGGTGCATATATCCCGCTTCATGCGCTCTGCCGCTGAGGAAGTCATTGGTTTCCGACGCCCACTTCCGCGAAATCAATGGTATGAAAAGAGAAAGGAAGAGAGGCGCCTTTTCAGACGCAAGAAACGAGAGCAGGAAAGGCACGAGCGTGAGAAACTCGAAGTGTTACGGGGCAGGAATGATGCTCGAAAATTTTACCAACAGGTCAAGCGTCTGACCCAAGGTTTCAAGCCCGGAGCATCTACTTGTAAAGATGAACATGGAAATCTGGTTACGGATACGCAGGGTACACTGAGATTATGGAGGGAACACTTTTCCAAGCTGCTTGCTGGCGATGACTCCACCAATCCCGCCTTTGGAGAAATTAACCCGATGCCACCAATCAACGACGATGGTGTGGACGTACCACCACCTAGCCATGACGCGGTACGAGTTGTGATCCAACGACTTAAGAACAACAAAGCGGCTGGTGCCGATGGCCTGCCTGCTGAATTGTTCAAGACCGACGGCGATGAGCTGATAGGGTGTATGCATCAACTCATCTGCAAAATATGGCTAGTAGAAAGCATTACCGACGATTGGAATCTCAGTGTCCTTTGTCCTGTACTGAAGAAAGGTGACCCGACAATCTGCGCTAACTACCGGGGAATCAGTCTTCTTGCCATCTCTTACAAGGTCCTGTCGATTGTACTGTGTGAAAGACTTAAGCCGTTTGCCAACACACTGATTGGACCTTATCAGTGCGGCTTTAGACCTGGTAAGTCCACTATAGACCAGATCTTCACACTACGTCAAATCCTGGAAAAAACCCACGAAAAACAGATCGATACCCATCATCTCTTTATCGACTTTAAAGCTGCTTTCGATAGCCCGATACGGAATTACCTGTATGCCACCATGTCTGAGTTCGGTATACCTGCGAAGCTGGTGCGGCTTTGCAGAATGACGTTGAGCAACACAGCCAGCTCCGTCAAAGTAGGAAGGGACCTCTCCAAACCATTTGATACCGAACGAGGTTTCAGACAGGGCGATCCACTATCCTGCAACCTCTTCAACTTTGTACATCGTAATGGCACTATTTTCTACAAAAGTGTCCAACTCCTTGCATATGCCGATGATATTGATATCATTGGACGTTGTAAGCGAGATGTTACTGCTGCGTTCTCTGCTATCAAAAAAGAGTCAGCGAAAGTGGGTTTGACGGTGAACGAGGGCAAAACAAAGTATATGCTGTCCACAAACAGGGAGACGCGGCGTATTGGATCCTTTGTTACTGCGAACAACTATACTTTCGAAGTTGTCAAGGAATTCACCTATCTTGGCACCGCCGCACAGTGGCTCCTTTTTCAAAAAGTGATTGCTAAAATCATATTTTCGATTTCTGATTTTCGAATTTTTTTTTTTTATTTGACAGATAATTGACCAAAGGTTCTAAAACCGAAAACTTTTTTGATTTATGACAAGTATTTTGGTTTTTATGGGTGCTCAAAGTTGGATAACTTTTTATCGTTCATTAAAATAGCATTTTTTTACATTTTTCGCAATATTAAAAATGGAAAATTTCAAAAGTTTAAAAAAAAAGGGAATTTGAAGTACGCTCTCTGAATTTATGGTGTTTTAAAATAAATAATTTTCACAAGATGTAGAAAAAAAATTTTAGTTAGTAATTTTCATGAATTTTTCAAAAAAGGTCGTTTTTAGCATAGTTTTTCAAATTTACCTTGGCCTATAATCCACAAATCAAAGTCACTCAAGGATTGGTGAATGAGAAATTATAGTTGACATATCTGCCAACAAAAATCATATAGGTCTTACCTGCCAATATTTGCCAGGTAAGAAGTTATAGTTACTTATGTGACATGATATGCATAAAACTGAATTTGTTGTGTGATGACGATTTTCAGTCTATGATATTTTGATTGGGAAATTGTTAATCTGAATTTGATAGAATGTTTTTAGCGAATATAGACATCAATCAAAATAAATTAAAAATTGTAAATATGGACGTTACCACGCCCCTTTCTTAATTTATTCTTCCTATTTCCAAAACTATTTGACGCAAATAGATGCATATGTAAAGAGTACCTAGAAAACTTCTGTCCGTATAATATTGGCTTTACCCCACCTCCAAAACGCTTGATTTGTCACTTTTTCCAAATCATTTCACCCTTTTTAAGAAAATTCGCTTTTTTATAGCGAAATAGTAATACTTCCCTCAGATATTTATATCTAAGTTTTTAATGCAATTTAAAAATATCTAGTACTCGTAATGTCAAATATAATAAAGCTGTATTTTTTGTATAGAATACAGGTTGATGCACTTCTGATAACATTGAACTGTAGTGAAGGCCAACTTTATAGCCACCTGTTTTATTACGGTAGATATCATACAAGAAATTTAGCTTATTAGGTAGTTACATTTTTCGCTGAACAAGTATTATGTTTGAGGTTTGTAGCACAATATTTTGTACCTGTATTTGTATAAAAGTCAAATTTTAAGGCTCAATAACTTAGTCCAAAAGTTAAGAAAAAAATAATACAAGATCAATTTCGAGAAAAATTGGGTATTATAGTAGATATGACGGAAACACAACAAGGCGATTTTTTGAGAAACCAGAAACAACTTCAGAAATAACGGGAGTCGATGAGGACGTGATAAAAAGATTACAAGTTATTTTAAACGTACTATCATATAGAGAACCCGTTAAAGTAGAAAAATTTGAAAAGTATACCAAGGAAACTGCAGACATATTAGAACATAAATACAGCCAAAAATTACTGACACCCTCTGTCCATAATACCTTAGCTCATAATGGACAAATTATCAAGCCTTACCCCTAGGAGAATTATCAGAAGAAGCCCAAGAGTCTAAAAACAAAGATTTAAAGAAGTACAGATAGATATAGCAATACATGTAAAATTTCACGTATTCGACAGAATGAGGACTTTTTCAATATACTTACTTTCAGCATCTTCAGATCCTTTGATTTCATCACTTAGGCACGTTAGGTCACGAAAAGAACTGACTGATAAATTCTGTAGTACTGTTTTAAGTTTCTTAGATATCCAAAATATTGATGATATTTTTATAGAATTGAAGATTGTTGTTGATTTTTTAAGGAAATTACCATATTTATTGCTGTAACCCTTTTTTTAAAACTTTTCTAGCCTTTGAGAAAGACTGTTTATAAAAAAAATTATATATGAAAAATATATGAAAAAAAATTTTCAAAATATCATAGACTGAAAATCGTCATCACACAACAAAATCAGTTTTATGCATATCATGTCACATAAGTAGCTATAACTTCTTACCTGGCAAATATTGGCAGGTAAGACCTTGTATATGATTTTTGTTGGCAGATATGTCAACTATAATTTCTCATTCACCAATCCTTGATTGACATTGATTTGTGATTATAGGCCAAGGTAAATTTGAAAAACTATGCCAAAAACGACCTTTTTTGAAAAATTCAGGAAAATTACTAACTAAAATTTTTTTTCTACATCTTGTGAAAATTATTTATTTTAAAATACCATAAATTCAGAGAGCGTACTTCAAATTCCCATGTTTTTTTAAACTTTTGAAATTTTCCAGTTCTAATATTGCGAAAAATGTAAAAAAATGCTATTTTAATGAACGATAAAAAGTTATCCAACTTTGAGCACCCATAAAAACCAAAATACTTGTCAAAAATCAAAAAAGTTTTCGGTTTAAGAACCTTTGGTCAATTATCTTTTAAATAAAAAAAAAAAAGTTTCGAAAATCAGAAATCGAAAATTTGATTTTAGCAATCACTTTTTGAAAAAGGAGCCACTGTGCGTCGGTGGCACATGTTTTCATGTTGCAGTATTTTGGTGCCGTCGAAGTCTGGGACATGTTTATTGTATGTACAATGAGCCGCAAGTGCAGTTTTATTTCCGTTGTTCGATTTTATGTCAGATTTGTGTCCCGATATCCGTGTTTTTAATTTGCATTTCGTTGTACCAACATAATATCTTTAATTTGTTTTTTGTTATTTTTGTGAAAAACAGTGTCACTAATGTTGAGCACTTTCTGGATGAAGTTTTTTGCAGTGTTTAAAATTGTATTCTTTGGGTGTTTCGAAAAGAAATGAATAAGTCTGCCTGACGCGGTTGGTTTTTGATACCAATCTACTTTTAAGATATTATTGGCTTGACTAACAATTGTGTCCAAGTATGGTAACTTTCCCTCATTAGCATCCTCTTTGGTAAACTTTATGTGTCTGTTGTATGTGTTTAGCGTTTTCAAAGTGTATAATAAATATGTAAATAACAAAGTCCGTATAAAAAATATACTATCCAGTAACGATTTTCCTGATGGCCTAATAAGACGCTTGATACGAGAAATTGAACAACAATCTCCCAGCAATAACAACAGCAGAAGTACACCCGAGCCAAAAAGTTTCAAAAGTGTGACATATATATATACATGGTTTCACGGAAAAATTAAAAAAAAAATCCAACATTTACGACAGCCAAAAGTTCCAGCTAGCTCCAAAGACGAACTACACGCTCAGGAGTCTTTACAGCAATAATAAAAGCAAAATAGACAACATGGATAAGTCTAACCTGATTTACCAAATAACATGCACAGGTAATCAATCAGAGTCCTGCGGAAAGATATATGTTGGTACAACGAAATGCAAATTAAAAACACGGATATCGGGGCATAAATCTGACATAAAATCGAACAACGGAAACAAAACTGCACTTGCGGCTCATTGTACATACAATAAACATGTCCCAGACTTCGACGGCACCAAAATACTGCAACATGAAAATATGTACCACCGACGCTTCACGAAGGAAATGTTGCATATACTTAGTAAACACACCAACACAAAAAAGACTGAACTTTAAGTCCGACACTGCCAACTGTGCACACATTTACAAACACCTTAGTAGACATAATTTTTAGTTGTTAATGACTCACCGTGACGCGAACAACGTAGCTCTGTTTAAAATTTAAATTTTAATCGTTATGTATTAGGAAAAAAAATTTTTTGAATTCGGTAAATTGAAATTGTTATATACATAAGTGTAATATTTATATAAATTCTAGTGTTCATTTGTGATGTTGTTTCCCCATTTCCATATTTTTACAGATTCCCCTGATGATGGCTAGCAATTTTAGCCGAAATATCGGAAAATAAAATTTAAAAAAATAAATACAAAAATTGTGTTTTAGAAAAAAAATTTTTATCAACGGCCAAAAGCCCAATACTTATAACTGTAATAAATTAATTCCTACGAGAGAACTCTTTTCAACTTATACTACGAAAAAATTGAAAAATTCAACATACATAAAAAATGCTATATAATTCAAACTTTTTCAAAGCACGTCAAGTCAAGCAGAGTTCATATTGTCCGTAAGAGCTTATCTTCAGATAACCGAAAATAGTTTGTGTCTGAATTTGAAAAAATTGTATCCATTGGGATATAAACAGAAAATGGATAAGCACAAATCGTACAAAATATTTTTGAATTTTTTTACAATTTTAGTTATTTATACCAGACCCATTCACATTTCAATCACACTTTTTTGCAGTTTTCAAAGTTTACTTGTGACAAACAAAACGGAAGTTTATTTTTATATGCAGAAGATATGTAATTTTTCCTCCCTACTGTAACGAACCTACGGTTCGGTCACAAAAATTTGTATTTTGCAAGGAGTGGCTCTTTAATAAATTGAGGGGATCGCACAGTTAATTCGTTTTAAATATTTATTTTAATTCAGCGATACATAAATATATATATATAAAAATAAAATTAACAATGAAACTTATACTGATACCACGTCAGCGTGTCTCGGTTGTTGTACTTCGTCGCTCTGCCGTCGTATTTCTTCGCCTGGTCGTCGTATTTCTTAGCTTTGTCGTCGTAGTGAGGTTCATGAGAGGAGCGTGACTGATTCTTCTGCCTATGCGGTGCCCAATTCTATTCTCTACTGCTTCCTAGCTTACTCATAGCCTAACGGGGGGTCGAAACACCAGGAGGGGAAACGCTGAGTCTAGCTTGCCTTTATGCGTGTCGGGTCTCTGGTCACGAATGTACGGATACGGGAGCGCATACACCCGCAAACCAAAAATCCGACGCTCACAACGGCTTTTCCGTTCTTCCTACCGCCCTCTTATTCACTGCCGAGCTCACAGTTTTACCGTGGCAAACGAATACGGGAGAGCGAAAGCACCGTGGAACCTTGAGTTTCAGCAGGCCGTTCGGGTGTCGGCCTTCAGATCACGAGTGTACGGATACGGGAGCGTATACACCCGCAAACCAAAAATCCGACGCTCACGACGGCTTCTACGCTCTTCCTACCACCAGTTTCAGCTGGCCGTATGCGTGTCGGCTTCCAGATCACGAGTGTGCGGATACGGGAGCGCACACACCCGCAAACCCAAAATCCGACGCTCACGAAGGCTTATACGTTCTTGCTATTCCCCTTCTACACACGGCCGATCTTTCAGTTCCACCGTGGCTAACGAATACGGGAGAGCGAAAGCACCGTAGAACCTCAAGCTCTAGCTAGCCGCATGTGTGTTGGTTCCTAGGCCACAAAGGTACTGATACAGAAGCGCGTACACTTGCAAGCTTCAGACTCAACGCTCACAGCGGTCCCTATACTGCCTACTCAGTCACTACCAGCGCTGCCACTTTGCTACTATCGTAGCAAATTTGCTACACTTAAGCAAAAAATAACACATTTGCGACTTTGCCACCCACTCTCATCAAATGTATCAATTTTGCTACATTTTTCCGATTTCCATATAATTTTGTATTATTCATATAATTTTTCTTACTTTTTCTCGTGCAATTTTTTACTTAAACACATTTTCCAATTTATTGGCAACTCTGTATCAGCACTAGCTGAATTGTGAACTAAACAAAGTTTTCATGATTTCTAATGCCAGTTACTTTTCAAAAAAATTGCTTGCTTTGCCACACAGCAGTGCATCTGCAGAGCGAATTTTTTCAGACCTCAATTTAATAAAAAATAAAAAAAAGTAACTCCTACAAAATAGATACCATAGATTTTATAATGGCTGCAAAATGTTTGATCTCAAATAAGGACACTTTATGGATGCCTTAAATAGATTATAATCAGATGAATTATATAATATGTTTATGAACTATTAAGCCCAATTTCCATGTGATCTTATCTTATCTTATCTTATCTTATCTTATCCCATATCATTGATATCAAATCAAATTTTTGTAAGAAAGAAAAAGCATGCGAACAGAACCTAATGCGCTTGGAGAATGCGAGAGTGAATAGCATACATTTGGTATCTTCATAGCATGTGATGTCCTCCCTGATATTTGATAAGATAAGATAAGATCACATGGAAATTGGGCTTTATATTTATTCTTATTTATGTGAATTGTAATTTGTTAATCACATTCATGTTATGTACTGTTGCACCATTCTGATTTCAATGTGATATTTTCGCATAATTGAATTGAATTGGGAAGCATCAGAGGGACGTCATATTTTAATGCAGTGGATACTTAAGGGACGACATGTGTTATCGTATTAGAGGTAGAAAACGGCAAATTTGTTCAGTTCTTTAATTCTTTAACAAAAAAAAAATAGTTTATTTCAACTTTAATTATAAAATAAACTAAAAAATAGGTTAAAGTTACGAAACTTAAAATTAAGTTTTTTGTTTACCACCCAAGAACGTTGCAGACGATAAGCATAAGAAGCTAATCATGCTTCAGCGTTAGTATGAAACTCAACATCACTAAATATGTTTCGTGGCAGCGCTGCCGCAACATGAGGTTCCATTAAAGCGTCTGAGAAAATCAGATTTGTGACTCGAATCGTAATTGTTTTTTTTTTTGTGTTTTTGCTTTGTTTAACAATTCTGACATTCGTACATCTGACTTTTGACAAATGACTTTTTTGAGTTTGACAGCTTGCGAAAACCTTTATAGTTGAATCATGATATTTTCGTTTTATAAAAAAGTTTATGTTAAGTTTACTGTCCAATAAACGATTATCGTCTGACTATCATAGTTCAGTCAATTATTGACTTTTGCTACGCTGCTCGCCGTTTTGCTACAAAAATTTTATCCAAAGTGGCAGCACTGGTCACTACCCCCTACTCTACTCTCTATGGTCAAAGCTACAATTTGAGAAAAATATACCTGAGATTCACGCTGCCACTGCTACTACTGCGACCACTGCTGCTGCTTGTTGTTTTAGGACTGCTCTCGCCAGCCGCTCTTCACAACTCACCCGATTTTTAGTTGTGCACGCCTTTTTATACACCGTAGCTGCGATTAATTTTCCACCGCGTGGCTGTAACAGCTGATCATTCATACTAGTAGCTGCGTTTATTTTCACCACCGCGGTGACATTGCTGGTACTTGACATCGCTGGTGCATTGTTATTGCTGACTCGTGTTGCCACCTGGGCGTCAAGTTAAATTCGATGCAACTTAGATCCAATTCTCACGCGTTTCATGCGATTATAAACTAATTATTCTAATTAAATACTTATTAATTAACAAACTCTAACTTAATAAATATGCCTTCATGGTCTTTTTACTTTAAAGAATAATATAAAAGAATATGATAAAACTTAGCTCTGCTGCTGCTGCTTAAGTTGTGGACGAAAACAAGGCCCTGCCGACTTTCGTCATCACACTACACAAAACTCAACTTTAACAATTAATTGCGTCGGACTCTGCAAACCTTATAAAACAAAATTTGGCATCAATCAAAAAAATCTTTATTGATAGTTATGATTTTTGCAATCAAAAAAGTCAAATCTTGCCACTGTGCGTCGTAAACTTTTAGAGTGAAATAAAAGTCAAAGTAAAACACTTTTATTTTCTTTTGGAATAGCCCTTTGGTAGCATTATATTTAGTGGTAAAGTTTTTGCCAGACGTAATACTGGTTCTAAGGTAGAGGCAATAAAAAAGCAATTCAAATGTCACGAATGTGAAGTGTTTTTCATGGCTATACATATATAGATAACCAGAAGTCAGCAAAACCTGCCAACATTATATAATGCGACTCATTTTAATACTAGCATTACCCTGTGCGCATCGCCTCACCTCAACCGTGATGTAGATTCGATGTGCGGTCTGCGTGAAAATTCTATTTAAAAAATACTTTTGTATGAGGACCACTCTTAGTATGCACCCAAAATAAAATTGTTACAACCTAAGCAGTGCCTCTTAATATAAAAACCACGTGATGCAAATTTCATGAGAATCGATTAAGCGGTCTTCGAGAAAATTCTATTTAAAAATATTTTTGTATGAGGGCAACCCTAAATAAAAGTTTTGTAGCCTAAGCTATGCCTCTTAACATAAGAGCTACGTGGTGTAACTTCGGAGTGAATCGACTAACCTCTCTTTTTGAAAATGATATTTAAAAATATTTTTGTATGAGGGTCACCCTAAGTATGCACCCTGAATAAATTTTTTTAACCTTATCTGTGCCTCTTAATATAGAAGCCAAGTGGTGTAAATTCCATGAGAATCGATTTGGCGGTCTTCGAGAAAATGATATTTAAAAAATATTTTTGTGTGAGGGCCACCCTAAATAGAAGTTTTGTATCCTTAGCTATGCCTCTTAACATAAGAGCTACGTGGTGTAAATTCGGTGTGAATCGTTTAACCTGTTATCGTGAAAGTGATATTTAAAAAAATTTTGTATGAGGGCCACCCTAAGTTTGAACTTCAAATAAAATTTTTACGATCTTATCTGTGCCTCTTTATATAAAAGCCATATGGTGTAAATTCCATGAGAATCGATTTTGCGGTCTTTGAGAAAATTATATAAAAAAAATTGTTGTATAAGGGCCACCCTAAATAAAAGTGTTGAGCCTTAGATAAGAGCTACGTGGTGTTAATTCGGTGTGAATCGATTAGCCAGTCTTCGTGAAAATGATATTTAAAAATATATTTGTATGAGGGCCACCCTAAGTATGCACCCTTAATAAAAATTTTACCATTCAATCTGTGCCCCTTAACATAAAAGCCATACTGTGTAAATTTCATGAGAATCGATATGCCTGTCTTTGAGAAATCGCTATTTTTAAAATATTTGTGTATGAGCGCCACCCTAAATAAAAGTTTTATAGCCTATGACACCCGTCTGATCAATACGAACATACTGTAAAAATTTCATCAAAATCGGCTGGATAGTTTCCGCGTGCATAAGAGACAGACAGACAAAAAATGAATTTTATATAATAGATATTTTGGAATAGTCCGGCCTAGTTTCAATTACTTTTAATTTCGAAAACTTTTTGATGAAGTTTAAATTTCGAAGAGAAATTGAAGCGATTATAACGTAAATACACAACATTTTACTTTTCACAGCATTTTTCACATATTTTTTGACTTCAAACAGCTGTCAGTACACATAAGTAAACAATTCTTGTTTGTCAGAAATATATGTTAGCCAAGATGCCCAATTAGGGATTTTATCTTATTTGAAGAAATTTCAATGAGATTTTTTTTCATGCTCTATGAATTTCATAGGGTTTATTGGGTATTCTATTTCCACTTATGAGATAAATTAGGTGGCATCACCACATCATGATACAATAACATGTCATATTACTACTCAAGCAAGATAAGCAGTTAATTTCGAAAAATGTAGAATTGTGGAGTTTTTACTTGACATCGGAAAAATATTTTTGTAGTTGAACTTTTTTTATTTTAACAATATTTAAGATATTCCATATACAAGGAATAAAACAAATTACTTGGTAAAATAGGAAAAACTCTGGAGCTTAATTGTGTGTAATTTTTTCTTAAATTTCATCAATAAAACAACTTTAAAAAAGCAAAACGCAATGAAAATACTTAGCTCATACTTGGAAGTTTTACATACTTTTCAAAACGTTGCAATTACGCTTCCAATCTACTTTCGTTCGAAAGTGGAACAGCTCGGAATATCACTTTCTATTAGATTTCGTTCGATTGAAAAATCTTATTTATTTTTTTTTTCTCACAAGGCATAATATTCGAACGTGACATTGCGAACGTTACATATTTTTCCATTATGGTTCACTTGGGCAATTTTTCATAAGATTTTAATATTCATATAAATAATAATAATTAAGATCTATATAATAATTAAAAAACAAATTTAATATTTATCATTATTGAATTAATTGCTGAGATCAATTTTAACAAAGGAAAGAGGAAACAGAAGATATTTTTCTTAAAAGAATATAAAACTTGTCTTTTTGCTGTTATAGCTTTTTTTCCTGTAAGGGGCGTGACACCGCCCAAAAATTTTCTTCTCAGGAATCAGTTTGTCCCCATACCAAATGTGATAAAAATTGGTGAATCAACTCAGTCGTGGCTGCGTTCTTCCCATTAGGGGCGGTTCCATGCCAACTTAAAGGACTTAGAGTCTCTACTAACCTTTTTTATGGTACAATCCATCTATTCGAAAGAATTTTATGTTGTGCAATGCCTTCTTTCCCAAAAAAAAATGATGCTATTATGTTAAGTTATGGCAGTTAATAAGCGGTTTAACTGTTTTGCAACTGTCTATTTATTACACTTATGTTTGCGAACGTGACTTCAACCAGCTCCAAAAATTTTAAATTTTATTTTTTTTGCACTCGTTAATTTTTTTTTTTTTTAATCATGTACACTATGAGTAAACTCTGTTTGAACCAAAATTGTGACATATTTGCTGCTGTTATCAATCACGAAATGAGAACAAATGATGTTTTTCTATGTCGAATGTGACATTAGAACATGAACTGAAGCAAATTAAAAATTTGCAGTTAATAGAGATTGGTTTGATGTTTTAGCATTTTTTTTTAGCTAATTATTGTTGGAAGAGATATTTTGCAGAAAGCTTACACTCAAAATGTTCCATTGATAAGAGGTTACTTTTGTTATGTACTTTTTTCTGCTGAGTTCCAAAAATTAATATGAACATTTTTTGAATAGTATAGTTTTCGAGATATTGTGGTTTCTTCATTTTTCCGACCTCCTTTCACTGAAAAGTTCATATCTTGAGCTAGAAATGTCCAATTTCATCGTTCTTGGTATCAAATTAAAGATAATAAAATGGCAACATATATTAATACAAATTTTATTGAATAAGTGGTTCAAACGATATCGATGAAAACAATCTAGATTTAAAAAAAAAAATCAAATTTTATACCTGATTCTGTGGCCACAAAAAAATAAAAATAAAACTAAAAAAATAATATACGTAGAATAATGCACGTAGAAATGATAATTTTACGCAAAAATTAAGACATACCAGCGGAAAATCGACCATAAAATGTTAACGAGGAGCGATTGAATGAATGAATCCAAATACAGTGGAACCTCTTTAAGTCGAGAACCTCCCAAACTCGAAAAAATGTTGTGTTCCCTTCCATTCAAGCCCCAAAACCTCCATTGCTCGAAATCTGACCCCTCTATAAGTCGAAATAATAAGTAAGTCCCTACAAGTAAGTTCAGTGCATATTTTCCCTCTATAACTCGAAAAAATAAATTTGACCTCTGCATCTCTAATATAGCAATGTTTGATTTTACAACCTCTACAACTCGATTATTTGAAACGAATTACCTCTATAGCTCGAAGAAAAATAAAATACCGACTTTAAGAATATGCCGACCATCTACATCATTGTTTCTTAGAAACAATAAACCAATTCTATGAAATGATAAAGGAGTTTATGACTGACGTTAACACGTGATTTCATTTGAACTTTAGCGAAGTTACTTTTTGTATTGAAAAATTATCAGAAATATTTTGATCATACTGCAATACACACCAATGTTTAGCTAGGATTTTTATTTATTTCACCTCACTAACTCAAAATTAGTTTTAATAAACCTTAACCTCTACAAGTCAAACATTTCCTGCAAAATTCGCTCAAGTCGAAGTCCTCCATAAGTAGAAAACTCTATAACTCGAATATTTTGGCGTTTCCCTTCAAGTTCGACTTACAGAGGTTCTACTGTACCTTTAATTTAATACCAAGAACAATTAAATTGGCCATCTCTAGCTTGAGATGTGAATTTTAAAGTGAAAAGAGACCGAAAAAAATTAAAAACCCACAACATCTCGAAAACTGTACCATTCAAAAAATTTTCATTTTCATTTTGGAATTCAGCGGAAAAAAGTACATAAGAAAAATAATCTCATCAAAGGAACAAAAACAAAAAATTTTTTTGTAACTATTAGAATGTTGATGTAGAAATTGTTGCACAAATTAATATATTCTGAAAATGGGTGATTTGGATTCATTCATTCAATCACTCTTAAAGTTTTTATTTTGCGATCGATTTTCTACTGATATGTCTTAAGTATCAGCCCTACGCGCATGTAGAAAAATTATTTTTTTTTAATTTTATTTCTATTTTTTCGTAGCCACAGAATCAGATGTAAGCTTTGATTTTTTTTTAAAAACCTAGATTGTTTTCATCGATATCTTTTGAACCACTTATTCAATAAAATTTGTATAAATATATGTATGTTTGTTTGTCACTTTTTTATCTTTAATTTGATACCAACGATGAAATTGGACATTTCTCGCTCAAGATATGAACTTTAAAGTGAAAGGAGGTCGAAAAATGAAAAAACCACAATATCTCGAAAACTGTACCACTCAAAAATTTTAATTTTCGAATTCAGCAGGAAAAAATACATACGAAAAGCAACCTTTCATCAAAGGAACAAAGAAAAAATCATTTTGTAAATTAGTGTTATCATCATGTATCGCCTCTCTTACAGAGTTAAATATTAAAAGCAAATTGCATTTATGCAGGTTTTCAGGTGGTTTGCTCACCGTGGTAAATGAATTCTGATGTAAATTATTTATTTTAAATTTTAATGTTTTCCTTAGATAATATCAGATAGTAACGCTTTTGTAATAACTTTTAACTTTTCTGTCACAGTGAGCCATTCTGCTTAAATGCCCATATACAGTGTCGGACAAAACATAAGCACGGAGTAATGACTACTTACATTTTGGTTCGTAAAAATTTAAAGTAGAAGTATTAATTAATTTTTTTTAATTTGTTTTCTTAAGTTACTAATATTTATTAAAAAAATCACATTTGTATTAAAAATTATTTGTTATTAAATAAATTACGATTTTAAAAAGACCAGCGCCTTCAATATTGGTGCGACAAAACAAAAGCACATTTCTAATGAGTAATTTATGAAGTACAAGAACTAAGAAATAACGTTAATATTTTGTAGAAAATACATTTGATTTGATAACTGCTGTACATCTTCTTGGCATAGATTCTATTAGGTTGCTGATTATGGCGTTGAGAATATTATACCAGGCTATTTTTGTTTGCTCAAATAGGGAATCTTGATTTTTATAATTTTGTCTATTTATTTTTCTGACAAAAATTTCCCAAAGATTCTCAATTGTATTGAGGTCTGGGGATTGTGCAGGCCACTTCAAAACTTCGATATTTTTAATTATAATATACTCTTTCACAACCATCGAGGTGTTTTTGGGTTCGTTGTTGTTAAGAAAGGTTTACTTTTAGGGCATTTACTCTTTCGTGTAAGGTAATATAACTTTCTGAAGGATGTCTTTATAAGCGATTCGTACCATTATGCCAATTATTTTATGAATTGGACCGATTCCAAAACCGGAAAAACATCCCCACACCATTACATATCCTCCGCCATGTCATCATATCGGACTGCGAAAAAAACATGTTTTTCCGCTAAGAACCAACGAGCTAGGCTTGAGTTTGCTAGAGCCCACGCTGATAGCACAACTGCAAAATGGAAGACAGTTCTTTTTTCTGATGAGTTCAAGTATAATTTGAGGGGATCAGACGGTTCTAGTCGATTGTGTAGACCATAAAGGGAAGCGGCTTAATCCGCTATACACAAAAGGCACAGTAAAACATGGTGGAGGATATGTAATGGTGTGGGGATATTTTTCCTGTTCTGGAATCGGTCCAATTCATAAAATAAATGGCATAATGGATCGAATCGTTTATAAAGACATCCTTCAGAAAGTTATATTACCTTACACGGAAGAGTAAATGCCCTAAAAGTAAACCAACCTTAAACTTTTGTCAGAAAAATAAATAGACAAAATTATAAAAATCAAGATTCCCTATTTGAGCAAACAAAAATAGCCTGGTATAATATTCTCAACGACATAATCAGCAACCTAATAGAATCTATGCCAAGAAGATGTACAGCAGTTATCAAATCAAATGTATTTTCTACAAAATATTAACGTTATTTCTTAGTTCTTGTACTTCATAAATTACTCATTAGAAATGTGCTTTTGTTTTGTCGCACCAATATTGAAGGCGCTGGTCTTTTTAAAATCGTAATTTATTTAATAACAAATAATTTTTAATACAAATGTAATTTTTTTAATAAATATTAGTAACTTAAGAAAACAAATTAAAAAAAATTAATTAATACTTCTCCTTTAAATTTTTACTAACCAAAATGTAAGTAGTCATTACTCCGTGCTTATGTATGTTTTGTCCGACACTGTACATATTTATGGGGTATGAATTGATTGACATAATAAGTAATACCTATCTTATTTTATCATTTTTACATACCATTCTTCTACTAAAGCCTGAAGGTGCATTGCGAAATCCTTTTATAGCTTGAAAAACACCACCACCAATGCATCCCATGGCAAAAGCGCCTCCGCAATCATCAACGATTCTGTAAGGACACGGCTCTCTGGCATATTCTTCCATTTCAAAACTTTTTTAAACTTGAAAAATAAATTAAGAAAAACTTAAGTCAATTGATATTTTTTAATGAGGTACATATGTATATACTATGTAATAAAAAAGGTATAAATGAGCCGTTAAATACCACTTTAAAAAAACGGCTCATATTCGGATCATTTGGCCTAAAAACAATAGAACAGTGTTTTTGTACCGGAGTAACCATTATATAATCCTGAAAGAGTGAATTGTTTTGATCAAATTTGCCAAGCAAAGTTATAGTCCACCACGTCAGGTTTTTGATTTTTTTGTAACGCAGTGAAATTGATTTTCCGAATTTAGCGAAAAAAATGCTATGATATCTGGACTATGCTTTGTTCGGCAAAATAAATCAGAACGAATCCTTTCAGTATTATATCGTGGTTTAAAAGGTACTCAATTTTTTATTTTTGTAACGCATGAAATTGAAGCCACTTTTAAAAAAAAAAAATTAAAATAGCAAACGAGGTATTTGGTACTTCCATACTGCCGTATGTAGCGAAAAAAAAGTGTTTTAAGGTTAAGAAATCTTGAAAGACTGACGTGATGACGTTCGGCAAACTTGATCACAAAAAATTTGAGTTTCGATTTTGAGAAAAAAAATTTTCCTGGCCTCAAATGTCATTTGATCCGCATTAAATTTAGGTCATTTCTTCCTTACACAAATATGTATGTCTAAAAAATTTGAACGAAAAAAAAAGGTGGGGTTTTTGAGAAAATCGAGCTAGTTTATTTCCATAAAAAATGTCATAGCTCCTCCAATTTACAACCATTTTCAAAAATGTTTGAAGATTCTAATAGAGAATGAGAAGTTCTATTAGAATCAAGTGAAAAATTAATTATTTTGAATTGGATGTAAGTGGCGATTTTTTGAAAAAAATTTCGGCGGTTTTTCGGTTTGTGACACCTTAAGCCTAAACCAAAATATACGATACGAGACATAACGAGTAAGTTCGAGTGTATGTAAACCAATGTTGATAGCCCAAATGAACCTACGTAATTGATCAAAAGTGAACGAAACATTTTGACGAGACGTAAGAGTTCCGTAAGAACCGAACTTCAAAACGTTGCTACTCGTCATAACAGCTTTTTCGGTTCGTTGGCTAGCGTAACATTTTGGGTTAAATGTCAAAACAGACGAAACGAGTGCAAACGTTTGTTCAATTGCTACCGTCTCGTCACGTCTATTTTGGTTAAGGCTTTAGATTGAAATGTACATAGCTTCGTTAAAAATGTTTTTTATTTAAATAGAGGAAACACGAGTCCTCTTATTTTCTCTGAAAAACAAAATTTTTTATCGGCAACCAATTCCGCAAGTTGAAGTCATTCAACCTGCACGATTTGAAATTCAGTTTCAAGACCTTGGAGAAAACTGACATTATCATGATGCCCCTATCGTTATGGCATAATGATCAGACCCGTTTTTACCGATTTTCACTTAGGTGCCTATGAGCCAGTCTTCATGAACTCGTTCTACTTCCCAAATTTGAATAAGAACTACATACATGAATGAGGTCAGCGATGAACTCCGGAGAAGCTTTCAACATTTTGGCATTTATCCGCTTTGAGAGGTTTGATGGCTTTTGTTATCTCTGCTAATGAAGGCAGGCATGAGGCTGGTCGCTGTGATCTTCCCTTAGGGAAGTCCATATGGCGAGTGCTAAGAGGTGGAGGTGGACAATTCATGGTGTATCTGAGATATGTTCTTTCCAACGGATTAGTTTGTTTCCAGCCATTTGCGAGTTATTTCGTAAACGGTAGGAAGGTCCTGATTTCTGCAGCTTGTTGAGCTTCTGAAGAAAGGTGGTTGAATATTGCACCGAGGATTTTCATAAAAATTTTAGAGTTAATACCGCTGAATGAGGTCATTATAACAAGCTATGCCACTATACTGGCAAAACTCGTTGAAAGGCGTGGCACAGCCCACAATATTTATAAACGTTATAATAAGAGAACTAACAACGCAATCGTTATGAAATTTCACATGTCAAATATACTAGCTATTGGGTATCTTGTAACCAAAAGTGGGCGAAACAGCACCTGTGGGCGTGGCACCTTCCATACAAGCGAAAACAGTTAAAAACTACATTTATTGTTCTATGAGAGTAATATTTTTTAAATTTGGTATGGAGATGTCGATTACTATAAGCTTTGAAACTAAATGGATTTCGATAGAATTGCATCAGTGGGCGTGGCACCTCCCCTACATGCAAAAAATTTTAAGTGTTATATTTAGAATGCTATGGGCGTAATTTTTTTAAAATTGGTGTAGAGATGTCGGTTACCATAAGCTTTGAAATTAAATGAAAATCGACGAGATTGCATCAGTGTGTGAGGCTCCTCCCATATAAGCAAAACACTTTAAATGTTATATTTAGTGTGTTATCGGAGTAATATTCTTTAAATTTGGTGTAGAGGTGTCGGTTACTATAAGCTTTGAAATTATATGAATTTTGATGGGATTTCATTAGTGGGCGTGGCACCTCCCATACAAAATTATAACGTTGATGCCATATTTAGCAAACTGAAGGAGTGATCCTAATAAAATTTGGTCTCAATATATTTATTTATTTATTTATTTATTTATTCAATTCAATTAATCAATTATTTAAATGCCCATGCAAGGGCCTTATATTGATAGGAGTTTACAACGCTTTATAAATTTCTAAATTTAGCAAACTTAAATAAAAACGATATAAAAATAAAAAACCTAACCTAACGCACAGTCTTCTGGAGAAAAGAAATAGGAAAGACATTGGGATTACACTTATGGAACAATTGTGAACGATGAGCACTTAAGGAATATAAGACAAAAAGAAAAAGTAGTTATTAATTCTAAATAGCAAAAATTATTATTCAGAACGCGCCAAATGTACTAAGGCAAGCTTCTTGAAGACTCTAGGATTCAAAGAAAAATTTTTTAGCTGTGGTGGCATATGATTCCAAAGTCTAGCTACTCTTATGGAAAAAGAGCGTTCAAAGTAGGCAGAGGAAAAGGGCTGAATTCGTAACTGACAGTTCCTTCTCGTATTAAGAAAAGAAAATAAATTAATGATATATGCAGGTTGTTGGTATTTTATGCAGCAATAGAAATAATATAGACATAAGGTTTACGAATGAGCACCCTAGAAATTGGTGTACATAATCAGAAACATGGTCTCTAGGTCGCAGGTGGTAGACATACCTTATTATTCTATTAAAACACAAGTTCAGTCTATGCAGGTTGCTCAGATTAGTACCAGAATAAATTTCTAAGCCATAGTATATATGTGGCATTAAGATAGCATATGCTAGAAGATGTCTTATTTTGAAAGGGAGAGAGAAATTTAAACTGTATAGTTTTTTAAGCAAAAAGCTAACGCGAGAAATAACTTGATTGATGTGTTTGTCAAACTTCAGACTAGGCTCAATATTTATCCCGAGACAAGATGCAGAATCGGATTTGCTTACGGAGCAGGTGTTAAAAGATATATTACTGAAAGTATCAATGCTGTAAGCATCACCGAATGTAAGGATTTTAGTTTTCTGTGAATTAATTGAAATATGGTTATCACTAGCCCATCTAGTAACAGATAATAGATCATCTTGAACTTTGACAATACAGTCGGAAAAGGTGCGATTAGAGCTGGAACTGAATAATTGGATGTCGTCGGCAAAAATACGAACAGTACATTTGGAGACACAAGGTACGATGTCATTAACATACAGCATAAATAGCAATGGACCTAGTATCGTACCTTGGGGAACGCCAGAGGACAGTCTAAGGATATTAGACGTGCTACCCCTACAGCTCACAAACTGCGAGCGATTTGATAAAAAGGAAAACAAAAGTTTGCAAGATATACGCGAAACATTAAATTGATTGTATAGTTTAGAAATAAGAATATTGTGATTAATGGAATCAAAAGCTTTACTTAAGTCTAGAAAAGCAAGAACAGAGGGCTGTTTTATGTCCAGTGATTTTCGAATGTCATCAGTCAAACTTAAAATCAATTCAATTCAGCCTCATTCAACGAGTTTAACATTTTTCAACTTCTTTCAATTTTTCTCAACATTTTCCATATTTTTTCGAATTTTTCAACCTCATTCAACTTTTTTCGAGTTATTCAACCTTTTTCAACTGTTTCAACATTTTTCAACTTCTTTCAATTTTTCTCAACATTTTCCATATTTTTTCGAATTTTTCAACCTTATTCAACTTTTTTCGAGTAATTCAACCTCTTTCAACTGTTTCAACATTTTTCAACCTCTTTCAACTTTTTTCAACATTTTCCATAAATTTTCGAATTTTTCAACCTTATTCAACTTTTTCCGAACTATCCAAACTCTTCCAACTTTTTAAATATTTTTCAACCTTTTCAACTTTTTTCAACACGTTCCATATTTTTTGGACTTTTTCAACCACATTCAAGTTTTTTCGGCTTTTCAACCTCATTCATCTTTTTCCGAGACTTTCGAGCTTTTAAATGTCTTTCAACGTTTTCAACATTTTAATATACTATCGAGTTTATCAAACTTTTTCACCTGCTTCAACCTCTCTCAATGTTTTTCGACATTTTTTATATTTTCGGCTTTTCAACCATATTCAATATTTTTTAAATATTTCCGACATCTCATTCAATTGCATTACATTTTTTCGACTTTTTCAACCTGAAAACGAAAAACCGAACTTTGGTCGGTCTCCTGGTACTGAGTCATTTATTTGCGGTGAGTTTCCTAGAAACTTAAAAAAATCTACCGTTATCCCAATACCTAAGCAGTTTGGCACAAATGACTGTGAAAAACTACGACCCATTAATATGATGCCAATGCTACATATTTGTGCTTAGAATAAAAAAAACACACATAAGAAAAGTTTAGTTTAATTACTATTGGACAATGGGAGCTTGTAAACTTAAGCCATTTGTTATAAAAGTACATTCTTACATTAACAATTAGAATTTGTACACTTTCCATCAAAAACATAAAATTTTATTTTTTGCAGATGGTCAATTCTGATTGTAAGGCGATATTATCTCCAAGCCAGATCAGAGCGACACTTTTTGATTACATATTTATTAGAATTGAAATCCAAATAAAAAAAGGAACAGGTTTACTTTAGCTGACATTGTCCAATTTTATTTACTTTTTTTTTTTGTAAAAGGGGGTTAAAAACAAAAAAATATAAAATTATCAAAAAAAGTCACTCGGATCTAGTATCGGAGATATAGACATCGGAAGTTCCGGATATAGCTTTTATAAAAATGGTTATAAGTTGGGAACCCCTGAAGGGAAAATAAAAAATATGGGTATCATAAGAAGGATAATTTAACGGCCTACAATAATGGTAAGTAAAGTTTTGAAATTTGATCTATAATTTTGGAGATATCACATATTTTCTGAAATTTTGACCAATTTTTTTTTTCCAAAATTTTTTTTTTTTTCCCAAAAATGTGTTAATGACCTAAAACTTTTTTAGCATGATAAGAAAGCTTACTTTATTCCCTTTAAAATGGTATCTAGTTTGCTGCAAATTTTTGCGAGTTTAACCCTTTTTTAAAAAAACAAAAAAAATTATTCAATGAATTCTTATGAAAACTATGTTTTTGTGGACAAAAACAGTGGAAAACAACAGCAACAACGATTAGTACACCTACAACTATTATTATTTAAACGATTCTCATAATAAAATAATATGGTTATCATATAAATTAAAAATTTTTTAAAATGTGAGGTTATGTTGAAAGAAAAGAGCGCCCGCGCGCCCGATTTTTAATAAAAATTTTTAAGTTTTACAATGAAAATGGTCTTATACTAATTGTTGTTATTGTTGTTGTAGGTTTTTTATTGTTTTTGTCCAATCGCGCGCGCGATTTTTATTAAAAATTTTTAAGTTTTACAATAAAAATGGTTTTATAATAATTGTTGTTGTTGTAAGTTTTTTATTGTTTTTGTCCATAAATAGAGAATTTTCATAAGAATTTATTGAATATTTTTTTTATTTTCCGGCAAATAAGGGGGTAAATACGCAAAAATTTAGAACAAGCTATATACCATTTTAAAGGGAATAAATTAAGCTATCTTAATATGCTAAAATAATTATAGGTCATTTACACATTTTTTGGGAAAAATAAGGTTTTTTCAAAAAAATTGGTCGAAATTTAACAAAAATCGTAATATCTCGTAATATGGGTCAAAATTCGGCTTAAGTTTACCGTGACTCCCATTGTCCAATGGGAATTAAACTCAACTTTTCTTATGTGCTTTTTTATTCTAAGCACAAATGTGTAATCAAAAAAAGTCGCTCGGATCTGGTTTCGGATATATAGCCATCGGAAGTTGCGGATATAGCTTTTATGAAAATCCTTATAAGTTTGGAACCCCTGAATGAATATCAAAAATTAGGGTGTCATATAATAGATAATTTAATGGCCTACAATAATGGTGAGTAAATCTTTGAAATCTAACCCATATTTTTGGAGATATGACGATTTTTCTGAAATTTTAATCAATTTTTTTTTAAAAACCGTTATTTTTTCCAAAAAATGTGTAACTAACCTATAACTTTTTTAGCATGGTAAGAAAGCTGAACTTATTCCCTTTAAAATGGTGTATAACTTGTTGTAAATTTTTAAATATATATCCTCTTTTTGACCGAAAAATAAAAAAAATTATTCAATAAATTCCTATGGAAACTACGTTTTTATGGTCAAAAACAATGAAAAACAACAAAAGCAATAACTATTACAACAACAACAATTATTAGAAGACGATTCTCATTGAAAACTTAAAAATTTTTATTAGAAATCGCGCGCGCGATTTTTAATAAAAAATTTTCGCCTGCGACGCTCTTTTTTTCAACATAACCTTACTTTTTATAAAATTATTTATTTATGTAATAACCTTGTCATTTTATATAGAGAATTGTCTTATAATAATTGTTATTGTGTAATAGTAGTTGTTATTGTTGTTTTTCATTGTTTTTGACCATAAAAACATAGTTTCCATAGGAATTTATTGAATAATTTTTTTATTTTTCGGTCAAAAAGGGGGTAAATATTTAAAAATTTACAACAAATTATACACCATTTAAAAGATAATAAATTAAGCTTTCTGATCATGGGGCCGTTCAAGTATTACGTAACGCAATTTTCGAAGATTTTTTACCCCCCCTCCCCCCGCCGTAACGTTTTCCTCTACCCCCCCCCCCCCCCCCTTAAACGTTACGTAACACCCAAGTGACCATATTTATCTAAAAGTCACAATTATGTTGCGAAAAGTACCGGAAATAAATGCGTATGTTGTTTATTTTCTTTATTATATATATAATATATTCACTTTGTCATTTTGTTTGTAACGCATAGAAGAGGGCGGTGGTAGGTATGAAAAAGTATATAGATATATTCTTGATCAGCGTCACCACCTGAGTTGATTTAGCTATGTCCGTCTGTCTGTCTATTCAAATCAGGTTTACGGAAAAACCAAGAAAGCTAATTGAATGAAATTAGCACACTCAGGTCAGACCTTCTTACAGACATCTCGCTATTGAAAATAGACGTAATCGGTTCATGGACACGCCTACCGCCCATACTCTATGTATATTTGCCCAATCCCATTTTGAAAAAAAATGCAGCGATTTTGATGATACTTGGTGATTAGGTGTACATTTGAACTAAATTAAGATTAGGCTAGGTTTCAAGTTTCCAAAGAATCGCGTGGCACGGTCCTAAATTTTAACCTCTATACCACCATATCTCGTAAGCCGTGCAAGATATTGTGATGAAATTTCTTTATTCTTTCGACTTTTTCATCGATTTTAAATTGTTTAGACTTTTTCAACCTCTCTCAACATTAACATTTTGCATATATTTACGACTTTTTCAACAGTTTTCAACCTCTTAAACATTTCACACTTTTTTCGAATTATTTAACCTCTTCAACGTCTTTTTTTACTGAAATATATGTACCTACTTTGAGTGCAGTGTAGGGTATGTGAGTTTCGGCCTGACTGAAGATAACACCTTAACTTGTTCATATCGTTATTTAATAAAAATCACACATAATGTAATAAACATTTGCTTAAGCTTAAAATATGTTAAAATGGCGAAAAATGAGACGAACATATTTTATTAAAATGATAAAAGTTGATGGGATCTAGAACAGATACAGCAATAAATGAGAAAAATAGGAAATCTTTCCACGCTTACATCTCTGGTTTTGGTTAATAATTGCTTTAATTAAACATATCATTTATTGCTGTAAATTATCTAGATCCCATCAACTTTTATCATTATAATAACATTTTTTGGCTGTAGCTATTCAATAAACATACACATAAAGAAAGCGTTTCATTATACACACCTCATTTCAAATCACCACCCGCTAAAGTACTTTCACTTCTAAAACAATGTTACGTAACGCGTTGTTCGAACCCCCCCCCCCCCCTCCCCTGTAACGCATCGTAACGTTTCACAAGACCCCCCCTCCCCCCTAATTGCGTTACGTAATACTTGAACGGCCCCCATGCTAAAAAAGTTACAGGTCAATAACATAATTTTTGCAAAAAATAACGGTTTTTTAAAAAAAATTTGTCAAAATTTCAGAAAAATCGTCATATCTCCAAAATTATGGGTTAAATTTCGAAGATTTCACCATTATTGTAGGCCATTAAATTACCTATGTTACGACACCCATATTTTTGATATCCATTCAGGGGTTCCCAACTTATAAGGATTTTCACAAAAGCTATATCCGCAACTTCCGATGGCTATATATCCGAAACCACATCCGAGCGACATTTTTTTTTTTTGCTATTTTTATTTCCATTTTAAGGGGTAAAACAAAAAAAAAAAAAAAGATTGGAGCATGGGAGTCACGTTAAACCTGTGCCCAAAATTCAAAACTTTACTTACAATTATTGTCGGCCATTAAATTATCCTTCTTATGACACCCATATTTTCCATTTTCCATTCATGGGTTCCCAACTTATAACCATTTTTCCAAAAGCTATATCCGCAACTTCCGATGTCTATATCTCCGATACTAGATCCGAGCGACTTTTTTTGAAATTTTTATATTTTTTTATTTTTCACCCTCTATCACTCCTAAAAAAAGAAATTGATTTGGAGAATGTCAGCTAAAGTAAACTTAAGCCCTAAAAAAATATGGTTTAATAAAAATTGGCGAATGGGAGCTAAAGTAAACATAAGCCTAGCCTGTTCCAAAACCAGATTCCAGCGACACATTTTGATTACTTATTAATCTTAGAATTGAAATACAAACAAGTTTGGTTTAATAAAGGTTGTCGAATGGCAGGTAAAGTAAACTTAAGACGCTAATGTCAACTTAATCCAATAGAACAATTGTCGCTAAAGTAAACTTCGGACATTTCTCTTCTTTATTTACTACTTAAATTACATAAGGATTACTTAAATAAAAATTCACAATACATAAGTTTAAACCTTGGTTAGAATGTCTAACAGGGTACTAAAAATATTTACCTTGATTATAAAAGAACTATCGTTAGTTTAAATATTTGACTTTTAATTTATTTTCTGAAAAAAAACCAAGTAATAAAATTTTATTTTAGTTTTGCGCACATGTCTTGACAGATAAAACTTTGAAAGTAGTGGTGCCAGACTTAAAAATCTCTCGTCTATGAATGCTCATGATAGAAATTTGTTTTCCCCTAAATTACGTTATTTCACCACTAGTTTTTAATAACGTTTTTTAAATTTTAATTAACACAAAAACGATTATTTGAGATGCACATATGCTATAGAAAGAAACTATTTCACTTGTAGATTCTACTCACGGTAAAATTATTATAGTAGCAGCAATTCTAAGTGACAGTCCATTTTCTTCTTATATTTAAGGTTCTGCCTAACTTGTCAAAATCAGCTTAGATAAAGCCTAATTTCCATTCTGTCTTTCTTGATCCCATATCAGGGATATCAAATCAAATTTTTGTAAGAAAGAAAAAGCATGCGCTTGGAGAATGCGAGAGTAAATAGCATACATTTGCTATCTTTATAGCATGTGATGTCCTCCCTGATATTTGATAAGATAAGTTCAAGAAAGATCTCATGGAAATTAGGCATAGGGCACGGACACTTCCAAATTACATACTTAGGACTAAAAGCACACGTTTGCAGAATTTTTGTTTTTCTTGCTTATATATTCTTGAAAGTGATGGTGTAACTTTCACGGTTGAATTGATATGAATTTGAAAAGATTTATACACCCAATTTGTTTTTGGCTTAAGTTTACTTTAGCTGACATTCTCCAATTCAATTTATTTTTTTAGAGGTAATTGAGGGTTAAAAATAAAGAAATATAAAATTAAAAAAAAAAGCTCGGATCTAGTATCGGAGATATAGACATCGGAAGTTGCGGATATAGCTTTTGGAAAAATGATTATAAGTTGGAAACCCCTGAATGGAAAATAAAAAATATGGTACTCATAAGAAGGACAATTTAATGGCCTACAATAATGGTGAGCGTAATTTTGAAATTTGACCTATAATTTTGGAGATATTAAGATTTTTCTAAAATTTCAACAAATTTTTTTTTTTTTTGTAAAACCTAATTTTGCCAAAAAATGATTCAATGATCTAAAATTATTTTTGCATATTAAGAATCTTAGTTTATTCCCTTTAAAATGGTAAATAACTTGTTCTAACTTTTTGAGAATTTACCCCCTTTTTTGCCGGAAAATAAAAATAAATATTCAATAAATTCTTATGAAATGTCTGTATTTGTGGACAAAAACACAAAAATACCACCAACAACAACAATAAATATTATTATAATACCATTCCCATTGTATAACTTAAGAATTTTTATTAAAAATCGCTCGCGCGATTCCTTTCTTTTAACATAACCTCACGTTTTAAACAATTTTTAATATACATGATAACCTTATTATTTTATAATGAGAGTCGTCTTATAATAATAGTTGAAGGTGTACTAATCGTTGTTGTTGTTGTTTTTCATTGTTTTTGTCCACAAAAACATAGTTATCATAAGAATTCATTGAATAATTTTTTTTTGTTTTTCTTTGAAAAGGGCGTAAATATAAAAACATTTACAGCAAGCTATATATCATTTTAAAGGGAATCAAGCTTTCTTAACATGCTAAAAAAGTTTTAGATCACTAACATATTTTTTGGAAAAACTAAGGTTTATTTCAAAAAAAAAATTGGTCAAAATTTCAGAAAAGTCGTAATATTTCCTAAATTATTGGTCAAATTTCAAAACTTTTCGTTCCATTAGTGTAGGCCATTAAATTATCTTTCTTATGACATCCATATTTTCCATTTTCTATTCAGTGGTTTTGAGCTTATAACCATTTTTACAAAAGCTATATACGCAAATACCGATGTCTTCGATTCTACATCCGTGCGACTTTTTTTTTTAATTTTATATTTATTTGTTTTTACCCCCTTTTACGATAAAAAAAATAAATAAAATTTGACAATGTCGGCTAAAGGAAACCTGTTCCCTGTTTTTACACGGTATATGCATTCCAGACAAAACCGTGTAAGAATAGACATGAAAATTGTATGTACATAAATAGAAAAAAAGAAGATAAGTTCTATATCATTCTACCCAATTAAGTTTCTAAGCCAATTCCCTTACCAAATTTCTAAAAGATTACGGTAAGTAAAATACTTTTCTTTAAATGTACAATCAAATAGTCTTTTTAATCGTGCTTAATCCAAGAAATCGTGTGAAAACGGGATACATTTTTTTTCTAAACCGTGTTAAATTAAAACCGTGTAAAAACAGAATTGGTTGTATGGTATATATCTGAAAATTCCCTATGGCACATATGCTCTTAAGTCCAGGAAAGTCTCTTTGAATTGGCATCAGTTTTAAAAAACTAATTTTGGGCCTATTTAAAAGTTCGCCGCAATATTCAAATATTTGTGGTGCGTTCCATAATTGCTTTTTGTATGCATTTACACACACTGAATATATTAAACTGACTCATCAGACGAGCGTTTTTTAGGGCCAACTAAAGGCCCAACTAAACCATGCATCGCCTAGCGCAACCTACTGTCAAATTTGAACGAAAAGCCTGTCAGATGCTTAAGAAACTCAGAGAAGACTTTTTAGTGACTATAGGGCGAAACACATAAGGGCGAAACACATAAAAAGCATGCATGCATCGATGCCTGCGTCGTATGCTTTTCAACACACATAGAAAGCATTGAAGTTTAAAAAAAAATTGATATCTGTCAAAATACTCACCTGAAGCATTAGTAGCTGCAGCAACTGCAGCCCATGATTTTTCCCTTTTTATTTTATTTTTATAACCCCAATCTTTTTTATTGTACATTTCAGTTATTAAAGTTTCTTCAAACATGGAAATTTTTAAAAATTGAAACAAATAATTAAAATCAAAACAAGATCAAATGTCAAAAAAATCTGTCAATGCCTCGATGCTTACAAAAAGTTGAAAATTTTCCAACTTCAGGCATGCTTATTGAAGCATGCATGCATGCTCACTTTTTATGTGCGTTACTTCATTAGCACATGTGTATTTAAATGATATGTCAAATGCTTTGATGCATGCATGCTTTTTATGTGTTTCGCCTGCATGCATCAAAGCATTTGACATATCATTTAAATATACATGTGCTTATGAAGTAACGCACATAAAAAGTGAGCATGCATGCATGCTTCAATAAGCATGCCTGAAGTTGGAAAATTTTCAACTTTTCGTAGCATCGAGGCATTGACAGATTTTTTTGACACTTGATCTTGTTTTGATTTTAATTATTTGTTTCAATTTTTAAAAATTTTCATGTTTGAAGAAACTTTAATAACTGAAATATGCAATAAAAAAGACTGGGGTTATAAAAATAAAATAAAAAGGGAAAAATCATGGGCTGCAGTTGCTGCAGCTATATAGCGAGAACACAATTGGGGCAGCAGCAGCAAAGCAGCAGCAGCAAAACGCTCTGTGGAACACAATTGGGGCAGCAGCAGCAAAATCTGTCAGAACTCCAAAAATTGTAAATAAACAAACTAATCAAAATCAAAATTTTCGCTATATTCAAAAAGAAAACTTTTTATATGAACTTCATTCTTAGTGCTGGAGAAATTGAAAAAATAAACAAAATTTTTATTCATGCCAGCTTGAATACAACACTGATATTTTGCTGCTTTGCTGCCGGATAAAAAATAGAAAAATTTCTATATCGGCAGCAGGGCAGCACGGCAGCAAACTGCAGGATTTTCTATTTGTCTCTTTCTCACCTCCATAATTCTCTATAATTTTTATGTTGACAGATTTTGCTGCCCTGCTGCTTTGCTGCTGCTGCCCCAATTGTGTTCTCGCTAATATACTAATGCTTCAGGTCATGATTTAACTATACATGGTTGGAGCGATGCCAGATAGTGCCTCTTTCTCTATTAATTTTCTCTTCGCGAATTGTCAAAATCGAGCACAACAAAAAGTGATAATTTGGTTAAAAAGAAAAACATAAACATTTGTTTCGCAAATATAAATTGATTTTTTATTTCGCATGTGAATTTTTTCTTTTAAGTCTTTGTTTAAGTGAATTACTATTCTGAATTTTTTTGAGTTATGTCGTGCGGTTGCCTCGAACGAAAATATTTCATTTTTTTGTGTTCCCACGAATGAGGGAAGGCGTCGACAGTGGATCGAGTACACCTGCGGTGATACTGCGACTATATGGTTTATAGCACGTGCAAGTAATCTTGAAGCTACCAAGTCTTAAAGGCAGGATTAATTATGTACATCCTGAAGGTTACACAATCCGGTTTCAGCTTGATTGGTGGTGATCTCCACAGTATAGCCACTAACTTTAACTTTGTTTGATATTTTATCTTCTTTTTTCCTTTGTTTTGATTATGCTGTTGACAATTTGCGAAGAGGTGTACCAGGGTTGTATTTTCAAATTTTGACAACGTGCTCCAACCTATATAGTTAAATCATGCTTCAGGTGAGTATTTTGACAGATATCAATTTTTTTTTAAACTTCAATGCTTTCAATATGTGTTTCGCCCTTATGTTGTACTTCGTTGAACTTAAGAAGCGATGTAGCCATAGTTGCAAGCGTGTGAAATTTTCCCACAATTGCAGAAATTTTATTTCTTATATTTCCTAAATAAATTGAATTCATTCACAAAATGTTATTCAATGACATTTATTTAAATACTTAAAGCAATAAATATGTAATCCAGATATTGTTTTTACTTATTTTAAGAAAAAAATAAGAAAACAAAATTGCTCATTTTGTACTATGAGTGTTGATTGTGGGGAAAAGTATTGGCAAATGCAGCGCGTGGGATCACTGAATTGTCAATCAAATTGTTGTATGTATTGTGTGTGTACATTAAAATGCATATTTCTGCAACTTCACTCCAAGCCCTTTACTTTACATTTCGATTTCAATAAAATGTGTCTATTTTACTGTTTAATTAACTTCTTTTTCACATTTTCTATTAATTTCAAAACAAAAGTATTTTCCACTTCAAGTTCCATTGCAAAAAATTTTTCTTATGTATACAATGCATAAACAGCTGATTCCGTACAGAAAGTGCGTTCAGTTTCGCTCTTTCCTTAAGTAAATGACATTTGTGGAAATTGAACGAAACTTTTTGTTAAGTACGTTGTAGCTTTGATATACGATTTGTGTGTACGGAATCAGCTGTTTATGCATTGTATACATAAGAAAAAATTTTTGCAATGGAACTTGAAGTGGAAATTAATAGAAAATGTGAAAAAGAAGATAATTAAACAGTAAAATAGACGCATTTTATTGAAATCGAAATGTAAAGGAAAGGGCTTGGAGTGAAGTTACAGAAATATGCATTTTAAAGTACACACACACAATACATACAACAATTTTATTGACAATTCAGTGATGCCACGCGCTGAATTTGCCAATTCTTTTCCCCACAATCTTCACGCATAGTACAAAATGAGCAATTTTGTTTTGTTATTTTTTTCTTAAAATTAGTAAAAACAATGTCTGGATTACATATTTATTGCTTTAAGTATCTCAATTAATGTCATTGAATAAGATTTTGTTAATGAATTCAATTTATTTAGGAAATATAAGAAATAAAATTTATGCAATTGTGGGAATATTTCACACGCTTGCCAACTATAGCTATATCGCTTCTTATGTTTAACGAAGTACAACATAGCCACTAAAAAGTCTTCTCTGAGTTTCTTAAGCATTTGACAGGCTTTTCGTTCAATTTTGACAGTAGGTTACGCTAGGCGATGCATGGTTTAGTTGGGCCTTTAGCACGCATTTTAGCATAACACTAAAGACCCAAATAAACCATGCATGCATTGCCTGAGGTGGATAAACCACATACAATCAAATAAAATTTCATTTGTTTGACATTTGCCAGTACTTTTCCTAAAATTAATTAAAATAATCATATACTTGGATATTTACTGTCTTAAATTAATGAATTCAATTTATTTAGAAAAATTTATGTAATAGTGGGAATATCACATAAAGCTTCGGTTACAGTGGATGCGAAAATTAGTTCGCATGAATTCTTAAAAATTTTTTCGTACGAATATGTATGAATAGAGTGGTTACATTAGACACGACATAGTTAATATTTTGAAAGTGTTCATTTTGAAATAAAGTGCAATGAATACAGTTACTGAATCTTACCTGTAGGAAACGCCTTTAATAACATTTTTTTCACTGGAAAACAGAAGACGCTTATGGGTTAATAATTACTTCTTATCTAGATCTGAAAACGGGGAATTGTGAAGATCATATGAAGAACTCAGAACAATAACTATTACACATTTTTTGGAAAAAATCACGGTTTTTTAAAAAAAAGTGAGTTAAAATTTCGGAAAAATTGTCATATCTCCAAAATTATGGGTTAGATTTCAAAGATTTGCAAATTTTTATTGTAGGCCAGTAAATTATCTATGATATCACACTTATTTTTGATACCCATTCAGGGGTTCCCAACTTATAAGGATTTTTACAAAAGTATAGCTTCCGCAACTTCCAATGACTAAATATCCAAAACCAGCTCCAAGCGACTTTTGACTTTTTAAGCCTCAAAACGAAAAACCGAACAATGGTCGGTCTCCTGGTACTATAACTAAAATTATAATTAAATGTTAATTTCGTTTTCTTCGCCTTTTCCCTCCATAATTTTTTGTTTAAGTCCCTGGTATGGTACTGCTTGCATTTTCGATCTCATAAAGGCCGCCTTCCTTGAACTTCAGCAATTAATTTCTCAGGATCCATCAGATTCGTCAGAATACGCACGAAGCATGCGTAGTCGCTGTAACCGCATACATAAACACACATGCATTTGTTCAATTTTTGCAATTCTTACGAGTACGTACGAAATCGTCCCTACAAGAACATTGTCAGTCAGATGATAGGTTATCTGATAGACAGCTCTGATAAAAATTTCTGTCAGAAGTTTCTACCAGTGAAAAATCTGATGGAAATTTTTGTATACATGTGATTTGACATCTTTTTCTATCACATCAAGTTTTAGGTTCCATCGAACATTCAGTTGTCTCAATTATTCTAATCTGTCATGATTGCATTATTTGTCATTGCTAATGAGTTAGAGCGTTTCTCAATAGTCAGATATGACGTAAATATGTCAGAAATGATGGAAAATAAAAAACATAACCTTAGAAACATAAAAAATTTCTTTATTATGTACATTTGTATGTAATACTATTGCATAACTAAATTAAACATAAATACATTAACACATCACCTAAATGAAAACCTGCCACCTCTGGTAGCAATTAAAAAATCATGAATGTACGACGCTCGAAGAGAAAGTCATTTTTTGTGCCTGCGTAGAAGCACTTGGTCTCAAAGGTTTTGGTAAACCACGATCCTGCACATCAATACGTAAAAAAGCAACACCAAATGCTTGTGAAAATTCTTGATAAGTAATGCGGCGTGGTACTTTACTAAGTGGCACGGTACGAATATGAAACTTTTGAGTTTCATCAATATGCTGTCTGGATATGCTTGTGCATTAAGTGAGCACATGTTATGCTAAAAAGATTATATTTTAATAAGACATTTATTTTTATAATTTGATTTAAACTTATCTTTTGATTTGAATTATTTCCAGTTGCGTAGTTATTCTTGCTTTTCATTTTTCTTCGCCACACAAACTTTTTTATTTTTCTATTAAATGTCAAATTTTCAATCTATCTTTCTATCTTCCTATATCTCTTTCTCTCTACTCCTTCTTATGGCATTAATGTACGCAGTGGAACAGTCTCTTTTTCTTGGCTTTGATTTAATAGCAAGCGTATTTATTTATGTACAAGTAAAAATTAAAATCACTATCAATGTGTTGGAGTTTCGGTCAGTCATTTCTTGTAGGGGTGCGAACAAGTTTTCGCATCCAGTGTAACCGCAGCCTAAGCTTGCAGCTGTGGCTACATTGTTTCTTAAGTTCATGTTAGTACAACATTGCTACTAAAAAGTTTATTCTGAGATCATTATGCATCTGTCAGGCTTTTCGTTCGAATTTGACATTAGGATAAGCTAGTCCATGCATCGTGTAGTTGGACGTTCATGCGTGCATGATGATTCAAGTGATTGCTCATGCAAACTGACCGTGTAAGTGGCTGATTGACTGATTGGTCATGCGCATGAACAATATTAAAATATTTTGATATTTTTTTGATTGATCATGCATGCATGATAGTGTGTGCTAAACTTAGCTCAGTTTACATGATTTTTTGACGGGGAAGGTGACAATGAATGCGGGAAACAAATTAGAAATATTATGCACTAAAGATAATTAGATGAAATAATTAAACTTTTGTATGAACTTTGTTTTTTAAAATACATTTTTAAAGATTTTTTGAGCTTAAATGAAACTCATTTCATACTTTTTTTTTAATATTAAATGCAATTTTAACTGCCGCACTTGCTTCTGACGTCATAACGTCAACACGTTAAAAGTTCAACCAAAAAATATATCCATCATGCGTGCATGAATGGTGTGTGTCGAAATCATGATGGCGTCGTCTTTTTATTGATCATGCACGCATGAACGTCTATTTGGCCCTTTAGCATGAATCTAATGTAAAATCAATTGTTGTTTCTTTGCAGCATTACAATTACAGTGGAACTTCGATTATCCGTTTCCCGATCAACCGTCACTCCGATTAACCGTCACATTTTGTCAGCAAACTTTTTTTTCACACAATGCGAGAAACGATTCTGTCTGAAATTTTTCTTATGAAATTCGGAGATGAAAATTTCGCAGAAATTCATTAATCTAGTTCTTTTTGTTCGCCAAGTCAAGTGGATTACACAAATTTTTGACGAATTTTTTCACCAAAACATCTTGATGCGATTGTAAACTATCACATTGTTTTTTTATTCGATGACAAATCAACATTTGTTGTTACATTTCCTTTTTTCTTGCGTTTATGTGTTACAGTACATACATATACCTATATGTATATTCAATACCTTGTATTCTAGCGTCACCATACAGAATCAAAACAAAATTCTGCCATATATTCGATTATCCGTCTATTCAATTATCCGTCAGGCTGCTGGTCCCGTGCTTGACGGATAATCGAAGTTCCACTGTATATACTTTCATAGCATTCTCCAAACGTTTTACCCAACGTTCCCAAGTTGTTGCTTTTGAGTCAAATGCATCAAATTTAAATACTGCTGTCATTGTGTTTTCGTGTTCAATGATTGTTGAACCAATTGAATTAGTTCCCTCGCTTTCTAAGCTGCTTGAATTTCCTGATCGAGTACTAATAGGCATTGATTCCAAAATAGTTTTGTTTTTTCACGCGTACCGAATGTATTTATATAAAATAATACTTTTATAATTTCCGTTGTACTGTATAAACCGAATTTATGAATCACCACGCGTAATTAATCTGAAATTTACCGACTCGTCGCCATTAATTCTTATAGAAAAACGCACATGTTTATGTTATTTAATTGCAGACTGATTTTAATTACATGTTTCTTATAATATAATTCATTTTTACATTAAGGGTAATCCTCTAAACGCGAAAACTCGAAAGTTTTCGAGATTGCTTTCGGGAACACCCCTATCAATGCAAACGCGTAAATGATTGAGCAATGGCAATTTGACAGTTCGATCAGTGCTGCCGTGCTGCAGTGTTTTAGTCAAAACATTCTTTATTTCAGTTATGGCTGATTTTGTTGAAAAATGATCAAATTTTTCATCAAATTCTTTGTCAAATAAAATAGAATCCTGAAAATGCCGCAAAATAGTGAACAAAATAAATTGATTCAATTTATTGAAGAAAATACTATAAGCAATTTACTTATGCCGTTTCGACAAACGGCAACACTGATTCACTTCCGACTTTTCGAGGCTACTTACTCAACTAATTTGCCTCGAAAGTTTTCGAGGGTTGAGCAAACTTGTCTTCGAGGCGAAATGTGTTCAGTTTTCGAGGCTTTTTCGCGTTTTCAGGAATACCCTCATTATCTTATATTCTCATTTATGTGCGTTTACACTCATCGTATGCGCGGTGCGTTTACACTTATCGTATAACAATTTTAATTCAGAATTGACGTGAAATTCAAGTAACTATGATTTTTGGAATTTGCAGTTTGAATTGAAAAGGTCACTAGAAGTAAGTTATACGAATAAAAACGATTGTACCTTAGACCACACGACTGAAGTATATACTTTTTTAGCTCCATCTATATGTATGTATATTAGGGTGGTTCTTAAGAAAAAAAAATCGGTTCGAAATAGGATAAAAAAATTTAAAAATTAATTTACAATTTTTATCTTTAACCCCTACGGACCCTATTAAAAAATGTCGGCTTAAGTCAAATTTCACTTTGAAATAGGATGCGTAGGGGTTAAAGATAAAAATTTTAAATTCATTTTTTACCCTATTTCGAACCAATTCAGAGGGCATCCCATTTGATTTTCGCAAAATCTTTTTTCCGTATGTAATTTTTTCTTAGTTAATGGCCCTGGAACACCGCTTTCATATTCAGAGTCTGTGTTACTTCCTGCCATAATTTGTTCATCCGAAAATTCACAAAATATGAACTTTGTACGCGTAGCATGTGAAAGGCAAAGAACAAAGCACACACACTAACTAACGCATTCAATTCCCATTCAACGATTTGTTATGCTTACATGCTTGTTTCTATAGGGCGAATCACATAAAAAGCATGCATGCATGCATCGTTGCCTGCGTCATATGCTTTTCAACACACATAGAAAGCATCTATTAAAATTTGTCAATCTCTCTTCACATACGATTTTCTCGCAAAAATGTGTTGCTTACATATTTTGTTTTTGTCACTCTCTTTTCCCATACGATTCCCTCACACAAGATAGCTAGACCCAGTGTAACCATATTAGCAGTTTTAACTGCAAAGTCAAGTTTTTTAGATACGCTTGCAGTTTATTTTTGCAAATTGCAGTTTTTTTATTATAAAATAAAGACAAAAAAAAAGTCATCAACTTTTAATAATCACTAAAATTTCATATTTTTCAAAAAATCAGGTTTTTTCGGAGGTAGAAGTTTTTTAGTTTTTTTTTTCAGAATTTGCAGTTGTTCATTTGTGGCAATACGCTAGATCACACTTTTCGCAACGCATTCACCAGCTTATGCTTTAAACACAATTAGAGCGGTGGCGGTAAGGCGGTGGCGGTAAAGCGGCGACGAATATACGCTGTCAAAAATTATAACATACTTGATCATGTGAAATTGAACAGATTTGCGGCGTACGACTGGTGAGCTGCCGGCGGTTCGCCGTCGATTTAGATTTAATTCTATTTCACCGTCCTATCAGTGTTGCATTTCCAATCAGCTTGTGCCAGTTCTTTTGTTTACGTTTGAAATGCGAACTGCGCGAAGTAATTTTAACTTAAATAAAAGAAATAGCTAAAAATAACTTAATTGAAATAAAAACAAGTTACACACTGCTACACTGCACTGAAAGTACATTTTCAACAAATGTTAAAAAGACGTTGAATAAGTCGAAAAAATGTAAAATGTTGGAAAGGTTGACAGAGGTTGAAAAATGTTAAAAAAGTCGTAAATATATGCAAAGTGTTGAAAAAAATTGAGAGAGGTCGAAAAACTCAAAAAAATATGAAAGAAAAAATAAAGAAACTTATGAAGAAAGTTAAAAGAGGTTGAAAAAGTCAAACAAATACATACATATAGGATTTATTGGAAAAAAGTAAAGAGTTAAAAAGTCGAAAGAATATGGAAAATGTTGAAAAAATCGAAAGAAATGAAAAAAAAATGCCACGCCCACTTCTCCAATTCCGCCCACTTTTGGTTCAATAAATTTTATTCGTGATCAACATCCTCATATTAAATTTTAGCACAATAGCTTGAATAGTTAACGATATATGCTGCAGTAAATTTTAAAATTTAGGGCGGTAACACACCCACTGGTACAATCCAGCCCAATTTTGATCCAGAAATAACTTTTCATAAGCAAACCCTTGTTATATTTTCCTTAATTAATCGTACCTATCCATCCATCTTATTATATAGGTAAAGCTGCACCTCTTCACGTTTTAAGCGGCATTGTTCTGGCATGTGTAGTGGATCCATCTGAATTGAGGCAGCAGCTCTCCTCACTAAGCAAAAAGGGCGTATCTCAAAGAAATGCGTTTCGAGATAATTGATATTTTGTTTATGTCAATTTGTTACCTGTACAAATTGAGATGGAGAAAATTTTCTTAGGAGATTTTTTATATGTTTGGCACTTGGAGTAGTTCATAAGACGCGTAATTTCTTAAGCCATCCGATGCTATAAGAATCACGATAATTATATTATATTAGAAAAGCTTTTACTTTTAGAATAACTTACTTAACTAAGTCAATCTTTCAATTTATTTTGAAATGTCATTTATAGTAGAACCTCAAAATCAGTTTTCAGTTTTTTCACCAAATTAAAAAAAAACAAGTTAAGGTGTCACCTTCGGCCAGGCCGAAACTCACTTACCCTACACTGCACTGAGAGTCCCTTTTAAATAAATGTTAAAAGACGAAGTCTTTCAAAATATCGAAAATATATGAAAAATGTTGAAAAAAAACTTAAAATTTCGAAATAATATGAAGATGTTCAAAGAAGTTAAAAGAGGTTAAGAAATGATGAAATAATTCAAAATCGTTGAAAAAGTCTTAAAAATAAAGAAAATAATGAAGAACAATGAAAGAGGTTGAAAAAGTCAAAAGAATGTGGAAAATGTTGAAACAAATCGAATAAAAACTAAGAAATTTAAATTGGCCTCGCCTACTTCTCCAATTCCGCCTACTTTTGGCGTACTAAATTATATTCGTCAATGACATTCACATACCAAATCTTAGCCCAATAGGTTGTATAGTTTGCGATATAAGCCGTGATTAGTCTCAAAATTAAGGGCGGTAACACACCCACTGGTGCAATATGGTCCGATTTTTATTCAGAAATAGCTTTCCATAAGCAACACTCTTTCACCAAATTTTAGTATGATTAATCATATATTTCGATAGATATTCCACTTAAGGCATTTTACTTGTATGGGGAGTGACACACCCACTGGTGCTATTTCTCCCACTTTTGATTCAGGTATACCTTATAGCAAGTAAACTACCTAAATAAAAATTCATACCAATTGTTGCAATAGTCCAATTAATATAGCAATTACAATTTGATGGTATTATAGGAGATACCACGCCCACTACTGCAATCCCGTTATTTTTCATTTAACTTCAAAGCCCATAGGAAAGGCACGAGCGTGAGAAACTCGAAGTGTTACGGGGCAGGAATGATGCTCGAAAATTTTACCAACAAGTCAAGCGTCTGACCCAAGGTTTCAAGCCCGGAGCATCTACCTGTAAAGATGAACATGGAAATCTGGTTACGGATACGCAGGGTACACTGAGATTATGGACGGAACACTTTTCCAAGCTGCTTGCTGGCGATGACTTCACCAATCCCGCCTTTGGAGAAATTAACCCGATGCCACCAATCAACGACGATGGTGTGGACGTACCACCACCTAGCCATGACGCGGTACGAGTTGTGATCCAACGACAACAAAGCGGCTGGTGCCGATGGCCTGCCTGCTGAATTGTTCAATACCGGCGGCAATGAGCTGATAGGGTGTATGTGTCAACTCATCTGCAAAATATGGCTAGTTGAAAGCATGCCCGACGATTGGAATCTCAGTGTCCTTTGTCCTGTACTGAAGAAAGGTGACCCGACAATCTGCGCTAACTACCGGGGAATCAGTCTTCTTGCCATCCTTACAAGGTCCTGTCGACTGTACTGTGTGAAAGACTTAAGCCGTTTGCCAACACAGTGATTGGGCCTTATCAGTGCGGCTTTAGACCTGGTAAGTCCACCATAGACCAGATCTTCACACTACGTTAAATCAAAAAACAGATCGATACCCATCATCTCTTTATCGATTTTAAAGCAGCTTTCGATAGCCCGATACGGGATTGCCTGTATGCCACCACGTCTGAGTTCAGTATACCTGCGAAGCTGGTGCGGCTTTGCAGAATGACGTTGAGCAACACAGCCAGCTCCGTCAGAGTAGGAAGGGACCTCTCCGAACCATTTGATACCGAACGAGGTTTCAGACAGAGCGATCCTCTATCCTGCAACCTCTTCAACTTTGTGATGGAAAAGTGTCCAGCTCCTTGCATATGCCGATGATATTAATATCATTGGACGTTTTAAGCGAGATGTTACTGCTGCGTTCTCTGCTATCGAAAAAGAGTCAGCGAAAGTGGGTTCGACGGTGAACGAGGGCAAAACAAAGTATATGCTGTCCACAAACAGGGAGACGCGGCGTATTGGATCCTTTGTTACTGCGAACAACTATACTTTCGAAGTTGTCAAGAAATTCACCTATCTTGGCACCGCCGTGAACACTCAAAACGATGTCAGTCTGGAGATAAAGCGAAGACTAAATCTTGCTAATAGGTGTTACTATGGTCTCAGTAAGCAATTGAGTAGTAGAGACCTCTCTCGCCCGACAAAACTGACACTCTACAAGACGCTCATCTTACCCGTGCTACTTTACGGTGCAGAAGCATGGGTTGTGTCGCAGACTGATGCAGCCACGCTTGGGGTGTTTGAGAGAAAAATTCTTCGCAAAATTTTCGGTCCTGTTCACGTCGGCGACGACTACCGTATTCGAATGAACCACGAACTGTACGAGCTCTACGCTGACATTGACATAGTCAAGCGCATCACTATCCAACGTCTGCGCTGGCTGGGACATGTTGTGCGTATGGACGAAGAAGCTCCGGCGAAAAAGGTGTTTGATGCGGAAGCCGCTGGGCGACGACGAAGAGGAAGACCATGGCTCCGATGGAAAGATCGAGCCGAGGAAACCCTATCCACGCTTGGTGTGAATGATTGGAGAAGGCGCGCGCGAAGCAGAGGCGCCTGGAGAGAGCTTTTGAGGTCGGCCGTAACCCGGTAACGGGTTGTTATGGCCACCCAAGTAAGTCAAGTAAGTAAGTCAAAGCCCATAGCAGCCGGCATCTCCAAGCCAAATTTTATGAAGATTACTGTAATAGCAAACCATCTATAACATTAAACGTTTTTTGCTTGTATGGGAGGTGTCACGCCCACATGCTCCATTGCGCCAAATTTTTGCAAACACTTACCTTCTAGCAAGCATATCTGCCTTATTAAATTTCATAACAATTACGTTTTTAGGCGTTTTTGCCACGCCCTTTCAACGAGTTTTTTCAGTAAATTTGCTGAGTTTATATTGATGACTGCTTTCAACGGCACTATCATCAAAATTTTTAGGAAAATCGTTAGTGCCAATTTTGAGATATACGGATTCAAAATTTTTAGCTGTTGAAAAGAGCCACGCCGAATTTTACGATTCCGACTACTTTTATCAAAATTCAAGATAAATTTCATATGTATCCGTTTACCAAATTTCATCACAATATCTTGCGCGGTCTACGAGATATGGTGGTACAAAGGTTAAAATTTAGGGCTTCCCCACGCCCCTGTACAAACCTTTATAAACTTGAAACCTAACCTAATCCTGATTTGGTTCTCATGTACAAACAATCACCAAGCTTCATCAAAATCGCTGCAACTTTATTCAAAATGGTCTTGGGCAAATATACATAGAGTATGGGCGGTAGGCGTGTCGGTCCACCGATTTCGCCCATTTTAAATAGCAAGATGCCTGCAAGAAGGTGTGACCTGAGTGTGATAATTTCATTGCATCAGTTTTCTTCGTTTTCCCGTAAACGGACAGACAGACAGACAGATATCGCTAAATTAACTCAGATGGTGACGCTGATCAAGAATATATACACATTTCGATACAACTTTCAAATTTCGATAAAAATTTCACCTACTGCACGGTTGTAAAAATCAGGTCATTTCACTAATGCCCGGTCAGGGTCTGATTTACCCATAGGCTAAAAAGTCTTAAGCCTGGGGCGCAAGTTCCTAGGGGGCGCTGAGGATTAACGTTGATTTTCACTTTGTTTTCGTATTTTTATTCAGTTTTAAATAGTTATACATTCTTTTTTAATGCTTTTACATTAATTTTAAATTCGAAATAATTCTAAAATAACACTCTTGCGATACCTACCGACCACATTAAATATAAAAACGATATTTTTTTTGCGTTGAATTCAAAATAGAGGCAGGAAGAATAGCAGAAAAATTGAAAACCCTAGAAATGACACGATGATGTTGTGTTTTTGAAACTTTGTGCTGGTCAAGTTTCAAATCATTAGTGGATAGCTTCCAGCAAATAATGCTGATTTGTCAAACGTTGTTATTCTATATAAGTATGTAGTTTCAGTTTCTCTCTGATTGTCGTGGGGTGCGTAAGTTGGAGTGCAAACTGTATCAATTAAAAACTATTAAAAATAAAAAATATAAAATGAATTGCTCAGCTTGTTCTGAAAAAATTGAAAGAACTGATACTTTCAAAGTGTCTTGTGGTGATTGTAAATTTTTTTTCCATGGTTCTTGTGCTAATATTCGGGAGCAGGAAATTGATTTTATGAAGTCTGAGGGTCAATCTTTTCGTTGTAGCAAATGTGAAGTTCTCCGACGCAAGTCACTTCAATTGAGCACTGCGATTTCTAAACCGGTACAATCTGTCGCGAAAAAATCAGTTCCATCGTTGAATAACGAAAATAAAAATAAAAACTCTCCTCTTCAAACTTAACAAAAACCTGTGCAAATAAATGAAAGCAACAAGAAAATTCAGTCTACTCCAGTTGTATCAGTGCAGAATAGTAGAGAAAACGAAAACGAAATTACTCTTCAAATGCTTTATGTTAAGTTAACTAACTTAGAAGAGTTAAATAAAGAGTTTCTGAACATCATCACAGAGCTGCGCGAACTGAACGCTGAATTGAAAACACGAATCAACACTCTGGAAAGTAAATTGAATTGGGAGCAACAATACAAAAAAAGAAATATGTTGGAAATCGTTGGAGTTCCTGAGGTCAATACCAACGACTCAAAAAACGTCGCATTAAAAAATTTTAATGAAGGCTTATCCGTTGATGCGGCAGATACGCAAATAGAAAAATGCTATATAAAAGAAAATAAAACTGTAAGAAATGAAGCCGAGCGCTCATCGAAATCTATTATTTGTGTGCTTTTTAGACATTATGAAGTAAAACAAAATATTTTGCGTGAGAAGAGGAAAATGAAGAATAAAATAACAACATCGTTTCTCGGGAGCAGCGTTTGCAGTAATACAAAACAAATTTTTATAAATGAGGCATTTACTAAGTATGTATACTCAGGCATTGTTTATGAAAGCTAAAAATTTAAAGAGAGAAAAAGGTTTTAAGTATCTCTGGTTTACTTACTTACTTACTTGGGTGGCCATAACAACCCGTTACCGGGTTACGGCCGACCTCAAAAGCTCTCTCCAGGCGCCTCTGCTTTGCGCACGCCTTCTCCAATCATTCACACCAAGCGTGGATAGGGTTTCCTCGGCTTGGTCTTTCCATCGGAGGCATGGTCTTCCTCTTCGTCGTCGCCCAGCGGCTTCCGCATCAAACACCTTTTTCGCCGGAGCTTCTTCGTCCATACGCACAACATGTCCCAGCCAGCGCAGACGTTGAATAGTGATGCGCTTGACTATGTCAATGTCAGCGTAGAGCTCGTACAGTTCGTGGTTCATTCGAATACGGTAGTCGTCGCCGACGTGAACAGGACCGAAGATTTTGCGAAGAATTTTTCTCTCAAACACCCCAAGCGTGGCTGCATCAGTCTGCGACACAACCCATGCTTCTGCACCGTAAAGTAGCACGGGTAAGATGAGCGTCTTGTAGAGTGTCAGTTTTGTCGGGCGAGAGAGGTCTCTACTACTCAATTGCTTACTGAGACCATAGTAACACCTATTAGCAAGAGTTAGTCTTCGCTTTATCTCCAGGCTGACATCGTTTTGAGTGTTCACGGCGGTGCCAAGATAGGTGAATTCCTTGACAACTTCGAAAGTATAGTTGTTCGCAGTAACAAAGGATCCAATACGCCGCGTCTCCCTGTTTGTGGACAGCATATACTTTGTTTTGCCCTCGTTCACCGTCGAACCCACTTTCGCTGACTCTTTTTCGATAGCAGAGAACGCAGCAGTAACATCTCGCTTACAACGTCCAATGATATCAATATCATCAGCATATGCAAGGAGCTGGACACTTTTGTAGAAAATAGTGCCATTACGATGTACACTGGCTCTTCGCAACACCCCTTCCATCACAAAGTTGAAGAGGTTGCAGGATAATGGATCGCCCTGTCTGAAACCTCGTTCGGTATCAAATGGTTCGGAGAGGTCCCTTCCTACTCTGACGGAGCTGGCTGTGTTGCTCAACGTCATTCTGCAAAGCCGCACCAGCTTCGCAGGTATACTGAACTCAGACATGATGGCATACAGGCAATCCCGTATCGGGCTATCGAAAGCTGCTTTAAAATCGATAAAGAGATGATGGGTATCGATCTGTTTTTCGTGGGTTTTTTCCAGGATTTGACGTAGTGTGAAGATCTGGTCTATGGTGGACTTACCAGGTCTAAAGCCGCACTGATAAGGCCCAATCAGTGTGTTGGCAAACGGCTTAAGTCTTTCACACAGTACAGTCGACAGGACCTTGTAAGAGATGGCAAGAAGACTGATTCCCCGGTAGTTAGCGCAGATTGTCGGGTCACCTTTCTTCAGTACAGGACAAAGGACACTGAGATTCCAATCGTCGGGCATGCTTTCTACTAGCCATATTTTGCAGATTAGTTGATGCATACACCCTATCAGCTCATCGCCGCCGGTCTTGAACAATTCAGCAGGCAGGCCATCGGCACCAGCCGCTTTGTTGTTCTTAAGTCGTTGGATCACAACTCGTACCGAGTCATGGCTAGGTGGTGGTACGTCCACACCATCGTCGTTGATTGGTGGCATCGGGTTAATTTCTTCAAAGGCGGGATTGGTGGAGTCATCGCCAGCAAGCAGCTTGGAAAAGTGTTCCCTCCATAATCTCAGTGTACCCTGCGTATCCGTAACCAGATTTCCATGTTCATCTTTACAGGTTGATGCTCCGGGCTTGAAACCTTGGGTCAGACGCTTGACTTGTTGGTAAAATTTTCGAGCATCATTCCTGCCCCGTAACACTTCGAGTTTCTCACGCTCGTGCCTTTCCTGCTCTCGTTTCTTGCGTCTGAAAAGGCGCCTCTCATCCTTTCTCTTTTCCCGGTAGTTTTCGTGCACGGCTCGCGTTGCTGCTGACTGCAGGGTTCTTTTGTAGGCGGCGTTTTTCACTGCAGTAGCTTCGCGACACTCCTGGTCATACCATTGATTTCGCGGAAGTGGGCGTCAGAAACCAATGACTTCATCAGCGGCAGAGCGCATGGAGCGGGATATATGCGCCCAAAGTCCACCGGCATCATCGGGTAAAGAGTCAGGTTGAAGGAGCAGTTCTGAGAGGCGAGCGGAATAGGCTTCGGCCGTCCGATGTGATTGCAGCTTAGCGACGTCCAGCTTTCGTTGCGTACCAGAGCGTACATCCTTTGCATTGCACAGCCGTATGCGTATCTTGGCTGCAACAAGATAATGATCGGAGTCAATATTGACTCCCCGGAACGTACGAACATCTAGCACGCTCGAAGCATGCCTTCCGTCGATCACAACATGATCGATTTGGTTGCGTGTTTTCTGATCAGGGGACAGCCAGGTGGCCTTGTGGATATCGAGGTGTTGAAATCTGGTGCTACTTACTACCATGTTTCGCGCCGCGGCGAAGTCGATCAGCCGTAGACCGTTGTTTGAGGTGGTCTCGTGAAGGCTGAACTGACCGACAGTGGGGCCAAATATACCTTCTCTTCCGACCTTTCCGTTGAAATCCCCGAGTACAATTTTAACGTCATGGGCCGGGCAGCGGTCGTATACTTCCTCGAGTCTCGCATAGAAGGCATCTTTGACAGCATCAAGCTGATGTTGAAAAATCGAGCCTTGACGCGGATCGTAGCCAACCTTTCGCTCACAGGTGTGAACCTGGAGATATGGTGGCGAAGTCTCTTGCTTACTACGAATCCGCATCCCAATTCGCGCCTCTCCGCATGGCAGCTGTAGTAGATATCGCAACTTGCTTGCTTAGAGCAACCTTGTCATATCCATCTTATTTCCTTGTTGGCGGTGATGTCAGCCTTAATTTTTCCGAGGGCATCCGCCAATTCGATAGAGGCACCTTCCCTATTGAGGTTTCGGATATTCCAGGTGCATATCCTTAAATCATAGTCCTTTTTTCGTTTGCAGTGGTCGTCAACGTTGAGGGGTTCATTTTCCGAGGCTTTATAGTCTTCATTGGAGTGTTTTTTTTACGTGGCGGGTACCAAACCCTGCGCTCAACCCAGTTTACTTCCAGGGAGGACACGCTGCACACATTCGCTCACTATCTCAGCGGATGTGGAGATAGCTACCCAGATGGAGCCGCGGGGAGGCTGTGTGTCAACTTGCTAATGGTTGGCTCAGAGATCGCTCTGGCAATCCCCAGGTGGAAAGCAATCAGAAACTTTACTCTGATCAACCAAAAGCCAATCCATCCAGTATCTCTGGTTTAGGAACAATAAAATTCGCTTGAGAAAAACTGAAGGTAGTAGGGTTGTTACAGTGCGGTCTTTTGAGGATCTCAACAAGATTTAGTTTACTGATTTGTATTTTAAATAAATGATAAACCATAATGATCACCCTGTAACTAACCCTACCTTCAATCCTAACAACAATAATTGTGATAGAGTTTTTTTGCCAAATTCCGACAACTATTCTAATATTTTTACTGTACATCAGAATGTGAGAAGTTTGAGAGAAAATTTTCTATGCCTAGAATCCCATCTTGAAGCATTTTCTTGTGTGCCAGATTTTATATTTGTTTCTGAGATTTGGATTTATAGCTGTGAAGTTGCTGATTTGCAAATAGAAGGTTATAACTTTTATGCAAACACGAATGAAAATTTTGCCGCTGGTGGTGTTGGTTGTTTCGTTAAAGAGAAATATGATGGTACTTTCAATAACATTAGTCTTTATTTATTTATTTCTATATAATTACATCTATGAACAATGCGTTCTTACAGACTAGAATAACAAAATTTAAAATAAACACTAAAATACTTAAAGAATATTATTAAGCATCACCCTCAACATATTTTTGGATACAGTAAAATCTAAATTATGAACTTGAGTGATGTCATTAAACAACTTTAAAGTTCTAAAGATAGGTGCATTAGCAGCATAATTAGTGCGAACCATATTTAAATAAAAAGTTTCACAGTATCTAAGAGCTCTACGTGGGATATTAAACTGTATCATACTAAGAAGTGCAGGACAGTCAACTCCACCCGAAACAATGTCAGATAAGAAAAGTAATGACAAAATTTTTCTTCTATTTTCCAAGGATTTTAAGCCTAGCAAAAGACAGCGCGCATCATATGGTGGAAGAACAGTTTCAAAGATTAAAGAACGTAAAGCAAACCTAGTAAAAGATTTTTGCACTCTTTCAAGCCTGGCAATATGCATTACATAATAGGGATTCCAAATGACTGATGCATATTCTAATCTAGACCGAACAAGACTAGTGAATAAAACTTTAAGCGTGTATGGATCCCTGAAAGAGGAGCCATTCCGCCTTATAAAGGCAAGCATCGCATAAGCCTTTGGAATAATATAGTCCAAATGAGACCGAAAATTGAAATTAGAATCGAAAATAACACCAAGATCCTTATACTGACAGACGGACATAAGTGTAGTATTAGAAATATGATAAGAAGAAGAGACAGAACGAATGGTCTTAGAGAAAGACATGAAAACACATTTATTAAGATTAAGAAAAAGACAGTTCACTTTACACCAATTATAAAGTTTATTTAGTTTACACTGAAGGAGAGCAGGATCAGATTCATTTTTAATTTTTAAAAAGATTTTGAGATCATCAGCATAAAGCAAACATTTACAATGAACAAATAAGGAAGTAATATCATTAATAAAAATGACGAACAACAAAGGACCCAGAATGCTACCTTGAGGAACACCTGAAGTAGCGTAAAAAATAAAAGACCTTACATTATCAAAAACTACTACACATTGGCGATTATGTAAGTAGGTATGATTTTAACCAATACAAAAAACTGGAATGAAAGCCCAATGCTTTGCATTTTTTAATTAAAAGGGAGTGCGATATTTTATCAAACGATTTTGAGAAGTCAGTATAGATAGCATCTACTTGACAACCCTGCTGAAACGCTGATAAGCAATATTCTGAAAACAGAACTAAATTTAAAATAGTTGAACGCCCCGAGACAAAGCCATGCTGGTATGGCGAAATAAAATTTTTGATAGCAAAGAAGAGTTTATCTTTTACAATGGACTCAAATAGCTTGGAGACAACATTTAATTTAGAGATAGGCCTATAATTTGCCACATTATTTTTGCAACCACCCTTATGAATAGGAGTAATAACGGCAACTTTCCAACAATCCAGAAATACACCCGTTTGCAGAGAATTATTAAAAATTACCATTAAGGGATAGGCTAAATTTTCCGCACACACCTTGATGAAAAAAGAACATAATCCATCATCATCAAGACGAGTCGAAGATTTAAGGCCATTAATACCTTTTAAAACATCATCAAGAGTTAAAGAAAGGGACCCAAAATCTAACACAGGATCCACATTAACAGGTACTTGAGTATTATTATTAATAGGTAATTCATAGTTTGATTTAAAAAAATCAGCAAAAAGGTTTGCTGTACCTAGTGCATCATTAGATAATTTATCACCAAAATACATCAAAGCAGGAATGTTAGAGCAACCTTTTTTAGATTTAATATATCGCCAAAAAGATTTCGGGTTTGACTTTATATTAACTTCAAATTTAGAAACATATTGGTTATAAAGGTATTTATTTAAAAAATTAAATTCACGCATAAAGTGTCTGTATTTTACAAAATAGGAATCTAACTTGGTAATTAAATACTTTTTATAATATTTCGTACGTAATTTTTTAAGTTTTTTTAAGCCATTCGAATACCAAGGCAACTTAAAAACACAATCCTTCACCTTAGGAACATATTTATTACAAACAGACGAAACAAGATTCTTAAAAGAATTAAAACAGGACAAGGTGTCTAAGTGGAGGAACTCACTATCCCAGTCAATATTACTAAAAGCAGTTTTTACTAAGTTAAAATTACAAATTTTAAAATTGAAATGAAAAGTATGAACTTTGTTAGAAAAACTTAGATATTTGTAAAATGAAAACTCAAGTTCTTGAGGAACATGATGCAGAGTTAGAACTGATAATGGAAAAGGAGAAACATACATGTTATAATTAATATTACTGGAAATAAAAACCAAATCCAATAACCTATTTAAGCCATTAAAGCAATTATTAATTTGAATAAGTTCAAGCTCAGAAAATTTATCAATAACATACATTTCAGTAATACTGTTAACATTAGATGCAGAGAGATAATTAGCACCAGGCAGTTGAGACCAGGAAATTCCACACAGATTAAAATCACCAAAGACCATCAATTGGCATTTATCATTAGGAAAAGAAGCAACTAATGCTGATATATTATCAACATGACATTTGTACAAGTCCAGGATATTGTTAGGTGGCACATAGGAAACAGTGATGTAGAGAGTTTCAGATAAACCCTTTATCACCACACATAACTGGTCCAAGAGCACATCAGCATTTACTAATAACTCTGATGAAGAAGTAAAACTACGATTGACCGCAATTAAAACGCCACCACCACGAAGACAACCAGTTGCATTAATGTTACGATCTTTTCTATAAATGTTATACAGACGAGGATCAAAATACTCTTCACTATAAAACTTTTCATTGAGCCAGGTTTCAGATAGAATAATTATATCGTAATCACATTCGGAAGTACAAGCAAACATTGAATTTGATTTAGTTCTGAGGCCAGAAACATTTTGGTAATAAATTTTTAGTGGATAGTTACTAATAGAATTCATTACGTGATTTTCGTTTGAGTTACCACTTTTGGAAAAAACTGAAAATCCTTTACTTTAACAGCAATAGGCCACAAATTCGGATCTATGATTTTTTCATAGAACACCGCATCAACTCCCAATTTAAAATTTACATGACTTAGTTCATCATTTTTGGCATCTTTTTTAATTAGTTTAAAACAAGAAATACTATTTCTCTCAATTTTTAAATGCTTAATTACATATTCAATAATATCAGCTTCAGAGACAGAAGGTTTAAACGAAGAGAGATGAACCCATCTCTTACGGTCAGTCACTGCAAGGTCATTATTATTATTTTTGCCAACAACAAATGCACGTTTATTTCTTTTTTTACTTATCACTTTGCTCCACTGACTATCATTGTTCTCATGAGAAGGAGAATCATTTGAAACTATAGACGAAGGCAATGACACAGGTACAAATGCATTTTTCTCAGCTACAAGCGAAGCAGAATTAACAGAAATATTCGGCGAAGATCGTAGACCAGCAACGACAACAGCATCAACAGCATCAGCAGCATCAGCATCCTCAACAACAACCAAAGTTTTATCCGACGAAGATCCAGAGAGAGCGACATGCTCACCACCCACAAACACTTGTTCAGAATTAACTGAGTTCAATGCCTTATTGCGCTCAAAACCAGTTTTAGCAGAAGAAGAAGAAGCAGCAAAAACCATACAATCAGATGAAAAAACTCCAACAGCATCAGGAGCATTGTTTTTATTTTTTAACTTTTTATTGTTATTGCGTTTATTTGGCGTTAATGCAGTTTTCAGCTCACGAACTTCACTCACTAAATTAGAAATTATTGAAATTTCTGAAGAGTCACTAAGAGAATTATTAGCAGCAACAACCGCGCCAAAATTGTTATTGTTTACACAAATTAATTGTTTGAGCGCAGAGACATCAGAAGACAGATTTGAGAATTGTAATGCAAAGTCGATTTCTTGTTTATTTATTTTATCCACTAAACATTTTCTTGCATCCAGTAATTGCTCAGTCAGAGCTTTAATTTGCACCTCGAAGACATATGATAATTTCTCCAAGCTTAGATTATGCGCTTCCAACAGAGATTCATGGCCCCTAACCAATTTCGCAGGAACACCAATACAGTCGCAACAAAAATAACTCAGATTACGATTCTGCTTCAGTAGTCTGAGGTCATATTCCGTAAGCTGACCCTCACAGCATCCACGGTGAAATACTTTTTTACAGTATCCACTGCACGGCACAATTTGTATTTCGCCTCTAGCAAAACTTCGATTGCACTTGCCGCAAAAATCATCCATTAATACAAAGGAAAATATAGAAAATCACTAGGAAAAATAAAACACGTCTACTCTTGACGAACGAAAGCGAACGAAAAATGACAAGCTCTGATATTTTAAAAATTTCATGTAAAACTTTTAACCAAATATTTACTTTTTTGTGTGTATACAGATTTCACAAGCACAATTTCAACATTTTTTATGATGAATTTTCAAGGTTATTAGACAGTGTGAAGAAAAAAATCTAATAATTAATGGTGACTTCAACTTTGATATTTTAAATAGAAATGATGAAACCTGTAAATATATGTCTCTATTAGCTTCACATGGCTTAACTTCATTCATTAATGAACCCACAAGAATGCTTCGCGTAAATGCTTAGACCATGTTTATGGTCGTTTCAGTTCAACTGAAATATTCCAACGATGTGAAAAAGGTAACTTTGATTTCGAGATCACTGATCATACAATGACTGCTTTATTAATTAATGAAATTTCTAAAAATACAGGCAGTATGTCTTTTTCTTTCCGTGAAAAAACTGATATTGACTATAACCAACTAAAAAATTACCTTTGTTCAGAGTCTTGGGTGAATGTATTTGCCGAAAATGATGCATCAAAAGCATATGACTTGTTTATGAAGACTTTAAAAAATCATATAAACGAATGTAGTTATAAAGTTGTGCTGAAAAAAGCACTTCGTAGGCGCAAGCCGTGGATGAGTAATTATCTACTTTTTAAAATAAACCGTAAAAATAAGTTAAGAATCGAATCTTCTAAGCAACCAAATAACACGGTTTTGTATAATAAATACCGAAAGCTATGCTCTGAAGTAAAAAAAGAAATACCTCGATGCCGTGACAGTTTTTGTAGAAATCAACTTAATTCAGTGTGTGGTAGTCTTAAAGATGAATCTCCATTCATCTTGAACAAATCAAAAAACCACAGTAAAACTATTCTCCTTCAAAGTGATAACGATATAGCTTCTGATCCCTTAATAGTTGCGAATAAGTTTAATTCTCATTTTGCTTCTATTTCCGAGGAACTTGTGCCTAATTTAAACTATAACCTGGCCTTTTTAACTTCTGACCCTAATACACAAAATAATTGCTTCTTTTTTGAGCCAATTACGTCTATCGAGCTTTTAAAAATTATAAGTACTTTAAAACCCTCAAACTCTTGCGGACATGATGGGGTTTCTAATAACATTTTAAAAAATATTGCTTTTTTTGTAGTGGACACTCTGTCCCACATTTTTAATAAAAGTGTGCTATCTGGTGTTTTTCCCGACTTTCTTACATGTGCTAAGATTTTACCACTATTTAAAAAAGGTGACCGTAAACTTATAAGCAATTATCGACCCATTTCACTTTTGCCAACAATAAGTAAGGGTTTCGAAAAGGTGATTAAGACCAGATTGGAAAAATTTTTGAACAAAAATAATTTTTTCAGCTCTAAGCAGTATGGTTTTAGAAAAGGAAAATCAACAGAAGATGCTCTTCTGGACTTTTGCTCTGTGCTCCTCACTAATTTGGACAACAGCAAGTTAACTGCTTCGTTATTTGTCGATATAACTAAAGCCTTCGACATGGTAAATCATGAAATTCTTTTAATTAAAATTCAAAATGCTGCAATTAGAGGATTTATGTTGAGTTGGTTCGAGTCATATCTGAAAAATAGATCCCAAAGAGTTATAGTGCAAGATATAATAAGCAACATTAAATTTTTAAAGTTAGGGGTTCCACAGGGTTCTATTTTAGGACCCATGCTTTTTCTTATCTTTATTAATTCTATTTTTGCGTTACCATTCAAAGGCACTCTGACTGCATTTGTGATAATATTGGGTGTACCAACGGCTCTGAGAATCCCTTAAACTTAGTTGCTGACATAAATTGGGACCTGAATTTATTAAGAAACTGGTTTGCTGAACACCAGCTATTGATTAGCAATAAGACAAAGATTATGTATTTTAATCTTTCTACGCAAAACATTTTTGAGACTGAAGTGTTTTTTCACGCCCCTGAATGTTCAAAATTTAAACTGTTTAACTGTTTTAGAAGTTATTGTTTTAACAAAACTTTCAGCCATAACAAGAGTTGTAGCAATAATTGTTTTGAAGTCGAACCAGTAAAGGAATTCAAATATCTGGGTCTTATAATTGACTCCAATATGAGCTGGTTAAGTCACATAGATAATCTTAAGCAATATTTTCGCTCTATTGTGAATAGTTTTTACTATTTACGAAATATGTGCTCCACCAAGCTGCTGTCTACTATTTATCATGGTATTTTCCATTCCAAATTACAATATGGTATAGCTTGTTGGGGTGGTGCATGTCTTGGCAGAATTCATTCACTCTTAATCTTACAAAAACATGTATTGAGGAAAATATGTAAGAAGGATCGCTTGCACCATAGTTTTCAACTGTTTGTAGGATTGAAAATTCTTCCCGTGCGTCATTTATATTGCTATAAAGTGCTTAAAACTTTCTTTATAAGATCGGGTTACCTTGCGCATAGAGTTTTTAGTGAGCGCAACCTTCGTGCAGTTTCCATGCAACAAGTATATGTTCCTAATTTTCGGACAAGGGCCTTCATGAGTTTTTATGATGTTACTTCATGCCGTTTGTATAATAAACTTCCACAAGATCTCAGACTACTAAGAAGTACCAATGTCTTTCTTAATAAATTAAAGTCCTGGCTTTTAGAGCTTAACTTTGAAAACATAGAAAACTTGCTTGCTGTTTTGGTTTGAGTCTCTAGATCTGATTTAAATTTTGAAACTCTATTATTGCAATAAATTTGTTTTGTATTTCTCTCTTACTTCTTACATTTTCTTTTTAACTTGTAATTAAAACGTAAATTAAAATGAAGTTTTTGTTTTTTGTTTTGCAACATTGTAATATGATTTTTTCGTTGTTATTGTTCATCATCAAGTTTTGAGATAAATTAGGTTCACCCCACCTATATTTTAAACTGAAAGTTAATTATATATTTTGAAGTGCATTTTGTACTATTTTATTTTAAATAAAAAATGCACTAGTTTATTTTTATTTCCTTTTCCATATTTAAATTATTTTCTTATATGAATTGCTTGGATTTAAGATTGTTTTTGAAAAATTGTGAAATAAAATAAAAATAAATGTAATACATATACATTATTATATAAAATATACATGTTACACATTATGTACATAAACATATTATGTATGTAAGTTAATACATACAAATCTTAATCAGTGATGGAATCTTCGGTGAAAAATCGTCATCAGTACATTCGACAAGTTTTTAGCAGATTCGGTACATTTGACCCTTATTCAGTACATTCGGTGGATTTTCAGTATGTTTGGACTTTTTTTGAAAAATAACAACCCGTGCAGACCTGCCGTAATGGTTTGCTGACCTTTTTTTTAAGTACAAATTTAAAATTTTGTACATTCGGCTTTTAAAAGTACATTTGAAGCCTCGATTCAGTACATTTTCACAAAACCCAACTGCCATCACTGATCTTAATACGTTGTGTAACGAAAAAAAGAAGAAAAATTTAAGTCCGAAGCAATCGATAAGTGCGAACTCACTGAGTACAAAAAAGATTTAAGAAGAAAAAAGAAACCAAAATTTTATTTTGATGAAGCAAAGCCGAATTTAAAGGAAGAAAATATTTCATAGTAGATAAATAATACGCTGCTACTGATTCCCTCAAAAATAAGTTGAAAAGTCAACAAATAATTTATACCGAAGTGAATTTAAAATTTGGTTTCTTATGGAAATTTCCTGAAATAAATGAGAATAGCATTATAAAAACCAAGGCTAAAGAGTTGCTACAACTATATGACTTGGATATGGAAGATACGTTTTCTGAGGAGTGTTTCCATTTGGAACAGTTTTTAAAAGATAAAGAATTTGTTGATCTACAAAAGTTAAAAATTACAATTATTAAAAAGCCTAAACATTGATTCTATTTTTCCGAATGTAGAAATTATTTTAAGAGTTTTTTTAACGATTAGCATCACAAGTTACAGCGGTGAAAGATCTTTCTCTGCATTAAAACGTGTAAGAAATTACTTATGTTCGGCTCTTCGCCAGCAGAAACGTACAGCACTTGCACTATTACTTATTGACAATGTTTAAATTTGGCAATGTTTTGGAAAGATTCGGTAACGAGAAACCGAGAAGAGTTTTATGTAACGTTTTCAATAAACAACACTAGTTTACATATATGGTTCTCATTTCGAGATCTGTTTTCTCATAGAAATCTTATATATAAAATTCTTGTGTCACAGTGTTTGTTACCGTACTCCTCCCAAACGGCTTGACCGATTCTTATGAAATTTTTTTTGTATATTTGGTAGGTCTGAGGATAGGGGGTTAACTAAAAAAATTCTATTTAAGGTGGCCCTCATACAAATTTTTTTTTTATAATAGCATTTTCACAAATACCACTGCATCGATTCACATGGAATTTCCACCACGTTGCTTTTATATTAAGAGACATGGTTCAGTCTATAAAACTTCTAATTAGGGTGCATATTTAGGGTGGCCCTCATACAATTTTTTTTTTAAAATAGCATTTTCATAAACATCACTCTATCGTTTCACATGAAATTTACACCACAAGTCTTTTATATTAAGGGACATGGTTAAGTCTATGAGACTTTTATTTAGGCTGCATATTTAGGGTGGCCCTCATACAAAAATATTTTTAAAATAGCATTTTCCCAAAGACCACTGCATCGATTCACATGGAATTTACACCACGTAGCTTTCATATTCAGAGACATAGTTGAGTCTATAAAACTTTTATTTACAGAGCATATTTAGGGTGGCCCTAATACCAAAATATTTTTAAAATAGCATTTCCCCAAAGACCAGTTCATCGATTGACATAGAGCTTACGCCACGTGTCTTTTATATTAAGAGACATAATTGAGCTCATAAAACTTTTATTTACGGAGCATATTTAGAGTGGCCCTCATACACAAATATTTTTAAAATATCATTTTCACAAAGACCACTGCATCGATTCACATGGAATTTATACCACGCGTCTTTTATATTAAGAGACACTGTTTGGCTTATAAAACTTTTATTTAGGGTGGCCCTCATGGAAAAATATTTTTAAAATTCATTTTCACGAAGACCGGTTAATCGATTCACACCGAATTAACACCAAGTAGCTTTTATGTTAAGAGGCATAGTTAAGCCTACAAAACTTTTATTTAGGGTGGCCCTCATACAAAAATATTTTTGAAATAGCATTTTCCCAAAGGCTACTTCATCTATTCACATGAAATTTACACCACGTGTCTCTTATATTAAGAGACATTATTTGATTTATAAAACTTTTATTTAGGGTGGCAGCCAAACATAACTTTTTTTAAAAAAAATCATTTTCGCGAAGACCGGTTAATCGATTCACACCGAATTCACACCACGTAGCTTTTATGTTAAGAGGCATAGTTAAGCCTACAAAACTTTTATTTAGGGTGGCCCTCAACAGCAATATTTTTAAAATAGGATTTTCACAAAGACCACTGCATGGATTCACATGGAATTTACATCACGTATATTTCATATTAAGAGGTAAAGCTAAGACCGTGCAGTACCATGCCTTCCATATAAGAAGATACCATAATTTGTGATGCAGATACACATGTATATAATTTGTACGTTCAAAAAGAAGTTTCAATGAGAAAATGGGTGGTGCCACACCTTCCGTATGCGAATAAAACATTTTGTATATATCAGCAATTACATAAAACACAAAAGCTATAGTAAATTAAACTCATCGCTCCACCTAGCAGTAAGGCCAGAAAAATGTCTGCCAAGTAGGGACAGAAGTTGATTTCACTTTAACGATGGGCTGATTCGCTTTTACATTCCATAGCATACAGTTTCGCACCACCTACCGGAAAGAGCAGAACAACGTCTGCCGGGACAGCTAGTTTTTCTATATATTTTGGGGCGTGGATTTCAATATTGTCAACCATATTTTTCCTTAGAATCGTTTTCGAGATATCCCCAAAAACTCCATTTTTCTGCACATTTTTCATTTATTTGGCCATATTCTCATATATTTTTTTTCGACCTAAATCGCTGTACGCTGAAGTGATATTTTTGGCATTTTTAAAAAGTCACAAAATTTCAATTGCTCCGTTTGGACCATATTTGCTCAAATCGGACAAAAATGTTTAATGAAAAAAGGTTATTTCCATATGCTCATGCATTCCCTTATATAGGCCATAGACTATGTAATTGCTTAAGAAACTAATTCGTTAAAAGTATTTTATTGTCTTATATGTTTTTTTAGGGAATAAATAACATTTCCTATCGAAATGGCACTTTATAAAGTCAAAGATTTTATTTTCTCTACAAAATTTGACGTAATTTTCGTCAAAATGGTGACCAATAAATGTAATTTTTGATGAAAATTGGTTGTGATGCAGTCGTTCAACGTTGCCTACCTCTATATGATTTTGCCAATTTTTACCTTTATACCTGATTAGTTTTAATTTTACACACAAAAATAAGTTTTACTCAACGAAAAAGTTATTTTCAGATTATCAATGATAATGACGAAGGTATTTGTTCACATTTTTGATATAGTTTATGGGGTAAAACACACGAAAACGCCACCTAAAAAAATTTTTGGCTCCGATTTCGCTGAAATTTGGCATTATTGTAGTATCAATGTCCAGCAATAAAAATGCGTTTAGGATTTTGCACTAATATTATTTTTTGTTTAGATACGCGGGTATGAAATTCACGATTTTCGTACTTTTCCAGAATAAGTGTTTTTTTCGAAAATTCATAGCTTACAGCAAACTTTATCAATTAATAATGGTAAACACACATATTTAGGTTTTAACTTGTACTTTTCAAAAAAAAAAATACTGATTTTAAAAAAAAAAAACTTTTTGCATTTTGAAACTTTGATTTATTCTGCGCATAATGCCGTAAAAATTTTTGTATATATACAAAATATATATACATTATTAGTATATATACATTTTTAACCATAAGTTTTACAGTTTCGCGCTGTATTATTTTCGTTATTATATAAATCGTAATAATTACAGTACAAATTACAACTTTTATGCTTTTGAATTCGAAGCGATAGCTTTTACTATAGAAACTGAAATATTTGTAGTCTCGTCAGGCACAAGCAGGATGGTCCGGGGGTCCATATTCATTGTTAGCCAAAGGCTGTCAGAAGTCTAAATCAGGCTCTGCCTATATAAAAATCAAAAATAAAGGGGAAAAAAGTCAAAAGAGTGTGCAGTTATTTAAAGAATGACCGACTATGAAGATAATCTAGGGAAGAGCAAAAACAAACTGTGTCTGGACTCGTGTTCGATTATAGATCGGTACTTAAGTTTTCGAACCGTTTTGAAAGTGTGCATAAGCACACTAATGGAAAAGAAAAACGAATTTTTTAAACAAACTTTTTTTTAAAGTGACTTTTATTGAGATGAGAAAACATCGCAAAAAGAGGCAGCAAAAAATTAAAAGCTGTTAGCTGCGAAGTTCAGGGAAATTTTGAATTTTGAAATATGCTGCCTCTAAAGTACAACAACGGACACTCATCTTTTTTTTCTTTATTACTTGAACTTAATAGTCTACTGTAGAACTATTTTTAACTAAGCTAAGTTAGAAAGTACTTAAGTATTTTGCAAACGACTGTCTTAAAAATATTAATATTTTGACAAGACTCCAAGTTTTTCGAGTACCAAAAGTTAACGGAAAATAGTGTGATAATTTCAAACTTTTTTAGGAATCAAAATTAAATTTTATTGGGTAAAGTTTTCAACAGTTGCGCTAGTATAAGAGTTCGGGACTTTTCGGTTATTATCAGTTTTAATATTAAAAATAAGTGGCATTTAAACTTGTTATTCTTATTAAGTTACTAGGAATTCTAGTTTAGTAAGTTCTAAGTTTAGCATAAAATAGGTTAAGATAGTAAATACAACGTAATTTTTCAGTGAATTTTTAATTACACAGAACAAAAGTGAACTTGACTGGAGACCGTTTTACTTTTTTTCTTTTTAAGTTTTTTAAGGTAACCTCTTAATTCTTTTTTAGTATTATTCTATTAGATTTTTGACTATTTTGCTTCTTAAACAATTTAATGCTTTCTCTATTTATTTTGATTTCGTTTTCATCATTTCATTTATATTGATTTCAAGTATTATTCTTTTCATGAAATTGTAGCATGGATATTTTTTATTTTTATTATTTTTTTTATATTAATAGGTTGACAAGTAAAACTCACAACGTACATCTGTGGTCACAAGGCAATATATTTTAAGTGCTATGCTGATGCATAAAATTTTTGTTGTTTTGCCTTTCGAACACAAGTGTATTTAGTGAATTTCACTTTTAAATCGAAATAGAATTAATTTATTACTTTGAATGGAAGCGGAAAGTGGGAAGTAGTTGCATGTTTGTCCGAGTACAACTACGCTTGTGGAAATCATTTTTCGAAAAAATGTACGGCAAGATCAGACTTAAAGTTGATGCTGTGCCTGATCAAAATTTAAATATAATTGACGTTTCCCCTTTAGTTAATGAGACTCCACATTCAAGTGTTTTCATAAACACACCTGATTCTGTTCCTGACCAGAATTTAAATGTAATTGACGTCTCCCCTATGCTTAATGCGACTCCAGATTCGAGTGTTTTATTAAACACATCTGATTCCGGTCCTTTGGTTCTTTCAACATCGAATGTTGAACAGAGCACTAACGTAAATAATTCCAAATCGCGTAGAACTCTTTTCCCATTTTTGCGTAACCCTTCTCCTGAGCATTGTATTGAATTACCATTGGCAGTAGATGGATGGATGGATGCTCTGCCATTGGTAAAAGAAACTCTTCTGCCAGAGTGCAGATTTAGATGTCTTGAAGTACTCCGTGATGATCTTGAAAGTCAAAGTGTTTCCGGAATCATCTGCAGAGATTTTGAAAACGATGCGAATCTGATTGAATACACTCCTAGAGAAGTTAAAATGCTTCAGGAGTTAAAAGACTTAAAGAGGAAACTTTGTGATAGTAGAGCAGAAGTAGAAAATCAGGCCTTGGAATTAAAAAATATGCGGCTTGAAAATGATAAATGAAAAGAGAATGCTGGAATTGATGATTCTCGAAGTATAGATAGTATTTGTGATAGATTGCCCTTAACACTTCAGTTGTGTGTAAGAAACAATATACAGAATATCTATCGCAAGCCGACTGGTCTTGGGAGTTTATTTTTTGTCACACTTAGCATATCGCTATCTGCAAGGACCTTTCACCTGGCCAGAACCGCGTACTCTTAGTAAGTTCGTTTCGAATTGGCCAAAAAGTTCGGGGAAGAGTCTTAGCAGCATAAAAGCTTTAGAGTTGCGTAGTCGAGGATTTTCTAATGAGCAGAAGCAGGTCACGCAATCGTGTGACGAAATGGCTCTTAAAGTACACGTCTTCTATGATAGGTCTGAGGACAAGATTATAGGTTTAGAAGATTATGGAGACGAAAACCGTACTTCTAGGACCTGCACAAGTGTCATGATTATACACGCCCAAGGGATAGGTAGAAACCCTTGGAAGCAACCTTTGGCATATTTTTTCGTGCAAGGTGCATGCAAATAAGACAAATAGAAGCTTTGCAACCTTAGAAAATACTGGAAATTATTAAAGCTTTATAGACAAACTTTTCAACATTTTAAATAGCTCAAGTGTGCACAGTGTGTATAGTGAAGCTGATGCTTCGATAGCTTACGATTTATTTATCGCAAAGCTAAAAAAGTACTTTCAAAAGTGTTCTAAGTTAGTTCCTCTAAAAAGTGGTAATTTAAATATTTTAAAACCTTGGATAACTAAAAATTTACTTGATAAAATAAAAAAGAAAAATAAATTATATAAAAAGGCTAAAAAGAAACCTAATCACAGCGCTGTTTTTATTAAATACAAAAAACTTTGTAAAAAGGTTGCGAAGGATGTATTGCTTTGTAAAAATAATAATTATCTGAATAAATTTTGTAAGGCTAAAGGTAATAGCAGAAATGAATGGAGTTTGGTGAATAATATTCTGAACAAAAACAAGAAAAATGACTTAATTCATGAAATTAAGCTGGGCAATGTGTCTATTACTAACCCTAAAGAAATTTCAGATTCTTTTAACAATTCATGTCTTTAAAGTCTTCTAACTCTTGAACTTCAAATGGTTTCTCAAATAACTGTGTTAAATCAGATTCGTTTAATATTTCTGATGTTTTATGTCACTTATATAACAAAAGTGTTTTTTTCTGGAGCTTTCCTAAATGATTTAAAATTGGCAGAAGTTATACCTTTACTTAAAAAGGGTGACAAAACAAATTTAAAAAGTTTTAGGCCAATTTCAATTCTCTCAGTCTTTGGGGCCGTTCAAGTATTACGTAACGCAATTTTCGAAGATTTTTGACCCCCCCCTTCCCCCCAATGTAACGCGCCGTAACGTTTTCCTCTACCCCCCCCCCCCCCCCCCTAAACGTTACGTAACACCCAAGTGACCATATTTACCTAAAAGTCACAATTATGTTGCGAAAAGTACCGGAAATACATGCGTATGTTGTTTATTTTCTTTATTATACCCTACACCGAGGGTATATTCACTTTGTCATTTTGTTTGTAACGCATAGAAGAGGGCGGTGGTAGGTATGAAAAAGTATATAGATATATTCTTGATCAGCGTCACCACCTGAGTTGATTTAGCTATGTCCGTCTGTCTGTCTGTTCAAATCAGGTTTACGGAAAAACCAAGAAAGCTAATTGAATGAAATTAGCACACTCAGGTCAGACCTTCTTGCAGGCATCTTGCTATTCAAAACGGACGTAATCGGTTCATGGACACGCCTACCGCTCATACTCTATGTATATTTGCCCAATCCCATTTTGGAAAAAAATGCAGCGATTTTGATGAAACTTGGTGATTAGGTGTACAAAAAGTGTATGAAAAAGTATATAGATATATTCTTGATCAGCGTCACCACCTGAGTTGATTTAGCTATGTCCGTCTGTCTGTCTGTTCAAATCAGGTTTACGGAAAAACCAAGAAAGCTAATTGAATGAAATTAGCACACTCAGGTCAGACCTTCTTGCAGGCATCTTGCTATTCAAAACGGACGTAATCGGTTCATGGACACGCCTACCGCTCATACTCTATGTATATTTGCCCAATCCCATTTTGGAAAAAAATGCAGCGATTTTGATGAAACTTGGTGATTAGGTGTACATTTGAACTAAATTAAGATTAGGCTAGGTTTCAAGTTTCCAAAGATTCGCGTGGCACGGTTCTAAATTTTAACCTCTATACCACCATATCTCGTAAGCCGTGCAAGATATTGTGATGAAATTTCTTTATTTTTTCGACTTTTTCATCGATTTTAAATTGTTTAGACTTTTTCAACCTCTCTCAACATTAACATTTTGCATATATTTACGACTTTTTCAACAGTTTTCAACCTCTTAAACATTTCACACTTTTTTCGAATTATTTAACCTCTTCAACGTCTTTTTTTACTGAAATATATGTACCTACTTTGAGTGCAGTGTAGGGTATGTGAGTTTCGGCCTAACTGAAGATAACACCTTAACTTGTTCATATTGTTATTTAATAAAAATCACACATAATGTAATAAACATTTGCTTAAGCTTAAAATATGTTAAAATGGCGAAAAATGAGACTAACATATTTTATTAAAATGATAAAAGTTGATGGGATCTAGAACAGCTACAGCAATAAATGAGAAAAATAGGAAATCTTTCCACGCTTACATCTCTGGTTTTGGTTAACCAATCTCGAAGATGATAATTTTAGAATATTCTGCTTCATAAGTGCTTTAATTTAACATATCACTTATTGCTGTAAATTATTTATAGATCCCATCAACTTTTATCATTATAATAAAATTTTTTGGCTGTAGCTATTCAATAAGCATACACATAAAGAAAGCGTTTCATTATACACACCTCATTTCAAATCACCACCCGCTAAAGTAGTTGCACTTCTAAAACAATGTTACGTAACGCGTTGTTCGAACCCCCCCCCTCCCCTGTAACGCATCGTAACGTTTCACAAGACCCCCCTCCCCCCCTAATTGCGTTACGTAATACTTGAACGGCCCCTTTGCAAAAATTTTGAAAAAGCTATGAAAACACGGATTGTCATTTTTTTGGAAAAGACTCAATTTTTCAGCAAAAGCCAATATGGATTTAGAGCGGGATTATCTACAGAAGGTGCTCTGTTAAATTTCTGCTCTAATATCTACTATGGTTTTAATAGTAAGATGTTGACTGCGGCCCTGTTTGTGGACATCACAAAAGCATTTGACACGGTCAATCAATTTCAATTTCAATTTATTAGTATAATTCTGGCAGTACAGTAAGACATGAATCTCATAAAGTACATTTTCTTATTATACAATCAATGGAATAGAAAATATTCTTAACATAAAACATTAGAAAATAATTTATCTTTAAATATATTAACAGAATTAAAGAAGAAAAAATATAGCAATGCGGAAGCTAAGGATAGATAAAATTAAAATAAACATAGATTGATTAATTTGATTGACTACTATACAACCTAAAAACTGACCTTTTAAAAAACCATTTACGATTTTCGGTTTTTAATTCATTTGGTAACATATTCCATAATTTCACGGCACTAACAAAAAATAGTCTCGACGAATTCAAAAAGTTAAAACTAGGTACTAAAAGATTATGGGTGCGACTTGACTGTGTAAAACACAACTTTCTGTATAGATACTTCGGTAAGCGTGTATTGATAAGTCTGTGTATAAATGCTAGATTACAAATTTTTAAAAAATTAATAATGTTATAGTTCAGTATCTTTATAGCGCAGTCCGATATACGGTCATATTTTCTTTTATTGAAGATGTATCTTGCACAATTGTTGAGAGCTAGCTGTAATTTCTGACTGGATACCGAATCAATATTGCCATAAACTAGTGCACTGTACGACACAAGAGGAACAATAAAGGTTCTAACCAATTTAAGTTTAGCTTCTTGTGGAATGCTTGATGCTGTCAGCCACAACTTGCGCAGAACATAGTATATTTTGCAAGTTGTGGCATTGATATGATCAACGCAACTTAGATTTGAATTTATCAAGAAACCTAGGTTCTTAACTTTCTCCACATATTTAATGACTGCACCTGCTAGTATTAATGGCGAAAAATTTTTAACATCATACGCACGATGAGAAATAATCAACGCTTGTGTTTTAAGAGCATTTAATTTAAGAAAATTTTGCTTAGACCATAAATCGATAGATTTTAGTTCTTCATTGAATCTACATACCAAATCTTCAAAAAGTCCAATTGGTCGGGATAAATAAATCTGAGTATCACCGGCATAAAGGTGTATTTTTGAATTTTTGCAACAGTAGATTATGTCATTGATAAATATACTAAAAACTATCGGCCCCGGTATTGAACCTTGCGGCACTCCAGATTTATTAGTTTTTAATTGGGACGATGAACTTTTTGTTAATACCCTCTGCTCACGATTAATTAGATATGTATTTAGAAAATTTAATGCAGAGTTACTGAATCCAAAGTAGTATTTAAGTTTCGTCAATAAGATGGTGTGACTTACAGTGTCAAAGGCCTTTGAAAAGTCTAACAGTACCAAGGCTGTCACCTCATCTCTATCATAAGCTGGACGAATATCTTTAAGTATTTTTAGCATTGCAGTAGAGCAGCTGTGTCGTGCTTTATAGCCCGATTGGTTTTCTGACAATAACTTATTAATAGTCAGATGATTAACTATCTGGACAGCCAAAAGTTTTTCAAAGGCCTTCAATAGAGCTGATAAAATGCTAATAGGACGGAAATCTTCGGGTATAGTGGGATTATTTTTCTTAGAAATTGGCGTAACATTTGCCACCTTCCAACACTCCGGGAATATAGAAGTTGTTATTGAATGATTAAAAATATGTGTTATTAAAGGGACTACAAATGGTAAGATCATTTTGATAAATTTTAAGCTTATTTGGTCATCGCCCACAGCGTTAGACTTTACTGAAGTTATAGCTTTAATTACTTCTTCCTCACTTACAACTCCAAACGAGAGCTCTTATTGAAGCTTGCGGAAAAGGTTCTTGTCTGGGACGTAAGAAGATCCATCATTATACACACTGGAAGCTAAAAAGTGGTCATTCATAACGTTTGCATCAATACTACACTCTATTGTATTTTGATCGAAACCTACTGATTTTAGGTTCTTCCAAAATATTTTCGAAGATAAATTTGTATTTAACTTTTTCTCTAAAAAAGCTTTTTTAGCATTTTTGGTAACTACGTGCACTCGATTTCTGAGAGTGCAGTACGCGTCCCAGTTAGCCTGAATTTGACTACGCTTCCAAATATTGTAACTTTTATTTCTACTTTGTATAGCTTTCTTCACTGCATTAGTGTACCATGGTTTTTGGCCTTTTTTAAAATGAACAGTTTTTATCGGAACATATTTATTAAATAAGTACTTCAGAATATTTGTAAAACTATTAAGTTCCTCATTTACGTCAGCATAATTCCAGCAATCATGCCAGTAAGCATTGTTGGCCTCAGTACATAGTGCCTCAGAGTTAACTTTATTAAAATCCCTGTATGAAAAGCTTGTTTCAAGATTCATTTTACAAAAATGAACGTTATATGTGAGGAATAATAATTCATGGTCAGAGATACCTGCCATTGGGAGCTGTTCAAAGTGAGAAACATAAGAGCAATCGGAAACACAAATCAAATCCAACAAACTTGGCTTACTGCTAGGAGCAAAACGTGTTGGCGATTCATTCACGATGTTAAGACCACAAGAAGCGACTAAGTCACGTAAGTTTTTTGAGCGCGTATCATTTAGGAGCATATCGACATTAAAATCTCCACAAAGTATAATATGCTCATTTTCAATCGAAAATTTCGTTATGTTGCCAAAAAAATTATGCAAATCATATGAGCGGTGAGGATTGTATACACTGATCACCAAACATTTGTTTGTATCATTTTCTATTTCCACGCAAATAAACTCCACTTGGTCGGACTCTTCAGATTTGAGAACAGTTTTACATTTAAAATATTTCTTATAGTATACTGCAACTCCACCCCCCTTGTGTCAGATCTTCTATCATTCCTAACAATGTTAAAATTTTCAAGTGCGTAGATCTTATCCTCCACGTTATCTTTGAACCATGTTTCGTTCACACAAATTACATCTATTTTATTTTCTTGGAAAATATGATTAAAGTAATCAATTTTATACATATTTAAACTACGTGCATTAATATGGCATATTTGAAATTCATTATGGTAATTACTAACAATTTTTAAAATATCTTTTAAGCTAGTGCTATGTTTCTTATGAAACAAGAAAAATTTAACTTTAAATATCGTTCGTAAATAGTAATGAAAAATGATGGCAGTATAAAATAAAATAAATTTACTACAACTATAAAAGAATCTCCTAAGTAACAAATCGCATTGCTATGAAAAGTAAAATAAATAAAAGGAAAAATTATTAAGTAAAGTATAAAAAATATCAACATATGCGTGTTATTATTTTTGCTATCATTTCAACTTGTTGTTGGAACAGTGCTAACTACTGCATCAACTCTCTCCATGGATGATACTTCTATCGAATGCGAGGTGTTAGGTGCTCTCACTTGAACTCTACCACGTATTGAAAATACTGATGATAAAAGTTTTTGTCGTTTCTTTTGTGTAGTTTAATACATGATTTCTCTATTTTTTTTCGTGAGACTTTAATGAACATAGATTGCTCTTTCCCCACTGCAGCCGACATCGGAGAGCATCAAAGCTCTACCCTGTGTTTTGCAGAAGCCAGCAATTGATTTGAAAAGCTGGTTTCTATCATATGGAGAGTGCAATTTTACAATTATAGGTGGTGCCTTATTTTTGTTTTTGCTCGGCACACGGAAAGATTCACGCAATGGAGGTGTATGCGTGCGGACAGCTTGACATACTCCTGAGAAAATTTTTGGTATATCCTCTCCCTCTTCGCACGGAATACCGTTTATAATTAGATCAGTTGATACCGTGTCGTTCTCACACTTTTCTAATTTATGCTGTAATCCAGCAAGATCGTATTCAGCACACAATTTCTCAATAGTCGTGACTCTATCCTCTAGCTGTCTCAACTTACCAGCCATTTCATCGATTCGCTGCATAACTCTTTCTTCCAAATGCCATACTCTCTCATCGAGTTTGGTGATCTGAGCGGTCAGTTGTTCAATAATGCACTCTTTGTTTTTTTCAAGTTTGTCATTTAGAAGTTTTAGTAATTTCTGTGATGAATCATCATCAATCATGCAATACTTTTGGAAAAATAATTCAAGTGTGGTTTCAGAGGCTATGTTTATAAGTGGTTTGAATCATATTTATCTAGTAGGAGTCAAGGAGTAAAATTTAAGGGCTACTTAAGTGAGCATGCTAACGTTTCATTGGGTGTACCATAAGGGTCAGTGCTGGGTCCGATTCTGTTTTTGATTTTCATTAACTCGCATCTTCAGCAAAATTTCAAAAGTAAAGTTAATGCGTTTGCGGATGATATGGCTTGTACTCTCTCAAATAACTGTTCCCTAAACCTTTTTTGTGACATTAATCATGACATTGAAGTGATAAAACTAAAATGATGTTATTTGTGTTTTTGGAACAAAATTTAATAATAACAATATTTTTGTACAGAGCTTCTTGTTGAGTACTTTTAGTGCAAAAAACAACAAAAAAATTACAAGCGCAAAATGCATTAAAATGGGCAACGAGCTGCTTATACTAGTTTCAATGACCGCTACGTCATATCATCAGTAAGCTTTGTTAGCCGAAGTATAGTAGTTCTACAAGCCTACTATGTAATGCATTTTGCGCTTGTAATTTTTTTGTTGTTTTTTGCACTAAAAGTACTGAACAAGAAGCTCTGTACAAAAATATTGTTATTATTAAATTTTGTTCCAAAAACACAAATAAAAAAATTACCCTCGGTGAGCTCGCCGATATTTACATGTAGCACTTGCAACTTCGTTCGGATCGCCAAAAAAGCGGACAACGAAGCGCTCGTCAAGAAATGTGTGATATCAAAGAGATTACAAGGTCAATTGCATTAAGATGTAGAAGTTTTTGTTTTGTTTACTGCTGTGATTCTTAACAGATCAACGCAAGAAACATTACATAGTAGGCTTGTAGAACTACTATACTTCGGCTAACAAAGCTTACTGATGATATGACGTAGCGGTCATTGAAACTAGTATAAGCAGCTCGTTGCCCATTTTAATGCATTTTGCGCTTGTAATTTTTTTGTTGTTTTTTGCACTAAAAGTACTGAACAAGAAGCTCTGTACAAAAATATTGTTATTATTAAATTTTGTTCCAAAAACACAAATAAAAAAATTACCCTCGGTGAGCTCGCCGATATTTACATGTAGCACTTGCAACTTCGTTCGGATCGCCAAAAAAGCGGACAACGAAGCGCTCGTCAAGAAATGTGTGATATCAAAGAGATTACAAGGTCAATTGCATTAAGATGTAGAAGTTTTTGTTTTGTTTACTGCTGTGATTCTTAACAGATCAACGCAAGAAACATTACATAGTAGGCTTGTAGAACTACTATACTTCGGCTAACAAAGCTTACTGATGATATGACGTAGCGGTCATTGAAACTAGTATAAGCAGCTCGTTGCCCATTTTAATGCATTTTGCGCTTGTAATTTTTTTGTTGTTTTTTGCACTAAAAGTACTGAACAAGAAGCTCTGTACAAAAATATTGTTATTATTAAATTTTGTTCCAAAAACACAAATAAAAAAATTACCCTCGGTGAGCTCGCCGATATTTACATGTAGCACTTGCAACTTCGTTCGCATCGCCAAAAAAGCGGACAACGAAGCGCTCGTCAAGAAATGTGTGATATCAAAGAGATTACAAGGTCAATTGCATTAAGATGTAGAAGTTTTTTTTTTGTTTACTGCTGTGATTCTTAACAGATCAACGCAAGAAAGATTACATAGTAGGCTTGTAGAACTACTATACTTCGGCTAACAAAGCTTACTGATGATATGACGTAGCGGTCATTGAAACTAGTATAAGCAGCTCGTTGCCCATTTTAATGCATTTTGCGCTTGTAATTTTTTTGTTGTTTTTTGCACTAAAAGTACTGAACAAGAAGCTCTGTACAAAAATATTGTTATTATTAAATTTTGTTCCAAAAACACAAATAAAAAAATTACCCTCGGTGAGCTCGCCGATATTTACATGTAGCACTTGCAACTTCGTTCGGATCGCCAAAAAAGCGGACAACGAAGCGCTCGTCAAGAAATGTGTGATATCAAAGAGATTACAAGAAATTAAATAAGAAATTAAATAAAAATCTGGGTAATGTGGGGAGGGTGGGCGGTGCGGCCGTCAGTCGTGACAAAACTCCCGTGGATTGCTCTCTAAATACCTCTTCACCCACTCCCAATTTTCCCGCTATAATCTCTAGTAGCAATCTTCCATCTCCTTCCTCCACTATAAATAATCCTCTGTCAATTTTGGCTAATCCGCGGGTGGATGTTGCGATTGATAGCTCTGTGCCATCGGTTTCCCTGCAGGCATTACCAAGGTTAAAATCGATTTTTATTTCACGACTTCATTCCAAAACTACCTCTGACAGCGTAAAAAATTTTATCAGACAAAATCAAATTATTCCTGCCGACTCCTTCGTTTCTTGCAGGAAACTCGGTAATAAACCAACTCATGCGTCTTTTAAAATAACAGTGGCATCTTCTCATGTTTCTGCCATTCTTAAATCTAAAGCATGGGTGGATAATATCTATATTTCAGAATTTAAATCGAAAAAAAATGATAAAACTGCACGTTCCAATTCAAAAAACTGAAACGGCTATCCCTTTACTATCAAAATGTAAGGGGTTTGCATTCCAAGACGCAAGATATCTTTTTATCAACTCAGAATTTCTCTGAGGATATTATCGTGTTTACCGAAACTTGGTTTAACAACAGCTTCCTCAATATGGAACTTTTTGATAATAGTTTCCATGTTTTTAGAAGAGACAGACACTTGGAAGATCTTTCTTCTGTTGGTGGAGGCGTCTTAATAGCTATAAAAAATCATTTAACCAGTTCATTAGTTGAAATTTCCTGTGCATCTAATATTGAACTGTTATGTGTTAAGGTTACACAATGTAACTCTAATTTATACATTCTTAACACTTATGTTCCTCCAAATAGTAGCGCAGATGTCTACGAATGTCTTTCGATGGCCGTAGAATATATTATTAATGAACTAGACACTAATGATGACATTTTGTTGTTAGGTGACTTTAATTTGCCTGACCTAAAATGGACTCCTTCGGACGATGGTACATATTTTTATGCATCTTGTCCAAAAACTCGACAACAACAAATTTTTGTTGACGAAATACTTTCAAATTTACAACAAGTAAGTTGTATAACTAACTGCCATGGACGACAACTTGACTTAGTCTTGGCTACAAATAGTAGCAATGTTGTTGTAAGAAATGCTATCCATGCTCTGTCTACGGTAGATTCCTATCATCCACCTTTGAGTATTGTGTACCAATCTGACAATGAAAATTTGACTAATGCATGTTCATCCATTAATATTTACGAATTCAATTTTAAGAAAGCTGACTTTTTAAAATTGAATGAAAATTTAAGAAATAAATTAGACGACTTACTCATTTTTTTTAATAACAATACATTTGATGATTGCATTAAATTTTTCTATGGTGAACTTTTTTCTGCCATAGCATTGTCGGTTCCATATACAAGGAGGTACGTTAATAATTCCTCGTACCCCTGGTATACAAAGGATTTGAAAAAAGTTCGCAATGGCCGTAATAGGGCATGGAATAAATACGTTTGTAGCCAGGACCGTAATGACCTTGTTGCTTATCAGCGACTGTTTCTTGAATTTAAAGATATGTCAGCTTTGGTTTATTCTGAATATTTGAATAAAATTAGGCTGAATATTCTTCATGACCCCAAGAATTTTTGGGGTTTTATTAATTCTAAAAAAAAATCTGACGGGTTTCCATCTGAGTTTAAAACAGTTGATGGGCTCACTAGCGACCCACAAGTTATAGCCGGGTTGTTTGCTAATTTGTTTAATGAATCGTTTTCTACGGATTTATTTAGCCCTGAAATCAACTATTTTGAAGATATGGATAATGACCCTTTAGTTTCGGTTAATGAGATATCTTTCTCTCCTGACCTCATAGAGAAATATATTTCATCTGTTGATGATGACTTCAACTCCGGGCCGGATGGTATTCCTGCGACAGTTTTAGTAAACTGTAGCTCTGTGCTGAGTCAGCCCCCCAGTATTTTATTTAATAGATCAATTCAAGAAAGCTATTTTCCTAAATTTTGGAAAAATGCATACATTAGCCCCATTTTCAAGAAAGGGTGTAAGAATGATGTTTCAAACTACAGGCCCGTGGCTAAGTTATCATCAATACCGAAAATTTTTGAACATATTATATACGATCAGGTTAAGGTGTGCTGTGGTGAAGTCATAACAACTCGTCAGCATGGTTTTGTTAATGGCAGATCTACAGTTTCTAACCTCCTTGATTTCACTTCTTTTGCATTAAGCTCTTTAGACTCTGGTGGGCAAGTTGACTGCATCTACACTGACTTCAGTAAAGCATTTGACAGATTACCACATAATTTGATTTTGTTTAAGTTAAAGAAACTTGGATTTCCCTTAAGTTTTATCAGCTGGATTGAATCTTATTTATCTGATCGCTCGTATCAAATAAAATTTAGGAGAGTGTTTTCCTCCCCATTTAGCGCGACATCAGGTGTTGCACAAGGAAGCCACCTGGGGCCGCTCCTGTTCATTTTAGCAATTAATGACGTTACACATGTTATTAAAAACTCCCATCTGTTAGTATATGCAGATGACATGAAAATTTACAGGAACGTAAAGGGGGTTGGTGACACTATTCCACTTCAGTCTGACTTGAAATCCTTTGAAGTTTGGTGTTCTAAGAATAACTTACATCTTAATCCTGATAAATGCCAAGCTATGATTTTTACCAGGAAGAAAACTATTGTGGAATTTGATTATAAATTAAAAGATAAAAATATTTGTCGTGTCGATGTAGTCAAAGACCTAGGTATACATTTTGATACTAAGTTGACTTTTAATGAGCATATTAATCAAATTTGTAAAAAATCCTCATCTCTGCTTGGCTTTATTAAGAGGTGGGCAAAATAATTTAATAGCCCTTTAGTAACGGTGACTTTATATAATACAATAGTGCGCCCTCACTTAGAGTACGCTAGCCAAGTATGGTCATCATTTTATAATATTCATATAAATAGAATTGAAAGAATTCAAAAAAATTTTATTCGTTTTGCTCTCAATGGCTTAAATTGGATTGACCCTTTAAGCCTTCCTCCTTATGAGGATCGTTTAAAGTTATTACATATGCAGTCTTTGAGCTCGCGTAGAAATATTGCGGATATACTTTATCTGCATCAACTTGTAACTGGGTCTCTTGCTGCACCAGAGCTTCTTAACTATATACATTTTAATAGTAATCGGAGGAGTACTCGTAACTCTTATCAGTTATTTTATCAACCGGTTAGTAGAACTAATTATATGGCTACAGCTCCTTTTAATCGCATGACAACTCTTATTAATAATTGCGAAGTTTATAACATTAGCTTGTCAAAAGGTCAACTCAAGCTTAGACTGAAAACTAACTGTAGCTAAATTTGTAGCTTAATGGTGGTGTGAATTTTTTTGTTTGTGTTGTCCGAGCCCCACAGCATGCTGGGTAAATTTTTTCTAACATTTATGCCTTGGACCACGTAAATTTATACATATAATTATTTTAATATCTATATGTCTATTTTTACATGGTGTGAGTGGGTATGTTGAGAAAGTGCGATAAAGCTAAGAAAAAATTATAAAATAAATAACAAATTAATGTGCATGATAATTTTTTCTATTCCATTTTTTATTGAATAAGCTTTTTACTTGGTATAAAGCTTCAATGCTAAATAGCTAAGAAGGCTATAATAGCTGTAGTAGCTAAACTCTATTATTATTATTAAGATGTAGAAGTTTTTGTTTTGTTTACTGCTGTGATTCTTAACAGATCAACGCAAGAAACATTACATAGTAGGCTTGTAGAACTACTATACTTCGGCTAACAAAGCTTACTGATGATATGACGTAGCGGTCATTGAAACTAGTATAAGCAGCTCGTTGCCCATTTTAATGCATTTTGCGCTTGTAATTTTTTTGTTGTTTTTTGCACTAAAAGTACTGAACAAGAAGCTCTGTACAAAAATATTGCTAAACTGATGTTGTTTTATTTAACTGGTAGGGATCAGGTATATGGACCTTTCCAATTCCATGCAGCTGATTGCGGCTAATATTTGTATTCTTCTTCGACTTGTAAATCATCAAATAACTCTCAAACTAATTGTGAGTCCACTTCCTGTTCCTTGCGTTGTTTCGCTATTGAAACTGTTAAATCTTATAAGTATTTAGGTCTTTTGATTGACTTAAGGATGAATTGGGTGATCATACTGCTGCACTTAAGAGGTACCTAATGACATCTGTCAGATATTTATATATTCTAAGATCTTATTGTTCTTTGATGCTTCTTAAGTGTAATTACTATGGAATATTCCACTCTAAGCTGGAATACGGTGTAGTGAACCTACTTAATCACCATGACCACCACTAACACCTTCTCTAAATTCCAATAACAAGGGAACCAAATTAACTAAACGTTCCCACCGATTTCCACTTAATTTCAAATTAACTTAACCCACATTCCTCACAGTAAAATAAAGCCACTCAAATTCAAATTTTATTTTTGATTTACGGAAATCAAAAATAAACAAATTCATATGACACTTTTCGGTCAAGTAATAAAAAGTACAATTTATGACTTACATCTGCAAGTCATTCTCATTTTTTCTTTTGCCTTTTTTTTGTGCTCGTGCCGCTAATGCCACTCGCATAAACAAAAGCAACAACAATTAAATGCAAGCATTATGTTTCACCCGCACGTCATTGACTTAGTGCATTCAAGGCAACGTCTTAGCCTACCTAAACTGACCACACACAACAACAATAGCAAACCCAAATGCACATTGTAAGAAAACACCCTTATGCAGTATTTTCAAGGCTGGGAACAAGTGACTGAAGTCAAATTAGATTGCGACTCTTTCACTCTTACCAAATTTTGCATATTGGATATTGAAATGCTGACGCAACTGAAATTACGCGATCAGCGGGGAAATTGAATGGAGGAGGAGTTATGGTAAAATAACGGCAAAAATAGTGTTAAGAAATACCAGTTTAATTTGTATAAATAGCTTTAGAATTTGTAAATAAAAACATAATTTATTCAGACTTAAAAGGAAACAGACTTTTATTCTTATGGAAATAGCCTTTGTGGCTAATGCTGAAAAATTCCCTTGAAAGCCTTGCGGCTGTAATAAACGGCGTGTGCGCCTGAATAATACACATAGTATAGGCCAACCCCTGAAACCCCAAGGTTAGGCCAGCACCACATGGCGATCCTGCTAAATCCGAACTGAAGGAAGACCAATAAAAACAAAATCTGATATCGAAGGCAAGCCAAAAAAATCATGCCAAGTTTCGAAGAGCTCGATGAAAAGTACAAAGAGCTGATCCAATCAATAGAAAAAAAAGCAGAAACAACAGAAGAATATATACCAACATCAACTTCAACAATTACAAGCATTAAATACGTACCTACACCGAAGACAGCCGGACCAAAACAACTATCCATAGAAGAATACCGCCAACGAAACTACAAGAACAAGTGCAAGCAACAACAAGTAGAACAACAACCCAAGAGAAGAACTAGGGCCGGTAAAAAAGTTAAACAGCGGCAGGAAATAAATAATCTGCACAGATTAATAAACATAGCCAAGGGACAAGAGAAGTACAAACTAATAAATCAACTTAAAGATTTTAAATTCAGAACAAAACAAGCAAATTAAAAATGTATTGCTTCGTGTGTGAAGCAAAAGTAAAAGATGAGGAGATTACCATACACCTAAGGACACACAAGAAAATTTTTAAAATAATGGAAAAAAGAATTCGTAAAATCAAAAAGATGGACTATTAAAATACATTTCAACAAAACAAAAACAGATAATCGATGACACCAGAGCTGCTAGACGCATACTATAGAATCAGTATGCTGAACAACAAAAATGAAGATAAAATAACCATCAATGAAAGCATTGAAAACAACGTTGGATCAGCTATAACCAACGCGGACATTAAGAATACTACGACAACCATTATAATAACAGTAGTAATTATAATTATAATAGGATATGCATTTTATAAATTAAATAGGTATTATAAATCTTATGTTATAAAACATGTGAATAGGATTCAATCAGTATAATAAAATAAATCATTTTACCAAAATTGAAATAACATTTAATAAGGTTAGGAAACTAAGGATAAAACAAATAATAAGATAAAAAAATTTTTATGCACAGATTAACAGAAATCTTCGTTGAGGTTAGGAAAATAAAGACAAATTTAAAGAAAACAGTAAATAGAAAGTACACTGTAGAAACTATAAAAACAAAGTTAGATCAGATTAACAATCTCAAAAAGGAATTCGAAACTCACATACTAACACTCAAAAAAAAATTACGAGTTACTCAGACTTACCGAAGACTTTTACAATTTAGTGAAAGAAACCAAATCGTTACTACAACAAATGACAGGGACAGAAGATAACACTACCCAAGAACAAAATAATTTAGAACCAAAAATGGTAGAATTCAGCTTAGAAACAGTAATGAAAATAGTCCGTTTTCACAGGAAACTACAAAGACTTAGAAGGCTTTCTAAAACTAACAGAACTGCTACACAATACCTACTCGGCTGATGACCAAAAACAGTTAATAGAACTAATAGTAAGTGTTAAGTTGAATGCAAACGTACGTACCACATTAGGATATATAGCAAATATAAATACCTTACCCTTACTAAAAACCGCACTGCAAACCGCGTATAAAAGCAACCTAACTACAGCACAAATACACACGCAATTAGCTACATTGACACAGAGAAACAATTCAATTTCACAATTTAGAGATAAACTCATAAATTTAGTATCAGAACTGAACAACATACAAATTGCAGAATCAATAAGTGACGAAAATCAAAGAAAAATTATCATTAAAATGAACGAAAGTTATGCCCTAACAATTTTCAAAAACGGTTTGAACGATGACATTAAGCAAACTATATTTGCAGCCCAACCTAAAACTTTAACAGACGCAACCAATTTAGCACTTGAATTTAGAAAGAAATAACAAATCAAGTAACCAACTGTTATATTTTAGACAGAATAACAACAACAACCGCTACAATTATTTTAATAACAATAGGAGATATAACAATAACAATAATAACAATCGTAACAATAATTTCTCCAATAATTACAACCGCAATAATTCTTATCAAAATAATAATGATAATAATAACCGCGGATACCGAAATAACAATAATTTCAATAATAATAATCGAAGATCGAATAATGGTTACAATTCTAATAACAATCGCGGATATCAGAATAACAACAATAACAATTTTCGAAATAATAATAACAATTCTAACAGAAATCAAAGTTCTCGCAACAACAACAATAATGGTAATTCAAATAATCAACGCAACCAAAATAGAATATATGTTGCAGAAACCAACAATCAGGGAAACGAGAATCGCTCGGAGGTTGTAGCACAAGACCATCCGGGACAGCAAAACTAAGGATTTTTAATATCTCGGATACCTCAACTAATTACATACACTTAAAACTAATTTAAAATTTCTTATAGATACAGGAGCAGACATATCTATCTGCAAAATCGAAAATTTAAATAATATAGAATTGATGACGGGAAATCAATGCAAATTGACAGGAATAACGAACGATGAAATTGCAACTCTAGGAACAATAAAGCTAGAACTCGATTTTCAATACCGTATAGTACCCCATATATTTCATGCAGTACAAGATGATTTTCCTATACCAACAGACGGTATATTAGGCAGAGATTTTTTTTCAAAACACATGTGCAAAATAGACTACGAAACACAAACATTAACAACAGTATTAGACGATACAGACGTGATAATACCTTTACACTTTAACAAACACGCTTACGACATTATACGAATACCACCAAGGACAGAGATAGTACATCCCATCAATATAGACGTACAAGAGGACAGCTTGGTATTAAATGAAGAAATTCAGGAAGGTGTATTTTTAGCTAACACCATAATTCCTGCTATCGGAAAATGCCACGTCAAAATACTAAATACTAATGACAAAGAAATAAAAATACTAAAACCAAAACCAAAATTAGAACCACTAACAAATTACATACAATTTAGAAATAACAACAAACAAAATGACGAACGATTTAAGAAACTACAAAAAGAATTAAATATTGATGAAAGTCACCCTTTAGCCGAAATTTTTAGAAAATATCAAAATATTTTTCACTTAGAAAATGAACAACTGACAGTAAACAGTTTCTACACTCAATCACTATCTACAACTGATAACACTCCAACATACATAAAAAACTACAGATTACCACAAGGTCATGACAAAGAAATACACAGACAAATAGGAGATTTACTACAAAACGACATCATGGAACATTCAATTAGTCCATATAACGCACCTTTATTACTAGTACCCAAAAAGAGCAGTGATGATACAAAAACATGGCGATTAGTCGTCGATTTTAGAAAATTAAACGACAAGTTAGTAAACGACAAATTTCCACTGACTAGGATAGATGATGTTTTAGACAAATTAGGAAGAGCAAAATATTTTTCTACACTCGACATGACTAGCTCTTTTCACCAAATACCATTAGACAAACAATCACGACCATTGACAGCGTTTTCAACAAACGACGGTCACTACCAATTTAAGAGATTACCCTTTGGATTAAAAATATCCTCCAACAGTTTTCAACGCATGCTTACCATAGCATTAACAGGTTTAAGTTCAGAAGCTTTTCTATACGTTGATGATATCATATTTTTTGGATGCAGCCTAAAGCATCATAATCAAAATCTTGTTAAAGTTTTCGACAGACTTTCAAAATATAATTTAAAGCTAAACGCTAGTAAATGTAAATTTTTGAGATCAGAAGTAGTTTACCTAGGACACTTGATAACACAAGAAGGTATCAGGACAGACCCTTCAAAATATGACACGATTAAAAATTATCCAACACCAAAGAACGCAGACGACGTAAGACGATTTGTAGCCTTTTGCAACTACTACAGACGTTTCATAAAAGACTTCGCGACAATTGCACAATGCCTTAATACACTACTTAAAAAGAATCAACCATTTATATGGTCAGATAAATGCCAATCAGCCTTTGAAACACTAAAACAAAAATTGATAGAACCTCCAGTCTTACAATATACAGATTTTACGAAACCTTTCAGCTATTCTATCACAAGGTGAAATTGGACAAGACTTGCCGATATCCTACGCAAGCAAAACCCTACAAAAGCATGATATAAACAAACCGGTAATTGAAAAAGAATTACTTGCAATACACTGGGGAATAAATTTTTTCAAACCCTATCTATATGGAAGAAAATTTATCGTTGTGACTGATCATAGACCCTTAGTATCGTTATTCAGTCACAAAAATCCATCATCCAAGATGACAAGGATAAGATTAGACCTTACAGATTACCATTTCGAAATAAAATTTAAACAAGGAAGGATAAACACAAATGCCGACGCGCTATCACGAATACAATTAAATACAGAAATATTGGTGAATATGATACCAACTGAAGAAGATAAAAAAATTAATAAAGCATTGGTTATAACACGGGGAATTAAAAAGAAGCTAGTAAAAGATAATGAACTAGAGACATGCAAATCTCAGAACGAGTCTGATCAACTTTTCACATGGGATTGCACATCTATAACTGACGTCAGAAACATGAAGAAATTAAAATTCATTATAAATAATTTAAATAATACGCGTATTGAAATTACTGATGATATCGTACAAGTACGATGTGGCGATAATCCAACGAATCTAGATTCGACTTTGGAGAAGCTATCATCTCTTATGTATAAAAAGAATATTAAAGACCTAGGCCTAAAAGCAAATGATGCTATATTTGAGATTCTTGATAAAAATGAATTCAAGAAAAAATTTAATAAGCTGCAGCAAAAGAAGAAAATAAAGAGTAATAAATCTCTAAATATATTAATATATGAACCCCCAAATAATATAACAAATAAAACCATGCAACAAAAATTAATACAAGAATTCATGACACACCCCAGGGTGGACACTTAGGAATTCGTAAAACAGTACTAAAGTTGAAACAGCGCTACACATGGAAAAACATGCGGCAAATGGTCAAAAACCGTGTAAACAGATGTGAAAAGTGTACTCAAAATAAACAAACGAGACACATTAAAGAAAGTATGACCTTAACGGACACACCAACCACAAGTTTTCAAACAATATCCATCGACACAGTAGGACCACTTAAGATTTCAAATGGATACCGCTACATACTTACGATGCAGTGCGAACTGACAAAGTATGTTATTGCACACCCTATTGAATGCAAAGACGCTAGGTCAATTGCACAAACACTCGTAGAACAATTGATTTTAAAATATGGTTATTTTAAAATATTAAAATCCGACCGAGGAACAGAATTTGTTAATGAATTAATGAACAACGTATGTAAACTATTAAAAATAGAGCAAAAATTTTCTACCCCCTACCACCATGAAACACTTGGTTCAATTGAGAAAAACCATAGAACGTTAAATGAATACCTTTTATCTTTTGCCGACGACTTCGAATGGGACAAGTGGATACCATACTATACTTTCGCGTACAATTCTACCCCACACGTATACAATAACTACACACCATTTGAACTTATTTTTGGTAAATTACCATCACTTCCGACTGATTTAACAAAAGAAGAAACAAAACATTATAATTTAGAAGATTATTCCAATGAACTAAAAATCAGGTTAAAAACTTCAATAGAAAAGGCAAGAAATCTTATAGAAGTAGTAAAAAACAAAAGAAAAACTACATACGACTTTAATGTAAATCCTTCAGATTTTAAAATAGGAGACCTTGTATTTGTAAAATTAGAAAACAGAAAGAAATCTCAAAGTCCATACAAAGGTCCATACGAAATAAAAGAACGACAAGGAGTTAATTCAATAATAGAAATAAATAAGCAATTAAAAGCTTTTCACAACAATATGTTGAAAAAATTTGTAAAATAAAATTTATTCAAAAGAATACATATGTAAATAAAATATACTTACTGTAATCACTTATTTTACTACATATGTAGGAAATAACATAAAATAATTAAACTATTAAAATAACTTTTTTTAATTAAAAATAATCATCATAAATTTAAAAATTCCATTTAAAATAATCAATAAATTAAATTTTTATCTTTACTTTAAATATTCATTACAAATTAAAGTTTTTTTACTTTAAAACAATTATTATAAATTAAAATTCGTTTCTTTAAAATTAATCATTTTATATAAAATTTTTAGAACATAATTATAAATTAAAACTTTTAATTAATTAATATAAAATTCATAATAAACAAAATTTTTCTATATTGAACATAATAACATTAATTAAGCTATCATATCAAACAAAGTTTATCAACTTTAATATAACGTATATTATTTTGCCAATACTCCACCATCTTAAAAAATTATCTCCAGATATAATTTTTCGCTTAAGGGTTAGGGTGTAGTGAACCTACTTAATCACCATGACCACCACTAACACCTTCTCTAAATTCCAATAACAAGGGAACCAAATTAACTAAACGTTCCCACCGATTTCCACTTAATTCCAAATTAACTTAACCCACATTCCTCACAGTAAAATAAAGCCACTCAAATTCAAATTTTATTTTTGATTTGCGGAAATCAAAAATAAACAAATTCATATGACACTTTTCGGTCAAGTAATAAAAAGTACAATTTATGACTTACATCTGCAAGTCATTCTCATTTTTTCTTTTGCCTTTTTTTTGTGCTCGTGCCGCTAACGCCACTTGCATAAACAAAAGCAACAACAATTAAATGCAAGCATTATGTTTCACCCGCACGTCATTGACTTAGTGCATTCAAGGCAACGTCTTAGCCTACCTAAACTGACCACACACAACAACAATAGCAAACCCAAATGCACATTGTAAGAAAACACCCTTATGCAGTATTTTCAAGGCTGGGAACAAGTGACTGAAGTCAAATTAGATTTGCGACTCTTTCACTCTTACCAAATTTTGCATATTGGATATTGAAATGCTGACGCAACTGAAATTGCGCGATCAGCGGGGAAATTGAATGGAGGAGGAGTTATGGTAAAATAACGGCAAAAATAGTGTTAAGAAATACTAGTTTAATTTGTATAAATAGCTTTAGAATTTGTAAATAAAAACATAATTTATTCAGACTTAAAAGGAAACAGACTTTTATTCTTATGGAAATAGCCTTTGTGGCTAATGCTGAAAAATTCCCTTGAAAGCCTTGCGGCTGTAATAAACGGCGTGTGCGCCTGAATAATACACATAGTATAGGCCAACCCCTGAAACCCCAAGGTTAGGCCAGCATTACAACGGTCTGGTATGTTAGGGTGGTACTCACAATATAAAAATTCAACCACTCCTGATTTCCCAAAAACGTGCCATACGTCTAATATGTAGAAAGTCCCGCTGGGCAAACAGTTTTGTACTTTTTAATAATTTGAATATACTCCCTCTTAAACACTTATATTTTTTTAAGGTGATTAAAGTGTTTTACATTAAATCTGTTTATCTTTCTAGAAGATCTTATGATAGCTATAATTTAAGAATCAACAATCTATATTTTGCCTTAGTACCATCGCACACTATTCAGATTTTTTTAAGATTTTATATGTCAGTTGCACCAAGGCTTTCTAATTGTCTTCCATTAGATATCAGAAACAGTTCAACTATGTCCCTGTTTTTTAAAGATGTTAAGTCGTGGCTTTTTACTTTAAGTTATTACGATGCATTTAATTTACTATTAGCTTCGGTTTAACGTATAGTTGTATATTTACTTGAATTCTCTTTTTGTTCATTCGATGTTATATTTATATACTTATTTGCTCTTTTATTAGTTTACTATTAGTTAATACTTCATTTTTGCTCCGTTTTTATTTGACTATATTTTTTCATATTCTTATTATTTAAAATTTATTTGCTGATTTTTTATGACCCCACTTGTGCTCAATTAATTGAATTTTGAAATTGTGTAATTTTAAAACTGCATTTAATATTAAATCTTTTTGATTTACAGATTGCAGATTTATTAATTCTATTAATCTTTTTGTAATTTTATATAGTTTTTAGTATGTATGCTTTTGAAATTTTTTGTATAATGAATTAATAATAAAAAATAAAATCTAAAATCTACTACTACTACTACTACTACTACTACTACTACTACTACTACTACTACTACTACTACTACTACTACTACTACTACTACTACTACTACTACTACTACTACTACTACTACTACTACTACTACTACTACTACTACTACTACTACTACTACTACTACTACTACTACTACTACTACTACTACTACTACTACTACTACTACTACTACTACTACTACTACTACTACTACTACTACTACTACTACTACTACTACTACTACTACTACTACTACTACTACTACTACTACTACTACTACTACTACTACTACTACTACTACTACTACTACTACTACTACTACTACTACTACTACTACTACTACTACTACTACTACTACTACTACTACTACTACTACTACTACTACTACTACTACTACTACTACTACTACTACTACTACTACTACTACTACTACTACTACTACTACTACTACTACTACTACTACTACTACTACTACTACTACTACTACTACTACTACTACTACTACTACTACTACTACTACTACTACTACTACTACTACTACTACTACTACTACTACTACTACTACTACTACTACTACTACTACTACTACTACTACTACTACTACTACTACTACTACTACTACTACTACTACTACTACTACTACTACTACTACTACTACTACTACTACTACTACTACTACTACTACTACTACTACTACTACTACTACTACTACTACTACTACTACTACTACTACTACTACTACTACTACTACTACTACTACTACTACTACTACTACTACTACTACTACTACTACTACTACTACTACTACTACTACTACTACTACTACTACTACTACTACTACTACTACTACTACTACTACTACTACTACTACTACTACTACTACTACTACTACTACTACTACTACTACTACTACTACTACTACTACTACTACTACTACTACTACTACTACTACTACTACTACTACTACTACTACTACTACTACTACTACTACTACTACTACTACTACTACTACTACTACTACTACTACTACTACTACTACTACTACTACTACTACTACTACTACTACTACTACTACTACTACTACTACTACTACTACTACTACTACTACTACTACTACTACTACTACTACTACTACTACTACTACTACTACTACTACTACTACTACTACTACTACTACTACTACTACTACTACTACTACTACTACTACTACTACTACTACTACTACTACTACTACTACTACTACTACTACTACTACTACTACTACTACTACTTTTTTTTTTTTTTTTTTTTTTTTTTTTTTTTTTTTTTGCGGGTGAGGCAGGTGAAATGCTTTTCGCACCTTCAACCAGGTCGTCACCTGGTCGGTGTGTGGGACTTCCGTAGTGGTATACCCACTAAAACACCTCCCTCTTTGTCCGGGAATTGATTCCCCCACTGGGAGGCTCTCTTGAGCATTACTTCAGTGGGGTTCCCTTTATTTAGGCATCCAATGCCATTAGCTGCTTTCTGAGCCTGCGGCCAGGCCTCCGCTTCCATGTTGTCTTCTTTGAAAAACGTCGAGGTCCCTTCTCTTTATTCGTAGTACGCTTTCGACGTATCTCGTTATCAGCATCCAGTACTCCTCGCTTCTTAGCATCGTCGGGACGATGTTTTCGACTGTTAGTGGGCCAACTTGTCCTTCTAAAGTGCTCCTTCTTTCAGCCCAGTTCCTGCAGTTGAAGAACGTGTGTTCCGCATCATCAACGTCTGCGTCACCATATATGCAGTTTGGTGCCTCGGTTTTTCCCATCCTGTGCAGGTATTTTTGGAAATACCCGTGGCCAGACAGGAGCTGCGTGATGTAGCCCACCTCTCCAAAACATCTATTCAGCCATATGTCTAGCTGAGGTATTAAATGTGCTGTCCAGCGCCCGTAGGTTTCATTTTGCCACCTTTCTTGCCACTTTTGTAATGTTTGGCTTCTAGCCTCTCGTTTTGTCAGTCGATTTTCGGCTTGGTTCCTCTGCTTCCATATCCTTTGCCGCTCCAAGACCAGTAGGTCAACTGGGATGGTTCCGCTTATTACAAGCACCGCAGCTAGTGAAACAGTGCGGTATGCTGAGGCTACCCTTAAAGCTGCCGTTCTTTGTACTGAACTCAGCACTTTCCGGTATTGCTCCTTTTTCACTGCGTCCGCCCATACCTCGCAACCATACAGCAAGGCCGCCTGAGTTGTTGCCATAAGGAGTTTGCGTTTGCTTGCTATTGGTCCACCTGTGTTTGCCATTAATCTTGACAGTGATCTTGTGGTTTGTGCTGCTTTTGTAGTCGCGTACTGTATCTGCGCCCAATAAGTCAGCCTGGAATCCAGCCGAACTCCCAGGTATTTTACCGCCTTTTTCGTTTGAAAAGTCTCTGAGATCGTGTTTATCGGTATCTCTAACGGTATATGCTTCTTTGTAAGAATGAGTAGCTCCGTCTTTTCAGATGCCAGCTTGAGCCCGTGATTTGCCATCCACGCCTGCGTTCGTATCATGACCTGGTTCAGCTTCCGTTGAGCGTTTTCGATGTTTCTCGCTGTGATAACTGCTGCGATGTCGTCCGCGTAGCCGACCAGATAGGTGTCGTCCGGCATCTCAATGCGTAGTACTTCGTCGTAGCAAACGTTCCAAAGGTCTGGGCCAAGGATGGAGCCTTGCGCCGCACCTGATGATATTTCCATACGACGAGGGCCACTGCTGGTGTCGTAAATTAGCGTTCTGTTATGTAAGTAACTACGTATTAGCCTTCTTTGATATTCTGGAATCCGGAATTTGTTTTCAAGGGCGTCGATCATATCTACCCACCTAGCACTGTTGAATGCGTTTTTAACATCTAATGTTGCCAGTAATACTATTTTCCTGCTGAAATGGCTCTGCGCAGATTGTACACTTTTTATTACGTCGGTTATAGCATCGACTGTAGACCTTCCTGGGCGGAATCCGTACTGTTTGTTTGAAAGACCGCCAGAGTTTTCTATCGCCTGGGATAGCCGCGGCTTTATCAGCTTTTCCAACAGTTTTCCCGCTGTGTCCAACATACAAAGTGGGCGGTATGAAGATGGTGCCTCTGGGTCGCCTTTGCCCTTGCCAATAAGAACCAGGTATTGTGTTTTCCAAACTTCTGGAAAAAGTCCATCCGTCAAACAAGCATTATACACTCTAAGAAGCAACTGAGGTCGTTCTCTTGCGAGAATCTGGATTATCTCGGCTGGAATCCCGTCCGGACCCGGTGCCTTTTGGTTCTTCATCGTGCTGGCTGCCCTGGTGAGCTCTTCCTCAGTGAACAGTTCTAATGGACTGTCATTTGGTTGCCTGTTTCTTTCAGTAGGTCTAACTTCGTGTGTTGGGAACAACATGTTTACGATGTTTTCTATTTTGTCTTCTGGCAAATTTGCCATTGGAGGTTTACCACCAAGTTTCTTCGTGACTAGTTTGTAACCAAGGCCCCATGGATCATTATTGATGTCGCTACGAAGTTCCTCCCATTTTTCCTTTTTACTTGCGAGTATCGCAGTTTTGAGCAGTTTTTTGGCTTCCTTGTAGTCCTGGGCTTCTACAGCTGCGTTGCCATGTCTCCTTGCTCTTGTGTATCTTCTTCGGCTACGGATGCATAATGTTCTAAGGCAGCTTATTTCATCCGTCCACCAATAGGCAGCTTTCCTTGGTTGCCTTCTACCAATTCTTGGCATTGATGCCTCGCAAGCTTGGGTGATGCAGAGCATCGTGTCTTCTACCATCCTTACAGTGTCATTTGTTTCTCCGTGCGTGATGGCGCCCGCATCAATGGCAGATAAGAAAACATTTTGTCGAAGCTTTGTTAGGTTCCATTTTCGTGTACCTCTTCTTCTGTGGCCAGTGTCAGCGTCATCGTTTGGTCTTATGTGGTATGTCAAATATTGGTGGTCACTGCCGGTGTAATCCTCCAGAACTTTCCATTGCTGCAACTTATTGGCTATTCTCTCAGATATGAATGTGATGTCTGGGACTGTACCCTCACAGCCTGGCCTCCTGAATGTTGGTGTTGAGCCCGTGTTTACGACTATAAGGCCTAATCTAGCCACCATATCCAATATTCGCCTTCCTCTGGAGTTTGTGCTAGGCATACCCCATTCTGTTGCCCTGGAGTTAAAATCCCCTGCAATGATAAAATTTCCTCCGATGCGGCGCGCTGTATCTTCGATGTTGTCGAGTTTGGTCTGAAATTCTTGAATAGAGTCGTTTGGTGAGAGGTAACAGCTCATAACGGTGTAATTTCTGCTACTAATCCAGACGAAACATTCGCACCTTCCGTTTCCTGTGCTCTGGAACTTTTCGCTGTTCTTGATCCATATCGCTGCCGTTTTTGTCGTATCTTCAATCCAAATTCCGTTTTTGGTCTTATATTGTTCGCTAATGATCGCTACGTCTGCTTCATGCTCGATCATTACTTGTGCCAGCAATGCGTCCGCGGTCGCGCTTCGATGTAGATTTGCTTGAAGGAACTTTGTCATCTTTGGGCTGATTTTTTGGAAGCCAAGCACCTCCTCGTTCCCGGTAGATGATCCGTCGATTTAGAGCCCTCATCCGAGCAGATACAGCATCTCGGTTGACTTGTGCAGTCCTTCATCTTGTGGCCTTGGATTCCGCATCGGATACACAGACCCTGTCCTTTTCTATCAGGACCTTTACAATTAAATTGTGTGTGACCTAGCCCAAAACATCTGAAACAGCGTTTTTCCTCACTCAGTAGCTTAACTCGGCAGTATGTCCAACCAATCTTTATGCGCTGCTTTCCTGCGATGGTGTTTGCCGCCTCTACTGTCAGGGTGGCGAACGCTCGGCGTTGTTCTCGGCTGTTTGTGTTGGAAATTTTTACTATGACTTCCTCATTTTCATTTTGGGTTTCTTTTTTGACGGCTGAAACAACCTCATCTACGCTAGTGAGAGTGTCCAAGTCTCTGATCTCTACTGTTGCCTTTGCCTTTAATTCGGTCACGGTTGCAGCTTCTTTCAAAGATCCCTTTACAGCTTCACGGAACTGTTCCTTTCTTCCGCCTTCTGCCAGTTCCAAAAGAATAGCCCCATCTCTTGTTTTACGTATCGAGTTGATTTTCACGTCTGACTCTTCCGGTTTCACCGATTGCTTAAGGTTTTTAAGCACATCAGCAAAACTGCTACCAGCCGCCGGTCTTACCAGTACAGCTTCTGGTCGTTTTCGCGCTGCCTTTTCTCTTCTCTTCCTTGGTATTTTAGTTTCATCTTCTTTGTTTTTCGCTACAGCGGGTGTATCCTCAGCTTTTTTGTTGGCATCTTTATTTTTGTCTTTTTGCCGTCTTCGGTTTATGGTTTGCCAAATTCCAGGACCATTTTCCCTTATCCTCTTTCCTGTTTCTGAAGCGGCTGGGCTTGTGGCGCGTCTTTTTTCCCGACCAGTTAAAGGTGTGCTTACATCCTCCGAGCAAGCGATTTTGGCTTTTTCTGCAGCTATGGCTACGAACCTTTCTGCCTCTTTTTCCTTCCAGCTTCTCCTATAACTCTCAGTGCAGTCTATCAGCTCGCATAACTGAAGTATTCCATCTTTGACACCCAAACAAGTGTTTTTGTTTTTGACTATGGCCATTTTCATCTTTTGAAGCACAGCTTTACATTTCTCTATAGCGTCCTCTTCTAAAATTCTCATCTTATAGATCAACTCCTGCCTAGGAGAGCCATTTATGGGAACACTATTTGTCTGTGCTGCTTGCGTCGTTGTATGTGTTGTGTTAACGTGACTGCTACTTATTGGTGGTACTTGCGTCGGTGTGTTTTCGTCTTGTGTCGGTTTATTTGTTTCCTCTGTTTGAATGGTTACAGAGGTATGGGCACTACTTCCTGGTGGAGTCCTCAGTAGACTCGGTCTCCTGTTGAAGGGGTTGTCGCTCGTCTTGTCGTTCGTTTTCTCGTTCATCGCGTCGTTAAAAATTTCCTTTAAGTTTGACATGCTTTTTGTAGTTATATACCAGCGTATCGTGTGCAGGGGGGCGGGCCGCGAAATGTCAGGAACGGGTATACCCTCGGGGTGACACCCCTACCCCAGTTCCCTGAGGCCTGACCAGCGCTTTGCTAGTCCCGGAAAACACGGACGGACTAGCGCTCGCCCGGGGCAATGCGGGCTTCTACTCCCACATCCAATGTACACTGCCTGACCAAGGCCCGAAGTATCTGGATGCTACGTACCGCGACAACATATCGGCAGAGCAAGCTCACAGCACCTCCATCTTCGCCATCCGCAGGAAAAAACGGTTGGCGTCTCCGGAGGACTTCCAATGTGCCACGGCAAATAGCGGTCGGTTTCCATCTTCCATCCATCCATAAGGTTAAATCGTTGTCAGGGGACATATCCGGGTCGTCATCGTTTGGTGTTAAGAAATGAAGTGAAATAAAGTGTAATGAAATGAAGTGAAATGAAGTGATACTAGAAGAGCGAGAGTTGATATGAAAGTGAAAGTGTGTCGAAGGTAAGAAATAAAAGTTATGGATGTTTAGTCGCCTCTTACGACAGGCATGCCTACCTCGGGAATATTCTGACCCCTTACCCGCAGGGGGAACTACTACTACTACTACTACTACTACTACTACTACTACTACTACTACTACTACTACTACTACTACTACTACTACTACTACTACTACTACTACTACTACTACTACTACTACTACTACTACTACTACTACTACTACTACTACTACTACTACTACTACTACTACTACTACTACTACTACTACTACTACTACTACTACTACTACTACTACTACTACTACTACTACTACTACTACTACTACTACTACTACTACTACTACTACTACTACTACTACTACTACTACTACTACTACTACTACTACTACTACTACTACTACTACTACTACTACTACTACTACTACTACTACTACTACTACTACTACTACTACTACTACTACTACTACTACTACTACTACTACTACTACTACTACTACTACTACTACTACTACTACTACTACTACTACTACTACTACTACTACTACTACTACTACTACTACTACTACTACTACTACTACTACTACTACTACTACTACTACTACTACTACTACTACTACTACTACTACTACTACTACTACTACTACTACTACTACTACTACTACTACTACTACTACTACTACTACTACTACTACTACTACTACTACTACTACTACTACTACTACTACTACTACTACTACTACTACTACTACTACTACTACTACTACTACTACTACTACTACTACTACTACTACTACTACTACTACTACTACTACTACTACTACTACTACTACTACTACTAGATAGTAGATTTTAGATTTTATTATTAATTCATTATACAAAAAATTTCAAAAGCATACATACTAAATTTACAAAGTAGATAAAATTAAAAATAAAATTTTTAAATTAAATTAAAGCTTAAAAACTATATAAAATTACAAAAAGATTAATAGAATTAATAAATCTGCAATCTGTAAATCAAAAAGATTTAATATTAAATGCAGTTTTGAAATTACACAATTTCAAAATTCAATTAATTGAGCACAAGTGGGGTCATAAAAAATCAGCAAATAAATTTTAAATAATAAGAATATGAAAAAATATAGTCAAATAAAAACGGAGCAAAAATGAAGTATTAACTAATAGTAAACTAATAAAAGAGCAAATAAGTATATAAATATAACATCGAATGAACAAAAAGAGAATTCAAGTAAATATACAACTATACGTTAAACCGAAGCTAATAGTAAATTAAATGCATCGTAATAACTTAAAGTAAAAAGCCACGACTTAACATCTTTAAAAAACAGGGACATAGTTGAACTGTTTCTGATATCTAATGGAAGACAATTAAAAAGCCTTGGTGCAACTGACGTATAAAATCTTAAAAAAATCTGAATAGTGTGCGATGGTACTAAGGCAAAATATAGATTGTTGATTCTTAAATTATAGCTTTCATAAGATCTTCTAGAAAGATAAACAGATTTAATGTAAAACACTTTAATCACCTTAAAAAAATATAAGTGTTTAAGAGGGAGTATATTCAAATTATTAAAAAGTACAAAACTGTTTGCCCAGCGGGACTTTCTACATATTAGACGTATAGCACGTTTTTGGGAAATCAGGAGTGGTTGAATTTTTATATTGTGAGTACCACCCTAACATACCAGACCGTTGTGGTGCTGGCCTAACCTTGGGGTTTCAGGGGTTGGCCTATACTATGTGTATTATTCAGGCGCACACGCCGTTTATTACAGCCGCAAGGCTTTCAAGGGAATTTTTCAGCATTAGCCACAAAGGCTATTTCCATAAGAATAAAAGTCTGTTTCCTTTTAAGTCTGAATAAATTATGTTTTTATTTACAAATTCTAAAGCTATTTATACAAATTAAACTAGTATTTCTTAACACTATTTTTGCCGTTATTTTACCATAACTCCTCCTCCATTCAATTTCCCCGCTGATCGCGTAATTTCAGTTGCGTCAGCATTTCAATATCCAATATGCAAAATTTGGTAAGAGTGAAAGAGTCGCAATCTAATTTGACTTCAGTCACTTGTTCCCAGCCTTGCAAATACTGCATAAGGGTGTTTTCTTACAATGTGCATTTGGGTTTGCTATTGTTGTTGTGTGTGGTCAGTTTAGGTAGGCTAAGACGTTGCCTTGAATGCACTAAGTCAATGACGTGCGGGTGAAACATAATGCTTGCATTTAATTGTTGTTGCTTTTGTTTATGCGAGTGGCGTTAGCGGCACGAGCACAAAAAAAAGGCAAAAGAAAAAATGAGAATGACTTGCAGATGTAAGTCATAAATTGTACTTTTTATTACTTGACCGAAAAGTGTCATATGAATTTGTTTATTTTTGATTTCCGTAAATCAAAAATAAAATTTGAATTTGAGTGGCTTTATTTTACTGTGAGGAATGTGGGTTAAGTTAATTTGAAATTAAGTGGAAATCGGTGGGAACGTTTAGTTAATTTGGTTCCCTTGTTATTGGAATTTAGAGAAGGTGTTAGTGGTGGTCATGGTGATTAAGTAGGTTCACTACACCGTATTCCAGCTTAGAGTGAAATATTCCATAGTAATTACACTTAAGAAGCATCAAAGATCAATAAGATCTTAGAATATATAAATATCTGACAGATGTCATTAGGTACCTCTTAAGTGCAGCAGTATGATCACCCAATTCATCCTTAAGTCAATCAAAAGACCTAAATACTTATAAGATTTAACAGTTTCAATAGCGAAACAACGCAAGGACCAGGAAGTGGACTCACAATTAGTTTGAGAGTTATTTGATGATTTACAAGTCGAAGAAGAATACAAATATTAGCCGCAATCAGCTGCATGGAATTGGAAAGGTCCATATACCTGATCCCTACCAGTTAAATAAAACAACATCAGTTTAGTTTTATCACTTCAATGTCATGATTAATGTCACAAAAAAGGTTTAGGGAACAGTTATTTGAGAGAGTACAAGCCATATCATCCGCAAACGCATTAACTTTACTTTTGAAATTTTGCTGAAGATGCGAGTTAATGAAAATCAAGAACAGAATCGGACCCAGCACTGACCCTTATGGTACACCCAATGAAACGTTAGCATGCTCACTTAAGTAGCCCTTAAATTTTACTCCTTGACTCCCATAGATAAATATGATTCAAACCACTTATAAACATAGCCTCTGAAACCACACTTGAATTATTTTTCCAAAAGTATTGCATGATTGATGATGGTTGATCACAGAAATTACTAAAACTTCTAAATGACAAACTTGAAAAAAACAAAGAGTGCATTATTGAACAACTGACCGCTCAGATCACCAAACTCGATGAGAGAGTATGGCATTTGGAAGAAAGAGTTATGCAGCGAATCGATGAAATGGCTGGTAAGTTGAGACAGCTAGAGGATAGAGTCACGACTATTGAGAAATTGTGTGCTGAATACGATCTTGCTGGATTACAGCATAAATTAGAAAAGTGTGAGAACGACACGGTATCAACTGATCTAATTATAAACGGTATTCCGTGCGAAGAGGGAGAGGATATACCAAAAATTTTCTCAGGAGTATGTCAAGCTGTCCGCACGCATACACCTCCATTGCGTGAATCTTTCCGTGTGCCGAGCAAAAACAAAAATAAGGCACCACCTATAATTGTAAAATTGCACTCTCCACATGATAGAAACCAGCTTTTCAAATCAATTGCTGGCTTCTGCAAAACACAGGGTAGAGCTTTGATGCTCTCCGATGTCGGCTGCAGTGGGGAAGGAGCAATCTATGTTCATTAAAGTCTCACGAAAAAAAATAGAGAAATCATGTATTAAACTACACAAAAGAAACGACAAAAACTTTTATCATCAGTATTTTCAATACGTGGTAGAGTTCAAGTGAGAGCACCTAACACCTCGCATTCGATAGAAGTATCATCCATGGAGAGAGTTGATGCAGTAGTTAGCACTGTTCCAACAACAAGTTGAAATGATAGCAAAAATAATAACACGCATATGTTGATATTTTTTATACTTTACTTAATAATTTTTCCTTTTATTTATTTTACTTTTCATAGCAATGCAATTTGTTACTTAGGAGATTCTTTTATAGTTGTAGTAAATTTATTTTATTTTATACTGCCATCATTTTTCATTACTATTTACGAACGATATTTAAAGTTAAATTTTTCTTGTTTCATAAGAAATGAATGATATCTTGTCATCTCATAGCACTAGCTTAAAAGATATTTTAAAAATTGTTAGTAATTACCATAATGGATTTCAAATATGCCATATTAATGCACGTAGTTTAAATATGCATAAAATTGATTACTTTAATCATATTTTCCAAGAAAATAAAACAGATGTAATTTGTGTGAACGAAACATGGTTCAAAGATAACGTGGAGGATAAGATCTACGCACTTGAAAATTTTAACATTGTTAGGAATGATAGAAGATCTGACACAAGGGTGGTGGAGTTGCAGTATACTATAAGAAATATTTTAAATGTAAAACTGTTCTCAAATCTGAAGAGTCCGACCAAGTGGAGTTTATTTGCGTGGAAATAGAAAATGATACAAACAAATGTTTGGTGATATTTGCATAATTTTTTTGGCAACATAACGAAATTTTCGATTGAAAATGAGCATATTATACTTTGTAGAGATTTTAATGTCGATATGCTCCTAAATGATACGCGCTCAAAAAACTTACGTGACTTAGTCGCTTCTTGTGGTCTTAACATCGTGAATGAATCGCCAACACGTTTTGCTCCTAGCAGTAAGCCAAGTTTGTTGGATTTGATTTGTGTTTCCGATTGCTCTTATGTTTCTCACTTTGAACAGCTCCCAATAGCAGGTATCTCTGACCATGAATTATTATTTCTCACATATAACGTTCATTTTTGTAAAATGAATCTTGAAACAAGCTTTTCATACAGGGATTTTAATAAAGTTAACTCTGAGGCACTATGTACTGAGGCCAACAATGCTTACTGGCATGATTGCTGGAATTATGCTGACGTAAATGAGGAACTTAATAGTTTTACAAATATTCTGAAGTACTTATTTAATAAATATGTTCCGATAAAAACTGTTCATTTTAAAAAAGGCCAAAAACCATGGTACACTAATGCAGTGAAGAAAGCTATACAAAGTAGAAATAAAAGTTACAATATTTGGAAGCGTAGTCAAATTCAGGCTAACTGGGACGCGTACTGCACTCTCAGAAATCGAGTGCACGTAGTTACCAAAAATGCTAAAAAAGCTTTTTTAGAGAAAAAGTTAAATACAAATTTATCTTCGAAAATATTTTGGAAGAACCTAAAATCAGTAGGTTTCGATCAAAATACAATAGAGTGTAGTATTGATGCAAACGTTATGAATGACCACTTTTTAGCTTCCAGTGTGTATAATGATGGATCTTCTTACGTCCCAGACAAGAACCTTTTCCGCAAGCTTCAATAAGAGCTCTCGTTTGGAGTTGTAAGTGAGGAAGAAGTAATTAAAGCTATAACTTCAGTAAAGTCTAACGCTGTGGGCGATGACCAAATAAGCTTAAAATTTATCAAAATGATCTTACCATTTGTAGTCCCTTTAATAACACATATTTTTAATCATTCAATAACAACTTCTATATTCTCGGAGTGTTGGAAGGTGGCAAATGTTACGCCAATTTCTAAGAAAAATAATCCCACTATACCCGAAGATTTCCGTCCTATTAGCATTTTATCAGCTCTATTGAAGGCCTTTGAAAAACTTTTGGCTGTCCAGATAGTTAATCATCTGACTATTAATAAGTTATTGTCAGAAAACCAATCGGGCTATAAAGCACGACACAGCTGCTCTACTGCAATGCTAAAAATACTTAAAGATATTCGTCCAGCTTATGATAGAGATGAGGTGACAGCCTTGGTACTGTTAGACTTTTCAAAGGCCTTTGACACTGTAAGTCACACCATCTTATTGACGAAACTTAAATACTACTTTGGATTCAGTAACTCTGCATTAAATTTTCTAAATACATATCTAATTAATCGTGAGCAGAGGGTATTAACAAAAAGTTCATCGTCCCAATTAAAAACTAATAAATCTGGAGTGCCGCAAGGTTCAATACTGGGGCCGATAGTTTTTAGTATATTTATCAATGACATAATCTACTGTTGCAAAAATTCAAAAATACACCTTTATGCCGGTGATACTCAGATTTATTTATCCCGACCAATTGGACTTTTTGAAGATTTGGTATGTAGATTCAATGAAGATCTAAAATCTATCGATTTGTGGTCTAAGCAAAATTTTCTTAAATTAAATGCTCTTAAAACACATAAACACAAGCGTTGATTATTTCTCATCGTGCGTATGATGTTAAAAATTTTTCGCCATTAATACTAGCAGGTGCAGTCATTAAATATGTGGAGAAAGTTAAGAACCTAGGTTTCTTGATAAATTCAAATCTAAGTTGCGTTGATCATATCAATGCCACAACTTGCAAAATATACTATGTTCTGCGCAAGTTGTGGCTGACAGCATCAAGCATTCCACAAGAAGCTAAACTTAAATTGGTTAGAACCTTTATTGTTCCTCTTGTGTCGTACAGTGCACTAGTTTATGGCAATATTGATTCGGTATCCAGTCAGAAATTACAGCTAGCTCTCAACAATTGTGCAAGATACATCTTCAATAAAAGAAAATATGACCGTATATCGGACTGCGCTATAAAGATACTGAACTATAACATTATTAATTTTTTAAAAATTTGTAATCTAGCATTTATACACAGACTTATCAATACACGCTTACCGAAGTATCTATACAGAAAGTTGTGTTTTACACAGTCAAGTCGCACCCATAATCTTTCAGTACCTAGTTTTAACTTTTTGAATTCGTCGAGACTATTTTTTGTTAGTGCCGTGAAATTATGGAATATGTTACCAAATGAATTAAAAACCGAAAATCGTAAATGGTTTTTTAAAAGGTCAGTTTTTAGGTTGTATAGTAGTCAATCAAATTAATCAATCTATGTTTATTTTAATTTTATCTATCCTTAGCTTCCGCATTGCTATATTTTTTCTTCTTTAATTCTGTTAATATATTTAAAGATAAATTATTTTCTAATGTTTTATGTTAAGAATATTTTCTATTCCATTGATTGTATAATAAGAAAATGTACTTTATGAGATTCATGTCTTACTGTACTGCCAGAATTATACTAATAAATTGAAATTGAAATTGATTGACCGTGTCAAATGCTTTTGTGATGTCCACAAACAGGGCCGCAGTCAACATCTTACTATTAAAACCATAGTAGATATTAGAGCAGAAATTTAACAGAGCACCTTCTGTAGATAATCCCGCTCTAAATCCATATTGGCTTTTGCTGAAAAATTGAGTCTTTTCCAAAAAAATGACAATCCGTGTTTTCATAGCTTTTTCAAAATTTTTGCAAAGGGGCCGTTCAAGTATTACGTAACGCAATTAGGGGGGGAGGGGGGTCTTGTGAAACGTTACGATGCGTTACAGGGGAGGGGGGGGGTTCGAACAACGCGTTACGTAACATTGTTTTAGAAGTGCAACTACTTTAGCGGGTGGTGATTTGAAATGAGGTGTGTATAATGAAACGCTTTCTTTATGTGTATGCTTATTGAATAGCTACAGCCAAAAAATTTTATTATAATGATAAAAGTTGATGGGATCTATAAATAATTTACAGCAATAAATGATATGTTAAATTAAAGCACTTATGAAGCAGAATATTCTAAAATTATCATCTTCGAGATTGGTTAACCAAAACCAGAGATGTAAGCGTGGAAAGATTTCCTATTTTTCTCATTTATTGCTGTAGCTGTTCTAGATCCCATCAACTTTTATCATTTTAATAAAATATGTTCGTCTCATTTTTCGCCATTTTAACATATTTTAAGCTTAAGCAAATGTTTATTACATTATGTGTGATTTTTATTAAATAACAATATGAACAAGTTAAGGTGTTATCTTCAGTTAGGCCGAAACTCACATACCCTACACTGCACTCAAAGTAGGTACATATATTTCAGTAAAAAAAGACGTTGAAGAGGTTAAATAATTCGAAAAAAGTGTGAAATGTTTAAGAGGTTGAAAACTGTTGAAAAAGTCGTAAATATATGCAAAATGTTAATGTTGAGAGAGGTTGAAAAAGTCTAAACAATTTAAAATCGATGAAAAAGTCGAAAAAATAAAGAAATTTCATCACAATATCTTGCACGGCTTACGAGATATGGTGGTATAGAGGTTAAAATTTAGAACCGTGCCACGCGAATCTTTGGAAACTTGAAACCTAGCCTAATCTTAATTTAGTTCAAATGTACACCTAATCACCAAGTTTCATCAAAATCGCTGCATTTTTTTCCAAAATGGGATTGGGCAAATATACATAGAGTATGAGCGGTAGGCGTGTCCATGAACCGATTACGTCCGTTTTGAATAGCAAGATGCCTGCAAGAAGGTCTGACCTGAGTGTGCTAATTTCATTCAATTAGCTTTCTTGGTTTTTCCGTAAACCTGATTTGAACAGACAGACAGACGGACATAGCTAAATCAACTCAGGTGGTGACGCTGATCAAGAATATATCTATATACTTTTTCATACACTTTTTGTACACCTAATCACCAAGTTTCATCAAAATCGCTGCATTTTTTTCCAAAATGGGATTGGGCAAATATACATAGAGTATGAGCGGTAGGCGTGTCCATGAACCGATTACGTCCGTTTTGAATAGCAAGATGCCTGCAAGAAGGTCTGACCTGAGTGTGCTAATTTCATTCAATTAGCTTTCTTGGTTTTTCCGTAAACCTGATTTGAACAGACAGACAGACGGACATAGCTAAATCAACTCAGGTGGTGACGCTGATCAAGAATATATCTATATACTTTTTCATACCTACCACCGCCCTCTTCTATGCGTTACAAACAAAATGACAAAGTGAATATACCCTCGGTGTAGGGTATAATAAAGAAAATAAACAACATACGCATGTATTTCCGGTACTTTTCGCAACATAATTGTGACTTTTAGGTAAATATGGTCACTTGGGTGTTACGTAACGTTTAGGGGGGGGGGGGTAGAGGAAAACGTTACGGCGCGTTACATTGGGGGGAAGGGGGGGTCAAAAATCTTCGAAAATTGCGTTACGTAATACTTGAACGGCCCCAAAGACTGAGAGAATTGAAATTTCCGCAAACGCATTAACTTTACTTTTGAAATTTTGCTGAAGATGCGAGTTAATGAAAATCAAGAACAGAATCGGACCCAGCACTGACCCTTATGGTACACCCAATGAAACGTTAGCATGCTCACTTAAGTAGCCCTTAAATTTTACTCCTTGACTCCTACTAGATAAATATGATTCAAACCACTTATAAACATAGCCTCTGAAACCACACTTGAATTATTTTTCCAAAAGTATTGCATGATTGATGATGGTTCATCACAGAAATTATTAAAACTTCTAAATGACAAACTTGAAAAAAACAAAGAGTGCATTATTGAACAACTGACCGCTCAGATCACCAAACTCGATGAGAGAGTATGGCATTTGGAAGAAAGAGTTATGCAGCGAATCGATGAAATGGCTGGTAAGTTGAGACAGCTAGAGGATAGAGTCACGACTATTGAGAAATTGTGTGCTGAATACGATCTTGCTGGATTACAGCATAAATTAGAAAAGTGTGAGAACGACACGGTATCAACTGATCTAATTATAAACGGTATTCCGTGCGAAGAGGGAGAGGATATACCAAAAATTTTCTCAGGAGTATGTCAAGCTGTCCGCACGCATACACCTCCATTGCGTGAATCTTTCCGTGTGCCGAGCAAAAACAAAAATAAGGCACCACCTATAATTGTAAAATTGCACTCTCCATATGATAGAAACCAGCTTTTCAAATCAATTGCTGGCTTCTGCAAAACACAGGGTAGAGCTTTGATGCTCTCCGATGTCGGCTGCAGTGGGGAAGGAGCAATCTATGTTCATTAAAGTCTCACGAAAAAAAATAGAGAAATCATGTATTAAACTACACAAAAGAAACGACAAAAACTTTTATCATCAGTATTTTCAATACGTGGTAGAGTTCAAGTGAGAGCACCTAACACCTCGCATTCGATAGAAGTATCATCCATGGAGAGAGTTGATGCAGTAGTTAGCACTGTTCGAACAACAAGTTGAAATGATAGCAAAAATAATAACACGCATATGTTGATATTTTTTATACTTTACTTAATAATTTTTCCTTTTATTTATTTTACTTTTCATAGCAATGCGATTTGTTACTTAGGAGATTCTTTTATAGTTGTAGTAAATTTATTTTATTTTATACTGCCATCATTTTTCATTACTATTTACGAACGATATTTAAAGTTAAATTTTTCTTGTTTCATAAGAAATGAATGATATCTTGTCATCTCATAGCACTAGCTTAAAAGATATTTTAAAAATTGTTAGTAATTACCATAATGGATTTCAAATATGCCATATTAATGCACGTAGTTTAAATATGCATAAAATTGATTACTTTAATCATATTTTCCAAGAAAATAAAACAGATGTAATTTGTGTGAACGAAACATGGTTCAAAGATAACGTGGAGGATAAGATCTACGCACTTGAAAATTTTAACATTGTTAGGAATGATAGAAGATCTGACACAAGGGTGGTGGAGTTGCAGTATACTATAAGAAATATTTTAAATGTAAAACTGTTCTCAAATCTGAAGAGTCCGACCAAGTGGAGTTTATTTGCGTGGAAATAGAAAATGATACAAACAAATGTTTGGTGATATTTGCATAATTTTTTTGGCAACATAACGAAATTTTCGATTGAAAATGAGCATATTATACTTTGTAGAGATTTTAATGTCGATATGCTCCTAAATGATACGCGCTCAAAAAACTTACGTGACTTAGTCGCTTCTTGTGGTCTTAACATCGTGAATGAATCGCCAACACGTTTTGCTCCTAGCAGTAAGCCAAGTTTGTTGGATTTGATTTGTGTTTCCGATTGCTCTTATGTTTCTCACTTTGAACAGCTCCCAATAGCAGGTATCTCTGACCATGAATTATTATTTCTCACATATAACGTTCATTTTTGTAAAATGAATCTTGAAACAAGCTTTTCATACAGGGATTTTAATAAAGTTAACTCTGAGGCACTATGTACTGAGACCAACAATGCTTACTGGCATGATTGCTGGAATTATGCTGACGTAAATGAGGAACTTAATAGTTTTACAAATATTCTGAAGTACTTATTTAATAAATATGTTCCGATAAAAACTGTTCATTTTAAAAAAGGCCAAAAACCATGGTACACTAATGCAGTGAAGAAAGCTATACAAAGTAGAAATAAAAGTTACAATATTTGGAAGCGTAGTCAAATTCAGGCTAACTGGGACGCGTACTGCACTCTCAGAAATCGAGTGCACGTAGTTACCAAAAATGCTAAAAAAGCTTTTTTAGAGAAAAAGTTAAAAACAAATTTATCTTCGAAAATATTTTGGAAGAACCTAAAATCAGTAGGTTTCGATCAAAATACAATAGAGTGTAGTATTGATGCAAACGTTATGAATGACCACTTTTTAGCTTCCAGTGTGTATAATGATGGATCTTCTTACGTCCCAGACAAGAACCTTTTCCGCAAGCTTCAATAAGAGCTCTCGTTTGGAGTTGTAAGTGAGGAAGAAGTAATTAAAGCTATAACTTCAGTAAAGTCTAACGCTGTGGGCGATGACCAAATAAGCTTAAAATTTATCAAAATGATCTTACCATTTGTAGTCCCTTTAATAACACATATTTTTAATCATTCAATAACAACTTCTATATTCTCGGAGTGTTGGAAGGTGGCAAATGTTACGCCAATTTCTAAGAAAAATAATCCCACTATACCCGAAGATTTTCGTCCTATTAGCATTTTATCAGCTCTATTGAAGGCCTTTGAAAAACTTTTGGCTGTCCAGATAGTTAATCATCTGACTATTAATAAGTTATTGTCAGAAAACCAATCGGGCTATAAAGCACGACACAGCTGCTCTACTGCAATGCTAAAAATACTTAAAGATATTCGTCCAGCTTATGATAGAGATGAGGTGACAGCCTTGGTACTGTTAGACTTTTCAAAGGCCTTTGACACTGTAAGTCACACCATCTTATTGACGAAACTTAAATACTACTTTGGATTCAGTAACTCTGCATTAAATTTTCTAAATACATATCTAATTAATCGTGAGCAGAGGGTATTAACAAAAAGTTCATCGTCCCAATTAAAAACTAATAAATCTGGAGTGCCGCAAGGTTCAATACTGGGGCCGATAGTTTTTAGTATATTTATCAATGACATAATCTACTGTTGCAAAAATTCAAAAATACACCTTTATGCCGGTGATACTCAGATTTATTTATCCCGACCAATTGGACTTTTTGAAGATTTGGTATGTAGATTCAATGAAGATCTAAAATCTATCGATTTGTGGTCTAAGCAAAATTTTCTTAAATTAAATGCTCTTAAAACACATAAACACAAGCGTTGATTATTTCTCATCGTGCGTATGATGTTAAAAATTTTTCGCCATTAATACTAGCAGGTGCAGTCATTAAATATGTGGAGAAAGTTAAGAACCTAGGTTTCTTGATAAATTCAAATCTAAGTTGCGTTGATCATATCAATGCCACAACTTGCAAAATATACTATGTTCTGCGCAAGTTGTGGCTGACAGCATCAAGCATTCCACAAGAAGCTAAACTTAAATTGGTTAGAACCTTTATTGTTCCTCTTGTGTCGTACAGTGCACTAGTTTATGGCAATATTGATTCGGTATCCAGTCAGAAATTACAGCTAGCTCTCAACAATTGTGCAAGATACATCTTCAATAAAAGAAAATATGACCGTATATCGGACTGCGCTATAAAGATACTGAACTATAACATTATTAATTTTTTAAAAATTTGTAATCTAGCATTTATACACAGACTTATCAATACACGCTTATGAAGTATCTATACAGAAAGTTGTGTTTTACACAGTCAAGTCGCACCCATAATCTTTTAGTACCTAGTTTTAACTTTTTGAATTCGTCGAGACTATTTTTTGTTAGTGCCGTGAAATTATGGAATATGTTACCAAATGAATTAAAAACCGAAAATCGTAAATGGTTTTTTAAAAGGTCAGTTTTTAGGTTGTATAGTAGTCAATCAAATTAATCAATCTATGTTTATTTTAATTTTATCTATCCTTAGCTTCCGCATTGCTATATTTTTTCTTCTTTAATTCTGTTAATATATTTAAAGATAAATTATTTTCTAATGTTTTATGTTAAGAATATTTTCTATTCCATTGATTGTATAATAAGAAAATGTACTTTATGAGATTCATGTCTTACTGTACTGCCAGAATTATACTAATAAATTGAAATTGAAATTGATTGACCGTGTCAAATGCTTTTGTGATGTCCACAAACAGGGCCGCAGTCAACATCTTACTATTAAAACCATAGTAGATATTAGAGCAGAAATTTAACAGAGCACCTTCTGTAGATAATCCCGCTCTAAATCCATATTGGCTTTTGCTGAAAAATTGAGTCTTTTCCAAAAAAATGACAATCCGTGTTTTCATAGCTTTTTCAAAATTTTTGCAAAGGGGCCGTTCAAGTATTACGTAACGCAATTAGGGGGGGAGGGGGGTCTTGTGAAACGTTACGATGCGTTACAGGGGAGGGGGGGGGGGGGGGGTTCGAACAACGCGTTACGTAACATTGTTTTAGAAGTGCAACTACTTTAGCGGGTGGTGATTTGAAATGAGGTGTGTATAATGAAACGCTTTCTTTATGTGTATGCTTATTGAATAGCTACAGCCAAAAAATTTTATTATAATGATAAAAGTTGATGGGATCTATAAATAATTTACAGCAATAAATGATATGTTAAATTAAAGCACTTATGAAGCAGAATATTCTAAAATTATCATCTTCGAGATTGGTTAACCAAAACCAGAGATGTAAGCGTGGAAAGATTTCCTATTTTTCTCATTTATTGCTGTAGCTGTTCTAGATCCCATCAACTTTTATCATTTTAATAAAATATGTTCGTCTCATTTTTCGCCATTTTAACATATTTTAAGCTTAAGCAAATGTTTATTACATTATGTGTGATTTTTATTAAATAACAATATGAACAAGTTAAGGTGTTATCTTCAGTTAGGCCGAAACTCACATACCCTACACTGCACTCAAAGTAGGTACATATATTTCAGTAAAAAAAGACGTTGAAGAGGTTAAATAATTCGAAAAAAGTGTGAAATGTTTAAGAGGTTGAAAACTGTTGAAAAAGTCGTAAATATATGCAAAATGTTAATGTTGAGAGAGGTTGAAAAAGTCTAAACAATTTAAAATCGATGAAAAAGTCGAAAAAATAAAGAAATTTCATCACAATATCTTGCACGGCTTACGAGATATGGTGGTATAGAGGTTAAAATTTAGAACCGTGCCACGCGAATCTTTGGAAACTTGAAACCTAGCCTAATCTTAATTTAGTTCAAATGTACACCTAATCACCAAGTTTCATCAAAATCGCTGCATTTTTTTCCAAAATGGGATTGGGCAAATATACATAGAGTATGAGCGGTAGGCGTGTCCATGAACCGATTACGTCCGTTTTGAATAGCAAGATGCCTGCAAGAAGGTCTGACCTGAGTGTGCTAATTTCATTCAATTAGCTTTCTTGGTTTTTCCGTAAACCTGATTTGAACAGACAGACAGACGGACATAGCTAAATCAACTCAGGTGGTGACGCTGATCAAGAATATATCTATATACTTTTTCATACACTTTTTGTACACCTAATCACCAAGTTTCATCAAAATCGCTGCATTTTTTTCCAAAATGGGATTGGGCAAATATACATAGAGTATGAGCGGTAGGCGTGTCCATGAACCGATTACGTCCGTTTTGAATAGCAAGATGCCTGCAAGAAGGTCTGACCTGAGTGTGCTGATTTCATTCAATTAGCTTTCTTGGTTTTTCCGTAAACCTGATTTGAACAGACAGACAGACGGACATAGCTAAATCAACTCAGGTGGTGACGCTGATCAAGAATATATCTATATACTTTTTCATACCTACCACCGCCCTCTTCTATGCGTTACAAACAAAATGACAAAGTGAATATACCCTCGGTGTAGGGTATAATAAAGAAAATAAACAACATACGCATGTATTTCCGGTACTTTTCGCAACATAATTGTGACTTTTAGGTAAATATGGTCACTTGGGTGTTACGTAACGTTTAGGGGGGGGGGGGGGTAGAGGAAAACGTTACGGCGCGTTACATTGGGGGGAAGGGGGGGGTCAAAAATCTTCAAAAAATTGCGTTACGTAATACTTGAACGGCCCCAAAGACTGAGAGAATTGAAATTGGCCTAAAACTTTTTAAATTTGTTTTGTCACCCTTTTTAAGTAAAGGTATAACTTCTGCCAATTTTAAATCATTTAGGAAAGCTCCAGAAAAAAACACTTTTGTTATATAAGTGACATAAAACATCAGAAATATTAAACGAAACTGATTTAACACAGTTATTTGAGAAACCATTTGAAGTTCAAGAGTTAGAAGACTTTAAAGACATGAATTGTTAAAAGAATCTGAAATTTCTTTAGGGTTAGTAATAGACACATTGCCCAGCTTAATTTCATGAATTAAGTCATTTTTCTTGTTTTTGTTCAGAATATTATTCACCAAACTCCATTAATTTCTGCTATTACCTTTAGCCTTACAAAATTTATTCAGATAATTATTATTTTTACAAAGCAATACATCCTTCGCAACCTTTTTACAAAGTTTTTTGTATTTAATAAAAACAGCGCTGTGATTAGGTTTCTTTTTAGCCTTTTTATATAATTTATTGTTCTTTTTTATTTTATCAAGTAAATTTTTAGTTATCCAAGGTTTTAAAATATTTAAATTACCACTTTTTAGAGGAACTAACTTAGAACACTTTTGAAAGTACTTTTTTAGCTTTGCGATAAATAAATCGTAAGCTATCGAAGCATCAGCTTCACTATACACACTGTGCACACTTGAGCTATTTAAAATGTTGAAAAGTTTGTCTATAAAGCTTTAATAATTTCCAGTATTTTCTAAGGTTGCAAAGCTTCTATTTGTCTTATTTGCATGCACCTTGCACGAAAAAATATGCCAAAGGTTGCTTCCAAGGGTTTCTACCTATCCCTTGGGCGTGTATAATCATGACACTTGTGCAGGTCCTAGAAGTACGGTTTTCGTCTCCATAATCTTCTAAACCTATAATCTTGTCCTCAGACCTATCATAGAAGACGTGTACTTTAAGAGCCATTTCGTCACACGATAGCGTGACCTGCTTCTGCTCATTAGAAAATCCTCGACTACGCAACTCTAAAGCTTTTATGCTGCTAAGACTCTTCCCCGAACTTTTTGGCCAATTCGAAACGAACTTACTAAGAGTACGCGGTTCTGGCCAGGTGAAAGGTCCTTGCAGATAGCGATATGCTAAGTGTGACAAAAAATAAACTCCCAAGACCAGTCGGCTTGCGATAGATATTCTGTATACTGTTTCTTACACACATCTATCACAAATACTATCTATACTTCGAGAATCATCAATTTCAGCATTCTCTTTTCATTTATCATTTTCAAGCCGCATATTTTTTAATTCCAAGGCCTGATTTTCTACTTCTGCTCTACTATCACAAAGTTTCCTCTTTAAGTCTTTTAACTCCTGAAGCATTTTAACTTCTCTAGGAGTGTATTCAATCAGATTCGCATCGTTTTCAAATTCTCTGCAGATGATTCCTGAAACACTTTGACTTTCAAGATCATCACGGAGTACTTCAAGACATCTAAATCTGCACTCTGGCAGAAGAGTTTCTTTTACCAATGGCAGAGCATCCATCCATCCATCTACTGCCAATGGTAATTCAATACAATGCTCAGGAGAAGGGTTACGCAAAAATGGGAAAAGAGTTCTACGCGATTTGGAATTATTTACGTTAGTGCTCTGTTCAACATTCGATGTTGAAAGAACCAAAGGACTGGAATCACATGTGTTTAATAAAACACTCGAATCTGGAGTCGCATTAAGCATAGGGGAGACGTCAATTACATTTAAATTCTGGTCAGGCACAGAATCAGGTGTGTTTATGAAAACACTTGAATGTGGAGTCTCATTAACTAAAGGGGAAACGTCAATTGTATTTAAATTTTGATCAGGCACAGCATCAACTTTAAGTCTGATCTTGCCGTACATTTTTTCGAAAAATGATTTCCACAAGCGTAGTTGTACTCGGACAAACCTGCAACTACTTCCCACTTTCCGCTTCCATTCAAAGTAATAAATTAATTCTATTTCGATTTAAAAGTGAAATTCACTAAATACACTTGTGTTCGAAAGGCAAAACAACAGAAATTTTATGCATCAGCATAGCACTTAAAATATATTGCCTTGTGACCACAGATGTACGTTGTGAGTTTTACTTGTCAACCTATTAATATAAAAAAAATAATAAAAATAAAAAATATTCATGCTACAATTTCATGAAAAGAATAATACTTGAAATCAATATAAATGAAATGATGAAAACGAAATCAAAATAAATAGAGAAAGCATTAAATTGTTTAAGAAGCAAAATAGTCAAAAATCTAATAGAATAATACTAAAAAAGAATTAAGAGGTTACCTTAAAAAACTTAAAAAGAAAAAAAGTAAAACGGTCTCCAGTCAAGTTCACTTTTGTTCTGTGTAATTAAAAATTCACTGAAAAATTACGTTGTATTTACTATCTTAGCCTATTTTATGCTAAACTTAGAACTTACTAAACTAGAATTGCTATTAACTTAATAAGAATAACAAGTTTAAATGCCACTTATTTTTAGTATTAAAACTGATAATAACCGAAAAGTCCCGAACTCTTATACTAGCGCAACTGTTGAAAACTTTACCCAATAAAATTTAATTTTGATTCCTAAAAAAGTTTGAAATTATCACACTATTTTCCGTTAACTTTTGGTACTCGAAAAACTTGGAGTCTTGTCAAAATATTAATATTTTTAAGACAGTCGTTTGCTAAATACTTAAGTACTTTCTAACTTAGCTTAGTTAAAAATAGTTCTACAGTAGACTATTAAGTTCAAGTAATAGAGAAAAAAAAGATGAGTGTCCGTTGTTGTACTTTAGAGGCAGCATATTTCAAAATTCAAAATTTCCCTGAACTTCGCAGCTAACAGCTTTTAATTTTTTGCTGCCTCTTTTTGCGATGTTTTCATCTCAATAAAAGTCACTTTAAAAAAAAGTCTGTTTAAAAAATTCGTTTTTCTTTTCCATTAGTGTGCTTATGCACACTTTCAAAACGGTTCGAAAAATTAAGTACCGATCTATAATCGAACACGAGTCCAGACACAGTTTGCTTTTGCTCTTCCCTAGATTATCTTCATAATCGGTCATTCTTTAAATAACTGCACACTCTTTTGACTTTTTTCCCCTTTATTTTTGATTTTTATATAGGCAGAGCCTGATTTAGACTTCTGACAGCCTTTGGCTAACAATGAATATGGACCCCCGGACCATCCTGCTTGTGCCTGACGAGACTACAAATATTTCAGTTTCTATAGTAAAAGCTATCGCTTCGAATTCAAAAGCATAAAAGTTGTAATTTGTACTGTAATTATTACGATTTATATAATAACGAAAATAATACAGCGCGAAACTGTAAAACTTATGGTTAAAAATGTATATATACTAATAATGTATATATATTTTGTATATATACAAAAATTTTTACGGCATTATGCGCAGAATAAATCAAAGTTTCAAAATGCAATAAGGGTATTCCTCTAAACGCGAAAACTCGAAAAGCGCGAAAACTCGAAAGTTTTCGAGCTTGCTTTCGGGAACACTCCTATCAATACAAACTCGTAAATGATTGAGCAATGGCAATTTGACAGTTTGATCAGTGTTACCGCTGCCATGAAAAAAAATGAATCACAGCAAAACGAAAAATTATGTAGAATTAAGTTAATAAATAACAAAACACAAATAGGTAAACAAACAAAAATTCTGAGAATTGCGCTTTTCATATATTTAAAAATCATTCTGTTAAGTTTATGTGTAAATTTCTAAATAAACTTCGAACTGGCAGCAAATTATTTCGACAAACGGCAGCACTGATTCATTTTCCAACTTTTCGAGGCCACTTGCTCAACTAATTAGCCTCGAAAGTTGCGCAAACTTTTCTTCATACAAATTATTTTCGAAAATGTGCTCAGTTTTCGCAGTTTACGCAGTTTTCGCGGCTTTTTCGCGTTTTCAGGAATACCCTCAATAAGTTTTTTTTTTCAAAATCAGTATTTTTTTTTTTGAAAAGTACAAGTTAAAACCTAAATATGTGTGTTTACCATTATTAATTGATAAAGTTTGCTGTAAGCCATGAATTTTCGAAAAAAACACTTATTCTGGAAAAGTACGAAAATCGTGAATTTCATACCCGCGTATCTAAACAAAAAATAATATTAGTGCAAAATCCTAAACGCATTTTTATTGCTGGACATTGATACTACAATAATGCCAAATTTCAGCGAAATCGGAGCCAAACATTTTTTTAGGTGGCGTTTTCGTGTGTTTTACCCCATATACTATATCAAAAATGTGAACAAATACCTTCGTCATTATCATTGATAATCTGAAAATAACTTTTTCGTTGAGTAAAACTTATTTTTGTGTGTAAAATTAAAACTAATCAGGTATAAAGGTAAAAATTGGCAAAATCATATAGAGGTAGGCAACGTTGAACGACTGCATCACAACCAATTTTCATCAAAAATTACATTTATTGGTCACCATTTTGACGAAAATTACGTCAAATTTTGTAGAGAAAATAAAATCTTTGACTTTATAAAGTGCCATTTCGATAGGAAATGTTATTTATTCCCTAAAAAAACATATAAGACAATAAAATACTTTTAACGAATTAGTTTCTTAAGCAATTACATAGTCTATGGCCTATATAAGGGAATGCATGAGCATATGGAAATAACCTTTTTTCATTAAACATTTTTGTCCGATTTGAGCAAATATGGTCCAAACGGAGCAATTGAAATTTTGTGACTTTTTAAAAATGCCAAAAATATCACTTCAGCGTACACTTGATTTAGGTTGAAAAAAAATATATGAGAATATGGCCAAATAAATGAAAAAGGTGCAGAAAAATGGAGTTTTTGGGGATATCTTGAAAACGATTCTAAGGAAAAATATGGTTGACAATATTGAAATCCACGCCCCAAAATATATAGAAAAACTAGCTGTCCCGGCAGACGTTGTTCTGCTCTTTCCGGTAGGTGGTGCGAAACTGTATGCTATGGAATGTAAAAGCGAATCAGCCCATCGTTAAAGTGAAATCAACTTCTGTCCCTACTTGGCAGACATTTTTCTGGCCTTACTGCTAGGATGAGTTTAATTTACTATAGCTTTTGTGTTTTATGTAATTGCTGATATATACAAAATGTTTTATTCGCATACGGAAGGTGTGGCACCACCCATTTTCTCATTGAAACTTCTTTTTGCCCGTACAAATTATATACATGTGTATCTGCATCACAAATTATGGTATCTTCTTATATGGAAGGCATGGTACTGCACGGTCTTAGCTTTACCTCTTAATATGAAATATACGTGATGTAAATTCCATGTGAATCCATGCAGTGGTCTTTGTGAAAATCCTATTTTAAAAATATTGCTGTTGAGGGCCACCCTAAATAAAAGTTTTGTAGGCTTAACTATGCCTCTTAACATAAAAGCTACGTGGTGTGAATTCGGTGTGAATCGATTAACCGGTCTTCGCGAAAATGATTTTTTTAAAAAAAGTTATGTTTGGCTGCCACCCTAAATAAAAGTTTTATAAATCAAATAATGTCTCTTAATATAAGAGACACGTGGTGTAAATTTCATGTGAATAGATGAAGTAGCCTTTGGGAAAATGCTATTTCAAAAATATTTTTGTATGAGGGCCACCCTAAATAAAAGTTTTGTAGGCTTAACTATGCCTCTTAACATAAAAGCTACTTGGTGTTAATTCGGTGTGAATCGATTAACCGGTCTTCGTGAAAATGATTTTTTTAAAAATATTTTTCCATGAGGGCCACCATAAATAAAAGTTTTATAAGCCAAACAGTGTCTCTTAATATAAAAGACGCGTGGTATAAATTCCATGTGAATGGATGCAGTGGTCTTTGTGAAAATGATATTTTAAAAATATTTGTGTATGAGGGCCACTCTAAATATGCTCCGTAAATAAAAGTTTTATGAGCTCAATTATGTCTCTTAATATAAAAGACACGTGGCGTAAGCTCTATGTCAATCGATGAACTGGTCTTTGGGAAAATGCTATTTTAAAAATATTTTTGTATTAGGGCCACCCTAAATATGCTCTGTAAATAAAAGTTTTATAGACTCAACTATGTCTCTGAATATGAAAGCTACGTGGTGTAAATTCCATGTGAATCGATGCAGTGGTCTTTGGGAAAATGCTATTTTAAAAATATTTTTGTATGAGGGCCACCCTAAATATGCAGCCTTAATAAAAGTTTCATAGACTTAACCATGTCCCTTAATATAAAAGACTTGTGGTGTAAATTTCATGTGAAACGATAGAGTGATGTTTATGAAAATGCTATTTTAAAAAAAAATTTGTATGAGGGCCACCCTAAATATGCTCCCTAATTAGAAGTTTTATAGACTGAACCATGTCTCTTAATATAAAAGCAACGTGGTGTAAATTCCATGTGAATCGATGCAGTGGTATTTGTGAAAATGCTATTATAAAAAAAAAATTTGTATGAGGGCCACCTTAAATATGCACCTTAAATAGAATTTTTTTAGTTAACCCCCTATCCTCAGACCTACCAAATATACAAAAAAAATTTCATAAGAATCGGTCAAGCCGTTTGGGAGGGGTACGGTAACAAACACTGTGACACAAGAATTTTATATATAAGATTTCTATGAGAAAACAGATCTCGAAATGAGAACCATATATGTAAACTAGTGTTGTTTATTGAAAACGTTACATAAAACTCTTCTCGGTTTCTCGTTACCGAATCTTTCCAAAACATTGCCAAATTTAAACATTGTCAATAAGTAATAGTGCAAGTGCTGTACGTTTCTGCTGGCGAAGAGCCGAACATAAGTAATTTCTTACACGTTTTAATGCAGAGAAAGATCTTTCACCGCTGTAACTTGTGATGCTAATCGTTAAAAAAACTCTTAAAATAATTTCTACATTCGGAAAAATAGAATCAATGTTTAGGCTTTTTAATAATTGTAATTTTTAACTTTTGTAGATCAACAAATTCTTTATCTTTTAAAAACTGTTCCAAATGGAAACACTCCTCAGAAAACGTATCTTCCATATCCAAGTCATATAGTTGTAGCAACTCTTTAGCCTTGGTTTTTATAATGCTATTCTCATTTATTTCAGAAAATTTCCATAAGAAACCAAATTTTAAATTCGCTTCGGTATAAATTATTTGTTGACTTTTCAACTGATTTTTGAGGGAATCAGTAGCAGCGTATTATTTATCTACTATGAAATATTTTCTTCCTTTAAATTCGGCTTTGCTTCATCAAAATAAAATTTTGGTTTCTTTTTTCTTCTTAAATCTTTTTTGTACTCAGTGAGTTCGCACTTATCGATTGCTTCGGACTTAAATTTTTCTTCTTTTTTTCGTTACACAACGTATTAAGATCAGTGATGGCAGTTGGGTTTTGTGAAAATGTACTGAATCGAGACTTCAAATGTACTTTTAAAAGCCGAATGTACAAAATTTTAAATTTGTACTTAAAAAAAAGGTCAGCAAACCATTACGGCAGGTTTGCACGGGTTGTTATTTTTCAAAAAAAGTCCAAACTGAAAATCCACCGAATGTACTGAATAAGGGTCAAATGTACCGAATCTGCTAAAAACTTGTCGAATGTACTGATGACGATTTTTCACCGCAGATGCTATCACTGATTAAGATTTGTATGTATTAACTTACATACATAACATGTTTATGTACATAATGTGTAACATGTATATTTTATATAATAATGTATATGTATTACATTTATTTTTATTTTATTTCACAATTTTTCAAAAACAATCTTAAATCCAAGCAATTCATATAAGAAAATAATTTAAATATGGAAAAGGAAATAAAAATAAACTAGTGCATTTTTTATTTAAAATAAAATAGTACAAAATGCACTTCAAAATATATAATTAACTTTCAGTTTAAAATATAGGTGGGGTGAACCTAATTTATCTCAAAACTTGATGATGAACAATAACAACGAAAAAATCATATTACAATGTTGCAAAACAAAAAACAAAAACTTCATTTTAATTTACGTTTTAATTACAAGTTAAAAAGAAAATGTAAGAAGTAAGAGAGAAATACAAAACAAATTTATTGCAATAATAGAGTTTCAAAATTTAAATCAGATCTAGAGACTCAAACCAAAACAGCAAGCAAGTTTTCTATGTTTTCAAAGTTAAGCTCTAAAAGCCAGGACTTTAATTTATTAAGAAAGACATTGGTACTTCTTAGTAGTCTGAGATCTTGTGGAAGTTTATTATACAAACGGCATGAAGTAACATCATAAAAACTCATGAAGGCCCTTGTCCGAAAATTAGGAACATATACTTGTTGCATGGAAACTGCACGAATGTTGCGCTCACTAAAAACGCAAGGTAACCCGATCTTATAAAGAAAGTTTTAAGCACTTTATAGCAATATAAATGACGCACGGGAAGAATTTTCAATCCTACAAACAGTTGAAAACTATGGTGCAAGCGATCCTTCTTACATATTTTCCTCAATACATGTTTTTGTAAGATTAAGAGTGAATGAATTCTGCCAAGACATACACCACCCCAACAAGCTATACTATATTGTAATTTGGAATGGAAAATACCATGATAAATAGTAGACAGCAGCTTGGTGGAGCACATATTTCGTAAATAGTAAAAACTATTCACAATAGAGCGAAAATATTGCTTAAGATTATCTATGTGACTTAACCAGCTCATATTGGAGTCAATTATAAGACCCAGATATTTGAATTCCTTGACTGGTTCGACTTCAAAACAATTATTGCTACAACTCTTGTTATGGCTGAAAGTTTTGTTAAAACAATAACTTCTAAAACAGTTAAACAGTTTAAATTTTGAACATTCAGGGGCGTGAAAAAACACTTCAGTCTCAAAAATGTTTTGCGTAGAAAGATTAAAATACATAATCTTTGTCTTATTGCTAATCAATAGCTGGTGTTCAGCAAACCAGTTTCTTAATAAATTCAGGTCCCAATTTATGTCAGCAACTAAGTTTAAGGGATTCTCAGAGCCGTTGGTACACCCAATATTATCACAAATGCAGTCAGAGTGCCTTTGAATGGTAACGCAAAAATAGAATTAATAAAGATAAGAAAAAGCATGGGTCCTAAAATAGAACCCTGTGGAACCCCTAACTTTAAAAATTTAATGTTGCTTATTATATCTTGCACTATAATTCTTTGGGATCTATTTTTCAGATATGACTCGAACCAACTCAACATAAATCCTCTAATTGCAGCATTTTGAATTTTAATTAAAAGAATTTCATGATTTACCATGTCGAAGGCTTTAGTTATATCGACAAATAACGAAGCAGTTAACTTGCTGTTGTCCAAATTAGTGAGGAGCACAGAGCAAAAGTCCAGAAGAGCATCTTCTGTTGATTTTCCTTTTCTAAAACCATACTGCTTAGAGCTGAAAAAATTATTTTTGTTCAAAAATTTTTCCAATCTGGTCTTAATCACCTTTTCGAAACCCTTACTTATTGTTGGCAAAAGTGAAATGGGTCGATAATTGCTTATAAGTTTACGGTCACCTTTTTTAAATAGTGGTAAAAACTTAGCACATGTAAGAGAGTCGGGAAAAACACCAGAGTGTCCACTACAAAAAAAGCAATATTTTTTAAATGTTATTAGAAACCCCATCATGTCCGCAAGAGTTTGAGGGTTTTAAAGTACTTATAATTTTTAAAAGCTCGAGAGACGTAATTGGCTCAAAAAAGAAGCAATTATTTTGTGTATTAGGGTCAGAAGTTAAAAAGGCCAGGTTATAGTTTAAATTAGGCACAAGTTCCTCGGAAATAGAAGCAAAATGAGAATTAAACTTATTCGCAACTATTAAGGGATCAGAAGCTATATCGTTATCACTTTGAAGGAGAATAGTTTTACTGTGGTTTTTTGATTTGTTCAAGATATTATTCACCACCCTCCATTCATCTTTAAGACTACCACACACTGAATTAAGTTGATTTCTATAAAAACTGTCACGGCATCGAGGTATTTCTTTTTTTACTTCAGAGCATAGCTTTCGGTATTTATTATACAAAACCGTGTTATTTGGTTGCTTAGAAGATTCGATTCTTAACTTATTTTTACGGTTTATTTTAAAAAGTAGATAATTATTCATCCACGGCTTGCGGGCTACGAAGTGCTTTTTTCAGCACAACTTTATAACTACATTCGTTTATATGATTTTTTAAAGTCTTCATAAACAAGTCATATGCTTTTGATGCATCATTTTCGGCAAATACATTCACCCAAGACTCTGAACAGAGGTAATTTTTTAGTTGGTTGTAGTCAATATCAGTTTTTTCACGGAAAGAAAAGGACATACTGCCTGTATTTTTAGAAATTTCATTAATTAATAAAGCAGGCATTGTATGATCAGTGATCTCAAAATCAAAGTTACCTTTTTCACATCGTTGGAATATTTCAGTTGAACTGAAACGACCATAAACATGGTCTAAGCATTTACGCGAAGCATTCTTGTGGGCTCATTAATGAATGAAGTTAAGCCATGTGAAGCTAATAGAGACATATATTTACAGGTTTCATCATTTCTATTTAAAATATCAAAGTTGAAGTCACCATTAATTATTAGATTTTTTTTCTTCACACTGTCTAATAACCTTGAAAATTCATCATAAAAAATGTTGAAATTGTGCTTGTGAAATCTGTATACACACAAAAAAGTAAATATTTGGTTAAAAGTTTTACATGAAATTTTTAAAATATCAGAGCTTGTAAGACTAATGTTATTAAAAGTACAATCATATTTCTCTTTAACGAAACAACCAACACCACCAGCGGCAAAATTTTCATTCGTGTTTGCATAAAAGTTATAACCTTCTATTTGCAAATCAGCAACTTCACAGTTGCAGTCTAAACAAAAAATAATATTAGTGCAAAATCCTAAACGCATTTTTATTGCTGGACATTGATACTACAATAATGCCAAATTTCAGCGAAATCGGAGCCAAACATTTTTTTAGGTGGCGTTTTCGTGTGTTTTACCCCATATACTATATCAAAAATGTGAACAAATACCTTCGTCATTATCATTGATAATCTGAAAATAACTTTTTCGTTGAGTAAAACTTATTTTTGTGTGTAAAATTAAAACTAATCAGGTATAAAGGTAAAAATTGGCAAAATCATATAGAGGTAGGCAACGTTGAACGACTGCATCACAACCAATTTTCATCAAAAATTACATTTATTGGTCACCATTTTGACGAAAATTACGTCAAATTTTGTAGAGAAAATAAAATCTTTGACTTTATAAAGTGCCATTTCGATAGGAAATGTTATTTATTCCCTAAAAAAACATATAAGACAATAAAATACTTTTAACGAATTAGTTTCTTAAGCAATTACATAGTCTATGGCCTATATAAGGGAATGCATGAGCATATGGAAATAACCTTTTTTCATTAAACATTTTTGTCCGATTTGAGCAAATATGGTCCAAACGGAGCAATTGAAATTTTGTGACTTTTTAAAAATGCCAAAAATATCACTTCAGCGTACACTTGATTTAGGTTGAAAAAAAATATATGAGAATATGGCCAAATAAATGAAAAAGGTGCAGAAAAATGGAGTTTTTGGGGATATCTTGAAAACGATTCTAAGGAAAAATATGGTTGACAATATTGAAATCCACGCCCCAAAATATATAGAAAAACTAGCTGTCCCGGCAGACGTTGTTCTGCTCTTTCCGGTAGGTGGTGCGAAACTGTATGCTATGGAATGTAAAAGCGAATCAGCCCATCGTTAAAGTGAAATCAACTTCTGTCCCTACTTGGCAGACATTTTTCTGGCCTTACTGCTAGGATGAGTTTAATTTACTATAGCTTTTGTGTTTTATGTAATTGCTGATATATACAAAATGTTTTATTCGCATACGGAAGGTGTGGCACCACCCATTTTCTCATTGAAACTTCTTTTTGCCCGTACAAATTATATACATGTGTATCTGCATCACAAATTATGGTATCTTCTTATATGGAAGGCATGGTACTGCACGGTCTTAGCTTTACCTCTTAATATGAAATATACGTGATGTAAATTCCATGTGAATCCATGCAGTGGTCTTTGTGAAAATCCTATTTTAAAAATATTGCTGTTGAGGGCCACCCTAAATAAAAGTTTTGTAGGCTTAACTATGCCTCTTAACATAAAAGCTACGTGGTGTGAATTCGGTGTGAATCGATTAACCGGTCTTCGCGAAAATGATTTTTTTAAAAAAAGTTATGTTTGGCTGCCACCCTAAATAAAAGTTTTATAAATCAAATAATGTCTCTTAATATAAGAGACACGTGGTGTAAATTTCATGTGAATAGATGAAGTAGCCTTTGGGAAAATGCTATTTCAAAAATATTTTTGTATGAGGGCCACCCTAAATAAAAGTTTTGTAGGCTTAACTATGCCTCTTAACATAAAAGCTACTTGGTGTTAATTCGGTGTGAATCGATTAACCGGTCTTCGTGAAAATGATTTTTTTAAAAATATTTTTCCATGAGGGCCACCATAAATAAAAGTTTTATAAGCCAAACAGTGTCTCTTAATATAAAAGACGCGTGGTATAAATTCCATGTGAATGGATGCAGTGGTCTTTGTGAAAATGATATTTTAAAAATATTTGTGTATGAGGGCCACTCTAAATATGCTCCGTAAATAAAAGTTTTATGAGCTCAATTATGTCTCTTAATATAAAAGACACGTGGCGTAAGCTCTATGTCAATCGATGAACTGGTCTTTGGGAAAATGCTATTTTAAAAATATTTTTGTATTAGGGCCACCCTAAATATGCTCTGTAAATAAAAGTTTTATAGACTCAACTATGTCTCTGAATATGAAAGCTACGTGGTGTAAATTCCATGTGAATCGATGCAGTGGTCTTTGGGAAAATGCTATTTTAAAAATATTTTTGTATGAGGGCCACCCTAAATATGCAGCCTTAATAAAAGTTTCATAGACTTAACCATGTCCCTTAATATAAAAGACTTGTGGTGTAAATTTCATGTGAAACGATAGAGTGATGTTTATGAAAATGCTATTTTAAAAAAAAATTTGTATGAGGGCCACCCTAAATATGCTCCCTAATTAGAAGTTTTATAGACTGAACCATGTCTCTTAATATAAAAGCAACGTGGTGTAAATTCCATGTGAATCGATGCAGTGGTATTTGTGAAAATGCTATTATAAAAAAAAAATTTGTATGAGGGCCACCTTAAATATGCACCTTAAATAGAATTTTTTTAGTTAACCCCCTATCCTCAGACCTACCAAATATACAAAAAAAATTTCATAAGAATCGGTCAAGCCGTTTGGGAGGGGTACGGTAACAAACACTGTGACACAAGAATTTTATATATAAGATTTCTATGAGAAAACAGATCTCGAAATGAGAACCATATATGTAAACTAGTGTTGTTTATTGAAAACGTTACATAAAACTCTTCTCGGTTTCTCGTTACCGAATCTTTCCAAAACATTGCCAAATTTAAACATTGTCAATAAGTAATAGTGCAAGTGCTGTACGTTTCTGCTGGCGAAGAGCCGAACATAAGTAATTTCTTACACGTTTTAATGCAGAGAAAGATCTTTCACCGCTGTAACTTGTGATGCTAATCGTTAAAAAAACTCTTAAAATAATTTCTACATTCGGAAAAATAGAATCAATGTTTAGGCTTTTTAATAATTGTAATTTTTAACTTTTGTAGATCAACAAATTCTTTATCTTTTAAAAACTGTTCCAAATGGAAACACTCCTCAGAAAACGTATCTTCCATATCCAAGTCATATAGTTGTAGCAACTCTTTAGCCTTGGTTTTTATAATGCTATTCTCATTTATTTCAGAAAATTTCCATAAGAAACCAAATTTTAAATTCGCTTCGGTATAAATTATTTGTTGACTTTTCAACTGATTTTTGAGGGAATCAGTAGCAGCGTATTATTTATCTACTATGAAATATTTTCTTCCTTTAAATTCGGCTTTGCTTCATCAAAATAAAATTTTGGTTTCTTTTTTCTTCTTAAATCTTTTTTGTACTCAGTGAGTTCGCACTTATCGATTGCTTCGGACTTAAATTTTTCTTCTTTTTTTCGTTACACAACGTATTAAGATCAGTGATGGCAGTTGGGTTTTGTGAAAATGTACTGAATCGAGACTTCAAATGTACTTTTAAAAGCCGAATGTACAAAATTTTAAATTTGTACTTAAAAAAAAGGTCAGCAAACCATTACGGCAGGTTTGCACGGGTTGTTATTTTTCAAAAAAAGTCCAAACTGAAAATCCACCGAATGTACTGAATAAGGGTCAAATGTACCGAATCTGCTAAAAACTTGTCGAATGTACTGATGACGATTTTTCACCGCAGATGCTATCACTGATTAAGATTTGTATGTATTAACTTACATACATAACATGTTTATGTACATAATGTGTAACATGTATATTTTATATAATAATGTATATGTATTACATTTATTTTTATTTTATTTCACAATTTTTCAAAAACAATCTTAAATCCAAGCAATTCATATAAGAAAATAATTTAAATATGGAAAAGGAAATAAAAATAAACTAGTGCATTTTTTATTTAAAATAAAATAGTACAAAATGCACTTCAAAATATATAATTAACTTTCAGTTTAAAATATAGGTGGGGTGAACCTAATTTATCTCAAAACTTGATGATGAACAATAACAACGAAAAAATCATATTACAATGTTGCAAAACAAAAAACAAAAACTTCATTTTAATTTACGTTTTAATTACAAGTTAAAAAGAAAATGTAAGAAGTAAGAGAGAAATACAAAACAAATTTATTGCAATAATAGAGTTTCAAAATTTAAATCAGATCTAGAGACTCAAACCAAAACAGCAAGCAAGTTTTCTATGTTTTCAAAGTTAAGCTCTAAAAGCCAGGACTTTAATTTATTAAGAAAGACATTGGTACTTCTTAGTAGTCTGAGATCTTGTGGAAGTTTATTATACAAACGGCATGAAGTAACATCATAAAAACTCATGAAGGCCCTTGTCCGAAAATTAGGAACATATACTTGTTGCATGGAAACTGCACGAATGTTGCGCTCACTAAAAACGCAAGGTAACCCGATCTTATAAAGAAAGTTTTAAGCACTTTATAGCAATATAAATGACGCACGGGAAGAATTTTCAATCCTACAAACAGTTGAAAACTATGGTGCAAGCGATCCTTCTTACATATTTTCCTCAATACATGTTTTTGTAAGATTAAGAGTGAATGAATTCTGCCAAGACATACACCACCCCAACAAGCTATACTATATTGTAATTTGGAATGGAAAATACCATGATAAATAGTAGACAGCAGCTTGGTGGAGCACATATTTCGTAAATAGTAAAAACTATTCACAATAGAGCGAAAATATTGCTTAAGATTATCTATGTGACTTAACCAGCTCATATTGGAGTCAATTATAAGACCCAGATATTTGAATTCCTTGACTGGTTCGACTTCAAAACAATTATTGCTACAACTCTTGTTATGGCTGAAAGTTTTGTTAAAACAATAACTTCTAAAACAGTTAAACAGTTTAAATTTTGAACATTCAGGGGCGTGAAAAAACACTTCAGTCTCAAAAATGTTTTGCGTAGAAAGATTAAAATACATAATCTTTGTCTTATTGCTAATCAATAGCTGGTGTTCAGCAAACCAGTTTCTTAATAAATTCAGGTCCCAATTTATGTCAGCAACTAAGTTTAAGGGATTCTCAGAGCCGTTGGTACACCCAATATTATCACAAATGCAGTCAGAGTGCCTTTGAATGGTAACGCAAAAATAGAATTAATAAAGATAAGAAAAAGCATGGGTCCTAAAATAGAACCCTGTGGAACCCCTAACTTTAAAAATTTAATGTTGCTTATTATATCTTGCACTATAATTCTTTGGGATCTATTTTTCAGATATGACTCGAACCAACTCAACATAAATCCTCTAATTGCAGCATTTTGAATTTTAATTAAAAGAATTTCATGATTTACCATGTCGAAGGCTTTAGTTATATCGACAAATAACGAAGCAGTTAACTTGCTGTTGTCCAAATTAGTGAGGAGCACAGAGCAAAAGTCCAGAAGAGCATCTTCTGTTGATTTTCCTTTTCTAAAACCATACTGCTTAGAGCTGAAAAAATTATTTTTGTTCAAAAATTTTTCCAATCTGGTCTTAATCACCTTTTCGAAACCCTTACTTATTGTTGGCAAAAGTGAAATGGGTCGATAATTGCTTATAAGTTTACGGTCACCTTTTTTAAATAGTGGTAAAAACTTAGCACATGTAAGAGAGTCGGGAAAAACACCAGAGTGTCCACTACAAAAAAAGCAATATTTTTTAAATGTTATTAGAAACCCCATCATGTCCGCAAGAGTTTGAGGGTTTTAAAGTACTTATAATTTTTAAAAGCTCGAGAGACGTAATTGGCTCAAAAAAGAAGCAATTATTTTGTGTATTAGGGTCAGAAGTTAAAAAGGCCAGGTTATAGTTTAAATTAGGCACAAGTTCCTCGGAAATAGAAGCAAAATGAGAATTAAACTTATTCGCAACTATTAAGGGATCAGAAGCTATATCGTTATCACTTTGAAGGAGAATAGTTTTACTGTGGTTTTTTGATTTGTTCAAGATATTATTCACCACCCTCCATTCATCTTTAAGACTACCACACACTGAATTAAGTTGATTTCTATAAAAACTGTCACGGCATCGAGGTATTTCTTTTTTTACTTCAGAGCATAGCTTTCGGTATTTATTATACAAAACCGTGTTATTTGGTTGCTTAGAAGATTCGATTCTTAACTTATTTTTACGGTTTATTTTAAAAAGTAGATAATTATTCATCCACGGCTTGCGGGCTACGAAGTGCTTTTTTCAGCACAACTTTATAACTACATTCGTTTATATGATTTTTTAAAGTCTTCATAAACAAGTCATATGCTTTTGATGCATCATTTTCGGCAAATACATTCACCCAAGACTCTGAACAGAGGTAATTTTTTAGTTGGTTGTAGTCAATATCAGTTTTTTCACGGAAAGAAAAGGACATACTGCCTGTATTTTTAGAAATTTCATTAATTAATAAAGCAGGCATTGTATGATCAGTGATCTCAAAATCAAAGTTACCTTTTTCACATCGTTGGAATATTTCAGTTGAACTGAAACGACCATAAACATGGTCTAAGCATTTACGCGAAGCATTCTTGTGGGCTCATTAATGAATGAAGTTAAGCCATGTGAAGCTAATAGAGACATATATTTACAGGTTTCATCATTTCTATTTAAAATATCAAAGTTGAAGTCACCATTAATTATTAGATTTTTTTTCTTCACACTGTCTAATAACCTTGAAAATTCATCATAAAAAATGTTGAAATTGTGCTTGTGAAATCTGTATACACACAAAAAAGTAAATATTTGGTTAAAAGTTTTACATGAAATTTTTAAAATATCAGAGCTTGTAAGACTAATGTTATTAAAAGTACAATCATATTTCTCTTTAACGAAACAACCAACACCACCAGCGGCAAAATTTTCATTCGTGTTTGCATAAAAGTTATAACCTTCTATTTGCAAATCAGCAACTTCACAGCTATAAATCCAAATCTCAGAAACAAATATAAAATCTGGCACACAAGAAAATGCTTCAAGATGGGATTCTAGGCATAGAAAATTTTCTCTCAAACTTCTCACATTCTGATGTACAGTAAAAATATTAGAATAGTTGTCGGAATTTGGCAAAAAAACTCTATCACAATTATTGTTGTTAGGATTGAAGGTAGGGTTAGTTACAGGGTGATCATTATGGTTTATCATTTATTTAAAATACAAATCAGTAAACTAAATCTTGTTGAGATCCTCAAAAGACCGCACTGTAGCAACCCTACTACCTTCAGTTTTTGTCAAGAGAATTTTATTGTTCCTAAACCAGAGATACTTAAAACCTTTTTCTCTCTTTAAATTTTTAGCTTTCATAAACAATGTCTGAGTATACATACTTAGTAAATGCCTCATTTATAAAAATTTGTTTTGTATTACTGCAAACGCTGCTCCCGAGAAACGATGTTGTTATTTAATTCTTCATTTTCCTCTTCTCACGCAAAATATTTTGTTTTACTTCATAATGTCTAAAAAGCACACAAATAATAGATTTCGATGAGCGCTCGGCTTCATTTCTTACAGTTTTATTTTCTTTTATATAGCATTTTTCTATTTGCGTATCTGCCACATCAACGGATAAGCCTTCATTAAAATTTTTTAATGCGACGTTTTTTGAGTCGTTGGTATTGACCTCAGGAACTCCAACGATTTCCAACATACTTATTTCTTTTTTTGTATTGTTGCTCCCAATTCAATTTACTTTCCAGAGTGTTGATTCGTGTTTTCAATTCAGCGTTCAGTTCGCGCAGCTCTGTGATGATGTTCAGAAACTCTTTATTTAACTCTTCTAAGTTAGTTATTTTCGTTATTCAACGATGGAACTGATTTTTTCGCGACAGATTGTACCGGTTTAGAAATCGCAGTGCTCAATTGAAGTGACTTGCGTTGGAGAACTTCACATTTGCTACAACGAAAAGATTGACCCTCAGACTTTATAAAATCAATTTCCTGCTCCCGAATATTAGCACAAGAACCATGGAAAAAAAATTTACAATCACCACAAGGCACTTTGAAAGTATCAGTTCTTTCAATTTTTTCAGAACAAGCTGAGCAATTCATTTTATATTTTTTATTTTTAATAGTTTATTGATAACAGTTCGATTTTCTTAAAAATTTTGATGATAGTGCCGTTGAAAGCAGTTATCAATATAAACTCAGCAAATTTACTGAAAAAACTCGTTGAAAGGGCGTGGCAAAAACGCCTAAAAACGTAATTGTTATGAAATTTAATAAGGCAGATATACTTGCTAGAAGGTAAGTGTTTGCAAAAATTTGGCGCAATGGAGCATGTGGGCTGACACCTCCCATACAAGCAAAAAACGTTTAATGTTATAGATGGTTTGCATTAGAGTAATCTTCATAAAATTTGGCTTGGAGATGCCGGCTGCTATGGGCTTTGACTTACTTACTTGACTTACTTGGGTGGCCATAACAACCCGTTACCGGGTTACGGCCGACCTCAAAAGCTCTCTCCAGGCGCCTCTGCTTCGCGCGCGCCTTCTCCAATCATTCACACCAAGCGTGGATAGGGTTTCCTCGGCTTGGTCTTTCCATCGGAGCCATGGTCTTCCTCTTCGTCGTCGCCCAGCGGCTTCCGCATCAAACACCTTTTTCGCCGGAGCTTCTTCGTCCATACGCACAACATGTCCCAGCCAGCGCAGACGTTGGATAGTGATGCGCTTGACTATGTCAATGTCAGCGTAGAGCTCGTACAGTTCGTGGTTCATTCGAATACGGTAGTCGTCGCCGACGTGAACAGGACCAAAGATTTTGCGAAGAATTTTTCTCTCAAAAACCCCAAGCGTGGCTGCATCAGTCTGCGACACAACCCATGCTTCTGCGCCGTAAAGTAGCACGGGTAAGATGAGCGTCTTGTAGAGTGTCAGTTTTGTCGGGCGAGAGATGTCTCTACTACTCAATTGCTTACTGAGACCATAGTAACACCTATTAGCAAGAGTTAGTCTTCGCTTTATCTCCAGACTGACATCGTTTTGAGTGTTCACGGCGGTGCCAAGATAGGTGAATTTCTTGACAACTTCGAAAGTATAGTTGTTCGCAGTAACAAAGGATCCAATACGCCGCGTCTCCCTGTTTGTGGACAGCATATACTTTGTTTTGCCCTCGTTCACCGTCAAACCCACTTTCGCTGACTCTTTTTCGATAGCAGAGAACGCAGCAGTAACATCTCGCTTAAAACGTCCAATGATATCAATATCATCGGCATATGCAAGGAGCTGGACACTTTTGTAGAAAATAGTGCCATTACGATGTACACTGGTTCTTCGCAACAACCCTTCCATCACAAAGTTGAAGAGGTTGCAGGATAGTGGATCGCCCTGTCTGAAACCTCGTTCGGTATCAAATAGTTCGGAGAGGTCCCTTCCTACTCTGACGGAGCTGACTGTGTTGGTCTACGTCATTCTGCAAAGCCGCACCAGCTTCGCAGGTATACCGAACTCAGACATGGTGGCATACAGGCCCCGTATCGGGCTATCGAAAGCAGCTTTAAAATCGATAAAGAGATGATGGGTATCGATCTGTTTTTTGATTTAACGTAGTGTGAAGATCTGGTCTATGGTGGACTTACCAGGTCTAAAGCCGCACTGATAAGGCCCAATCAGTGTGTTGGCAAATGGCTTAAGTCTTTCACACAGTACATTCGACAGGACCTTGTAAGAGATGGCAAGAAGACTGATTCCCCGGTAGTTAGCGCAGATTGTCGGGTCACCTTTCTTCAGTACAGGACAAAGGACACTGAGATTCCAATCGTCGGGCATGCTTTCAACTAGCCATATTTTGCAGATGAGTTGATACATACACCCTATCAGCTCATCGCCGCCTGTATTGAACAATTCAGCAGGCAGGCCATCGGCACCAGCCGCTTTGTTGTCCTTAAGTCGTTGGATCACAACTCGTACCGCGTCATGGCTAGGTGGTGGTACGTCCACACCATCGTCGTTGATTGGTGGCATCGGGTTAATTTTTCCAAAGGCGGGATTGGTGGAGTCATCGCCAGCAAGCAGCTTGGAAAAGTGTTCCCTCCATAATCTCAGTGTACCCTGCGTATCCGTAACCAGATTTCCATGTTCATCTTTACAGGTAGATGCTCCGGGCTTGAAACCTTGGGTCAGACGCTTGACTTGTTGGTAAAATTTTCGAGCATCATTCCTGCCCCGTAACACTTCGAGTTTCTCACGCTCGTGCCTATATTAATTGAACTATTGCAACAATTGGTATGAATTTTTATTTAGGTAGTTTACTTGCTATAAGGTATACCTGAATCAAAAGTGGGAGAAATAGCACCAGTGGGCGTGTCACTCCCCATACAAGTAAAATGCCTTAAGTGGAATATCTATCGAAATATATGATTAATCATACAAAAATTTGGTGAAAGAGTGTTGCTTATGGAAAGCTATTTCTGAATAAAAATCGGACCATATTACACCAGTGGGTGTGTTACCGCCCTTAATTTTGAGACTAATCACGGCTTATATCGCAAACTATACAACCTATTGGGCTAAGATTTGGTATGTGAATGTCATTGACGAATATAATTTAGTACGCCAAAAGTAGGCGGAATTGGAGAAGTAGGCGAGGCCAATTTAAATTTCTTAGTTTTTATTCGATTTGTTTCAACATTTTCCACATTCTTTTGACTTTTTCAACCTCTTTCATTGTTCTTCATTATTTTCTTTATTTTTAAGACTTTTTCAACGATTTTGAATTATTTCATCATTTCTTAACCTCTTTTAACTTCTTTGAACATCTTCATATTATTTCGAAATTTGAAGTTTTTTTTCAACATTTTTCATATATTTTCGATATTTTGAATTTCTTTCAACTTCATTGTTTCCATATTATTCAACTATTTCAGTCTTTTAAAACTGTTTCAACATTTTTCAACCTTTTTTATATTTAAAATTTTTTCAACTTATTCCACCTCTTCAACGTCTTTTAACATTTATTTAAAAGGGACTTTCAGTGCAGTGTAGAGTAAGTGAGTTTCGGCCTGGCCGAAGGTGACACCTTAACTTATTTTTTTTTTTAATTTGGTGAAAAAACTGAAAGCTGATTTTGAGGTTCTACTATAAATGACATTTCAAAATAAATTGAAAGATTGACTTAGTTAAGTAAGTTATTCTAAAAGTAAAAGCTTTTCTAATATAATATAATTATCGTGATTCTTATGGCATCGGATAGCTTAAGAAATTACGCGTCTTATGAACTACTCCAAGTGCCAAACATATAAAAATCTCCTAAGAAAATTTTCTCCATCTCAATTTGTACAGGTAACAAATTGACATAAGCAAAATATCAATTATCTCGAAACGCATTTCTTTGAGATACGCCCTTTTTGCTTAGTGAGGAGAGCTGCTGCCTCAATTCAGATGGATCCACTACACATGCCTGAACAATGCCGCTTAAAACGTGAAGAGGTGCAGCTTTACCTATATAATAAGATGGATGGATGGATAATACATACATATGTATGTACGTACATGCATAACTTTTGTAAATTCTAACCGGATCGGATCATTTTGCAAAATTTGAATCGTATCATAAATGCCAGCGGTACAAAGAAATTCTTACAGGTAAACTATGATTGAAAAGCTATACACATCAATATTTCTCATAGTTACTTAAATGTTTCTTTATAAATTTCAATTCTACAATAATATAATATAGTTTAGCTACTACAGCTATTAACGCCTTCTTAGCTATTTAGCACTGAAGCTTTATACCTAGTAAAAAGCTTATCAAATAAATATTGGAATAGAAAAAATCATGTACATTAATTTGTTATTTTTTTTTATTTTTTCATTAGCCTTTGCTAGTGTTTCACCGAGGTTACGAGGCAACCTCGTTCTTGGTTACGAGAATGGAAAAATAAATGTTCCTCGCTTGACCGAGGCGAGGCGAGATCACACGGCATCTCGCCTCGTCCTTGACTCGCTCTCAGAACAAGGCGTGAACTCGTAAGACCCATATGCAGATTCAAATGAATGATATTAATGTTATTCTTATATTCTTATTTATATATAACTAACACTTTAGTATTTTATTTTGAGTAAACTTCTTCAAGCGACTTCGGCTTGGTATATCAATTATGGAAGCATGTGAAAACATGGTCCCGATGAGGCCATGATACTGAGCTTATTAGATAATTTTTCTTTGTTTTGTTTGGCACATATGTTTCTTATGATATGGGGAAGTTTCGTAGCATATTTTGGCTTAGATAAAATGGGTGACGACATGCCCCACATAAAAGAAAAACAGAACTCATCATAACTTATCAACTACTTGACGCAAATGAATAAAATTTGGTACATATGTATGATAAGTATGTGCCATACCTCCAATATGAGGAAAAATCATTTTATCATATCTCAGTATGTATTTGACGTAGATGAATAAGATTTGGTACATATCTTTCTTATGGTTTGTAAAAGGTTTATATGTAGTTAAGTTTAGTTTGGAAAAATAGGACAACGCCATGCGCTCCTATATAAAAAAGAATTAAATTCATCATATCTCAATCATCATTGAATTTACCGAAAATAAAATCACATATTTTATTTTATTTCTTGGGGCGTAATGAGCCGTATCAGCCTATCAGGCCTAATACATACATAACTTTTTTTCATTTGAATAAAATCCTCGCTTTTTACCTATGTAGGTGACTCGGCCGAGAACGAGGCGAGACTGAGGCGAGGCGAGACATGTGAAGGCAAGATATCGTCCGAGGCCGAGGCGAGACTCAAGTCAAAAAAACGAGGCGAGACCGAGATCAACTAGAATCTCGCCTCGCCTCGGCCTCGGTGAAACACTAGCTTTTACGCACTTTCTCAACATACCCACTCAGACTATGTGAACATAAACATATAGATATTAAAATATTTATAAGTAAAAATTCACATGGTCCAAGGCATAAATGTTATAAAAATTTACCCTGCATGCATAGACTAATTAGACCGGAAAGTATTTTCATGCGGGAAGAATTTTTGTAACAGTGTTAGTGAACATATAAGTTCACCCTTGTGCGGTGAGTTCGCTCGTGTGAGTGTGCTATTTGATGAATAATGTTCCATTAATTAAGGAATTTATAAGTCTTCAATGGATTAAAATGATATAAAACATATTTTTTGTATCGAAAATCAACAAGAGAGTGACATTGATGGTGTAAAGACGTGCTATTGAGGAGCTCTGAGTTTGCTCAACCCAAAGCTGCTTAAAAACGAAGAAAATAATAATAAAAATAAAAAAAAAACAGAAACTAAGTGCAAACAAAATAAAATCAATTATTTTAAGTGAAAACTAATCATATACATATATTCAAAATTATTAGTTAAAACTAGTTGTTTGTTATTCAACATAACACATATATACAAGTGTAATGTTAGAATGCACGAAGTGCAAAAACGCGATCCGTGGAGAGACAGGGATAAGATGTGCGGGTGTTTGTGGGAAAACCTTCCACTCAGCACCAAAATGTTCAGTGCTTGATCAATATAGTTGCAATATTCTAAACACTAATAATATGATAAAGCTTATATGTGATGAATGCATAATGTATATCAATAATTTTGACATGGTTTGCAGGATGCAGGAATGCAGGAAAATGTTAACAAAAATGCGCGTTATTTGAAGAAGTATAAGCAAGAGTTCAATGACTCTTTAAAAATTTAATGAGCGCGAAATAAAAGATTTACTTGAAGCAATTGAGTCGAGAAATGGAGAGAGAGTACAATCTATGATTAAAGCTCAAGAGACATGCGAAGTTAAAATGAATGTGCAAGAAAATGGTTTTGAAATGCAATATGAGCAAATAAGCCGTGAAATAGAAACCAATTCAAAGAATAATAGAAAAATATGCGACGAAATAAAGACTATCAGACTACAAAAGACCGCGCGATAATGATAAAGAAAACTAATGCTTCACAGTTAAAAAAACCATTTATGAGTGCACCAGTTATCTTAAAACCAAAAGAAAAACAAGAAAATGAAAAAACAAAAATTGAAATTAAAATAAACCCTTCGGCATTGAGCGTATGAGTAAATGGAATATCAAATAGGCAAAATGATGCGGTCGCTATTCGATGTGAGAGCGATGAGGCTAGAGTAATTTTATACAATAAAATGAGTGAAAAATATGATGTCCAACTTCCAATAATGAGAAACCCAAAGATTTTAATAACAGGAATGAGCGATAATTTAGAGAGGGAACAAATTATTAATGCGATTAAAAATCAAAATAACTTTTCTTGTAAAGAGCTATTAAAAACCCGCGGGTGTATAATGCACTGATTGAGGTTGATGGTGACGGCTTTAAAAATATCATGCGAAAAAAAAGATAAATATCGGGATAGATGTGCGGTTTATGAAAGTCTTAATGTTCTAAGATGTTTTAAATGTTGGGGTTTTAACCATAAATCCAGTGTATGCACTGAAAGCTGCCAAGTAGTGCGAAATGCAGTACATCGGGTCACTCTTAATAAGAATGCAAAAATAGTTTTTCCAAATGTGTAAACTGTATCAAGGCAAAAGAAAGTTTAAGGCTAAACGATCTTAAAGTTGATCACGATTGCAGAGACACTACATGCAGAACACTACAGAGGAAACTGAGAATAAAAACCGAAAAAATTAAGTACTAGCAATCAAACTTAAAGTGCTTGAGTTTAAATATTGGAGGAATTCGTTCAAATATGAACCAAATAGAAATAATAGTCACAGAAAATAACTTTGATTTTATCTGTGCAACAGAAACGCATTTAACAGAATCCATAAGTTCAGTTAAAAAGCTATAGCCTAGTGAGATGCAATAGCGTATCTAATCATACAGGTGGAGTATCCTTCTACATTAAGCAAGAATGGTATACCCAAATAATAAAAGTGATTTCAATCGAAAAAATGGTATGGTGGTTACTGATAAAAGTTCAGTTAAAAAACATCATTTTAATACTAGGGGCAGTATACAGATCCCCGGATAGACATAATTCTCCTGAGAGTAGATTTTGTGAGTTCTTAAAACCTAAAATTGAAAATGTGAATATTCAAATAGTCAAGTGATAATAATGGGTGATTTTAATGTGGATTGGTTTGAAAATAATTCATATAAGAGAAAAATTAAACAAATATTTGCCGATAATTCGTTCACACAAATTGTTGCTAGTCCAACAAGAGTAACAAAAACATCGGCTACTCTAATAGATTATGTAGTGACAAACAATTCTCGTGTTAATGCAAAAACTAATAAAGATCTAAAAGTAAGTGACCACGAATCAATTGAAACTGAAGTTAAAACCAGCACATTAAATAAAACTGTGAAGAAAACTATAAAAGCTAAGCATTTTAATGAACACACTTTTCGTAGAGAGCTCTTTCAAAGAGGTTTTTCAATTGTGAATTATTCATTAAGTTGAAGCCAGGTAGCAATTAGTTTTAGTCGCATCCTAAATGATTCTCTGAATAAAATGGTGACAACAAAGGAAGTAATCAGAGGAAAGGAGTGCAGTGCGTGGTTCAAATCGGACTATTATAATTTGAAAAAACGTAAAATTCGATTGCATCAAATAGCAGTTAGGACCCAAATGATTGGCATAGCTACAAATGTTGTAGAAACAGATACGTATCTGAACTGTCCCTTGCAAAAAATAATTATATTGCAATGAAGGTAGACCAAGCATGTGACCAAAAATCGATGTGGAGAACAATAAAAACATTAGTACTAAACGAAGAGCGAACCGAAATTAATATAGTCGTCATTAATGGAGAAAATATATCAGATAAACAAAATATCGCAAACGTCCTTAACAAGTCTTTTATAGACAGTGTGGAGTATATAAATGCAAATATTCCATATGTACAATATTAAAACTTAATTGAAAGAAGTGAAAATGAATTTAAATTTGAGTTATTAAATATATATGACCTAGAAGCTATCATGAAAAAAATGAATAACAAAAAACACTTTAATTTTCTTTCCGTGAAATTATGATTGCTGCGTATGGAATAATTGAACCAACATTTCTTCAGATCATCAACGAATCTTTGCGTTCCGGAATATTTCCTGATTGTTGGAAGGAATCTGTAGTGATTCCGATTGAAAAGGTGAAAAATGCTAAAAACCCTGACAGGCCCGCGAGCAGGAATCATCCATGGGGTGGGTTTTAACTCGAACATTTCTTGTCAGATTGGTTTCATGAAAAACGTCAAAAAAGTTTTACTTTTAATATAGACATTTTATTATAATTAAATACATATGTACATTAAAGTGTTTTTTTTTCAAACAGTCAAACCCGATTCTATTATATAGGCATTAATGACCGCAAATTTTTTAAAATAAAAATACCTCCTTTGGGTGTATTTTTTCCGCATTTTTAGTCACACGAAAAATGTGGGCGTGGCTGTACAACAGTGGGTGGCAACCCCCATTCAACTAAAAGACCCAAAACGCTATATCTTGTCACCTAAGGCAGACTTTTTCTACGTTTTAGTAAGTCGGTTTTTTCGTTAAATTTCAACGGAATTGGACATAAACTCTGTCCACGCAGTTTTCAGGTTTGAGCTAGAAAGCTCAAATGTTGGGACAATTATTTTTATTCCTCAAGCTATAATATAGGAAAAAATAAACAAAATCCCTGTCCTAAAGTTTGGAAAAAAACACCCTAATGTACATGTGTTTATTAGACTTGTTCAAAAAAATACCATGTTCTAGAATACTACAAGAACACTCGATTTTCGAAAATTTATTCATATTCGAGTATATCCTAATTTAAAAAAAAAAAAAAAAAAAATAGTCTTAGAGTTGCTACCAGAGCTGCAAAATTTTAATTTTTCGGAATTTGGCCATAAAAAATGAAGAAAATTTGATTTTTTTTCTTATTTATAATATTTTTTTTGTTAAAAACTACTTTTCTTTGGATTTTTTTAAATTTCTATAAAGTTCAGTGATTTTACTTTTTTCTTGTTCCAACATTGTTCAACATATATAAAATTCTTGTGTCACAGTGTTTGTTACCGTACTCCTCCCAAACGGCTTGACCGATTCTTATGAAATTTGTTGTGTATATTTTGTAGGTCTGAGAATAGAGGGTAAACTAAAAAAATTCTATTTAGGGTGCATATTTAGGGTGGCCCTCACACAAATTTTTGAAGTGAAAACTTCTTATGGCACGTTGTGCGGCTGAGGAAAAAAGTATAATTTCGCGACACCGACCGTCATCGGGAAGACTTGAGAAACGAACTCGATTTTGGAATTTTGAAGACTTGGGAAACGAACTCGATATTGGAATTTTGAAGACTTTTGAAACGAACTCGATTTCAGAAATTTGAAGACTTGGGAAACGAACTCGATTTCAAATTTGGAAGACTTGGGAAACGAACTTGATTTTGGAATTTTGAAGACTTGGGAAACGAACTCGATTTTAGAATTTCGAAGACTTTGAAAACGAATTCGATTTCAGAAATTTGAAGACTTGGGAAACGAACTCGATTTCAAATTTGGAAGACTTGGGAAACGAACTTGATTTTGGAATTTTGAAGACTTGGGAAACGAACTCGATTTTAAAATTTTGAAGACTTGGAAAATGAACTCGATTTCAAAAAATTTATAAAACGTTGCCTACTTTTAGGTGCTATTAATAATTTGCCCCTAAAAGTAGGCAACATTTTCTGACAAATTTCAAAAAGAACGCCTAAAAGTAGGTAACGATTTTAAAAATTTCAGATAATGTGTCCTAATTTTAGGTGCTATTTTTGAAATTCGTCGGAAAGTGTTGCATACTTTTAAAGCGGCTCTCACACGATCAATATTACTGACAGTATAATTACTGACAGTATTTACATTACTGTCAGTGTACCACTCACACGGTCAGTATTGTTTATTGTCAGTAATCAGTTTTTTTGACATTCGACTGGTGAAGGTGCGAACTATGTTCCGGCTACGTGACCGACAGCCGAAAATGGCATGCCACTTTTTGGAGCAGATTCCATCCAAACTTGCACCACGCCTCCAGCTAGGCATCGGACGACCATACCCTTGGACGCAATGTTCCATGCCACTGAATGAGGCACTTTTTCAAGTTTCTTTCAAGTTTCGCTGCCTCATCGTCTATCTGCCACAAAATGGGGCATGCCACGCCCCCTCCCAGGATTTTGCCGTCCCGTGCCTACTTGCACCCTCTGACCAACTTTCAGCCGGATCTTGCCCAAAAAGTGGCATGCCACTTTTCTGTGCAAATAATACTGATGAACTGTCAGTATTCACCTCACACCATCAGTATTACTGTCAGTATTTAAAAACTTCGTCAGTAATATCCGATTTTTTCATCAGTCATCAGTATCGTTTTTCTATACTGACAGTACATCAGTACTCACCTCATACGATCAGTAATACTGTCAGTATGCAAAATCCTGTCAGTAATACTGATCGTGTGAGGGCCGCTTAAGGGGAAATTATTAATAGCGCCTAAAAGTAGGCAACGTTTTTTGAAAAAATTGGCCCATGAAAGTATGTAATTTTGTGGAAAAAATTTTTAAATTTGTAGCATACATATGTTGACTTCCGGTTAGTTGTTGCTCAGTAAGCAAATTTTTCTCTGCTAGCGCAGCCAAAAGCAGAGCCAGCAGCCCAAAGCAGAGAAAAATCTGAAATACCAGGCCACCTTGAACCAGCAGCAAGCAAATTTGGTTTTTTGAAAAACTTTAAAACGTTATATCTCGGCTATTACTAAACCGATTTAGGCAAATGAGGTGTAATAGTTTTTTTAAGAACAAGCAGATTTTTTTGAAGTCATTTGTATTATGATTAACTGTCACAAGATGGCGTTTTAAGCAGTTTGAATATTCTAACAGCCAGAACTCGGCAACGAATAAGCCGATTTTGATAAATGTGGTGTCATAGTGTCTGTTAGAAGAAGCAGATTTTTATCTTAAGTTTAAGAAAAATTATGTTTAAGCTATTTAGTCACAGGTCCAGGTACTTTTTTTACCTGATATTTTCTTATACTAACATAATTCGCAATGATGTGTCTTACTGCAATCAGAATAAATTTTTGTTTGTGTTTATAGAACAGATCATAATATTTTAATTATTATTTACTGAGCCTTCTGTTCAGTACTGTTAGTGTGAAAAAAACACAAAAAAAATTACAGCGCAAAATGCATAAAAAGAAACAAATCATTTCTTTTGGGCAAACCAGCAGCTTATACTAGTTTCGATGACCGCTACGTCATCATCATCAGTAAGCTTTGTTCGCCGAAATTTAATAGTCTAACTAGCATACTATATCTTACTTCTTGCGTTGACCATTTAAGAATCATCGCAACAAATATAAACATAGTGCGCCAAAAACTACATTTCCCTCTTCATATGCAAATTGTTCTTGTAATCTTTTTGATATCACACATTTCTTGACTAGCGCTCCGTCGAAGGCTTATTTGGCGATACGAACGAAGGTGCAAGTGCTAATATGTAAAATCGGCAAGCTCACCGAAGGTAATTTTTTGTTTGTGTTTATAGAACAGATCATAATATTTTAATTATTATTTACTGAGCCTTCTGTTCAGTACTGTTAGTGTGAAAAAAACACAAAAAAAATTACAGCGCAAAATGCATAAAAAGAAACAAATCATTTCTTTTGGGCAAACCAGCAGCTTATACTAGTTTCGATGACCGCTACGTCATCATCATCAGTAAGCTTTGTTCGCCGAAATTTAATAGTCTAACTAGCATACTATATCTTACTTCTTGCGTTGACCATTTAAGAATCATCGCAACAAATATAAACATAGTGCGCCAAAAACTACATTTCCCTGCGCTGTAATTTTTTTTGTGTTTTTTTCACACTAACAGTACTGAACAGAAGGCTCAGTAAATAATAATTAAAATATTATGATCTGTTCTATAAACACAAACAAAAAATTACCTTCGGTGAGCTTGCCGATTTTACATATTAGCACTTGCACCTTCGTTCGTATCGCCAAATAAGCCTTCGACGGAGCGCTAGTCAAGAAATGTGTGATATCAAAAAGATTACAAGAACAATTTGCATATGAAGAGGGAAATGTAGTTTTTGGCGCACTATGTTTATATTTGTTGCGATGATTCTTAAATGGTCAACGCAAGAAGTAAGATATAGTATGCTAGTTAGACTATTAAATTTCGGCGAACAAAGCTTACTGATGATGATGACGTAGCGGTCATCGAAACTAGTATAAGCTGCTGGTTTGCCCAAAAGAAATGATTTGTTTCTTTTTATGCATTTTGCGCTGTAATTTTTTTTGTGTTTTTTTCACACTAACAGTACTGAACAGAAGGCTCAGTAAATAATAATTAAAATATTATGATCTGTTCTATAAACACAAACAAAAAATTACCTTCGGTGAGCTTGCCGATTTTACATATTAGCACTTGCACCTTCGTTCGTATCGCCAAATAAGCCTTCGACGGAGCGCTAGTCAAGAAATGTGTGATATCAAAAAGATTACAAGAACAATTTGCATATGAAGAGGGAAATGTAGTTTTTGGCGCACTATGTTTATATTTGTTGCGATGATTCTTAAATGGTCAACGCAAGAAGTAAGATATAGTATGCTAGTTAGACTATTAAATTTCGGCGAACAAAGCTTACTGATGATGATGACGTAGCGGTCATCGAAACTAGTATAAGCTGCTGGTTTGCCCAAAAGAAATGATTTGTTTCTTTTTATGCATTTTGCGCTGTAATTTTTTTTGTGTTTTTTTCACACTAACAGTACTGAACAGAAGGCTCAGTAAATAATAATTAGAATAAATTTTTGTTTTTAAACATAAGGAGTACTAAGCTCAAATTTACTTATTCACAGTTGAGGCTACTGAGCCGAATATACTTCTTCCAGCAATTTTTGAAGTGAAAACTTCTTATGGAACGTTGTGCGGCTGAGTAAAAAAGTATAAACTCGTGACACCGATCGTCATCTGGATTCCCCGTCATGAATGCGATGGTAAAATTTTAATGTTCTATTGTTTCTTTTAAATAAAAAATATTCCAAGTGGAAGACAAAAAGCAAAGCATACACACTAACTGACACATTTAATTCTCATTCAACGATTGTTATGCTTACATGTTTGTTTCTTTCAATGTCCGCGTTATTGCGTTGACAAATTGAGAATGAGAGCGAGAGTAAAATTTGAATACATATTCCGTTTTTGTCTTCCATTGCATTGCCATATAAAAAGAAAACGCACACATACCAATTAACGCACTAAATTGCCATTAAACGATTTGTTTTCACTTCTGTCGGCACTCCCGGAGTGCAACCAGCCGGTTTTTTTTTTATAATAGCATTTTCCCAAAGACCACTGCATCGATTCACATGGAATTTACACCACGTAGCTTTTATATTGAGGGACATGGCTTAGTCTATGAGACTTTTATTTAGGCTCCATATTTAGAGTGGCCCTCATACAAAAATATTTTTAAAATAGCATTTTCCCAAAGACCACTGCATCGATTCACATGGAATTTACACCACGTAGCTTTTATTTTAAGAGGCATGGCTTAGTCTATAAAACTTCTATTTAGGGTGGCCCTCATACAATTTTTTTTTTTATAATATCATTTTCACAAACACCACTCCATCGTTTCACATGAAATTTACACCACGTAGCTTTTATATAAAGAGTAATGGTTTAGTCTATAAAACTTCTATTTAGGGTGGCCCTCATACATTTTTTTTTTAAATAGCATTTTCACAAAAACCACTACATCGATTCACATGGAATTTACACCACGTGTCTTTTATATTAAGAGACACTGTTTGGTCCATAAAATTTTTGTTTAGGGTGGCCTTCATAGAAATATATTCTTAAAAAAATCATTTTCACTAAGACCGGTTAATCGATTCATACCGAACTTACACCACGTAACTTTTATGTTAAGATGCATAGCTAAGCCTACAAAACTTTTATTTAGAGTGGCCCTCATACAAAAATATTTTTGAAGTAGCATTTTCACAAAGACCACTGCATCGATTCACATGGAAGTTACAACAAGTATCTTTTATATTAAGAGGCACAGCTAAGACCGTGCAGTACCACGCTTTCCATATAAGAAAATACCAAAATTTGTGATGCAGATGAATGAGACTAGATACATATATTTAAAAGTAGGGGAAAAAAGAAGTTTCAATGAAAAAATGCGAATAAAACAACATTTTGTATATATCAGCAATTATTTGATGCAGATGATTGAGACTTGGTTATAATATAAAACGCAAAAACTATAATAAATTAAGCTCATCGCACCACCTAGCAGTAAGGTACTTTATGTAAAAGAGTAGGGACAGAAGTTGATTTCACTTTAAAAATGGGCTGATTCGCTTTTGCATTCCATAGCATGAGTTCATACAGCTTCGCGCCACCTACCGGTAAGGGCAGAGCAACGCCTGCCGGGATAGCTAGTAATATTATATAAATGTTGTTTATACAATACGTGTTTTGTTTGGTGTTTGATGATGTTTTGTTTGTTGTCCAACGTTGAGTTGCTGTTTGTGTTTTTATGGTGCAATTTATGTTGAAGTTGAATCTGGTTGATTATGAAGAAATCTGTTGGTTTTGTTTGATGTAGATTTCTGTTGGTGCTGGTGAATTTATGTGTAACTTGTTGGATGTTTGTGAATAGCTGTTGACTTTGTTTTATGTTGTAAAAATTGTAGATTTTTGTGCAATGTGTTATGTTAACTTGTGATCTATTTAATGTTTATTTCACTGTTCTAAGTTGGGTTGAATATTTGTTTGTTCACTGTCTTATTTCTTTATAAAGGAATTATTCAATGTCACTGTGACTTGTAACTTCTGTGACTGTTTGTACACTGTTTAATATCACTGTTTTAATGTTGTGTTATATGTATTAAAACCGTGAATTGTTGTATTTTAAACACTATTGATTGTTCGTATTGTAATTTTGTATAATTGTAATTTTATGTTTTTTGTTAAACTTTAAATGGCGCGTACGCGGGAGGGTTCGCCGACTACGTGATTCGAGTTTTACTAGACGATTGAACTTTGCGCTTTTTTGCTCGTTGTTGCTGTGGCCGGTTGGTTTGTGGAATTCAGCACAGCCAAGACGAGTAAATGGGCACCTTGCGGTGTATAGCAAAACGAAACAGAAATACAGACTACACACTAGTTTACGTTTTGCGTAAACAGTAATCATTTAATTTTTTTGGAAATATTATGAAAAACAATATCGGGTACAGTTTGCTGTTGTGTTTTAAATTTTAATTAAGGTATAAAAGTTAATAAGTGTGTATTTTATAAAAAGAAAATGTACAAATACTCAGACAAACAGCTTAAGCCCATAAGCCTTGAGCTTTTACTTTTTGCTATAATTATATTTTGATACAATTTTAAAATATCTTTAAAGCAGTATAATAAGCCATTTGTAACTTTTATTTGATTTTTTTGTATATTACGTTAAATACCTTGTAATCGAATTATTAAATTTTAATATTGATTGACTTTGATTATAATGGAGTTATATATTATTTTAATTCTATACCTCATAGTTTTTGAGAATTTTCGCTTGAACAATATTTAAACTCAAATTTTGATATACTAACATATCTTTTGAAAATAAGATTTTTGAAATTTTAATATGTTGAAAATTTAAACAATTAATCGATACCTATATACAGGGCCTGATTTACCCATTGGCTAATAAGGCTTAAGCCTGGGGCGCAAGGTCCGAGAGGGCGCTGAGAATTAACTTAGATTTTCACTTTTATTTTGTATTTTTATTCAGTTATAAATTGTTATACATTCTTTTTTTAATGCTTTTACATTAATCTTAAATTCAAAATAATTCTAAAATAATACTACTGCGATACCTACGGGCCACTTTAAATATCAAAACGATATTTTTTAACGTTGAATTCAAAATAGAAGCAGGAAGAATAGCAGAAAAATTGAAGACCCTGGAAATGACAAGATAATGTTGTGTTTTTGGAACTCTGTGCTGGTCAAGTTTCAAATCATTAGTGGTCAGCTTCCAGCAAATAATGCTGATTTGTCAAAAGTTGTTACTCTATATATGTGGGAAAGGTTAGCAATTAGTTTTAATTGTAACGTTTTGTTGTTTAATAAAAATAATTAAAACCAAAGTTAAATTAATTTATAAGTTAAATCCAAAGTCATATTAATTTATAAGCTAGAGCAATTGGAAAAGTAAATTATCAAATAAAATACACTCGATAAACGACGGCGAGCGACAACTGCTACAACTGACTGCGACCGACTGCGACTACTGCTACGACTGAGGTTAACGACGGATCTCTTCACGACTGCTTCTGATGACCAACTTTTAACAACTGACTAACTACTGAACTGGACGACTCACAGCGACGGCTATCGACAACTGCTGACAACACTGCTGACAATTAATATGCTGATTGCGGACAACTGATAAATAGGGTGTACCATTTTACACTCGGCCTTCCTGATTATCATCTGCATCAGATGACAACTCATCATCTTCTGCACCATTGCGCCACGGGTTCATGAAATCTACTGCCGTTGATGTTTTTGATGGACCTTCAAAATCTGCTGCTTTTTGCCCATCGTATTAGTGTATGGTTGTATGGCGACTGTGTAGTTGTTACTGATGTCCGTGTCCTCTTTGTAGTTCATTGTCATTTCCCCCTTTTCCTGAATTCGTTTGCTTTCTAGTATCAGTCTTTTGTTTTGATTTCTTTCTATGTCCAATATTCTAACTTTTTCAAAACCAGCTGTGTGATTTGTCTCTAATATATGTTGTGCTATTGCTGTTGATTGTCTCTTATTTTTAATGTCGCGCTTATGTTCTCCCATTCTCACAATTATCGATTAATTGTTTAAATTTTCAACATATTAAAATTTCAAAAATCTTATTTTCAAAAGATATGTTAGTATATCAAAATTTGAGTTTAAATATTGTTCAAGCGAAAATTCTCAAAAACTATGAGGTATAGAATTAAAATAATATATAACTCCATTATAATCAAAGTCAATCAATATTAAAATTTAATAATTCGATTACAAGGTATTTAACGTAATATACAAAAAAATCAAATAAAAGTTACAAATGGCTTATTATACTGCTTTAAAGATATTTTAAAATTGTATCAAAATATAATTATAGCAAAAAGTAAAAGCTCAAGGCTTATGGGCTTAAGCTGTTTGTCTGAGTATTTGTACATTTTCTTTTTATAAAATACACACTTATTAACTTTTATACCTTAATTAAAATTTAAAACACAACAGCAAACTGTACCCGATATTGTTTTTCATAATATTTCCAAAAAAATTAAATGATTACTGTTTACGCAAAACGTAAACTAGTGTGTAGTCTGTATTTCTGTTTCGTTTTGCTATTCACCGCAAGGTGCCCGTTTACTCGTCTTGGCTGTGCTGAATTCCACAAACCAACCGGCCACAGCAACAACGAGCAAAAAAGCGCAAAGTTCAATCGTCTAGTAAAACTCGAATCACGTAGTCGGCGAACCCTCCCGCGTACGCGCCATTTAAAGTTTAACAAAAAACATAAAATTACAATTATACAAAATTACAATACGAACAATCAATAGTGTTTAAAATACAACAATTCACGGTTTTAATACATATAACACAACATTAAAACAGTGATATTAAACAGTGTACAAACAGTCACAGAAGTTACAAGTCACAGTGACATTGAATAATTCCTTTATAAAGAAATAAGACAGTGAACAAACAAATATTCAACCCAACTTAGAACAGTGAAATAAACATTAAATAGATCACAAGCTAACATAACACATTGCACAAAAATCTACAATTTTTACAACATAAAACAAAGTCAACAGCTATTCACAAACATCCAACAAGTTACACATAAATTCACCAGCACCAACAGAAATCTACATCAAACAAAACCAACAGATTTCTTCATAATCAACCAGATTCAACTTCAACATAAATTGCACCATAAAAACACAAACAGCAACTCAACGTTGGACAACAAACAAAACATCATCAAACACCAAACAAAACACGTATTGTATAAACAACATTTATATAATATTACTAGCTATCCCGGCAGGCGTTGCTCTGCCCTTACCGGTAGGTGGCGCGAAGCTGTATGAACTCATGCTATGGAATGCAAAAGCGAATCAGCCCATTTTTAAAGTGAAATCAACTTCTGTCCCTACTCTTTTACATAAAGTACCTTACTGCTAGGTGGTGCGATGAGCTTAATTTATTATAGTTTTTGCGTTTTATATTATAACCAAGTCTCAATCATCTGCATCAAATAACTGCTGATATATACAAAATGTTGTTTTATTCGCATTTTTTCATTGAAACTTCTTTTTTCCCCTACTTTTAATATATGTATCTAGTCTCATTCATCTGCATCACAAATTTTGGTATTTTCTTATATGGAAAGTGTGGTACTGCACGGTCTTAGCTGTGCCTCTTAATATAAAAGATACTTGTTGTAACTTCCATGTGAATCGATGCAGTGGTCTTTGTGAAAATGCTACTTCAAAAATATTTTTGTATGAGGGCCACTCTAAATAAAAGTTTTGTAGGCTTAGCTATGCATCTTAACATAAAAGTTACGTGGTGTAAGTTCGGTATGAATCGATTAACCGGTCTTAGTGAAAATGATTTTTTTAAGAATATATTTCTATGAAGGCCACCCTAAACAAAAATTTTATGGACCAAACAGTGTCTCTTAATATAAAAGACACGTGGTGTAAATTCCATGTGAATCGATGTAGTGGTTTTTGTGAAAACGCTATTTAAAAAAAAAATGTATGAGGGCCACCCTAAATAGAAGTTTTATAGACTAAACCATTACTCTTTATATAAAAGCTACGTGGTGTAAATTTCATGTGAAACGATGGAGTGGTGTTTGTGAAAATGATATTATAAAAAAAAAAATTGTATGAGGGCCACCCTAAATAGAAGTTTTATAGACTAAGCCATGCCTCTTAATATAAAAGCTACGTGGTGTAAATTCCATGTGAATCGATGCAGTGGTCTTTGGGAAAATGCTATTTTAAAAATATTTTTGTATGAGGGCCACTCTAAATATGGAGCCTAAATAAAAGTCTCATAGACTAAGCCATGTCCCTCAATATAAAAGCTACGTGGTGTAAATTCCATGTGAATCGATGCAGTGGTCTTTGGGAAAATGCTATTATAAAAAAAAAACCGGCGGGTTGCACTCCGGGAGTGCCGACAGAAGTGAAAACAAATCGTTTAATGGCAAGTTAGTGCGTTAATTGGTATGTGTGCGTTTTCTTTTTATATGGCAATGCAATGGAAGACAAAAACGGAATATGTATTCAAATTTTACTCTCGCTCTCATTCTCAATTTGTCAACGCAACAACGCGGACATTGAAAGAAACAAACATGTAAGCATAACAATCGTTGAATGAGAATTAAATGTGTCAGTTAGTGTGTATGCTTTGCTTTTTGTCTTCCACTTGGAATATTTTTTATTTAAAAGAAACAATAGAACATTAAAATTTTACCATCGCATTCATGACGGGGAATCCAGATGACGATCGGTGTCACGAGTTTATACTTTTTTACTCAGCCGCACAACGTTCCATAAGAAGTTTTCACTTCAAAAATTGCTGGAAGAAGTATATTCGGCTCAGTAGCCTCAACTGTGAATAAGTAAATTTGAGCTTAGTACTCCTTATGTTTAAAAACAAAAATTTATTCTGATTGCAGTAAGACACATCATTGCGAATTATGTTAGTATAAGAAAATATCAGGTAAAAAAAGTACCTGGACCTGTGACTAAATAGCTTAAACATAATTTTTCTTAAACTTAAGATAAAAATCTGCTTCTTCTAACAGACACTATGACACCACATTTATCAAAATCGGCTTATTCGTTGCCGAGTTCTGGCTGTTAGAATATTCAAACTGCTTAAAACGCCATCTTGTGACAGTTAATCATAATACAAATGACTTCAAAAAAATCTGCTTGTTCTTAAAAAAACTATTACACCTCATTTGTCTAAATCGGTTTAGTAATAGCCGAGATATAACGTTTTAAAGTTTTTCAAAAAACCAAATTTGCTTGCTGCTGGTTCAAGGTGGCCTGGTATTTCAGATTTTTCTCTGCTTTGGGCTGCTGGCTCTGCTTTCAGCTGCGCTAGCAGAGAAAAAATTGCTTACTGAGCAACAACTAACCGGAAGTCAACATATGTATGCTACAAATTTAAAAATTTTTTCCACAAAATTACATACTTTCATGGGCCAATTTTTTCAAAAAACGTTGCCTACTTTTAGGCGCTATTAATAATTTACCCTTAAGCGGCCCTCACACGATCAGTATTACTGACAGGATTTTGCATACTGACAGTATTACTGATCGTATGAGGTGAGTACTGATGTACTGTCAGTATAGAAAAACGATACTGATGACTGATGAAAAAATCGGATATTACTGACGAAGTTTTTAAATACTGACAGTAATACTGATGGTGTGAGGTGAATACTGACAGTTCATCAGTATTATTTGCACAGAAAAGTGGCATGCCACTTTTTGGGCAAGATCCGGCTGAAAGTTGGTCAGAGGGTGCAAGTAGGCACGGGACGGCAAAATCCTGGGAGGGGGCGTGGCATGCCCCATTTTGTGGCAGATAGACGATGAGGCAGCGAAACTTGAAAGAAACTTGAAAAAGTTCCTCATTCAGTGGCATGGAACATTGCGTCCAAGGGTATGGTCGTCCGATGCCTAGCTGGAGGCGTGGTGCAAGTTTGGATGGAATCTGCCCCAAAAAGTGGCATGCCATTTTCGGCTGTCGGTCACGTAGCCGGAACATAGTTCGCACCTTCACCAGTCGAATGTCAAAAAAACTGATTACTGACAATAAACAATACTGACCGTGTGAGTGGTACACTGACAGTAATGTAAATACTGTCAGTAATTATACTGTCAGTAATATTGATCGTGTGAGAGCCGCTTTAAAAGTATGCAACACTTTCCGACGAATTTCAAAAATAGCACCTAAAATTAGGACACATTATCTGAAATTTTTAAAATCGTTACCTACTTTTAGGCGTTCTTTTTGAAATTTGTCAGAAAATGTTGCCTACTTTTAGGGGCAAATTATTAATAGCACCTAAAAGTAGGCAACGTTTTATAAATTTTTTGAAATCGAGTTCATTTTCCAAGTCTTCAAAATTTTAAAATCGAGTTCGTTTCCCAAGTCTTCAAAATTCCAAAATCAAGTTCGTTTCCCAAGTCTTCCAAATTTGAAATCGAGTTCGTTTCCCAAGTCTTCAAATTTCTGAAATCGAATTCGTTTTCAAAGTCTTCGAAATTCTAAAATCGAGTTCGTTTCCCAAGTCTTCAAAATTCCAAAATCAAGTTCGTTTCCCAAGTCTTCCAAATTTGAAATCGAGTTCGTTTCCCAAGTCTTCAAATTTCTGAAATCGAGTTCGTTTCAAAAGTCTTCAAAATTCCAATATCGAGTTCGTTTCCCAAGTCTTCAAAATTCCAAAATCGAGTTCGTTTCTCAAGTCTTCCCGATGACGGTCGGTGTCGCGAAATTATACTTTTTTCCTCAGCCGCACAACGTGCCATAAGAAGTTTTCACTTCAAAAATTTGTGTGAGGGCCACCCTAAATATGCACCCTAAATAGAATTTTTTTAGTTTACCCTCTATTCTCAGACCTACAAAATATACACAACAAATTTCATAAGAATCGGTCAAGCCGTTTGGGAGGAGTACGGTAACAAACACTGTGACACAAGAATTTTATATATGTTGAACAATGTTGGAACAAGAAAAAAGTAAAATCACTGAACTTTATAGAAATTTAAAAAAATCCAAAGAAAAGTAGTTTTTAACAAAAAAAATATTATAAATAAGAAAAAAATCAAATTTTCTTCATTTTTTATGGCCAAATTCCGAAAAATTAAAATTTTGCAGCTCTGGTAGCAACTCTAAGACTATTTTTTTTTTTTTTTTTTTTAAATTAGGATATACTCGAATATGAATAAATTTTCGAAAATCGAGTGTTCTTGTAGTATTCTAGAACATGGTATTTTTTTGAACAAGTCTAATAAACACATGTACATTAGGGTGTTTTTTTCCAAACTTTAGGACAGGGATTTTGTTTATTTTTTCCTATATTATAGCTTGAGGAATAAAAATAATTGTCCCAACATTTGAGCTTTCTAGCTCAAACCTGAAAACTGCGTGGACAGAGTTTATGTCCAATTCCGTTGAAATTTAACGAAAAAACCGACTTACTAAAACGTAGAAAAAGTCTGCCTTAGGTGACAAGATATAGCGTTTTGGGTCTTTTAGTTGAATGGGGGTTGCCACCCACTGTTGTACAGCCACGCCCACATTTTTCGTGTGACTAAAAATGCGGAAAAAATACACCCAAATGAGGTATTTTTATTTTAAAAAATTTGCGGTCATTAATGCCTATATAATAGAATCGGGTTTGACTGTTTGAAAAAAAAAAACACTTTAATGTACATATGTATTTAATTATAATTAAATGTCTATATTAAAAGTAAACCTTTTTTGACGTTTTTCATGAAACCAATCTGACAAGAAATGTTCGAGTTAAAACCCACCCCATGGATGATTCCTGCTCACGGGCCTGTCAGGGTTTTTAGCATTTTTCACCTTTTCAATCGGAATCACTACAGATTCCTTCCAACAATCAGGAAATATTCCGGAACGCAAAGATTCGTTGATGATCTGAAGAAATGTTGGTTCAATTATTCCATACGCAGCAATCATAATTTCACGGAAAGAAAATTAAAGTGTTTTTTGTTATTCATTTTTTTCATGATAGCTTCTAGGTCATATATATTTAATAACTCAAATTTAAATTCATTTTCACTTCTTTCAATTAAGTTTTAATATTGTACATATGGAATATTTGCATTTATATACTCCACACTGTCTATAAAAGACTTGTTAAGGACGTTTGCGATATTTTGTTTATCTGATATATTTTCTCCATTAATGACGACTATATTAATTTCGGTTCGCTCTTCGTTTAGTACTAATGTTTTTATTGTTCTCCACATCGATTTTTGGTCACATGCTTGGTCTACCTTCATTGCAATATAATTATTTTTTGCAAGGGATAGTTCAGATACGTATCTGTTTCTACAACATTTGTAGCTATGCCAATCATTTGGGTCCTAACTGCTATTTGATGCAATCGAATTTTACGTTTTTTCAAATCATAATAGTCCGATTTGAACCACGCACTGCACTCCTTTCCTCTGATTACTTCCTTTGTTGTCACCATTTTATTCAGAGAATCATTTAGGATGCGACTAAAACTAATTGCTACCTGGCTTCAACTTAATGAATAATTCACAATTGAAAAACCTCTTTGAAAGAGCTCTCTACGAAAAGTGTGTTCATTAAAATGCTTAGCTTTTATAGTTTTCTTCACAGTTTTATTTAATGTGCTGGTTTTAACTTCAGTTTCAATTGATTCGTGGTCACTTACTTTTAGATCTTTATTAGTTTTTGCATTAACACGAGAATTGTTTGTCACTACATAATCTATTAGAGTAGCCGATGTTTTTGTTACTCTTGTTGGACTAGCAACAATTTGTGTGAACGAATTATCGGCAAATATTTGTTTAATTTTTCTCTTATATGAATTATTTTCAAACCAATCCACATTAAAATCACCCATTATTATCACTTGACTATTTGAATATTCACATTTTCAATTTTAGGTTTTAAGAACTCACAAAATCTACTCTCAGGAGAATTATGTCTATCCGGGGATCTGTATACTGCCCCTAGTATTAAAATGATGTTTTTTAACTGAACTTTTATCAGTAACCACCATACCATTTTTTCGATTGAAATCACTTTTATTATTTGGGTATACCATTCTTGCTTAATGTAGAAGGATACTCCACCTGTATGATTAGATACGCTATTGCATCTCACTAGGCTATAGCTTTTTAACTGAACTTATGGATTCTGTTAAATGCGTTTCTGTTGCACAGATAAAATCAAAGTTATTTTCTGTGACTATTATTTCTATTTGGTTCATATTTGAACGAATTCCTCCAATATTTAAACGCAAGCACTTTAAGTTTGATTGCTAGTACTTAATTTTTTCGGTTTTTATTCTCAGTTTCCTCTGTAGTGTTCTGCATGTAGTGTCTCTGCAATCGTGATCAACTTTAAGATCGTTTAGCCTTAAACTTTCTTTTGCCTTGATACAGTTTACACATTTGGAAAAACTATTTTTGCATTCTTATTAAGAGTGACCCGATGTACTGCATTTCGCACTACTTGGCAGCTTTCAGTGCATACACTGGATTTATGGTTAAAACCCCAACATTTAAAACATCTTAGAACATTAAGACTTTCATAAACCGCACATCTATCCCGATATTTATCTTTTTTTTCGCATGATATTTTTAAAGCCGTCACCATCAACCTCAATCAGTGCATTATACACCCGCGGGTTTTTAATAGCTCTTTACAAGAAAAGTTATTTTGATTTTTAATCGCATTAATAATTTGTTCCCTCTCTAAATTATCGCTCATTCCTGTTATTAAAATCTTTGGGTTTCTCATTATTGGAAGTTGGACATCATATTTTTCACTCATTTTATTGTATAAAATTACTCTAGCCTCATCGCTCTCACATCGAATAGCGACCGCATCATTTTGCCTATTTGATATTCCATTTACTCATACGCTCAATGCCGAAGGGTTTATTTTAATTTCAATTTTTGTTTTTTCATTTTCTTGTTTTTCTTTTGGTTTTAAGATAACTGGTGCACTCATAAATGGTTTTTTTAACTGTGAAGCATTAGTTTTCTTTATCATTATCGCGCGGTCTTTTGTAGTCTGATAGTCTTTATTTCGTCGCATATTTTTCTATTATTCTTTGAATTGGTTTCTATTTCACGGCTTATTTGCTCATATTGCATTTTAAAACCATTTTCTTGCACATTCATTTTAACTTCGCATGTCTCTTGAGCTTTAATCATAGATTGTACTCTCTCTCCATTTCTCGACTCAATTGCTTCAAGTAAATCTTTTATTTCGCGCTCATTAAATTTTTAAAGAGTCATTGAACTCTTGCTTATACTTCTTCAAATAACGCGCATTTTTGTTAACATTTTCCTGCATTCCTGCATCCTGCAAACCATGTCAAAATTATTGATATACATTATGCATTCATCACATATAAGCTTTATCATATTATTAGTGTTTAGATTATTGCAACTATATTGATCAAGCACTGAACATTTTGGTGCTGAGTGGAAGGTTTTCCCACAAACACCCGCACATCTTATCCCTGTCTCTCCACGGATCGCGTTTTTGCACTTCGTGCATTCTAACATTACACTTGTATATATGTGTTATGTTGAATAACAAACAACTAGTTTTAACTAATAATTTTGAATATATGTATATGATTAGTTTTCACTTAAAATAATTGATTTTATTTTGTTTGCACTTAGTTTCTATTTTTTTTTTTATTTTTATTATTATTTTCTTCGTTTTTAAGCAGCTTTGGGTTGAGCAAACTCAGAGCTCCTCAATAGCACGTCTTTACACCATCAATGTCACTCTCTTGTTGATTTTCGATACAAAAAATATGTTTTATATCATTTTAATCCATTGAAGACTTATAAATTCCTTAATTAATGGAACATTATTCATCAAATAGCACACTCACACGAGCGAACTCACCGCACAAGGGTGAACTTATATGTTCACTAACACTGTTACAAAAATTCTTCCCGCATGAAAATACTTTCCGGTCTAATTAGTCTATGCATGCAGGGTAAATTTTTATAACATTTATGCCTTGGACCATGTGAATTTATACTTATAAATATTTTAATATCTATATGTTTATGTTCACATAGTCTGAGTGGGTATGTTGAGAAAGTGCGTAAAAGCTAGTGTTTCACCGAGGCCGAGGCGAGGCGAGATGCTAGTTGATCTCGGTCTCGCCTCGTTTTTTTGACTTGAGTCTCGCCTCGGCCTCGGACGAGATCTTGCCTTCACATGTCTCGCCTCGCCTCAGTCTCGCCTCGTTCTCGGCCGAGTCACCTACATAGGTAAAAAGCGAGGATTTTATTCAAATGAATAAGAAGCATAAACAGATGCTTCCTGAGCCTTACATGCGAAGGTGATAATTGATGTTTGCTGCTTAAATTGTTTTTTTAAATTTTCAAGTATGACGATTCTCGACTCACCATTATATTGCGAATATTTGTATGCATGCTGTGATTGATATATATTCTTTACATATAGTAAGTAGTATTCATCCGGCATATCAAACACACATAAATTTCTTTTTGCTTCACAAACATATAATCAATTTCCCATCGTTCTTTAAATTCCCGATTCTCACTCGTAATTTTTCGTATTTTTTTTGCACTCATTTTATGACGGTAGTAAATATTAATTTCTGTAAATTTGAATAATAAAATAAGTTCGCTTAAAATAATAAAAAAAGATAAAATTAAAAAAAAAAAAAAAATACCAAATTTTTTAAATGCACTTACCTAATTTTATGTGTATGTTAAGCAAAAATAATTTCACAATAAAAACAATCAAACACGCGTTTACAAATTTAAAATACATATGTATTTCATTGTACGTTAAGCATAAATAATTTCACATGAATAGCACTTCTGGGTATAGTTTCATGGCATACTAGACTGGAAAAAAGTAATACAAAATAGTACAAAATAGTATTGGCTTTGCGTGTGTCCTATAGTTGCGGGATTAAATATAGATCAGTAAAGTTTCATGACAAAAACTAGATTAGAAAGAAAAATAAGACAAATAAATATTACTGATATAATGCTGGTCATTTTTAAAATTGACAAAAGTTTAAAAAAAAAATCCATTATACAGACATTTTTATTTTGTTAATAGGCCACAGAATATGATTATTTTTATTTTGTTAATGGGCCACAGAATATGATGAGCTGGGCCGCATGCGGCCCATGGGCCGCCAGTTGGACAGCGCTGGTCTATGTAATTGTTTTGTGTAACCGTGGAAGTTAAATGTAACTCTAAAGTAAGTTTTTTTTTTGTGGTTTGTTCTTATTTTGGTGCTTAAGCGAAGCTTACCTAATTTAAAAATATATTCCGATAAATTCATGGGTGGATTCAAATTGAAAGATAAGATCCACTTTTAAAATTCTAATTAAATTTGAACCAAAAGAAAAAAAAAAAAAAGAAAACTTAAGTGGAGATTGGAACATGAAACTGGAATTTTTTGTAATTTAAATTTAAGTTAACATTTACTTTAAATTTGCATAATTTAAGTAAAGGCATAGATCTCGATTTAGAAATTTACGAAATAAAAAAGGAAAATAAGCTGTAGTTTAAATTTAAGTAAATATTAAATTTAAATGTACATACTTTAAATAATGATTTAAGTTTGTTTTAAGGAATTGTAATTTAAATTTAAGAAATATTAAATTTAAATATACATAGATAAGAAATAAATTTTAATCTTTAAAAAAATAAAATGTAAATCAAAAGAGAATTAAAGTTTATATTTTAATTGCTGTCTCCAATATATGTATTAAGCTGTTCTTAAGCGTAGTATTTAGTGCTAATATATTAGAAAAAAAAATATAATAAATAATATATGTTAGCCTGTAAAACTTAATTCTGAGTGTTGCCTTCATTTCAATATGGAGTAAGTTTCAGGTTTAGGTCATGCAGTCGTAGGAACATTGCTATAACAGTGAAGAAGTCACCATGGATGAAAGTAGTTGACAGGTAGGGTTGCCAGGTGCTACATAATCATGCATCTGAATAAGTATTCATTCGAATAGTGACGGCTATGGAAATGTCATTTCTTCCTTTTACTTTTTTACGTAATGTTGCTATTTTTCTCACTTACCGTTTCCGCTTTCATTCTTTCGGTTATTTGGCACGCGATTTTTTAAGTATAACGATGCATGTGAGCACAATCTAATCCACCATTTTCCAGCGAGCTCTATCCGAGCAAACATTTGCCAGCGTGCTGTGCTCTCGCCTAACTGCACGTTACAGTATCTAAATTTTTCTGGAACTCCACTAAGATAGAACTTTAATAATATGTTCTTAGTCTTCTTTTCTTTTTTCTCTAATGGGAAAGTTTTTTGATTCAAGTTTTGTCGTTGATTTGGAAATAATATCTAATAAAGAAAATCATGGCAGAAAAAAAAATTAATTAACTGCATTTTTTGTTAATTATTAAAAATATATCTTGCTGTTTCTAAACATTTTTGACTTACTGTTAGTTTTGTAAACATGCATGTTAACTTTTAAGAATAATTAAAGCTTATTTAAAATTGAATCTATTTAGTTGATGTTTTTCCGCCAAAACGTCAAAAGTGACTACATTTACATAATAAGGAAAGCGTTGAAAGAGGTAAGGAACATGAGACTGCTTCCGAAAAAATTATCAGTGCTTAATTATTTGTGACCCAAGTTATTTGCAAGTGTGGTCAAAGTTGTTGCAGTTGCAAATTGATGTCTGCCGGTAGAAGAGATTTTCGACTCGTACTATTCAGGAAGTTGGACCAGAGCCGGCACGACGGATGCTTAAGAGTGGAGAGGGGAGGGATTCCTTTGACTGGGGTTGGAGGGGATGGTGATTTATGACTATAAGTTACACCTATATTATCGGTGGTAAAGATAAACATACTTAGACAATAAATGAACACATAAGAACTTTGTATTTATTCACTTGCACTTCACTTTGAAGCATAGTGGATGATTTTTTGGGAAGTTCCGGAAGGAGAACTTTGATTTATCTTTTTTAAACGTAGAATCTTATTTGGAATAATAGTTTGAGTGTTCTTATGACTTAAGGTACTTAAAATTGTGCTAGGGAATAAGAGCTTAAAGCAGCATAAGCTGTTTAAAAAAAAAGCTTGAATACTCAGTAACAGGCAACGTCAAATCAGCATACGTCGATATAAGCGTTTTTTCCATGTTATAAATAATTGGATTACATTAGAAGTTATTTGGAATAACAACTTATGTGGACATATTTATGTTTGACAAATTCAAATCAATTTAATTCTCAAATTTATTTTGGAAAAACAGCTTATTTGAAAATTGGTTCTACTAAGTTGAATTGTCTCGTGTGGAAAAGCCGCTTAAGTTTTATTTTTTGCGAATAACTCATTAATTTGCTAGATTTCAATATTAAAAAGTCCAACGGTTTCTTCCTTAATTAACAGAGGCTCTATTGAAATACACTGCGTTCATAATCTATAGCACAATTTATGTATTTTAAGAAAATCTGCTGTATCATGTTGGATATTGAACCTCAGACGCTCATACTGACACATTTTGTGCTTATATGTTCTCTTTAAAGCAGGGACATAACTATTATAAGATTTATGTCAAAAAATTGGTTTATAATTATTATGAATAAGAAATATTTTATTAGTTGTCAATAACTATTATTTTTCAATGGATTCTTTTTTACGTTGAGTCATAACTATTATGCATAAGAGATATTTTATTAGTTGTCAATAACAATTATTTTTCAATGGATTTTTTTTACGTTGAGTCATAACTATTATGCATAAGAGATATTTTATTAGTTGTCAATAACTATTATTTTTCAATGGATTTTTTTTACGTTGAGTCATAACTATTATGCATAAGAGATATTTTATTAGTTGTCAATAACTATTATTTTTCAATGGATTTTTTTTACGTTGAGTCATAACTATTATGCATAAGAGATATTTTATTAGTTGTCAATAACTATTATTTTTCAATGGATTTTTTTTACGTTGAGTCATAACTATTATGCATAAGAGATATTTTATTAGTTGTCAATAACTATTAATTTGGAAAAAATATTTTTTTACGTTGTTTTGAAAAAAGTGTTCAACAGATTTTCATTTTTGTGAATCTTTTTGTACCAATCGATGGGGAGGTGGTTTTTATGACATCACCAGAGGTGGTCATCGGTTCGAAAATGTGCGCGATTTTGACTCAGTTTTGAAGTTTTTTTGCTTCAATCAATGAAAAGAGGTCTAAAAAGGATATTGGCCATCACTAGAAGTGGTACCGATCCTTAAAAGTGCTCTATTTAGGTCCATTTTCGAATTTTTTTTTGCAAAAAATCGATGGAAAGAGGTTGACAATGGGCTTTGGCCATCACCAGAGTTGATCCCAACTAAAAAAGTGCTCGATTTTGGTCCGTTTAAAAAAAAAATTTTGTACCAATCGTTGGAAAGAGGTCGAAGTCGAAAAAAAGGTACCAAAAAGTGCCCGATTTTGGTCCATTTTCGAAATTTAGTTTGCACCAATCTTTGGAAAGAGGCCGAAAATAGATTTTGGTCATCATCAAAGGTGGTTCCGAGTCCCAAAATGTGCCCGATTTTGATCCATTTTCGAAATTTTGTTTGCACCAGTCGTTAAATAGAGGTCGAATATGAATTTTGGACCTCATTTGAGGCGGCTCCGGACCCTGGAAAGGACCGTTTTAGACCCATTTTCGAAAAAAAACTTCTTTTTTCTGTAATAAATGGGAAAAGGTCGAAAATGGATTTTGGACATCACTTAGAGTGGCTTCTGAGTCCGGCCCCGAGAAAGAACCGTTTTTGACCCATTTTCGGAAAAAATTTTTTTTTCTGTAATTAATGTGAAAACGTCGAATATAAATATTTGACATCATTTAGGGTGGCTCCAGGCCCTGGAAAGGACCGCTTTCGATAATTTTGGTAGTTTTCAAGTTCCGGAGCTACTCTAAAAGATATCCAAAACGCATTTTTAACCTTTCATAATCGACCCTTTTTTTCGACTTCGACCTCTTTCCAAAGATTGGTGCGAACAAAATTTCGAAAATGGACCGAAATCGGGCACATTTTGGGACTCGAAACCACCTTTGATGATGACCAAAATCTATTTGCGGCCTCTTTCCAAAGATTGGTGCAAACAAAATTTCGAAAATGGACCAAAATCGGGCACTTTTTGGTAACTTTTTTTTCGACTTCGACCTCTTTCCAAAGATTGGTGCAAACAAAATTTCGAAAATGGACCAAAATCGGGCACTTTCTCGTACTTTTTTTCGACTTCGACCTCTTTCCAACTATTGGTACAAAATTTTTTTTTCAAAACGCACCAAAATCGACCACTTTTTTAGTTGGGACCAACTCTGGTGATGGCCAAAGCCCATTGTCAACCTCTTTCCATCGATTTTTTGCAAAAAAAAATTCGAAAATGGACCTAAATAGAGTACTTTTAAGGATCGGTACCACTTCTAGTGATGGTCAATATCCTTTTTATACCTCTTTTCATTGATTGAAGCAAAGTTTTTATGACCACCTCTGGTGATGTCATAAAAACCACCTCCCCATCGATTGGTGCAAAAAGATTCACAAAAATGAAAATCTGTTGAACACTTTTTTCAAAACAACGTAAAAAAATATTTTTTCCAAATTAATAGTTATTGACAACTAATAAAATATCTCTTATGCATAATAGTTATGACTCAACGTAAAAAAAATCCATTGAAAAATAATAGTTATTGACAACTAATAAAATATCTCTTATGCATAATAGTTATGACTCAACGTAAAAAAAATCCATTGAAAAATAATAGTTATTGACAACTAATAAAATATCTCTTATGCATAATAGTTATGACTCAACGTAAAAAAAATCCATTTAAAAATAATAGTTATTGACAACTAATAAAATATCTCTTATGCATAATAGTTATGACTCAACGTAAAAAAAATCCATTGAAAAATAATAGTTATTGACAACTTATAAAATATTTCTTATTCATAATAATTATAAACCAATTTTTAAAAATAATTATTAAAATTGGGCAATTTTTTCAATCTGAAAAAAGAAAATAATAGTTATTTTGGGTCCCTGATATAAATAGAATTGGGGGAGAAAAAGTTAAGATTTTTTGACTATAGGGTAGTCTGGTTGGTAAAGGAATGAATATTCCTATATAAATTAGGTACTTTCTGCAAGCCACATTCATTCTCTATTGAATGATACCTTGATGATGAAAATCCATTCCATAGTTTTTTCAGGAAAAGCTCGAAGGTAAAAGGGTCACCGGTGTACCAATCGTCGTCAAAGGGTTAAAAAAATGTTTGACCCTGTTATTCAGAAAAATGGTTATTTTGGTTATCATGAAAAAATTTTAATTTGTGTTGTTAAAAGTATCGTGATTTGTTTATAAATTTTTTGTCAGTTAAGTGTACTAAATAATAATTTTCTAAACTTGTGTTTAATTGCAGTATCGTTGCTAGTAAAATTGCATGCTAGTAGTAATAATTTTGCTTTAATTTTGTGCTTTTGTTTATTGAATATTGTTTTTTAATTTGTACATACAAACACACATATGTGAATATTTTTTTTCTGCAAGCGTAAATATTGTAAGCAGTGCGACAATTTTGTTTTTTGATTTGCTTTTATGCTTTATTCGTATACAAAGCTTGACTTTAAACTCAGTTGCTTTTTGTTGTTGCTGATTAACGGGTGCATTTTGTACAATTATTAACCCTTTTTTCACGACATTAAAATTTTTTAAGCAACATTAAAACATTTTATTTTATTTTTCTTTTAATTTTTTTGGGTGCCATATTTTCCACATACATACATATTTTATGATGGATTATTTTTCTTCCGAAAATTTATTAGCTTGCTCTCTAGGAGATCAATGCAAAAGCCAAAATATACTATGTTCTATGTTTTCTTGTTCAGGTCCCTGTGAACAAGTTTTTCATGCCTCTTGTGCAAACTTGACGAAATCTATTACAGATTTATTATGTTCTGTACGTTCGGGCCTGCATTGGTACTGTCCATCGCGCAGGGCCCTTTCCCCGTCGGTTTTTTTTCGAAAAAAAAATTAAGCAATTTGGGGAAAATCTTAACAATCTGAATACTAATTTCAGAGATATTCTCAACAATTATCTAGATTCAACTCCCCAAATTGAAAAATGCCTTAATGAGGCTATTTCACCTGATGTTAGTTTGCAAAATAAAACTATTACCGAGGCTCCTTTGGTTTTTGCTTCCACTCCTTCGATCTCTTCTTTACCTAAACAAGCTATTCCCTTAAAGAAGGAAAGAAAATCTAAGAGGAAATTAAACAAGAATCTGGGTAATGTGGGGAGAGCGAATAGTGCGGGCATCAGTCGTGACAAAACTTCCGTGGATTGCTCTCTAATTACTTCTCCACCTATTCGCAATTTTCCTGCTACTATTTCTGTAACTAACCCTCCGTCCCCTTCCTCCTCTTTAATTACTCCTCTTTCGATTTCAGTTATTCCCAATCCACGGGAGGTTGATGCGATTGTGCCTCCTGTTTCTTTGCAGGCATTGCCAAGGTTAAAATCTATTTTTATTTCACGACTTCAACATAACACTACCACTGACAATGTTAAGAACTTTATCAGACAAAAACATATTATTCCTGCCGACGCCTTCATTTCATGCAGGAAAATCGGTAATAAAACAACTCATGCGTCTTTTAAAATTACAGTGGCGACTTCTTATTTTTCTGCCATTCTAAATTCTAATGCATGGGTAGATAATATCTTTATTTCTGAATTCAAGTCGAAAAAAATTAATCAAACTGTCCGACACACTGTCCGTTCCAATTCAAAAAACTGAAACGGCTATCCCTTTACTATCAAAATGTAAGGGGTTTGCGTTCCAAGACGCAAGATATCTTTTTATCAACTCAGAATTTCTCTGAGGATATTATCGTGTTTACCGAAACTTGGTTAAATAACAGTTTTCTCAATATGAAACTTTTTGATAATAGTTTCCAAGTTTTCAGAAGAGACAGACACTTGGAAGATCTTTCTTCTGTTGGTGGAGGCGTCTTAATAGCTATAAAAAATCATTTAACTAGTTCATTAGTCGAAATTGCCTGTGCATCTAATATTGAACTGTTATGTGTTAAAGTTACACATTGTAACACTAATTTATACATTCTTAACACTTATGTTCCTCCAAATAGTAGCGCAGATGTCTACGAATGTCTTTCGATGGCCGTAGAATATATTATTAATGAACTAGACGCTAATGACGACATTTTGTTGTTAGGTGACTTTAATCAGCCTGACCTAAAATGAACTCCTTCGGACGATGGTACATATTTTTATGCATCTTGTCCAAAAACTCGACAACAACAAATTTTTGTTGACGAAATACTTTCAAATTTACAACAAGTAAGTTGTATAACTAAATGCCACGGAAGACAACTTGACTTAGTCTTGGCTACAAATAGTAGCAATGTTGTTGTAAGAAATGCTATCCATGCTCTGTCTACGGTAGATTCCTATCATCCACCTTTGAGTATTGTGTACCAATCTGACAATGAAAATTTGACTAATGCATGTTCATCCATTAATATTTACGAATTCGATTTTAAGAAAGCTGACTTTTTGAAATTAACCGAAAATTTAAGAAATAAATTAGACGACTTACTAAATTTTTTTAATAACAATACATTTGATGATTGCATTAAATTTTTCTATGGTGAACTTTTTTCTGCCATAGCATTGTCGGTGCCATATACAAAGAGGTACGTTAATAATTCCTCGTACCCTTGGTATACAAAGGATTTGAAAAAAATTCGGAATGGCCGTAATAGGGCATGGAATAAATACGTTTGTAGCCAGGACCGAAATGACCTTGTTGCTTATCAGCGACTGTTTATTGAATTTAAAGATATGTCAGCTTTAGTTTATTCTGAATTTTTGAATAAAATTAGGCTGAATATTCTTCATGACCCCAAGAATTTTTGGGGTTTTATTAATTCTAAAAAAAAATCTGACGGGTTTCCATCTGAGTTTAAAACAGTTGATGGGCTCACTAGCGACCCACAAATTATAGCCGGGTTGTTTGCCAATTTGTTTAAGGAATCATTTTCTACGGATTTATTTAGCCCTGAAATCAACTATTTTGAATATATGGATAACGACCCTTTAGTTTCGGTTAATGAGATATCTTTCTCTCCTGACCTCATAGAGAAATATATTTCATCTGTTAATGATGATTTCAGCTCCGGGCCTGATGGTATTCCTGCGACAGATTTAGTTAACTGCAGCTCTATGCTGAGTCAGCCCCTCAGTTTTTTATTTAATAGATCAATTAGAGAAAGCTATTTTCCTAAATTTTGGAAAAATGCATACATTAGCCCCATTTTCAAGAAAGGGTGTAAAAATGATGTTTCAAACTACAGGCCCGTGGCTAAAATATCATCAATACCGAAAGTTTTTGAACATATTTTATACGATCAGGTTAAGGAGTGCTGTAGTGAAGTCATAACAACTCGTCAGCATGGTTTTGTTAATGACAGATCTACAGTTTCTAACCTCCTTGATTTCACCTCTTTTGCATTAAGCTCTTTGGACTCTGGTGGGCAAGTTGACTGCATCTACACTGACTTCAGTAAAGCATTTGATAAATTACCACATAACTTGATTTTGTTTAAGTTAAAGAAACTTGTATTTCCTTTAAGTTTTGTCAGCTGGATTGAATCTTATTTATCTGATCGTACGTATCAAATAAAATTTAGGAGAGTGTTTTCCTCTCCATTTAGCGCGACATCAGGTGTTCCACAAGGAAGCCACCTGGGGCCGCTCCTGTTCATTTTAGCAATAAATGACGTTACACATATTATTAAAAACTCCGATCTGCTAATATATGCAGATGATATGAAAATTTACAGGAACGTAAAGGGGGTTTGTGATACTTTTCCACTTCAGTCTGACTTGAAATCCTTTGAAATTTGGTGTTCTAAGAATAACTTACATCTTAATCCTAATAAATACCAAGCTATGATTTTTACCAGGAAGAAAACTATTGTGGAATTTGATTATAAATTAAAAGATAAAAATATTTGTCGTGTCGATGTAGTCAAAGACCTAGGTATACATTTTGATACTAAGTTGACTTTTAATGAGCATATTAATCAAATTTGTAAAAAATCCTCATCTCTGCTTGGCTTTATTAAGAGGTGGGCAAAAGAATTTAATAGCCCTTTAGTAACGGTGACTTTATATAATACAATAGTGCGCCCTCACTTAGAGTACGCCAGCCAAGTATGGTCACCATTTTATAATATTCATATAAATAGAATTGAAAGAATTCAAAAAAATTTTATTCGTTTTGCTCTCAATGGCTTTTTTTTTTTTTTTTAAGCATAAGCCAACGCTCAGGGGACGCCCCCTATAAATGCAATGCACCGTGTTGGATTTTAAGAAAAGGAGAAAGGTTAGAGGGAAGGGGGATAGATGGAGTAGTGTCGGTGAACATTCTTCTTGAATTCACAGATGTCACAACTGCCGGGGAAGACAGACGCAGGCAGGCTGTTCCACAACTTGATAGTACGGCCAAAAAAAGAATTATCACGAAAGTGTGATGTCCTGTTGAACACCGGCGTGACGCAAAAGGGATGGGCCTGATGGGACGCCCGAGTGTTGCGAGAGAAAATACGTATTGATGGAATCAGATCATGAATCTCGCTAGAACACATCCCATTAAAATACTTATAAAAAAGGGTTAAGCACCCTACGTTACGCCGGTGGTGAAGGGAATCAATAGAGGCGATGACAGATTCATCGCCTATTAGTTTCATCACACGCCGCTGGACGCGATCTAGCAGCTCCAAAGTGGTTTTTGAAGCCCCGGCCCAAATGTGTGAGTTGTACTCTAGTTTGGGTCTAATATAAGTGAAGTAGACAGTACGAAGATCAACTGGAGTGAAGTATTTCTTACACCGTTTTAAAAAACCAATACACTTGGCCGCTTCTTTCGACACATCGAACACATGGTCTGTCCACCTAAGATCCTGTTGAACCGATATGCCCAGAACGTTAAGAGTTGTTGACCTCGTAATATCTAAGCCAGTCATATTGAGGGAAGGAAGGGAGTAATCCATTCGTCTGTGAGATAACAGACAACACTGGGTTTTAGTAGCGTTAAAATTAACGCAGTTAAGACGACCCCACTCGGTGATTGTGTTGAGGTCATCAGCGAGTGTGTCATTCATAAGTCGCCGCTTACTCTCAACCTCTGCAGAGCTTGGGCACTTTTTGAAGCAATAGGAATGACAAATGTTGCTGTCATCCGCAAAGGAATGGATTGGGTTGGTAGTCGAAGACAGAAGGTCGTCGATAAAAACCAGGAAAAGGGTAGGAGATAGGACAGAACCCTGGGGAACTCCAGCATTAATGAAGTGTTCGTTAGAGGTGAAACCGTCTACCACAACACGGATAGAGCGATCACTACAGAAGCTCGTAATCCAACGAGCAAAGGACATACCAACACCAAAGGCAATTAGTTTTGATACGAGGGTGCGATGCCACACTCGATCAAACGCCTTAGAAATATCTAGAGCGACAACCATACTTTCACCGAAAAGGTGAACACATTGGTTCCATTTCTCAGTGAGGAAAGACATAAGATCTCCAGTAGAACGTGACCTACGAAAACCATATTGGCGATCACTAAGTAATTCGTTGCGCTCCAGATAATTCACAAGGTGAAAGTTTATTACACTCTCCATAACTTTAGAGAGCGCAGAGCATATTGCAATGGGTCGATAATTATTAGGGTTGGAAACCTCGCCTTTTTTGGAAACTGGCTGAACATTAGCAACCTTCCAACATGATGGAAATATCCCACTAGTGTAGGATATGAAAAAAAGATTGCGTAATGGACGAGCCAGTGTTGAGGCACACTTTCTCAACACATGGGCTGATATACCATCTGGCCCTGAAGCTTTATTTATGTTGAGGTTTGCAAGGACTCTTTTTACTGCCCTTGTTCGAAAGTAGATAGTTGGCATTACTGAAGACCTACTCTGGACTGGGGGTAAGGGCTGAAAGCTATCTGGGAGTGTAGCATTTTTTGCAAACATGCTAGCCAATAGATTAGCTTTGTCAGCTGGTTCAGTGAATATTTGGTCGTTCATTAAGAGAGTTGGAATAGACGATGAGGACTGATTCTTCACTCTCTTAACGAATGACCAAAAACTTTTGCTACCTTTCGGTAGTGAGATGATTCTTTTGCGCAGGTTTTGTTCGTGAAGAAACTTTTCGCGCTGAATCGTGGCATTACAGCGATTTCTAGCCTCGATGTGAAGCCTTTCGGTATCAGCATTTTTAATGAGCCGCCAATCCCGAAATGCTTCCTCTTTGGACCTGACTGCAGACTTGCAAGTCTCATTAAACCAAGAGTGGTCCTTTGGTTTACCGTTGACTTTTTTTATTAGGTATGAAGGACCGCATACCTAGTAAAATTATTTCTTGAACCATTTTGGCCGCGGCATTTATGTTCCTATCTGCGAAACACAATTTCCAATTGAAATTACGAAAAAAATTGTTCAACGCAACCCAATTTGCTTTGCCATAAAGCCATACAATCCGCTTCGGGGCTTTCGGCTAGACAGTGCGTAAACTATTATATGGAAAAGCAGCGGAAATAGTACAATGGTACGAGTTACCAAGAGGTGCAAGGACAGACACATCGTATTTTTCATGATGTGACGTCAGAAAGAGGTCTAGTGTACTTAAGCTATGCCCCCCAACGCGTGGAATATACGTGGGGTCATTCACTAGTTGAGTCAGTAGATTGGACTCAGAAAAAAACTCAACATAACGGCCTTCAGGAGTTGTAAGGCCAGAATGGCGCAACCAGTTAGAGTTATGGACATTGAAATCACCAGCAACTACAATTTCACTGTCTGGGTACGACTCTAAGATTTTGGAAATGGAATCAGAGAGGACGTCTATCTTTTCGAAAGTAGAAATCCTTCCTAGATTCGGGCTTCTATAAAGGAAGCAGAAATGTAGAATGTGCGACTGGACTTTGAACTTTATCCACATGGAACTAAATTCGGCGTCCGTCGTGTTTAGCTGCTGTTGACACTGGTACGCGACATCACTACGTATATATACAGCGAGGCCCCTATGGGGAGAGAATAATGGCAGAAGGTGATAATCAGGTATGTGAAAATCCAGTGGATCAGCATCCCCACACACCTGAGTCTCACAAACCGCCATTACTTGGGGATGGAAACTAGAGACATGGGCATAGACCGAAAAAAAGTTTGACCTAAGGCCGCATATGTTACAAAAGTCAAGTCGAAAAGATTCCGACATTTGCGACAACACAAAATCCAAGAAGAATATTACTGCTAATTATTAGTGAAGTCAAGGCCAAAAACTTAAGAGCAAAGAAATTATGAGTGGGCAAGTGTTATGCCTTTGTCCACTCAAAATTCAAGCTCCAACCAAAACCTCAGCCACACCAACAACTAGCTAAGGGTGGAGATAAGGAGAGAAAAAGCTACCAAAACAGCAGAGTTTGCAAAGGAAAGGGCATAGAAAAGCCCTTTACGTTGACATTAGCTCTTTCGTCAACAATTCCCAAAATTAAGGGAAAACTCATTAATCAGGCAGCACTGCTTATAGCTTGGCAGCGATGTCGTTATGTGTGTGTATGTATTTTTTTATTTTTATTTATTTTATTTTATGTTGCTGCAGTTTATGATGCTATGCTAGTTGTTATTGTTATATTGCAGTACATTTCATTTTATTTTGTTTTGTTAGAGCGTTTTTGGCTTAAATTGGATTGACCCTTTAAACCTTCCTCCTTATGAGGTTCGTTTAAAGTTATTACATATGCAGTCTTTGAGCTCGCGTAGAAATATTGCGGATATACTTTATCTGCATCAACTTGTAACTGGGTCTCTTCCTGCACCAGAGCTTCTTAACTATATACATTTTAATAGTAATCGGAGGAGTACTCGTAACTCTTATCAGTTATTTTACCAACCGGTTAGTAGAACTAATTATATGGCTACAGCTCCTTTTAATCGCATGACAACTCTTATTAATAATTGCGAAGTTTATAACATTAGCTTGTCAAAAGGTCAACTCAAGCTTAGACTGAAAACTAACTGTAGCTAAATTTGTAGCTTAATGGTGGTGTGAATTTTTTTGTTTGTGTTGTCCGAGCCCCACAGCATGCTGGGTAAATTTTTTCTAACATTTATGCCTTGGACCACGTAAATTTATACATATAATTATTTTAATATCTATATGTCTATTTTTACATGGTGTGAGTGGGTATGTTGAGAAAGTGCGATAAAGCTAAGAAAAAATTATAAAATAAATAACAAATTAATGTGCATGATAATTTTTTCTATTTCATTTTTTATTGAATAAGCTTTTTACTTGCTAAATAGCTAAGAAGGCTATAATAGCTGTAGTAGCTAAACTCTATTATTATTATAATATCGATGCTTGTAGACAAGTCAAGATCTGTTGAGACATCAGCCTTGAAAAAGATACTGGAATTAAGGGAAAAAGAATTCGCATCGTCCGGTCTCATTCGAAAATTTGTTTTGCCGAAATTTAACTTTCAGGCTAAATCTTATACTGAATTGATCGAATGGGACTCCGTTTCTTTACTTGAGCCACCTCTATTAAAACATATATTGACAGAAATTATTTCTGAATGCATTGAAAATCCAGATGGAACCAATCACAGGATCTTATCGCAAATTCAATATTTTCCGTGTCATACTCAGGCAACTGAAAGGTGCGTGAAAATTGTTAGTGAAGCTGCTGCAGCGGTATGTGGTTCAAAAAGAAGAGATGGTTTCATCAAAACAAGACTGGAATCACGAAAAATAATTCCAGTTTTTAATACTAAAAAGGAGTACAAATTTGCATAAAATACCAGAAAATTTGTAATGTTAAATGGGGATATTTCCGATACTACTATTATCGAATTTATGTGGTTTCTTTCATACTTCTCTGCTAATATTATAATAAAAATAACAATTTGGAAACGTCTAAGCTCTTTTATTGACTTTATCCCATACAAATAAACGCTACGTAATTTTTTTTTTTTTCAATACTTCAATGTCCTTGCGGCAGTACAAAACATTAAAATATCAAAAAGTGCCAATAACATTTTTTATTAAGTATATTATGGAGCATCTTTTCGCATGAGGCCGATTTCGAAAATCGAAAAAAAAAAATTTCGCTCCACCCTAATGCACATGGCACTGAAATTCATTAACAGGTAGAAAAATTACTACAGACAATGACAAATTTCCTTTAACAAGAATAGAAGATGTTTTAGATAAACTTGGTAGAGTAAAATATTTTTCTACGCTCGATATGACAAGTTCTTTTCATCAGATACCTTTGGATTAAAATTCACGACCTTTAACAGCTTTTTCGACCAATGACGGTCACTATCAGTTTAAAAGACTACCTTTCGGATTGAAAATATCCACAAATAGTTTCCAACGAATGCTAACTTTAGCACTGACAGGTTTAAGATCAGAAGCATTTTTATGTGTCGACGACATAATAGTTTTTGGATGTAGTCTTCAACACCACAATAACAACTTAATAAAAGTTTTTGACAGATTATCAAAGCACAACCTAAAATTAAACGCAAGCAAATGCTAATTTTTAACACCAGAAGTAGTTTACTTAGGGCACTTAATTACACAAAACGGTATAAAAACCGACCCTGCAAAATATGAAACAATAAAAAACTACCCTATTCCAACAAAAAGAATATATGCATGAAGAGAAAGATTGTCAAAGGTTTCGGACTTATGTAGCTGGCTGTTGCGTCCAAAGTTAAGAATCAGTATGTATATATAAATACGGATTTAAGAATCAGTTTTTCTTCAGTTTTGAAACACGAAACTGCAGACCGCCATAGAAACCAAAAATAGAAACGGAATGAAACGAAATTTCTTATTACTGTTTGTTTTCATTTTCGTTGTTCTTCAATTTCTGATTTCTTATTTTGTTTTCATATATGGCTGATTTCTTATTAATATTTCAGACATATGCGCTTGTTTCTTATTGCTATTTTTTCATGTGATTTCTTATTAGATGCAATATGCAAACAATTAATTTTATTTCATTATTGCTTATTATTATTTATGAAAAATATTTAAAAAAATATAAAAATGTAAATAAAATATAAAACATTAAAAAAATATAAAAATCAAAAAAACATTTCTTTAATTTTTTTGGATAGTAGGTACTGGGAATCGATCATCGGTCTATTCGGCTATCGGCTATTTTTTCATACGGCTGACTTGTTTACCTATTTTTTTTCATACTTATGAAAGATTTCTTATTGATATTTCGCACATCTGCGCTTTCTTCCTTGTGTTTACCTTTTTGTTTACCTCTTTGTTTTCCTAAGCTAACATTAAAACGAAATTTTTGATTGAATTAATATAAATACATGAGGTAAAACACGCGAAAACGCCAGCGAAAAAATTTTTTGGCTCCGATTTGGCTGAAATTTGGCATTATTGTAAAATCGATGTCCAGCAATAGAACTGCGTTCAGGAATTTGTCCTAGTATTATTTGTTTTTGAGATACGCGGGTATGAAATTCACGATTTTCGTACTTTTTCAGAATAAGTGTTTTTTTCGAAAATTCATAGCTTACAGCAAACTCTATAAATTAATAATTGGTATACCTACGATTTTAGGTTTTTCCTTGTACTTTTCGAAAAAAAATATTGTTTTTGAAAAAAAAAATTTTTCGCAAAAATTTTGCGAATTTAAAATTATTTTTGGATTTTTTTTAAAAAAAACCATTTTTTAAAATTTTTTTTTTTATTTTTAAAAAAAACTTTGATTTATTCTGCGCTTAATGCCGTAAAAATTTTTATGGGGAAAAAATTATTTATATTTTTTTTTAATTTTAAAAAAAATAAAAGAGCTAAGATTTTGAAAATTGAAATGAATATTTGAATTTTTTTTGAAAAACGCATTTCTGAATATTTTTTTGTTTTTACATTTTTAGCTTTTTACTTGTACTTTTCGAAAAAAAATACTGTTTTTGAAAAAAGAAAAATTTTCTCAAAAATTTTGCGAATTGAAAAATATTTTTGCATTTTTTTTTTAAAACCCATATTTAAAAAGTTTTGCGGGGAAAAAAGTATTTATAATTTTTTTTTAATTTTAACAAAAATTAAAAAGCTAAAGTTTTGTAAATTGAAATAAATTTTTGAATTTTTTTTGAATAATCCATTTCTGAATATTTTTTTGATGAACTTCAGATTACAGCTTGATCTGCAAGCTTCAAAATGATATGCCACAACATGAGGGCAAGTAATTAATTAAAATGTTTGAGCCGTTAACCTGAAAACTAAAACTGAAATTTAAAATGAGTGCAGTAGCCTTTCAACGCGTAGTACAGCGCGCGTTTAGTAGCATAATCATTTTAATTAACTACTTGACCTCATGTTATGGCATATCATTTTTAAGCTTGCGGATCAAGCTGTAATCTGAAGTTCACCAAAAAAATATTCAGAAATGGATTTTTCAAAAAAAATTCAAAAATTCATTTCAATTTACAAAATTTTGGCTCTTTAATTTTTGTAAAAATTAAAAAAAAAATATAAATACTTTTTTCCCCTTAAAAATTTTTACGTCATTCAACGCAGAATAAATCAAAGTTTTTTAAAAAAAAAAAAAAAAATTTTAAATATAGGTTTTAAAAAAAAAAATGCAAAAATATTTTTCAATTCGCAAAATTTTTGAGAAAAATTTTTTTTTTTTCAAAAACAGTATTTTTTTTCGAAAAGTACAAGTAAAAAGCTAAAAATATAAAAACAAAAAAATATTCAGAAATGCATTTTTCAAAAAAAATTCAAATATTCATTTCAATTTTCAAAATCTTAGCTCTTTTATTTTTTTTAAATTAAAAAAAAAATATAAATAATTTTTTCCCCATAAAAATTTTTACGGCATTAAGCGCAGAATAAATCAAAGTTTTTTTTAAAAATAAAAAAAAAATTTTTAAAAAATGGTTTTTTTTAAAAAAAATCCAAAAATAATTTTAAATTCGCAAAATTTTTGCGAAAAATTTTTTTTTTCAAAACAATATTTTTTTTCGAAAAGTACAAGGAAAAACCTAAAATCGTAGGTATACCAATTATTAATTTATAGAGTTTGCTGTAAGCTATGAATTTTCGAAAAAAACACTTATTCTGAAAAAGTACGAAAATCGTGAATTTCATACCCGCGTATCTCAAAAACAAATAATACTAGAGCAAGTTCCTGATCGCAGTTTTATTGCTGGACATCGATATTACAATATTGCCAAATCGGAGCCAAAAAATTTTTTCGCTGGCGTTTTCGCGTGTTTTACCCCACATATGTATATCCTTTTATTTTGTTTGGTTTTCTTATGTAGTTTTTATTTATGTTAATTGATACAATTAAACTATGAAAAATATAAAAACATTAAAAATCTCAGTAAAAAAAGAAGAATTTTCACATTAAGCATAAAAGAAGCAAACACCACCTCACACACATTTGTATGCATGCACTTGTTTTGGTTTTGTTTACCTTTTTTGTTTGCATCTGAAAGAAAATCATCCCTTATTTGTTGGGATCGTAAGTAATATGATCAATAGCGAAATAATTTGATTTCGCAGCAATATTTACATTAAAATTATGACTCTAAATTTAATAGTTATTAAAATTATAAAAAAAGCAAAAGTTCAAACTAAATTTTAATAAGTTATGGTTTGTAAAAAAATAAGAATATTCATAAAAAATTTTTTTTAACTATGATGCTGTGTTATGGTGTTGGAGTTAAGCCAGTTGAACACGAACAATGACGGGTTCTTAAATATAGCTTCTTTAGCCATTTCATGACTGAAAATTCACTTCAGCGAATTGGTGCAAAAAAAATCATAAGCTGAAAATAGATACCATACATATACTACATGTTATGGGATGAAATATTTATTTTATACTGTGACTTACGAGCAATGAGTTTTATGCTAGAAAAAGTCAATCATTGGTGGAAATTACCTTCCAGCACAATGTTGACTTGACCAAAAAGTGCGGTCCTCTGAATTATCTAAGTTAATTTAGGTCAGGCAGGATTGCCATGAAGTGTATTATTGATTTGTCTAAAGTATTCTTAAGTTTCGGTTTTTAATTGGGTGAAATCGCGGAGTTGCGTATTTGCTCGCCAACACTTTCGTCTCGAGCCACCAGGCTACTCAGGGATCATGAGAATAGAAAAGAAACTTTAGTGTTTTAGTTTATTCTGATTAATTCTGATTTTATTTAGTTAAAAACTTACTTTATATACCCTATTTGTGAGTGACTTAGAATTTGTCACTCTTCCAGTTTTTCCAGTGCTCCAAATAAAATTGAGCACTAGAATTAGTCACACAAACAAATCACTATCAATACACCAATCAAAATTTGAGTACTTTTTATTTGGTGGTTGATTACCCAACCAATTTATTTCACACGTTCAATGTCAACCAAATTCCATTCACACGATTTGCATTTACGGCCTTTGCAGCATAACGTAAACAAACCATACAGTCGATAGACTGTAACTTGAATCCTGCACTTGTTACCTAACGTGCGCATGGCTAAGCCATGTGAGTGCGCTACATTAAGTACGCTTGGTCGCCACGCTTATCTCTTATGTGACGTGTACAAGTGCAATATGATTCCGTCTTGGATTTACTTTGTTTGTTTATGTTATGTGGATTTGGGTATTGTCCATGTTAATGAACTTAAATTGTGTGAAGGCCAAATATCTGTGTGGTCGGTGGATAATTGTGTTGAATGATATGTGTGTTGAAAGATATGGGTGTTAAATGGTGTAAGGTCACCACACCCGTATCCTTAAGAAAAAAATTATATTGAGAATGTTATTTTGATGTATTGAAAAATAATATTGAAAGGTAATTTTTTAAAGGTGTTTGGTTGTGCGCTAGTACAATGGTTAACTGGGATTGATTTTACATGTTTATATGTATATGATTAATTAAAATTTGTTTTGTTTTTTTAAAAAAAATTTATGAGATACATATTATTCTATTATCGTTTTTAATCTATACGCGCGTAGTCTAAATTAAATAAAATATTATGTATATGAAATATATAGGATAATGTAAATGAATATGTAGATTATGTTTTTTATTCTATATGAAATTAATTTGAATATATATATATAGGTAAATTATTTATATAAGTATTTTGTAATGTAATTTATGATATAATAAAATGAAGGTAATACGTGATAATATAATTAACATAAAAATTAGAATGCTTTATTTCGAAAATTTCTTTAACATGTTGTTATGTAAGGTTTTTAGTTTGTTGTCAATTTTAATTACGGAATTGACTCCTTTTCTTTCTATTATCTCATATGGTCCTTTGTATGGACTTTGAGATTTCTTCCTAGTCTCTAGTTTTACAAGTACTAAATCTCCTTTCTTAAAATTAGGTATATTTACATTTTTGTCATAATTTTTCTTTCGATTTTCTTTAACAATTTTTATAATATTTCTTGCTTTTGCAATTGCTGTTCTCAGCCTGATTTTCAATTCATTTGAATAATCATCTAAATTATAATTTTTAGTGTCATTACAAATCAAATCATTTGGTAGGGATGGTAATTTACCGAAAATTAGTTCGAATGGTGTGTAAAAATTATCTACGTGCGGTGTGGAGTTGTAAGCAAAAGTATAGTATGGAATCCATTTATCCCATTCAAAATCATCTGCAAATGATAATAAATATTCATTTAGTGTTCTATGGTTTTTCTCAAGTGCTCCTATTGTTTCGTGGTGGTAGGGGGTCGAAAAAATTTGTTTTACTTTAAGTAGTTCACATATGTTTTTTAGCAGTTCGTTTGTGAATTCTGTACCGCGGTCGGATTTTAATTTTTCAAATAAACCGAATCTTAACACGAGTTGTTCGACTAATGTTTGTGCGATTGATTTTGCGTCTTTGTTTTCTATCGGATGTGCAATAACAAATTTCGTCAATTCACATTGCATTGTTAGTATATAGCGGTATCCGTTAGAAATTTTAAGCGGACCTACAGTGTCGATTGCGACTGTTTGAAAACTAGTAGTTGGTGTGTCCGTAATGACCATGTGTTCTTTTGTGTGCCTCAATTTTTTATTGCGTGCACATTTTTCGCATTTATTTATGTATTGTATTATCATTTGTCTCATGTTTTTCCATGAATATCTTTGTTTTAATTTCAGCATTGTCTTTCTAATTCCCAAGTGTCCTCCCTGGGGTGAATCGTGGAATTCCTTTATTAATTCTTTTTGCATTGTTCTGTTCTTAATTTGTTTTGGGGGTTTGTATAACAATATTTTTAGTGATTTTTTATATTTCTTAAATCTTTCTTGTTGCAACTCATTAAATATTCTTTTAAATTCATCTTTCTCTATATTTTCAAATATGATATCATTTTCTTCTAGCGCTAGTTCTTTAATATTTAATTTCTTCATAGTGGATGATAGCTTCTCCATAGTCGAAATTAGTTTCGTAGGATTATCGCCAAATTGTACTAGTACAAAATCATCTGTGGTATCGATACATTTATTATTTTTATTAATTTTATTATCGCTTTTCTTGAATTTTAAGCGTTTTACATTCCTGACGTCAGATATCGATGTGCATTCCCATATGAAAAGTTGATCAGACTCTTCTGCAGACATGCATTTCTCTTTAAAATTTTCAATTGTTTCACTTTTCTTATCCTCATTTTTACTGTTTTCTTTCTCTTTCATGCCCCTAGTTAGAATCAATGCTTTCTTTACTTTTTCATCCTCCTCTGAGGGTATCATATTAATTAAAATGTCCGAATTTATTTTTATTCGCGACAATGCGTCGGCATTAGTGTTTATTTTTCCCTTTTTGAATACTATTTCGAAATCGTAATCCGAAAGATCTAACCTAATTCTTGTCATTTTTGATGAAGGATTTTTGTGTCCAAAAAGTGACACTAATGGTCTGTGATCTGTTACAACAATGAATTTTCTTCCAAACAAATAAGGCTTGAAGAAATTTATGCCCCAGTGTATTGCTAATAGTTCCTTCTCTATCACTGGTTTGTTAAGATCATGTTTTTGAAGTGTTTTGCTTGCATATGAAATAGGAAGGTCATTTCCAATTTCACCTTGTGATAGGACAGCACCTAAAGCAAAGTTCGAAGCGTCAGTTGTTACAATAAAAGGTTTAGAAAAATCTGGATATTGTAATACTGGAGGTTCTATCAATTTTTGCCTTAGTGTGTCAAATGCTTGCTGACATTGTTCCGTCCATTTAAATGCTTGTGTTTTCTTTAATAGGTTATTTAGGCATTGCGCGATACTTGCAAAGTCTTTTATGAAGCGCCTGTAATAATTACAAAATGCTACAAAACGTCTTACATCGTCTGCGTTTGTCGGTATTGGGTAATTTTTTATTGTGTTATGCTTTGATGGGTCAGTTTTGATTCCTTCTTGCGTGATCAAATGTCCAAGGTAAACTACTTCTGGTCTTAGGAATTTGCATTTTGCTGCATTCAATTTTAGATTGTACTTAGCTAGTCGTTCAAAAACTTTAATCAAATTACTATTGTGGTGTTGGAGACTACACCCAAAGACTATTATGTCATCGACATAAAGAAATGCTTCTGTTAATGCTAGCGTGAGCATACGTTGAAAACTATTTGAGGATATTTTTAATCCGAAGGGTAGTCGTTTAAACTGATAATGTCCATCATTTGTGGAAAAAGCTGTTAGTGGTCTAGAGTTTTTGTCCAATGGTATTTGGTGAAAACTGCTCGTCATATCGAGGGTGGAGAAATATTTTGCCTTGTTTAAATTTTATTTCGAAAGGTCGAGTCTGATTCTTGTCTGAATTTAATTACACCCATCTCAATTTCTATTTCTATTATTTTCTAATTATATAATACCCATGATAATTTGACTAATTTTGCTACAAGAAAAAAAAAATTCATTACAAAAATTTTTTTTTTTTTTTTGTTGGGAATAAGTATTTTCCTAATTTACAATTAATTTAAAATAGACTGATATTAAAGAATTTAAAAATAGTTAATACTAAGAAAAACTGAATTATGTCCTATAGCAAAAATACTAACATTGTCGTTGTTCATTATTAATAGATCAATGATGATTTTTTCTTTATCAATTATTTACGTAAAGTTTGCTTAATATCTTTTTACTTGTTGCATAAACGAAGTAAATGTTCATTTCGAGTTATTAATAATTACGAAAATTAAGAAAAAGTATATGATAATAATATAAAGATGTTTAATTTAAGCACGTTCTCCATGAATTAGGTGAGCCAATTGAATATCTTTTGGCATAATGTTGCCACGTTTGGTGTGGATATAGCATAAGTTCGTGTCTTCAAATAGGCCGATCAAATAAGCTTCTGATGCACCAATGGCTGCCGATTGGAAACGTAAATCGGGCAATTTCACGTACTAAACGGTGAAATAGCAATTTGGGGATCATCAATTCATTAGATTTTCGGTAACGACGGGTTTCATTCATTGCTATGGTACTATAATGATGTGGCTTCTTAACACTACCGGTTGATGGTGCAAGTTTGCGTGCTGCCTTAGTAGCGAGTTTTTTACGTAGAGCTTTTGCTCCAGTAGACCTACGAGCTGTCATCTTGGTACGGGCCGTTTTTATGGAGCTATAGTTTATTTTTCTGGCTAGGCATCTTATTGTAGTTTGTTTTTAATTCTGTATTTTAGGTCCTTTAGCTGGTTTACAAAATTTTGCTTTTGTTCTCCTGTCGAAGTGTGTATAAGCCTGTAGAGGTTTTGTAATTCCAGTTTTTGTCTCACTTGTCGTCCGGCTCTGCTTTTTTTTTTATTGGCTTCTTCCTTCTGCTGTGTTTGGATGTTTCTTAATATGTTCCGATTTTTATATTCTTCTATTGTTAACTTCTGTGGTCCTGGGATAGGTGTTGGGATGTATATCGGTGTTTCAGCTTCTTTTGTCACTGGCTCTGGGATGTATCTTTCTGTTGTATAGTCAGGCCAATTTGAAAAAATATCGTCTATCGATGCCGCAGTCATGAATATTTTTTTTTATTCTTTTTTTGTTCGGTGGATATCTCTGCAGTACTTCTCCTTCCTTTGGTATCGCTGTATCTAATTGATGTGTTCGTTTAACGATTCGTGATTGGCAGGATCGCCATGAAGTGTGGTCCTCTGAATTATCTAAGTTAATTTAGGTCAGGCAGGATTGCCATGAAGTGTATTATTGATTTGTCTAAAGTATTCTTAAGTTTCGGTTTTTAATTGGGTGAAATCGCGGAGTTACGTATTTGCTCGCCAGCACTTTCGTCTCGAGCCACCAGGCTACTCAGGGATCATGAGAATAGAAAAGAAACTTTAGTGTTTTAGTTTATTCTGATTAATTCTGATTTTATTTAGTTAAAAACTTACTTTATATACCCTATTTGTGAGTGACTTAGAATTTGTCACTCTTCCAGTTTTTCCAGTGCTCCAAATAAAATTGAGCACTAGAATTAGTCACACAAACAAATCACTATCAATACACCAATCAAAATTTGAGTACTTTTTATTTGGTGGTTGATTACCCAACCAATTTATTTCACACGTTCAATGTCAACCAAATTCCATTCACACGATTTGCATTTACGGCCTTTGCAGCATAACGTAAACAAACCATACAGTCGATAGACTGTAACTTGAATCCTGCACTTGTTACCTAACGTGCGCATGGCTAAGCCATGTGAGTGCGCTACATTAAGTACGCTTGGTCGCCACGCTTATCTCTTATGTGACGTGTACAAGTGCAATATGATTCCGTCTTGGATTTACTTTGTTTGTTTATGTTATGTGGATTTGGGTATTGTCCATGTTAATGAACTTAAATTGTGTGAAGGCCAAATATCTGTGTGGTCGGTGGATAATTGTGTTGAATGATATGTGTGTTGAAAGATATGGGTGTTAAATGGTGTAAGGTCACCACAATATGTATGCTTGACTTTTCTATCACCGAAGTCGTTGTTTGTAAGTTAAAAAAAAAAAATATTTTATCCAACGCATCATTATACATATTATATTTTTTCAGATCGATGACTGAAGCATTTCCCATGCTAATAAAATTCGTGCATTACACACATGTTATGTGACGAATTTTTCATCACTTTACTTCACCTCACATTTTTAGTCCAAGTCAACATTGTGCTGGAAGGTAATTTCCACCAATGATTGACTTTTTCTATTAACGAAGTCGTTGTTTGTAAGTCACAATACATATAAAATAATTTTTTCATTCCATAACATTTGTGTATTTTCAGTTAAATGATTATCACCAGAATAGCATTTCTCAATGCTAAGAAAATTCGTTCGCTACGTAACGAAGTTTCCATCAGTTAATTTCGCACTTTTCGGTCAAGTCAACATTGTGCTGGAAGGTAATTTCCACCAATGATTGACTTTTTCCAGAATCAAACTCATTGCTCGTAAGTCACAGTATAAAATAAATTTTTCATCCCATAACATGTAGTATATGTATGGTATCTATTTTTAGCTTATGACTTTTTTGCACCAATTCGCTGAAGTGAATTTTCAGTCATGAAATGGCTTAAGAAGCTATATTTAAGAACCCGTCATTGTTTGTGTTCAACTGGCTTAACTCCAACACTATAACACAGCATCATAGTTAAAAAAAATTTGTTATATATATTCTTATTTTTTTACAAACCATAACTTATTAAAATTTAGTTTGAACTTTTGTTTTTTTATAATTTTAATAACTATCAGGCCTGTCGCGAAAAACGGTACGTTTTCATTTCGAAAACTTTTTGAATCAATTTGTCTTCGAAGTCAAATTCAAGTGGATTTGCAGTATTTTTGATGTAGTTTGCATTTCAATGTATAAGTGAAAACTTTTTGTATTGAATCAGCTGATCATATTAAGGATAAAAAAACTAAGTGCAGCAAAAAAAATGGTGTTCAAAATGAGTATTGCATTCACCAGAACATCTTTTATAGGCGGACCCTTCTTGTTTAATTCTGCGGCCAATTCACTCCAACGGGCTTCCATCGTCACACGATCTCCCTTAACAAAACCCCTCGCAAAGTCGGGATGGGTCTCCATAAATTTTATTTTCTTTAAAATAGGCTGGCAGCTTGTTTTCGAACTACTATTACTTCACCAGAGATACCTAAATATAACGTCCCTGACTCCACACATACAGCTTAACAGCTGACTTCGAAAATATAAAATTGACGACTTTTGCTTGTCAAAGAATAAAAATTGTGAACAGATAACATTTATTTATTTTTTCGATATATTTAATCTTTTCTTAAGAATCTTGTGGAATATTAGTGTTTTTAGACAGAAAATATTTCAAAGATTTTTTCTTGATATTTTTTTTTGGAGTTAAGTCCTTTAATAATAAAATATAACATAAACGTCTAACAAAAGTTCGGCAATCGACTACAACTTTTTAAAACGGTTCAAATCTACCTCGATTTCACTTTGTCGTATAAGTGGAATTCGCGACAGGCCTGTATTTAATTTAGAGTCATAATTTTAAAGTAAATATTGCTGCGAAATCAAATTATTTCGCTATTGATCATATTACTTACGATCCCAACAAATAAGGGATGATTTTCTTTCAGATGCAAACAAAAAAGGTAAACAAAACCAAAACAAGTGCATGCATACAAATGTGTGTGAGGTGGTGTTTGCTTCTTTTATGCTTAATGTGAAAATTCTTCTTTTTTTACTGAGATTTTTAATGTTTTTATATTTTTCATAGTTTAATTGTATCAATTAACATAAATAAAAACTACATAAGAAAACCAAACAAAATAAAAGGATATAAGTACATATGTATGTATGTATATTAATTCAATCAAAAATTTCGTTTTAATGTTAGCTTAGGAAAACAAAGAGGTAAACAAAAAGGTAAACACAAGGAAGAAAGCGCAGATGTGCGAAATATCAATAAGAAATCTTTCATAAGTATGAAAAAAAATAGGTAAGCAAGTCAGCCATATGAAAAAAATAGCCGATAGCCGAATAGACCGATGATCGATTCCCAGTACCTACTATCCAAAAAAATGAAAGAAATGCTTTTTTGATTTTTATATTTTTTTAATGTTTTATATTTTATTTACATTTTTATATTTTTTTAAATATTTTTCATAAATAATAATAAGCAATAATGAAATAAAATTTATTGTTTGCTTATTGCATCTAATAAGAAATCACATGAAAAAATAGCAATAAGAAACAAGCGCATATGTGTGAAATAGCAATAAGAAATCAGCCATATGAAAACAAAATAAGAAATCAGAAACAAAATCAGAAATTGATGAACAACGAAAATGAAAACAAACAGCAATAAGAAATTTCGTTTCATTCCGTTTCTATTTTTGGTTTCTATGGCGGTCTGCAGTTTCGTGTTTCAAAACTGAAGAAAAACTGATTCTTAAATCCGTATTTATATATACATACTGATTCTTAACTTTGGACCTAACAGCCAGCTACATAAGTCCGAAACCTTTGACAATATTTCTATTCTTTTATATATTCTTTTTTTCGGGCTTTCATCGTCACACGATCTCCCTTAACAAAACCCCTCGCAAAGTCGGGATGGGTCTCCATAAATTTTATTAAAACTGCGTCCTGCAATACGTTCTTATGATTACCCCTGATTTGGAATGTAAAATTATAATTATTTTAGCGAAATAATCTAAAAAAATACTTACATTGCTGCTTTGCGCTTTTTTCCTTTATAAAAATACAGATTAACAACAACGTTACAAAGATGCCACTTTATTTGAAAAAACTTTCATTTAATTATTTTTATTCGCATAAAATTCATTTCAGATATTTCTTGAAATTGAAACATACATATTATTATTGTATAATATCTTAAATTTTATATTTTAATCGATTTTTAACACATTTATACTAAAAATTGCACTGAAATTAAAAAGATTTTCGTTAAAATAGGCTGGCAGCTTGTTTTCGAACTACTATTACTTCACCAGAGATACCTAAATATAACGTCCCTGACTCCACACATACTGCTTAACAGCTGACTTCGAAAATATAAAATTGACGACTTTTGCTTGTCAAAGAATAAAAATTGTGAACAGATAATATTTATTTGTTTTTTCGATATATTTAATCTTTTCTTAAGAATCTTGTAGAATATTAGTGTTTTTAGACAGAAAATTAATTAATTAATTAATTTGTATATTTGTAGCAAAAATCGTTATAATACATATTGTTATCACACAATTTATAGAGATTTAGTATATATATTTTTCTTCTGAAAAAAATTTTTTTTTTTTTATATAAAGAAAGAAAAAATAATAAAAAAAATAATAACTACGGATTTTTAAGCGGAGGGTGGCTACCCAAAACCTCCAATACAAGAAAAAAAAAAATAATAATTAAATAAAAAGGAAAAAAAAAAAGAAAATATTGGTGTAAAAAAAAAGTAAACAAAAAAAAAACCAAATAATAATAAAAGATAAATAAATAAAAAAAACATATATATAAGTAATTAATGATGTAAACAAAAAATAAATAAATAAATTTCTAAATAAACAAATATTTCACAAGATATATAAATGAATAAATAAATTAATTAATGACTAACATATAACTAAACAAACATTTAAATATATAAATAACAAAAAGTAAAGATAAATAAATAAATAATGTATAAATAAATAAATGATGTATAAATAAATAAATTAATGTATGTATAATTGAATAATTAAATTAATATATAAGAAGATAAATAAATACTTAAGTTTATGAATAAATAAGTTATAATATTCTATTCATAAATATCACTAAGAAGGGGGTTGTCCGACATATTGCACAAAATTTTATATTTTTCTGACATTTCTTCCACTTTTTCAGCTATAGTTTTTATATGATGTTCTCTATGTAGCTGCTTGGTTGCATAATACCAAGGCAAGTTAAGCATCATCTTCAACAGCTTGTTCTGCAAAATTTGCAACTTCCTTATCTGCGTTTTCGCACCAGACCCCCAAATCGGACATGCGTATAAAATTATCCCTTGAAACACTACTTTTCCTAAGATGACCTTGTTTTCGTTGCTCAATAGCGAATTTCTTTTGATTAATGGGTACAACATATTTTTTGCTTTATTGAATTTTAGTTTAATGTTTTTAAAATGTTCATTGAAGGTCAACTTTTGGTGTAAGTGCACTCCCAGATATTTTATGCAGTTCTGCCATTCGATTTGGACATTATTAATTATTAAAGGATATGGTGGATAAAAACAGTGCTTTCTTTTTCTTGTGAAAAAGATAGATCCTTGAGCAACCCCGGCGGTTATCTGAAAGAGATCTGAAAATTCATTATTTAAGCATATGCAAAAATAACGATTTGAGAGGAAGCTGTCAATCAACTTAACTAGTTGCAGGGGGAAGTTAAAATTTATCATTTTGAAAATTAAACCTTTGTGCCAAATGCTTTCTCAACATCAAGTACAAGCACGCCAGTAGATTAACTTCCTCTGAAATTATCTTTTACATGTTTGCATAGTCTGTGTGCTTGATGCACAGTACTATGAAAAGGTCTAAATCCAAACTGCTCATCCGGTATAATGTTATTTTCAGCAATAAATTTCCATAGTTTTTCTTTCAGTACCTTTTCAAGCACCTTACCAGGCTACTGAGGAGGCTTATCGGTCTGTAATTTTGTGCACAGTCAAGAGACTTACCTGGTTTCGGAATTGGTACAACTCTTGCAACTTTCCAGGTACTGGGGCAATATTGTAATTTAATGCAAGAGTTAATTATAAAAGTTAAGTTGTTCGGCCGTAACCTGACAACGGGTTGTTATGGTCATCTAAGTAAGTAAGTATATCACAGCTATTTCAGGTAAATTTTTAAGCATAAAATTCTTGATTTCGTCTAGTCCAGATGCTTTTCTAGGACGCAGCTCTTTGATTAATAGTTTAATACTACTACTAGAAACATATTCACTTGATACATTCTCAATTGAAATGTCTTTAAAGCTATTGTATACAGAGCTTACTAAATTATCGTTTATGGAAGTGCATAAATTTTTAGATTCCTTGTGATTTTCAAGAAAAGTTTCACAAAAGGCATTTGCTTTCGCCAAATTTGAAACTATAATTTTTCCGTCTTTTTTGATGGGCTGTATATTCATTTTTTTTCTTTTTTAAACACTTCGAGATATTCCAAAAAAGATTTGAACATTTATCTAATGAAGCCAATTTATTATTTTAGACAGAAAATATTTCAAAGATTTTTTCTTGCTAATTTTTTTTGGAGTTAAGTCCTTTAATAATAAAATATAACATAAACGTCTAACAAAAGTTCGGCAATCCACTACAACTTTTTAAAACGGTTCAAATCTACTTCGATTTCACTTTGTCGTATATGTAAGTGGAATTCGCAACAGGCCTGTATAATAGAAAAAAAACTATTAGCTATACATTGGGGAATACATTTTTTTAAACCATACCTGTATGGACAAAAATTTATAGTTGTGACAGATCACAGACCTTTAGTTTCATTATTTAGCCATAATTATTAATCATCAAAAATGACGAGAATCAGACTCGATCTTTCTGATTATAATTTTGAAATCAAATTTAAACAAGGCATAACTTATACAAATGCCGATGCGCTATCGAGAATAATAAATTCCGATATGCTTAAAAAATTAATACCTAGCGAAGAAACGAGCAATAAAATAGCCATGGTAACTGTTCAGTCATTTCAAGACTGTTTTGTATTTTTAAGAATTAATATTTATCATTTAATAACTTAAATATTTTATTAATTTTCAAACCACCCTTCATATTTTGCAAGAAGCAGTAAATTACCTACATATTCGAACATAGTCATTAAAATTAGTACAAAAGTAAATACTAGTTGTAAGAAATGAAATCAAAAATAAAGTTAGTTGTAAAATAAGCCTGAAGCTGATTGAATTGGAGCACAGGCTTTAATTTTAATTCGTTTTTGTTCATTTAGCGATAAAATCGTCTAACATTTTGGCGCCCGAGCAGGGACTTAGACTCATTCGTGTTCGTTTTCCTATAAAAAACATTTTTATTGTAAATTAAATTAATTAAAAATTAAATAAATTTAATTCACATTGACATTGCGGGTTGCTATGGTTTCAAATTTTTTATAAATTGAGACACGGCCGCAAGCTGCGAACTGTCAAGTTGTGTATAACCAAAATCAGATACACACATTTTTGTATTAAAAGCATTGTTATCAGCGCTGCTACTTTTCTACTATCGTAGCAAATTTGCTACACTTAAGCAAAAAATAACACATTTGCGACTTTGCTACCCACTCTAATCAAATGTATCAATTTTGCTACACTTTTCCCATTTTCATATAATTTTGTATTATTCATATAATTTTTCTTACTTTTTCTCCTGCGATTTTTTTATTAAACACATTTTCCACTTTAATGGCAAATTCTGTATCAGAACTAGCTGAATTGTCAACTAAACAAAGTTCTCATGATTTCTAATGTCAGTTACTGATTTTCAAAAAAAAAAACTGCTTGCTTTGCCACACAGCAGTGCATCTGCAGAACGAATTTTTTCAGACCTCAATGTAATAAAAAATAAAAAAAGTAACTGCTACAAAATAGATACCATGGATCATATAATGGTTGCAAAATGTTTGATCTAAAGGACACTGTATGGGTGCCTTGAATGGTTCATAATCAGATGAATTATATAATATGTTTATGAATTATTATATTTATTATTATTTATGTAAATTGAATGTGTTAGTTACATTTATGTTATCTACTTTTACACCATTCTGAATTTTAATGTGATATTTTAGTTTTATAAAAAAATTATGTTTAGTTTACTGTTCAATAAACGATAATTCAGCCAATTATTGACTTTTGCTACTCTGCTCACCGTTTTGCTACGAAATTTTGCTACGCAATTTTGCTACAAAAATTTTATCCAAAGTGGCAGCACTGATTGTGATTCTTTCGAGCCTGCGGTCGTATAAAAAACAAGTAAAAGTTAAAATCGGTGAAAATCAAAACAGTGACAATTAGAAACGGTGAAAATAAAATAGTAAAAGTGGCAAAACTTAAATAAAAAACTTGTGACAAAACATTAAAAGCATTTAGAAAAAGTAATAAAGTGGGAATAAAAGATAGCACAATAACAATTGCCCAGAGTGCATTTTTTTAAAAAAAAAAGAAAGTTTGTGCTGCTGCATCGCCGCCACATCGTTACCAAGAGTTCCCCATATTCGCTGCGTCGTGGGAATTCCTACCGCGTCACTACCAGGACCGCCAGCTCGACGAAACTACAATTTGGAAAGCTGTCTCCTCACGGTGCCGTAAGAGGGGTTTGTTTTTGCAGCTATGCAAAAGGGAAGGACCACAGGTAACAAATGCGATCAATAAGTCACGGCAAACTGCTAGAAACTTCCGGCTATAAACGCTGAGCAGATATTTGCATAATTAGGTGCAAGTAGTTTTTTCGCTCACATTGGAGCAGTGCACTTTATTAATTGCATTTCTTTGTACATTTCAAAGTATTCAACAATATAAACATCGAAGTGAAACGCGCGTCATTAGGGTCAAGTCCATTGCAATTTTATCGAAAATACTCCATAAAATTGATAAAATTAGAAATTAACCTTTTAGATTACATAAGCGCCTGTACCGCTTATGTATTACAGGGTTCCGCAAAATTGCGCGAGAATTCCTGTCTAAAATTAACCGTTACTATATACATATATACTTACGGAGGTTTCATACATAGGCTTCGTTTTCGATCGTACCAATTTATGTACATACAAATGGTTGTCACAAATTGCGCATGAACAAAAACAAAGTTTTTCGTTTTCGTTGGTCTATGTACATAGCTTGCCCAAAGTGGTTGCAGTTAGCTGTAAATATGTACATACACACAAACGCATACGCTGATTTCGCAAAGTGAGTGCTGTTGCTACTCAAGAAAAGTTTGCTACATTTCGTTTTTTCGTTGTTGCTATCATTCGCAAATTAAGAGAATAGGTGCAACCCAATACATCTTGACACTGCAGAAACATTTTGTTGTTGCATTCTCTCGTTTCTGTGGTTGGATTTTGGGGTTAAATATTTTCGTTGTAGCACTTTAACTTATGATCATTGAGCTCATACGTTAGGATTTCTCTTGAAATTCATTCTCTTAATTTCAAAGCAAACTAAAGCTGATGTATAATTTGAAGGAACAAATAAGTACTTTCTTGCTATCGTTTAGACCATATATTTTGGTTGGCAAAGTAGGTGCATATCGCATTTTACATGCAAAAATTAAGTTTGTAATTCATTTAAATTACTTTTCGATAAACTTTTGGCTTGTTTTATTGGCTTTCTTAATAAATATTAATAATTAAATGATTGGAGGATGGAGCTGCTTGTAGAAGTCCACGTAAGTGGGAAAAGTTCCTGATCGCCACTCACTTGGGAGTGGCCAGGGATGATTCTTTTGCAAGCAGTTCAAGCAGCTCACAAACTTCCGGCCTTTTTGGCCAAGTATTCTCTGGAGATCCCTTGGACACCCGTCCGGCGGTGAGCTAGTTGTGAGAAGGCGAGTCTCTCCTAGACTTAAAACTTGGAATATGTGCGTAGGGTTTGGGGCCCACCACACATTATCATCATTTCCAATGAAAACCAAATCAGCCTCGGATAATATCCCCCACTACGATGACGACCACTGCAAACGAAAAACGGACAATGATTTACGGATATGCACCTGGAATGTCCGGACCCTCCATAGGGAAGGTGCAACTATCCAACTGGCGGAAGCCCTCGTAAAAATAAAGGCTGACATCACCGCCATCCAGGAGATGCGATGGAAAGGACAAGGCTGCTCTAATCGGACGAACTGTGATATCTCCTACAGCGGCCATGCGGAGAGGCGCGAATTTGGTTGCGGATTCGTTGTAAGTCGAAAATTACGCCACCTAGTTTCCCGGTTCACGCCAATAAACGAAAAGTTGGCTACGATCCGTATCAAGGCAAAATTCTTCAATATAAGTCTAATTTGCGCGCACGCCCCGACGGAGGAAAAGGACGATGCCACCAAGGATGACTTCTACGCGAGCCTAGAGGACTTGTATGACCGTTGTCCGACCCACGATGTGAAAATAATCCTCGGCGATTTTAACGCGAAGGTCGGAAAAGAAAGCATCTTTGGCGCTACAGTCGGTCAGTTCATTCTCCACGAGACCACTTCAAACAACGATCTGAGACTGATTGACTTCGCCGCGGCGCGAAACATGGTAGTTAGTAGTACCAGATTTCAACACCTCGACATTTACAAGGCCACCTGGCTATCCCCGGATCAAAAAACGAAAAACCAAATTGATCATGTTGTGATCGACGGAAGGCACGCTTCAAGCGTTCTGGATGTGCGTACATTTCGGGGGGTCAGTATTGACTCCGACCACTATCTTGTTGCAACTAAGATCCGCATGCGGCTATGCAATGCGAAGAATGTACGCACGGGCATGCAACGAAAGCTGGACGTTGCCAAGCTACAATCACTACGGACTGCCGAGGCATACTCCGCTCAACTCTCGGTTAAGCTCAAGCAACCAACCTCTGGAACCGACGACGCCGGTGGACTTTGGACACACATCTCCCACTCCATGCGCGCTGCTGCCGAGGAAGTCATTGGTTTGTGACGTCCACAACCTCGAAACCAATGGTATGACCAGGAGTGTCGCGATGTGACTGCTGAAAAAAACGCAGCATTCAAGAAGACGCTGCAGTCAGCCGCAACGCGAGTCGTGCGAGAAAACCACCGCGAAAAGAGGAAGAAAGAGAGGCGCATTTTCAGACGTAAAAAAAGGGAGCAGGAAAAGCGTGAGCGTGAGGAACTTGAGGTGTACCAGGGCAAGAAGGATGCACGAAAATTCTATCAACAAGTTAAGCATCTAACGCAAGGTTTCAAGCCCGGAGCATCCACTTGTAGAGACGAAAATGGAAATCTAGTTACAGATACACAGAGTGTACTAAGGTTATGGAGGCAGCATTTCTCCAACTTGCTTACGGGCGATGATTCCACCAATTCCGCCCAGAGAGAATGCAGTACGATACCACCAATCGATGATAACGCAGTGGAAGTACCATCACCTAGCCATGAAGAGGTTCGAGTTGCTATCCAGCGACTCAAAAACAACAAAGCAGCGAGTGCTGACGGCCTGCCAGGTGAGTTGTTTAAAGCTGGTGGCGATGAATTGATAAGGTGCATGCATCAACTCATCAGCAAAATATGGCTAGCGGAAAGCATGCCCGACGATTGGAATCTCAGCGTGCTTTGTCCTGTAATAAAGAAAGGAGACCCGACAATCTGCGCCAACTGGTATCAGTCTTATTTCCATCGCATATAAGATCCTCTCGAGCGTATTGTCTGAAAGATTGAAGCCGTATACAGAAACGATGATCGGATCCTATCAGTGTGGCTTTAGACCTGGTAAGTCTACCATAGACCAGATTTTTACACTACGCCAAATCGTGGAGAAAACCCATGAATATCAAATCGACACTCACCATCTCTTCGTCGATTATAAAGCTGCGTTCGATAGCCCAGTGCGGGATTGCCTATACGCAACAATGTCTGAGTTCGGTATACCTGCAAAGTTGATAAGGCTCTGCAGGATGACGTTGAGCAATACGTGTAGCTCCGTCAAGGTAGGGAATCACCTCTCAGGAACTTTTGATACCGAGCGAGGTTTCAGACAAGGCGACCCGCTCTTGTGCGATCTCTTCAATTTCATTATGGAGGGAATCGTACGAAAAGCCGGTGTGCATCTTAATGGCACCATTTTCTTCAAAGGTGTTCAGCTCCTTGCGTACGCTGATGATATTGATATTATCGGTCGGAGTAAGACAGATGTTACTGCTGCTTTCACTGCTATTAAAAGGAATCAGCCAAAGTGAGTTTGACGGTAAACGAGGGCAAGACGAAATACATGATGTCTACTAACAACAACAAGAGAGTGCGGGATCCAGACTCTCATACTACAGCGGGCAACTGTAAACTAGAAGTCGTCAAGGAATTCACTTACCTTGGCACTGCAGTAACCAGCAACAATGATGTCAGTCTGGAGACTAAGCGGAGAATAAAAATTGCTAATATGTGCTACTACAGTCTCAGTAAGCAATTACGTTGCAGAGCGCTCTCTCGATCGACAAAGCTAACACTCTACAAGACGCTCATTCTACCTGTGCTTTTTTATGGCGCTGAGGCATGGGTGGTTTTGACAACAGACGCAACCGATCTTGGTGTGTTCGAGAGGAAAGTTCTCCGCAAAATCTTTGGTCCTGTTCGAGTTGGCGACGACTATCGCATTCGAATGAACCACGAGCTGTATGAGCTCTACGCCGACATTGACATAGTTAAGCGTATAACAATACAGCGACTACGCTGGCTAGGTCATGTCTATCGTATGGATAAAGAAGCTCCAGCGAAAAAGGTATTCGAAGGGAAGGTCCCCGGTCAACGACGAAGAGGGAGACCATGCCTCCGGTGGATAGACCAAGCTGAGGAAACCCTAACCGCGCTTGGGATTAACGATTGGAGAAGACGCGCGCAAAACAGAGGCGCCTGGCGAGAGCTAATGAGGTCGGCCGTAACCTGACAAGGGGTTGTTATGGCCATCTAAGTAAGTAAGTAAGTAATTAAATGATTATTGAACTTTAGCCATTTTTCGCAACGATCAACATTTTAGGTAAAATTTTACAAGTTGATACAATGCTTTATGTATTAAACAAACTTTGATAACAAAAAAAAAACAACAACAACTCTAGAATATAGACTTATGTTTCGATTCTTAAAATCTCATCAGTATATTTTTGGTTGTTGTCTACGTCAGCACTCAAATTGCACCCGCCATATTAATGAAGAACAATCGATAAGGTAATTTTTAATTTCAAGAAAATGTGGTTATATTTTAAGTGAATTTTTTTTTAAGATCACACCATTGCGTTGAATTTTTTCAATTAGCTGTACCCTTTTCTTTGTTTTATTTACATCATTAAAGCGAGACGCCACGTGAGTGGATTAAACCGTAGTTCTCCTTTGTAATCGCAGTTTCTTAAATTATTTGTTTATGTTGTAATGCACATCCATTGGCTGTGAGACATTACGTGTTCAAAATTATGTTTCGATTCTTAAAATCTCATCAGTATATTTTTGGTTGATGTCTACGATGATGTCTTTTCGATTGTTCTTCATTAATATGGCGGGTGCAATTTGAGTGCTGACTTAAAAATGCATTTTGTTGCATATTTGATTCTAGGTTATGTATTATTTTTTATTTGTTTTTTGTAAATGTGTTCCCGTTGAGATTGCTTATTGTTGTTGGTCTTGTGCAGTATGGAGGTAATCTCTGATTCTAGGAATGGTGTTATATGTAGTCCCAAAATTTTAATTGATGTACTATGTAAACAACATTGTGGTTTAAAAGTTGTACATTTCAATGCTAGAGGTTTGAATGCTGACAAAATGGATTATGTTAAGTATGTGTTTGAAAACTCGTCAGTTGATGTTATATGTATTTCTGAGACCTGGTTCAGTAATGAAATCAGTGATTGTTACCTAAATGTACCTAATTATAATTTATTCAGAAATGACAGAACCAACAAAAGAGGAGGGGGTGTTGCAATATATTGTAGGTCATACTTCAACGCCAAGGTTGTAGGTAAGTCCTGCAACGAGCTGATTGAATATATCAGCCTGGAGCTGTTTGATAGCAACATGATGCTATTATGGATTGCAATTCTATGGATTCGTTTTTTTTTGGATTTGACCCCTCGCCTCATAGACTATGATCAGTTTGTACTGAGTGGTGATTTCAATTTTAATTTGCTTGTTTGCGACAATATTACTGAAAGATTTCATGATCTGGTGAGTACTGCAAGCGTATCTATTGTCAACTCGATAATGCCTACTCGTTTTGCTACTAATGCATGTCCTAGCTTACTGGACCTCTTTATAGCATCGGATATCTCTAAACTTTTGATTTTTGACCAAATTTCCTTTATATCGGATCATGACCTAATTTTTTGCACTATGGATATCAATTTTTGTCGCCTTAATGTGCCGTCCACTATTTCTTACCGTGACTTTAGTGTCATAAATCTTCCTTTCCTCTATGATGAACTGATTCAATATAATTGGAGTGATTGCTGGTTTTACAGTTCTGTTGACCGTAAATTGGAATTCTTTGTTAGCAAATTAAATAACATTTTTGAAACACTCGTACCTACTCGAACTTTTCAAGTAAAAAGAAATTCCTGCCCATGGTTCACTGCCAATGTCAAACAAAAGCTCAAGCTTAGAAACAGGCTACATTTGAAATGGAAGAAAAGTAGAACTATTGAAAATTGGAATGCTTATAAACTGGCTCGTAATACAGCTGTATCTTTTGTAAGGCGTGCAAAAAAAGAATATTTTTGTTTGAAACTTAACACGAGCCTTCCAACTAAACAGTTGTGGAAAAATTTACGGCAGCTTGGTGTTCAGAAAAACGACAAATCAGTTTGTAGTGTGGAGCCTAACTCCTTGAATGATTTTTTTTTTATCTAACAGTAGCTTTCACACTACTTGCTCCTTTGATCCAAACTCCAATAACTTTTGTGACCCTCCAAACAGCTTTCAATTCCACGTACTGAATGAATTTGAAGTTTATAAAAGCATCATGGAAATTAAATCAAATGCAGTAGGTGAAGATGGTATTTCTGCTAAGTTTCTTAAACTTGTTCTGCCTTATATACTCAGTACTTTAACGCACATTTTCAATCACTGCATAACAACTTCGTGCTTCCCTAAAATGTGGAAAGTAGCTATTGTCATACCAATAGCTAAAAAATCCGCAGCATCTACTGCCAGTGACTACAGGCCCATTAGCATTTTATCCACAATATCTAAAGCCTTTGAAGCCCTTCTTTCAAGACAAATAACTGAACATCTACAAAACTATAAGCTCTTGTCCCCTGTCCAATCTGGATTTCGTGCTGGGCATAGTTGCTCCACTGCTATGGTTAAAATCCTAGACGACATTCGTATGCCTTATGACCTTGATGAATTGACATTACTCTGTTGCTTAGATTTTTCAAAGGCTTTTGATAGCGTGAATCACTCTATATTATGTACAAAATTGAAATTTTATTTTGGATTTTGTAGTAGCTCTGTTTGTTTGATGAAAAGCTATTTACATGATAGACTTCAAAAGGTCAAAGTGGGTGATGTGTACTCTGACTTGAAACTGTGTAGCGTTGGTGTTCCTCAAGGCTCCATTCTTGGCCCCTTGTTGTTTATTATGTTTATTAACGATATTTTTTCTGTCTGCAATACTGTAAATATTCATGCCTATGCTGATGACATCCTAATATACTCGTCTAGTAGAATCGGCCTTACTGAGGATCTTTGTTGTAGAACTAATGAAGACCTTGCTGCCATTAACGAATGGGCTCATAAGAATGATTTGCGTTTAAACCCTACTAAGTCTCATGTTTTACCGATCTCTCGAGCCAGAGTTGATCCCACTTCTATACCACCCTTATTTATTGGGGATGCTCAGTTGCAACTTTTAAACAAAACTACTTGCCTCGGATTTCGATTAAACTCTTTTTTAACTTGCTCTAATCTTGAGTTTACGCCTGTCGATGTTAAACGAAGGCTAGTTATACAACTTTTAGTACCATTTATAACATATTTCGCAGTTGTCTACAGCAAGTTGGATTCTAAATCACTACATAAGCTGCAAGTAGCATTTAACAACGCTACTCGTTACGTGTTTGGTCTTCGTAGATTTGACCACATATCATCTTGGAATAGCCGGATACTTGGTTGTACCATCGAAAACTATCTTATGGCCTGAAATTGTGTGTTTCTTCATAAGATTATTTACTTAAAAATACCTAACTATCTCTTCGAAAAACTACGGCTAAGTATATCGGGCAGAAGTCATAATTTAATTATTCCTAAATTCTTACATTTTAATTCCACCAGATTTTTCTTCATTAACGCCATTCGAATCTGGAATTTATTGCCAAATAACCTAAAAAGTATCGCACTCATTAACAATTTTAAGCATTTGGTTTCTCAACATTTTTCGAGTCGTTAAATTTTTCTTTTAATATCCAAACATCTGTTATATTTATTTTTGTTATTTTTATTCGTACTTTGTTTATGTTAATTAGAATTTAAGAATAACTTTTTTTTTTACCATATTTGTAAATTGACCAACGTTAAGTATATTGTACAGCAAAAGATTTTTAATCTTATTGTACTTTTGTTTTGCCAAATAAAAAAAAAACAAAAAAAAAAAAATTAATGAGATTTTAAGAATCGAAACATATGTCTATATTCTAGAGTTGTTGTTGTTTTTTTCCTTTGTTATCAAAGTTTGTTTAATACATAAAGCATTGTATCAACTTGTAAAATTTTACCTAAAATGTTGATCGCTGCGAAAAATGGCTAAAGTTCAATAATCATTTAATTATTAATACTTTTCGATAAACTTAATTGAATCAAACCCAGTATGGGAAAAATAGTGAACCCACAGACGATACTGTGGTAAGTATCGTGGACGATACTGAAATCCACGATAATTTACTAAAAAAAGGGGATTAATTATGAGCAATATTTTACGAATAAAGACATCAATTATGGAGAGTAAAATTTCTTCAAATTATTTTGAGCTGAATTGTCGTCTCCGTGTCTTAAATAATTATTTGGATCAAGAAATGGCTTGCCAAAGTCAAATCGAAAAATTTGATTCTGAAGACTCTTACAGATCTGATCTGGAAGAGGAATGTGTGGTTACAGAATCGTTACTACTGTCTATGATATACAAGAATAAGTCGCAAATCGCTTCAGTGGTTCCTTCCAGTAATCCACACGAAGCTTCGTTCGTTGTTCATCAACAACAATCACGCCTTCCACACTTAAAATTGCCTAAATTTAGCGGCAAGTATTCAGAATACAAAAGTTTAATCGGTGTTTTTGAAAGTCTAGTCAACAGTGATAAAATCTGACAAATTTTCAGAAATTTAATCATTTGACGTCGTGTCTATCTGGAGAAGCATTAGAAACAGTTAGAGCTTCTCAAGTTACTGATGAGAATTATGAAAAGGTGCTAGTCAGTTTGAAAAAAGTTTATGATAACGATTATATCATATTTTCAAATTGCATTTCACAACTTTTTGATTTACCTTCAAACAATAAACCTTCTGCTGCAGATTTGCGCAATTTAATTGACACCCTATCAGCTATTTATGACTCCCTACCATCAATAGGCGACGATAAAAAGATTTCAAACGCTATTCTGATTTACTTGACAATGACAAAAGTTGACTCAATAACTAAATTGAAATGGGAAGAGCAACTTAAATATGATCGTTTGCCAGTGTGGAAGGATTGTGAAACAATTCTCAATAGACGTTTTCAACATATTTCTTAATTATTATCCCCAAATTGAAAAAAGCCTTAATGAGGCTACTTCACCGGATGTTAGTTTGCAAAATAAAACTATTACCGAGGCTACTATGGTTTTTGCTTCCACTCCTTCGATCTCCACTTTACCTAAACAAGCTATTTCCTTAAAAAAGAAAAGAAAGTCTAATAAGAAATTAAATAAAAATCTGGGTAATGTGGGGAGGGTGGGCGGTGCGGCCGTCAGTCGTGACAAAACTCCCGTGAATTGCTCTCTAAATACCTCTTCACCCACTCCCAATTTTCCCGCTATAATCTCTAGTAGCAATCTTCCATCTCCTTCCTCCACTATAAATAATCCTCTGTCAATTTTGGCTAATCCGCGGGTGGATGTTGCGATTGATAGCTCTGTGCCATCGGTTTCCCTGCAGGCATTACCAAGGTTAAAATCGATTTTTATTTCACGACTTCATTTCAACGCTACCTCTGACAGCGTTAAAAATTTTATCAGACAAAATCAAATTATTCCTGCCGACGCCTTCGTTTCTTGCAGGAAACTCGGTAATAAACCAACTCATGCGTCTTTTAAAATAACAGTGACATCTTCTCATGTTTCTGCCATTCTTAAATCTAAAGCATGGGTGGATAATATCTATATTTCAGAATTTAAATCGAAAAAAAATGATAAAACTGCACGTTCCAATTCAAAAAACTGAAACGGCTATCCCTTTACTATCAAAATGTAAGGGGTTTGCGTTCCAAGACGCAAGATATCTTTTTATCAACTCAGAATTTCTCTGAGGAACGGTAAAGGCTCAAAGCCCGTTAGCAGCCTTTTCTCCGTTCCTAGACAAACAAGGTGTCATTCGTGTTGGGGGAAGGCTGGAAGCCTCATCATTAAATTATGACGCCAAGCATCAAATTTTAGTTCCCCATAATGATATCAATGTTTTGCGGCTGAGGTTCGTTTACCTGCCTATAACTCTAACGTAATCCCGGCACTTGAACCAGGACTATGTAGGTTGTTTGGTTGTTACTGTAGGCACATAAACCCACAATAACAGCTAAGTATTTTGATGATAGCAGGACACCTTACCAGGGGTCGGGGGTGTCTTGCTATGTGTTGCGGCCACTAAAACCAAGAATTTTAGTTATGAAAGGAAAGATACTGCTTTGCTTAATTCTTGCAATATAATGGCAAAGTTTATTGAAATTATATCTACTATATATACTTAATTGATATATTAAAATTGTTGACTTAATAATAATTACAAGCTAATTAAAAAATGTAACGCATGTAAAAATTATGACCTACTTAAATAAAACCACCATAAACAAAACAAAAGCGAACGTTGACTTTAGCTAAATTGCAATGTTTACATTTTTATCAATAAGACAAAAATGAACATTGACTTTAACCAAATTGCAATGCTTGCATTTTGTCAACCAAAACAAAAGCGAGCATTGACTTTAAACAAATTGCAATGTTTTGCATTTGGTCAACATTCATCATTTTGATTTGTTTAAGGGGCTGCATATGTTAAATAAAGAATGTAAAACTAAACATCCTCCTCCCGTTGAATATAATTCAACTACTGCTGTCCAAATTGATAGCGAAGTCGGTTCTTTGCTGCACATTTGAACGTGGCTGGGGCGTAGGTGTTGTTGTTGTTGTTAATAGGAATCGTTTTACTATGTGCTTTAACACGATGAATAATATTATTATGCCTGCCAAAATTAATGCTATGCTGGAAAGTGCGGTATTGCGAGTATTTTGGTGTCGAATTTTATGAGGCAGCATAATAAAATTTTCTGTTGCTAATAGCTTTTGCAATTACGTAAGATTTTTTATTTGGTCATCATAAATGATACTGGAATGATTTCTTAATACGGTTCGTACATGTTCTGGTGTGGATAATCTTTGAACACTTCCAAGGCCAGTGTAGGAAGTGCGTATTGCGCTGGATATTATATGGAATCGATCTAGTGTCAAGATATTGTTTTTGGCAACACACTGTGGTGCGATTGTGAGAATCCCTGATCCTGCCAAAGATACTTGTTGTGAGTTCTGGTTACACACGATCGTTAACCGAGTAGGAAATTTTAACGCAAAGATCCATTGGTTTTGTTGTTCCGTTTGAGTCCATGTTGAGTTTTGTTCAATCTTTTTTAAATGTATGCCAATATCTGAGTTGAACTGTTGTATTTTAATGTTTTGTGCTAACGCTAGTGGTAGCATTAGCAGTGCAATCATAAAAGTGGTCAATATGGTCTTGCTGGTGGTGACTGATGCCTTTCGTGCGCGTTTTTTTGGTAAGTCATCTCTTTCCCCAAGATTGGCCTGTGCAGATTTTTTTGTGAACTCATCAACCTCTCCGGAATCGGACTGTATAGATTCCTCAGTTGATTCAATTGGTAGTGGTGCCAACTTATGTATAGATCTTTTAAGGATCCCTGAAGCTGTGCGAACATCTGCAACGCGTACAGCTCCATCCTGACCATGATATACTCTTTCAATTCTTCCTAAAGACCACTGTAATGAAGGAGCATTGTCATCTTTTATGATAACCATTTGACCAAGCTTTGCATTTGAGCTTTGTTCTTTCCACTTGTGACGATACTGTAGTTCATTCAGATACTCCAAGGACCATCGTTTCCAGAATTCTTCTTTAATATGTGTCACCAGTTTCCATCTTGTTAGCAATGAGTGATTAGAGGGTGTGGACGATGGATTAATCGATGAATTAATTGGTTCTCCAATCAAAAAATGACCTGGTGTTAGAGCTGTTATGTCATTAGGATCATTCGACATAGGAGTTAGAGGTCGCGAATTCAAAATGGCTTCTGCTTCAATCAACGTTGTTTCGAGTTCTTCATACGTAAGGGATGCCGATGTCAAGATTTTTATGAGCAAACCTTTTGCAGATTTAACAGCTGCTTCCCATAGGCCTCCAAAGTGAGGAGAACTTGGAGGTATGAATTTAAAAGTAATGCCTCCATTGTTGCATTCTGTGGCTATTTTTTCGTTAGATCCTTGTGATTGAAGAATATTTTTTAGCTCCTGTAATTGATTACTGGCACCAAGGAAATTTGTTGCATTATCGCAATATATAGTTTGGCAATGACCTCTTCGACCAATGAATCTTTTTAAAGCTCCTATGAATGCATCTGTCGTGAGGTCGCTTACCAGCTCCAAGTGGACAGTCTTTGTGGTGAAGCAACAGAACACTGCTACATAAGCCTTTTGGGGACGTTTTCCTCGAATCTTGTAGTGTATCCAGACTGGTCCGAAGTAGTCAATACCGGTTGTAATAAATGGTCGATTAGGTGTTATTCTGTCAGCAGGTAAGTTTCCCATTATTTGGGAGTACATCTTTGGTTTCGCCTTGCTACATTTAACGCACCGTTGAATGATTGCTCTAGCCATAATTTTTGCTTTAATTGGCCAGAATTTTCGTCTTGTGAACGATATTAGTGCTTGAGGTCCACAATGCATATTTTCCTTGTGTATCTTTTCCATTAGAAGCTTCGTCAATATATCATTATAGGGAACTAAAATTTGATGCTTGGCGTCATAATTTAATGATGAGGCTTCCAGCCTTCCCCCAACACGAATGACACCTTGTTTGTCTAGGAACGGAGAAAAGGCTGCTAACGGGCTTTGAGCCTTTACCGTTCTTTCTTTCTTTAACTCCTTGAGCTCTTCGTTGAAATCATTTTTTTGAATGACCTTGATGATTGTTAAAAGAGCGTCATTTAGTTCTTGTGTGCTTAGCAGTTATAGAATCAGCCCCTGTACAAAAGACCGCTCCAATATACATCATTTAACTTTTGTTATTTTAAGTTCAAGACATTGTTGCAGTTCAGCACTTACCAAACTTTTCCATAGTTTACAAAACTTGCAACTATGTCGAAATATAATTAAATTCACCCACTTAAAATATTTTAAAACATTGTTGCACTTTATTGCATTTCATATTTTAGTCAAAACAAAATCTTGCAACAATGTCGCAATGCAATTAATAAACAATTAAATTCACCCACTTCAAGAAATAACAACGTTGTTGCATTTTATTGCATTTCGTAAGCGGAAGACTGCAACAATGTAGATCACTAGTTTAAATATTGCGTCAACGCAAAAACCAAACAAAAACACACAGAACGAAATGCTTTCGCTAAAGCTGCTTGTTTTTGTTGGCTCTCTTTGTTCTTTCTTTCAGTTACTTTCTCAGGGTAAATTTAAGCCATTCTCGAATAATACGTACATGTGTATGTGAAACATGTACGCATTCTTATTCTCTTTCTCCGAGTAAATTTAAGTTATAAATAACACATTTCTCAAATAATACGTACATGTGTATGTAAAACATGTACGCATTCTTACTCTCTTTCTCTGAGTAAATTACACATACTTACTTTTTAAGCCACAAGAATTCCACGCATGTGTAAGTGAAACATGTGTGCATTTCTCCATATTCTTAAGTCATGGGAAAATACGTACATGTGAATAAGAAACATGTACGCATTTTCGCTGAGTATGCTTTTCTTTAGCTTTAAGAATTATATTCGTACATGTGTATGTAAAACATGTACGCACTCTTTTAGCATAAGAAATTAGTATATAAGAATCAAATTTTTGTAAGAAAGTTATCAATAAAGTTCTGAAAGTTAAAACGCGAAGTTTATTCGATCAACAAAACTGGCGACGAGGATGGGATTCTTGGGCGAATCTCCTCAGTGAAAAGTGAACAGTAAAAAAAAAAATTTTCAAAGGAACTGGAGTGGAACTCCATTGCTAAAGTTTTTTTTTAGTGAAAAGTGAACAGTGAAAAAATTTCAAAGGAACTGGAGTGGAACTCCATTGCTGAAGTTTTTTGAAAGGAAACCAACAAGAGTTACCTTACACCACGTCTAAAATCCTTGCATGAGCAAGGAATCCAGACAACTTTTCTTGGGAGAAATATTATTGACAGGAGTCAATAATATCATCGTTGGTTTTTAGCACCTTTACCGGGAATCCAGAACCACAACAGGAACATATATTGGTAAGAGCCAATATTATTCTGTCAACCGCACCTAGCGAAAAAAAATATATTGACAGGAGTCAATAGTCGCATCTGGCGAAAATAAGTGTTAAAAGTGAAAAGGCTCATTTCTAGAGTCCCACACCCCTCAACGAGTTGGATGAGGGTCAGCATCAACATACAAATGAGTGAACAGGATCTAGAACAGCAAATTTTTGGAAAGAAAGTAGTACTGTCCGACAGCGAGGACACCGTAGATTTTACCGAGCAATATAAAAGAATTTTAAAAAAAGAAATCGACAACGGTAGCAGAGACAACGGTAGCGGAGAAGAAGCAAAAGAAGGAGGAAGAACAAATTAAGAAGGACGCAGTGGCAGAATAAAAAATTGTGAGTCAAAGTGTATAATAAGTTATCATTAAGATAAGAATTTTTTTTTGTTTCCTTTGTTCTTTTTTTTGCGAAGTCTTTTCCTCATTTCATAGGAAAACTTTCTTTTGAGCGTTGATCGCGTTTTCTTTTCGCGAAGTTTTCTCGTTTTCGTTTGGAAAGTTAACTTTTCCTTTACGCGAAGTTTTTTTTCCACGTCAAAAGAAAAAAAGTGAATTTTTTAATTCTAAGTTTGTTTCTTGAGTAGATGGGCCAAAGTTTAGAGCAACTTGGGCAAGCAATAAACCGTTTAGGAGTTACTTTGGGGTTACAGGATCAGAATATATATACACCTACTCCAAGTCCAATCATGGCTCTACAACTAGTAGTTGATCCATTGAAGTATCTGGAACGATTACCAGAATACAATGGCAATCTTGGGGAGCTACAAACCTTTATGGGGCTTGTAGACAGGATTTTGCCAACACTTAGGCAGTATGATGAATTGGCACAGGGTTTGTTCTCAGACTTGATTAAATCTAAACTGAAGGGCAAAGCAAAGGAGGCAGTTGAAATTAGTGGACAAGCTACATCATGGGATCAGATAAAAAAAATTTTACAGGAAAATTTTTCCGATAGAAAATCGGTAGATGATCTTTATAACGAGCTTAGGGGGTTGACCTTTAAGACAAATTGTATGAGCTTCTATAATGACATAAAATATGTCCTTAGAAGACTCAATGCGAAAACCGCATTCGATATGGGAGAAGCAGTGGGCGATGATGAAATTCAAAGAACGATGGATTTGAATATAAAAACAGGCCTACAAACTTTTAAGACAAAGGTCCCAGAACCAATGAGGTCAATATTATTTTGCCGTGAACCAGAGTCACTGGAAAAGGCAATAAATATACTTTTGGAGGCTGGGTATGCCTATGGGAACGGAAAAACTCAACCTCAAGATAAAACTTCAAAGGTAGAGAATTCGGGACAGGCTCGAAGTAATTATCGTGCCAACGGTGGCAACAAATATAATAAGAATAACTCCTACCAATCAGGTAGATACAATAGAAATTATAATAACCAACAGGAAAATCAGAATTCTGCGCATAGAAATAATGATCACCCAGGGACTAGTAGGGCAAATGATAGGCCAGAACCAATGGATGTCAATACACATGAATCCAGCGGGGAAAAGTTTGAAAAAGCTGGAAATTTTAGCCTCACACGAAACTTACCCTATATAACGGTTAAGTCTAAAACTAAAGACTTAAGATTTATAATCGATACGGGTGCAACCCATTCTATTATAAATCCTGGTATTTGCGATCCCAAGTGGATGGTACCAACCGAAAGCGTAAACATTAAAACGTTACAAAATAACGTTAATATTAAAGAAAAGGTACAGATACCTTTGTTTGCGGAATTGGGGGGACCATTGCCACAAGATCAAGGAGTTGTTTTCTATGTTTGCAAATTTCACGATCAGTATCATGGACTAATAGGTAACAACATATTGAGACTTATTAAAGCCAAGATTGATTATGGAAATGATAATTTGCATATTGGGGAATTGGTAACTCCAATAAAGTTTCAAATCACAGATGAGCGATATCACTATTTCACTGAGAAGGGGTACTATGAGGTAAATATACCTGTAGATCAAAAGGATGGTCTGGTGCACATTCCCAATAAAATAACGGAAAATAAAAAATTTGAAATTATTGAGGGAGTTCATGAGGTAGTGAATAATTTAGCAACAAACGTTGTTGTTAAATCAAATGTTGACGAGGAACAGCAAATACAATTCAAGTTAAAAAATATAACGCAGGTCACGAATGAAAATTTTTATATTTCAGAAAGCTATGGGGATCAGGTACAAAATTCTGTCTTAGAAAAAATTAGAAAAACTCATTTAAACAAGGAAGAAGAGGGTAAATTAATACCTATTATCAAAAGATTTAGTAAAATATTTTATGATGAAAAATCGGACTTAACATTCACTAATGCAATAAAGCATGAAATTCGTACGATCGAACATGCACCGATTGCTGTGAAGAATTACCGATATCCGTACATTCATAAAAATGAAGTACAAAAACAAATTCGAGAGATGCTTGACAGTGGTATCATACGTCCAAGTAAGTCACCCTATTCAGCACCAGTCTGGGTCGTATCAAAAAAATTGGATGCTAGCGGGCAATGCAAATGGAGACTTGTAATAGATTATCGCAAGCTAAATGAAGTCACTATAGATGACAAATACCCTATTCCAAATATGGATGAAATCCTGGAAAAATTAGGAAGGTGCCAATATTTCACCACTTTAGATCTCGCTAAAGGGTTTCATCAGATAGAAATTGCCAAAAATGACATACCAAAAACTGCGTTTAGTGTTGAAAACGGACACTACGAGTTTTTGAGAATGCCATTTGGGTTGAAGACAGCCCCGGCAACGTTTCAACGATTGATGAATAATATTTTATCGGATTATATTAACAAGATATGCTTAGTGTATCTTGATGACATAATAATATTTTCAACATCTCTGCAGGAGCATGTGGAGTCACTGACGAAAATTTTACAAAGGCTTAAGGATGTGAATCTGAAGGTTCAGATAGACAAATCTGAATTTATGAAACATGAAACTGAATTTCTTGGGCATATAGTCACAGGGGATGGTATAAAACCTAATCCTGAAAAAGTCAGTAGTGTACAAAAATTTCCTTTACCAAAAACTCCTAAAGAGATAAAGCAATTTATAGGCCTAACAGGGTACTATAGAAAATTCATCAGGGACTATTCTAAAATTGCAAAGCCAATGACCAAGTATTTAAAGCAGGGTGCTAAAGTTAATGTAAACGATCAAGAGTATATTGATAGTTTCAAGACGTTAAAACAACTCTTAACAAATGACCCAATACTAAAATATCCAGATTTTAAAAAACAATTCGTATTACAAACGGATGCTAGTAACGTCGCTCTTGGAGCAATATTGTCACAAGAAGGACACCCTTTGTGCTATGCAAGCAGAACGTTAAATAATCATGAGCAAAATTATAGCACAATTGAAAAAGAATTATTAGCCATAGTTTGGGCAACACAGTATTTTCGCCCTTACCTTTTTGGACGCAAATTTCTAATAGAAACGGATCATAGGCCGTTGACTTGGTTATTTAACATAAAGGAACCAAACTCGAAATTGGTAAGATGGAGACTCAAAATCTCTGAATTTGATTATGAAATCAAGTACAGAAAAGGAGTTAAAAATGGCAATGCAGACGCCCTATCACGCGTAATAATAAACCACAACGAAATTGAGGATTCATACATAAAACAGGTTACTAATCCATTGAATTTCTATAAAAGACAAGTAATCATAAAAAAGGTAAACTCTGGATCCTTAAAGATTAAAAGAATTACAATTTTTAAGTCCAACAGACAAATGGTTTTGACGCAAATTCTTGATAAACCAACTGTAAAAACACTAATACAAAGTCATTTTGAGCAAAACAAAATCACTGCGATTTATATCGAGGATGAATCATTCTATAAAACATTTCTTGAAACAGTTAATGCAGACTTCAAGGATAAATATCAAATAGTTCGATGTAAAAAATTATTAACTGATATTACAGATGAAAACAAACTAGCTGATGTAATAAAAGAGGAACATTTAAGAAATAATCATCGGGGAATAAATGAAAATTTTCTCGAACTTAAGGAAAAACTTTATCATCCTAATTTGAGGGACAGAATAACTAAGTACATTAACAATTGCGAAATATGTAGCCAAGAAAAGTATGAAAGGAATCCAATAAAACAAAAATTTCAAATAACAGAAACCCCAGCAGAACCTAGAGAAATAGTACACATGGATGTTTTTTATACTTTGAATAAAACATTGTTCTTGACTATCATTGACAAATTTTCAAAACATGCTCAAGCAATAAAAATTACAGCTAGATCATGGACAGAGTTTAAGAAAGCGGTGATGCAGTATCTTAGCAATGTAGGGCGAATAAAAAAAATAATAGTTGACAATGAACTAGGATTCAAAGCCATCCCACTACAGGAATTCCTTAAGGAAAATAATATCGAAATACATTTTACATCCAGTGGAAACCACACCTCAAATTCAGATGTAGAACGTTTACACAACACAATAAATGAACACATAAGGTTGTTGAAACACGATCCAAACCGGGATATGGAAACTATAGAGGAAAAAATGTACAGAATTATTAATTATTATAATAACACAATACACTCTACGACGGGACGAAAACCGGTGGACTTCATAAACGGATCCATAAAACAAGATGAATATCACTTGATTAGAGAAAACATTATAAAAAAGAAAGAAACTATAATTAATAAATTAAATCAAAATCGAGAAGATGTAGATGTAAGGACAGGACCTGTATTACTAAAACAAGTTAGAGGAGGAAAAAATTATTCACGATTTAAAAAAATAATTGCGCAGCCTCTTGATGAGAACCACATAACAACGAGAAATGGACAAAAATACTACAAATCACACATCAAACGAAAACGAAAACACGAAACTAATGCCAATTAATTGTTTTCTTTTTGACAGGAAAATGAAGCCCATGTTACAAATTATTTTACGGATAGTTATTCCAGTAATAACAATCGCACAGTACATCGACGTACAAAATATCAACGAAAATAATGGATATATTAGCATAAAAACTGGTCAAATACAGATAATAAAGGACTTCCTTAAAATTATGCACGTCATAAACTTCACTGAGTTCGAGATTAACAGAAACAACATTGCTGGTAATATACAAATAATAAGAAATCAAGTAAGAAAGGATGATGTAGCTTATGCAACCCTACTAAATAATTTTAATCTACTTGAAACAAAGATAAACGGACTTAAACCACATTTAAGAACAAAAAGGGGACTAATGAACATTATAGGGCAAGGTCTCAAAATAGTAGCGGGAACCATGGATAGTGAGGATGAAATACTTATTAAAGCAAAGTTAGATAATTTGTCTAAAGAAAATTCTCAATTAATTGTAGAATCAAACAAACAAATAATAATTAATTCGCAGTTATCAGACCAAATCCAAAATATTACAAATCACGTAAACAAGCAACAGGAATCTATTAGACAGTTGCTCACAGAAAAATCGGAGCGATTACAAAATGATTTAGATATATTCAGGCACATATACCAAATTAACTATGATATTACCCTACTACGAAATCATATCGATGATATAGAACAGATAATTTTGACTAGTAGATTAAATATTTTATCCAGGAATATATTGACAAATACAGAATTAGAACTAGTATCACAGATAGAAGCTCTAAAAGATATAAAAATAACAGTGGCATATTATGGCAATTTAATTACAATAATAGTCATGGTACCGAACTACTCAGCAAAGAAATTCTCGAATATTATAATTGAACCAATTTCAAATTTAAACAACAAATCAATCTTGCTAAAGGAAAGTTTATTTATCATAGATGAGGAAAAGACTTTATATTACAATAATGTAAAAAATAATCTAAAAGTAAATTTGAAAACTGTACAAGATGATTGTGTCAGTCAAATAATTAAATCAAAAGAAGCAAATTGTGAAATGGTAGTAGATACAGTAGAAAATATTAAAGAAATATCGGATGGACTGATTATTATAAAAAATTTCAATGAAAGGAAACTAATTCAAAATTGTAATAATAATAACATAAAATTATACAAAAATAGTTTAATTAAATTTGGAAATTGTGAAGTAACAATAGGAAATGTAACTTTTCGTAACAAATTTATTAAAGTTACAGAAAATAATATTTTACCATATACAGTTATACAAATTAAGGAAAAGAGCAAAGAAACTGAAAATAATTTACATGATTTACGCATTAATACATTTGAAAATACTAGAGAATTTATTAAAAAGACGTTAACTCAAAATTTACTTAAGACTTCAATTGTAAATTTTCCGGGCATTTTCATAAACATTGCAATACTTGCGTTAATTTTTGTCTTCTTTAAATTCCGACGTAACAAAACTTACATGATTGAGTCGAAATCTTCGTCGGAGCCTCAGACTAACGGTGGGCGAGTTATAGAATCCGCCCCTGTACAAAAGACCGCTCCAATATACATCATTTAACTTTTGTTATTTTAAGTTCAAGACATTGTTGCAGTTCAGCACTTACCAAACTTTTCCATAGTTTACAAAACTTGCAACTATGTCGAAATATAATTAAATTCACCCACTTAAAATATTTTAAAACATTGTTGCACTTTATTGCATTTCATATTTTAGTCAAAACAAAATCTTGCAACAATGTCGCAATGCAATTAATAAACAATTAAATTCACCCACTTCAAGAAATAACAACGTTGTTGCATTTTATTGCATTTCGTAAGCGGAAGACTGCAACAATGTAGATCACTAGTTTAAATATTGCGTCAACGCAAAAACCAAACAAAAACACACAGAACGAAATGCTTTCGCTAAAGCTGCTTGTTTTTGTTGGCTCTCTTTGTTCTTTCTTTCAGTTACTTTCTCAGGGTAAATTTAAGCCATTCTCGAATAATACGTACATGTGTATGTGAAACATGTACGCATTCTTATTCTCTTTCTCCGAGTAAATTTAAGTTATAAATAACACATTTCTCAAATAATACGTACATGTGTATGTAAAACATGTACGCATTCTTACTCTCTTTCTCTGAGTAAATTACACATACTTACTTTTTAAGCCACAAGAATTCCACGCATGTGTAAGTGAAACATGTGTGCATTTCTCCATATTCTTAAGTCATGGGAAAATACGTACATGTGAATAAGAAACATGTACGCATTTTCGCTGAGTATGCTTTTCTTTAGCTTTAAGAATTATATTCGTACATGTGTATGTAAAACATGTACGCACTCTTTTAGCATAAGAAATTAGTATATAAGAATCAAATTTTTGTAAGAAAGTTATCAATAAAGTTCTGAAAGTTAAAACGCGAAGTTTATTCGATCAACAAAACTCTTAGCGTCAAGTTATTACATTTGGTACCCTTCAAGCGTCGTATAAATCGAAGTGTGTAACCTATGACTCGTTGAAGTGTGTTGAATGAGTTTCCATGATTGATTTTGTAAATCCAATCCCTTTGTGAATCCATTGCCACTGAGGTAACATTGGATGTTGTCTGTCCATCATCTTTATTGACACTAATTGTTTCAGTTATGTTGAAAGATTTTTGTTTCATTTCTGGACACTGTGGGTTATAACTTAGTTTGGTGAATTTATTTGGCCATTTGTTTTCATTTCCATGCAAAAACAACGGACCAAAAAACCACAAGTGATTGGCTGGCAATTTTGAAGGCATTATTCCTCGTGATAATGAATCTGCTGGGTTGTCTTTTGACGAGACGTGTCGCCATTGATCTGCTACTGTCAGTTCTTGGATCTGATTAATCCTATTTGCGACGAACGTTTGGAGTGTAGATGATTTTGAATTTATCCAATAGAGCACAATTTCCGAATCGGTCCAAAAGTGTACTTGTCCTTTATGGTTAAGATCGTTCTTCACCCTTTTCATTAATGTTGTGCTGAGGACTGCTGCACATAGCTCCAGGCGTGGAATTGTTTGTTTTTTCAGAGGTGCCACCCGAGATTTTGAACATAGTAGTCTTACGATTGTGCGTCAATCCTTTAATGTTGCACGCACGAAAATTGCAGCTCCGTAGGCCTTTTCTGATGCATCGCAAAAAGCATGAAGCTAAACGGATGATGCTTCATGTTGTCCAAAAACGTGCCTTTCAAAGCTAAAATTGTTCAGCGCTTTTAAATCGTCTCGGAAAGTAACCCATTTGGAATGTAATTCGATTGGTATTGCCTGGTCCCAACAAAGTTGTAATTGCCATAAGTCTTGTATGATGATCTTGGCTGTTACTATAACTGGCCCCAGTATCCCTAGTGGATCAAATATTTTTGCAACTTCTGACGTGATTACGCGTTTCGTGATTTTGTTTGTTACATGAGACGTAGATCTGATGCAAAATTTATCCTTCTTTGGTTGCCAGACTAACCCAAGTGTTTTTATGAAAGTGTTGTCATCATTGTCAAAGTCCAAATCGATTTCCTGGTCATCTTTATCGATATCTTGTAGTATTTGTGGGTGGTTTGCACACCATTTGCGTAGTTTAAAACCAACAGGTTCTAGTATGCGTTTGAGTTGATTCTGCATCTCCAGCACCGTTGACAGTTTATTGGATCCACTGAGACAATCATCAACGTAAAAATTATTTTTTAAAACTTGTGAACCCAATTCAAATTTTTCTTTATTTTCATCCGCAAGCTGTTGTAGGCATCTTGTTGCTAGGTATGGGGCGGATCTAGTTCCATATGTCACGGTGTTTAATTGATAATGACGGACAGGCTCACCAGGATTATTTCTCCAAAAAATAGTTTGGAATTTCCTATCTGCTGGATGTACCGAAATTTGTCGATACATTTTTTGAATATCGGTGCAAAAGACAAATCTTGGTAATCGAAAACGCAGAAGAATTGAAAAAAGTTCGCTCTGCACGGTTGGACCAGTAAATAAAATGTCATTCAGTGATATGCCAGAACTGGTTTTACATGAGGCGTCAAACACTACTCTCAGTTTTGTACTGCTGCTATCTGGTTTCAGTACACAGTGATGTGGGATAACATAATATGGTGCTGATAAGTTTTTAGCAGTTATCTGCTCCATATGTCCCAATTCTTCATACTCGTTCATAAATTTGACGTACTGCTCTCTGAGTTTTTGATCCTTAGATAGTCTTTTTTCAAGGGAAAAGAGCCTGGTCATTGCTATTGTTTCTGAGTCCTTAAGGGTTTCAGGATCTTGTTGAAATGGTAGTTTTACCATAAAACGTCCTAATGAGTCCCTTTGAGTGTTGTTTTGAAAATGTGTTTCACATAATTCTTCGGCCATAGTTAAACTTGAATTTTTGGGTTCCGTATCATCCATTTGCCACAATCGTTGGATCATTTTGTCTAGATCTTCCTCATTTTCTGTACATATGCCACACGTTGCGTCGAACTCGTTCTGGTTAGAAAGGTAGGAGTCGCCTATTTTTCCTGAGAAAATCCATCCAAAAACGGTATTTTGAAGTAACGGTAAATCGCTTGATAGTTTGATTTGCCCAATGGTCAATAATTGATGATAGAACTCTGCTTCCAGCAGGATGTCAATATTCGCCGCTTGGTTGAAGTAAGGGTCTGCTAATTTAATATTTTTTGGAATTGACCATGATGATGTATCCAATGATTGCGAAGGCTGTAATGTAGTTATTTGTGGCAACACGTATGCTTCCAATGGTTTTTGGTATCCATTTATGCGGGAATGAATGTTAATGTAGGCCCGCTGAGTTGAAACCTGCCTTTTTCTTCCAATTCCTTCTATGGACATTGAGGTTGCCTGACCTGAAATACCAAGACGCTTTGCTAGCCTGCTTGTTATGATGTTGATCTGAGAACCAGAATCTAACAGTACTCTGCAGTTTATCATTTTCCCGCTGTTTGTATTTACCTTAATTAAAGCTGTGCTAAGTAGCACATAGCCCTTTTTTTGCGTGCTGTTATTTGTTGCAAGGGTAACAGGAGAACTTGAATTTTGTTCTTTAAACGGTGGTACCGTTGCATTTTGACCGTCTTTTTCCTGATGTAACAATGTATTGTGTTTTTTCTGACATCTGGTGCATGATCTGCTACGGCAATTAAGAGTACTTTGCCCACTTCTGAGACAGTTTGTACAGAGTCGATTTTTGATCACATGATTCATTCTGTCCTTGACTGAAGCCTTCAAAAACTTAACGCATGTATACAGAAAGTGTTCTTTTTCGTGGCAGAATTTACATTTTTGATTAAGTGTTGTTGTAAGTACTCTGATGGGCCTTTGTTTGGTCTCAATAGCCTCCATCGTTTGGAATCGAGCTTCCAAAAAAGTGAGAAATTCGTTTAATTTTGGAATTTCTTTATGGTTTGCGATAGTTTGCTCATATAAAAGATGAGTTTCGCGATCCAACTTTTTTATTAAGATTGGAAGTAGTAGAGGATCCCATGAGTTCGTCCCTACTCCCAGATTTTCCAATGCTAGCAAACATTCTTGTGTTGTATCGTGCAGCTCCTTGATTGTTTTGGCTGACGCTACTGATAATGTTGGTTGTTCCAATAATTTTGACACAAGAGTGTTTGTCAGGACTCTTTGATTGTTGTAACGATCTTGAAGTAACATCCAGGCTGTTGTGTAATTCGCCTCACTCAATGAAAGGTGTCGAATTAGCTTCTCTGCTTATCCAGTGACGTTTGACTTCAAATACCACATTTTTTGCACATTTGGTAGTGCTTGGTTGTGAATCATTTGAAGAAATAAGTCAAAAAATTGACGCCACTTCATATAGTCCCCATCAAACTTTGGAATAACCACCTTTGGCAGTGGTAGAGCTCCCTGCGAGCTGGCTATGCTGACATGCATTGTATCTGATACGCCCCTTTGGTAGTTTTCTAGCTCTTCAGTTAGTGAGATCACCTTTTGGAGTACCTCTTCTTCTAATTGAACGAACGTTGATATGTCGTAACCCTTGGTTGATGGGTCTTCCATTTGCTGCCAAATTTCATAATTATTTTGCTCTATATTGCTCCAAAGCTGCTTGATAGTCTTCAATTTTAACTCGCTAGAGATACGTGAATGTGTAGATTCGGTGCTGGCCGATTGCCTTTTTAATGTTGACATTTGGGCTTCAAATTTCCGAATAAGTCCTCTTTGGTGCTGGTCAGCATCAACTGTATGTGTATTTTCTGGAATTTGGTTGGCTGTGGCTTCGTTTTGATTTTTCTGCGTATGTTGCTGATTAAATGTTGTAGTTGTATGTTGAATGGTCACAGCCCCTTGTGGTGCAATCGATTTGACTGAGTTAGTCGCATCTATCTTTGAAGCTGATTCCTCAAAGATTTTTGTATATGTTTCGACTACTTCGGCTATTTGAGAGTAATAGTCCTTGGAAAAATAGTCATGTTCGAATGGGAGGTCATTTATTATGCGGATTTTTGTATCTGTTTCTTCAAACCTTTCCCATGCTTGGTTTAACCGCCTCAAACGATCTCGAAAGTAATCGGATGTACCCTTCCGTTCCGAAGAATCATTTTTAAAGTTCCTCACTACATTTTGGATTTCTTCTCCAAGAGATTGTTGGATCTTTGCTAAGTCGTTGAACGCCATCATTAATAGACTGGAGTACAAAAAATTAAGTCTTGTTGAAAAATTGATTACTCCTAGCTCTTCCTGAAAGGGAGTCGATTGTCGTCCCTTTGCTCTGCTACGGCGGCGTCTGTATTATTTGATGAAAGGAGCTGCGTGTCGTTCCTTTTGCTGTTTTTTGCTACGGCGGCGTGTGTATTTGACAAAAAAGGAGTCGTATGTCGTCCTTTTGCTGTTTTTTTTTTTTGCTACGGCGGCGTGTGTATTTGACAAAAAAGGAGTCGTATGTCGTCCTTCTTGATCACGTCGGGGTCACCAATGTTTTGCGGCTGAGGTTCGTTTACCTGCCTATAACTCTAACGTAATCCCGGCACTTGAACCAGGACTATGTAGGTTGTTTGGTTGTTACTGTAGGCACATAAACCCACAATAACAGCTAAGTATTTTGATGATAGCAGGACACCTTACCAGGGGTCGGGGGTGTCTTGCTATGTGTTGCGGCCACTAAAACCAAGAATTTTAGTTATGAAAGGAAAGATACTGCTTTGCTTAATTCTTGCAATATAATGGCAAAGTTTATTGAAATTATATCTACTATATATACTTAATTGATATATTAAAATTGTTGACTTAATAATAATTACAAGCTAATTAAAAAATGTAACGCATGTAAAAATTATGACCTACTTAAATAAAACCACCATAAACAAAACAAAAGCGAACGTTGACTTTAGCTAAATTGCAATGTTTACATTTTTATCAATAAGACAAAAATGAACATTGACTTTAACCAAATTGCAATGCTTGCATTTTGTCAACCAAAACAAAAGCGAGCATTGACTTTAAACAAATTGCAATGTTTTGCATTTGGTCAACATTCATCATTTTGATTTGTTTAAGGGGCTGCATATGTTAAATAAAGAATGTAAAACTAAACATCCTCCTCCCGTTGAATATAATTCAACTACTGCTGTCCAAATTGATAGCGAAGTCGGTTCTTTGCTGCACATTTGAACGTGGCTGGGGCGTAGGTGTTGTTGTTGTTGTTAATAGGAATCGTTTTACTATGTGCTTTAACACGATGAATAATATTATTATGCCTGCCAAAATTAATGCTATGCTGGAAAGTGCGGTATTGCGAGTATTTTGGTGTCGAATTTTATGAGGCAGCATAATAAAATTTTCTGTTGCTAATAGCTTTTGCAATTACGTAAGATTTTTTATTTGGTCATCATAAATGATACTGGAATGATTTCTTAATACGGTTCGTACATGTTCTGGTGTGGATAATCTTTGAACACTTCCAAGGCCAGTGTAGGAAGTGCGTATTGCGCTGGATATTATATGGAATCGATCTAGTGTCAAGATATTGTTTTTGGCAACACACTGTGGTGCGATTGTGAGAATCCCTGATCCTGCCAAAGATACTTGTTGTGAGTTCTGGTTACACACGATCGTTAACCGAGTAGGAAATTTTAACGCAAAGATCCATTGGTTTTGTTGTTCCGTTTGAGTCCATGTTGAGTTTTGTTCAATCTTTTTTAAATGTATGCCAATATCTGAGTTGAACTGTTGTATTTTAATGTTTTGTGCTAACGCTAGTGGTAGCATTAGCAGTGCAATCATAAAAGTGGTCAATATGGTCTTGCTGGTGGTGACTGATGCCTTTCGTGCGCGTTTTTTTGGTAAGTCATCTCTTTCCCCAAGATTGGCCTGTGCAGATTTTTTTGTGAACTCATCAACCTCTCCGGAATCGGACTGTATAGATTCCTCAGTTGATTCAATTGGTAGTGGTGCCAACTTATGTATAGATCTTTTAAGGATCCCTGAAGCTGTGCGAACATCTGCAACGCGTACAGCTCCATCCTGACCATGATATACTCTTTCAATTCTTCCTAAAGACCACTGTAATGAAGGAGCATTGTCATCTTTTATGATAACCATTTGACCAAGCTTTGCATTTGAGCTTTGTTCTTTCCACTTGTGACGATACTGTAGTTCATTCAGATACTCCAAGGACCATCGTTTCCAGAATTCTTCTTTAATATGTGTCACCAGTTTCCATCTTGTTAGCAATGAGTGATTAGAGGGTGTGGACGATGGATTAATCGATGAATTAATTGGTTCTCCAATCAAAAAATGACCTGGTGTTAGAGCTGTTATGTCATTAGGATCATTCGACATAGGAGTTAGAGGTCGCGAATTCAAAATGGCTTCTGCTTCAATCAACGTTGTTTCGAGTTCTTCATACGTAAGGGATGCCGATGTCAAGATTTTTATGAGCAAACCTTTTGCAGATTTAACAGCTGCTTCCCATAGGCCTCCAAAGTGAGGAGAACTTGGAGGTATGAATTTAAAAGTAATGCCTCCATTGTTGCATTCTGTGGCTATTTTTTCGTTAGATCCTTGTGATTGAAGAATATTTTTTAGCTCCTGTAATTGATTACTGGCACCAAGGAAATTTGTTGCATTATCGCAATATATAGTTTGGCAATGACCTCTTCGACCAATGAATCTTTTTAAAGCTCCTATGAATGCATCTGTCGTGAGGTCGCTTACCAGCTCCAAGTGGACAGTCTTTGTGGTGAAGCAACAGAACACTGCTACATAAGCCTTTTGGGGACGTTTTCCTCGAATCTTGTAGTGTATCCAGACTGGTCCGAAGTAGTCAATACCGGTTGTAATAAATGGTCGATTAGGTGTTATTCTGTCAGCAGGTAAGTTTCCCATTATTTGGGAGTACATCTTTGGTTTCGCCTTGCTACATTTAACGCACCGTTGAATGATTGCTCTAGCCATAATTTTTGCTTTAATTGGCCAGAATTTTCGTCTTGTGAACGATATTAGTGCTTGAGGTCCACAATGCATATTTTCCTTGTGTATCTTTTCCATTAGAAGCTTCGTCAATATATCATTATAGGGAACTAAAATTTGATGCTTGGCGTCATAATTTAATGATGAGGCTTCCAGCCTTCCCCCAACACGAATGACACCTTGTTTGTCTAGGAACGGAGAAAAGGCTGCTAACGGGCTTTGAGCCTTTACCGTTCTTTCTTTCTTTAACTCCTTGAGCTCTTCGTTGAAATCATTTTTTTGAATGACCTTGATGATTGTTAAAAGAGCGTCATTTAGTTCTTGTGTGCTTAGCAGTTATAGAATCAGCCCCTGTACAAAAGACCGCTCCAATATACATCATTTAACTTTTGTTATTTTAAGTTCAAGACATTGTTGCAGTTCAGCACTTACCAAACTTTTCCATAGTTTACAAAACTTGCAACTATGTCGAAATATAATTAAATTCACCCACTTAAAATATTTTAAAACATTGTTGCACTTTATTGCATTTCATATTTTAGTCAAAACAAAATCTTGCAACAATGTCGCAATGCAATTAATAAACAATTAAATTCACCCACTTCAAGAAATAACAACGTTGTTGCATTTTATTGCATTTCGTAAGCGGAAGACTGCAACAATGTAGATCACTAGTTTAAATATTGCGTCAACGCAAAAACCAAACAAAAACACACAGAACGAAATGCTTTCGCTAAAGCTGCTTGTTTTTGTTGGCTCTCTTTGTTCTTTCTTTCAGTTACTTTCTCAGGGTAAATTTAAGCCATTCTCGAATAATACGTACATGTGTATGTGAAACATGTACGCATTCTTATTCTCTTTCTCCGAGTAAATTTAAGTTATAAATAACACATTTCTCAAATAATACGTACATGTGTATGTAAAACATGTACGCATTCTTACTCTCTTTCTCTGAGTAAATTACACATACTTACTTTTTAAGCCACAAGAATTCCACGCATGTGTAAGTGAAACATGTGTGCATTTCTCCATATTCTTAAGTCATGGGAAAATACGTACATGTGAATAAGAAACATGTACGCATTTTCGCTGAGTATGCTTTTCTTTAGCTTTAAGAATTATATTCGTACATGTGTATGTAAAACATGTACGCACTCTTTTAGCATAAGAAATTAGTATATAAGAATCAAATTTTTGTAAGAAAGTTATCAATAAAGTTCTGAAAGTTAAAACGCGAAGTTTATTCGATCAACAAAACTGGCGACGAGGATGGGATTCTTGGGCGAATCTCCTCAGTGAAAAGTGAACAGTAAAAAAAAAAATTTTCAAAGGAACTGGAGTGGAACTCCATTGCTAAAGTTTTTTTTTAGTGAAAAGTGAACAGTGAAAAAATTTCAAAGGAACTGGAGTGGAACTCCATTGCTGAAGTTTTTTGAAAGGAAACCAACAAGAGTTACCTTACACCACGTCTAAAATCCTTGCATGAGCAAGGAATCCAGACAACTTTTCTTGGGAGAAATATTATTGACAGGAGTCAATAATATCATCGTTGGTTTTTAGCACCTTTACCGGGAATCCAGAACCACAACAGGAACATATATTGGTAAGAGCCAATATTATTCTGTCAACCGCACCTAGCGAAAAAAAATATATTGACAGGAGTCAATAGTCGCATCTGGCGAAAATAAGTGTTAAAAGTGAAAAGGCTCATTTCTAGAGTCCCACACCCCTCAACGAGTTGGATGAGGGTCAGCATCAACATACAAATGAGTGAACAGGATCTAGAACAGCAAATTTTTGGAAAGAAAGTAGTACTGTCCGACAGCGAGGACACCGTAGATTTTACCGAGCAATATAAAAGAATTTTAAAAAAAGAAATCGACAACGGTAGCAGAGACAACGGTAGCGGAGAAGAAGCAAAAGAAGGAGGAAGAACAAATTAAGAAGGACGCAGTGGCAGAATAAAAAATTGTGAGTCAAAGTGTATAATAAGTTATCATTAAGATAAGAATTTTTTTTTGTTTCCTTTGTTCTTTTTTTTGCGAAGTCTTTTCCTCATTTCATAGGAAAACTTTCTTTTGAGCGTTGATCGCGTTTTCTTTTCGCGAAGTTTTCTCGTTTTCGTTTGGAAAGTTAACTTTTCCTTTACGCGAAGTTTTTTTTCCACGTCAAAAGAAAAAAAGTGAATTTTTTAATTCTAAGTTTGTTTCTTGAGTAGATGGGCCAAAGTTTAGAGCAACTTGGGCAAGCAATAAACCGTTTAGGAGTTACTTTGGGGTTACAGGATCAGAATATATATACACCTACTCCAAGTCCAATCATGGCTCTACAACTAGTAGTTGATCCATTGAAGTATCTGGAACGATTACCAGAATACAATGGCAATCTTGGGGAGCTACAAACCTTTATGGGGCTTGTAGACAGGATTTTGCCAACACTTAGGCAGTATGATGAATTGGCACAGGGTTTGTTCTCAGACTTGATTAAATCTAAACTGAAGGGCAAAGCAAAGGAGGCAGTTGAAATTAGTGGACAAGCTACATCATGGGATCAGATAAAAAAAATTTTACAGGAAAATTTTTCCGATAGAAAATCGGTAGATGATCTTTATAACGAGCTTAGGGGGTTGACCTTTAAGACAAATTGTATGAGCTTCTATAATGACATAAAATATGTCCTTAGAAGACTCAATGCGAAAACCGCATTCGATATGGGAGAAGCAGTGGGCGATGATGAAATTCAAAGAACGATGGATTTGAATATAAAAACAGGCCTACAAACTTTTAAGACAAAGGTCCCAGAACCAATGAGGTCAATATTATTTTGCCGTGAACCAGAGTCACTGGAAAAGGCAATAAATATACTTTTGGAGGCTGGGTATGCCTATGGGAACGGAAAAACTCAACCTCAAGATAAAACTTCAAAGGTAGAGAATTCGGGACAGGCTCGAAGTAATTATCGTGCCAACGGTGGCAACAAATATAATAAGAATAACTCCTACCAATCAGGTAGATACAATAGAAATTATAATAACCAACAGGAAAATCAGAATTCTGCGCATAGAAATAATGATCACCCAGGGACTAGTAGGGCAAATGATAGGCCAGAACCAATGGATGTCAATACACATGAATCCAGCGGGGAAAAGTTTGAAAAAGCTGGAAATTTTAGCCTCACACGAAACTTACCCTATATAACGGTTAAGTCTAAAACTAAAGACTTAAGATTTATAATCGATACGGGTGCAACCCATTCTATTATAAATCCTGGTATTTGCGATCCCAAGTGGATGGTACCAACCGAAAGCGTAAACATTAAAACGTTACAAAATAACGTTAATATTAAAGAAAAGGTACAGATACCTTTGTTTGCGGAATTGGGGGGACCATTGCCACAAGATCAAGGAGTTGTTTTCTATGTTTGCAAATTTCACGATCAGTATCATGGACTAATAGGTAACAACATATTGAGACTTATTAAAGCCAAGATTGATTATGGAAATGATAATTTGCATATTGGGGAATTGGTAACTCCAATAAAGTTTCAAATCACAGATGAGCGATATCACTATTTCACTGAGAAGGGGTACTATGAGGTAAATATACCTGTAGATCAAAAGGATGGTCTGGTGCACATTCCCAATAAAATAACGGAAAATAAAAAATTTGAAATTATTGAGGGAGTTCATGAGGTAGTGAATAATTTAGCAACAAACGTTGTTGTTAAATCAAATGTTGACGAGGAACAGCAAATACAATTCAAGTTAAAAAATATAACGCAGGTCACGAATGAAAATTTTTATATTTCAGAAAGCTATGGGGATCAGGTACAAAATTCTGTCTTAGAAAAAATTAGAAAAACTCATTTAAACAAGGAAGAAGAGGGTAAATTAATACCTATTATCAAAAGATTTAGTAAAATATTTTATGATGAAAAATCGGACTTAACATTCACTAATGCAATAAAGCATGAAATTCGTACGATCGAACATGCACCGATTGCTGTGAAGAATTACCGATATCCGTACATTCATAAAAATGAAGTACAAAAACAAATTCGAGAGATGCTTGACAGTGGTATCATACGTCCAAGTAAGTCACCCTATTCAGCACCAGTCTGGGTCGTATCAAAAAAATTGGATGCTAGCGGGCAATGCAAATGGAGACTTGTAATAGATTATCGCAAGCTAAATGAAGTCACTATAGATGACAAATACCCTATTCCAAATATGGATGAAATCCTGGAAAAATTAGGAAGGTGCCAATATTTCACCACTTTAGATCTCGCTAAAGGGTTTCATCAGATAGAAATTGCCAAAAATGACATACCAAAAACTGCGTTTAGTGTTGAAAACGGACACTACGAGTTTTTGAGAATGCCATTTGGGTTGAAGACAGCCCCGGCAACGTTTCAACGATTGATGAATAATATTTTATCGGATTATATTAACAAGATATGCTTAGTGTATCTTGATGACATAATAATATTTTCAACATCTCTGCAGGAGCATGTGGAGTCACTGACGAAAATTTTACAAAGGCTTAAGGATGTGAATCTGAAGGTTCAGATAGACAAATCTGAATTTATGAAACATGAAACTGAATTTCTTGGGCATATAGTCACAGGGGATGGTATAAAACCTAATCCTGAAAAAGTCAGTAGTGTACAAAAATTTCCTTTACCAAAAACTCCTAAAGAGATAAAGCAATTTATAGGCCTAACAGGGTACTATAGAAAATTCATCAGGGACTATTCTAAAATTGCAAAGCCAATGACCAAGTATTTAAAGCAGGGTGCTAAAGTTAATGTAAACGATCAAGAGTATATTGATAGTTTCAAGACGTTAAAACAACTCTTAACAAATGACCCAATACTAAAATATCCAGATTTTAAAAAACAATTCGTATTACAAACGGATGCTAGTAACGTCGCTCTTGGAGCAATATTGTCACAAGAAGGACACCCTTTGTGCTATGCAAGCAGAACGTTAAATAATCATGAGCAAAATTATAGCACAATTGAAAAAGAATTATTAGCCATAGTTTGGGCAACACAGTATTTTCGCCCTTACCTTTTTGGACGCAAATTTCTAATAGAAACGGATCATAGGCCGTTGACTTGGTTATTTAACATAAAGGAACCAAACTCGAAATTGGTAAGATGGAGACTCAAAATCTCTGAATTTGATTATGAAATCAAGTACAGAAAAGGAGTTAAAAATGGCAATGCAGACGCCCTATCACGCGTAATAATAAACCACAACGAAATTGAGGATTCATACATAAAACAGGTTACTAATCCATTGAATTTCTATAAAAGACAAGTAATCATAAAAAAGGTAAACTCTGGATCCTTAAAGATTAAAAGAATTACAATTTTTAAGTCCAACAGACAAATGGTTTTGACGCAAATTCTTGATAAACCAACTGTAAAAACACTAATACAAAGTCATTTTGAGCAAAACAAAATCACTGCGATTTATATCGAGGATGAATCATTCTATAAAACATTTCTTGAAACAGTTAATGCAGACTTCAAGGATAAATATCAAATAGTTCGATGTAAAAAATTATTAACTGATATTACAGATGAAAACAAACTAGCTGATGTAATAAAAGAGGAACATTTAAGAAATAATCATCGGGGAATAAATGAAAATTTTCTCGAACTTAAGGAAAAACTTTATCATCCTAATTTGAGGGACAGAATAACTAAGTACATTAACAATTGCGAAATATGTAGCCAAGAAAAGTATGAAAGGAATCCAATAAAACAAAAATTTCAAATAACAGAAACCCCAGCAGAACCTAGAGAAATAGTACACATGGATGTTTTTTATACTTTGAATAAAACATTGTTCTTGACTATCATTGACAAATTTTCAAAACATGCTCAAGCAATAAAAATTACAGCTAGATCATGGACAGAGTTTAAGAAAGCGGTGATGCAGTATCTTAGCAATGTAGGGCGAATAAAAAAAATAATAGTTGACAATGAACTAGGATTCAAAGCCATCCCACTACAGGAATTCCTTAAGGAAAATAATATCGAAATACATTTTACATCCAGTGGAAACCACACCTCAAATTCAGATGTAGAACGTTTACACAACACAATAAATGAACACATAAGGTTGTTGAAACACGATCCAAACCGGGATATGGAAACTATAGAGGAAAAAATGTACAGAATTATTAATTATTATAATAACACAATACACTCTACGACGGGACGAAAACCGGTGGACTTCATAAACGGATCCATAAAACAAGATGAATATCACTTGATTAGAGAAAACATTATAAAAAAGAAAGAAACTATAATTAATAAATTAAATCAAAATCGAGAAGATGTAGATGTAAGGACAGGACCTGTATTACTAAAACAAGTTAGAGGAGGAAAAAATTATTCACGATTTAAAAAAATAATTGCGCAGCCTCTTGATGAGAACCACATAACAACGAGAAATGGACAAAAATACTACAAATCACACATCAAACGAAAACGAAAACACGAAACTAATGCCAATTAATTGTTTTCTTTTTGACAGGAAAATGAAGCCCATGTTACAAATTATTTTACGGATAGTTATTCCAGTAATAACAATCGCACAGTACATCGACGTACAAAATATCAACGAAAATAATGGATATATTAGCATAAAAACTGGTCAAATACAGATAATAAAGGACTTCCTTAAAATTATGCACGTCATAAACTTCACTGAGTTCGAGATTAACAGAAACAACATTGCTGGTAATATACAAATAATAAGAAATCAAGTAAGAAAGGATGATGTAGCTTATGCAACCCTACTAAATAATTTTAATCTACTTGAAACAAAGATAAACGGACTTAAACCACATTTAAGAACAAAAAGGGGACTAATGAACATTATAGGGCAAGGTCTCAAAATAGTAGCGGGAACCATGGATAGTGAGGATGAAATACTTATTAAAGCAAAGTTAGATAATTTGTCTAAAGAAAATTCTCAATTAATTGTAGAATCAAACAAACAAATAATAATTAATTCGCAGTTATCAGACCAAATCCAAAATATTACAAATCACGTAAACAAGCAACAGGAATCTATTAGACAGTTGCTCACAGAAAAATCGGAGCGATTACAAAATGATTTAGATATATTCAGGCACATATACCAAATTAACTATGATATTACCCTACTACGAAATCATATCGATGATATAGAACAGATAATTTTGACTAGTAGATTAAATATTTTATCCAGGAATATATTGACAAATACAGAATTAGAACTAGTATCACAGATAGAAGCTCTAAAAGATATAAAAATAACAGTGGCATATTATGGCAATTTAATTACAATAATAGTCATGGTACCGAACTACTCAGCAAAGAAATTCTCGAATATTATAATTGAACCAATTTCAAATTTAAACAACAAATCAATCTTGCTAAAGGAAAGTTTATTTATCATAGATGAGGAAAAGACTTTATATTACAATAATGTAAAAAATAATCTAAAAGTAAATTTGAAAACTGTACAAGATGATTGTGTCAGTCAAATAATTAAATCAAAAGAAGCAAATTGTGAAATGGTAGTAGATACAGTAGAAAATATTAAAGAAATATCGGATGGACTGATTATTATAAAAAATTTCAATGAAAGGAAACTAATTCAAAATTGTAATAATAATAACATAAAATTATACAAAAATAGTTTAATTAAATTTGGAAATTGTGAAGTAACAATAGGAAATGTAACTTTTCGTAACAAATTTATTAAAGTTACAGAAAATAATATTTTACCATATACAGTTATACAAATTAAGGAAAAGAGCAAAGAAACTGAAAATAATTTACATGATTTACGCATTAATACATTTGAAAATACTAGAGAATTTATTAAAAAGACGTTAACTCAAAATTTACTTAAGACTTCAATTGTAAATTTTCCGGGCATTTTCATAAACATTGCAATACTTGCGTTAATTTTTGTCTTCTTTAAATTCCGACGTAACAAAACTTACATGATTGAGTCGAAATCTTCGTCGGAGCCTCAGACTAACGGTGGGCGAGTTATAGAATCCGCCCCTGTACAAAAGACCGCTCCAATATACATCATTTAACTTTTGTTATTTTAAGTTCAAGACATTGTTGCAGTTCAGCACTTACCAAACTTTTCCATAGTTTACAAAACTTGCAACTATGTCGAAATATAATTAAATTCACCCACTTAAAATATTTTAAAACATTGTTGCACTTTATTGCATTTCATATTTTAGTCAAAACAAAATCTTGCAACAATGTCGCAATGCAATTAATAAACAATTAAATTCACCCACTTCAAGAAATAACAACGTTGTTGCATTTTATTGCATTTCGTAAGCGGAAGACTGCAACAATGTAGATCACTAGTTTAAATATTGCGTCAACGCAAAAACCAAACAAAAACACACAGAACGAAATGCTTTCGCTAAAGCTGCTTGTTTTTGTTGGCTCTCTTTGTTCTTTCTTTCAGTTACTTTCTCAGGGTAAATTTAAGCCATTCTCGAATAATACGTACATGTGTATGTGAAACATGTACGCATTCTTATTCTCTTTCTCCGAGTAAATTTAAGTTATAAATAACACATTTCTCAAATAATACGTACATGTGTATGTAAAACATGTACGCATTCTTACTCTCTTTCTCTGAGTAAATTACACATACTTACTTTTTAAGCCACAAGAATTCCACGCATGTGTAAGTGAAACATGTGTGCATTTCTCCATATTCTTAAGTCATGGGAAAATACGTACATGTGAATAAGAAACATGTACGCATTTTCGCTGAGTATGCTTTTCTTTAGCTTTAAGAATTATATTCGTACATGTGTATGTAAAACATGTACGCACTCTTTTAGCATAAGAAATTAGTATATAAGAATCAAATTTTTGTAAGAAAGTTATCAATAAAGTTCTGAAAGTTAAAACGCGAAGTTTATTCGATCAACAAAACTCTTAGCGTCAAGTTATTACATTTGGTACCCTTCAAGCGTCGTATAAATCGAAGTGTGTAACCTATGACTCGTTGAAGTGTGTTGAATGAGTTTCCATGATTGATTTTGTAAATCCAATCCCTTTGTGAATCCATTGCCACTGAGGTAACATTGGATGTTGTCTGTCCATCATCTTTATTGACACTAATTGTTTCAGTTATGTTGAAAGATTTTTGTTTCATTTCTGGACACTGTGGGTTATAACTTAGTTTGGTGAATTTATTTGGCCATTTGTTTTCATTTCCATGCAAAAACAACGGACCAAAAAACCACAAGTGATTGGCTGGCAATTTTGAAGGCATTATTCCTCGTGATAATGAATCTGCTGGGTTGTCTTTTGACGAGACGTGTCGCCATTGATCTGCTACTGTCAGTTTTTGGATCTGATTAATCCTATTTGCGACGAACGTTTGGAGTGTAGATGATTTTGAATTTATCCAATAGAGCACAATTTCCGAATCGGTCCAAAAGTGTACTTGTCCTTTATGGTTAAGATCGTTCTTCACCCTTTTCATTAATGTTGTGCTGAGGACTGCTGCACATAGCTCCAGGCGTGGAATTGTTTGTTTTTTCAGAGGTGCCACCCGAGATTTTGAACATAGTAGTCTTACGATTGTGCGTCAATCCTTTAATGTTGCACGCACGAAAATTGCAGCTCCGTAGGCCTTTTCTGATGCATCGCAAAAAGCATGAAGCTAAACGGATGATGCTTCATGTTGTCCAAAAACGTGCCTTTCAAAGCTAAAATTGTTCAGCGCTTTTAAATCGTCTCGGAAAGTAACCCATTTGGAATGTAATTCGATTGGTATTGCCTGGTCCCAACAAAGTTGTAATTGCCATAAGTCTTGTATGATGATCTTGGCTGTTACTATAACTGGCCCCAGTATCCCTAGTGGATCAAATATTTTTGCAACTTCTGACGTGATTACGCGTTTCGTGATTTTGTTTGTTACATGAGACGTAGATCTGATGCAAAATTTATCCTTCTTTGGTTGCCAGACTAACCCAAGTGTTTTTATGAAAGTGTTGTCATCATTGTCAAAGTCCAAATCGATTTCCTGGTCATCTTTATCGATATCTTGTAGTATTTGTGGGTGGTTTGCACACCATTTGCGTAGTTTAAAACCAACAGGTTCTAGTATGCGTTTGAGTTGATTCTGCATCTCCAGCACCGTTGACAGTTTATTGGATCCACTGAGACAATCATCAACGTAAAAATTATTTTTTAAAACTTGTGAACCCAATTCAAATTTTTCTTTATTTTCATCCGCAAGCTGTTGTAGGCATCTTGTTGCTAGGTATGGGGCGGATCTAGTTCCATATGTCACGGTGTTTAATTGATAATGACGGACAGGCTCACCAGGATTATTTCTCCAAAAAATAGTTTGGAATTTCCTATCTGCTGGATGTACCGAAATTTGTCGATACATTTTTTGAATATCGGTGCAAAAGACAAATCTTGGTAATCGAAAACGCAGAAGAATTGAAAAAAGTTCGCTCTGCACGGTTGGACCAGTAAATAAAATGTCATTCAGTGATATGCCAGAACTGGTTTTACATGAGGCGTCAAACACTACTCTCAGTTTTGTACTGCTGCTATCTGGTTTCAGTACACAGTGATGTGGGATAACATAATATGGTGCTGATAAGTTTTTAGCAGTTATCTGCTCCATATGTCCCAATTCTTCATACTCGTTCATAAATTTGACGTACTGCTCTCTGAGTTTTTGATCCTTAGATAGTCTTTTTTCAAGGGAAAAGAGCCTGGTCATTGCTATTGTTTCTGAGTCCTTAAGGGTTTCAGGATCTTGTTGAAATGGTAGTTTTACCATAAAACGTCCTAATGAGTCCCTTTGAGTGTTGTTTTGAAAATGTGTTTCACATAATTCTTCGGCCATAGTTAAACTTGAATTTTTGGGTTCCGTATCATCCATTTGCCACAATCGTTGGATCATTTTGTCTAGATCTTCCTCATTTTCTGTACATATGCCACACGTTGCGTCGAACTCGTTCTGGTTAGAAAGGTAGGAGTCGCCTATTTTTCCTGAGAAAATCCATCCAAAAACGGTATTTTGAAGTAACGGTAAATCGCTTGATAGTTTGATTTGCCCAATGGTCAATAATTGATGATAGAACTCTGCTTCCAGCAGGATGTCAATATTCGCCGCTTGGTTGAAGTAAGGGTCTGCTAATTTAATATTTTTTGGAATTGACCATGATGATGTATCCAATGATTGCGAAGGCTGTAATGTAGTTATTTGTGGCAACACGTATGCTTCCAATGGTTTTTGGTATCCATTTATGCGGGAATGAATGTTAATGTAGGCCCGCTGAGTTGAAACCTGCCTTTTTCTTCCAATTCCTTCTATGGACATTGAGGTTGCCTGACCTGAAATACCAAGACGCTTTGCTAGCCTGCTTGTTATGATGTTGATCTGAGAACCAGAATCTAACAGTACTCTGCAGTTTATCATTTTCCCGCTGTTTGTATTTACCTTAATTAAAGCTGTGCTAAGTAGCACATAGCCCTTTTTTTGCGTGCTGTTATTTGTTGCAAGGGTAACAGGAGAACTTGAATTTTGTTCTTTAAACGGTGGTACCGTTGCATTTTGACCGTCTTTTTCCTGATGTAACAATGTATTGTGTTTTTTCTGACATCTGGTGCATGATCTGCTACGGCAATTAAGAGTACTTTGCCCACTTCTGAGACAGTTTGTACAGAGTCGATTTTTGATCACATGATTCATTCTGTCCTTGACTGAAGCCTTCAAAAACTTAACGCATGTATACAGAAAGTGTTCTTTTTCGTGGCAGAATTTACATTTTTGATTAAGTGTTGTTGTAAGTACTCTGATGGGCCTTTGTTTGGTCTCAATAGCCTCCATCGTTTGGAATCGAGCTTCCAAAAAAGTGAGAAATTCGTTTAATTTTGGAATTTCTTTATGGTTTGCGATAGTTTGCTCATATAAAAGATGAGTTTCGCGATCCAACTTTTTTATTAAGATTGGAAGTAGTAGAGGATCCCATGAGTTCGTCCCTACTCCCAGATTTTCCAATGCTAGCAAACATTCTTGTGTTGTATCGTGCAGCTCCTTGATTGTTTTGGCTGACGCTACTGATAATGTTGGTTGTTCCAATAATTTTGACACAAGAGTGTTTGTCAGGACTCTTTGATTGTTGTAACGATCTTGAAGTAACATCCAGGCTGTTGTGTAATTCGCCTCACTCAATGAAAGGTGTCGAATTAGCTTCTCTGCTTATCCAGTGACGTTTGACTTCAAATACCACATTTTTTGCACATTTGGTAGTGCTTGGTTGTGAATCATTTGAAGAAATAAGTCAAAAAATTGACGCCACTTCATATAGTCCCCATCAAACTTTGGAATAACCACCTTTGGCAGTGGTAGAGCTCCCTGCGAGCTGGCTATGCTGACATGCATTGTATCTGATACGCCCCTTTGGTAGTTTTCTAGCTCTTCAGTTAGTGAGATCACCTTTTGGAGTACCTCTTCTTCTAATTGAACGAACGTTGATATGTCGTAACCCTTGGTTGATGGGTCTTCCATTTGCTGCCAAATTTCATAATTATTTTGCTCTATATTGCTCCAAAGCTGCTTGATAGTCTTCAATTTTAACTCGCTAGAGATACGTGAATGTGTAGATTCGGTGCTGGCCGATTGCCTTTTTAATGTTGACATTTGGGCTTCAAATTTCCGAATAAGTCCTCTTTGGTGCTGGTCAGCATCAACTGTATGTGTATTTTCTGGAATTTGGTTGGCTGTGGCTTCGTTTTGATTTTTCTGCGTATGTTGCTGATTAAATGTTGTAGTTGTATGTTGAATGGTCACAGCCCCTTGTGGTGCAATCGATTTGACTGAGTTAGTCGCATCTATCTTTGAAGCTGATTCCTCAAAGATTTTTGTATATGTTTCGACTACTTCGGCTATTTGAGAGTAATAGTCCTTGGAAAAATAGTCATGTTCCAATGGGAGGTCATTTATTATGCGGATTTTTGTATCTGTTTCTTCAAACCTTTCCCATGCTTGGTTTAACCGCCTCAAACGATCTCGAAAGTAATCGGATGTACCCTTCCGTTCCGAAGAATCCTTTTTAAAGTTCCTCACTACATTTTGGATTTCTTCTCCAAGAGATTGTTGGATCTTTGCTAAGTCGTTGAACGCCATCATTAATAGACTGGAGTACAAAAAATTAAGTCTTGTTGACAAATTGATTACTCCTAGCTCTTCCTGAAAGGGAGTCGATTGTCGTCCCTTTGCTCTGCTACGGCGGCGTCTGTATTATTTGATGAAAGGAGCTGCGTGTCGTTCCTTTTGCTGTTTTTTGCTACGGCGGCGTGTGTATTTGACAAAAAAGGAGTCGTATGTCGTCCTTTTGCTGTTTTTTTTTTTGCTACGGCGGCGTGTGTATTTGACAAAAAAGGAGTCGTATGTCGTCCTTCTTGATCACGTCGGGGTCACCAATGTTTTGCGGCTGAGGTTCGTTTACCTGCCTATAACTCTAACGTAATCCCGGCACTTGAACCAGGACTATGTAGGTTGTTTGGTTGTTACTGTAGGCACATAAACCCACAATAACAGCTAAGTATTTTGATGATAGCAGGACACCTTACCAGGGGTCGGGGGTGTCTTGCTATGTGTTGCGGCCACTAAAACCAAGAATTTTAGTTATGAAAGGAAAGATACTGCTTTGCTTAATTCTTGCAATATAATGGCAAAGTTTATTGAAATTATATCTACTATATATACTTAATTGATATATTAAAATTGTTGACTTAATAATAATTACAAGCTAATTAAAAAATGTAACGCATGTAAAAATTATGACCTACTTAAATAAAACCACCATAAACAAAACAAAAGCGAACGTTGACTTTAGCTAAATTGCAATGTTTACATTTTTATCAATAAGACAAAAATGAACATTGACTTTAACCAAATTGCAATGCTTGCATTTTGTCAACCAAAACAAAAGCGAGCATTGACTTTAAACAAATTGCAATGTTTTGCATTTGGTCAACATTCATCATTTTGATTTGTTTAAGGGGCTGCATATGTTAAATAAAGAATGTAAAACTAAACAATCGTGTTTACCGAAACTTGGTTAAACAACAGCTTTCTCAATATGGAAATTTTTGATAATAGTTTCCATGTTTTTAGAAGAGACAGACACTTGGAAGATCTTTCTTCTATTGGTGGAGGCGTCTTAATAGCTATAAAAAATCATTTAACCAGTTCATTAGTGTGCATCTAATATTGAACTGTTATGTGTTAAGGTTACACAATGTAACTCTAATTTATACATTCTTAACACTTATGTTCCTCCAAATAGTAGCGCAGATGTCTACGAATGTCTTTCGATGGCCGTAGAATATATTATTAATGAACTAGACACTAATGATGACATTTTGTTGTTAGGTGACTTTAATTTGCCTGACCTAAAATGGACTCCTTCGGACGATGGTACATATTTTTATGCATCTTGTCCAAAAACTCGACAACAACAAATTTTTGTTGACGAAATACTTTCAAATTTACAACAAGTAAGTTGTATAACTAACTGCCATGGACGACAACTTGACTTAGTCTTGGCTACAAATAGTAGCAATGTTGTTGTAAGAAATGCTATCCATGCTCTGTCTACGGTAGATTCCTATCATCCACCTTTGAGTATTGTGTACCAATCTGACAATGAAAATTTGACTAATGCATGCTCATCCAATAATATTTACGAATTCAATTTTAAGAAAGCTGACTTTTTAAAATTGAATGAAAATTTAAGAAATAAATTAGACGACTTACTCATTTTTTTTAATAACAATACATTTGTTGATTGCATTAAATTTTTCTATGGTGAACTTTTTTCTGCCATAGCATTGTCGGTTCCATATACAAGGAGGTACGTTAATAATTTCTCGTACCCCTGGTATGCAAAGGATTTGAAAAAAGTTCGCAATGGCCGTAATAGGGCATGGAATAAATACATTTGTAGCCAGGACCGTAATGACCTTGTTGCTTATCAGCGACTGTTTCTTGAATTTAAAGATATGTCAGCTTTGGTTTATTCTGAATATTTGAATAAAATTAGGCTGAATATTCTTCATGACCCCAAGAATTTTTGGGGTTTTATTAATTCTAAAAAAAAATCTGACGGGTTTGCATCTGAGTTTAAAACAGTTGATGGGCTCACTAGCGACTCACAAGTTATAGCCGGGTTGTTTGCTAATTTGTTAAATGAATCGTTTTCTACGGATTTATTTAGCCCTGAAATCAACTATTTTGAATATATGGATAACGACCCTTTAGTTTCGGTTAATGAGATATCTTTCTCTCCTGACCTCATAGAGAAATATATTTCATCTGTTGATGATGACTTCAACTCCGGGTCGGATGGTATTCCTGCGACAGTTTTAGTAAACTGCAGCTCTGTGCTGAGTCAGCCCCTCAGTATTTTATTTAATAGATCAATTCAAGAAAGCTATTTTCCTAAATTTTGGAAAAATGCATACATTAGCCCCATTTTCAAGAAAGGGTGTAAAAATGATGTTTCAAACTACAGGCCCGTGGCTAAAATATCATCAATACCGAAAATTTTTGAACATATTATATACGATCAGGTTAAGGTGTGCTGTGGTGAAGTCATAACAACTCGTCAGCATGGTTTTGTTAATGGCAGATCTACAGTTTCTAACCTCCTTGATTTCACTTCTTTTGCATTAAGCTTTTTAGACTCTGGTGGGCAAGTTGACTGCATCTACACTGACTTCAGTAAAGCATTTGACAAATTACCACATAATTTGATTTTTTTTAAGTTAAAGAAACTTGGATTTCCCTTAAGTTTTGTCAGCTGGATTGAATCTTATTTATCTGATCGTACGTATCAAATAAAATTTAGGAGAGTGTTTTCCTCCCCATTTAGCGCGACATCAGGTGTTCCACAAGGAAGCCACCTGGGGCCGCTCCTGTTCATTTTAGCAATTAATGACGTTACACAAGTTATTAAAAACTCCCATCTGTTAGTATATGCAGATGACATAAAAATTTACAGGAACGTAAAGGGGGTTGGTGACACTATTCCACTTCAGTCTGACTTGAAATCCTTTGAAGTTTGGTGTTCTAAGAATAACTTACATCTTAATCCTAATAAATGCCAAGCTATGATTTTTACCAGGAAGAAAACTATTGTGGAATTTGATTATAAATTAAAAGATAAAAATATTTGTCGTGTCGATGTAGTCAAAGACCTAGGTATACATTTTGATACTAAGTTGACTTTTAATGAGCATATTAATCAAATTTGTATAAAATCCTCATCTCTGCTTGGCTTTATTAAGAGGTGGGCAAAAGAATTTAATAGCCCTTTAGTAACGGTGACTTTATATAATACAATAGTGCGCCCTCACTTAGAGTACGCTAGCCAAGTATGGTCACTATTTTATAATATTCATATAAATAGAATTGAAAGAATTCAAAATAATTTTATTCGTTTTGCTCTCAATGGCTTAAATTGGATTGACCCTTTAAGCCTTCCTCCTTATGAGGATCGTTTAAAGTTATTACATATGCAGTCTTTGAGCTCGCGTAGAAATATTGCGGATATACTTTATCTGCATCAACTTGTAACTGGGTCTCTTGCTGCACCAGAGCTTCTTAACTATATACATTTTAATAGTAATCGGAGGAGTACTCGTAACTCTTATCAGTTATTTTATCGACCGGTTAGTAGAACTAATTATATGGCTACAGCTCCTTTTAATCGCATGACAACTCTTATTAATAATTGCGAAGTTTATAAGAATAGCTTGTAAAAAGGTCAACTCAAGCTTAGACTGAAAACTAACTGTAGCTAAATTTGTAGCTCAATGGTGGTGTGAATTTTTTTGTTTGTGTTGTCCGAGCCCCACAGCATGAGGGTAAATTTTTTCTAACATTTATGCCTTGGACCACGTAAATTTATACATATAATTATTTTAATATCTATATGTCTATTTTTACATGGTGTGAGTGGGTATGTTGAGAAAGTGCGATAAAGCTAAGAAAAAATTATAAAATAAATAACAAATTAATGTGCATGATAATTTTTTCTATTTCATTTTTTATTGAATAAGTTTTTACTTGGTATAAAGCTTCAATGCTAAATAGCTAAGAAGGCTATAATAGCTGTAGTAGCTAAACTCTATTAATAATATTTTTGTACAGAGCTTCTTGTTCAGTACTTTTAGTGCTAAAAACAACAAAAAAATTACAAGCGCAAAATGCATTAAAATGGGCAACGAGCTGCTTATACTAGTTTCAATGACCGCTACGTCATATCATCAGTAAGCTTTGTTAGCCGAAGTATAGTAGTTCTACAAGCCTACTATGTAATGTTTCTTGCGTTGATCTGTTAAGAATCACAGCAGTAAACAAAACAAAAACTTCTACATCTTAATGCAATTGACCTTGTAATCTCTTTGATATCACACATTTCTTGACGAGCGCTTCGTTGTCCGCTTTTTTGGCGATCCGAACGAAGTTGCAAGTGCTACATGTAAATATCGGCGAGCTCACCGAGGGTAATTTTTTTATTTGTGTTTTTGGAACAAAATTTAAAATTCTTAACAGATCAACGCAAGAAACATTACATAGTAGGCTTGTAGAACTACTATACTTCGGCTAACAAAGCTTACTGATGATATGACGTAGCGGTCATTGAAACTAGTATAAGCAGCTCGTTGCCCATTTTAATGCATTTTGCGCTTGTAATTTTTTTGTTGTTTTTAGCACTAAAAGTACTGAACAAGAAGCTCTGTACAAAAATATTGTTATTATTAAATTTTGTTCCAAAAACACAAATAAAAAAATTACCCTCGGTGAGCTCGCCGATATTTACATGTAGCACTTGCAACTTCGTTCGGATCGCCAAAAAAGCGGACAACGAAGCGCTCGTCAAGAAATGTGTGATATCAAAGAGATTACAAGGTCAATTGCATTAAGATGTAGAAGTTTTTGTTTTGTTTACTGCTGTGATTCTTAACAGATCAACGCAAGAAACATTACATAGTAGGCTTGTAGAACTACTATACTTCGGCTAACAAAGCTTACTGATGATATGACGTAGCGGTCATTGAAACTAGTATAAGCAGCTCGTTGCCCATTTTAATGCATTTTGCGCTTGTAATTTTTTTGTTGTTTTTAGCACTAAAAGTACTGAACAAGAAGCTCTGTACAAAAATATTGTTATTATTAAATTTTGTTCCAAAAACACAAATAAAAAAATTACCCTCGGTGAGCTCGCCGATATTTACATGTAGCACTTGCAACTTCGTTCGGATCGCCAAAAAAGCGGACAACGAAGCGCTCGTCAAGAAATGTGTGATATCAAAGAGATTACAAGGTCAAATGCATTAAGATGTAGAAGTTTTTGTTTTGTTTACTGCTGTGATTCTTAACAGATCAACGCAAGAAACATTACATAGTAGGCTTGTAGAACTACTATACTTCGGCTAACAAAGCTTACTGATGATATGACGTAGCGGTCATTGAAACTAGTATAAGCAGCTCGTTGCCCATTTTAATGCATTTTGCGCTTGTAATTTTTTTGTTGTTTTTAGCACTAAAAGTACTGAACAAGAAGCTCTGTACAAAAATATTGTTATTATTAAATTTTGTTCCAAAAACACAAATAAATAAACTCTATTATTATTATATTTCGGCCGAGAGGCATTTAAATCGAAACGTCAGGCTCATAATAAGCCACAGCACAATAATATTAATCACAAAAATTCGTCATTTTTGTGTTCTAAAGCAGCTGACACATACAAAAATCTTCGGGACATTTTATTAATTTTTGTGCAACTTTTTCGAAACACTCTGTTCAACAGCGATTCGATTTTGTGAAGGGAATTTCTGCGTGCATAATCTGTTTAAGACAAGGGCACACAGTTTCGAAATGCAAATCCGTAAAATGTAAAATATGCCAGCGGCCGCATAACTCGCTTCTGCATAGATACGTCCCCTCCCCTCCTCCTGCTTCAAGTTTCAATTCGATAACCGATAACCAGCCATCAACATCTCGTGCAGCGATAAATCACACTTCACTTCATGATGACCAAGTGATTTTAGCGTCAGCTGTGGTACAAATAAGTAGCAAATCAGGCGAACATTATTTGGCAAGGGCATTATTGGACTCTGGATTGCAAATTAATTGCATAACGGAGGAACTGGCGAAGAGATTAAATTTGAGTAGGGAAGACGTTAGTTTACAATTGGTGGGTATAGGAAAAGCGCAATCTACTGTCAGACATAAATTGCATGCTGTAGTAAAATCGAGGGTTTATTCTTACGAGTTTTCAGCTGACTTTTTGGTGTTAAAGTCAATTTCCACATACCAGCCAGATCATTCGATTTCAACAAATGACTGGAATCTACCCTCAAACATTGAACTCGCTGACCCATATTTTTATAAGACACAAAAAATAGATCTGTTACTTGGTGCAGAAACATTCTTCGAATTCTTGTCAGTTGGACAAATAAAACATAGTCCAAATTTGCCAACGTTGCAAAAAACGTTACTTGGTTGGATAGTTTCTGGTAAATACCAAACTATCAAAAATACAAATGTGCAAATATGCAATTCAGTAACTATTACTGAAAATGATGATTGACTTCATTCTATAGTTTAGAAGTTTTGGGCATTAGAAGACATGCCAGACGCACCAGAAGTTATGCGAAAATCACTTTTCTGAAAAAGTTTGCCGATTAGCTTCTGGTCGATTTCAGGTCTCACTTCCTTTCAAGTCAAGCCCGAATTCACTCGGCTCATCTTTCGAAAACGCAAAAAGGCGATTTTTGGCTTTAGAGCGTAAATTATCGAAAAATTTCGATCTTCATGAAATGTATATGGATTTCATGAAAGAGTAGTACCTAAAATTAGGACACATGTCACCAGCTAGCGAGGGAATTATGAAAATTCCACATTATTTCATTCCGCATCAATGCGTTTTGAGACCAGAAAGTACGACTACCAAACTTCGTGTAGTTTTTGATGCTTCCAGTCGTACGTCAACTCAGCTATCATTAAATGATACACTTATGGTTGGTCCAACAATCCAGGAAGATTTATACTCAATTTTTCTTCGTTTTCGTTTGCTTAAATACGCTATGACTGCTGTGAGGATGGAAGTCGCTGACACTCGTTTCCATCCTCAAAAGGCTAACGCACCGTAACCCGCAACTAACATCGTCATTTATTTTTGGTTTAAATATTCGTTAAATACTCATTATATTTATGGAAAAAAAACAAAAGACGCATGTGAACAACTAATCATTGAAGTTGGCATAACGTATATTAGTAGTTAAGACACTAGGCTAAGTTATCAAACTATCTGGCACCACCAACCGAAACAGCTGTTGTGACAGAAAACAAGAACCAGCTGATGCAATCGACACCAGCAAAAGGTTAGGTGTTGAATGCAGATCATAATTTTGGACAGTCAACCGGGGTCCGCCGCAGTGAACAAACATCATCTCTCTACAAGTGGTAATAAACAGTACTAATCCATTATCTATTTCTTTTCAGCAGTGTTGGCATTTGAGTACGCTTTCGGTTTTCCGAGGTACTTGAGTGCACAAGAAACGAGCGTAGGCAGCTGCTAGCATAGCGTAGGAGTTGTGCATAGAGGTTGGATTTCGGCTTAGCGGTCGTGGCAACGTTCAAACATACATGTACGCTTCGGTTTACCGGGGTACTTGGCTGCTAGAACTTAGCACAGTCGCTCTGCCGAACTTTACTCTCACCGCATAAGAGTTGCGTGTGAAGGTTTCTGCTAACTTCAAACGCATGAGTGTGCTTTCGGTTTACTGAGGCACTCATGCGCTAGAACGCAGTCAGTACAAAGCCAACGCACAAGTATTTTAGCTCAGTGGTCGCATAGGCAGAAGTTAGGTTTCGGTGTAGCATTCGTTGCAACGTTCGATGATACAAGTACGCTTCGGTTTACCGGGGTACTTGGCTGATAGAACTTAGCACAGTCGCTCTGTCAAGCTTCACTCTCACAGCATAGGAGTTGCGTGTGAAGGTTTCGGCTAATTCCAAACGCATGAGTGTGCTTTCAGTTTACTGAGGCACTCACACGTTAGGACGCAGTCAGTTCAAAACCAACGCATGTACAAATTTTAGAAGAGACACATAGAAGGCAAACGAAAGGAAAAAAAATACAAAGTAGCGTCGCAGGAGACTGAAAAGAAAAAGAGAGAAACAATTTTTCCCCGGTTGACACGAACAGCGGTCCGCGAGCAGCGCCAGGGTGTACCATGTCATAAGTATCACAAAATTATATTTTTATTTATAATCTATGAATCTTAGCAAATTAAACGTTACATTTAATACATAATTAAATTTTCCCGAATTAAAGAAATTAAATCAAACTGAAACCATCCGCGTTTTTAATTAAAATTTAAAGGAAAAAATAGCCAACCTGCAAAATACAAATTTTCTGTAACCGAACCTTGGACACCGGCGAGCCAAGACCCCGGCCGGAAGGTTCGTCACAGTGGCGCCCGAGCAGGGACCTTGGCTATTAATAAAACTTCCACTAATAAAATGCGAATGAGCGGTTTTTTGTGTTCTAAAACGGTAAAGAAATTATTCTTATATGTACAGCGGAAATCTAACGGAACTAAAATTCTAAGAAAAAACGCGAGTGAAGCGAGCAACCGAAACGCAGTACACCCGTAGAAGATAATTTCTACAACCCAACAAGCAAACTTAATTACAAAAAAAAGTATAATATAATTTTTTTTTCATATGAAACTAGTGCTCGGACAGTGAACCGTTCCTTTAAAAAAAAAATAAAACACTTAGCTCTAACAGACAGTAAAGCGTTTTCCAAAGAAGACAATATATATTTTTGGTTGCTAGGACAGACAGAAGGCAGAACTTATTGTTTTAAATACATGCATATTTTATAAAAATTCCTCTACAACGGTTCAATATATTACTACGTGAGTCTAAATTATTCAAATAAAATTTAAACTAAATCTCTACAAGGAAAAAAAAAATCGCGCACAAAAATGTTAAACGTTTCTTGGACACATGGGCTTAAAAAAGAGGAGCTGGTGGCCTACTGCAAGGAATTTGGTCTCGAGTCACATGGTACCATGGATGAGATACGGAAGCGGTTCCGGGCGTAACTGGCGGAAGAAGAACATTCCGAAGAAAGAAAACAGCGGTTGTTAGATCTCCAGACTCGACACAAGCGAGCGCCGTCACCAGGCCCAGGGCTGGCAAAAACTAAAAATACGTCCACTGAAGAAACTCAAGCGGCGGAAAGCAAGTCAGAAACTCATACCGACACGATGCAAGTTCTACAGAGAGCCGTCAGACACGACCCAATCGTAATACAACAACGTGGACCATATGCTATGTCCCATGGGCACTTGAGCTATAACCCAATGATCATGGAGCAGGTTCGAAAGTGGGCCGTTAAATACGATGGGGGCAGAGATCCTCTGATGTTTATTGAGCGGATAGAAGAGCTGACCCAAGTCTATGGATTAGACATAGATCACCTACCACGAACAATGCCAGAATTATTACAAGATAAATCTCTAACCTGGTTCCGCAATAATAACGAACATTGGACCACCTGGACAGCGTTTAAGTCGAGCTTTTTGAATTTCTTCTTGCCGCCTCGATATTTTGAGACTCTAGACGACGAAATCAGGAAAAGATGCCAGCGGCCACGGGAAAAATTTAAGGACTACATTCTGTCTCTACAAACAATGATGCGTCACGCGCGTTATACGGAAACACAGCAACTTGAGCGTATTTTCCGAAATTCTTTACCAGAATACCAGTGGTACATAAAGCGCAGAGATTTTTCTACGCTAACAGAGCTAATCACTTTGGCAGAAGATCTGGAGTGCATTCAAGAAAGAGAGCCTTCACGTCCTACATCAGCAACAAACCAACCTGAGCAGCACCGCTTGATGGAACCAACCAGAGTCGAGCGAATCAACGTTCAAACGGCTTGCCGGCGCTGTGGTCTAGATGGTCATGTAGTGAGGGAGTGTCGGGGCCTGCAAAGACTATTCTGCTGGATTTGTGGCAAAATAGGGGTCCGCACCATAGGCTGCTGTCATTCACCGGGAAACGAGGAAGGAGGCCGCCCAGAGCTAGGGGGAGGCAGCGCTCCAGGAAATCCCCCCCAGCAACTGTAGATCACACCAAACTTTACTGCAGGCGAGTTTACGCCAACATTATTGTTGGTGGAGAGGAGGTGTCAGCAACAATCGACACGGGAGCAACAGCAAGTTTCGTCCGAGAATCATTTGTAAACTGAATCGGTAATAGGGCAACGCGAGTGGCATATGAAGGTGAGGTCATATTAGCGGATGGGTCGGCCCGACAATTGAACTACGCGATACAAACAAGAGTTCAATATGGTAACCGCAATGAAAATTTCCAATTTATCATCATGCCTGACGCTACGGATGACGTGGTTCTACGACTCGATTTTCTCACTCAAAGTGGTTTCACAATCACAATGGGAGGAGACTTAATCACCTTGGAAAAAACTGCACCAGCTCAACCCGAAAGAAACATGGTCAGCAACGTGCACCCTACCACAAGTCGATTGACAAACAATTTTCCACAGCAATCACAAGAAGCCCACAAAAAGTTACAACAGAATTCGCTACCAGACCCATCATCACACCAACTGAAGCCGCGGCGGTACCGTCAGCGGAAAATTCATCAAAAGTAGCAAAGCAGTCTACGGAGATCAAATCAGAGTGATAATAAAACACAACAACAGAGCCAAATATGGAGTCCACTACGAGAAGTAAAATCACCACCATCGGCAGAGCTTCCGGTCTTGCCATCAACAGAGCCCACCACCGTTCCAACGGCAGAGCTCACCACCTCACGAACGGCAGAGCCCACCACCGCAACAACGACAGAGTCCACAGTGTCATCAGCAGGGTCCACAGTGCCATCAGCAGAAAACCCAGCAGAGCCACAGAGTAGTAACACCCAACAGCTAATTAACAATTTTTTAGCTGAGGAACTCCCAAAATTCGACGGATTACAAGGGGTAACACAAATAACAGCGCACCGCATAGTTATGAGGGACGACCGCCCCGTTAAACAGAGGTACATACCGCGAAATCCTGCTATGCAAGCGCTCATCGACGAAGAAATAAATAAATTACTGTCCAAAGGGTGCATTGAGCCGTCGCATAGCCCATACAGCGCACCCATCGTATTGGTACGCAAGAAAACAGGTGCCTGGCGTCTTTGCATTGACTACCGCCAATTGAACAGCAGGTCCGTCCCAGATGCGTATCCGTTACCCCGGATCACACACATTTTGGATAGGCTAAGGAATGCGAAATACGTTAGTAGCTTGGATTTGAAGGACGGCTACTGGCAAATACCGATGGAAGCTGCCAGCAAAGAATTTACGGCATTTACAGTCCCCGGCCGAGGCCTCTTTCAATGGCGGGTCATGCCATTTGGGCTACACTCAGCCCCCGCTACCTTTCAGCGTGCCCTCGACCGAGTCATTGGGGCGGAAATGGAGCCATTTGCGTTCGCCTACCTGGATGACATCGTGGTAACCGGCTCAACATTTGAGGAACACTTGGGAAATTTGCGGGAAGTCCTGAAACGATTAAGAGCAGCGAATCTCCGGATTAACCCCGAAAAATGCGAGTTTTTTAAAACTAGCATCAAATACTTGGGCCACGTTGTCAGTGGAGAGGGTATCCACACGGACCCGGAAAAGGTCGCTGCCATCCGTGACTTAGAACCACCGAAAAACATACGAGGGGTACGGCGATTTTTAGGAGTTGCATCTTGGTACCGTCGTTTTGTACCTGCATTCGCTGCGATAGTCCAACCGCTAACGTTCACTATTACGCAAGGGTAAACATTGGAAATGGGGAGCGGAACAGCAAGAAGTATTCGAGATATTAAAACAAAAATTGCCTGAAGCACCAATCTTGGCATGCCCGGACTTCAATCAAACCTTCACTTTGCAGACAGACGCCAGCGATGCGGGTCTTGGAGCCGTGCTCACGCAAGTCACCGATGAGGGAGAGCGGGTGATTGCTTACGCGAGTCGAAGCTTGAATAAAGCCGAGAAAAACTATTCCCCAACGGAAAAGGAATGTTTAGCCATTGTTTGGGGCATCCGGAAAATGCGGCCGTACTTGGAAGGTTATCAATTCATAGTCATCACCGATCATCTCTCCTTAAAATGGTTGAACTCCATAGAAAGTCCCGCAGGGCGAATAGCACGTTGGGCTTTGGAACTACAACAATATCAGTTTACCATTCAGTATCGCAAAGGAAAGAGTAACGTGGTTGCCGATGCATTGTCGCGACAACCTCAAGAGATTTGTCAAATGGCCACGGTCACCAATAACGTCGTCATGGAATGCGCTTGGCTACAGAAAAAGTGGACGGAGATTTGAAACCAACCAGAAAAATTCCCAGACTTCGCGGAGGTTGGTGGCCAATTATATCGTCATTTACCCGGCGTTCCAGGAGACGAAGATTGCGCTCAATGGAAGTTGTGTGTGGCAACGCCCCTTCGAAAGCGAATCATGACGGAAAACCATGACAGTCCCAGTGCTGGTCATCTCGGCATCCGCAAAACAATAGCCCGAATAGCCAACCGCTATTATTGGCCCGGCATGTTCCGTGACGTAAGTCGCTATGTGAGATGTTGTGAATCATGTCAACGTTATAAGGTTAGCCAACAAGCACCTGATGGTGAAATGTTAATAACTATCCCAGACGAACCTTGGTCAACAGTGTGCGCCGACTGTATTGAACCACTTCCACGATCCAAACATGGACATACAATGCTGTTGGTGTTTTTCGACCGTTTTTCAAAATGGACCGAATTGGTGCCGCTAAGGAAAGCTACCGCTGACAGTGTAGTGAAGGGTTTCCGCGAAAGAATTCTCGCCAGGTACGGAGTTCCAAAAACTCTCGTGACGGACAATGGTACGCAATTCACTAGCCGAATCGTCAAAGGATATCTCCAGCAGATCGGAGTACAACAGCGTTTTACCGCGCCAATTACATATACAATAAAACACAGCAATGAAACTTAGGTTTGTTGTTTATTGTGTAACGGAATCTTAAGACTAGCTTAATACATTTTTCTTACTCTACTTTATGCTGTACTTGGCGTTCGAGTTCGGCTGGCCTTGAGTGCAAAATATGTTATTCAGCGTATTTTGCATTTGGAACGGCAGCCGAACTCGATACCTCCAGTTATGCAGTAGCGAAATCCAAAAGATAAGGCTACTGCATAGAACGGTTTGTTTATTCATACATAGCAACATACATATTTAATTATTTGATCTTCAAATATGTATGCAGGTATGTATGTATGTCTCTATTGAGTGCTACGATATATGTAAATAAGTTCTTGCTTATGGAATGTGTATGTATGTCTCTATGGAGTGTGTTGTGTTCCTAGTATTTGCAGTGACATACATATATATTTGGTTGTTTGGAATGAAAAAGGTTGTGGGGACGTAACTCCTCCACCCCTTGATTTGAGATTCTCCTGAATCTCTTTATTAAATGTATATTTTTCTTAGTTTTACAAATTTATCTTAGAATTAGAAACAATTTTTGATTATTTAAAATATTGAAAGTTTTTCCTTTGTATTTGGTACTACAAGGCTTTTTGGTAGTGTTTGATCATTTGTTGACATTTCTATTGCTATAGGCTGTGGGATTGCCCTAGGTATCATATTTTTAACTTTAATTTTAAACTTCTTTTGTTTACAACATAGTATTACAAAAATTATAATAATTATTACAATCATTATTATGGCAATACTTTCATAAGCATAATGTGTATTTTTTGTGTACTTTAATGATTCTATTTTTTCAAGTACCAATTTGTCAAATGTTAATTTTCTATTTTTTTCTTTAACAGTTTCAAAATAGTTAGATATTAGTAAGCTATGTTTATATTCTTTTTGGAAGTTTTGAATAGTTTGATTATCTATAGTTATTGAGCAGATACTGAAGTTGATCAAGTAACTCCCTCTCATAACAAAGTTGCGTTCATCGCAAGAGCTCGAAAAATTTGTGCCATTTTGGTTTTTTACTAATAACGGGTGTTTTTTTAGAGGTATAGAGCTTCGAATTGAAATAAAACACAAGAAAATCGTTTTAATGTCCATCAATTTGGCTTTATTGGAAGGATAATTTTATGCCATTAATGTTTAAATATGATTTCGGGCATGTGGCCGCCGCGACTGGCTCGAATAAAGCCAATTCTACAGGTCCAATTTTGAACCACTTTTTCGAGCATATGGGGCCGTATGTCAGCAATAACGCCACGAATGTTGGCTTCCAAGTCCCCTAACGTTTCTGGTTTGTTGGCGTAGACGAGCGACTTCACATATCCCCAAAGAAAATAATCCAATGGTGTCAAATCACACGATCTTGGTGGCCAATTGACAGGTCCATTCCGCGAAATTATGCGCTCATCGAATGTTTCCTTCAATAAATTGATTGTGACGTGCGCTGTGTGGCATGTAGCGCCGTCTTGTTGGAACCACAACTCATCCACATTCATGCCATCCAATTCGGGAACAAAATAGTCGGTTATCATGGCTCTATACCGGTCTCCATTAACGGTAACTGACTCTCCAGCATAATTTCGGAAGAAGTAAGGCCCAATGACTCCACCAGCCCATAGAGCACACCAAACAGTCAGTTTTTGTGGATGTAATGGCGTCTCATGTGGATTCTCTTCACTCCAAATGCGGCAATTTTGCTTGTTGACGTAGCCATTCAACCAAAAATGAGCCTCACCACTGAACAAAATTTTGCGATGAAAATCAGCATCGAGATCAATCTCATTTTCGACCCATACACCAAAATCACGACGCATTGCATGGTCTCGCGGCTTTAATTCTTGCACAAGCTGGATCTTGTAAGGTCGCAAGCCAAGATCTTTGCGCAAAATCTTCCATAAAGTTGATGGACAAAGCTCCAATTGCTGTGCACGGTGGCGAATCGATTCATTCGGGTCCTCTTCAACATTTTGCTCTACAGCGGCAATTGTTTCTTCGGTGCGCACTGTTCGACGTCTCTGCGGATGCGTATTATCACATAGAGTAAACGTAGTGCGAAAACGACCCATGGTTAACCGAATTAATTGCTCTGATGGACGATTATGTCGACCATAAAATGGACGGAGCTTGCGGTAAACTTCGCGAACTGAACCATTATTTTCGAAATAAATTTGCACGATTTGCAAGCGTTGTTCTTTTGTCAACCTGTTCATGATGAAATGGCAAACCAAACTGAACATAAATAACATTAGAGTTGCCAGATTTGACCATAAAATGCCAGTTTTATCTCTATTCGAAAAACAAACCTCTAAAAAAAACACCCTATACAAGTGCTTGATTTACTTCAACAACTTCAGGAACAAGATTTAAGATTTTCATACAATTTTTCCTTATTATACAATTATTACATTTTTTTAGGCTATTTAGGTATTTATTGCCATTGTAATTATATGTTTCATTATTATATTTAACAATTTCTTGAGGTTCAAACAGTTGCTCTTTATTGGTATTGTCACTTATTGGAAACAACAGAATTCTTTGCAATATAATAGATTTTCTTGGAATTTTAATAACAAAAATTATGTTTTCATTATTATCTATTGCTACGCCTAGTTTTATGTTCTGTAATTTAACTAAATCGATATCATATTCTTCGATTTCCTCGTTTGTTAAGATATTGCTATTTAGTATGCCTAACCTTGCAGACGCAATGTTATCTTGTATCTGCTCAATGTTGTCTTGAAAAATTTTCAACTTGAGGGCATAGTCCAAGTAGATTGTCTGCTTGAAAAATTTGTCTGTATAATTATTGATATTTTGTATAAGTTTCCTATCTTTTTCGATAGCGTCTTTTAGCGTGACAAATGTCCGGTTGAAGTTGTCATTTATTTTAACCTGTCTGTTTAAGAGATTTATAGCGTTGTGGTTATTCGTATCAACGATTATCAGGTGTCCTTCGATGTCCTGTCGGTCCTCATCGTCCATTGTTCCATAGAGCCATTTTTGAACATTCCCTATGAAATTGAACAATCCTCGCTTTTGCCTATGTGGAATAAGTGTATGAACTTTGCTCCGAATATGCTTCAATTGTAATTCTAAGATTTGACCATTCCTCTTTAAATTTGATTGCACTATATTTGTTTGCAAATCTTCAAGTATGTTCAGAATTTCTTTTTGGTTTATAACATGTAAAATCGTGTCATAGGTTTTAATAAAATCGATGCTGTCTAACTTTATTTCGGAGTAGCCAAGGTTCGTTTCTATTTTTTCAATAGTTAGGTGGGTACGACCTGCTTTCGATGTCCACAGTATCAGAATCTATATATTAATACGTGAACATCGAATCTTGTGGTACACTTTTTGAGTATTTACTATAAAGAGAGGGGAATGAAACTTATATCATTGGAAAGGTACTCTTCCATAGATGTGCAGAAAAAAAAAATCAGGTGTATAAGTTGCCGTTAAGGCAGGTAAAATAAAGTGAACATATTTACATGATTCCCCCATACAAAACGCATTAACCCCTAATCGAAAAAAACGACGTCACGGCTGAAATACCTAACTGATTTTTATGAAATTTGATATGGAGATAGATTGAACCTTGAGTAAAGATATTTGTTTAGAGTGGGCGGTGCCACGCCCATAACAAGAAAAATCGTCACCACGGCTAAACTAATGGACCGATTGTGATGAAATTTAGTTTGGATATAGATTGAACCCTTAAAAACATTTCTGAAAATGCTATGTTCTTTTGGTGGGCGTGGTACTGCTCCGAACACGAAAGTCATTTTTATTGCTAAGCTAATGGACCGATTTTTATGGAATTTGGTACAGAGGTAGATTAAGTCTTAAGAGAAGGTATTCGGTCTAAAGTGGACGGTGCCAAGCACCCAATAGGAAAATATGTTTTCACAGCGAAACTAATGAACCGATTTTGGTGAAATTCCATATGGAGATAGATCGCACCCTAAGGAAGAGTAAGACGTAGGTATAAACAACATGATATAGTTTAGTTTTTCAATACTGAAAAGTATTTTTTGTTACTATTATGCCCGCATCATTAGAAAATATCTTTATAATTAGAGCTAGCTGATCTTCATTAAATGAGTATTATAACTAAATACTTTTGTAAAACGGTTCTGTAAAGGGCCGTCCATTAATTTCGCATACATACATATTATGTATTTACAACTTTGAAAAATTATGAGGAAAAAAATAAAATAGTGATTCCATTATCCGGGATGCGCTCGGTCCCAACCATCACGGATAATCGAAGTTCAACTGATTTATTTTGAGTTACAGTTGCGATTTAACTTATATTTGTTTAAAATAAACGAAAAATATAGTTGTGTTGTGCCTTGCATAAGAACGATATCGGGTCGGACTGAACGGTAAAGGGATAAGGGGACAATTTATGAGCCAAAATCAAATAGACCGCGTAATAGAAATTATGTAGCACTAATAGGATGTTGTTTTGCGCTCAAATGTAAATTAAATGTAATTTCAAAGGTGAGATGAGGTGAGGTGAGGTGAGGTGAGGTGAGGTGAGGTGAGGTGAGGTGAGGTGAGGTGAGGTGAGGCGATTAGTGAAACTAAATAAGATCATAATCAATGAACAAAAACGTTTTGTTATTAATAGGTCAGAAAAATTCTTCTAAGATTGAAATTTAGTGCTAACGGTCGAATTTCGACCTCAGGCGATACTAGTTATCATAAATATCCAAGTCACCTACAAATGCACACATATTATTATATAGTTTTTCTTTCAATTTGAAGTGTAGATATTATTACTATTTTTTATTTTTTTTTTTTATTATTCTGACTATTTTTCTTGTCGGCGTCAATACTTTTATCGTTGAATTCGTTTGAAAATTTCTTGCTTCTTTTGATATTCGTTGGATGGACGTTTCGCAATTTCATTTTACGATATTTTGGCTCATTTTTATGCCTTAATGCTTAATAGTTTTTCACATACCCTTCCTCTCTGATTTCGTCATAAATTTCGCGTTTTTCATTGCGTTTTTCTATCCATTTCTGCCTCTTTAAGTCTTTTTACAATGTCGTTGCTTTCGACTTTTCCTTCTAAAACGTCTATTGGCCTAGCTTGAATTGTTGAGTGGAACGACTTATTATACCATTCAACACTTTCATACATTCTTTCTTGAGTGCTTAAGCTACTCTTTTCGGCTTCCAAGACACGAAGCTTTTCGCTTATTGTATTGTGGAACCTTTCCACGTCAGAGCTGCCTGTATGACTATTTGACTTAGTAAAGTGTACCTCTATATTCTGCTCTCTTAGAAAATTTTTTACGTTAATGCAGTTGAATTCATTATCCATAACGAATCGAGAGGGTTTTTGCTTTACTGAAAAGTATAGTCTCAACTTCTCTACGAGTGTGAAGCTATTTCTATCTTCTAGGTGAAAAACGACTGCATGCTTCGAAAATTTGTCAATGAAAGACATAAAACTATGTTTTTTATTGACATATACGTCTACATGAATGATCTGATTTAGGTTAGTAGGAGTTTCCGTATAGTAAAACTTTGGTTTTACAGGATTTCTGTCGTACTTCGCTCTGTTACAAACATCGCAGTTGTTTATATACTTTTGAATCAGATTCTTTAAGTCCTTGTAATAAATGAGTTTCTTTAAACCATTATAGTTTTCACTAATACCACCGTGTCCGGTTTCACTTTTGTGATATTTTTCTATTTGCTTAAAAGTTTCATTCTCATTTCTCATGTCTTTAGCATGGAATGTACATTTTAAAAATGATAAGCCATTGCCAAACAGTTCAATAAGTTTTTGTTGGACGTTATTGTATAAACTGTCGGACAATTCCGAGTAAATCCCTACCTTTCCTTTTTGTAAATACCTACGAAATATGTCTGACATATGGCCACTGTTGATGTCGTTTGAGTTTAAGTAAATTTTCTGTTTGGAATTAAGTTCTTCGACATCTTTAATTTTGTTATCAGTCAGAATTAGTTGAGTGGGAAACCTATTAACGACTGTGTCTAGAATAACAAAGTGGTCGTTACGTTCTTCTGATTGAGAGTGGATCGTTGCCTTTGTTGAGTCAGAGTCCTGTTGTTTAAGAACAGCGTTAAAATGGCCATTACCTCTATTGATAATATGTACTATGTTTTGATCATTGTAGTCTGGTTGTGCTTGTATTACAGAGTCACCATTAACTATTGTGTGTGTATATATGGTCTTTTTATTAACGGATAACTTCTCTATGACATGAATTTTGATTTTTAATTCTTGGCTTATGATTTTCCCTTCTACTTCAGTGTCACCCCAATGACTATCGTTCATAATAGTCAGTAGGTAACTTCTTTCGTTTTCGCTACGTGGTCTCTTTTTTTTATGTAATTATGACATATGCTTCTTAAATTTCTCGCATTTAAGTGAATGCCTAATTCTTCTAGTCCACGGCTTATTGAATGGAAAAAACAACTACCATCGGTTGGGACGGTTACTTCTTCATAATTGCTGGGAAATGGTTTCTGTAATTTTTTACTGTTATCGGTTGTTGAATTTTTTGTTTGTTTAGATAAGTACTCCCCCAACATATTGATTGTGCCTAAAGCATTAATTCTGCTAAGGAAATCGGCTGCATTATTTTCTTTTCCCTTGACGTAACTAATTTTAAAATTATATTCCCCTAATTTTAGCAGCCAACGTTGTAGCCTTGGGTTTATATCTCTACCGGTACTTTTTGCTTGTAGCCATACCAAGGGTTGGTGGTCCGTCATTAATTCAAACTCCCTAACGTACAAATACGGTCTATAGTAGTTGACCGCCCAAACGATTGCGAGCAACTCTTTCTCAATGGTTGAATAATGTCTCTCATGCTCATTGAGGGTTCTACTTGCGTAGCTCACGGGGTGTAAATCTTGGGTCAAAACGGCTCCCAGGGCGACATCACTAGCGTCGGTTACTAGTTTGAATTTTTTCGAAAAATCTGGATATTTTAATACAGGCGGACTGACTAATAACTTCTTTAACTTTTCAAAAGAATCAATGTACCGTGAATCTCTTACATTCACTTTTGCACCTTTTTTTAAGAATTTTGTTAGACCGTATGCTACTTTGGCATAATCTTTCACAAATTTGCGGTAATATCCAGTTATTCCCAGAAATGATTTTATTTGTTTCTGGTTTTCAGGAAGCTTCAGCTTTCGTATACTCTCGAGCTTAGATAAGTTCGGTTTTATCCCATCTGTGGTGAGTGTGTGACCAAGATATTCAGTTTCCCTTGCAAAGAAATTACATTTGTCTATCTGTAATTTCAAGTTATGTTGTCTAAGCTTTTCAAATATTTTCTGGATATTCTGATAGTGTTCCTTAAGGGAGGTACTAAAAATTAGTATATCATCAAGATATACTACGCAAAATTTGTTAATATAATCCCGAAGTACAGAGTTTATCAGCCTTTGGAAGGTTGCCGGGGCGTTTTTAAGTCCGGACGGCATCCTTACGAATTCGTAGTGTCCTTGAGGAGTCGAAAATGCTGTTTTCCTTCTGTCGCTTTCTTTAATTAGGACTTGGTGAAAGCCCTTTGCTAGGTCAAGGGTAGTGAAGTATTGTGCCCTTCCTAGCTTTTCCAAAATATTTTCAATATTTGGAATGGGGAACTTATCGCTTACAGTAACTTCGTTGAGTTTTCTGTAATCGATTACAATTCGCCACTTTCTATTGCCGGAACTATCCGTTTTTTTTGGGACTATCCAAAGTGGTGAGTTATATGGGGAATTACTTTCCTTAATGACCCCCTGATCTAACATATCCGATATTTGTTTCGTTATTTCCACCTCATGGATCTGAGGATATCTATATATTTTCGTATATAACGGTGCTTTGGTTGTAGTAATGATTTCATGCATTATCTCATGAGTATGAGTCAACTTATGACCCTCATGAAAAAATAAGTCATTATTTTCGTTAATAACTTTTGCTAAATACTTTTTTTCTTCCGCATTCATATCGTTGCGTTGGAGTTTATCTAATAAAGCAACTGTTTCACCACCCTCTAATAAATGAATTTCGTCATAGCTGTATGGACAAGGGATATCGAAATAAATTTTTTCACCTTTTACTTGAAGAAAGTTTTCTTCCAAATTTATTATTGCTTTAAACGGTTTGAGAATGTTTTGGCCTGGAAGAGCATCAAAAGTTTTGTTTTTGAATTTCGTGATCTTCCAGCACATACGATTATTTTCCTTAAATTCTTTAGGCAAAGGAGTAATGATTTCCTCGCAAATTGAGGTTTGTCCACTGAGAGTATTAAATTCTAACTTGTCTTTTATTTTAATTCTTTCATATTGGGTTAATTTATTTTGATCTAATAAAGAAATTGTCGATCCGGTATCGATTAGGCATTTTATTATTGTTCCGTCGATTGTTAGGTTTATTATCGGTAGATATGATCCTGGGCCATTAACTGAAAATTTTCATGTTGAGGTTTTCGTTGAATATGTTCAACGTCCATTGGTACCTGTCCACTCTGTCGGAAATTTCCAGACCTTCTATTTGATTGATTTTGTGTTTGTCTACTGGGGTTTTGATTAGAATAATATTGTCCCCTACGTTGAAAACTATTACTATCTCTATTTTGTTCGCGGTTATCGTTTAATTGTTGGGATTTATACTGAGAATTTCTATTATAGCATTGATTCTGTTCCTTCCTACCATTAAAATTTGAGTTAAAACTATTATAAGTGCTTTTATTTACTTTTTGCACGTATTGTTGTTCACTATGCACTGAGTTATTGAATTTATTTAAGTTGCCGTAATCTTGTCCTATGAAATCACTAACAATATTTCTTATTTCTGTTAAATTACATTTTTTCATGATTGCGTAAGCCAGGGGTCCAGCCACCAATTCTTTTACTTTTTGGACGATCATACCACTGAATATTTCCAGCATAGTCTGGCTATTCTCATTATAAGCCGAATATTCTGTGATATCTTCGACCAATTTTCTTATCTTATTATCTAAGTCTAATATACTCCTTACCCTTAGATTCCCTATGTTTCTTGTAATGTCAAGCTGGTCCCTCTTCGGTTTGTAATGCTGCCTTAGCCTCGATAGGAATACCTATCCCCCATGTTGCAGGGGGGTTGATGCTGAGGACGTTTTTCGCCCCACCCTGAATTTTGTTATCAAAAATAATTTGAAAAACAGGTACTTCGTTACCTGGGTGATCTAACAGGATCCGTGATACTGATGATATAAAGGATAGGAGAGTACCAGGCTCTCCTTTAAATATTGCCAAATGTTTTATATCGGCTTCAATTCTTGATCTAACAGTTTGGTGATTTTGCCGAGCCACTATTTCCGTTAGTGCAGCTAGGCACTGTGCGATTTGATTTGCCATGGATGCGTTTTTTTCTTTTTTTTTTTTTTTTAAAAAAAAATATATACGAACAGAACGTGACTTCAACGGTTTTAATTATTTAATTAAATTTAATTTAATTTCTTTAATTTTCGTAAGTTCTTCTTTAATCTTCTGATTAAAGAACCAAGACTGCGCCAATTACATATACAATAAAACACAGCAATGAAACTTAGGTTTGTTGTTTATTGTATAACGGAATCTTAAGACTAGCTTAATACATTTTTCTTACTCTACTTTATGCTGTACTTGGCGTTCGAGTTCGGCTGGCCTTGAGTGCAAAATATGTTATTCAGCGTATTTTGCATTTGGAACGGCAGCCGAACTCGATACCTCCAGTTATGCAGTAGCGAAATCCAAAAGATAAGGCTACTGCATAGAACGGTTTGTTTATTCATACATAGCAACATACATATTTAATTATTTGATCTTCAAATAAGTATGCAGGTATGTATGTATGTCTCTATTGAGTGCTACGATATATGTAAATAAGTTCTTGCTTATGGAATGTGTATGTATGTCTCTATGGAGTGTGTTGTGTTCCTAGTATTTGCAGTGACATACATATATATTTGGTTGTTTGGAATGAAAAAGGTTGTGGGGACGTAACTCGCCCTATACGCCACAGGAAAACCCTACAGAAAGGATGAATAGGACCGTAAAGACAATGATAGCCCAGTTGGCCAACAACGAGCAGAAAACCTGGGACGAGCACTTACCAGAAATAACATTGGCCATAAATACCAGCACTTCGGAAACCACCGGTTACAGCGCCGCATTTTTAACGCAAGGACGAGAGCCACGTCTACCACAGACACTTTACGATGAGGTCACCCCAGGTACAGGAAGGACATCGCAAACACCAGAGTCTCGAGCAATACAACTTCAAGAAGTATTCGAAATCGTAAAGCATAATTTGGCTAAGGCAGCGCAAAATCAGGCAAGACACTACAACCTCAGGAGACGGCAATGGAAACCAAAAGTTGGGGATTCCGTATTGGTTAGACAACACCCACTATCTAAGGCTATAGATAGCTTCGCGGCAAACCTTGCCCCTACGTACACAGAGCCGTATACAGTGTTGAGTTTTACCTCAGCTGTGATACTGAAACTAAAAAAAGACGGTGACAAAACCACCCGAACAGCCCACTTGAGTGAAATAAAACCTTTCTATACTTAAACATTTCTTTTTAACTTTTACACTATTTCCATTCGCCATGAATATTTGTAGAACCAAATTAATTATTGTTATTTTATCCACAGTCACATCAGAACAACCAAGTGAAACACTACCGTGAAAATGGCAAGCAAGGGTCTTCCCAGCTTCGAGGATTCGCTTATCCAGAGTGGTAAACCACAGCCACGCTGGCAAACACCCAGTTTTCCGCAGCAGCTTAATCAGTTCCGCCGTCGCCACCAATTCCTACAACCGTTGCAGCGTCGCTGACGGAAACACAGGATAGATTGGCTGATAAAGATTTGAGCCAGTTGGACACTACCACCATTACCAAGCTGCGCACATTGGTTGAGGCGTCGCCCACAGGAAGGTACCTGAAGCTGAAGCTCTAAGATAACTCTGCCACCCCCGAAGTAAGAGGAGAGTGTGAGGATGGAAGTCGCTGACACTCGTTTCCATCCTCAAAAGGCTAACGCACCGTAACCCGCAACTAACATCGTCATTTATTTTTGGTTTAAATATTCGTTAAATACTCATTATATTTATGGAAAAAAAACAAAACACGCATGTGAACAACTAATCATTGAAGTTGGCATAACGTATAGTAGTAGTTAAGACACTAGGTTAAGTTATCAAACTATCTGGCACCACCAACCGAAACAGCTGTTGTGACAGAAAACAAGAACCAGCTGATGCAATCGACACCAGCAAAAGGTTAGGTGTTGAATGCAGATCATAATTTTGGACAGTCAACCGGGGTCCGCCGCAGTGAACAAACATCATCTCTCTACAAGTGGTAATAAACAGTACTAATCCATTATCTATTTCTTTTCAGCAGTGTTGGCATTTGAGTACGCTTTCGGTTTTCCGAGGTACTTGAGTGCACAAGAAACGAGCGTAGGCAGCTGCTAGCATAGCGTAGGAGTTGTGCATAGAGGTTGGATTTCGGCTTAGCGGTCGTGGCAACGTTCAAACATACAAGTACGCTTCGGTTTACCGGGGTACATGGCTGCTAGAACTTAGCACAGTCGCTCTGCCGAACTTTACTCTCACCGCATAAGAGTTGCGTGTGAAGGTTTCTGCTAACTTCAAACGCATGAGTGTGCTTTCGGTTTACTGAGGCACTCATGCGCTAGAACGCAGTCAGTACAAAGCCAACGCACAAGTATTTTAGCTCAGTGGTCGCATAGGCAGAAGTTAGGTTTCGGTGTAGCATTCGTTGCAACGTTCGATCATACAAGTACGCTTCGGTTTACCGGGGTACTTGGTTGCTAGAACTTAGCACAGTCGCTCTGCCAAGCTTCACTCTCACAGCATAGGAGTTGCGTGTGAAGGTTTCGGCTAATTCCAAACGCATGAGTGTGCTTTCGGTTTACTGAGGCACTCACACGTTAGGACGCAGTCAGTTCAAAACCAACGCACGTACAAAATTTAGAAGAGACACATAGAAGGCAAACGAAAGGAAAAAAAAATACAAAGTAGCGTCGCAGGAGACTGAAAAGGAAAGAGAGAAACAATTTTTCCCCGGTTGACACGAACAGCGGTCCGCGAGCAGCGCCAGGGTGTACCATGTCATAAGTATCACAAAATAATATTTTTATTTATAATCTATGAATCTTAGCAAATTAAACGTTGCATTTAATACAAAATTAAATTTTCCCGAATTAAAGAAATTAAATCAAACTGAAAATATCCGCGTTTTTAATTAAAATTTAAAGGAAAAAATAGCCAACCTGCAAAATACATATTTTCTGTAACCGAACCTTGGACACCGGCGAGCCAAGACCCCGGCCGGAAGGTTCGTCACACTGCTGACATTTCTAAAATGTACCGTCAAGTGGAAGTGGACGAGGCAGACCGAAATTTTCAATTGATACTGTGGCGAGAAAATGATACATTTCCAATTCAGGTGTACAAACTCAACACAGTTACATACAGCACTGCTCCAGCCCCATTTCTAGCCATACGATGCATATTTCACTTGAGCGATTTGTACAGCGATTCGCACTCAGTAGGTGCAAATGTAATACGAAAAGACTTCTACGTTGACGATATGCTGACTGGAGCCGAAAACTTTAATGATCTCGAAATCATACGTACGCAAGTCACTCAAATTTTGGATTCCGCTGGATTTCAGTTGGCCAAATGGTTTTCAAACCACCATACATACCATAACAACAACTTAGCAGAAAAACCGCTCAAGTTTAACGATTCAGATTCTATAAAAAACATTAGGCTTACGTTGGGTTCCGAAGAATGTTACATTCAAATTTCATTTGGACGAAAATTTTCAAGATCTTCGACCAATAAAACGCAACATCTTGTCAGTTTCGGCAAGACCTTTCGATCCTCTCGGACTTTTATGCATAATAGTTACCAAAGCAAAAATCTTATTGCAAGAGCTTTGGATTCAAAATTTAGATTGGGACGAGTCAAATCCTATTCGACTCGAAACAAGTTGGCAAAATTTTAAAGCCAATTTATTGCAATTGGATACCATAGAAATTCCTCGGTACATAAACACCCATCCAAATGAAAGTTGCCAAATTCATGGATTTTCGGATGCTTCAATACGTGCATATGGCTGCTGTATTTACATCAGAAGCGTTACATCAAATGGTATTCAAACTCAACTACGGACGGCAAAGTCAAAAATTGCGCCACTGAAAAAAAGTCATTACCCAGGCATGAGCTGTGTGCAGCCCTCCTGTTATCTAAACTTTGGCATAGGGTGAAAGCTGTTATATTTTTATAGCCGGGAAAATTGTTGTTGTAAGAGGTACGAATAAGAAACACAAGTGCTCAATATGAATGATACTAAGCAACTGATTTATTAAATGTAATTAGGAAAGGATGAGAAATTATGTACAATGCAATTACAAGGTTACCAGATTGTGTAAACATAAAAATACCCAATTAACATTTTTGTATATAACGTTATGTAATATAATGTTAAATTGTAGAATCGAGAACATCTATTTCTGGACTGACTCACTACTTGGCGACACATTCCGTCAAAACAAAACCCTGCAGATATACTTTCGAGAGGCTGCAGTGTAGACGAGCTCAACTCCTCAATTTGGTTCACTGGGCCGTCGCATATACAGGTACTTAACTCAATTAGCTGCCCAAAATTATTTTGAAATGAAAATTGATTCTAAATGTTTGTTTGCTGGTGTGTAATGATAAAGCAGTGATTTCTGTCTATGTTCTATGAAAATTTATAATTAGGATTATAAAAGAGACTGATTCCAGGGGCCAAACTAGCGGCCGTAAAAAAACACGTTTCTACGACTAAACTAATGGACCGATTTTGATGAAATTGGTATGGAGATAGAGATCCTGAGAAAGGGTTCAAAAAATTTTTTGCTTCTTTATTGAGCGTGTCACCGTCCCTAATGAGAAAAAAGTAGAATTATCTATTTCTTAAAGTGCTGAACTTAAAATCGCTCAAGTTAAGAAATCGGAGCATTTCGGAATTTATTTTTATTGATTATAGATAGTAGAAATATATAAGATTTCGACAAAATAAAATTAAATGCCCGGACGAACCCTGATATATAAGTAAATCCCTAGCTAAAATTTATTTTTTTATGTTAAAACTGCAATTTCAGCAGATTTCTTCTAAACACAAGAAAACCTGGATAATCACAATATTCTATACTATTTTTATATCCAAAATAAAGGCAATTACCTGCAGTTTCAAAATCCATATCTTTTGTAAGTTTCAATAAGTAACAAATATTTATTATTATATGTAAAGTAACACTATTATAATATGTAAAAGAAAAAAATATTTAAAAGTACTTTTTTGACGCTCGAATTTGGACTGGTTTTGACTGTTATTGGTTGGGAATGACAGTAAGGTTGAGCCACAAATATATCTGGCTGCATTGTATACATATTTTTTATCTTCCAACTTTGAGTTTAGAAAAATTACTTTTGGCCGGCTAAACTATTCAAATACCAGTATGTGCGTCGTTTCTTTCGTAAGATTCTGAATTTTGGCCAAAAAATAGTCATTTCGAATTACCTCTAGAACTAAGTAGTCTAGAGACGAAGAAAAATAATACTGTACTCCTCGCAGTCAAAGACACATCAAACGAGCTGGTAGAATATATTTCATCTCGTTCTTCGCCAAAAGGCGAGGGGTACGCTGCACTTGAACCTACTGCAAATGAATTGCATTGGGCATTCCTGAAATTATTGAAAAACTGAATTTTCAGAAGTCAGCGAAGTCAAAAATACTTTCGCCAAACATTCAAAAATTAAACCCATTTATTCATAATTTCGTGCAAACATACTTACGGCACTTACATGTCTCAAATTGCCATGCTGGGCCAAAAGTATTACTTGGACTACTACGCCAACAAATTTGGCTAGTAAATGCACGCGAAGCATGTAGCAAAATAGTTAGACGCTGCATTCACTGTTTCCGATACAAGCCTAAATTACTAACGCAAATTATGGGAAATCTGCCGTCAGACTGCCTCAGAACTGTCCGACCATTTCCAATTTGCGGTGTCGACTTTTGCGGACCGGTGCGTATAATGTTACAAATCCAAGGTCGACATACCGTAAAAATGTATATAGCGGTATTCGTTTGTTTCACTTCGAAAGCAGTACACTTAGAACTTATTTCCGATTTATCAACTGATTGTTTTATTCTCTGTCTTAAAAGGTTCGTCAGCCGCCGTGGACTTCCCAAGAAAATTTATTGCGACAACGCCACGAGTTTCGTGGGCGCAGACCGCAGACTGGAAGAGCTAGCGAAGATCTTCAACGCACAGCACAGCGCAATACTTTCGTGCGCAGCCATGAAAAGAGTCGATTTCCGGTTCATTCCCTCACGAGCGCTTCATTTCGGCGGGCTCTGGGAGGCAGCCGTAAAGTCGGCGAAACTTCACCTGTTTCGCACAATAGGGTGCGCAACGCCGACCACCGAAGAAATGGTGACAACGCTGGCCGAGGTCGAAGCGGTTCTCAATTCGAGGCCATTGGCGCCAATGATCGCGGATCCGAACGACGGCAAGGCGTTAACACCAGCGCACCTCCTGATAGGAGAAGCAATGCATTCGCTGCCGCTCGCATTGCTGCCCGACGACGACGACAAACTGTGCTATTGGAAGAGATAGCGACTGTCATGTGCCATCAGACAGAAGTTCTGGAAGGCATGGTCCAGAGATTACGTCCTGGGACTACAGCAGAGGACCAAATGGTGCACAGATCAGCCCAACTTGGAAGTCGGCCGAGTCGTAGTGGTTTTAGAAGACAACCTTCCGCCTCAGCAGTGGATGACTGGCGTTGTTATCAGCACCACTTAAGGAATCGACGGTAAGGTTCGCGTCGTTACAATCAAAACTAATACCGGGACCTACTGTAGGCCAATACAAAAACTGGCCCTACTTCCATTTGTTTAGCAGCAGTTGCTGCCAAGGTGGCCGGTATTCAGTCAATTCAAGACTGTTTTGTATTTTTAAGAATTAATATTTATCATTTCATAACTTTGAATTAATTAGCTTAAATATTTTATTAATTTTCAAACCACCCTTTATATTTTGCACGAAGCAGTAAATTACCTACATATTCGAACATTGTAATTAATATTAGTACAAAAATAAGCACAGGCTTTAATTTTAATTCGTTTTTGTTCATTTAGCGATAAAATAATCGTCTAACATTTTGGCGCCCGAGCAGGGACTTAGACTCATTATGCGCACTTTGCCACAAATAGCTTGGACCAATAGCATCCTCAGTATTTTCCAATAAGTAATTGAAAACAGCCTCTTCTTTTTCCTTTTTGTCTGTCTTTTGCAACCAGACTTCGAATAAATCATTAAAAAAAATGTGCAAGATCGGGCATCCAAATTTCTAAATAACACTCACAATAGCAACATCTAACTAATTTAGGGTGTCATAAGACTAACAAATCCCAACAGAATTTTAAAAGCTTACACAAAGTTGGTGTTACCTTGGAGCTGCTCGCAACTGGTCTGCACTGAGGTAACACTCGTGTAGCTGGTGTGGCACTGCCGGGGAATGCCTGGAGCACCTTACGCTGGTTGTGCTGCTATTTTTGCAGCCCCTTTTTTTTTTAATTATAGAACACGCTTAATTTTTAACAAACTTTTATTTCAATTCACTTTTAACTTTAATTTAAACTAGCTCTAAGTATTTTTAAGATTAGATTTAAGTTATTTTAAGATTCGTTTTTTTTTAAGACGTTTTAGAAGACCTGCTGCTGCTGCTGTTCACCGAAGAATCAAAAGTAAAGACATTAAAGATGTCGACAAAAAACCACGGCATACCAACATAATTTTGAGGGTGCCGTTCAGACAGTTTGCAGGTTGGCAAACGTTACAGCGGTTGAAAATTGAAAGGCATTATTTGAAGCCGCCTACACACCCTGCGATAACGTTTGCTATGCAAACATATTGCCCGCCTTGCAGTGTTACTGCAAAATTTGAATATGTAAAATTACAGCAGAGCCCTCCTCAAACATTTTAAAAACTATAAAAAACTATTAAAAAAAAATCAATTTTTAAGTATGTGAGAAAGAAGAAAAAAGAAAAATGCAGTTCACAAGAAGCATGGATCAAATTATTTTTGATCGGTGTACTCAATACATAGGAGGTTCTGCTCTCTTCACCTCGCCGCAAAAGGTCCAACCAAAAACTGTCGGAAACGCGGCTGGAGTACCTTTGAGCGGTTGACCATGGATGATTTGGGGGAACAGATCTGCCCCGATTATAAAACGAATTTGATATGAGCCCCAGTAGTATTTGTCTGCCAATTTTAACAAGCAAAAGTTGCGCGCAATTCCCTCTTTGTCGGCAGTATGGAGTGGATGCTTGCCATATGTGCCCACGTCAACTAATGCAGTGCCGGCAACAACAACGTTGTGGTCATGCCGTGATCGAAAGCGTACCTTGCAGCTAGGGCTCGTGTCATGGTTCTCAATTTCCAACCCTAGGCGTTGCACTTCGGAAAAGAGAATCGTAGTCCGATCCTGACCAGGATTGATCAGACCTCGGATTTCGCAACCGCCTTCCGGGGTATCGATGAGTACAAGCACTGTCATTTTCAAAACGACGTTTTGAGGGTTGGTTGGTGGTAAAGGCGCCATCGTTGTGCTCACGGAGTTTACCATATCAGAGTGAAGCAAAGTGCTGTGTTTTCGGAAACATTTGCGGCACAATGACTGGCTTGTACAGTCGGCGAATCGATGAGACATGGCCAAACAGTTGGTGCATCCGTCGTGTTGGTGCACTAGTCGAAGGCGTTCTGCTACATTCAAATATAAGAATTGTCTGCAGTGGTTCAGTGAATGATCAGTACGACAGATAGGGCACTGATAGTCCCGGTTGAATAGTCTGCGTTTCATACTGTTAAAAAGATAAAAAATTATTGGATTACATAGTACAAGTGAACGTTATTTTTGGATTATGCTTATGATTTCTCGTGACTTTATACTAAAATTTGCGAGACAAGATGGTGTAATAATTCATGGTAGAGACAAGACTGAGTCAAGGAAACAGCTTTCCGAATTTTATTCGTTTTGATACGGAGGTAAAATAACAAGTTTATGAACAGGACGCGTGATTACACCGTTTTGGGTTTTTATATCTGCTACGCGAACCCGATTATCAGAGCCATAGTAAACTTTTGTGATTCGACCTAAACGCCACTCAAACGGACCTACGAGTTCGTTACGCACAATTACTAGGTCATCAATTTGAAGATTTCGTTGAGGGTCTTTCCACTTGTTTCGCTTGTGTAACTCCTTCAAGTACTCGTCCTTCCATCGGCGGCATAACTCCTGCTGCATCGCTTTCAAACGCCGCCACCGATTATTTAAGTTAATTGAGACAACGTTTTCTTCAGGCTCTGCTGGGGCCAACAGTGGTGACCCAACGAGAAAATGACCGGGGGTCAGGACTGCCAAATCTGACACATTTTCTGATGCAGGACTAAGCGGACGGGAATTGAGACAGGCTTCGATACGCGAAAGTAAAGTTGCAAATTCTTCAAAAGTATATTTGAGGTGACCGGAAACTTTTCGAAAGTGTTGCTTGAAGCTTTTGACGCCAGCCTCCCAAAGCCCTCCCATGTGAGGCGCAGAAGCTGGGATAAAGTGCCACGAAAGCTTTTGAATTCCGTATTTTGAGACTGAGTCATCGCTAACGCGTTTGATGAAGCTTTCTAAGTCTTTCGCTAGTTCTCTAGAGGCGCCAACGAAGTTTCTACCGTTGTCAGAATATATGCGATTGGGACAACCTCTTCGTGAGACAAAACGTGATAGCGCTGCTAGAAAAGCTGGGGTAGACAGATCACTAACTGGCTCTAAGTGAATACTTTTTGTAGCGAAACAAACAAAGAGGCAAACGTATCCTTTGGTGATTCGACAGTAGCGACCAGTGAAACTTTTGATGTCGAAAGGACCTGCAAAATCGAGTCCTGTATTTGCAAAGGGGCGATCTAAAGACGTTATCAAGGGCGGCAGGGCAGCCATGAAGTTTTTTGCGATATACAATGCATATTTTGCAATTGTGTATGCATGTTTTGATCAGGTTTTTGACTTTTGGTATCCAAAACTCTTGACGCATGAGTCGTAAAACGAGCTGGTTTCCACCATGAAGAGATATATCGTGTATGAACTGAACATATAAATATGCTAGTCGACTTTTATATGGAAGAATGGTTGGATGTCATTCATTGTAAGTCAGAGATAGAGACGATGCTAAGCGCCCGTTTGCTCGGATTACCTTGTAAGAATCTAAAAATGGAGTCAATGTCAAAATTGTGCTTTTTGACGCGACAGCTTTTTTGTTTATCAAATTTAAGTATTCATTGGGGAAATGCAATTGTTGCGTGAGTATAATAAGGCGAGTTTTGACAGCGTTTATTTCCGCAGCTGAGATTACTTTTGTAGGAAATGAAGTGTCAGCTCGAGTTGCAGGATGCGTTCGTTTGAAGAAACGAAACACATAAGCCAAAGTTTGAAAAGCCCTTGGTAACGATGAGAATCTATTGAGAATATCTTCAGTTACCGTCGAGCTAGTAAAATGAGTTTTAATTTTTCTCATTTCAAGAATAGTGTTTATTTCCTGGTTCATCGGATTTTTAGGCCATTTAGACTTAGGCAATTGGAGCCAAGAGGGTCCATGCCACCACAACTCATTAGTCTTAAGCTCGGCAGGATATACCCCCCGGGTTGCTAGATCGGCGGGATTCGAATGTGTTTCTATATGAGACCAATTTTCGTTGCCGACTTTTTGAACTATTGTAGAAATCCTATTTGCTACAAAAGTTACCCACGTACAGGGTGGTTTTTTGAGCCATGAAAGAACAATGGTCGAGTCTGACCATAGAAATAATGAACTCGAATCAATGTTTAATTGTGAGGTTACTGAGCTTATCATGTTCGCAAGAAGAACAGCTCCACAAAGCTCTAACCGTGGAAGAGACAGAGTTTTTACTGGAGCCACTTTTGTTTTTGAAACCAGTAGACTGCAACTAATTTTGTCATTAGTTTCAATGCGAACATAAAGAGCTGCGGCATATGCCTTTTCTGAGGCATCACAGAAACCGTGAAACTCAACGCTACTTGTAGGAGAGTAATGAATCCATCGAGGGATTGAAATTAATTTCACTTTTGTGTAATTTAAGATAAAATTTTGCCATTTTTGAAGAGAGACAGGTTTCAAATTATCGTCCCATTCAATTTTATCGAGCCACAACTGTTGCATGATTATCTTGGCAGTTATGATAACTGGAGAAAGCCAACCAGCTGGGTCAAATAATCTAGCGATCATACTAAGAACTTCTCTTTTTGTGTATGATTTTTTGAGTTCAAATGGTAAGGCGTGGAAGAAAAAAAAGTCTGAAGTGGCGTTCCATAAAATGCCAAGAGTTTTCGCTGTACTTTTATCTTCAAGGGATAAAAAATCTACATCAAGTAGATGGTCACGTGGCAAATCTTTCAAAATATTTATTGAGTTCGATGTCCATTTTCTTAAAATGAACCCGGCACATTTTAGAATCTCAATTAGCTGATTTCGAGCTTCTTTTGCGCTTAAAAGGTCATGTGAACCCGCTAAAACGTCATCTACATACATGGAGCCTTTAAGAATTTCCGAACCAAGTGGAAAACGTGACTTTTCATCCTCAGCAAGTTGAAGCAGCGTCCTTATTGCAAGAAAAGGAGCGCAATTCACACCGAAGGTAACTGTTTTAAGTTCAAAGTCCTGTACTTCTTGGTTCAAAGAGTCACGAAAAACGATCCTTTGAAACTGTGTGTGCTGAGGATTAACTAAAATTTGCCTATACATTTTCTGAATGTCAGCGTTGAAAACATAGGCGAAAAATCTCCATTTAAGGATCAAAAGCATTAGGTCGCTTTGGAGCACAGGACCTGTGTGAAGGATGTCGTTGAGACAAAAGCCGTTTGAGGCACTCTTACTTTTGTTGTTGTACTCTCGGGCTTTAAAATTCCATGATGAGGAAGATAAAAGTGATTAGGGCTTGGTTCAAAGCGTGGAATATTTACTCTTTTCATGTGATCAAGTTCTAAATATTCATTTATAACTTTATCATATTCAGCCTTATAGTCAGGCTTTCGGAGTAGGGACTTTTCGTTTCGGAGAAACTGGCGAAGTGCTATGTGTCTTGATGGGCCAAGATCATTTGTTTTTGGAAGACATGATTTAAATGGTAAATCCACCGTATAACGACCATCTGAATTCCTCGTGACAGTCTTGGTAAAAATTTCTTCACAAAATGCATCTGATTGTGATGGCATCTTTTTTTGGGGAATTTCTTCGATTTCCCAAAATTTGCCCATTTGCTCACTTAAAGAAACCTCAGTAACATAAGAGACTATAGTTTGACTTTGATTAATGAGCTGTGGATCAGGAATTGGTCCTGTAAGGATCCATCCAAAAACAGTTTCTTGAGCCACAAGAGAGCCTAATATTCCTTTATGAATCCCACCAAGTATTATGAGTGGATACAAATCACCACCGATAAGCAGATCTATGGTCGAGCTTTGAAAAAAACTAGCATCAGCAAAATTGAGCTTAGGCAGCTCAGGATAAGAAGAGGGGTCAAAGGAATGCGAAGGCAAATTTCCAGTGACTTGCGGTACAATGAGTGCAGTAACTTCAATTTGTACATTTTGATCATGTGGAGATCCAATAAAAAATGATGAAACCTGAGTCGGTTTCGTACTGATGGCGCCATTTAGTCCAGACACTTGAGCCGAGACAGCTTTGGTGGAAAGTTTCAAGATATTTCGTATACGTTCGGATACGAAAGTACCTTCTGATGCTGGGTCAATAAGAGCCCTAGCTTTATAAGTGATTCCAAGATGAAAAACGTTAATTAAAGCTGTACCAAGTAAAACTTTTTTGGTGATAGAATTGAAACAGGTTTGCACTGTTTCTGTAGGACTAGAATTCGCAGTGGGATGTATAGTAGTAGCATGAGTTACAGAAGAGTTGTTTGTACAATTATTTTGTTGCTTAGGTCTTGTACCTATTGCGTTGTGAAAGTGCTCAACTCTTTGTGGCGGTGTAAATTGTTGTGCATTTGCAGTGTCCCTATGTAAAAGCGAATGATGCTGCTTTTTACATTTAAGACAAGTGTTAGTGCTTTTGCATTCTCTAAGCTCATGAGACGCAGAGAGACAGTTTAGACAGTAATGATACTGCTTCACCGTTGCAAATCGATCTTGAAAGCTCATGTTAAGAAACTTAGAGCAAGATCGTAATTGATGAGAGCCCTTGCACAGCCTACATTGTGGAAAATCCACTTTGTTATGATAAATATTATAAGGTTTTGACTTCTGAGCAGCATTCTGAGGTCTTGAAACACTAGGTTTCGAAGCAGTAGGACCACGAAAATCTGAGACAGTTTCAAGAGCTTGAAATCTGTCTGTGAGAAAAATATCTAATTCATGCCATTTCGGAATTTCTGTTTTGTTTTTGACAGATTGTTCCCAGAGAGCTAGACTATGCTCTGGGAGACGTGACGAACATAGAAAAACAAAAATTGCATCAAAATTTTTAACATCGATTCTATATAACTGTAACGCGGAAATACAGTTATTTATGTCCCGTTGCAGTCGCTTGAGACAATTTCCGGATTCCTGATTGCACATCGGAAGATTGAATAAAACTTTAAGTTGATTATTTATCAATATCCTTTTATTCTCATATTGTGATTTGAGGTTTTCCCATGCAACCAGAAAACCATCATTGGTCAGTGGAACTTTTTGCACAATTTCTTTTGCTTCACCACTTGTTTTGTGAAGTAAATGGTAAAGCTTCTCAACTGGACTGAGAGCCGTATTATTTCCATATATTGCCGTAAACATGTCTCTGAACGTGGGCCATGTTAAGTAGCTTCCATGAAATACGTCTGTATCGCATGGAGGAACTTTAAAGTTTGAGGCTGCACCACCTGAGGCTTCTGGAAGTGATATTTTTGTTCGTTTTTGAGACAAATCGCATAGCGCTGTGTTGATTGCAGTCATGAATCGAACATAACATTTATGAGACTCAAGATATTTGGATTTTATAGTTTGGACACTATCTTTAATTTTTTCATCAGATGCCGTTGCGAGACATTTCTCATAACACTCTTTGAGTTTTGTCCAAATATCTTTGAGTTCAGCTTGTTCAATTTCCAAAGAAATTATTGAAATATCGCCACTTTGAATGGCATCGAAGTAAGCTTCATACTCGACCATGCGATCTGCTGCACGAATAAACAAATCCAGAGCAGACATATTGTTCCAAAAAAAAGTTTTCACAAAATTTGCAAACTCGAGACACGTGAAAAATTTTTGAAAAGCCAAAAAAAAATTTCCAAATTCAGCCAAACAATCGTCCAACTCTCAAATGAGACACAGAGTTAATGTTTGAAAAAGCAATAAAATTTTTCAAAATCACCAAAATTATCATTCAATGCTTGAATGAGACACGCAGAAAAATGTTGGAAAAAATAAATTAAAATTTCCAAATTCAAAAGAGTTTGTATGTATTGCTGTACAAAATTGCAAAGGTGAACTGTAGGTTAAAGATGGACAGAATTACTTTCACCTTGAAAGTCACGTGTCACCTCAACACGGTGTACCAAAAAATTATTGAAATTTTAGTCAATCGATGCCAAAATAATGTTCGTTTTATTTTAATTTTAGTGTATTTAATATGCAATTTCAGTCAAGAAAAAATAAAGAATTATGTCTGAGTCAAAGAAAACATAAGTTGATTTACAGTTGTAATAAGAGTCAACAATAGCTCCAAAAAGAAATTTGAAACGATATTTTTAAGCTATCTTCCAAGACGCTGTAAAATTGTGAAGTTATTGAAGCTTTACTGTGATTGTAACATGTCACTTAAGAACTTATGTAGCGTAACCTTAAGAATCACGTGTCTTAACAAGTGGCGAGATAGTAAAGCCGTTACCCTGGTAACGGTACCCAAAACGGTGTAAAAATGAGCCAACAAATCTTAAGTCAGGTGATTTTTATATCAGGATATTTTGCACCAATTCATGTTTCTTCCTAAGTGATACGATATTTTATTTCAACACACCTGAATTCCAAAAATCTTGGAGTAGAGACAGATGAGTCCAAAAAATACTTGGTGTATGAGTCCGCACCAAAAAGAGTCGCTGAATCACCACAAAATCTCGAAGGACCAATTTATGTTACCTTGGAGCTGCTCGCAACTGGTCTGCACTGAGGTAACACTCGTGTAGCTGGTGTGGCACTGCCGGGGAATGCCTGGAGCACCATACGCTGGTTGTGCTGCTATTTTTGCAGCCCCTTTTTTTTTTAATTATAGAACACGCTTAATTTTTAACAAACTTTTATTTCAATTCACTTTTAACTTTAATTTAAACTAGCTCTAAGTATTTTTAAGATTAGATTTAAGTTATTTTAAGATTCGTTTTTTTTTAAGACGTTTTAGAAGACGTGCTGCTGCTGCTGTTCACCGAAGAATCAAAAGTAAAGACATTAAAGATGTCGACAAAAAACCACGGCATACCAACATAATTTTGAGGGTGCCGTTCAGACAGTTTGCAGGTAGGCAAACGTTACAGCGGTTGAAAATTGAAAGGCATTATTTGAAGCCGCCTACACACCCTGCGATAACGTTTGCTATGCAAACAGTTGGAAATTTTAAAAAAATTGACAAATCAGGGGTATCACTTCAATTTTAGATTTTTTTCACAGAAAACCAAACTATATTTAAATGTTTAAAGTGAAATTACATTATACATACCATCATCAATATTTTCCATTTTTATTTAAAAAAAAAAACAAATTATTTCACAATAGTTAAAAAAGATGTAAAAATCACCACTTGTTTGCGTTATCACAGCAGAATGCAAATGCATCAACTTTGACGCATCGCTAAAAAACGGTAAATTATTTTTCCATAAACAAAATACAATTTTGTTTGTTTTGAAGTATTCTCCGTTACACTACAACAACAAAACTTAAATAGCAACACTTGTATAAATTAGATTTTGGCCAGTGAAATGGGCTTTTTGACCTATAGTGCAATGGTGTGATCTTAAAAATTCACTTAAAATTTAACCACATTTGCTTGAAATTAAAAATTACCTTTTCGATTGATTTTCATTAATATGGCGAGTGCAATTTGAGTGCTGACGTAGACATCAACCAAAAATATATTTATTTATTTATTTATTTATTCAGTCTATGGAAAAACCTTACAGACTATAACATAGTACCTTAGTAATAAAATTAAGACTAAAATATAATTATAAATTAAATGACAAATTTGTTAAGTAATGAGATCAAAATAGACTTAAAAATACATTTAGAAAAGCAAAAATCAATAGAACTATCTTTATATAATTTATTTAACATCAAAAGAGTTCTGTTAATTGGCTCATTAATGGCATAGTTTGATCTATGGAATTTTATGTAGAAATAATCAAAGGTACGTAAATTTCTCAAGGGGATATTGAAAGAAATGTAACTTAGGATAATCGGGCAATCAGTATAACCATTAATAATATCATATATGAACATAATACTTTGAATTAGGCGTCGTTTTTCTAAAGTCTCAAGATGAATAAGATTACACCGGGCATTATATGAAGGAATGGGTTCATTAAAGGGGATACAACGCAAAGCATATTTTAAGAATTTTCTTTGAATACGTTCAAGGCGATCAACATGAGTCCTATATATCGGATTCCAAATTAAACATCCATATTCTAAGTTAGATCTAACAAAAGAGATATACAAAGTCTTAAGGGTAAATGGATCTAAAAAGGAGGAACTATTTCGTTTAATAAAGGCTAAGAGGGAATAGGCTTTAGGTATGATACGATTAACATGGCCAATTAAACTGAAACGAGAATCAAAAAATATACCGAGGTCACGTATTTCAGTAACAGTAGATATTAGGAAATTGTCAAAATAGTATAAAGACACTATAGGCAAAACACATTTCGCAAAAGTCAAATGGTAACATTTACCAAGATTCAAAGGTAGTTTATTATTTTTGAACCACGTAAAAACATTATCCAAATCAGTTTGCAATTTTGTAATATCAGAGTAATCCTTCACTCTATAGTAAATCTTCAAATCATCAGCATATAACAAGAATTGAGACCAGGAGAAACACGAAGAAATATCATTAATGAAAAGGATAAATAACAGTGGACCAAGGATACTGCCTTGTGGAACTCCAGACGTAACATCAAAGGATTGTGATTTCACATTATCTATTGATACAAAAGAAACCCTATTAGTAACATAGGACTTAAGCCATGAAAGAAATGAGGAGTGAAAACCTATTTTGGAAAGTTTAGCAAGCAAAAGATAGTGGGATACCTTATCAAAAGCTTTACGGACATCAGCGTAAATTACATCCACTTGGCATGAATCCTCAAAGGAAGCAATACAGTATTTCGTAAAAATACTTAAATTAGTCATAGCTGACCTACCAGAAACGAAACCATGTTGATTGGGGCATATCAAGTTTTTGACAGCAAATAACATCTTTTTTTTAACAATTTTTTCAAAAAGCTTTGAGATATTAGTCAATTTTGAAATAGGCCTATAGTTTTCTATGTTATTTTTACTTCCAGATTTGAAGATAGGACTTATAACTGATATTTTCCACTTATCAATAAAGACACCAGATGCAAGAGATTTATTGAAGATAATTAAAAGGGGAATCGAAATAGATCTGATACATTTTAACAGAAAGTGGGAACATAGACCATCGAGATCAGACTTGTAAGAGTTTTTCAATTCTAAAATACCATTTTCTATGTCAACTTTTTTTAAAGATAAAGAGCCAAAACTTAATGGAGTATTATTATCATTTATAATTATTTGATCATTAAAGTTAATATTATCTTCAAAGTTAGAAACAAAAAATTTAGCAAATAAATCTATAGTTTCTTGCAGAGAGAAAGACTGATCATCATGTAAAAACATAGAAGAGGGAATGTAGGAGGAACCCTTTTTGGATTGAATATATCTCCAAAAAGATTTTGGGTCTACCTTCATACGACTTTCGAGATTTAATATGTATTGTTTGTACAAAAATTTATTTAAAAAATTGAATTCACGTTTATGTAGTTCATATTTTTCTTTAAATTTCAAACAGCCAGAAGATTTAAATTTTATAAAAAATTTGTTACGCAGATTTTTAAGCTTTTTCAAACCTTTAGTATACCAAGGGAGCTTGTAAGTCTTTTTACGTAGCGGAACATTTATTAAAACTTTCGTAGATAAACTACTAAGAAAAATATTAAAACAATTTTTAGTATTATGGCCATTAAATAGATGGTACCAATCGATGTCATTAATGAGACCATTTAACAAATCAAAATTACAATTCTTGAAATCATAATAACAAAGGTTAACAGGTTTAGATTCAATAAAAGCATAAAATTCTATTTCAAAAGAAACTGCCGAGTGATGAATCGTAGGTTCAGTTATAGGGAAAGCACATTCAAATAATTTAAATTTTACAAATTTACTTAAGAAAATTAAATCCAGTATTCTTGACAGTTTATTTAATACAAAGTTTATCTGCACAAGATCGATACTCAAAAAGCTATCAACTAAATGAATTTCATGTAGTTTGTTAACATTTAGAGGTATAAGCACATTAAAATCATCTGCAGAAGGAGTCCAATTTAGGCTACTTAAATTAAAGTCCCCAGTAACACAAAAACAATCATCATTATCCGCCGTAGACGATAGCAACACAATATTATCAATATGCTTACAATATAAATCAGGATGACTATTAGGAGGAACATATGATGTACATAAAAAAATTTTTTTACCATGAGGTTGATGAATAACAATACATAATTGATCGATAAGCCCGCCTAATGTGTCGATATTACAAATCCTTGTGCACAACTTTCTGCGGACAGCTACCAGCACACCACCACCACGTGTGCAACCTGTTTTTAGGGCATCCCGATCTTTTCTATATATTTGAAAAATAGAAGGATCAGCAATCTCTTCATCCTTAAAATCATCATTTAACCACGTTTCAACAAATATTAGAACATCATAATCTCCGGCCAAAATAAAATTTCGCACAAGTACTAATTTTGTTCTCATACCAGAGAGATTTTGAAAATAAAATTTTAAAGCATTTGAATTCATAGATGGAGAGTTTTGAATGATTATTTGGTTAATTGAGTTAATTTGCTTTAGATGATCGGTAGTTGTTCTCCTGATTTTGGAAAAAACTTAAATGGACGGACATTAACATTTGCCGGCCATAAATCAGATACCATTAAATTATCATAACATGAGTCCATTACACCCAATTTAAAATTTACACTCCTCAGAGTATCCAAAGAAACATCTTTTTTGACTAGCTTAAAACATTGAAGTTGATGTTTACCTATATTACTGTGATTAGCGACATACTCAATAATTTTCTCTGCAGTAACAGAAGGCGCAAATGAAGATAAATGTAGCCATTTCATCCTCACAGCTACATCAAGTTCAGCACTACGATTAGATCCAACAACTACCATTTCATTATTTCTATTATTATTCTTCACCATTGTCCAGCCTAAATTACGTTGTGAAGGCGGCAGGGGTTTTTGAATAGGATTTGAGGTAGGAGTTTGTCTAAACAAAATTTTATTAGCAGGATTTTGAGCAATAGCAGCAGAAACAGTACCAGCAGCAGCAGCAGCAGCACCAGCACCAGCACCAACTGATGATGTAGTTGCATTTGAGGAAGTAGCAGTGACGGCAGCAGCAGCAGCGGTAGCGGCATATGACATAGTTAGATTTGTACAAGCGGCAGTTGACAGTGCATTATCAATATTAGAAGCAATTGAAACAGAAGGGTTAGATAACTCAGCAGCAGCAACATCAATAGCAGTAGAAACAGCGTCAACATGAGCTGCATTTGCTAACAACAAATTAACATCAGCATCAATTTTTTTTTCAGATTTTTTCACACTAATGTTCGTAAATTCACGAAAATTATTTATAAGGTCTTTGAACTCATTAGTTAAGAGAGATATTTTAGAGATAATATCAAAATCACTGAGATTACGTTGAACCGTTTGCAACTCAATTTGTAAATTATCAATTTTTTGCAATAAGAGTTTTTTGTCATTCTGTAAAGAGGTTATCAAAGAGAGAGCATGTGCATTATCAGATCTAAGAGCCAAAATTTCATTGTACACAGCTTGCAATGTAACTTCTTTCTTGTTACACTTTTGTTGCTGAGACAAAGACGAAACCGGTTTACGCTGTTGTTGTTGTAGCTCTTTAGCAAAGTTTAATGATGCTGCACAATTATCAAGTGCATCTCTTTCAGTAGGAGTGTTAAAGCGCGGGGGCGAACGAATTGAACTGCGACGCACACTTGAACAAGATTTACAGTAAAAAGGGGAATTAGATTTTTGCATCAAAATCCTCTGGCAAAATATTTATGCAGTCTAAATGAAAAAGATCACTGCACTTACAGCACTGTATTCCAGGCCGACTACGGTCTACCTTTTGACCACAAGAGCACGGCATTTTAGATAAGTTCTGAGACTAAAGAGAAAGTGTCCAAGCAGAAACGACCGAAAAACGATATCGCAACACTCTCGCACATATATACTGATGAGATTTTAAGAATCGAAACATATGTCTATATTCTAGAGTTGTTTAATACATAAAGCATTCTATCAACTTCTAAAATTTTACATAAAAATGTTGATCGCTGCGAAAAATGGCTAAAGTTCAATAATCACTTAATTATTAATATCATTAAGAAAGCCAATAAAACAAACCAAACATTTCTAAATTACGGAGAACACGCCGAAACCTCAAAATCTGCGATGCACCAGAATCGCATAATTTTGTACACGTAATGTCTCACAGCCAATGGATGTGCATTACAACATAAACAAATAATTTAAGAAACTGCGATAACAAAGAAGAACTACGGTTTAATCCACTCACGTGGCGTCTTGCTTTAATGATGTAAAAAAACAAAGAAAACGGTACAGCTAATTGAAAAATTCAACGCAATGGTGTGATCTTAAAAATTCACTTAAGATTTAACCACATTTTCTTGAAATTAAAAATTACCTTTTCGATTGATTTTCATTAAGGCCCCTTCAGACTATGTGAGAAGTCATATAAAAAGTCATATTAGTTGTCAAATATGACAACTCTCATAGTGTGAATATGTTTAAATTACACAAATGAGTATTCATATGAGAAAGCATATCACTATTTTGACATTCGATTCAAGTCTATTAGAAAACAGAAGTCATATGAGTTTTGTGTTAAAAAAATGAGATCTGGTCAAGTTTCTTCGTTATTTAGTTATTTTTTTAATTTGCATTTAAAGTAAGAAATATGTGAAACTTTTCGTGTTTTTTAAAAATTGTCAATTTATTGGGTTTTTACGCTGTAGTCTAAAGACTGTTGAGTACATCTTCCAGCCATAGTTTTTTTTTGAAGCTAAGACTGTCTTGAACTCATATTAAAGGTTGTTCAATTAAAATTTAGATACCAATTTTTTTAATTTGCATTTAAAGTAAGAAATATGTGAAACTTTTCGTGTTTTTCAAAAATTATCAATTAATTGGGTTTTTACGCTGTAGTCTAAAGACTGTTGAGTAGATCTTTCAGCCATAGTTTTTTTTGAATCTAAGGCTGTCTTGAACTCATACTAAAGGTTGTTCAATTGAAATTCAGATAGCTATTTTTTTATTTAACTTTATATGTAACATTTCATGTTGTTTTTAACTAAAATCCAATTTTAACTATGTCTCCCTTTGAATTTTAATTGTTCCTCCTTGAATATTAATTACAGATAGTCTAAAATTCGAGAAAAACCATGTTTGAAGAGTCTGCTCCAAAAAAAAAAATAAATAAAAAAAAAATCGAAAATCGATTTTTTTTTATTTTTTTTTTAATTTTTTTTTTTTTTTTTTTTGAGCAGATTTTTCAAACATGGTTTTTTTTGAAGTTAAGACTATCTTTAATTAATATTCAAGGAGGAACAATTAAAATTCAAAGGGAGACATAGTTAAAATTGCATTTAAGTTAAAAAAAAAAACATGAAAAGTTACATACAAAATTAAATAAAAAAAATATCTATCTGAATTTTAATTGAACAACCTTGAATATTAATTCAAGACAGCCTTAGCTTCAAGAAAAACTATGGCTAAACGATGTACTCCAAAAAAAAAAAAAAAAAAAACGATGCCAGCTAAAAGGCCAAATCTGATGGGTTTCCACATATGTATCATATCTAAAAACATACTTAAAAACATAGCAAAAAGCATATGACTTCTCACATAGTCTGAAGGGGCCTTTAACATGGCGAGTGCAGTTTGAGTGCTGACGTAGACATCAACCAAAAATATACTGATGAGATTTTAAGAATCGAAACATATGTCTATATTCTAGAGTTGTTGTTGTTATTTCCTTTGTTATCAAAGTTTGTTTAATACATAAAGCATTGTATCAACTTGTAAAATTTTATATAAAAATGTTGATCGCCGCGAAAAATGGCTAAAGTTCAATAATCCTTTAATTCAGAATGAATAAATTTAACATCAAAGAACTAGCGCTAAATGAAGAAGATAAAATATTTAAATTTCTGCATAAAGAAGATTTTAAAAAATCTTAAATATTATTATTTATATAAATATTAAAGTAGTTTTGAAAAATTGCCCAAGTGAACATAAACGGAAAAATATGTCCCGTTTGAATGGATTATTATGCTTTGTAAATAAGATTTTTCAATCAAACGAAATCTTTTAAAAAGTTACATTATTCCATAACATTTTAAAATTAATCGCATTAAAAAATGTTGACAGGTTTCGCTGACTTCTTCTTTTCTATAAATGGCCATGAAAAACAATTCCGTTTTGTGTCCCGTTCGAATGGTTTTTAATTGCCTCTATCTTGGAACCAGTACTACGTCTGGCATCAACTTTACCACTCAATATAGTGCTATCAAAGGGCTATTCCTTAAAATAACAGAAAAAAATAAAAGTGTTTTACTTTGACTTTTATTCCACTTTACATAAAAACTTCCGTCCGTTCAACATGAAATGCCCATATGCGATTTTTTACCATTTGTCGCATATGTTTTCATACATAGCGTTGTTTTAGTTTTAGAATGGTTTTTCTAATTCCTAAATGACCTCCTTGTGGTGAATCATGGAATTATTTTATTAGTTTGGCTTGCATGGATTAATTAGTTATACTTTTAGGGGGTTTATATATAAAATATTCAGCGATTTCCTAGGATTTTTACTAACTTTCTGCTGCAGCTTGTTAAATAATTTTTTAAAATCTTCTTTATGCAGAAATTTAAATATTTTATCTTCTTCATCTAGCGCTAGTCCTTTGATGTTAAATTTATTCATTCTGAATTAAATGATTATTGAACTTTAGCCATTTTTCGCAGCGATCAACATTTTTATATAAAATTTTACAAGTTGATACAATGCTTTATGTATTAAACAAACTTTGATAACAAAGGAAAAAAACAACAAAAACTCTAGAATATAGACATATGTTTCGATTCTTAAAATCTCATCAGTATATTTTTGGTTGATGTCTACGTCAGCACTCAAATTGCACTCGCCATGTTAAAGGCCCCTTCAGACTATGTGAGAAGTCATATGCTTTTTGGTATGTTTTTTAGTATGTTTTTAGATATGATACATATGTGGAAATCCATCAGATTTGGCCTTTTAGCTGGCCTCGTTTTTTTTTTTTTTTTTTTTTTGGAGTACATCGTTCAGCCATAGTTTTTCTTGAAGCTAAGGCTGTCTTGAATTAATATTCAAGGTTGTTCAATTAAAATTCAAAGGGAGACATAGTTAAAATTGGATTTTAGTTAAAAACAACATGAAATGTTACATATAAAGTTAATTAAAAAAAATAGCTATCTGAATTTCAATTGAACAACCTTTAGTATGAGTTCAAGACAGCCTTAGCTTCAAAAAAAACTATGGCTGAAAGATGTACTCAACAGTCTTTAGACTACAGCGTAAAAACCCAATAAATTGATAATTTTTGAAAAACACGAAAAGTTTCACATATTTCTTACTTTAAATGCAAATTAAAAAAATTGCTATCTAAATTTTAATTGAACAACCTTTAATATGAGTTCAAGACAGTCTTAGCTTCAAAAAAAAAACTATGGCTGGAAGGTGTACTCAACAGTCTTTAGACTACAGCGTAAAAACCTAATAAATTGACAATTTTTAAAAAACACGAAAAGTTTCACATATTTCTCACTTTAAATGCAAATTAAAAAAATAACTATCTGAATTTCATTTGAACAACCTTCATTATGAGTTCAAGATAGCCTTAGCTTCAAGAAAAACTATAGCTGGAAGATGTACTCCAAAAAAAAAAAAAAAAAAAAAACGAGGCCAGCTAAAAGGACAAATCTGATAGATATGCACATATATGAAATCGCATATGATTTATTTTATTGTGTTCATACTATATGACTGATATTAAGACTGCAGGTAAGTTTTTATATTTATTTAACTCAAAATAATTGTTTTTCTTTAAAGAATAAACGTCGTTAGGGTATGAATGACCATCCATTATTTTAATAACGAAGAAACTTGACCAGATCTCATTTTTTTAACACAAAACTCATATGACTTCTCTTTTCTAATAGACTTGAATCGAATGTCAAAATAGTGATATGCTTTCTCATATGAATACTCATTTGTGTAATTTAAACATATTCACACTATGAGAGTTGTCATATTTGACAACTAATATGACTTTTTATATGACTTCTCACATAGTCTGAAGGGGCCTTAATGAAAATCAATCGAAAAGGTAATTTTTAATTTCAAGAAAATGTGGTTAAATCTTAAGTGAATTTTTAAGATCACACCATTGCGTTGAATTTTTCAATTAGCTGTACCGTTTTCTTTGTTTTTTTACATCATTAAAGCAAGACGCCACGTGAGTGGATTAAACCGTAGTTCTTCTTTGTTATCGCAGTTTCTTAAATTATTTGTTTATGTTGTAATGCACATCCATTGGCTGTGAGACATTACGTTAGGGATGCCAACACTCAGGGTTTCGCCCGGAGACTCAGGGTTTTGAGTATGATTTCCGGGTCTCCGGGTTCAAAGTCAATCCCTCCGGGTTGAATATCATTTTTGTCGACCGCAACAAAAAAAATCGAATCTAAGTCAGCAGTTTTCCCGAATGTCAAATTCTGATAAATTCAAAGAAAAAAAAAAAAAACGAAAAAAAACACAAACTATAAAATAACACAGGGCAACAATGATTTTGTTGCCTTACTTATCCGGAGGTTTTGACGCGCTGAACTCGAATCCAAGCTTAGAATTTCTCAAATAGCTCCGGTTTTCGAGATATTCTAACCTAAAAGTGCGAAAATCACGATTTTTCGAGATATCTTGGACAAATTTATATAGAAATATATTTTTTTTTATGAATCCATTAATGAGTTTCGAAAGAACTACTCTTCCTCTTGAAAACTCACTCGGAATTATATCGATATCTTTTTTGCTTTTCAAAGTATCCTAAATTGAAAATTATTATATAGGTCTGCATACAAACTTTTGTGTGTAAATTTGTATGAAAAATTTGAAAAAAATATATCGATATGATTCCAAGCGTGTTTTGAAGAGGAAGTGCATAGCTTTTATAAAAAGCGGTATAAGTTGGGAGCCCCTGAATGGATATTAAAAATATGGATGTCATAAGAAAGATAATTGAATTTCCTACTATACTGGTAAGACTAGTTTTGAAATTTAGCCTATAGTTTTGGATACATGCAAATTTTTCTGAAATTTTTACCAATAACATTTTTTTTTTAAAAATTGGTAAATCTATTCAAATTGTACATCATTTTAAAGCAAAATAATGAAGCATTCTTATCATGCTAAAAAGTATAAATTTTTAACACATTTTTTTGAAAAAATAACGTTTTGCTAAAAAAATAATTAGTCAAAATTTCAGGCCATTAAATTATCTTTCTTATGACATCCATATTTTTGATATTCACTCAGGGGTTCCCGGTCTCACCGACAAAAACCACTAAAAAAAGAACAAAACACAAACTAGCAACGATCTGCTTGCACCGCCAACAACAAGAGTATTGGTCAACCGAAAGGTATACAAGAAGCGGAAGGTCTGAAAGCTTAACTTTTGTATTCATAAAGCTTTAAGTAAGTGTTCCGTCTGTGAGACCGCATGTTAGTAACGGAAGGTTAATAGAATTTCAGCCACCCCCCTAATTGAATCTCCGGGTCAGACAACAGTCCGTGTTGGCAACCCTACATTACGTGTACAAAATTATGCGATTCTGGTGCATCGCAGATTTTGAGGTTTCGGCGTGTTCTCCGTAATTTAGAAATGTTTGGTTTGTTTTATTGGCTTTCTTAATAATATTAATAATTAAGTGATTATTGAACTTTAGCCATTTTTCGCAGCGATCAACATTTTTATGTAAAATTTTACAAGTTGATACAATGCTTTATGTATTAAACAAACTTTGATAACAAAGGAAAAAACAACAACAACTCTAGAATATAGACATATGTTTCGATTCTTAAAATCTCATCAGTATATTTTTGGTTGATGTCTACGTCAGCACTCAAATTGCACTCGCCATATTAATGAAAATCAATCGAAAAGGTAATTTTTAATTTCAAGCAAATGTGGTTAAATTTTAAGTGAATTTTTAAGATCACACCATTGCACTATAGGTCAAAAAGCCCATTTCACTGGCCAAAATCTAATTTATACAAGTGTTGCTATTTAAGTTTTGTTGTTGTATTGTAACGGAGAATACTTCAAAACAAACAAAATTGTATTTTGTTTTTGGAAAAATAATTTACCGTTTTTTAGCGATGCGTCAAAGTTGATGCATTTGCATTCTGCTGTGATAACGCAAACAAGTGGTGATTTTTACATCTTTTTTAACTATTGTGAAATAATTTGTTTTTTTTTTAAATAAAAATGGAAAATAGAAAGTTGATTTTTGCGACTGGTTATTTTTATTATAATTAAACATTATGAACTTACAGTCATTTTAGCAAAGACCAATATTGTAAATTTTACTTATTGATCAATGCTATTTTTTATTCAACAAACATGACAAAGATAACAAATGGAACAATTTTACCTGGTAATTGGTGACATATGTTTCGGCTATTACCACATAGCCTCATCAGACCAGTTTTTTGGTTAATGTTGTACATGGAGTCGATCCCCTGACCGTACATGCATTTCAATTGCATATCTGTCGACGGCCGCTCTAACAACTGAGCTACTGAGGAACTGACCTTGAACTGTACAAATTGCGTATATCCATTTATTATCTCTTGTCACTTTCTCGCTTGTTGTCACAGCTGCTAAGCCATTGGCTTAGAGACTTGCTATGATTTTATTTTTCGAAAATTGTGGTGTTGCCAGCCACATATTTTTTGAAATTGGCGTGTTCTTCCGTATGGTTTAAGAAAGTTGATTTTTGCGACTGGTTATTTTTATTATAATTAAACATTATGAACTTACAGTCATTTTAGCAAAGACCAATATTGTAAATTTTACTTATTGATCAATGCTATTTTTTATTCAACAAACATGACAAAGATAACAAATGGAACAATTTAACCTGGTAATTGGTGACATATGTTTCGGCTATTACCACATAGCCTCATCAGACCAGTTTTTTGGTTAATGTTGTACATGGAGTCGATCCCCTGACCGTACATGCATTTCAATTGCATAATAAAAATAAAATCATAGCAAGTCTCTAAGCCAATGGCTTAGCAGCTGTGACAACAAGCGAGAAAGTGACAAGAGATAATAAATGGATATACGCAATTTGTACAGTTCAAGGTCAGTTCCTCAGTAGCTCAGTTGTTAGAGCGGCCGTCGACAGATATGCAATTGAAATGCATGTACGGTCAGGGGATCGACTCCATGTACAACATTAACCAAAAAACTGGTCTGATGAGGCTATGTGGTAATAGCCGAAACATATGTCACCAATTACCAGGTTAAATTGTTCCATTTGTTATCTTTGTCATGTTTGTTGAATAAAAAATAGCATTGATCAATAAGTAAAATTTACAATATTGGTCTTTGCTAAAATGACTGTAAGTTCATAATGTTTAATTATAAAAAAATGGAAAATATTGATGATGGTATGTATAATGTAATTTCACTTTAAACATTTAAATATAGTTTGGTTTTCTGTGAAAAAAATCTAAAATTGAAGTGATACCCCTGATTTGTCATTTTTTTTTAAATTTCCAACTTTGTGTAAGCTTTTAAAATTCTGTTGGGATTTGTTAGTCTTATGACACCCTAAATTAGTTAGATGTTGCTATTGTGAGTGTTATTTAGAAATTTGGATGCCCGATCTTGCACATTTTTTTTAATGATTTATTCGAAGTCTGGTTGCAAAAGACAGACAAAAAGGAAAAAGAAGAGGCTGTTTTCAATTACTTATTGGAAAATACTGAGGATGCTATTGGTCCAAGCTATTTGTGGCAAAGTGCGCATAATGAGTCTAAGTCCCTGCTCGGGCGCCAAAATGTTAGACGATTATTTTATCGCTAAATGAACAAAAACGAATTAAAATTAAAGCCTGTGCTTATTTTTGTACTTATATTAATTACAATGTTCGAATATGTAGGTAATTTACTGCTTCGTGCAAAATATAAAGGGTGGTTTGAAAATTAATAAAATATTTAAGCTAATTAATTCAAAGTTATGAAATGATAAATATTAATTCTTAAAAATACAAAACAGTCTTGAATTGACTGAATACCGGCCACCTTGGCAGCAACTGCTGCTAAACAAATGGAAGTAGGGCCAGTTTTTGTATTGGCCTACAGTAGGTCCCGGTATTAGTTTTGATTGTAACGACGCGAACCTTACCGTCGATTCCTTAAGTGGTGCTGATAACAACGCCAGTCATCCACTGCTGAGGCGGAAGGTTGTCTTCTAAAACCACTACGACTCGGCCGACTTCCAAGTTGGGCTGATCTGTGCACCATTTGGTCCTCTGCTGTAGTCCCAGGACGTAATCTCTGGACCATGCCTTCCAGAACTTCTGTCTGATGGCACATGACAGTCGCTATCTCTTCCAATAGCACAGTTTGTCGTCGTCGTCGGGCAGCAATGCGAGCGGCAGCGAATGCATTGCTTCTCCTATCAGGAGGTGCGCTGGTGTTAACGCCTTGCCGTCGTTCGGATCCGCGATCATTGGCGCCAATGGCCTCGAATTGAGAACCGCTTCGACCTCGGCCAGCGTTGTCACCATTTCTTCGGTGGTTGGCGTTGCGCACCCTATTGTGCGAAACAGGTGAAGTTTCGCCGACTTTACGGCTGCCTCCCAGAGCCCGCCGAAATGAAGCGCTCGTGAGGGAATGAACCGGAAATCGACTCTTTTCATGGCTGCGCACGAAAGTATTGCGCTGTGCTGTGCGTTGAAGATCTTCGCTAGCTCTTCCAGTCTGCGGTCTGTGCCTACGAAACTCGTGGCGTTGTCGCAATAAATTTTCTTGGGAAGTCCACGGCGGCTGACGAACCTTTTAAGACAGAGAATAAAACAATCAGTTGATAAATCGGAAATAAGTTCTAAGTGTACTGCTTTCGAAGTGAAACAAACGAATACCGCTATATACATTTTTACGGTATGTCGACCTTGGATTTGTAACATTATACGCACCGGTCCGCAAAAGTCGACACCGCAAATTGGAAATGGTCGGACAGTTCTGAGGCAGTCTGACGGCAGATTTCCCATAATTTGCGTTAGTAATTTAGGCTTGTATCGGAAACAGTGAATGCAGCGTCTAACTATTTTGCTACATGCTTCGCGTGCATTTACTAGCCAAATTTGTTGGCGTAGTAGTCCAAGTAATACTTTTGGCCCAGCATGGCAATTTGAGACATGTAAGTGCCGTAAGTATGTTTGCACGAAATTATGAATAAATGGGTTTAATTTTTGAATGTTTGGCGAAAGTATTTTTGACTTCGCTGACTTCTGAAAATTCAGTTTTTCAATAATTTCAGGAATGCCCAATGCAATTCATTTGCAGTAGGTTCAAGTGCAGCGTACCCCTCGCCTTTTGGCGAAGAACGAGATGAAATATATTCTACCAGCTCGTTTGATGTGTCTTTGACTGCGAGGAGTACAGTATTATTTTTCTTCGTCTCTAGACTACTTAGTTCTAGAGGTAATTCGAAATGACTATTTTTTGGCCAAAATTCAGAATCTTGCGAAAGAAACGACGCACATACTGGTATTTGAATAGTTTAGCCGGCCAAAAGTAATTTTTCTAAACTCAAAGTTAGAAGATAAAAAATATGTATACAATGCAGCCAGATATATTTGTGGCTCAACCTTACTGTCATTCCCAACCAGTAACAGTCAAAACCAGTCCAAATTCGAGCGTCAAAAAAGTACTTTTAAATATTTTTTTCTTTTACATATTATAATAGTGTTACTTTACATATAATAATAAATATTTGTTACTTATTGAAACTTACAAAAGATATGGATTTTGAAACTGCAGGTAATTGCCTTTATTTTGGATATAAAAATAGTATAGAATATTGTGATTATCCAGGTTTTCTTGTGATTTAGAAGAATTCTGCTGAAATTGCAGTTTTGACATAAAAAAATAAATTTTAGCTAGGGGTTTACTTATATATCAGGGTTCGTCCGGGCATTTAATTTTATTTTGTCGAAATCTTATATATTTCTACTATCTATAATCAATAAAAATAAATTCCGAAATGCTCCGATTTCTTAACTTGAGCGATTTTAAGTTCAGTACTTTAAGAAATAGATAATTCTACTTTTTTCTCATTAGGGGCGGTGACACGCTCAAAAAAGAAGCAAAAATTTTTTTAAACCCTTTCTCAGGATCTCTATCTCCATACCAATTTCATCAAAATCGGTCCATTAGTTTAGACATAGAAACGTGTTTTTTTTACGGCCGCTAGTTTGGCCCCTGGAATCAGTCTCTTTTATAATCCTAATTATAAATTTTCATAGAACATAGACAGAAATCACTGCTTTATCATTACACACCAGCAAACAAACATTTAGAATCAATTTTCATTTCAAAATAATTTTGGGCAGCTAATTGAGTTAAGTACCACCTGTATGTGCGACGGCCCAGTGAACCAAATTGAGGAGTTGAGCTCGTCTACACTGCAGCCTCTCGAAAGTATATCTGCAGGGTTTTGTTTTGACGGAATGTGTCGCCAAGTAGCATTTTGCGACCATTCTTGAATTTCGGCTACCCTATTTGCTACAAATGTATTCAGTGTAGCAGGGTGTGTTTTAGTCCAGTGTAAAACTATTTCTGAGTCAGTCCAGAAATAGATGTTCTCGATTCTACAATTTAACATTATATTATATAACGTTATATACAAAAATGTTAATTGGGTATTTTTATGTTTACACAATCTGGTAACCTTGTAATTGCATTGTACATAATTTCTCATCCTTTCCTAATTACATTTAATAAATCAGTTGCTTAGTATCATTCATATTGAGCACTTGTGTTTCTTATTCGTACCTCTTACAACAACAATTTACCCGGCTATAAAAATATAACAGCTTTCACCCTATGCCAAAGTTTAGATAACAGGAGGGCTGCACACAGCTCAAGCCTGGTGTGAAGACGAAAGTCGGCAGGACCTTGTTTTCGTCCACAACCAACAGCAGCGGTAACAGAACTGAATTTTATTTTTATCCATGTTTATTTATTATTTTTTTTTATACCTGAAGTATTATATACCAGTTTTTTACATCTTATTAAAGTTTAAAAGCCATGAAGGCACCTCAATTAAGATGTTGTTATTAATTATTAAGTATTAAATTAAGAATAGTAGTAAGGAAATGAAATTGTATGAAGTCGCACGAGCATCGGACCTAAGTTGCATCGAACACCCAGGTGGCAACCTAAGTCAGTAGTGTCAGCGCATCAGCGATGTCAACGTACCAGCGATGTCATCGATCAGCTGTTACAGCCACGCAATGGTGAAAACAAACAGAGCTAAATGAAATAAAAGCGGTTGTACAGCCAAAAATCGGGACAGTCTTGGAGAACCGCCGGCGAGGACAGTCAGCCAACAGCAGCCGAAGCAGTAGTAGCAGCGTAGCAGGGAAGCAGAGACAGCAACACCAGCAGCGTGAACCCCAGGTACTTTTGTTATTTTCCGTAAATCGTAGCTTTGAACGTAGTGAGTAGAGTAAGGGGGTAGTGACTGAATAGGCAATATAGGGACCGCTGTGAGCATTGAGTCTGTGGCCTACAAGTGTACGCGCTGCTGTATCAGTACATGCGTGGCCTAGGAACCAACACACATGCGGCTAGCGAGAACTTGAGGTTCCACAGTGCTTTCGCTCTCCCGTATTCGTTAGCCACGGTGGAACTGAAAGATCGGCCGTGTATGGAAGTGGGTTAGCAAGAACGAAAAGCCGTCGTGAGCGTCGGATTTTGGTTTGCGGGTGTATGCGCTCTCGTATCCGTACACCCGTCCTCTGAAAGCCGACACGCATACGGCCAGTTGAAATTGGTGGTAGAAAGAGCGTAAAAGCCGTCGTGAGCGTCGGATTTTGGTTTGCGGGTGTATGCGCTCTCGTATCCGTACACCCGTCCTCTGAAAGCCGACACGCATACGGCCAGTTGAAATTGGTGGTAGAAAGAGCGTAAAAGCCGTCGTGAGCGTCGGATTTTGGTTTGTGAGTGTGTGCGCTCCCGTATCCGCACACTCGTGGCCTGAAAGCCGACACGCATACGGCCAGTTGAGATTGGTGGTAGGAAGAGCGTAGAAGCCGTCGTGAGCGTCGGATTTTGGTTTGTGAGTGTGTGCGCTCCCGTATCCGCACACTCGTGACCTGAAGGCCGAACACGCGTACGGCCAGTGGTAACTGGTGGTAGAAAGAACGTAGAGGCCGTCGTGAACGTCGGATTTTGGTTTGTGGGTGTGTGCGCTCCCGTATCCGCACGCTCGTGACCTGAAAACCGAAACGCGTGCGGCCAGTTGAAATTAGTGGTAGAAGGAACGTAGAAGCCGTCGTTAGCGTCGGATTTAGGTCTTTTACGAGTGTATGCGCTCCCGTATCCGTACATTCGTGGCCTAAAACCCGACCCGCACGAAGACAAGCTAGACTCAGCGTTTCTCCCCCCCTCTTGGTGTTTGGGCCCCCCGTTAGGCTATGAGTAAGCTGGGAAACAGTATAGAATAGAATAGAGCACCACATAGGCAGAGAAATCAGTCACGCTCCTCTCATGAACCTCACTACGACGACGGGACGACGAAGCACGACAACGGAAGCACGCTGACATGGTAACCGTATCAATTTAGCTATTAAATTTTGTTATTTATATATACTTATATATATATGTATCACTGAATTAACTGGAAAAGAAGTAAAAATAAATATTTAAACTAAATTAACTGTGCGATCCCCTCAACTTATTAAAGAGCCATCCCTTGCAAAAATACAAATTTTTGTGACCGAACCACTGGACTCCGGCGAGTCAAGACCCCCCAGCCGTAGGTTCGTTACAATGGCGCCCGAGCAGGGACCTTGGCTTCTTTAAAAAGGGAAATAAAACCACAATAATATATATATTTAATAATTTTATCCCAGCACCAGCAGCGTCAATCCCAGCGTGAATCTCTGCGCATATATATCAGCGAAGATTTCAGCATTAACTTCAGCAACTTGCATACAACAGCAGTACCAGCAGCGAGAATAAAAGATCAAAAAAAAAAAAAAACAAACCAACAAGGAAAATTGTGTGGTGCGCCGGCGGCGGAAAGTTTAGAATAAATTGTGAAAAAAAAAACAAACAGTGAAAAAAAAAAAACAACAACAGTGAAAAAAAAAAGAAAAGGGAAAAAAATAGAAACAGTGAAAAGAAACAGACAGTGAAAAACATTAGCAGTGGAAAAAAAAAAAAAAATCGCTCAGACACAGTGCCCGGTGAAAATTTCCCTAAAAAGAAAATAGTATTAAAAAAAAAAATCATAGACATCAATCAGTGACAGTTAAAAAAAAAAAAAACAAACTTAAAAACACATTGGTAGTGAAAATGGTGAACGTGTCGTGGATCCACGGTTTGAAGAAAGAGGAACTCACAACTTACTGTGAAGAGTTTGGCGTTGATACTCAAGGCACCATGGACGATATGCGGAAGCGGTTAAAGGGTTTTTTATCGGACGAAACTCATTCGACAGCTCAATTAAAGCGGCTTGAAGAGCTGCAGTCGCTGCACAAACGCGCAACATCACCAAACCCAGGGACGGGTCAACTTAAAGTTTCACTCACCGGAGATAAACTGGAAACACACGATATAGGTGTCCAGCTCACACAAGAACAGAGTTCGAAGATGCCCTACAACACGTTGCCCCAGCTTGTAATACCGCCTTCAAGCGGCCCCGTGGCGCTCGGTACCACAGTAATGGAACAGGTGCGAAAATGGGGATTGAAGTATGACGGGGTGAAAGAACCGCTAATGTTCGTGGAATCAATATTGATTATGTCCCTAGGACGATGCCAGAACTGTTGCGTGAGAAAGCGTTAGCCTGGTATAGGAATAACTACCAACAGTGGGCGTCATGGCACGATTTCAAAATAAGTTTCCTAAAATTCTTTTTACCTCCAAGGTATCTGGAAAATTTGGAAGACGCCATAAGGGAACGACTTCAAAAGCCCCGTGAGACTTTTAAGGAATACGTGCTGGCCTTACAAACAATGATGCGGCATGCTCACTTTACAGAAGAGCGCCAAATCGAGCGTATTTTTCGGAATTGCTCGGCGGAGTACCAATGGTACATTAAGAGGAAGGATTTCACTTCATTAGCCGACCTAATTTCATTAGCAGACGACCTAGAGTGTATTCGGCAGCGGGAACCGGAGAGACCAACTGTAGCCAGTAACCGAGCCGAACGACATCGGATGATGCTGCCAACTAACGAAAATCGGATCGACGTCCGAACCGCCTGCCGACGCTGTGGGCAGGATGGCCATTTTGAAAGAGAGTGCCGAGCACCACAGAAACTATTTTGTTGGGTTTGTGGCCGACTAGGGATCAGAACCATCAGCTGCTGCCGTTCAGCGGGAAACGAACGAGGAGGCCGCCCAGAACGAGGGGAGGCGGACGCTCCGGTAGTATCCCTTCAGCAAAAGTAGTACAGATAACCCCCGACCGCAGACGAGTGTTCGCCAACTTATCGGTTGGCGGAGAGAGGGTGTCGGCCACAATCGACACCGGGGCGACGGTGAGTTTCATACGTAAATCCTTTGCGGCCAGGTTGCGTGGAAAGTCTACCCAGGTCCCATACCGAGGCGAAGTCGTGCTGGCCGATGGATCAAGTCGAAAATTAGATGGTGCAATCCAGACCGAGGTAAAATATGGGGATCACCTGGGAAAGTTCAAGTTCATCATTATGCCCGACGCTATAGAGGATCTTGTGCTTGGACTCGACTTTCTAGCACAGAGCGCCGCCACCATCACCATCGGAGGAGACACGCTCAACTTGGGCGAACCTCAGTTGAATCATGACCACCGCTTGCCGTCAAGGAATTTCAGAGCATCACGGAGACGACATACAAGAGCCCAGCCAGGCCGACAACAAGAAACCCACCTAAGCTTGAAGCACATTCAAAAACCATATGCCCAATCACGTACACAAATGAATTCTCAACCACCATGTCCGGACTCAGAAGAAAATCAGAAGCAGAGCGGTCAACAACAACAGAAACCTCAGTCTAGTCACCGCCGAAGATCACGTCGACGTCAGCGCCGAAACCTACCGCAGACTAAGACGACAATTTTATCAGCTGAACCTACTAAAGCCATCGGGGCAGAGGCTCTAGCCCTCGCAGAAGCGAAGCCAACAGTTCCAATACCAGGGCAGCATGGAGATGAACAGGTAATTAAAGATTTTCTTGCAGATGAACTCCAAAAATTTGAAGGTCTACAAGGCGTCACACAGCTTACCGCGCACCGGATTGTCATGAAGGATGACAGGCCGGTCAAGCAAAGATATATTCCGCGGAATCCGGCAATGCAAACGATTATCGATGAGGAGATCAACAAACTACTGTCTAAAGGATGCATTGAACCATCTCACAGTCCGTACAGTGCACCCATCGTGCTTGTGCGGAAAAAGACCGGAGCTTGGCGGCTGTGTATTGACTACCGTCAGTTGAATAGTAGATCGGTGCCAGACGCGTATCCGCTTCCCCGAATTACGCACATTTTGGACCGCCTGCGCAACGCCAAATACGTCAGCAGCCTTGACCTCAAGGAGGGATACTGGCAGATCCCGATGGAGGCAGCAAGTAAGCAGTATACCGCTTTTACGGTTCCGGGGCGTGGACTCTACCAGTGGAAGGTCATGCCTTTTGGCCTCCATTCAGCCCCAGCAACTTTTCAGCGGGCCCTCGATAGTGTCATTGGCGCGGAGATGGAGCCGGTTGCATTCGCCTACTTAGACGATATTGTTGTCACTGGAGCTACCCTAGAGGAACACTTACACAACCTGCGCGAAGTATTTCGGCGATTGCGGGCCGCAAATTTGCGGATAAATCCGGAAAAATGTGAGTTTTTCAAGACGAGAAGAGGCGAAGGGATCCAAACGGACCCGGACAAGGTAGCCGCAATCCGCGATTTAGACCCACCACAGAGCGTGCGCGGAGTGCGACGCTTCCTCGGGATAGCTTTTTGGTATCGCCGTTTTGTTCCCGATTTTGCATCGGTGGTTCAACCCCTGACATCATTGTTAAAAAAGGGTAAACACTGGAAGTGGGGTCAGGAACAGCAAAACGCGTTCGAGATCCTCAAACAAAAACTTACAGAAGCGCCGGTGCTAGCTTGCCCGGACTTTAATCAGACCTTTAGCCTGCAGACCGATGCCAGTGATTTGGGCCTCGGAGCAGTTCTGACGCAGTCCTGTGATGGAGGGGAGCGGGTGATCGCCTATGCAAGCCGAAGCCTGAACAACGCAGAGAAAAATTATTCGCCTACCGAAAAGGAATGCCTGGCTATCGTATGGGGCATCCGTAAAATGCGTCCCTATCTAGAGGGGTATCAGTTCGTGGTAATCACTGACCACCTTTCGCTGAAGTGGCTGAACTCTATTGAAAGCCCCACAGGCCGCATAGCGCGTTGGGCCCTGGAATTACAGCAGTACCAGTTCACAATACAATATCGCAAAGGTAAACAAAATGTGGTGGCAGACGCCCTCTCTCGACAACCCCAGGAGACGCTAAGAGTTGCCACGGTCAGTAATATTGCAGATGGCGATTGTCTCTGGTTACGGAAGAAAAAGAGTGAGGTACGGCAACGACCCGAGAAATTTCCCGACTACACCGAGACCGGAGGCCAGCTATACCGGCACCTGCCAGGTCATCCCACTGACGAAGACTGCGCCCAGTGGAAACTCTGTGTGGCTACCCCTCTACGGAAGAGAGTACTTGAGGAGAACCACGACAGCGCCAGCGCTGGGCATTTGGGGATCCGGAAGACGATTGCCCGCATAGCGAACAGGTATTACTGGCCCGGGATGTTTCGAGACATCAGTCGGTATGTAAGGGGCTGTGAGTCGTGTCAACGTTACAAGCCCAGTCAACAGGCTCCAGCAGGAGAAATGTTGATCACTATCCCCGAAGAACCATGGGCCACAATCTGTGCAGACTTCGTAGGACCCTTGCCCCGATCAACTCACGGCAACTCGATGCTGCTAGTTTTCTTTGACCGGTTTTCGAAGTGGACCGAACTGATACCACTACGAAAAGCTACCGCAGAAGGTGTGGTAAAGGCATTCCGTGAGAGAATACTGGCGCGGTATGGGGTACCGAAAGTGCTCATCACGGATAATGGCACACAGTTTACTAGCCGAATTTTGAGGGCCTACCTTGAAGAGATAGGGATCCAGCAACGGTTTACCGCACCCTACACGCCACAGGAGAATCCCACAGAAAGAGTCAACAGAACGATAAAAATAATGATAGCACAGTTGGCTAATAACCACCATAAAACCTGGGATGACAACCTGCCGGAGATATCCTTGGCGATCAACACTAGCGTATCAGAAACTACAGGGTACAGCCCCGCCTTCCTGACCCAGGGTCGACAGCCACGGCTGCCCAAGGCGCTGTACGATGAAGTCACCCCAGGCACGGGAGAGACAAGGCAAGAACCCAAGCCAGGAGCAGTACGCCTGAAGGAGGTATTCGACATTGTAAAGATCAACTTGTCAAAGGCCGCCCAAAACCAGGCTCGTCATTACAATCTTCGCCGACGTCCATGGAAGCCCACAATCGGTCAGTTGGTGTGGGTCCGAGAACACCCCCAGTCAAAGGCGATTGAAAGTTTTGCGGGCAAACTTGCCCCGAAATATTCCGGCCCATACTCTGTGGTTGGGTTTACCTGCCCCGTAATAGTTCAATTAAAAAGGGACGGTGACAAGCGAACCCGGACCGCGCACCTGAGCGAGCTCAAAACTTTCCATCCACAGTAGGCGAGAAAAATTAACTTTATTTTATTTTTTCTTCTCATTTACAGTCGAACTCCAACAATGACCAGCGCACCCAGGCCCGGTTATACCATTGACCACGAAAAGTTTAGGCGGCTCCATCACACAGCGAACAACCAAGGACGGCGAACGAAGACACTGGATTTTCCATTCGAAATAAATCGGGCAAGACAAGGGTTGGCTCCAGGACCAAAAAACCGCGGAAGAAAGAAACACCCAATAGTAGAGGAACGGCAAGAAAAATGTGCTCGGGCAAAGTTTCAGTCATCACAGAGTCCCAAACGATCCCCGGAAAGAGCGCGAAGATCTTGGGAGGCATCCGCTACAACAAGTCAACAACAGCGAGCGGGCCGTAGGAAGACTAGTATGACACCGCCAAGAGAAACCCCATCAATGCGCGCACGACCATCAGCAGCGCAGCTACGAGGAAATTCTGCAAGACCAACCCATGCGCCCGTTAGTCCTCCACAAACTTCTGGACGCCAGTGCTCATCTGGAAAACCGGTCAAAAAGTCAGAGGCGCAGGCACACAGGGAACGGAACAAACGAAGGGGTCCAACCCCTCCACCACGTCACCAAGGCAGGCGCGAAATGGGCCAGTCAAAACCAGTGCCGAGACCAACACGTCCGAGCTCCAGTACCCCACAACCGTCCAGTCGTCAACGGTCATCTGAAAAGCCTGTCGAGAAGCCAAAGACTCATTCACACGGAGAGCGAGACAAACGCAGAAGACCTCCTCCAACACCGCATCGCCCACACAGGTCACGTTCAACGGAACGCAAAACGGTCCCACCACAACCATCGCCGGCTCGGCCGTCCACCAGCCCTCTACAAACGTCTCGAGAACACCGCCCTCCGGGATCCAACTGCGCTCAGGCGGCCAGCTATCCGAACAACGCCCAAGGCTCAGTAAACTGTCCCGAGGGCGAGGACGCAGAGTGGCTTGGCGTTCTGGAAGAAATGGACGCCATATGGAGTCTAGAGGGAACTGAGAATCTGTGGGGCCTAGAAAAGAGACCACCTTCTCCTAGTTCAGCCATATCCTCTACAGCAACGGTTCATTCGGCGGAAAGCGATAACGGACAGCGGCTGCCCAGCCCAAAAAGACGCGCAGGGTGGGCGATTTTTATGGAGACGCAGACCGAGTTCAGAAGCAAGGGTTTTCGACGATGGGAAAGAACAACCAAGATGATAGTCCAGGTCCCAGCGACGGGCGGAGATGAACTGGAAAACGCGCAACACGTTGAAGCACTCCCCACTAGTAACCCAACAACCGCTCCCGGCCAATCCGACCCAACGTCAGAAGAAAAGGAACGCGTTACCACCAATGATAGCGAAGAGGAGTCGGGCGAGGATCGAACAACATGCCGCCACGGACCCACCACTGCTTCAGTAATCGATCCAGAGGAACCAGCCCTCTGGTACAGTAATGGAGAGCCTGGCGTGCCTATGGTTCCTCTAGAACAGAGTCAACTCGACGCTGCGTTCATCGCCGCATTACGGCAAGAAGTCTTCACATTGGAGATGGGCAAACGGTTCGGAGTAATACGGAGCATCAACGGCAGGAGAGTCCGACTTCTCGGAAACCGTGATGGCACCCTTTGGGTCCGCGAACTCCATCCTCCCCCGAAGTGAGGGGGTAGTGTGAAGACGAAAGTCGGCAGGACCTTGTTTTCGTCCACAACCAACAGCAGCGGTAACAGAACTGAATTTTATTTTTATCCATGTTTATTTATTATTTTTTTTTATACCTGAAGTATTATATACCAGTTTTTTACATCTTATTAAAGTTTAAAAGCCATGAAGGCACCTCAATTAAGATGTTGTTATTAATTATTAAGTATTAAATTAAGAATAGTAGTAAGGAAATGAAATTGTATGAAGTCGCACGAGCATCGGACCTAAGTTGCATCGAACACCCAGGTGGCAACCTAAGTCAGTAGTGTCAGCGCATCAGCGATGTCAACGTACCAGCGATGTCATCGATCAGCTGTTACAGCCACGCAATGGTGAAAACAAACAGAGCTAAATGAAATAAAAGCGGTTGTACAGCCAAAAATCGGGACAGTCTTGGAGAACCGCCGGCGAGGACAGTCAGCCAACAGCAGCCGAAGCAGTAGTAGCAGCGTAGCAGGGAAGCAGAGACAGCAACACCAGCAGCGTGAACCCCAGGTACTTTTGTTATTTTCCGTAAATCGTAGCTTTGAACGTAGTGAGTAGAGTAAGGGGGTAGTGACTGAATAGGCAATATAGGGACCGCTGTGAGCATTGAGTCTGTGGCCTACAAGTGTACGCGCTGCTGTATCAGTACATGCGTGGCCTAGGAACCAACACACATGCGGCTAGCGAGAACTTGAGGTTCCACAGTGCTTTCGCTCTCCCGTATTCGTTAGCCACGGTGGAACTGAAAGATCGGCCGTGTATGGAAGTGGGTTAGCAAGAACGAAAAGCCGTCGTGAGCGTCGGATTTTGGTTTGCGGGTGTATGCGCTCTCGTATCCGTACACCCGTCCTCTGAAAGCCGACACGCATACGGCCAGTTGAAATTGGTGGTAGAAAGAGCGTAAAAGCCGTCGTGAGCGTCGGATTTTGGTTTGCGGGTGTATGCGCTCTCGTATCCGTACACCCGTCCTCTGAAAGCCGACACGCATACGGCCAGTTGAAATTGGTGGTAGAAAGAGCGTAAAAGCCGTCGTGAGCGTCGGATTTTGGTTTGTGAGTGTGTGCGCTCCCGTATCCGCACACTCGTGGCCTGAAAGCCGACACGCATACGGCCAGTTGAGATTGGTGGTAGGAAGAGCGTAGAAGCCGTCGTGAGCGTCGGATTTTGGTTTGTGAGTGTGTGCGCTCCCGTATCCGCACACTCGTGACCTGAAGGCCGAACACGCGTACGGCCAGTGGTAACTGGTGGTAGAAAGAACGTAGAGGCCGTCGTGAACGTCGGATTTTGGTTTGTGGGTGTGTGCGCTCCCGTATCCGCACGCTCGTGACCTGAAAACCGAAACGCGTGCGGCCAGTTGAAATTAGTGGTAGAAGGAACGTAGAAGCCGTCGTTAGCGTCGGATTTAGGTCTTTTACGAGTGTATGCGCTCCCGTATCCGTACATTCGTGGCCTAAAACCCGACCCGCACGAAGACAAGCTAGACTCAGCGTTTCTCCCCCCCTCTTGGTGTTTGGGCCCCCCGTTAGGCTATGAGTAAGCTGGGAAACAGTATAGAATAGAATAGAGCACCACATAGGCAGAGAAATCAGTCACGCTCCTCTCATGAACCTCACTACGACGACGGGACGACGAAGCACGACAACGGAAGCACGCTGACATGGTAACCGTATCAATTTAGCTATTAAATTTTGTTATTTATATATACTTATATATATATGTATCACTGAATTAACTGGAAAAGAAGTAAAAATAAATATTTAAACTAAATTAACTGTGCGATCCCCTCAACTTATTAAAGAGCCATCCCTTGCAAAAATACAAATTTTTGTGACCGAACCACTGGACTCCGGCGAGTCAAGACCCCCCAGCCGTAGGTTCGTTACACTGGGTAATGACTTTTTTCAGTGGCGCAATTTTTGACTTTGCCGTCCGTAGATGAGTTTGAATACCATTTGATGTAACGCTTCTGATGTAAATACAGCAGCCATATGCACGTATTGAAGCATCCGAAAATCCATGAATTTGGCAACTTTCATTTGGATGGGTGTTTATGTACCGAGGAATTTCTATGGTATCCAATTGCAATAAATTGGCTTTAAAATTTTGCCAACTTGTTTCGAGTCGAATAGGATTTGACTCGTCCCAATCTAAATTTTGAATCCAAAGCTCTTGCAATAAGATTTTTGCTTTGGTAACTATTATGCATAAAAGTACGAGAGGATCGAAAGGTCTTGCCGAAACTGACAAGATGTTGCGTTTTGTTGGTCGAAGATCTTGAAAATTTCCGTCCAAATGAAATTTGAATGTAACATTCTTCGGAACCCAACGTAAGCCTAATGTTTTTGTAGAATCGGAATCGTTAAACTTAAGCGGTTTTTCTGCTAAGTTGTTGTTATGGTATGTATGGTGGTTTGAAAACCATTTGGCCAACTGAAATCCAGCGGAATCCAAAATTTGAGTGACTTGCGTACGTATGATTTCGAGATCATTAAAGTTGTCGGCTCCAGTGAGCATATTGTCAACGTAGAAGTCTTTTCGTATTACATTTGCACCTACTGAGTGCGAATCGCTGTACAAATCGCTCAAGTGAAATAAGCATCGTATGGCTAGAAATGGGGCTGGAGCAGTTCTGTATGAGTGTTGAGTTTGTACACCTGAATTGGAAATGTATCATTTTCTCGCCACAGTATCAATTGAAAATTTCGGTCTGCCTCGTCCACTTCCACTTGACGGTACATCTTAGAAATGTCAGCAGTCATAGCGTATTTATGCAAACGAAAACTAAGAAGAATTGAGTATAAATCTTCCTGGATTGTTGGACCAACCATAAGTGTATCATTTAATGATAGCTGAGTTGACGTACGACTGGAAGCATCAAAAACTACACGAAGTTTGGTAGTCGTACTTTCTGGTCTCAAAACGCATTGATGCGGAATGAAATAATGTGGAATTTTCTTAATTTCCTCGCTAGCTGATGACATGTGTCCTAATTTTAGGTACTACTCTTTCATGAAATCCATATGCATTTCATGAAGATCGAAATTTTTCGATAATTTACGCTCTAAAGCCAAAAATCGCCTTTTTGCGTTTTCGAAAGATGAGCCGAGTGAATTCGGGCTTGACTTGAAAGGAAGTGAGACCTGAAATCGACCAGAAGCTAATCGACAAACTTTTTCAGAACAGTGATTTTCGCATAACTTCTGGTGCGTCTGGCATGTCTTCTAATGCCCAAAACTTCTGAACTATAGAATGAAGTGAATAATCATTTTCAGTAATAGTTACTGAATTGCATATTTGCACATTTGCATTTTTGATAGTTTGGTATTTACCAGAAACTATCCAACCAAGTAACGTTTTTTGCAACGTTGGCAAATTTGGACTATGTTTTATTTGTCCAACTGACAAGAATTCGAAGAATGTTTCTGTCCCAAATAACAGGTCTATTTTTTGTGTCTTATAAAAATATGGGTCAGCGAGTTCAATGTTTGAGGGTAGATTCCAGTCATTTGTTGAAATCGAATGATCTGGCTGGTATGTGGAAATTGACTTTAACACCAAAAAGTCAGCTGAAAACTCGTAAGAATAAACCCTCGATTTTACTACAGCATGCAATTTATGTCTGACAGTAGATTGCGCTTTTCCTATACACACCAATTCCCTACTCAAATTTAATCTCTGCGCCAGTTCCTCCGTTATGCAATTAATTTGCGATCCAGAGTCCAATAACGCCCTTGCCAAATAATTTTCGCCTGATTTGCTACTTATTTGTACCACAGCTGACGCTAAAATCACTTGGTCATCATGAAGTGAAGTGTGATTTATCGCTGCATGAGATGTTGATGGCTGGTTATCGGTTATCGAATTGAAACTTGAAGCAGGAGGAGGGGAGGGGACGTATCTATGCAGAAGCGAGTTATGCGGCCGCTGGCATATTTTACATTTTACGGATTTGCATTTCGAAACTGTGTGCCCTTGTCTTAAACAGATTATGCACGCAGAAATTCCCTTCACAAAATCGAATCGCTGTTGAACAGAGTGTTCCGAAAAAGTTGCACAAAAATTAATAAAATGTCCCGAAGATTTTTGTATGTGTCAGCTGCTTTAGAACACAAAAATGACAAATTTTTGTGATTAATATTATTGTGCTGTGGCTTATTATGAGCCTGACGTTTCGATTTAAATGCCTCTCGGCCGAAATATAATAATAATAGAGTTTATTTATTTGTGTTTTTGGAACAAAATTTAATAATAACAATATTTTTGTACAGAGCTTCTTGTTCAGTACTTTTAGTGCTAAAAACAACAAAAAAATTACAAGCGCAAAATGCATTAAAATGGGCAACGAGCTGCTTATACTAGTTTCAATGACCGCTACGTCATATCATCAGTAAGCTTTGTTAGCCGAAGTATAGTAGTTCTACAAGCCTACTATGTAATGTTTCTTGCGTTGATCTGTTAAGAATCACAGCAGTAAACAAAACAAAAACTTCTACATCTTAATGCATTTGACCTTGTAATCTCTTTGATATCACACATTTCTTGACGAGCGCTTCGTTGTCCGCTTTTTTGGCGATCCGAACGAAGTTGCAAGTGCTACATGTAAATATCGGCGAGCTCACCGAGGGTAATTTTTTTATTTGTGTTTTTGGAACAAAATTTAATAATAACAATATTTTTGTACAGAGCTTCTTGTTCAGTACTTTTAGTGCTAAAAACAACAAAAAAATTACAAGCGCAAAATGCATTAAAATGGGCAACGAGCTGCTTATACTAGTTTCAATGACCGCTACGTCATATCATCAGTAAGCTTTGTTAGCCGAAGTATAGTAGTTCTACAAGCCTACTATGTAATGTTTCTTGCGTTGATCTGTTAAGAATTTTAAATTTTGTTCCAAAAACACAAATAAAAAAATTACCCTCGGTGAGCTCGCCGATATTTACATGTAGCACTTGCAACTTCGTTCGGATCGCCAAAAAAGCGGACAACGAAGCGCTCGTCAAGAAATGTGTGATATCAAAGAGATTACAAGGTCAATTGCATTAAGATGTAGAAGTTTTTGTTTTGTTTACTGCTGTGATTCTTAACAGATCAACGCAAGAAACATTACATAGTAGGCTTGTAGAACTACTATACTTCGGCTAACAAAGCTTACTGATGATATGACGTAGCGGTCATTGAAACTAGTATAAGCAGCTCGTTGCCCATTTTAATGCATTTTGCGCTTGTAATTTTTTTGTTGTTTTTAGCACTAAAAGTACTGAACAAGAAGCTCTGTACAAAAATATTATTAATAGAGTTTAGCTACTACAGCTATTATAGCCTTCTTAGCTATTTAGCATTGAAGCTTTATACCAAGTAAAAACTTATTCAATAAAAAATGAAATAGAAAAAATTATCATGCACATTAATTTGTTATTTATTTTATAATTTTTTCTTAGCTTTATCGCACTTTCTCAACATACCCACTCACACCATGTAAAAATAGACATATAGATATTAAAATAATTATATGTATAAATTTACGTGGTCCAAGGCATAAATGTTAGAAAAAATTTACCCTCATGCTGTGGGGCTCGGACAACACAAACAAAAAAATTCACACCACCATTGAGCTACAAATTTAGCTACAGTTAGTTTTCAGTCTAAGCTTGAGTTGACCTTTTTACAAGCTATTCTTATAAACTTCGCAATTATTAATAAGAGTTGTCATGCGATTAAAAGGAGCTGTAGCCATATAATTAGTTCTACTAACCGGTCGATAAAATAACTGATAAGAGTTACGAGTACTCCTCCGATTACTATTAAAATGTATATAGTTAAGAAGCTCTGGTGCAGCAAGAGACCCAGTTACAAGTTGATGCAGATAAAGTATATCCGCAATATTTCTACGCGAGCTCAAAGACTGCATATGTAATAACTTTAAACGATCCTCATAAGGAGGAAGGCTTAAAGGGTCAATCCAATTTAAGCCATTGAGAGCAAAACGAATAAAATTATTTTGAATTCTTTCAATTCTATTTATATGAATATTATAAAATAGTGACCATACTTGGCTAGCGTACTCTAAGTGAGGGCGCACTATTGTATTATATAAAGTCATCGTTACTAAAGGGCTATTAAATTCTTTTGCCCACCTCTTAATAAAGCCAAGCAGAGATGAGGATTTTATACAAATTTGATTAATATGCTCATTAAAAGTCAACTTAGTATCAAAATGTATACCTAGGTCTTTGACTACATCGACACGACAAATATTTTTATCTTTTAATTTATAATCAAATTCCACAATAGTTTTCTTCCTGGTAAAAATCATAGCTTGGCATTTATTAGGATTAAGATGTAAGTTATTCTTAGAACACCAAACTTCAAAGGATTTCAAGTCAGACTGAAGTGGAATAGTGTCACCAACCCCCTTTACGTTCCTGTAAATTTTTATGTCATCTGCATATACTAACAGATGGGAGTTTTTAATAACTTGTGTAACGTCATTAATTGCTAAAATGAACAGGAGCGGCCCCAGGTGGCTTCCTTGTGGAACACCTGATGTCGCGCTAAATGGGGAGGAAAACACTCTCCTAAATTTTATTTGATACGTACGATCAGATAAATAAGATTCAATCCAGCTGACAAAACTTAAGGGAAATCCAAGTTTCTTTAACTTAAAAAAAATCAAATTATGTGGTAATTTGTCAAATGCTTTACTGAAGTCAGTGTAGATGCAGTCAACTTGCCCACCAGAGTCTAAAAAGCTTAATGCAAAAGAAGTGAAATCAAGGAGGTTAGAAACTGTAGATCTGCCATTAACAAAACCATGCTGACGAGTTGTTATGACTTCACCACAGCACACCTTAACCTGATCGTATATAATATGTTCAAAAATTTTCGGTATTGATGATATTTTAGCCACGGGCCTGTAGTTTGAAACATCATTTTTACACCCTTTCTTGAAAATGGGGCTAATGTATGCATTTTTCCAAAATTTAGGAAAATAGCTTTCTTGAATTGATCTATTAAATAAAATACTGAGGGGCTGACTCAGCACAGAGCTGCAGTTTACTAAAACTGTCGCAGGAATACAATCTGGCACGGAGTTGAAGTCATCATCAACAGATGAAATATATTTCTCTATAAGGTCAGGAGAGAAAGATATCTCATTAACCGAAACTAAAGGGTCGTTATCCATATATTCAAAATAGTTGATTTCAGGGCTAAATAAATCCGTAGAAAACGATTCATTTAACAAATTAGCAAACAACCCGGCTATAACTTGTGAGTCGCTAGTGAGCCCATCAACTGTTTTAAACTCAGATGCAAACCCGTCAGATTTTTTTTTAGAATTAATAAAACCCCAAAAATTCTTGGGGTCATGAAGAATATTCAGCCTAATTTTATTCAAATATTCAGAATAAACCAAAGCTGACATATCTTTAAATTCAAGAAACAGTCGCTGATAAGCAACAAGGTCATTACGGTCCTGGCTACAAATGTATTTATTCCATGCCCTATTACGGCCATTGCGAACTTTTTTCAAATCCTTTGCATACCAGGGGTACGAGAAATTATTAACGTACCTCCTTGTATATGGAACCGACAATGCTATGGCAGAAAAAAGTTCACCATAGAAAAATTTAATGCAATCAACAAATGTATTGTTATTAAAAAAAATGAGTAAGTCGTCTAATTTATTTCTTAAATTTTCATTCAATTTTAAAAAGTCAGCTTTCTTAAAATTGAATTCGTAAATATTATTGGATGAGCATGCATTAGTCAAATTTTCATTGTCAGATTGGTACACAATACTCAAAGGTGGATGATAGGAATCTACCGTAGACAGAGCATGGATAGCATTTCTTACAACAACATTGCTACTATTTGTAGCCAAGACTAAGTCAAGTTGTCGTCCATGGCAGTTAGTTATACAACTTACTTGTTGTAAATTTGAAAGTATTTCGTCAACAAAAATTTGTTGTTGTCGAGTTTTTGGACAAGATGCATAAAAATATGTACCATCGTCCGAAGGAGTCCATTTTAGGTCAGGCAGATTAAAGTCACCTAACAACAAAATGTCGTCATTAGTGTCTAGTTCATTAATAATATATTCTACGGCCATCGAAAGACATTCGTAGACATCTGCGCTACTATTTGGAGGAACATAAGTGTTAAGAATGTATAAATTAGAGTTACAATGTGTAACCTTAACACATAACAGTTCAATATTAGATGCACAGGCAATTTCAACTAATGAACTGGTTAAATGATTTTTTATAGCTATTAAGACGCCTCCACCAACAGAAGAAAGATCTTCCAAGTGTCTGTCTTTTCTAAAAACATGGAAACTATTATCAAAAATTTCCATATTGAGAAAGCTGTTGTTTAACCAAGTTTCGGTAAACACGATTGTTTAGTTTTACATTCTTTATTTAACATATGCAGCCCCTTAAACAAATCAAAATGATGAATGTTGACCAAATGCAAAACATTGCAATTTGTTTAAAGTCAATGCTCGCTTTTGTTTTGGTTGACAAAATGCAAGCATTGCAATTTGGTTAAAGTCAATGTTCATTTTTGTCTTATTGATAAAAATGTAAACATTGCAATTTAGCTAAAGTCAACGTTCGCTTTTGTTTTGTTTATGGTGGTTTTATTTAAGTAGGTCATAATTTTTACATGCGTTACATTTTTTAATTAGCTTGTAATTATTATTAAGTCAACAATTTTAATATATCAATTAAGTATATATAGTAGATATAATTTCAATAAACTTTGCCATTATATTGCAAGAATTAAGCAAAGCAGTATCTTTCCTTTCATAACTAAAATTCTTGGTTTTAGTGGCCGCAACACATAGCAAGACACCCCCGACCCCTGGTAAGGTGTCCTGCTATCATCAAAATACTTAGCTGTTATTGTGGGTTTATGTGCCTACAGTAACAACCAAACAACCTACATAGTCCTGGTTCAAGTGCCGGGATTACGTTAGAGTTATAGGCAGGTAAACGAACCTCAGCCGCAAAACATTGGTGACCCCGACGTGATCAAGAAGGACGACATACGACTCCTTTTTTGTCAAATACACACGCCGCCGTAGCAAAAAAAAAAACAGCAAAAGGACGACATACTACTCCTTTTTTGTCAAATACACACGCCGCCGTAGCAAAAAACAGCAAAAGGAACGACACGCAGCTCCTTTCATCAAATAATACAGACGCCGCCGTAGCAGAGCAAAGGGACGACAATCGACTCCCTTTCAGGAAGAGCTAGGAGTAATCAATTTGTCAACAAGACTTAATTTTTTGTACTCCAGTCTATTAATGATGGCGTTCAACGACTTAGCAAAGATCCAACAATCTCTTGGAGAAGAAATCCAAAATGTAGTGAGGAACTTTAAAAAGGATTCTTCGGAACGGAAGGGTACATCCGATTACTTTCGAGATCGTTTGAGGCGGTTAAACCAAGCATGGGAAAGGTTTGAAGAAACAGATACAAAAATCCGCATAATAAATGACCTCCCATTGGAACATGACTATTTTTCCAAGGACTATTACTCTCAAATAGCCGAAGTAGTCGAAACATATACAAAAATCTTTGAGGAATCAGCTTCAAAGATAGATGCGACTAACTCAGTCAAATCGATTGCACCACAAGGGGCTGTGACCATTCAACATACAACTACAACATTTAATCAGCAACATACGCAGAAAAATCAAAACGAAGCCACAGCCAACCAAATTCCAGAAAATACACATACAGTTGATGCTGACCAGCACCAAAGAGGACTTATTCGGAAATTTGAAGCCCAAATGTCAACATTAAAAAGGCAATCGGCCAGCACCGAATCTACACATTCACGTATCTCTAGCGAGTTAAAATTGAAGACTATCAAGCAGCTTTGGAGCAATATAGAGCAAAATAATTATGAAATTTGGCAGCAAATGGAAGACCCATCAACCAAGGGTTACGACATATCAACGTTCGTTCAATTAGAAGAAGAGGTACTCCAAAAGGTGATCTCACTAACTGAAGAGCTAGAAAACTACCAAAGGGGCGTATCAGATACAATGCATGTCAGCATAGCCAGCTCGCAGGGAGCTCTACCACTGCCAAAGGTGGTTATTCCAAAGTTTGATGGGGACTATATGAAGTGGCGTCAATTTTTTGACTTATTTCTTCAAATGATTCACAACCAAGCACTACCAAATGTGCAAAAAATGTGGTATTTGAAGTCAAACGTCACTGGATAAGCAGAGAAGCTAATTCGACACCTTTCATTGAGTGAGGCGAATTACACAACAGCCTGGATGTTACTTCAAGATCGTTACAACAATCAAAGAGTCCTGACAAACACTCTTGTGTCAAAATTATTGGAACAACCAACATTATCAGTAGCGTCAGCCAAAACAATCAAGGAGCTGCACGATACAACACAAGAATGTTTGCTAGCATTGGAAAATCTGGGAGTAGGGACGAACTCATGGGATCCTCTACTACTTCCAATCTTAATAAAAAAGTTGGATCGCGAAACTCATCTTTTATATGAGCAAACTATCGCAAACCATAAAGAAATTCCAAAATTAAACGAATTTCTCACTTTTTTGGAAGCTTGATTCCAAACGATGGAGGCTATTGAGACCAAACAAAGGCCCATCAGAGTACTTACAACAACACTTAATCAAAAATGTAAATTCTGCCACGAAAAAGAACACTTTCTGTATACATGCGTTAAGTTTTTGAAGGCTTCAGTCAAGGACAGAATGAATCATGTGATCAAAAATCGACTCTGTACAAACTGTCTCAGAAGTGGGCAAAGTACTCTTAATTGCCGTAGCAGATCATGCACCAGATGTCAGAAAAAACACAATACATTGTTACATCAGGAAAAAGACGGTCAAAATGCAACGGTACCACCGTTTAAAGAACAAAATTCAAGTTCTCCTGTTACCCTTGCAACAAATAACAGCACGCAAAAAAAGGGCTATGTGCTACTTAGCACAGCTTTAATTAAGGTAAATACAAACAGCGGGAAAATGATAAACTGCAGAGTACTGTTAGATTCTGGTTCTCAGATCAACATCATAACAAGCAGGCTAGCAAAGCGTCTTGGTATTTCAGGTCAGGCAACCTCAATGTCCATAGAAGGAATTGGAAGAAAAAGGCAGGTTTCAACTCAGCTGGCCTACATTAACATTCATTCCCGCATAAATGGATACCAAAAACCATTGGAAGCATACGTGTTGCCACAAATAACTACATTACAGCCTTCGCAATCATTGGATACATCATCATGGTCAATTCCAAAAAATATTAAATTAGCAGACCCTTACTTCAACCAAGCGGCGAATATTGACATCCTGCTGGGAGCAGAGTTCTATCATCAATTATTGACCATTGGGCAAATCAAACTATCAAGTGATTTACCGTTACTTCAAAATACCGTTTTTGGATGGATTTTCTCAGGAAAAATAGGCGACTCCTACCTTTCTAACCAGAACGAGTTCGACGCAACGTGTGGCATATGTACAGAAAATGAGGAAGATCTAGACAAAATGATCCAACGATTGTGGCAAATGGATGATACGGAACCCAAAAATTCAAGTTTAACTATGGCCGAAGAATTATGTGAAACACATTTTCAAAACAACACTCAAAGGGACTCATTAGGACGTTTTATGGTAAAACTACCATTTCAACAAGATCCTGAAACCCTTAAGGACTCAGAAACAATAGCAATGACCAGGCTCTTTTCCCTTGAAAAAAGACTATCTAAGGATCAAAAACTCAGAGAGCAGTACGTCAAATTTATGAACGAGTATGAAGAATTGGGACATATGGAGCAGATAACTGCTAAAAACTTATCAGCACCATATTATGTTATCCCACATCACTGTGTACTGAAACCAGATAGCAGCAGTACAAAACTGAGAGTAGTGTTTGACGCCTCATGTAAAACCAGTTCTGGCATATCACTGAATGACATTTTATTTACTGGTCCAACCGTGCAGAGCGAACTTTTTTCAATTCTTCTGCGTTTTCGATTACCAAGATTTGTCTTTTGCACCGATATTCAAAAAATGTATCGACAAATTTCGGTACATCCAGCAGATAGGAAATTCCAAACTATTTTTTGGAGAAATAATCCTGGTGAGCCTGTCCGTCATTATCAATTAAACACCGTGACATATGGAACTAGATCCGCCCCATACCTAGCAACAAGATGCCTACAACAGCTTGCGGATGAAAATAAAGAAAAATTTGAATTGGGTTCACAAGTTTTAAAAAATAATTTTTACGTTGATGATTGTCTCAGTGGATCCAATAAACTGTCAACGGTGCTGGAGATGCAGAATCAACTCAAACGCATACTAGAACCTGTTGGTTTTAAACTACGCAAATGGTGTGCAAACCACCCACAAATACTACAAGATATCGATAAAGATGACCAGGAAATCGATTTGGACTTTGACAATGATGACAACACTTTCATAAAAACACTTGGGTTAGTCTGGCAACCAAAGAAGGATAAATTTTGCATCAGATCTACGTCTCATGTAACAAACAAAATCACGCAACGCGTAATCACGTCAGAAGTTGCAAAAATATTTGATCCACTAGGGATACTGGGGCCAGTTATAGTAACAGCCAAGATCATCATACAAGACTTATGGCAATTACAACTTTGTTGGGACCAGGCAATACCAATCGAATTACATTCCAAATGGGTTACTTTCCGAGACGATTTAAAAGCGCTGAACAATTTTAGCTTTGAAAGGCACGTTTTTGGACAACATGAAGCATCATCCGTTTAGCTTCATGCTTTTTGCGATGCATCAGAAAAGGCCTACGGAGCTGCAATTTTCGTGCGTGCAACATTAAAGGATTGACGCACAATCGTAAGACTACTATGTTCAAAATCTCGGGTGGCACCTCTGAAAAAACAAACAATTCCACGCCTGGAGCTATGTGCAGCAGTCCTCAGCACAACATTAATGAAAAGGGTGAAGAACGATCTTAACCATAAAGGACAAGTTTGATAACTTAACCTAGTGTCTTAACTACTAATATACGTTATGCCAACTTCGAAGATTAGTTGTTCACATGCGTGTTTTGTTTTTTTTCCATAAATATAATGAGTATTTAACGAATATTTAAACCAAAAATAAATGACGATGTTAATTGCGGGTTACGGTGCGTTAGCCTTTTGAGGATGGAAACGAGTGTCAGTGACTTCCATCCTCACACTCTCCTCTTACTTCGGGGGTGGCAGAGTTATCTTAGAGCTTCAGCTTCTGGTACCTTTCTGTAGACGACGCCTCAACCAATGTGCGCAGCTTGGTAATGGTGGTAGTGTCCAACTGGCTCAAATCTTTATCAGCCAATCTATCCTGTGTTTCCGTCAGCGACGCTGCAACGGTTGTAGGAATTGGTGGCGACGGCGGAACTGATTAAGCTGCTGGGGAAAACTGGATCTTTGGCAGCGTGGCTGTGGTTTACCACTCTGGATAAGCGAATCCTCGAAGCTGGGAAGACCCTTGCTTGCCATTTTCACGGTAGTGTTTCACTTGGTTGTTCTGATGTGACTGTGGATAAAATAACAATAATTAATTTGGTTCTACAAATATTCATGGCGAATGGAAATAGTGTAAAAGTTAAAAAGAAATGTTTAAGTATAGAAAGGTTTTATTTCACTCAAGTGGGCTGTTCGGATGGTTTTGTCACCGTCTTTTTTTTTGTTTCAGTATCACAGCTGAGGTAAAACTCAACACTGTATACGGCCCTGCGTACTTAGGGGCAAGCTTTGCCGCGAAGCTATCTATAGCCTTAGATAGTGGGTGTTGTCTAACCAATACGGAATCCCCAACTTTTGGTTTCCATTGCCGTCTCCTGAGGTTGTAGTGTCTTGCCTGATTTTGCGCTGCCTTAGCCAAATTATGCTTTGCGATTTCGAATACTTCTTGAAGTTGTATTGCTCGAGACGCTGGTGTTTGCGATGTCCTTCCTGTACCTGGGGTGACCTCATCGTAAAGTGCCTGTGGTAGACGTGGCTCTCGTCCTTGCGTTAAAAATGCGGCGCTGTAACCGGTGGTTTCCGAAGTGCTGGTATTTATGGCCAATGTTATTTCTGGTAAGTGCTCGTCCCAGGTTTTCTGCTCGTTGTTGGCCAACTGGGCTATCATTGTCTTTACGGTCCTATTCATCCTTTCTGTAGGGTTTTCCTGTGGCGTATAGGGCGCGGTAAAACGCTGTTGTACTCCGATCTGCTGGAGATATCCTTTGACGATTCGGCTAGTGAATTGCGTACCATTGTCCGTCACGAGAGTTTTTGGAACTCCGTACCTGGCGAGAATTCTTTCGCGGAAACCCTTCACTACACTGTCAGCGGTAGCTTTCCTTAGCGGCACCAATTCGGTCCATTTTGAAAAACGGTCGAAAAACACCAACAGCATTGTATGTCCATGTTTGGATCGTGGAAGTGGTTCAATAAAGTCGGCGCACACTGTTGACCAAGTTTCGTCTGGGATAGTTATTAACATTTCACCATCAGGTGCTTGTTGGCTAACCTTATAACGTTGACATGATTCACAACATCTCACATAGCGACTTACGTCACGGAACATGCCGGGCCAATAATAGCGGTTGGCTATTCGGGCTATTGTTTTGCGGATGCCGAGATGACCAGCACTGGGACTGGTTTTCCGTCATGATTCGCTTTCGAAGGGGCGTTGCCACACACAACTTCCATTGAGCGCAATCTTCGTCTCCTGGAACGCCGGGTAAATGACGATATAATTGGCCACCAACCTCCGCGAAGTCTGGGAATTTTTCTGGTTGGTTTCAAATCTCCGTCCTCTTTTTCTGTAGCCAAGCGCATTCCATGACGACGTTATTGGTGACCGTGGCCATTTGACAAATCTCTTGAGGTTGTCGCGACAATGCATCGGCAACCACGTTACTCTTTCCTTTGCGATACTGAATGGTAAACTGATATTGTTGTAGTTCCAAAGCCCAACGTGCTATTCGCCCTGCGGGACTTTCTATGGAGTTCAACCATTTTAAGGAGAGATGATCGGTGATGACTATGAATTGATAACCTTCCAAGTACGGCCGCATTTTCCGGATGCCCCAAACAATGGCTAAACATTCCTTTTCCGTTGGGGAATAGTTTTTCTCGGCTTTATTCAAGCTTCGACTCGCGTAAGCGATCACCCGCTCTCCCTCATCGGTGACTTGCGTGAGCACGGCTCCAAGACCCGCATCGCTGGCGTCTGTCTGCAAAGTGAAGGTTTGATTGAAGTCCGGGCATGCCAAGATTGGTGCTTCAGGCAATTTTTGTTTTAATATCTCGAATACTTCTTGCTGTTCCGCTCCCCATTTCCAATGTTTACCCTTGCGTAATAGTGAACGTTAGCGGTTGGACTATCGCAGCGAATGCAGGTACAAAACGACGGTACCAAGATGCAACTCCTAAAAATCGCCGTACCCCTCGTATGTTTTTCGGTGGTTCTAAGTCACGGATGGCAGCGACCTTTTCCGGGTCCGTGTGGATACCCTCTCCACTGACAACGTGGCCCAAGTATTTGATGCTAGTTTTAAAAAACTCGCATTTTTCGGGGTTAATCCGGAGATTCGCTGCTCTTAATCGTTTCAGGACTTCCCGCAAATTTCCCAAGTGTTCCTCAAGTGTTGAGCCGGTTACCACGATGTCATCCAGGTAGGCGAACGCAAATGGCTCCATTTCCGCCCCAATGACTCGGTCGAGGGCACGCTGAAAGGTAGCGGGGGCTGAGTGTAGCCCAAATGGCATGACCCGCCATTGAAAGAGGCCTCGGCCGGGGACTGTAAATGCCGTAAATTCTTTGCTGGCAGCTTCCATCGGTATTTGCCAGTAGCCGTCCTTCAAATCCAGGCTACTAACGTATTTCGCATTCCTTAGCCTATCCAAAATGTGTGTGATCCGGGGTAACGGATACGCATCTGGGACGGACCTGCTGTTCAATTGGCGGTAGTCAATGCAAAGACGCCAGGCACCTGTTTTCTTGCGTACCAATACGATGGGTGCGCTGTATGGGCTATGCGACGGCTCAATGCACCCTTTGGACAGTAATTTATTTATTTCTTCGTCGATGAGCGCTTGCATAGCAGGATTTCGCGGTATGTACCTCTGTTTAACGGGGCGGTCGTCCCTCATAACTATGCGGTGCGCTGTCATTTGTGTTACCCCTTGTAATCCGTCGAATTTTGGGAGTTCCTCAGCTAAAAAATTGTTAATTAGCTGTTGGGTGTTACTACTCTGTGGCTCTGCTGGGTTTTCTGCTGATGGCACTGTGGACCTTGCTGATGACACTGTGGACTCTGTCGTTGTTGCGGTGGTGGGCTCTGCCGTTCGTGAGGTGGTGGGCTCTGCCGTTGGTACGGTAGTGGGCTCTGTTGATGGTAAGATCGGAAGCTCTGCCGATGGTGGTGATTTTACTTCTCGTAGTGGACTCAATATTTGGCTCTGCTGTTGTGTTTTATTATCACTCTGATGTGATCTCCGTAGACTGCTTTGGTACTTTTGATGAATTTTCCGCTGACGGTACCGCCGCGGCTTCAGTTGGTGTGATGATGGGTCTGGTAGCGAATTCTGTTGTAACTTTTTGTGGGCTTCTTGTGATTGCTGTGGAAAATTGTTTGTCAATCGACTTGTGGTAGGGTGCACGTTGCTGACCATGTTTCTTTCGGGTTGAGCTGGTGCAGTTTTTTCCAAGGTGATTAAGTCTCCTCCCATTGTGATTGTGAAACCACTTTGAGTGAGAAAATCGAGTCCCAGAACCACGTCATCCGTAGCGTCAGGCATGATGATAAATTGGAAATTTTCATTGCGGTTACCATATTGAACTCTTGTTTGTATCGCGTAGTTCAATTGTCGGGCCGACCCATCCGCTAATATGACCTCACCTTCATATGCCACTCGCGTTGCCCTATTACCGATTAAGTTTACAAATAATTCTCGGACGAAACTTGCTGTTGCTCCCGTGTCGATTGTTGCTGACACCTCCTCTCCACCAACAATAATGTTGGCGTAAACTCGCCTGCAGTAAAGTTTGGTGTGATCTACAGTTGCTGGGGGGGATTTCCTGGAGCGCTGCCTCCCCCTAGCTCTGGGCGGCCTCCTTCCTCGTTTCCCGGTGAATGACAGCAGCCTATGGTGCGGACCCCTATTTTGCCACAAATCCAGCAGAATAGTCTTTGCAGGCCCCGACACTCCCTCACTGCATGACCATCTAGACCACAGCGCCGGCAAGCCGTTTGAACGTTGATTCGCTCGACTCTGGTTGGTTCCATCAAGCGGTGGTGCTCAGGTTGGTTTGTTGCTGATGTAGGACGTGAAGGCTCTCTTTCTTGAATGCACTCCAGATCTTCTGCCAAAGTGATTAGCTCTGTTAGCGTAGAAAAATCTCTGCGCTTTATGTACCACTGGTATTCTGGTAAAGAATTTCGGAAAATACGCTCAAGTTGCTGTGTTTCCGTATAACGCGCGTGACGCATCATTGTTTGTAGAGACAGAATGTAGTCCTTAAATTTTTCCCGTGGCCGCTGGCATCTTTTCCTGATTTCGTCGTCTAGAGTCTCAAAATATCGAGGCGGCAAGAAGAAATTCAAAAAGCTCGACTTAAACGCTGTCCAGGTGGTCCAATGTTCGTTATTATTGCGGAACCAGGTTAGAGATTTATCTTGTAATAATTCTGGCATTGTTCGTGGTAGGTGATCTATGTCTAATCCATAGACTTGGGTCAGCTCTTCTATCCGCTCAATAAACATCAGAGGATCTCTGCCCCCATCGTATTTAACGGCCCACTTTCGAACCTGCTCCATGATCATTGGGTTATAGCTCAAGTGCCCATGGGACATAGCATATGGTCCACGTTGTTGTATTACGATTGGGTCGTGGCTGACGGCTCCCTGTAGAACTTGCATCGTGTCGGAATGAGTTTCTGACTTGCTTTCCGCCGCTTGAGTTTCTTCAGTGGACGTATTTTTAGTTTTTGCCAGCCCTGGGCCTGCTGACGGCGCTCGCTTGTGTCGAGTCTGGAGATCTAACAACCGCTGTTTTCTTTCTTCGGAATGTTCTTCTTCCGCCAGTTATGCCCGGAACCGCTTCCGTATCTCATCCAGGGTACCATGTGACTCAAGACCAAATTCCTTGCAGTAGGCCACCAGCTCCTCTTTTTTAAGCCCATCTGTCCAAGAAACGATTAACATTTTTGTGCGCGATTTTTTTTTTCCTTGTAGAGATTTAGTTTAAATTTTATTTGAATAATTTAAACTCACGTAGTAATATATTGAACCGTTGTAGAGGAATTTTTATAAAATATGCATGTATTTAAAACAATAAGTTCTGCCTTCTGTCTGTCCTAGCAACCAAAAATATATATTGTCTTCTTTGGAAAACGCTTTACTGTCTGTTAGAGCTAAGTGTTTTATTTTTTTTTAAAGGAACGGTTCACTGTCCGAGCACTAGTTTCATTCGAAAAAAAAAATTATATTATACTTTTTTTTGTAATTAAGTTTGCTTGTTGGGTTGTAGAAATTATCTTCTACGGGTGTACTGCGTTTCGGTTGCTCGCTTCACTCGCGTTTTTTCTTAGAATTTTAGTTCCGTTAGATTTCCGCTGTACATATAAGAATAATTTCTTTACCGTTTTAGAACACAAAAAACCGCTCATTCGCATTTTATTAGTGGAAGTTTTATTAATAGCCAAGGTCCCTGCTCGGGCGCCACTGTGACGAACCTTCCGGCCGGGGTCTTGGCTCGCCGGTGTCCAAGGTTCGGTTACAGAAAATTTGTATTTTGCAGGTTGGCTATTTTTTCCTTTAAATTTTAATTAAAAACGCGGATGGTTTCAGTTTGATGTAATTTCTTTAATTCGGGAAAATTTAATTATGTATTAAATGTAACGTTTAATTTGCTAAGATTCATAGATTATAAATAAAAATATAATTTTGTGATACTTATGACATGGTACACCCTGGCGCTGCTCGCGGACCGCTGTTCGTGTCAACCGGGGAAAAATTGTTTCTCTCTTTTTCTTTTCAGTCTCCTGCGACGCTACTTTGTATTTTTTTTCCTTTCGTTTGCCTTCCATGTGTCTCTTCTAAAATTTGTACGTGCGTTGGTTTTGAACTGACTGCGTCCTAACGTGTGAGTGCCTCAGTAAACCGAAAGCACACTCATGCGTTTGGAATTAGCCGAAACCTTCACACGCAACTCCTATGCTGTGAGAGTGAAGCTTGACAGAGCGACTGTGCTAAGTTCTATCAGCCAAGTACCCCGGTAAACCGAAGCGTACTTGTATCATCGAACGTTGCAACGAATGCTACACCGAAACCTAACTTCTGCCTATGCGACCACTGAGCTAAAATACTTGTGCGTTGGCTTTGTACTGACTGCGTTCTAGCGCATGAGTGCCTCAGTAAACCGAAAGCACACTCATGCGTTTGAAGTTAGCAGAAACCTTCACACGCAACTCTTATGCGGTGAGAGTAAAGTTCGGCAGAGCGACTGTGCTAAGTTCTAGCAGCCAAGTACCCCTGTAAACCGAAGCGTACATGTATGTTTGAACGTTGCCACGACCGCTAAGCCGAAATCCAACCTCTATGCACAACTCCTACGCTATGCTAGCAGCTGCCTACGCTCGTTTCTTGTGCACTCAAGTACCTCGGAAAACCGAAAGCGTACTCAAATGCCAACACTGCTGAAAAGAAATAGATAATGGATTAGTACTGTTTATTACCACTTGTAGAGAGATGATGTTTGTTCACTGCGGCGGACCCCGGTTGACTGTCCAAAATTATGATCTGCATTCAACGCTGATTCTTGTTTTCTGTCACAACAGCTGTTTCGGTTGGTGGTGCCAGATAGTTTGATAACTTAGCCTAGTGTCTTAACTACTAATATACGTTATGCCAACTTCAATGATTAGTTGTTCACATGCGTCTTTTGTTTTTTTTCCATAAATATAATGAGTATTTAACGAATATTTAAACCAAAAATAAATGACGATGTTAGTTGCGGGTTATGGTGCGTTAGCCTTTTGAGGATGGAAACGAGTGTTAGCGACTTCCATCCTCACGGCAGTCATAGCGTATTTAAGCAAACGAAAACGAAGAAGAATTGAGTGTTGTGGGTTTTTAACCGCACAATATATGTTATTAACATAAGTAGTATATTTCACATACTTTTAGGATGATGCTTAACATCATTCGTTAACATATTTGGTAGCATTATTATTTTACTATCGGATAATTAATATGATTAAATATCGTTGCGAAAGTGTAGCATACTCGCGGGCTGTTGTCGTTTTGTTGATGATGTGGTTGTTGGGAAAATTCTGTTTGCTAAGCAGAAACAAGAATGATCACGTTGTGCATTTAAAAGCACGTACTTCAACAAAACTCCAAGTAAAAGCCATATTGTGCAACCGGATGTCATTTCGGGTCATTGATTTTTGCAAGCCAATTTTCACACGGTATGTAGAATAAGTGTTTTTGTTATTGTAGTTACCTTGAAATATTTTAGTACGTAATTATTGTTGTAATTTTTATTTTTCGAAGTGTTAAGGTATTTAAGTTTTTAAATAAAGTTCAGTTGATTTCTTGACTTGTAAAGTGAAACACCAGTTTTTTATTTTAAAGTGAATTAGATTGGAGACGGCTACTACCACTAGGTAAGTAAAGCCCTCACGACAGTAATTCCTAAAATTCTACTTGCAGGTGCAGTTTCAACCAGTAACAAAGTGTTATCCCTCGCAAGGATAAAAACTTGATACAACATTGTAGCCGGTAGTATTCAGCAAAGTGTTAACTAAGGGGTTAACTACTTGCACAGCATTCACTTGCTACAACATTTGGCGCAGCCGGTATTTCGAGCCACCACTTGGAACCACAAATTTAAGGAACTAAAATACTCGGACAGACATCAAGTCTAAACGTTTGAACGGACATTGGTAACCAGCCAATTTAGAAGTCTTAACAACAGCAATACAACATTTAACAACACAAGTGAAAAAATACAACGCTTTAAAATTTTGTAAGTATCCTAAACACTGATCACTTACCCATAAACTTCCAAAACAGCGCGGCTCTTAAGCCATTTCCTTAGGAAAGCCTTATTTTGGCAGTCAACCTAACGAACTTGGGAAAATAAACTATGAGAGATCCTCATAGTCTATTTTCTGCATCAATTAATAGGGAAATTAGGTTTCATTAATTTATTTGAAAATTTGTAACCTTATTGGAAGGTAACAAATTAACAACTCTTTCTAAATTGTTATTGCTTCGTACAAATCTTGTTGAATTTATGCAACAGAGACTCGCGTTTAATTGCTAAAAATAGTTTGATTTCTCGTAACACGTATAAAAAACCTTGCAGAATTTTTTTGGGTTCCAAGGAATACTTTCAACTATTCCAAGGATTCGTGTTCTGAAAAGGTCCGCGATCAATTTAACAAAAATTGTTTCTAGTTTAGGTATTTCTTTTCATACCAATAATTCATTTATTGGTACACAAGCAAATCCAAACGTTATTTGCGGTAGGTCGCGTATTAGAATCCTAAAACAATTTGAATGCAAAAATTTACTGAAGAAGTTCATTCACTCTAATAAAAATTAGACCCTGAAAATAAAGATAAATAACAAAAATAACAAAAAAGCACGTAACTTAAAACGCTTGCTTTTTGTTGAAGTCAACAACCGTTGAAAGTTGCTGACGACGCTTTTTGTTAAGTTAAATGAATTTAAGTAACGAACGATTTGCAGCTCATTAAATACACCCATGAAAAATTGTTAGGAGAATTAATCGGATTTTAAATATATGACTTTGTAAATTTTGCTGACTGGGGTTCAAATGTGTTAGGCTTTATGCTTTAAACAACTATAAGTAATTTAAATACACCAACACAAAAAATTAAATAAGTTTTTATTTATATTTATAATGGGACTCCTAGAAATATCAAAGTTGGTGAAAAATGTAGTACCCTATTTTTCAGGGGCTAGCTCACCAACGTTAGAATCAGATCTACATAGGTTCTTAGAAGGTTGTGACACAGTGCGGTATGAAATTAAGGATGAAGAAGAACCAAAACTCATAGCACTCATTAGGCTTCAATTGCATGGTGATGCATTTGAGTTAATTAGGTGGCATAAATTTGAATCATTGGAAGAGCTACGCAAGCTATTAAAAATAACATATATTAAAGCAAAATCTATTAATTTAATTCAAAAGCAGATAGAAAACGCACGTCAACTTCCTGAAGAAGAACTGCGTGCATTTGCGAGACGAATAAATGCGCTACGGAACGAAGCCTTAGATATACTGAAATCAACTTATGGAAATTTATCGGATGAAATGTACAATGAAGAATTGAATTTGTTAGTGATAAAAAGATTTAAAACAGGAGTACATAATCAGATGTTACAGATGTTGTTGATAAATCAGAAAACAAACAACTTAAACAAGTTGTTAGAGGAAGCAATCGAAATGGAAGATTTCATTCAATATGATTTAGAATTAAATTCTGGAATTAACGCTGTGCAATCTGGCTATGAAGAACCCCTCCCAGTGAATTCAAACGTTAAAAAATTACCAAATAGTAGCTTAGAAACAGTAATATTTCCACTTAGAGAGCAGGGAAGTACAAAAGAATCTTTAGCCAGAAAGCTTTCAGTCAAGTGCTCATTTTGCAATGTAAGAGAACATACTAGAGATGAATGTTTGAATCGTAAAAATTCGCGGGAGTGTCAAGATAGCCTCACGTACGGTCAAGAAACCGACAAAAGGTGCACGAAGAATAAAAGGAAACCAGAAGTTGATTTCAACTATCAACAACAAAGCATAGAAAGCAAAAAACAGAGAACAAAAGACACATTATTACAGATCCAAAATAAGGTCGATGAAAATACACCTACATGCTGTTGGTGTAAAAGAATTGGGCATGCAATGGAAAATTGCTATGCCAAAAGAGACTATGAGACGTCTCAGGAAAACTAAGAGGGGCCCAAGACCGGCCAATAGTCTGGGACCCCAAAAATCTTAGTAAATTAGGGCCAACTAAAGTAGTAACTGTAAATCAACCACAACAAAGTGCAGTTGATACGTTAACTACAGTATGTAACACAAATAAAGTTTTAGGAAAAAATTTTGATAACGTAGTAACAGTAAATCAACCACAACAAAGTGCAGTTGATACGTTACCTACTGGAAATGAAACTATTACAGTTTCAAAGAATATATTTGACGAAGAAATAACTACAAATCAGCCACAACAAATTGTAACTGATACGTTAACTACTAAACGCATTAATAGTAAAGTTTTAAGTAACAACTTAGAACAATGTAAAGCAGGAACAAATCATACGCAGAAAACTGTAGTTGAGGCGCCCCTTGCAAAAGCCATAGAATGCGTAAAAAATGATATCGATATCGAAGCTGGGAGACATATCTTGTATGGAAGGCATAACGAGAATTTTTACCAAACAAAACAAAATGATGTGTTCATAGAAGTGCCCTGTGAAGGTGCTAAATATGGAAAACTTATTTTGTTGGTAGACTCCGGTGCCGATACAAGTTTAGTCAAAGAAAGTGCAATGCTGCATTTCCCAGGATTAGATACAAATAATACAAAAGATTTAAGTGGAGCATTCGGTGGACAGGTTACCACATTAGGTACTACCACTATTCAGCGCAATCAGTACCAAGATCTTAGTTTGAAGTTACACATAGTGTCACTAGATCATGGAATACCAGCTGATGGAATAATTGGTAGAGACAATTTGTGGAACCAAACTATCATAAATGCAATAGATAAAAATCTAACGTTTTTTAACAAAGAACGACAGAAAATAATAGCATTCACGCTAAAGCCGATGAATGACTTTAATAAAGTACTATACAATACAGAAACAGCAGTCGAAGCTCGAACTGTAAAAATAGTACCATTATGTGTTAAAACAACATTAAAAGAAGTTGTTATACACAAACAAGAACTTTCACAAGGAGTTTACTTGGGAGAAACCCTAACAAAAGTGAAAGATGGCATAGTTTATGTGCCAGTCTTAAATTCGTCAGAGGACAAATTTATTATTGATAAAAACTTCAGACCGGTATTTTCAAATTGCAATAAATTCAAAATAAATACAAATACCGGAATAAACAGTATAACTGAACAAAATGTGAGGGAAAGATTAGGCAAGCTATTTGAATCTATTAATTTAGATCCACACATTAGCAAAGAAGAAAAGGCTTCTATGGAAAATATATGTGCATCTTTCCATGACATATTTTTGTTGGAAGGTGATTGCTTATCATATACTCCAGTTTTGAAGCACGATATCCCTACTTTGGCGGGGCAACCTCCAATAAATCAAAAACAGTATAGACTACCCCATTCGCATAAAATGGAAATTAATAGGCAGGTAGAAGAACTGTTGGATGAAGGGATAATTTCGCCTAGCACCTCACCTTGGAATTCACCATTGTTACTTGTTCCTAAGAAAAGTGGTAAAGATGGCGAGAAAAAATGGAGATTAGTTATAGACTTCAGAAAATTGAATGAAGCTACTATTAAACAGGTTTTTCCCATTCCACGAATTGATGAAATTTTAGACCAATTAGGACACAGTAGATATTTTTCCACTTTGGATTTAGCGAGTGGTTACCACCAAGTAATGGTGAATGACGATGACAAGGAAAAAACAGCATTTAGTACGGGGTTAGGACATTTTGAGTTTAACAGAATGCCATTTGGTCTAACCGGAGCTCCAGCAACTTTTCAACGAATTATGAACCATATCTTAACAGGACTCCAAGGTCTAGAATGTTTTGTCTATTTAGATGACATTGTCATATACGGGAAAAACTTACGTGAGCATGAAGAAAGGCTACGTAAAGTGTTCACAGTATTAAGACAACATAATCTAAAGTTAAACACGAAAAAGTGCAATTTTTTGCGTCGCGAAGTGGTTTATTTAGGACATAAATGTTCAGAACATGGAGCCCTACCAGATCCAGATAAGGTGAAATGTGTAAAAAACATACCAGTGCCTAAAAACAAAAAAGATGTACAGGCATTTCTAGGTCTGGTAAACTATTACCGAAAATTCATTAAGGACACGGCACGACTAGCATTACCAATAAACAAGTTATTGAGAAAAGATGCAAAGTTCATTTGGTCAAATGAGTGCCAAAAATCATTTGAGGACTTAAAAAAGGCGATAATGTCACCTCCCATATTGATATATCCAGATTTTTCCAAAGAGTTTTTGTTAACTACGGATGCCAGTAATGATGCAATTGGTGCAATTATATCTCAAGGAGAAGTCGGTAAAGATAATCCAATAGCATTTGCCAGTAGAGCACTAAGCGATACCGAGAAGAGGTATTCAACCATTGAAAAAGAATTTCTCGCTATAGTGTGGGCAACGAAAAATTTTAGAGCATATTTGCTTGGCAGACATTTCAAAATATATACCGATCATCAACCATTACGTGGTATATCCAACCTTAAGGATCAAACGTCACGCTTGGCACGCTTCCGACACAAACTGTCAGAATACGATTTTGAAATAATTTACAAGCCTGGGAAAAGAAACTTAAATGCAGACGCTTTGAGTAGATTACCACAAACAGATAAACAAATAACAGTGGTACAAACTAGATCAAAATCTAAAAATTCTAGAAATGAAAAATTGAATATTTCAAATGAGGTGGACAAAGACACGGTGATTGACATCAGCCAAAAAGAAAATGTGATTGTATTGAAGGACCCGAAGGAAATAGAAATAATATTAAGGGATTTTCATAGCACACCATTAGGCGGGCATCAAGGTGCAGTAAAAACGCTTCTAAGGATAAGGAAGCAGTATAGATGGCCAGGAATGCAAAAAGATGTTAAAGAGTACATTAAAAAATGTACAAAATGTCAAACCAACAAGAGTTCAAGACTCACAAAAATGCCTATGGTTTTGACTGACACACCAAATCGACCTTTTGATAAAGTTTACATGGACATAGTCGGCCCATTACCAGAAACTATATCAGGAAACAAATACATATTGACATTTCAAGATGATTTTTCGAAATATATGGCGTGTGTTGCAATGCCCGATGCAGAAGCAAGTACGGTCTCGAAGAAATTTTATGACGAAATCATTGCCAGGTACAATATTCCAAAGATATTAGTTACTGACAATGGTACAAATTTTATTGCGAAATTGTTTTCAGACACTTGTAAGATGCTGGGAATTAAGAAGTTGCACATAACACCATATCATCCGCAGGCTAATGGTTCTTTGGAAAGAAGCCACAGACCGCTTGCAGAGTACTTGCGGAGTTTTGCTAAAGAAGATGGTTCAAATTGGGACCAATGGCTGACAGCAGCCATGCATGTGCATAATAATACAACACATACTTCTACTAAGCAAACCCCGTTTCGTACTTTGTACGGTTTCGACTTTGAGTTGCCTACGAATTTGAAACGAAAATGTTCACCGCTATATAACGCGGAGGACCAATCAAAAGTATTAAAATTTCAAATTCAAAGAACTCATGAGTTAGTTAGGAAAAACCAAGAAAAGGCGAAAGAATTGTCTAAAAAACAATATGACGGTGCAATCAACCCCGTTAAATTTAAACAAGGGGATAAAGTTTTGATGAAAAATCAAACTAGAAAAAACAAATTTTCTCCCATATGGGTAGGGCCATTTGAAGTTTTAGGAGGGCCTGTTACAACAGAAGTTGTAATAAAAGGCAAGAAAAAGAGGTTGCACAATAATTTACTTAAATTATTTAATGAACCTACTTAATTTACAATAAAAAATATCCAACAGAGCAAAACTAAAATACAAAAATAAAAAGCTCTGAAAACTTAGAAATACAAGTTCATTATAGAAGCAATTTGAGACAAAATGTGCCGCAGAAAGCACACGCGATCGCGTAGAACTGACCTACCCCAACAGTGTGCAAGTAGGCAAATTTGAAAAATAAATTAAGGGAAAAACTCTAACAATGCAAATGCGAACCAAAAATATATGCAACCTGAAATCAGCTTTGTATCTATGAATAATAACATTGCTTCATTTTGCGAAATCAAATGAAACAAACAGAAATATCAGCAACTTCAGCTGAAGTAAATAAAACAGAAATAACCTAGACAACTTAATTTGAAAGATATTAGAGGAACAAATTTTTATTCCCGTTACAAGCTATGCGTAATATATATTTGTATGCATATAAAAATGTATACACATATACAGCATATATAAAAATAAATTTTGGTTTCTAATTAAGATGGAACTAAATTTGAAAGTAAGCAATTTGGGAACGAAGTACAATTAAAATTGTTTACGGATGGAGCAAAACTTTTTGTTCTATTAAAAGGCCTTAAATAAGGATAGTAATTAGTAATTTCTATAAAATGAGAAAATATATATTTGTATAAATACGTTTTAACACGTATGTGTATACATTTATAGACGTAATTAAAACTTGTTAAATCTAAATACGATGTAAGCTTCACATATATCGTAAACTAAGCAATCAAGTCAGCTCAACGACTTGCTTAAATTCTTATGTAATTGCCATAATGATTTTTGATTAATAACGTAAATTTAAATTATGAATAGTAAAATAAAGTAAAACCGGATTAAATGCCGTATAAATATATATTTGCATGTATAGATAGAAATGCATACACATATATATAAAACATTTATATTTACATTTGAATTAATTAGAAAATTTGAAAAATAAATATATTATATATTACTTCGCATATATTTTATACGCGATGCATTGACACCTTGCATGCATCGTAAGCTAGAAATCAAGTCGGTTCACTGACATGAACATTTTAAAATCAGTAGCATAATAATTATGTCATTAAATATTGGCAAACAAAGCCAGCAACAATTATTTAAAATAAAACGGAGTAAATGCCGTATGCTTATATATTTTTATGCATTATAAATAAATGCAACATATCATTTACAATTAATTAAAGGAATAAATAAGATATGCATTGACAAATAGAGATTTGTATCGTAATAAATTATGTTAAATTAAAAAATAGATCTTGTTTTAACAAATCAGTAAAAATTTTTTTTTTGCACAAAAATATGTAATAGACAATTTCATTATTATCATGGTCCTATACTGTAGCAGTATAGCAGTAGACGAGGCAGATACGTTGGATGTCAAGTATAAATTATTGATTCAAGGGGACGAGTACCGCATACTGACTATTTGCTTAGTAACCTAATTCAACATGAGCAATCACATCACTGGGAAGACGCACAATAAACTTTGTAAAGCTAAGCTGAGGGATATTTCATGCAACATAAGTGAAATATCAATCAATGATGACAAATTAAGTGGTTGCCAATCTTTACCGGATACAACCAAGCAGAAGGAAGGAAGGGAGGGGGCAATAGCTTTCAAAATAACGCCTCCCTTGTCGAGAGAAAACTGTGGCATAAGCCAGATCAACTAAAATCCGAATTGAAGATGGTCACAAATACTGCATGCAACCGACCAGATGTTACTTCTAGACATACAAGGCCGATAAAACAGTGACATTTTCCCTGAACTCAGCACACAATTTAACCTGGTGGAGGAGTTAGTCTAATAAACAAAGTATGCCGATTCCAACCAAGGGGGACAAGCTGAAGACGTTATACAGCCGATAATCTGGTTACAAAAGCAGATAGATCAGTAGCGTCGCCCCTAGAGTCATCGTTCAACCAAAACAGTCAAATTCATACAAATTATTCGAAGCCAAGATGTTCCGACCAAGGGGGACAAGCGGTGACGGAGAATAATAGGGCCATGAATTAGGTAGGGTTGTTTAGTAAATTATCTTCAAGAAAAATAATAAGTATTTTTATCACATTTTTCATACTTAACACAATAAACCTAAAGTAAAAATAATCAATATTATGAATTAGTAAAAGAAAAAGAGAAAAAAAATAACGCACAATTATGTGGTATTAAGAAAAAATTATTGTTATTTCTTAACCATAATTTTTTCTTATCCCAAGAGGGGAGGAATGTTGTGGGTTTTTAACCGCACAATATATGTTATTAACATAAGTAGTATATTTCACATACTTTTAGGATGATGCTTAACATCATTCGTTAACATATTTGGTAGCATTATTATTTTACTATCGGATAATTAATATGATTAAATATCGTTGCGAAAGTGTAGCATACTCGCGGGCTGTTGTCGTTTTGTTGATGATGTGGTTGTTGGGAAAATTCTGTTTGCTAAGCAGAAACAAGAATGATCACGTTGTGCATTTAAAAGCACGTACTTCAACAAAACTCCAAGTAAAAGCCATATTGTGCAACCGGATGTCATTTCGGGTCATTGATTTTTGCAAGCCAATTTTCACACGGTATGTAGAATAAGTGTTTTTGTTATTGTAGTTACCTTGAAATATTTTAGTACGTAATTATTGTTGTAATTTTTATTTTTCGAAGTGTTAAGGTATTTAAGTTTTTAAATAAAGTTCAGTTGATTTCTTGACTTGTAAAGTGAAACACCAGTTTTTTATTTTAAAGTGAATTAGATTGGAGACGGCTACTACCACTAGGTAAGTAAAGCCCTCACGACAGTAATTCCTAAAATTCTACTTGCAGGTGCAGTTTCAACCAGTAACAAAGTGTTATCCCTCGCAAGGATAAAAACTTGATACAACATTGTAGCCGGTAGTATTCAGCAAAGTGTTAACTAAGGGGTTAACTACTTGCACAGCATTCACTTGCTTCTTCCTGGATTGTTGGACCAACCATAAGTGTATCATTTAATGATAGCTGAGTTGACGTACGACTGGAAGCATCAAAAACTACACGAAGTTTGGTAGTCGTACTTTCTGGTCTCAAAACGCATTGATGCGGAATGAAATAATGTGGAATTTTCATAATTCCCTCGCTAGCTGGTGACATGTGTCCTAATTTTAGGTACTACTCTTTCATGAAATCCATATACATTTCATGAAGATCGAAATTTTTCGATAATTTACGCTCTAAAGCCAAAAATCGCCTTTTTGCGTTTTCGAAAGATGAGCCGAGTGAATTCGGGCTTGACTTGAAAGGAAGTGAGACCTGAAATCGACCAGAAGCTAATCGGCAAACTTTTTCAGAAAAGTGATTTTCGCATAACTTCTGGTGCGTCTGGCATGTCTTCTAATGCCCAAAACTTCTAAACTATAGAATGAAGTCAATCATCATTTTCAGTAATAGTTACTGAATTGCATATTTGCACATTTGTATTTTTGATAGTTTGGTATTTACCAGAAACTATCCAACCAAGTAACGTTTTTTGCAACGTTGGCAAATTTGGACTATGTTTTATTTGTCCAACTGACAAGAATTCGAAGAATGTTTCTGCACCAAGTAACAGATATATTTTTTGTGTCTTATAAAAATATGGGTCAGCGAGTTCAATGTTTGAGGGTAGATTCCAGTCATTTGTTGAAATCGAATGATCTGGCTGGTATGTGGAAATTGACTTTAACACCAAAAAGTCAGCTGAAAACTCGTAAGAATAAACCCTCGATTTTACTACAGCATGCAATTTATGTCTGACAGTAGATTGCGCTTTTCCTATACCCACCAATTGTAAACTAACGTCTTCCCTACTCAAATTTAATCTCTTCGCCAGTTCCTCCGTTATGCAATTAATTTGCAATCCAGAGTCCAATAACGCCCTTGCCAAATAATGTTCGCCTGATTTGCTACTTATTTGTACCACAGCTGACGCTAAAATCACTTGGTCATCATGAAGTGAAGTGTGATTTATCGCTGCACGAGATGTTGATGGCTGGTTATCGGTTATCGAATTGAAACTTGAAGCAGGAGGAGGGGAGGGGACGTATCTATGCAGAAGCGAGTTATGCGGCCGCTGGCATATTTTACATTTTACGGATTTGCATTTCGAAACTGTGTGCCCTTGTCTTAAACAGATTATGCACGCAGAAATTCCCTTCACAAAATCGAATCGCTGCTGAACAGAGTGTTCTGAAATTGTTGCACAAAAATTAATAAAATGTCCCGAAGATTTTTGTATGTGTCAGCTGCTTTAGAACACAAAAATGACGAATTTTTGTGATTAATATTATTGTGCTGTGGCTTATTATGAGCCTGACGTTTCGATTTAAATGCCTCTCGGCCGAAATATGTTGAAAACGTCTATTGAGCATTGTTTCACAATCCTTCCACACTGGCAAATGATCATAATTAAGTTGCTCTTCCCATTTCAATTTAGTTATTGAGTCATCTTTTGTCATTGTCAAGTAAATCAGAATAGCGTTTGAAATCTTTTTATCGTCGCCTATTGATGATAGGGAGTCATAAATAGCTGACACTGTGTCTATTAAATTGCGCAAATCTGCAGCAGAAGGTTTATTGATTGAAGGCAAATCAAAAAGTTGTGAAATGCAATTTGAAAACATGATATAATCGTTATCATAAACTTTTTTCAAACTGACTAGCACCTTTTCATAATTCTCATCAGTAACTTGAAAAGCTCGAACTGTTTCTATTGCTTCTCCAGATAGACACGACGTCAAATGATTAAGTTTCTGAAAATTTGTCAGACCTTATCACTGTTGACTAGACTTTCAAAAACACCGATTAACCTTTTGTATTCTGAATACTTGCCGCTAAATTTAGGCAATTTTAAGTGGGGAAGGCGTGATTGTTGTTGATGAACAACGAACGAAGCTTCGTGTGGATTACTGGAAGGAACCACTGAAGCGATCTGCGGCCTATTCTTGTCTATCATAGACAGTAGTAACGATTCTGTAACCACACATTCCTCTTCCAGATCAGATCTGTAAGAGTCTTCAGAATCAAATTTTTCGATTTGACTTTGGCAAGCCATTGCTTGATCCAAACAATTATTTAAAATACGGAGACGACAATTCAGCTCAAAATAATTTGAAGAAATTTTACTCTCCATAATTGATGTCTTTATTCGTAAAATATTGCTCATTATTAATCCCCTTTTTTTTAGTAAATTATCGTGGATTTCAGTATCGTCCACGATACTTACCACAGTATCGTCTGTGGGTTCACTATTTTTCCCATACTGGGTTTGTTTCAATTAAGTTTATCGAAAAGTAATTTAAATTAATTACAAACTCAATTTTTGCATGTAAAATGCGATATGCACCTACTTTGCCAACGAAAATGTATGGTCTAAACGATAGTAAGAAAGTTCTTATATGTTCCTTCAAATTATACACCAGCTTTAGTTTGCTTTGAAATTAAGATAATGAATTTCAAGAGAAATCCTAACGTATGTGCTCAATGATCATAAGTTAAAGTGCTACAACGAAAATATTTAACCCCAAAATCCAACCACAGAAACGAGAGAATGCAACAACAAAATGTTTCTGCAGTGTCAAGATGTATTGGGTTGCACCTATTCTCTTAATTTGCGAATGATAGCAACAACGAAAAAACGAAATGTAGCAAACTTTTCTTGAGTAGCAACAGCACTCACTTTGCGAAATCAGCGTATGCGTATGTGTGTATGTACATATGTACAGCTAACTGCAACCACTTTGCGCTAGCTATGTTCACAGACCAACGAAAACGAAAAACTTTGTTTTTGTTCATGCGCAATTTATGACAACCATTTGTATGTACATAAATTGGTACGATCGATGTATGAAACCTCCGTAAGTATATATGTATATAGGAACGGTTAATTTTATACAGGAATTCTCGCGCAATTTTGCGGAACCCTGTAATACATAAGCGGTACAGGCGCTTATGTAATCTAAAAGGTAAATTTCTAATTTTATCAATTTTATCGAGTATTTTCGATAAAATTGCAATGGACTTGACCCTAATGACGCGCGTTTCACTTCGATGTTTATATTGTTGAATACTTTGAAATGTACAAAGAAATGCAATTAATAAAGTGCACTGCTCCAATGTGAGCGAAAAAACTACTTGCACCTAATTATGCAGAGATCTGCTCAGCGTTTATAGCCGGAAGTTTCTAGCAGTTTGCCGTGACTTATTGATCGCATTTGTTACCTGTGGTCCCTCCTTTTTGCATAGCTGCAAAAACAAACCCCTCTTACGGCAACGTGAGGAGACAGCTTTCCAAATTGTAGTTTCGTCGAGCTGGCGGTCCTGGTAGTGACGGCGGTAGGAATTCCCACGACGCAGCGAATGTGGGGAACTCTTGGTAACGATGTGGCGGCGATGCAGCAGCACAAACTTTCTTTTTTTTTTAAAAAAAACGCACTTTGGGCAATTGTTATTGTGCTATGTTTTATTCACACTTTATTACTTTTCCTAAATGCTTTTAATGTTTTGTCACAAGTTTTTTATTTAAGTTTTGCCACTTTTACTATTTTATTTTCACCGTTTCTAATTGTCACTGTTTTGATTTTCACCGATTTTAACTTTTACTTGTTTTTTATACGACCGCAGGCTCGAAAGAATCACAATCAGTGCTGCCACTTTGGGTAAAATTTTTGTAGCAAAATTGCGTAACAAAAAGGTGAGCAGAGTAGCAAAAGTCAATAATTGGCTGAATTATCGTTTATTGAACAGTAAACTAAACATAAACTTTTTATAAAACTAAAACATCACATTAAAATTCAGAATAGTGTAAAAGTAGATAACATAAATGTAACTAACACATTCAATTTACATAAATAATAATAAATATAATAATTCAAAAACATATTATATAATTCATCTGATTATGAACCATTCAAGGCACCCATATAGTGTCCTTTAGATCAAACATTTTGCAGCAATTATATGATCCATGGTATCTATTTTGTAGCAGTTACTTTTTTTTATTGAAGTGAAAACTTCTTATGGCACGTTGTGCGGCTGAGGAAAAAAGTATAATTTCGCGACACCGACCGTCATCGGGAAGACTTGGGAAACGAACTCGATTTTGGAATTTTGAAGACTTGGGAAACGAACTCGATATTGGAATTTTGAAGACTTTTGAAAAGAACTCGATTTCAGAAATTTGAAGACTTGGGAAACGAACTCGATTTCAAATTTGGAAGACTTGGGAAACGAACTTGATTTTGGAATTTTGAAGACTTGGGAAACGAACTCGATTTTAGAATTTCGAAGACTTTGGAAACGAATTCGATTTCAGAAATTTGAAGACTTGGGAAACGAACTCGATTTCAAATTTGGAAGACTTGGGAAACGAACTTGATTTTGGAATTTTGAAGACTTGGGAAACGAACTCGATTTTAAAATTTTGAAGACTTGGAAAATGAACTCGATTTCAAAAAATTTATAAAACGTTGCCTACTTTTAGGTGCTATTAATAATTTGCCCCTAAAAGTAGGCAACACTTTCTGACAAATTTCAAAAAGAACGCCTAAAAGTAGGTAACGATTTTAAAAATTTCAGAAAATGTGTCCTAATTTTAGGTGCTATTTTTGAAATTCGTCGGAAAGTGTTGCATACTTTTAAAGCGGCTCTCACACGATCAATATTACTGACAGTATAATTACTGACAGTATTTACATTACTGTCAGTGTACCACTCACACGGTCAGTATTGCTTATTGTCAGTAATCAGTTTTTTTGACATTCGACTGGTGAAGGTGCGAACTATGCTCCGGCTACGTGACCGACAGCCGAAAATGGCATGCCACTTTTTGGGGCAGATTCCATCCAAACTTGCACCACGCCTCCAGCTAGGCATCGGACGACCATACCCTTGGACGCAATGTTCCATGCCACTGAATGAGGAACTTTTTCAAGTTTCGCTGCCTCATCGTCTATCTGCCACAAAATGGGGCATGCCACGCCCCCTCCCAGGATTTTGCCGTCCCGTGCCTACTTGCACCCTCTGACCAACTTTCAGCCGGATCTGCCCCAAAAAGTGGCATGCCACTTTTCTGTGCAAATAATACTGATGAACTGTCAGTATTCACCTCACACCATCAGTAGTACTGTCAGTATTTAAAAACTTCGTCAGTAATATCCGATTTTTTCATCAGTCATCAGTATCGTTTTTCTATACTGACAGTACATCAGTACTCACCTCATACGATCAGTAATACTGTCAGTATGCAAAATACTGTCAGTAATATTGATCGTGTGAGGGCCGCTTAATACTGATGGTGTGAGGTGAATACTGACAGTTCATCAGTATTATTTGCACAGAAAAGTGGCCAAAAAGTGGTATGCCACTTTTTGGGGCAGATCCGGCTGAAAGTTGGTCAGAGGGTGCAAGTAGGCACGGGACGGAAAAATCCTGGGAGGGGGCGTGGCATGCCCCATTTTGTGGCAGATAGACGATGAGGCAGCGAAACTTGAAAGAAACTTGGAAAAGTTCCTCATTCAGTGGCATGGAACATTGCGTCCAAGGGTATGTTCGTCCGATGCCTAGCTGGAAGCGTGGTGCAAGTTTGGATGGAATCTGCCCCAAAAAAAGGCATGCCATTTTCGGCTGTCGGTCACGTAGCCGGAGCATAGTTCGCACCTTCACCAGTCGAATGTCAAAAAAACTGATTACTGACAATAAACAATACTGACCGTGTGAGTGGTACACTGACAGTAATGTAAATACACTCAGTAATTATACTGTCAGTAATATTGATCGTGTGAGGGCCGCTTTACTGTCAGTATTTAAAAACTTCGTCAGTAATATCCGATTTTTGCATCAGTCATCAGTATCGTTTTTCTATACTGACAGTACATCAGTACTCACCTCATACGATCAGTAATACTGTCAGTATGCAAAATCCTGTCAGTAATACTGATCGTGTGAGGGCCGCTTAAGGGTAAATTATTAATAGCGCCTAAAAGTAGGCAACGTTTTTAGAAAAAATTGGCCCATGAAAGTATGTAATTTTGTGGAAAAAATTTTTAAATTTGTAGCATACATGTGTTGACTTCCGGTTAGTTGTTGCTCAGTAAGCAAATTTTTCTCTGCTAGCGCAGCCGAAAGCAGAGCCAGCAGCCCAAAGCAGAGAAAAATCTGAAATACCAGGCCAACTTGAACCAGCAGCAAGCAAATTTGGTTTTTTGAAAAACTTTAAAACGTTATATCTCGGCTATTACTAAACCGATTTAGACAAATGAGGTGTAATAGTTTTTTTTAAGAACAAGCAGATTTTTTTGAAGTCATTTGTATTATGATTAACTGTCACAAGATGGCGTTTTAAGAAGTTTGAATATTCAAACAGCCAGAACTCGGCAACGAATAAGCCGATTTTGATAAATGTGGTGTCATAGTGTCTGTTAGAAGAAGCAGATTTTTATCTTAAGTTTAAGAAAAATTATGTTTAAGCTATTTAGTCACAGGTCCAGGTACTTTTTTTACCTGATTTTTTCTTATACTTACATAATTCGCAATGATGTGTCTTACTGCAATCAGAATAAATTTTTGTTTTTAAACATAAGGAGTACTTAGCTCAAATTTAATTATTCACAGTTGAGGCTACTGAGCCGAATATACTTCTTCCAGCAATTTTTGAAGTGAAAACTTCTTATGGCACGTTGTGCGGCTGAGTAAAAAAGTATAAACTCGTGACACCGACCGTCATCGGGATTCCCCGTCATGAATGCGATGGTAAAATTTTAATGTTCTATTGTTTCTTTTAAATAAAAAATATTCCAAGTGGAAGACAAAAAGCAAAGCATACACACTAACTGACACATTTAATTCTCATTCAACGATTGTTATGCTTACATGTTTGTTTCTTTCAATGTCCGCGTTGTTGCGTTGACAAATTGAGAATGAGAGCGAGAGTAAAATTTGAATACATATTCCGTTTTTGTCTTCCATTGCATTGCCATATAAAAAGAAAACGCACACATACCAATTAACGCACTAACTTGCCATTAAACGATTTGTTTTCACTTCTGTTGGCACTCCCGGAGTGCAACCCGCCGTTTTTTTTTTTTTATTAAATTGAGGTCTGAAAAAATTCGTTCTGCAGATGCACTGCAAAGCAAAGCAAGCAGTTTTTTTTTTGAAAATCAGTAACTGACATTAGAAATCATGAGAACTTTGTTTAGTTGACAATTCAGCTAGTTCTGATACAAAATTTGCCAATAAAGTGGAAAATGTGTTTAATAAAAAAATCGCAGGAGAAAAAGTAAGAAAAATTATATGAATAATACAAAATTATATGGAAATGGGAAAAGTGTAGCAAAATTGATACATTTGATGAGAGTGGGTAGCAAAGTCGCAAATGTGTTATTTTTTGCTTAAGTGTAGCAAATTTGCTACGATAGTAGAAAAGTAGCAGCGCTGATCACAATGCTTTTAATACAAAAATGTGTGTATCTGATTTTGGTTATACACAACTTGACAGTTCGCAGCTTGCGGCCGTGTCTCAATTTATAAAAAATTTGAAACCATAGCAACCCGCAATGTCAATGTGAATTAAATTTATTTAATTTTTAATTAATTTAATTTACAATAAAAATGTTTTTTATAGGAAAACGAACACGAATGAGTCTAAGTCCCTGCTCGGGCGCCAAAATGTTAGACGATTTTATCGCTAAATGAACAAAAACGAATTAAAATTAAAGCCTGTGCTCCAATTCAATCAGCTTCAGGCTTATTTTACAACTAACTTTATTTTTGATTTCATTTCTTACAACTAGTATTTACTTTTGTACTAATTTTAATGACTATGTTCGAATATGTAGGTAATTTACTGCTTCTTGCAAAATATGAAGGGTGGTTTGAAAATTAATAAAATATTTAAGTTATTAAATGATAAATATTAATTCTTAAAAATACAAAACAGTCTTGAAATGACTGAACAGTTACCATGGCTATTTTATTGCTCGTTTCTTCGCTAGGTATTAATTTTTTAAGCATATTAGCATTTGTTATTCTCGATAGCGCATCGGCATTTGTATTAGTTTTGCCTTGTTTAAATTTGATTTCAAAATTATAATCCGAAAGATCGAGTCTGATTCTCATCATTTTTGATGATTAATTTTTATGGCTAAATAATGAAACTGTTTAGTCTAATTGTATGTTTAGCCTAAATATGTGTATTTCTAGTTTAGGCACATGAACCTTAACTAGTGTTCTTTTGTGGAATTGTGTGGTGATAACTTCAAGCACTTGAACCTGAAGTTACCGTGTAAATGAGAAGCAAATCAAAAGACGGTTTAATGAAGTTTAAGTTACATCTGATTTATTAATTAAAATATTTAAGTTTGAAGCATGAAACTTTTTATATAGATTATTTTTATATTTTATTTATTATTATATTTTGGTTTATTGTTTAAATCACCACCTGATCCAAACCCGACGAACAAGCGTCGTTGTTTGTGTTCAAGGTGTTAAAGTTATTAACCTCGCTTTCACCAGAGTCGGTTTCCCGTCTTCAGGTGTTTAGTGGGTTTATTTTTCTTACTTGGTCGCCAGGAAAGAAAATAAAAAAATTAGTTGGGGATTGCAATTAAAATCTATGCTTTAACAAGAGTTTGACTATGCAAATTCGATCATTACAGTCGTGGGTTAAATGTTATAACCAAAAATAGAATAGTTTTTAAAATGATATAAGTAAGGAAATTGAAATATACAAAATGAATTAAATGTTAACTACTTTTAAGTTGAAATACATTATTGATATTAGCATTCGCTACAATCTCCCCCTCTGCCATCAAAGTCGTCCCGACAATAAATGGCAGTACTACTAATTTTCTGTTGCTTTCCTGGGACGCAATACTCGCGATGTCGTCATCTGGAAATTATTGCTCAGTTGATTTACGTGTGATGAGTTATCTGCTGTTCTTTGTCGTGTTGCATTTAGATTGGCATAAGTAGAGTCTTGTGCGGCGTTTTGCTTTGGCCGATCTCGACGTTTCATAGGATGAATTGGTAAGTTATCATGCATGAAGTGTTGCTATTGGGATGTCAGGATGCTCTTCAGACGCTATGATGAAGCAAGCTCACCTTTTCTGCTCAAAATTCTGTAGGGACCATCTCTGCGAGGAGCAAGCTTCGAAGATATCTTTTTAGAAGAATTGCATAATATATGTGTTGCAACAAGTACTCTGTCTCCGACATTAAATTTAATTTGTGGTCTCCTTTTCTTATCAGCATATAATTTGTTTTTGTCTTGCATCTTTTCTTCTGCTTCTTTCGCTAACTTTAATGTATCTGACAGTCTCAGTAGATGCGGGGTTAACTGTGGTATAAAATTTTCTGATTGAACGACCGTTTTCAGATCGTAATGTGCCTCCAAAGGACTTCTAAGCTCTCTACCGAAGGTTAAATATGCTGCAGAGTAGCCTGTGCTGCTGCATTTTACGCTATTCATTGCAAATCTTATCATTGGAAGTTTCGATGCCCACGAAGTGTGTTCTTTTCCCACGTAAATAGCTAGCTGAGTTTTTAAATCACGATTTTTTCTTTCTACAGGATTTGCTTCCGGGTGGTAAATTGGTGTAAAAGTTTGCTGTATGCCTAGGCAGTACGTAAGCTTTTGCATTATTGCGGAGATAAATTGGCATCCATTATCTGTATGTATTCGCCTTGGTACGCCGTATCTTAAAACGATCTCATTAAATATTATTATAGCACAATTTTCGGCTGTGCCATCTTTCATTGGAAATAGCTCTACCCATCTACTGCAAATGTCTTCAATCACTAGAATCCAAAGGACCAACTAAATCAATAGCTATAGTTTTAAAGCGTTGATTGCTAGAAACAGTTTGCAGAAGTCCTGCTGGTTTTAAGTTTGTCGGCTTGTACCTTTGACAGACTATATATGCTTTTACATGGTTTGCTATTTCTGAACGCATTCCTGACCAGTAATAATGCGGAGTAATACGACATATTGTCCGGTCAATACCATAATGACCTGCTGTAGCATCTTTATGAAATTTAGATAGTATTGTGTTCCGCATAGATTTGGGCACCACCAATTGGCCATTTTCAGAATCTTCTTCCGAACAGTATCTATATTACACGCCATCTATCATCATGTATCCACGGTTAGTGTATCTTGTGACATCATCATCATTTGATTCAAAAGACTTGATTATATTATTAATTTCTATGTCTTCAAGCTGTGCTTGTCGCATTTCATCAGCACCTTTTCTGGGGAAATCAATTTCTATCGCAAAACATTCACAAACCAGTTGGTTGTGACTTTCAAGTGAACATGGTGGGCGTGATAACGTATCTGCCACAACGTTTTGCTTTCCAGGTGTGTAGCCAAACTTTATGTTATAAATTTGAAGCTGGAGAGCCCATCGTGCCAGACGACCTGTTGGTGACTTCAAACTAAATAACCACTTCAATGGTTGATGGTCTGTCAGCACTGTTAACTCTGAGCCTTCAATATAACCACGAAACCTTTGTATAGCCCATACAACGGCAAGCGCTTCACGTTCTGTTGTGGAGTAATTTCGCTCTGCAGGCAATAGAAGACGACTTGCGTATTCAATTGGATGCTCATCATCTTTCTCCCCCTGCAATAGAACTGCCCCGAGCGCATAATTGCTTGCATCTGTCCTTAACAAAAATGGCTTACCTTCATCAACCTGTTGTAATATTGGTGGCGAGGCTAGGATGCTTTTAAGGTTATCAAACGCTGCCTGATGCTCGGATAACCATTTCCACTGTGCGCTTTTTTTTGTTAGGCTTGATAACGGCTTCGAAATATCAGCAAAACCTGGTATAAAACGCCAATACCAAGAGCATGTTTGAAAAAATGAAATTAATTGTTTGAGGTTTTTCGGCCTAGGTCGTTGCAAAATTGCCTCTGTTTTTTCTGGATCGGGCTTCAGCTCTTTAGGTGTCAGTATATGACCTAAATATTTTACTTCTGGTCTACAAAAATGGCATTTTTCGCGATTGAGCTGTAGACCAAACATTTTAATTCTTTTGGAAGTTTGACGTAACTCTATAATGTGCGCTTCAAAATTTTTAGAACAGATTATAATGTCGTCCAAATATGCCAAAATTATTATTTGTGGAAGTCCAGATCGAAATTTATCCACCATTCTTTGGAATGTAACTGGAGCGTTCTTAAGACCGAATGGTTGAATACGTAAATTCCAAAGGGCGTAGTGAATGCAGTTTTTATTTTGTCTCTCTCAGCCATTTTTATTTGCCAGTATCCGGATTTCAGATCGATTGTTGACATAAACGGCGTTGCTTTTGCTGCATGCAGTAGGTCATCCATGCGTGGCAGCGGATATTTATCTGTTGTCGTAATCACGTTAAGACGTCTATAGTCCACACAAACTCGTACGTTTCCCTGTTTTTTTGGAATAAGGACCACTGGGAATGCCCATGGCGACTCTTTTTCTTCAATTATTTTATTTTATAGCATATCCTTTAATTCAATATATAACTTTTCCTTCATAACTGGTGATAGTCGATACGGAGGACATGATATCGGCTCATGACTACCAGTGTTGATGAAATGTTCAACATGAGGAAATGGTTCACCGCTATCTTCAAATACAGCTTTTACTTCATGGGGAAGATTTTTCAAAATTTCCTTTTGGGACGCTTCAAGACTTGAACCTTCATCAATTCGTAGGTTTACATCGAAACAATTTAAATTTATTTGAGTTTCAGTGGTAACATCACCAGCTTTTGGAATTTTCAGTTTTTTCAATGGTGGAAACAAATTACACTCCTCTGAGGCTTGAAAATTCGTCGGAAGGCAATTTCCGAAAATTTTGTCAATTCCACCCGGTGAATAATCTTGGTCAGCTTGTGGTACTGAATTTTTAGGAGTAACTCTTCCTTCAATAACAACTTCATTTGATCTTTCGACATAGGATAGAAAATCGTTCATTGCGTTATGTTCCTCAATATTTGCTTGTGTTAGTGGTAGCGATTGTGACAATTCGGGCTTGTGCATTTTGAACTCGAAAATTGTGTTGGGGTTATCCTTGAAATGCCAAGTACGTTGAGCAAGATCCATTACGATGCCGGCCTGCTCCAGAAAATCAATGCCAATAAGAGTTCGGTTATCACGTGCATTTGGCAAGATGAATCTTATGCGTTTCAGCCGTTTTCCAATTAAGATATGAACTATCGTAGCAAATACTTTTTTTTGACGCGGAATGCCATCAGCCAGTACTATTTACGCAGATACTTCTTGAAACTCCACGTTCTTTTGTTTTAATTGCTGATATAAGCGATAGCTTGTGCGTGCCGCTGTGTCAAAGAAAGCTTCTGCTTTCAAGCCATTGACATTAATGTTTACTGTAGGGACATTTCGTCCAAGGAGAGTTGTGTGCACAGCATTAAAGTCAATTTTTTCTGGGCTTGTTAACGGGTTTTTTGTGTTACAATTCGGACAATTTGACCTGTAGTAGCCGGTGGCACCACAGCCATAGCAATTAAGACTTGTTTCTTGCGTTTTTCCTTTACGGTCAGCTTCAATTTTGTTTTGATTCTTTTTTCTGCAGAAAGAACAGTGTTGCGAATTATGCGGGAATGAATTATATTTAAATACGAACACTTGTTGCGTTTATGCTGGTTTAATTATAACTAACTTTATTCAAACTAACAAATTTCATAAGAGCTTAATTTAACGAAAGAAAAGTAAAGAAGATAAATAAAGACATGAGAGCGGCAAAGCGCACACACATATTTACGCATATTAATACAGGGCCTTAACATACCGCCCTCCTTGGACTACTTTGAAGAGTCCAAATATATGAATTGAGAAAATACTTGTGGAATATTAAATGCGATAAATTTGTGCAAGTTCTCGTATAAATACATTTTTTTTCAAGTTCTCATAACAAAAAAAATAAATACATATTACAATGGATTGTAGGGCAAAATTGGTGAGACTTTTACAATAGGTCGAATTAAAGTTCCTGCTGACGTTTTTAACTCTACAACCCTAATTTTACCATCTTTGCCAGGTAGGCATTTGATCACTCTAGCTAATCTCCATTTGCTAGGTGGTATGGTTTGATCCTGAATAGCTACTAGGTCTCCAACCTCGACATCCTTTTGCGGCCGTAACCACTTGGCTCTCTGCTGTAGGGTTACCAAATACTCTGTCTGCCAGCGTTGCCAAAAATGACGATGAAGCTGTGATATAAATTGCCAGAGTTGATTGAGGTTCCCCTTGAATGGTAGTACTTCAGGTTCCGGCAATGATTTGAGTGGTTCTGATATTAAGAAATGAGCTGGCGTCAGCGACTCCAACTCCGAAGTATCTGTTAAAAGCGGACAGAGGGGCCGCGAGTTGACACAAGCTTCGACTTCCGTGAGCAAAGTATAGAACTCTTCATACGCCAAAAGAGTAGAGCTCAGAATTCGATTAAGATGAAATTTAACCCTCTTGACTGCGCTTTCCTAGTAACCTCCCATGTGAGGCGTGCTAGGTGGATTGAATCTCCATTCTATTGACAAATCAGAAAAGAAGTGCTGAACATTGTTATCTTTCATAGCCTCGTTGAAAACGACTTTGAGGTCCTTTTCGGCAGCGGTAAAATTTGTTCCGTTGTCTGACAAAAATGTACTGCAATGGCCGCGACGTGAAACAAATCGTTTTAAGACACAAATAAACGTTTCGGATGACAAGTCCCCTGCTAACTCCAGATGCATTGCTCCCGTAGCCATGCATATAAAGACTGCGACATAGCCCTTGACGGATTTTGCACCTCTTCCTTTAGAAAATTTTAGATTAAAGGGTCCTGCCATGTCTACGCCTGTACATTGAAATGGCCTGCCACTATTTACACGGAAGATGGGCAGGTTAGCCATCATTTGTTGCTGCTTTACATTGCTATGACGGCGACAAGTTACGCAGCCTTTGTAGACTTTGCGAATTAGATTGCGAGCGCCGACAATCCAAAATCGTCTTTGTAAAGTTGATTGCATAATTTGCGGACCGCCGTGAAGCAACATTTTGTGAATGTCGTTGACGATCATGATTGAGAGCGGTGATTTCGAGGATAATATGATAGGAAATTTAGTATCAATTGTAACAGCAGCGTGTGAAATACGACCACCAACCCTGAGGATCGTATGCTGATCAAGAAACGCGTTTAAACGTGCGATGCGGCTTTGTAGCGGTATTGGCTTCATGTGTTGACAGCAAGCTATCTCATCTTTAAATTCATATGATTGCAGCCTATTGTTATACGTTTTAAGTGCCTAAATGATGAATAAAAAGTAAGTAGATCCCAACTAGGGGATGAGGACACCGTATGCGTTAATATTTTGATGGAACGCTCTTCCAAGTTTGTAGAAGGTTTTTTTACTTGGAGTGAAGGCCAGCGGCTTGACTCCAATGTAAGCCAAGGAGGCCCAGACCACCATAGCGCGTAATTTATTAGTTTTGTGGGATGCATCCCTCTAGATGCACAATCTGCAGGATTGAATTCTGTTGGTATGTGAGACCAGTTTTCGCTATTAATGATGGCTTGAGCTTTAGCCACACGATTGGCTACGAAAACAGACCAGCGACTCGGGTGGCTTTGTAACCAGGCGAGGGTGTTCATTGAATCTGTCCAACCATATGTTTTCCTGTTGAGCACTCCTAATGATTTTAGGATATGTTTTGCGAGACTGGACACGAGTGTAGCTGCACATAGTTCCAGTTTATCTATCGAAACCGTGCGCAGCGGTGCTACTTTGGTTTTTGCGCAAACCAATGCTACTGTAATGGAGCCATCAATATGCTCTGTTCTTGCGTATATAACGCCTACGTAGGCGACTTCGGATGCATCTGCGAAGCAATGTAGGTCAGTTATAGAGCCTTCTTCTCCTGTTCCGAGCCATCGTGGTACTTGTAGTGTATTCAGTATTTTAAGACATTCGCGATAATCTAACCAGTAAGTTGCTATGTCTTGCGGAACCAGTTCATCCCAGTCGATTTTTAGCTTCCAAAGGCGCTGAAACAAAATTTTAGGAACTACAGTTACAGGAGATACCTTACCCGTAGGATCAAAAAGACGGCATGCATCAGATAGCAGAAGTCTCTTCGTGAGCACATTTGGTGGTGAATCCAATGATATTGCAAAGTACAGATAGTCTTGCTTAAAGTTCCACATTAACCCCAAAGCACGAACGACGTCATCTTCAGCAAGCAAATGTGTTATTTTGTTTTCTTGTGCTTCCAGAGGAATGTTTTGCAGTACGAGTGGTGAATTCGATGCCCACTTGCGTAGTTCGAAACAGCCGCTACTCAAAATTTCACTGATCTGTTTTCGAAGCACAACAAGTTCTTGCTCAGATGAATGTCCTGTTAACAAATCATCCATATAAAAATCTTTAATAACTGCTGAGGATGCTAGCGGATATTTCGATTGGAAATCTAGAGCTGTTAGATGAAGTGCTTTGACTGCGTGATGTGCACTAGAAGCAATGCCATATGTTACACGTAACATACGATAATCTTGAATGGTGTCCGACTTTCGCCAAACAATGCGGTGGTAATCTGTGTGTTTGTCATCAATTTTGACTTGCCTATACATGGCAGCGACATCTGATATCATTACGTAACGGTGCGATTGAAAGCGGTTGAGAATCGACGGTAAATCTTGTTGAAGCTGCGGACCAACCATCAACACATCATTTAAGGAGTAACCGTTTGAAGTTTTTTGCGATGCATTAAAAACTATGCGTATTTTTGTTGTCGAGCTGGTCTCCTTAACGACGCTGTGATGTCGCATATAAAAGTTTTTTTCGTCATAGCTTTGAGCTAGCTCCATGTGACCCTGATCCAACATATCTTGTAGAAAGGCGTTGTAGCTTATACGAAGTTCATCATTTTGTCGGATTCGACTTTCCATTCGAAGCCAAGATTGAATTGCGATGGATCTTGACTCGCCAAGGCTCATGTTCGGTTTGAACGGTAGTTTTACAGTGATTCTTCCATCATTGTCTCTTTTGTGCGATAAATCGAAAATCCTTTCGCAGGCTTCTTCATCGGGCGTGTGATAGATTTTTTCCGGCATCTCCTCTAGCTCCCAAGCTTTCATAACTACACAAACAGGCTAGTTCTGGTTGTTGAATTACTTCATTTGTTGCTTCACCAAAGAGTACCCATCCTAATGCAGTTTTTTGAGCTAGTGGCGTACCGGGCAAACCTTTGATGAGATTAGGTTCTAGAAGCGATGACATTTTATCAGCACCAATTATTAAGTCTACTCGAGCGGGATTGTAAAATGGTGGGTCAGCCAAAGTTAGCCCGTTTATATGTGGCCAGATGGTGTTAGTAATTTTCACTGTCGGCATAGGGCCTGTAAGTTTTGCGAGTACAATGGGATGTATCGTGTAGACCTCACTTCCATTAACTGGTGATATCATGACAGTAGTTTCACCCTTCGTATTTCCTCTTGACAATCCGATGCCGTTGATGGTAACCGTGGTAGATCTATTTAACAATTTTAATTTTGCGGCGCATGCCTCTGTTATAAGCGATGCTTGCGATCCATTGTCTAGTAGTGCACGCAAGATGTGTGAATGTCCATCGCTGCTGTATGCTTTGACTAAGGCGGTGGCCAATAGTACAGATCTGTTGGTGTTTGTTGACAATATCGTGGTCGTTGGACTTGTTTGCGGATTATTTGTTTCGGCTTTAGAGTTTAAAGCGGCGTTTTTGTTTGAATGCAGAAGCGTGTGATGGCGTTGACTGCAAACTCTGCAAGTGGAGGTGCTTTGACACTTATTTTCTGAGTGTTGAACGCTGAGGCAATTTGTACAAGCACCTTTGCTTCTTACTGCGCTTTGTCTGTTGTCAACTGAAGTTGTACGAAAATTGTTACAATGGTAAATTTTATGGTTACCTGAACAATAAAAGCAAGGCTTTATGCGGGAGTCCTCAGCTTGCGTGGTCAAGCACATATGTGCTTTGTTTCCTTTTAATGAGTTTGGTTTTAATTGTTTGTTGTTTGGTGTTAATATCTCTAAAGAGCGGCAGCGGTTTTCTAAAAAATCTTGTAAATCTTTTAGGTTAGGTGTCTTGTCATCAGATATGGTTAATTCCCATTGGCGTCGCGTTTCATAAGCAAGGCGATGTTCTATGATGTGTATTAGCCAGTCGTCCCAATATGAAACCGGCAAATTAAGTGATTTGAGTGCTTGCATGTTCTGCATGACTGGGTCAAGTACGCTCTTTATCGCAGCAGCTGTATCGACGTTAACCTTTTGAATTGAGAAAATAGCACTGATATGATGATCTTTAATTACTCTTGGTACATTGTATCTTGTTAAGAGTAACTGCCAAGCTATGTCAAAGTTGGTATCTTCTAATTTATAGTTTGCTATTAGTTGCAATGGTTCTCCTGATAAGCAGTTGCGTAAATAGTGTAAGCGTTGACTATCTGTTAACGATTCATTTTTAATGATGACGCTGTTAAAGCTGTCAAAGAATGACATCCATGCAGTTGGCTCTCCTGAAAATCTAGGCAAATCGAATTTGGGTAGCTTCACATTTGGTAAAAAACTTATCGCGTTTGCTTGAATTGCGGTTGAATTTATTGCTGCTGTAGCATCAGTAATTAACTGTTCCGACGACTCAAGCATATTTCTGAAATTTGCCTTTGCTTCAATGTACCATTTTTCTGCTTGTTCTCTTTCAGTTTCTTCGTGTGCAAGAGTGTCGGCACTACCGCATGATTCTTCAACTTTTTCTTGTACCGACTGAAAACGGCACCATTGCTCTTTTAACAACTTTAAGTATGAAGTTATTTGTTGTTTATTATAGCTGTCATCGGATTTCATACTTGCTTGTAGGTATCGCCTAACTGCATTGCGCGCCGAGTCTCTCTTTTTTATGTGTGCCATGTTAAAAAAAATAACTAACTGCTGTTGTGTATGTGTGTGTATGTATGTCGAATGATTTTGCGGAATTCAAGGTTATAGGTACAGCAATGCGTCGTTAAATGCGAGTATGTTTTAACTTCGAATGAACAGCTCCACCATCTAACCAAATTATATCCAAAATTGCAATGTGCATAATGCTTCAATTTGCACAGGTTTGCGATAAATTATGTATGCGATAATTTCCAATCATCAATCGACCGCCAAGTTATTGAGTTACTTTATTTTTCTCGGTTTTAAAGTCGATTGATTTTTTGCGAATTAAAAAGCGCGAACACCTAAAATGTAGTGAAATTAATTATTTAATGCGTTTAAATAATTATTTGTAATTGTTTGGACAATTCGATATGTCCATCCGGTTTGAAGGACCATAAATTGTTGCGAATTATGCGGGAGTGAATTATATTTAAATACGAACACTTGTTGCGTTTATGCTGGTTTAATTATAACTAACTTTATTCAAACTAACAAATTTCATAAGAGCTTAATTTAACGAAAGAAAAGTAAAGAAGATAAATAAAGACATGAGAGCGGCAAAGCGCACACACATATTTACGCATATTAATACAGGGCCTTAACAAACATCGGATTTTTGCAATGGTTCAAAATGTTTTGCTTTATAATCTTTGTTTTCGTTTATTAGCATTTCGACTTCTCTTGCTTTTTGAAGTAAAGCTTGGAAACTATTTATGCTTTCACGAGTGATTTTTTCTCGTATTGTTAGTAGCAATTGCGAAAAAATAATATATAACATAGTGTTTTCGGATAGCTTTTCGGATAATTGTGCAAACAGTCGTCGCTTTTTGCAAACAAAACTATCTGTTGATTCAGATGCCTTTTGTCTATCCTGACTAATTTCATAAAAAAATACGCCAATCTGGTTTTGGTGGTGAAAATGCCTGTCTGAGTAAATCTAAAGCTTTATTAAACGTTCTGGCCTCACTTTTGACACCTTGCCACCATGATGAAGCGTAGCCTTCTAGCAAAAGTGGTAAGCTGAGCAAAGCATATGCGTCTGAAACATTTTCAGCGTTTTTAAAAACTAAAATGGTTGCGATGAAATCATCAACTTTTGTGGTACTGCGTCCACCACTAAAGCGAGCATTACAAGAGCTGAAAGTGGCTCTGCTTTCTTGTCGAACTTGCAAGCCTCCTATTAACTGAAAAAATTGCTCCTGTGTCAACGTAACGTTTACAGCAGCTGCATTTCCTACTGGGATATGAGAACCACTGGTATTTGGGTTGACTTCATTATTTGAAATATAATTGTTATCGTCAAAAAAACCATAAGCAGAAGCATTTTGTTGAATATCACCAACATTTTGCATAGGATCGGAACTAGCGTAAATATTTTGAGTAATGCCAGAAGTTTGAAGTACATTATTGTTAGCTAAGGCACTGTTAGCATTACGGGCCGCAGCAGCACTACGAGTCTCGACACCGCTAACAGGTGTATCAGAAGTACTTGTTTTTTTCGACGGACTGTCAGACATTTTTTTTTTTTTTTTGTAAATATTGGTACTTGTCGCAGATTCTATCACCAAAAATAAAACGAAGATGATGCGTTGTATAGTGGGAACTAAAATAGCAACTGCACTGATCACAGTTAAACACAAATTTATGCAACGACTCTGTATGGTATTTGTGTAACAAAAATAGCGAAGAACAGCAATAACAATCACTCCGTTAACTAACGGCTTACATCCAGTGCAAATATTTTCTGCTATGTAGAATTTTCGGCCGTTGTTGTATTTTATGTGTAATTGTTATTGTTTCAATTTATTTTACGTTGGGCATGAAGCATGAAACTTTTTATATAGATTATTTTTATATTTTAATTCTTATTATATTTTGGTTTATTGTTTAAATCACCACCTGATCCAAACCCGACGAACAAGCGTCGTTGTTTGTGTTCAAGGTGTTAAAGTTATTAACCTCGCTTCCACCAGAGTCGGTTTCCCGTCTTCAGGTGTTTAGTGGGTTTATTTTTCTTACTTAGTCGCCAGGAAAGAAAATAAAAAAATTAGTTGGGGATTGCTTTTATTTTTAGAACTTTATTCCTTCCAAGTATGCAGCCGAATCGTCATCGTCTTCATTTTCGAAAGTTACAATAACAAAGTTACATGCTAATTTTTCGAAACAAACAGTAGCGAAATATGAAAAAATGAAGAGAGAGAGTGCAATTAAAATCTATGCTTTAACAAGAGTTTGACTATGCAAATTCGATCATTACAGTCGTGGGTTAAATGTTATAACCAAAAATAGAATAGTTTTTAAAATGATATAAGTAAGGAAATTGAAATATACAAAATGAATTAAATGTTAACTACTTTAAAGTTGAAATACATTATTGATATTAGCATTCGCTACAAGTTTATATACAAATAAAATGCTTAACAATAATTATTATAAAACAACAACAAACATAAGTAAAAATTGAGAATTACAATGTCAAAACAAACAAACAAATTATTGCTTAGTAAGCAACCAGGAATTAAATAATTCTTAAACTGTGTCGGTCGTTGCTCTACTAAGGTAGTAATTAAGTGCAACTCAGCACAAATATGAACAATTTGTTTTAAGCTATGTTACACTCAACTAAAAATGTTAATACAATTGAATTTATTTTAATTTTAAAATATTAACAAGAATTTGGTATCTTAATTTAATGTTGGAATAATTTGATTCCCAACATTCTCCCCCCCGTTGGGAGTGTGTTCGACCAACCTCTAAACGATTACTGCGATTTTGTTGTTTTGCTGGCGAGGTAATGGTACTGGATGAATTGGATGATTGGTTGCGTTGACTGTGATTTCATGATCGTTACTGGACATTTCAATGTTGCTGCATTTAGCTTCGGGAATCGGAATTCGTCGTTGGCATTTGATTTTTGATGCGCAAAATATTAGTAGTGCCAAGGAAATTGACAGAGCAACATAACTAACAGTATGGTGGTGTATACTGTTTGACCGCAACTTTGTCGGAAGGTAGACGAATTGTTCGTCGTTTACTTGGTGTTGGTCCACGGTTAGTGTATCTTGTGACATCATCATCATTTGATTCAAAAGACTTGATTATATTATTAATTTCTATGTCTTCAAGCTGTGCTTGTCGCATTTCATCAGCACCTTTTCTGGGGAAATCAATTTCTATCGCAAAACATTCACAAACCAGTTGGTTGTGACTTTCAAGTGAACATGGTGGGCGTGATAACGTATCTGCCACAACGTTTTGCTTTCCAGGTGTGTAGCCAAACTTTATGTTATAAATTTGAAGCTGGAGAGCCCATCGTGCCAGACGACCTGTTGGTGACTTCAAACTAAATAACCACTTCAATGGTTGATGGTCTGTCAGCACTGTTAACTCTGAGCCTTCAATATAACCACGAAACCTTTGTATAGCCCATACAACGGCAAGCGCTTCACGTTCTGTTGTGGAGTAATTTCGCTCTGCAGGCAATAGAAGACGACTTGCGTATTCAATTGGATGCTCATCATCTTTCTCCCCCTGCAATAGAACTGCCCCGAGCGCATAATTGCTTGCATCTGTCCTTAACAAAAATGGCTTACCTTCATCAACCTGTTGTAATATTGGTGGCGAGGCTAGGATGCTTTTAAGGTTATCAAACGCTGCCTGATGCTCGGATAACCATTTCCACTGTGCGCTTTTTTTTGTTAGGCTTGATAACGGCTTCGAAATATCAGCAAAACCTGGTATAAAACGCCTATACCAAGAGCATGTTTGAAAAAATGAAATTAATTGTTTGAGGTTTTTCGGCCTAGGTCGTTGCAAAATTGCCTCTGTTTTTTCTGGATCGGGCTTCAGCCCTTTAGGTGTCAGTATATGACCTAAATATTTTACTTCTGGTCTACAAAAATGGCATTTTTCGCGATTGAGCTGTAGACCAAACATTTTAATTCTTTTGGAAGTTTGACGTAACTCTATAATGTGCGCTTCAAAATTTTTAGAACAGATTATAATGTCGTCCAAATATGCCAAAATTATTATTTGTGGAAGTCCAGATCGAAATTTATCCACCATTCTTTGGAATGTAACTGGAGCGTTCTTAAGACCGAATGGTTGAATACGTAAATTCCAAAGGGCGTAGTGAATGCAGTTTTTATTTTGTCTCTCTCAGCCATTTTTATTTGCCAGTATCCGGATTTCAGATCGATTGTTGACATAAACGGCGTTGCTTTTGCTGCATGCAGTAGGTCATCCATGCGTGGCAGCGGATATTTATCTGTTGTCGTAATCACGTTAAGACGTCTATAGTCCACACAAACTCGTACGTTTCCCTGTTTTTTTGGAATAAGGACCACTGGGAATGCCCATGGCGACTCTTTTTCTTCAATTATTTTATTTTATAGCATATCCTTTAATTCAATATATAACTTTTCCTTCATAACTGGTGATAGTCGATACGGAGGACATGATATCGGCTCATGACTACCAGTGTTGATGAAATGTTCAACATGAGGAATTGGTTCACCGCTATCTTCAAATACAGCTTTTACTTCATGGAGAAGATTTTTCAAAATTTCCTTTTGGGACGCTTCAAGACTTGAACCTTCATCAATTCGTAGGTTTACATCGAAACAATTTAAATTTATTTGAGTTTCAGTGGTAACATCACCAGCTTTTGGAATTTTCAGTTTTTTCAATGGTGGAAACAAATTACACTCCTCTGAGGCTTGAAAATTCGTCGGAAGGCAACTTCCGAAAATTTTGTCAATTCCACCCGGTGAATAATCTTGGTCAGCTTGTGGTACTGAATTTTTAGGAGTAACTCTTCCTTCAATAACAACTTCATTTGATCTTTCGACACAGGATAGAAAATCGTTCATTGCGTTATGTTCCTCAATATTTGCTTGTGTTAGTGGTAGCGATTGTGACACTTCGGGCTTGTGCATTTTGAACTCGAAAATTGTGTTGGGGTTATCCTTGAAATGCCAAGTACGTTGAGCAAGATCCATTACGATGCCGGTCTGCTCCAGAAAATCAATGCCAATAAGAGTTCGGTTATCACGTGCCTTTGGCAAGATGAATCTTATGCGTTTTAGCCGTTTTCCAATTAAGATATGAACTATCGTAGCAAATACTTTTTCTTGACGCGGAATGCCATCAGCCAGTATTATTTCCGCAGATACTTCTTGAAACTCCACGTTCTTTTGTTTTAATTGCTGATATAAGCGATAGCTTGTGCGTGCCGCTGTGTCAAAGAAAGCTTCTCCTTTCAAGCCATTGATATTAATGTTTACTGTAGGGACATTTCGTCCAACGAGAGTTGTGTGCACAGCATTAAAGTCAATTTTTTCTGGGCTTGTCAACGGGTTTTTTGTGTTACAATTCGGACAATTTGACCTGTAGTAGCCGGTGGCACCACAGCCATAGCAATTAAGACTTGTTTCTTGCGTTTTTCCTTTACGGTCAGCTTCAATTTTGTTATAGCATGTTTCAGCCGTATGATTTTTTTTCTGCAGAAAGAACAGTGTTGCGAATTATGCGGGAGTGAATTATATTTAAATACGAACACTTGTTGCGTTTATGCTGGTTTAATTATAACTAACTTTATTCAAACTAACAAATTTCATAAGAGCTTAATTTAACGAAAGAAAAGTAAAGAAGATAAATAAAGACATGAGAGCGGCAAAGCGCACACACATATTTACGCATATTAATACAGGGCCTTAACATACCGCCCTCCTTGGACTACTTTGAGGAGTCCAAATATATGAATTGAGAAAATACTTGTGGAATATTAAATGCGATAAATTTGTGCAAGTTCTCGTATAAATACATTTTTTTTCAAGTTCTCATAACAAAAAAAAATAAATATTACAATGGATTGTAGGGCAAAATTGGTGAGACTTTTACAATAGGTCGAATTAAAGTTCCTGCTGACGTTTTTAACTCTACAACCCTAATTTTACCATCTTTGCCAGGTAGGCATTTGATCACTCTAGCTAATCTCCATTTGCTAGGTGGTATGTTTTGATCCTGAATAGCTACTAGGTCTCCAACCTCGACATCCTTTTGCGGCCGTAACCACTTGGCTCTCTGCTGTAGGGTTACCAAATACTCTGTCTGCCAGCGTTGCCAAAAATGACGACGAAGCTGTGATATAAATTGCCAGAGTTGATTGAGGTTCCCCTTGAATGGTAGTACTTCAGGTTCCGGCAATGATTTGAGTGGTTCTGATATTAAGAAATGAGCTGGCGTCAGCGACTCCAACTCCGAAGTATTTGTTAAAAGCGGACAGAGGGGCCGCGAGTTGACACAAGCTTCGACTTCCGTGAGCAAAGTATAGAATTCTTCATACGCCAAAAGAGTAGAGCTCAGAATTCGATTAAGATGAAATTTAACCCTCTTGACTGCGCTTTCCCAGTAACCTCCCATGTGAGGCGTGCTAGGTGGATTGAATCTCCATTCTATTGACAAATCAGAAAAGAAGTGCTGAACATTGTTATCTTTCATAGCCTCGTTGAAAACGACTTTGAGGTCCTTTTCGGCAGCGGTAAAATTTGTTCCGTTGTCTGACAAAAATGTACTGCAATGGCCGCGACGTGAAACAAATCGTTTTAAGACACAAATAAACGTTTCGGATGACAAGTCCCCTGCTAACTCCAGATGCATTGCTCCCGTAGCCATGCATATAAAGACTGCGACATAGCCCTTGACGGATTTTGCACCTCTTCCTTTAGAAAATTTTAGATTAAAGGGTCCTGCCATGTCTACGCCTGTACATTGAAATGGCCTGCCACTATTTACACGGAAGATGGGCAGGTTAGCCATCATTTGTTGCTGCTTTACATTGCTATGACGGCGACAAGTTACGCAGCCTTTGTAGACTTTGCGAATTAGATTGCGAGCGCCGACAATCCAAAATCGTCTTTGTAAAGTTGATTGCATAATTTGCGGACCGCCGTGAAGAAACATTTTGTGAATGTCGTTGACGATCATGATTGAGAGCGGTGATTTCGAGGATAATATGATAGGAAATCAATTGTAACAGCAGCGTGTGAAATACGACCACCAACCCTGAGGATCGTATGCTGATCAAGAAACGCGTTTAAACGTGCGATGCGGTTTTGTAGCGGTAGTGGCTTCATGTGTTGACAGCAAGCTATCTCATCTTTAAATTCATATGATTGCACCTGCTTAATCCAAAAATTTTCTGCAGCTTGGAGTTCTGTGTAAGTTAGCGGGCCTGTAATCATAGGACCTTGCTTGCGTAGCTTTTGCTTTAAATTATATATGTAACGCGTACAGCCTATTGTTATACGTTTTAAGTGCCTAAATGATGAATAAAAAGTAAGTAGATCCCAACTAGGGGATGAGGACACCGTATGCGTTAATATTTTGATGGAACGCTCTTCCAAGTTTGTAGAAGGTTTTTTTACTTGGAGTGAAGGCCAGCGGCTTGACTCCAATGTAAGCCAAGGAGGCCCAGACCACCATAGCGCGTAATTTATTAGTTTTGTGGGATGCATCCCTCTAGATGCACAATCTGCAGGATTGAATTCTGTTGGTATGTGAGACCAGTTTTCGCTATTAATGATGGCTTGAGCTTTAGCCACACGATTGGCTACGAAAACAGACCAGCGAATCGGGTGGCTTTGACACCAGGCGAGGGTGTTCATTGAATCTGTCCAACCATATGTTTTCCTGTTGAGCACTCCTAATGATTTTAGGATATGTTTTGCGAGACTGGACACGAGTGTGGCTGCACATAGTTCCAGTTTAGCTATCGAAACCATGCGCAGCGGTGCTACTTTGGTTTTTGCGCAAACCAATGCTACTGTAATGGAGCCATCAATATGCTCTGTTCTTGCGTATATAACGCCTACGTAGGCGACTTCGGATGCATCTGCGAAGCAATGTAGGTCAGTTATAGAGCCTTCTTCTCCTGTTCCGAGCCATCGTGGTACTTGTAGTGTATTCAGTATTTTAAGACATTCGCGATAATCTAACCAGTAAGTTGCTATGTCTTGCGGAACCAGTTCATCCCAGTCGATTTTTAGCTTCCAAAGGCGCTGAAACAAAATTTTAGGAACTACAGTTACAGGAGATACCTTACCCGTAGGATCAAAAAGACGGCATGCATCAGATAGCAGAAGTCTCTTCGTGAGCACATTTGGTGGTGAATCCAATGATATTGCAAAGTACAGATAGTCTTGCTTAAAGTTCCACATTAACCCCAAAGCACGAACGACGTCATCTTCAGCAAGCAAATGTGTTATTTTGTTTTCTTGTGCTTCCAGAGGAATGTTTTGCAGTACGAGTGGTGAATTCGATGCCCACTTGCGTAGTTCGAAACAGCCGCTACTCAAAATTTCACTGATCTGTTTTCGAAGCACAACAAGTTCTTGCTCAGATGAATGTCCTGTTAACAAATCATCCATATAAAAATCTTTAATAACTGCTGAGGATGCTAGCGGATATTTCGATTGGAAATCTAGAGCTGTTAGATGAAGTGCTTTGACTGCGTGATGTGCACTAGAAGCAATGCCATATGTTACACGTAACATACGATAATCTTGAATGGTGTCCGACTTTCGCCAAACAATGCGGTGGTAATCTGTGTGTTTGTCATCAATTTTGACTTGCCTATACATGGCAGCGACATCTGATATCATTACGTAACGGTGCGATTGAAAGCGGTTGAGAATCGACGGTAAATCTTGTTGAAGCTGCGGACCAACCATCAACACATCATTTAAGGAGTAACCGTTTGAAGTTTTTTGCGATGCATTAAAAACTATGCGTATTTTTGTTGTCGAGCTGGTCTCCTTAACGACGCTGTGATGTCGCATATAAAAGTTTTTTTCGTCATAGCTTTGAGCTAGCTCCATGTGACCCTGATCCAACATATCTTGTAGAAAGGCGTTGTAGCTTATACGAAGTTCATCATTTTGTCGGATTCGACTTTCCATTCGAAGCCAAGATTGAATTGCGATGGATCTTGACTCGCCAAGGCTCATGTTCGGTTTGAACGGTAGTTTTACAGTGATTCTTCCATCATTGTCTCTTTTGTGCGATAAATCGAAAATCCTTTCGCAGGCTTCTTCATCGGGCGTGTGATAGATTTTTTCCGGCATCTCCTCTAGCTCCCAAGCTTTCATAACTACTTTAGTCAGCTCCAAGTTAGTACACAAACAGGCTAGTTCTGGTTGTTGAATTACTTCATTTGTTCAATGGGATGTATCGTGTAGACCTCACTTCCATTAACTGGTGATATCATGACAGTAGTTTCACCCTTCGTATTTCCCCTTGACAATCCGATGCCGTTGATGGTAACCGTGGTAGATCTATTTAACAATTTTAATTTTGCGGCGCATGCCTCTGTTATAAGCGATGCTTGCGATCCATTGTCTAGTAGTGCACGCAAGATGTGTGAATGTCCATCGCTGCTGTATGCTTTGACTAAGGCGGTGGCCAATAGTACAGATCTGTTGGTGTTTGTTGACAATATCGTGGTCGTTGGACTTGTTTGCGGATTATTTGTTTCGGCTTTAGAGTTTAAAGCGGCGTTTTTGTTTGAATGCAGAAGCGTGTGATGGCGTTGACTGCAAACTCTGCAAGTGGAGGTGCTTTGACACTTATTTTCTGAGTGTTGAACGCTGAGGCAATTTGTACAAGCACCTTTGCTTCTTACTGCGCTTTGTCTGTTGTCAACTGAAGTTGTACGAAAATTGTTACAATGGTAAATTTTATGGTTACCTGAACAATAAAAGCAAGGCTCTATGCGGGAGTCCTCAGCTTGCGTGGTCAAGCACATATGTGCTTTGTTTCCTTTTAATGAGTTTGGTTTTAATTGTTTGTTGTTTGGTGTTAATATCTCTAAAGAGCGGCAGCGGTTTTCTAAAACATCTTGTAAATCTTTTAGGTTAGGTGTCTTGTCATCAGATATGGTTAATTCCCATTGGCGTCGCGTTTCATAAGCAAGGCGATGTTCTATGATGTGTATTAGCCAGTTGTCCCAATATGAAACCGGCAAATTAAGTGATTTGAGTGCTTGCATGTTCTGCATGACTGGGTCAAGTACGCTCTTTATCGCAGCAGCTGTATCGACGTTAACCTTTTGAATTGAGAAAATAGCACTGATATGATGATCTTTAATTACTCTTGGTACATTGTATCTTGTTAAGAGTAACTGCCAAGCTATGTCAAAGTTGGTATCTTCTAATTTATAGTTTGCTATTAGTTGCAATGGTTCTCCTGATAAGCAGTTGCGTAAATAGTGTAAGCGTTGACTATCTGTTAACGATTCATTTTTAATGATGACGCTGTTAAAGCTGTCAAAGAATGACATCCATGCAGTTGGCTCTCCTGAAAATCTAGGCAAATCGAATTTGGGTAGCTTCACATTTGGTAAAAAACTTATCGCGTTTGCTTGAATTGCGGTTGAATTTATTGCTGCTGTAGCATCAGTAATTAACTGTTCCGACGACTCAAGCATATTTCTGAAATTTGCCTTTGCTTCAATGTACCATTTTTCTGCTTGTTCTCTTTCAGTTTCTTCGTGTGCAAGAGTGTCGGCACTACCGCATGATTCTTCAACTTTTTCTTGTACCGACTGAAAACGGCACCATTGCTCTTTTAACAACTTTAAGTATGAAGTTATTTGTTGTTTATTATACCTGTCATCGGATTTCATACTTGCTTGCAGGTATCGCCTAACTGCATTGCGAGCCGAGTCTCTCTTTTTTATGTGTGCCATGTTAAAAAAAATAACTAACTGCTGTTGTGTATGTGTGTGTATGTATGTCGAATGATTTTGCGGAATTCAAGGTTATAGGTACAGCAATGCGTCGTTAAATGCGAGTATGTTTTAACTTCGAATGAACAGCTCCACCATCTAACCAAATTATATCCAAAATTGCAATGTGCAGAATGCTTCAATTTGCACAGGTTTGCGATAAATTATGTATGCGATAATTTCCAATCATCAATCGACCGCCAAGTTATTGAGTTACTTTATTTTTCTCGGTTTTAAAGTCGATTGATTTTTTGCGAATTAAAAAGCGCGAACACCTAAAATGTAGTGAAATTAATTATTTAATGCGTTTAAATAATTATTTGTAATTGTTTGGACAATTCGATATGTCCATCCGGTTTGAAGGACCATAAATTGTTGCGAATTATGCGGGAGTGAATTATATTTAAATACGAACACTTGTTGCGTTTATGCTGGTTTAATTATAACTAACTTTATTCAAACTAACAAATTTCATAAGAGCTTAATTTAACGAAAGAAAAGTAAAGAAGATAAATAAAGACATGAGAGCGGCAAAGCGCACACACATATTTACGCATATTAATACAGGGCCTTAACAAACATCGGATTTTTGCAATGGTTCAAAATGTTTTGCTTTATAATCTTTGTTTTCGTTTATTAGCATTTCGACTTCTCTTGCTTTTTGAAGTAAAGCTTGGAAACTATTTATGCTTTCACGAGTGATTTTTTCTCGTATTGTTAGTAGCAATTGCGAAAAAATAATATATAACATAGTGTTTTCGGATAGCTTTTCGGATAATTGTGCAAACAGTCGTCGCTTTTTGCAAACAAAACTATCTGTTGATTCAGATGCCTTTTGTCTATCCTGACTAATTTCAGCAAAAATACGCCAATCTGGTTTTGGTGGTGAAAATGCCTGCCTGAGTAAATCTAAAGCTTTATTAAACGTTCTGGCCTCACTTTTGACACCTTGCCACCATGATGAAGCGTAGCCTTCTAGCAAAAGTGGTAAGCTGAGCAAAGCATATGCGTCTGAAACATTTTCAGCGTTTTTAAAAACCAAAATGGTTGCGATGAAATCATCAACTTTTGTGGTACTGCGTCCACCACTAAAGCGAGCATTACAAGAGCTGAAAGTGGCTCTGCTTTCTTGTCGAACTTGCAAGCCTCCTATTAACTGAAAAAATTGCTCCTGTTTCAACGTAACGTTTACAGCAGCTGCATTTCCTACTGGGATATGAGAACCACTGGTATTTGGGTTGACTTCATTATTTGAAATATAATTGTTATCGTCAAAAAAACCATAAGCAGAAGCATTTTGTTGAATATCACCAACATTTTGCATAGGATCGGAACTAGCGTAAATATTTTGAGTAATGCCAGAAGTTTGAAGTACATTATTGTTAGCTAAGGCACTGTTAGCATTACGGGCCGCAGCAGCACTACGAGTCTCGACACCGCTAACAGGTGTATCAGAAGTACTTGTTTTTTTCGACGGACTGTCAGACATTTTTTTTTTTTTTTTGTAAATATTGGTACTTGTCGCAGATTCTATCACCAAAAATAAAACGAAGATGATGCGTTGTATAGTGGGAACTAAAATAGCAACTGCACTGATCACAGTTAAACACAAATTTATGCAACGACTCTGTATGGTATTTGTGTAACAAAAATAGCGAAGAACAGCAATAACAATCACTCCGTTAACTAACGGCTTACATCCAGTGCAAATATTTTCTGCTATGTAGAATTTTCGGCCGTTGTTGTATTTTATGTGTAATTGTTATTGTTTCAATTTATTTTACGTTGGGCATGAAGCATGAAACTTTTTATATAGATTATTTTTATATTTTATTTCTTATTATATTTTGGTTTATTGTTTAAATCACCACCTGATCCAAACCCGACGAACAAGCGTCGTTGTTTGTGTTCAAGGTGTTAAAGTTATTAACCTCGCTTCCACCAGAGTCGGTTTCCCGTCTTCAGGTGTTTAGTGGGTTTATTTTTCTTACTTAGTCGCCAGGAAAGAAAATAAAAAAATTAGTTGGGGATTGCTTTTATTTTTAGAACTTTATTCCTTCCAAGTATGCAGCCGAATGACCAAAACAAGTTTACAAGTTTTATGCTTGCCCTTTCTTTGAAAGTAATCGTCTTCATTTTCGAAAGTTACAATAACAAAGTTACATGCTAATTTTTCGAAACAAACAGTAGCGAAATATGAAAAAATGAAGAGAGAGAGTGCAATTAAAATCTATGCTTTAACAAGAGTTTAACTATGCAAATTCGATCATTACAGTCGTGGGTTAAATGTTATAACCAAAAATAGAATAGTTTTTAAAATGATATAAGTAAGGAAATTGAAATATACAAAATGAATTAAATGTTAACTACTTTTAAGTTGAAATACATTATTGATATTAGCATTCGCTACAAGTTTATATACAAATAAAATGCTTAACAATAGTTATTATAAAACAACAACAAACATAAGTAAAAATTGAGAATTACAATGTCAAAACAAACAAACAAATTATTGCTTAGTAAGCAACCAGGAATTAAATAATTCTTAAACTGTGTCGGTCGTTGCTCTACTAAGGTAGAAATTAAGTGCAACTCAGCACAAATATGAACAATTTGTTTTAAGCTATGTTACACTCAACTAAAAATGTTAATACAATTGAATTTATTTTAATTTTAAAATATTAACAAGAATTTGGTATCTTAATTTAATGTTGGAATAATTTGATTCCCAACATTCTCCCCCCCGTTGGGAGTGTGTTCGACCAACCTCTAAACGATTACTGCGAATTTGTTGTTTTGCTGGCGAGGTAATGGTACTGGATGATTGGTTGCGTTGACTGTGATTTCATGATCGTTACTGGACATTTCAATGTTGCTGCATTTAGCTTCGGGAATTGGAATTCGTCGTTGGCATTTGATTTTTGATGCGCAAAATATTAGTAGTGCCAAGGAAATTGACAGAGCAACATAACTAACAGTATGGTGGTGTATACTGTTTGACCGAAACTTTGTCGGAAGGTAGACGAATTGTTCGTCGTTTAATTGGTGTTGAAGCGCAGTGAGTTGTTCCAATTGTGTTTCTATCTTGGTGTCAGTTGTATTAAATATTGTTTTCATTTCATTCGAAGACGTTATAGACAGAATGTTGCCAAATCGTGGGAATGAAATTGTAACTGTGTTGGAAACTACATAGTGGCCGCGTAACATGATTTCTCCGTTTTTAATGGTACATGTTGGATTAAGTGCGAGTAGTCCTGATCCATATAATGCAAATTGACTAATTTCGGTACCACAAACTGCTAACATTTCATTATTTTTGAGTGATGCGTAGATCCATTTATTCGGATCCTTTAATTGTCGTACGATGAGGTTTCCTTCAATTTGTGAAACATGGCAAGTTGGAGATGTTTTGTAGTTGAATAGTTGAAATTTGCAGGTATGCTGTGAAGATTCTTTGCTGAACTTAATTTGTTTCGTTGCACAGATGTATATTTCTTCTCTGGTCACAAAACACTCCTGTAATTCACTGCTGGTAAATGGAATATACTGATCACGATGCATGTTTACTATCATATCATGTATGTATAGCTATCATAGTTTCATTTAATACAGTAGGATTGGAATCAATTTAAACAAGTTGAAGTGTTGTTGGTCAACTAAGGGTATTTCCATAAGGAATATAACATGATGACTGCTTATTGCTGCCTTGACGTTCATAATCTTATAAAGTTCGATAAGATTTTCTTCTGCAATCGGCAAGGATCGTGATGGTGGAAGATGAGTCCTGATATTGTTAACTTCACTTCTTAGTTGTTGAGGTGTGAGTAGCATTGGACTAATTTTTCCATGGTGTGTGTCTGTGAGTATATTTAGAATTTCAGATTGTGTACGTTGAAGATTTGCTGTTATTAGTGACAGTTCTGCTGCTAAAGATAACAAAAGTTGTGTCACTCGGATTTTTTCAGTATCCTTTGCAATTCCGTTTCTGAAATCATCAATTTGTTGCTGAAAAAGTCTCATTCTAGATTGAGTCTGAATTTCGTCCCGTTTGATGATATTTATTGTGGAGTCAATAATTGATGTTTGATTTTGAAGAAGGTTTATTGCATAGTTGTCGTTGTCCTTCAGTTGAATAATGGTATTTGAAATTTTCTCAGCGTAATCTGAATCTAATACTCCAAATAATGTGCGCGCCACATTTCCTATAACATTGATTGCAGCTCGTTTGTGACGTTTTGTGGACATTAAAATTTTATTCTGAAGCAATTCATAACTTGCATGCTCAAAATGCGAGATAAGCGAATTGCAAACTGATTGTTGCTGCCATTCTTTACACAATTGTTGAAGGGTTATAGTTCCATAATGAAGTGCATCCATTTCTGTCCAAAAGGGTTTTAGGTCGTAATAAACTATAATTTTCCATTCTGCTGTCGCAATTTTAATGGATCCAATTGGCTCAATGAATATGCCAAGATTGTTACTAAATTGAGTTATATTTATTGGATTACATAGCGCGAAAGGTAATAGCATCAGGGCCATGATAATCGTGAGTAAAGCTGGGCTTGCGGATGTTCGAACTCTTTTGTTTGGTGATGTGTTTGACTTGTCATCTGAATCTGACTGCGGTCGTTTTAGTGGTTGTTGTATGTCCATTTCTTCGGTTGCTTGAAATAGTGGAGCTAATCTAGTTATGGGGCGCTTGATGATTCCTGCTGATGTTTTAACATCCACCACACGCACTATTCCGTCATCTCCTTTGTACACCTTAAGGATTCGTCCTAAGGACCATTGAAGCGGGGGTATGTTGTCCTCCTTTATGATAACAATAGTATCTTCCTTGATGTCTGTGTAAATATCCTTCCATTTATTTCAGTTTTGGAGTTCAGTCAAATACTCACTATTCCAGCGTCTCCAAAACTCTTGCTTGATATGTTGTACTAATTCCCATCTGGTCAGCGTGCTCATCTTGAATTCCGTGAGTTTTGGATTTATTGGAGTTGTAAGTGATTCCCCATTAAGAAAATGACCAGGGTAAGAGCTGCTAGATCATTTGGATTGGATGACATAGTTGTTATCGGCCTTGAATTAAGTATTACTTCCACTTCAACAATTACTGTTTCTAATTCTTCATAGGTAAATGAAGCCGTTGATACGCTGCGGACTAATAGATGTTTAGCTGATTTGACTGCTGCCTTCCTAAGTCCTCCAAAATGTGGTGCTCTAGGTGGAATGAAGTTGAAGGTCATACCTCTTTCGCTGCATTCCTTTGTAATATTGTCCTGTGCTGGTTTTAAGTGTATTATTTTTGATAATTCACTTAGTTTATTGCTTGCACCGACGAAATTTGTTGCATTATCGCAGTATAAATTCTGGCAATGCCCTCGACGGCCAATAAATCGCTTAAGTGATCCAATGAATGCATTGGTTGTAAGATCGCTAACGATTTCTAGATGAACTGCCTTTGTAGCAAAACAGCAGTATACTGCAATGTACGACTTTTGACGTCGTTTTCCTCGTACTTTATAATGTACCCATATTGGTCCACAAAAATCTACTCCTGCATTCAAGAATGGACGAGCAGGTTGAACTCGTGTGGCTAGAAGATTTCCCATAAGTTGTTGAAAAGTTCGAGGTTTATTTCTAGTGCATCTGACGCAATGTTGAACTATTGAACGTGCCATTATTTTTCCTTTAATTGGCCAAAATTGTAATCTTACTTGTGCCAATAATGTCTGTGGTCCACAATGCATGTGTTTTATGTGTAAATTTTGCATGATACACTTTGTAATTACGTCCTTGTAGGGAAGCAGCATAGGATGTTTGGCGTTGTAAGCTAGACTTGATGAGTCTAATCGTCCTCCGACTCTTAGTAATCCGTTGTCGTCTATAAAAGGACTCAAACCTATTAAAGTGCTGTTTTTGTTCACTGTTCCATTGCTAGTTATCTGTTGCATTTCTACCTTAAATTCGGTTTGTTGCACAGATTTTATAATAACATTCATTGAATATTCTAGTTCAATTGCGCTGAGGACTAAAGATAAATGTTTATTGTTTGGATCCCTTGCGTGTTGGATGAATCTGAGTACATACCCAACAATTCGTTTTAGTTTTGGGAACGAATTTCCTGATTTGATATTGTAAATAATGTCTGCATTGTTAGGTATACTGGCTGCAACTGCGACTATTGATTTCTGTTGCCTCCGTTCCGTGTCACATTCAACTGGTAAATTGTGATCAAATGGTTTTGGCCAATGTTCTTCGTTTCCGCTTAAAAATAATGGACCATAAAACCACATGGTTTTGTCATGTTTTTTCTCAGGAGTGAGTCCCCGTGATATGATATCAGCAGAATTTTCTTTTGTCCCTACATGCCGCCATTGTTCTGCCGTAGTGGTTTCCTGAATCTTAGCCACTCTGTTTGCAACAAAAGTGTGAAACAGATTTGTTTTTGAATTAATCCAGGATAAGACGATTGATGAATCTTTCAAGTCTGTTCGTACTCTTGTTGTAAATTGTGCACACAGAAATGCTGCACACAACTCTAATCGAGGAAGAGTTTGTTTTTTCAATGGAGCAACACGTCATTTTGAACATAAAAGCCTCACGATGACGGTGTTGTTCTTAGACACTGCTCTTATATAAACTGCCGCACCATATGCTTTTTCTGAAGCGTCGACAAACGTATGAAGTTGAATAGATTCTGGTTTTTCTTGGTTGAAAACATGCCGCTCTATTTTCTTGTTGTTGAGAGTCTTCAGTCCTTCTTTGAATTTTAACCAAGTCGTGCTTAAGTCTCCTGAGAGTTCATCATCCCAGTTTAGTTGGAGTTGCCATAGTTGTTGAATGAAGATTTTTGCTGGGCCTACTAGCCCGAGGGGATCAAAAACCTTTGCAAGATCTGATATAACCGTGCGTTTTGTGATTCTTGAATTTTCCAAATTGCCTGTTTTTATACAAAAAACATCAGACTTTGGCATCCACGTGAGTCCAAGTGTTTTAATTGATGTTTCTTCAAAATCCAAGTTGACTTCTTGGTTTTCTACTGGTATTCCTTGAAGTAATTGATGATGGTTGGCACACCATTTGCGTAATTTAAGCCCTGCACTCCCTAGGAGCCGTGTTAGCTGTTGCTGTATTTCTATGGCTGTACTGAGGTTGTCTGCACCACTTAGGCCATCGTCAACATAAAAATCGTCATGTAAAGCTTGTGCTGCCAATGGGTAGCCAGCTCTACTCTTTTCTGCAAGTTGTTGTAAGCATTTGGTCGCTAAATATGGAGCAGCTGAAGTTCCATAAGTGACAGTTTTCAGTTTGTAAATTTTTATTGGATCATTCTGTGATGTTCTCCAAAAAATAAGTTGAAACCTTTGATCGGCCTCGTCGAGCATAATTTGCCTATACATCTTCTCCACGTCAGTCGTGAAAACATATTTGGGTAGTCGAAAACGAAGGAGAATTGTAAAAAGTTCACTCTGTACGGTGGGACCAGTGTGCAACAGGTCATTCATCGACCGCCCAGATGATGATTTTGCTGATGCGTCAAACACAACGCGTAGTTTTGTAGTGCTGCTGTCAGGCTTTAGTACATAATGATGAGGAATGAAATATTGTGGATGCATAATTTTCTCCGGATTGATTTGAACCATATGTCCTAGATCTTCATATTGTGTCATGAATTCAATGTATTCTTGTTTGATGTACGGTACCCTTTCTAGACGTTTCTCTAATGAAAGAAACCTGCGAAGAGCTTGAGTTCTTGAGTCTCCTAATGCTGATGGGTTTTCTTGGAATGGCAGTTGAACCACAAATCGTCCTTCATCGTTTCTTTTTGTTGTATTGATGAAATAACCTTCGCATTGTTTGTCATTTGGCGAAAGGTTTGGCTTAGAATTTTCAGGTTCATCTAATTTCCAAAAATTTTGTAGCAAGTTGTCTAGTCTTTCTCCATCTAGCACTGCACATACTGCCTTGTCAATTTGCTGACGACTGATTTTGCCACTGACTACCCATCCAAGTGCTGTGTTTTGTAAAGTGGGTAGATCAGTAGACAAATGAATTTGACCACTTGTTAATAAGTCAAAGTATAGCTCTGCATCAAGTAAAACGTCTACTCGTCCTGGCTGGCCAAATGTTGGATCTGCCAACGTAATGTTTTCAGGAATGTGCCATTTTGTCGTGTTTACTTTGCATGCTGGTTGTACTGGCACGATTTGTGGTAAAATATAAGCTTCCATTGTTGTTGTATAAGAGCCTTTAGTTGATTCCAAGTTAAGTGTTATCCGTTGGGAACAATTTTGAAATCCTTTACCTATGCCTTCAATGCATGATGACGTACGAGTTGGTTTTACCATTAGTTTTCGTACCAACTGTTCTGTTACCAGATTTACTTGAGAACCTGTGCCTAAAATTGCTCTCACTTCGCAGCAAGTCCCGTTCTGCGCTGTCACTTTTATTCTGGCTGTAGCAAGCATTACATAATTTTGATGATTTGGTGTTTGCTTAACATTTGATGCTATAAGTGCCACTGAATTTCCCATAGGATCCTACTTTGTGTTCGCCTTCCCTGGTTGTGTGGCCTCAGCATAACCTTCTTTTGGGGATGTTGTAGACTGCTTTAGCTCTAAATGTAGCAAAGTGTTATGTCTTTTTTGGCATTTGAAACATCTTTTTGAAGAACAATTTTTCGCAGAATGGCCAACCTTAAGGCAGTTAACGCATCTTTTTGACTGTTGTATCAAATTGAGTCGTTGGTTGGCAGTCATTTTCAGAAACATTTCGCAACTGAAGATTGGATGATTTTGCTTGCATGCAGGGCAATTTGCTGATTGGCTATTTTTTGTATACGTAGTCAGTGATTTTGCTGTCCCAAAATTTGGTTAAGCATTAGTTGATGATTAGTTGCTTCCCAAAGTTTCTAAAGTTTGAAACCGATTTTCCAGAAATTGCAGAAACATATGGATTGTTTGCATTTCTTTGGGTTTTTCTAGGGCCTGCTCATACAATATATGAGTATCACGATCCAACTTCTTTACCAATATGTGAAGTAAAAGTGGATCCCAGGAATCTGTCCTGATGCCTAGATTGTTAATGGCCAATAAACTCTCCTGAATGCAGTAATGGAAGCTTTTAATGGCTTTAGCGTCAGAGGTTGTTGTTGGATGTTCAGCTATTTTTTGAATTAGTACCGATGCAAGGACCCTTTTGTTGTTGAATCTCTCTTGCATCAGTCTCCATGCTGTTGAGTAATTGGCTTCGCTCAACGTGAGATGACGTATTAACCTCTCTGCTTTTCCTGAAACATTCGTTTTCAGGTACCACATTTTTTGTATGTCTGGCAGCTCCTGTTCATGAATCATCTTCATAAATAAGTCTGAAAATTGCTGCCAAGTTGCATAATTACCGTCAAACTTTGGTATGGTCAGTTTTGACAGCTGAAGACTGAGGCTGTTATTTGTAGCCGCATCTTGCTGTCGCCTAGTGACGCTTTGTTCTGTGAAAGCAGCCCGTTGATCTTGAACTCGTAGTCCCAGTGCTATGTAAGCGTCGATATCATACTCATATTTCTGAAGATCATCGCACTGCTCGTAAATGGTTAGATGAAGATTTTCTATTTGAAGCCACAAATTGTTCAGTGACTCCAAATATCGATTTTGTTCGATTATTGGCTTGGTGGATATGTTTGACAAGAGACGTTGCAGTAACTCTTGTATCCCCTTTTGCCTTTTTATCATTGAAATGATTTTTCCATCAACATTCATTTGTGTATTTGATGAATTTGTTCTCATGGCCTCAAAATTGTCACCGTCGTTGTTTTGCTTAGCCGATGTGCCAGTATTATTTCGACTCTGCTGCGACGATGATGGCGCTGCTTTAATTGATTGTATAGCCTTGTCGAAAATCTCTCCATACTGCTTACTCAACTCGACAATTTTTTCGTAATAGCCGGTTGTAAAATATTCATGATGATTCGGGACTCCTTGCAGTGACCGAATCTGATCATCTGTAGCTTCAAATTGTTGGACGGCAATCTGCAAACGCTGCTTTCGTTCTTCAGAATAATTAACATTATTCTTCCTGTCAGCGGAATCTTTTTTGTAATTCGCGATGATTTTCTGTATCTCGTCTCCGATTGAAGTTTGCTCGGCTACTAACGCTTCCATTTTGTCTGAGTTGTTGACTGTCAACTTGACGAGTTATGTATGAAAGTTTTATCTGGCTCCTGCTCCAGTGGTTGATTTTGAAGAATTTGACGTTGTTCACCAATTTGTTGAGGTGACTGTTGATAATTAAGATGGCTGCTGTGTCCACCTTTTGATAATCTTACCTGGAATATCTTGATGAAGACTTTATCCTGGCTCGGACCGTAGGGATCACCTAAATGTTGAGGTGACTGTTGATGAGTTAAGATGGCTGCTGTGTCCACCTTTTGATGATCTTAGCTGGAATGTCTTGATGAAGACTGTATCCTGCCTCGGACCGTAGGGATCACCTAAATGTTGAGGTGACTATTGATGAGTTGACGAGCTCTGGCTCCTGCTGCAGAGTTTGATTCTCGTATTGATGGGTTCTGGTTCCTGCTCCAGAGATTTATTGTTGACTTAGTGTTGGATTCTGGCTCCTGCTCCAGAGGTTGATTGTTGACGTACTGTCGGGGTCACCAAATGTTTAGTCTAATTGTATGTTTAGCCTAAATATGTGTATATCTAGTTTAGGCACATGAACCTAAACTAGTGTTCTTTTGTGGAATTGTGTGGTGATAACTTCAAGAACTTGAACCTGAAGTTACCATGTAAATGAGAAGCAAATCAAAAGACGGTTGAATGAAGTATAAGTTACATCTGATTTATTAATTAAAATATTTAAGTTTATATACAAATAAAATGCTTAACAATAATTATTATAAAACAACAACAAACATATGTAAAAATTGAGAATTACAATGTCAAAACAAACAAACGAAATATTGCTTAGTAAGCAACCAGGAATTAAATAATTCTTAAACTGTGTCGGTCGTTGCTCTACTAAGGTAGTAATTAAGTGCAACTCAGCACAAATATGAACAATTTGTTTTAAGCTATGTTACACTCAACTAAAAATATTAATACAATTGAATTTATTTTAATTTTAAAATATTAACAAGAATTTGGTATCTTAGTTTAATGTTGGAATAATTTGATTCCCAACAGAAACTAAAGGTCTGTGATCTGTCACAACTATAAATTTTTGTCCATACAGGTATGGCTTAAAAAAATGTATTCCCCAATGTATATCTAATAGTTCTTTTTCTATTATACAGGCCTGTTGCAAAATGCAAATGCCTTTTGTGAAACTTTTCTTGAAAATCACAAGGAATCTGAAAATTTATGCACTTCCATAAACGATAATTTAGTAAGCTCTGTATACAATAGCTTTAAAGACATTTCAATTGAGAATGTATCAAGTGAATTTGTTTCTAGTAGTAGTATTAAACTATTAGTCAAAGAGCTGCGTCCTAGAAAAGCATCTGGACTAGACGAAATCAAGAATTTTATGCTTAAAAATTTACCTGAAATAGCTGTGATATACTTACTTACTTAGATGGCCATAACAACCCGTTGTCAGGTTACGGCCTAACAACTTAACTTTTATAATTAACTCTTGCATTAAATTACAATATTGCCCCAGTACCTGGAAAGTTGCAAGAGTTGTACCAATTCCGAAACCAGGTAAGTCTCTTGACTGTGCACAAAATTACAGACCGATAAGCCTCCTCAGTAGCCTCGGTAAGGTCCTTGAAAAGGTACTGAAAGAAAAACTATGGAAATTTATTGCTGAAAATAACATTATACCGGATGAGCAGTTTGGATTTCAACCTTTTCATAGTACTGTGCATCAAGCACACAGACTATGCAAACATGTAAAAGATAATTTCAGAGGAAGTTAATCTACTGGCGTGCTTGTACTTGATGTTGAGAAAGCATTTGGCACAAAGGTTTAATTTTCAAAATGATAAATTTTAACTTCCCCCTGCAACTAGTTAAGTTGATTGACAGCTTCCTCTCAAATGAATTTTCAGATCTCTTTCAGATAACCGCCGGGGTTGCTCAAGGATCTGTATTGGGACCTTTATTGTATTTAATTTACTCCTGTGATATGCCCAAATATCCCGATTGCGTATATGCAACATACGCTGACGATACTGCAGTCTATTTTTCACATAAATTTGGTCAAAATGTAGTAGCTAAATTGCAATGTGCTTTGGACGAATTATTAGATTATTTTAATAAATGGAAAATCAAGGTTAATGGTGGCAAAACTCAGACTATCTTTTTCACAAGAAAAAGAAAGCACTGTTTTTATCCACCATATCCTTTAATAATTAATAATGTTCAAGTCGAATGGCAGAACTGCATAAAATATCTTGGAGTGCACTTACACCAAAAGTTGACCTTCAATGAACATTTTAAAAACATTAAACTAAAATTCAATAAAGCAAAAAATATGTTGTACCCATTAATCAAAAGAAATTCGCTATTGAGCAACGAAAACAAGGTCATCTTAGGAAAAGTAGTGTTTCAAGGGATAATTTTATACGCATGTCCGATTTGGGGGCCTGGTGCGAAAACGCAGATTAAGAAGTTGCAAATTTTGCAGAACAAGCTGTTGAAGATGATGCTTAACTTGCCTTGGTATTATGCAACCAAGCAGCTACATAGAGAACATCATATAAAAACTATAGCCGAAAAAGTGGAAGAAATGTCAGAAAAATATAAAATTTTGTGCAACATGTCGGACAACCCCCTTATTAGTGATATTTATGAATAGTATATTATAACTTATTTATTTATAAACTTAAGTGTTTATTTATCTTCTTATATATGAATTTAATTATTCAATTATACATACATTAATTTATTTATTTATACATCATTTATTTATTTATACATTATTTATTTATTTATCTTTACTTTTTGTTATTTATATATTTAAATGTTTGTTTAGTTATATGTTAGTCATTAATTAATTTAAATTATTATTTACTGAGCCTTCTGTTCAGTACTGTTAGTGTGAAAAAAACACAAAAAAAATTACAGCGCAAAATGCATAAAAAGAAACAAATCATTTCTTTTGGGCAAACCAGCAGCTTATACTAGTTTCGATGACCGCTACGTCATCATCATCAGTAAGCTTTGTTCGCCGAAATTTAATAGTCTAACTAGCATACTATATCTTACTTCTTGCGTTGACCATTTAAGAATCATCGCAACAAATATAAACATAATGCGTCAAAAACTACATTTCCCTCTTCATATGCAAATTGTTCTTGTAGTCTTTTTGATATCACACATTTCTTGACTAGCGTTCCGTCGAAGGCTTATTTGGCGATACGAACGAAGGTGCAAGTGCTAATATGTAAAATCGGCAAGCTCACCGAAGGTAATTTTTTTGTTTGTGTTTATAGAACAGATCATAATATTTTAATTATTATTTACTGAGCCTTCTGTTCAGTACTGTTAGTGTGAAAAAAACACAAAAAAAATTACAGCGCAAAATGCATAAAAAGAAACAAATCATTTCTTTTGGGCAAACCAGCAGCTTATACTAGTTTCGATGACCGCTACGTCATCATCATCAGTAAGCTTTGTTCGCCGAAATTTAATAGTCTAACTAGCATACTATATCTTACTTCTTGCGTTGACCATTTAAGAATCATCGCAACAAATATAAATATTCGTCACATAACATGTGTGTAATGCACGAATTTTATTAGCATGGGAAATGCTTCAGTCATCGATCTGAAAAAATATAATATAGTGATGCGTTGGATAAAATATTTTTTTTTTTTTTAACTTATAAACAACGACTTCGGTGATAGAAGAGTCAAGCATACATATGCACTTTTCGGTCAAGTCAACATTGTGCTGGAAGGCAATTTCCACCAGTTATTGTGGTGTTGGAGACTACATCCAAAAACTATTATGTCGTCGACACATAAAAATGCTTCTGATCTTAAACCTGTCAGTGCTAAAGTTAGCATTCGTTGGAAACTATTTGAGGATATTTTCAATCCGAAAGGTAGTCTTTTAAACTGATAGTGACCGTCATTGGTCGAAAAAGCTGTTAAAGGTCGTGAATTTTAATCCAAAGGTATCTGATGAAAAGAACTTGTCATATCGAGCGTAGAAAAATATTTTACTCTACCAAGTTTATCTTAAACATCTTTATTCTTGTTAAAGGAAATTTGTCATTTACTATTTTATCATTAAGCTTTCTAAAATCAACTACTAAACGCCATTTCTTAATGTCGTCTGTGCCTTTTTTTTGTTCTAGTAAAAGGGGTGAGTTATATGGACTAACTGATGGTTCTATTATATCATTCTGTAGTAATTTTTCTACCTGTTCATGAATTTCAGTGCCATGTGCATTAGGGTGGAGCGAAATTTATTTTTTTCGATTTTTGAAATGGGCCTCATGCGAAAAGATGCTCCATAATATACTTAATAAAAAATGTTACTGGCACTTTTTGATATTTTAATGTTTTGTACTGCCGCAAGGACATTGAAGTATTGCAAAAAAAAAAAAATTACGTAGCGTTAGAAAATTGTAAAAGCCATATCTTCTTCGTCCAATTCGAATACCCGTTCATCGTCATCGCTATCCTCGGCATTTATCAATTGAATGATTCCTTCCTCTGTGAGGTAGAATCTGCGTTATCTCGGCATTTTGTGACTGCAAAAGTCGAACGATAACAATATTACTAAAGCAAATATAAAAAAAAGACATGAAACTTACGAAAATTTGATAAAATTCCACACAAATTGTTAAGCAATAATATTTGTCACTCCTTTCGATACACTCTCGTGTCAACAACTTTTTTTCCCGCCAAAAGTGACACTCAGTCCTTATTATGAATGCATTCTAGAATGCGTTTGAATACTGCAAAAGTGAAAAAACAGTTGCATTCATTTTTACCATTGGGACATATAGGTCCCACGATTTTTCACACCTTTGCTGGTAAAATAATTTATATTTTGTAACACTTTTGTTTAGTAATTTGGTATCGCTGAACACGAATCCGGTGTTGGATTTGAAAATTTTTCAGTGGTTCAGGAGCGGTCGTCAAAGGGATAATGAATCAGTCATATAACGAGAAAGGGAAATCGTTTGTTGCAAATGTTTGGCACCATAAATGCAAAGTGGCTGAGTTTTAATAGTAAACCACATAGGAGGATATACTTTTAAGATGAAGTTTGTAAGAATTTGTAGATTTTCATGGGGTTTTGCTGAGCTAACATACAATCTTAAAAATCTGTTGGCAGTAGTAAGCCATCTCGAATGGATCATTTTACCGGGATTTCTTTTCAGCAAACTTTGTGAACAAGTGCCCATATTAATAGCTTGGCACATTTCGTACAGGTATAATTGATCAGTACTTAAGTCTTTGATGTATGTAATAGACGGTAAAATGCATTCTATGGGCTCAAACGCTATTACTGAAAGCGATTCACATTCTTTTAACGCCTTGCCCAAGGGTCCATCAAAACTCCGAGGCCCGGTAGTAGAACCATCTAATATTTCGAATATGTGACGAAGAGGCAGTTCATTGGCATTACTTCCTGTATTCACAATAGTTCCGTCGCATCCGATAACGCAAAGTTTTTGTGAGTCAATTTTTTTGTCTAAGAATCGCTTGATTTATAGACTTACAGCTAGGGCTTTGCTACTTGTAACCGACAGATGACCCAAGTACTCAGAGCCTGGTTCTTTGAGTAAGCTTATATGCTCTTCTAGAATCACTTGCCTCATTGAATCTTTCAATGTCAATGTCTTGTCCTTACGTCCATCAAAATACAGCCCTATTATTTCATCTTCGTCGGTATGTAACACCTGTTTTATTTCAGTTCTTTGTTTTTCACGAGCTCGTCGAATTTTGCTCCTACCTACTACACTTGATAAATTTTCCTTCGATATTTTCCCAACATCTTGGAGCGTGGCAGACACGATGGCAGCACCAGCTCGGTCTGATATACCAAACCAGTCTAAGGCTTTTGAAACAGTAGAGAGCGTGTAGAGAACATTTTTTACAGTCGTTAATTGCGGTTGCGTATTTTCATTGCATGAAGAATGATTTAATGCTTTGAATGATCGTTTTCTTTGAGAAGTTGTGGCTTCCTGAAGCTCTTTCTGGGAACGTTTTTCATAAAATTCTTCTCTTTTCCTCTTCATATTCAGGTTTTCCGTTTATTGCTTGCTTTAAAGTCGACGCCCCCAATATACATTTTTCTGTAACTTTTCTGATCCTTTAAGAAATCCAGTTCCTTAAGAGGGACTTTTACTTCTTTTTCACAAGAACAAGAGGCATAACATTTACATTTGCATGCTGCAATATCAAATAATGGTGTGGCTTCTGTTTTGAACTGTGAAAACTTCTGTTTGTAGCTTGCAGTATCTTTTCTAGAAGCATATGATTTTAACATTCCTCTGTATTTATTATGATAGTTTTGAATTTTTTTTAACTACAGCACGAACACTAATTGTTGGAATTATAGCTAACTCCCATTGTTTCATCACTTTTTCGGCCACTTCTAAGCTTGAATCGCTAACTAGATTTGCAAATTGGTTCACTTTTCTTCTACTTATCCAAAGATAACACATCATTACGTGTTCATAAGTCGGCAATACATTTGGAGGCAAATCTCTTCCATTACCGAATATTGGACATTTAAAATCACTACGCAACAAGGCCATGTCTGTCACAATTATAAAAAATAACCGATATTGATTTAATTCATTTTAAATATTGTCCCGATTTCAAACCAGTGCTTGCTTAATCAACGCGGTGCTCAGATATTCCGCTTTTTATTAGGTATTATTTTTTATTCAAAATTATTGACTTAAAATTAAAAATAAAGTTTTTCAAAATTTCAAAAAAAAATTAATTTTAAGATTATTTTAGGGCAAGTGTTTTATCATGTGGTGTATTTATAAGAGTGTAAATATAGGAGTGTAATTGTAGGTCGCTACACTACTATTCAATGACACAGTTTTATCGCATTCTTTGATTACTTCTATCGCTGGATGGCCTCTGCTTTCCATTTTCTGTGCAACTCGTGATGTTTGATTGACTTGCGGCAGTACTAAAACTCAAAACTTTGAAAAAATAGGAGAAGCACAGGTAGAATGAGCGTCTTGTAGAGTGTTAGCTTTGTCGATCGAGAGAGAGCTCTGCAACGTAATTGCTTACTGAGACCGTAGTAGCACCTATTAGCAATTGTTATTCTCCGCTTAATCTCCAGACTGACATCATTGATGCTGGTTACGGCAGTGCCAAGGTAAATGAATTCCTTGCCAACTTCTAATTTACAGTTGCCCGCTGTAACATGAGAGTCTAGATCCCATGCTCTCTTGTTGTTGTTAGTAGACATCATGTATTTCGTCTTGCCCTCGTTTACCGTCAAACCCACTTTGGCTGATTCCTTTTCAATAGCAGTGAAAGCAGCAGTAAAATCTCTCTTACTCCGACCGATAATATCAATATCATCAGCGTACGCAAGGAGCTGAACACCTTTGAAGAAAATGGTGCCATTATGATGCCCACCGGTTTTTCGTACGATTCCCTCCATAATGAAATTGAAGAGATCGCACGAGAGCGGGTCGCCTTGTCTGAAACCTCGCTCGGTATTAAAAGTTCCGGAGAGGTCATTCCCTACCTTGACGGAGCTACACGTATTGCTCAACGTCATCCTGCAGAGCCTTTTCAACTTTGCAGGTATACCGAACTCAGACATTGTTGCGTATAGGCAATCCCGCACTGGGCTATCGAATGCAGCTTTATAATCGACGAAGAGATGGTGAGTGTCGATTTGATATTCATGGGTTTTCTCCAGGAATTGGCGTAGTGTAAAAATCTGGTCTATGGTGGACTTACCAGGTCTAAAGCCACACTGAAAGGATCCGATCATCGTTTCTGTATACGGCTTCAATCTTTCACACAATACGCTCGAGAGGATCTTGTATGCGATGGAAATAAGACTGATACCCATGTAGTTGGCGCAGATTGTCGGGTCTCCTTTCTTTATTACAGGACAAAGCACGCTGAGATTCCAATCGTCGGACATGCTTTCCGCTAGCCACATTTTGCTGATGAGTTGATGCATGCACCTTATCAATTCATCGCCACCAGCTTTAAACAACTCTCCTTGCAGGCCGTCAGCACCCGCTGCTTGTTGTTTTTGAGTCGCTGGATAGCAACTCGAACAACTTCATGGCTAGGTGATGGTACTTCCACTGCGTTATCATCGATTGGTGGTATCGTATTGCATTCTCTCTGGGCGGAATTGGTGGAATCATCGCCCGTAAGCAAGTTGGAGAAATGCTGCCTCCATAACCTCAGTACACTCTGTGTATCTGTAACTACATTTCCATTTTCGTCTCTACAAGTGGATGCTCCGGGCTTGAAACCTTGAGTTAGACGCTTAACTTGTTGATAGAATTTTCGTGCATCCCTCTTGCCCTGGTACACCTCAAGTTCCTCACGCTCACGCTTTTCCTGCTCCCTTTTTTTACGTCTGAAAATGCGCCTCTCTTCCTTCCTCTTTTCGCGGTGGTTTTCTCGCACGGCTCGCGTTGCGGCTGACTGCAGCGTCTTCTTGTATGCGGCGTTTTTTTCAGCAGTCACATCGCGACACTCCTGGTCATACCATTGGTTTCGAGGCTGTAGACGTTGAAAACAAATGACTTCCTCGGCAGCAGCGCGCATGGAGTGGGAGATGTGTGTCCAAAGTCCACCGGCGTCGGTTCCAGAGGTTGGTTGCTTGAGCTTAACGGAGAGTTGAGTGGAGTATGCCTCGGCAGTTCGTAGTGATTGTAGCTTGGCAACGTCCAGCTTTCGTTGCATGCCCGTGCGTACATTCTTCGCATTGCATAGCCGCATGCGGATCTTAGTTGCAACAAAATAGTGGTCGGAGTCAATACTGACCCCCCGAAATGTACGCACATCCAGAACGCTTGAAGCGTGCCTTCCGTCGATCACAACATGATCAATTTGATTTTTCGTTTTTTGATCCGGGAATAGCCAGGTGGCCTTGTGAATGTCGAGGTGTTGAAATCTGGTACTACTAACTACCATGTTTCGCGCCGCGGCGAAGTCAATCAGTCTCAGACCGTTGTTTGAAGTGGTCTCGTGGAGACTGAACTGACCGACTGTAGCGCCAAAGATGCTTTCTCTTCCGACCTTCGCGTTAAAATCGCAAAGGACTATTTTTATATCGTGGAAGTCATCCTTGGTGGCATCGTCCTTTTCCTTCGTCGGGGCGTGCGAGTTATGAACGTTAAATAAAACGAATTGAGCTTTAGCTTAATTACTTTATTTTATTACGTGAATCTTAAGACTGAATACAAAAAGTTTTCTTATTCTATTTTGCTACGATTCTAGTTCAAATTCAGTTGGCCTTGAAATGCAAAATATGTTGTTCAGCATATCTTGCATTTGGGACTTCAACCGAATTTGATACTCCCTGTTTGTGCAATAGCGAAATCAAGCGATAACGCTATTGCAGACAGTGTATTCATTACAGCAACATACATATTTACTTATATGGTATTTACGTAAATATGTATGTTTCTACTTAAATGATATACCTTGAATGTAAGCAAACACAGTGATTTTATAAAGAAATATCAGAATTCATTCTTGATATTTCTGTATAGTCTCACTGATTCCAAATTTGCTTCCCACGTTAAGGGGAGATATAACTCCTCCACCCCTTGTTGAGGAATTCTCCTGAATCCTCTTTTCTTTAATGTTTATATTTATATTTTTTCTTTCTTATTATTAAATATATTACGAATATTACAATTGATATTAAAATAATTAATGCTACATTTATATCGTAAGATATGTTTTTGTGGTACTTAAGTTCTTTTATTCCTTTCAAGTTTTCCTCATTATTAATAATTATTTCATCGAAATGGACGTTTGATATTGTCAGTATGGACATTTCTAAGAGAATGTTTTCTAAATTTAGGTTGTTCCTTATGTCTTAAGTTGGCATAATTTTTTATGAATCCTACTTCTCTTTTTTCTTCATAGTCTTCCCTATTTTTGTTTAATTTGGAGATACTACTATTTTTCTTTAGTTCTATTCTTTCTTTTATAAGTTTTTTGTCTATTTTGTTACGAAGGACATCTACAGGTTTTTCTTTGATAGTGGAGTGGTGTGAGTTATTGTATAATTCAATAGCTTTAGATATCTGTTCTTTTATTGGCAGTTTATTGTCTATATTTAAGGTACGTATCTTTTCAGTTAAGGTATTATTAAGCCGTTCGACATCAGAGTTTCCTGTATGGCTATTTGGCTTAGAAAAATGAATTTCAATATTTTCATTTTTACAAAATTCCTTTATATTTATTGTATTAAACTCATTATCCGATACGAGTTTTTTCATTTTTCCCATAATAGATATATAAAGCCTAATTTTCTCAATAAGAGTCCGGCTGTTCCTGTCTTCAAGATAAAAACATGTTGCATGTTTGGAAAACTTATCAATAAACACTATGAATGAATGCTTAGAGTTTACATAAGTATCCATATGCACAATTTCATTATTATCTGTGGGAGACTCCGTTACAGCAAATTTTTTCTTGATAGGTTTACGATCATATTTGCCTGCTGCACATGTATCGCAGTTACTAACTACTTTATTTATGAGTTGCTTAAGGTTTGGAAAATAAATTTTGTGTTTAACCCCTTCATAGTTTGAGGTTATTCCTCCATGTCCCGATTCTTTAGTGTGGAATAAAGACAACTGCTTAATAGCTTCTTCTTCGCTACTTAAGTCTTTTGCAAGATGGCTACATTTAACAAATTTAATTTTTGAATTAGTGCCAAAAAGTTCAATTAGCTTAAGCTGTAATTGATGATAGCTTGAATCATCCAATTCAGAGTAAATTGCTACTTTGCCATAAGTGATATGTCTTCGGACAATATCGGCAACGTTAAGAGGTATGTCGCTTTTCTCTAAAAATATCCTTTTATTAGATAAAACGTTTTCGACTTCCCTTTCCTTATTATTTACTAGAAGAACTTGGTATTTGAATCTATTTACTACAGTATCGAGTATTGGTATATGGTCCTGCAAATCTTCCTCTTGAGAGTGAATTGTCTGACCCTCCATTGACTCGTTGTCATTAAATAAATTTGCATCGAATAAATTGATTTCGTCCTTCTCGACATTTATTCTGCTCAAAAAGTCCGCTATTTTGTTTGTTTTTCCCTTAATGTATTCTATCTTGGCATCATATTCCCCCAGTTGGACTAACCATCTTTGAAGTCTTGGGCCTATATCTCTGCCAGAGTTTTTAACCTGGAGCCACTTAAGTGGTTGGTGGTCAGTATGTAAGTCGAATTCTTTTCCATACAAGTATGTTCTGAAATATTTGCAGCCCCATACAATTGCTAACAACTCTTTCTCTATGGTAGAATAGTTTTTCTCGTGATCATTAAGGGTACGAGAAGCAAAGCATATAGGGTGTCCCTCTTGTGTAAGAACTGCACCTAACGCAAAATTGCTAGCATCTGTAACTAGCGTAAACTTTTTTTTAAAATCTGGGAAATGTAATATTGGGTGATTCGTTATGATTTCTTTTAATTTCTCAAAAGATGAAATGTAATTCGGATCATTCCGATTGATTTTAGAATCTTTTTTTAAATACCTTACCATAGGATATGCCACTTTTGCATAATCTTTAATAAACTTCCTATAGAAGCCGGTAACTCCCAAGAAAGATTTTATCTGTTTTTGTGTTATAGGTAATTTCAGGTTTTTTATAACATTAATTTTCGAAGGGTTTGGTTTTAATCCGGTCTGAGTTAGAATATGGCCCAAGTATTCAGTTTCCTTGTTCAAAAAACTGCACTTATCGACCTGAATTTTTAACCCTGATTTTTTTAGAATTTCAAATATTTTCTGTAAGTTGTCTATATGCTCTTGTAACGATGTACTAAATATGAGTACATCGTCCAAATAAACAACACAGGTTCTATTAATGTGCTCCCTAAGTATAGAGTTCATAAGTCTCTGGAAAGTTGATGGTGAATTTTTGAGACCAAAAGGCATTCTCACAAACTCAAAATGGCCAAACGGAGTAGAAAACGCTGTTTTCTTCCTATCCTCAGGCTTTACCAATATTTGGTGAAACCCTTTGGCCAAATCAATTGTTGAAAAGTACTGAGCCTTCCCCAATTTGTCTAATATTCCGTCAATATTAGGAATTGGGTACTTATCGCTTATGGTAGCGTCATTCAGCTTCCTATAGTCAACAACAATTCGCCACTTTTTATTACCAGAGCTGTCAGACTTTTTTGGAACTATCCATAGGGGGCTGTTAAAAGGAGAATTGCTTTCAGTAATTATACCTTGTTGCAACATTTCATGAATTTGCTTTTCAATTTCCTCTTCATGAATTTTGGGATATCTATATGTTTTTGCGTAAATGGGCCTATCAGTTCTAGTAACTATCTCATGCTGAATTTCATGAGTAAATGTTAAAGAGTCACCTTCATGAAAAAATAACGTTTTGTAACGTTCCAAAAGTTCTTTAATTTTAAGTTGTTCCTCTTTGTTTAGATGATTTACTTTAATTTTATTAAGAACATTGCTTTGTATGGGTTCTAATGCAAAAATATTTTCCAAATTTTTTGGACATATGTCTTTATTAAAATAAATTTTTTCTTCCTTTACTTCAAGATAATTTGATTCTAAATCGATTTTTGTACCTAGAGGAGCCAATAAATTTTGGCCAATAATGGCATCGTAACTTCGATTTTTTAGATTTATTACATACCATGCTATGGTCCCTTGAACTTTAAACTCATTCGGTATAGGGGTAGTGATTTTTTGTGTTACTTCGTTAACACCATTAACTGTGGAAAAATATTTGGTTTTATCTAGGCTTACTATAGGGTAATTTTTCAGAACATTTGGTCTTAAAACGCTAACTGACGAACCTGTATCTATTAGACATTGTAAAGGCTCGTTTCCTATAAATAATTTTACGATCGGGAGTTGCCATTCCGAGGCTCTTCTTGAAAATTTACTTCAGCTTGCTGGATGTTGCTTAAATCCATTGGTTCAATTGTATCTTGTTGCCTATTACGATTGGATTGGCTTGAGTTATTTCGCCATGACTGGTAGGAACTACTTTGTTGCCTACTTTGGTTAGAGTTGTCTCGATTAAAATTGCATGAATTTGCATTATTATTCGTAAAATTACTATTTGTTGTTCTTTTTGTATTAGAGCTCTTTGCGCTGTAGTTATTGCTTTCTATAGCTCTATTTGTGTTTGAATTACGGTTATTAGAAATATAAGTATTTTTATTAATATTAGTACTCCTGTGGTTAAAAGCTATAGTTCTTTTGTCCTCTAAAAGTTTTAGCCTGGAATATCTATTGTAAAGGTCAGTCAAACTGTCATTATCATTAATATGTGCCCTAGTTTGTCCATCTATTTTTTCTAGAAGAATTTCTTTTAAGTCCCTGTCAACACATTCTGGGCTATAAATACTGGGTTTTAAATCATCAAATTCGTATAATTCACTTATATCATAGCTTGCCTGTCTAAAAGCATCAAATAATTCTTTTAAATTACTCACTTTAATCGTTCTGCACCTGTTGAAGACATCAGCGTAGCTTCCTTGGGGTTTGAATTCCTGCCTCAGACGCTGTCTTACTGCTACCCACTCAGCTTCTTCTCCCAACTGGCGAACACATCTCGCGGCATCGCCACTGAGTTTCTCATTCACAACAATGTGAATTCCAAAATTCTGCAGCTGAACGTTGGATCCACAGAGTGATAGACATCTTTCTACTGACTTGATGAAGGCTAGCAGATTAAGATCTTTGCCTCCCAATGGCTTCAAATGCCTGAATTGATTGATAATATTTTCTGCACTAAGTGATAGTTGTTGCTGCTGCTGCTGTTGCTGTTGTTGTTCTTGCAGATTTGGATGTACTACTTGTGGTTGCGATTGTAGTTGCTGGAACCACTGTTGTTGCAGCTCATGTTGTTGTTGAGCGAGCTGTTGCTGCTCATTCAGCCTTCGTTCCTGTCCTTCTACAACTTGAAGTAATTGCTCCAAACGGTGATTAATTTCTTCCATTTGATTATCGTTATTGAGGATTGGTCTGTTGTTATCAAAAGCGTTTTGTCTCCTTAACATAGATACTTTTCCTTTCCTCCTTTTCTTGTATAATTCCTGGGGTATAAAAAGCACGGCCACGACACTTATGTATTTATAGACTTTTTTATTTTTTTTCGAAAGTTCTTTAAATAATTCTTTAGAATTATTTCCAAAGACTGCGCCAGTTATGAACGTTAAATAAAACGAATTGAGCTTTAGCTTAATTACTTTATTTTATTACGTGAATCTTAAGACTGAATACAAAAAGTTTTCTTATTCTATTTTATGCTACGATTCTAGTTCAAATTCAGTTGGCCTTGAAATGCAAAATATGTTGTTCAGCATATCTTGCATTTGGGACTTCAACCGAATTTGATACTCCCTGTTTGTGCAATAGCGAAATCAAGCGATAACGCTATTGCAGACAGTGTATTCATTACAGCAACATACATATTTACTTATATGGTATTTACGTAAATATGTATGTTTCTACTTAAATGATATACCTTGAATGTAAGCAAACACAGTGATTTTATAAAGAATTATCAGAATTCATTCTTGATATTTCTGTATAGTCTCACTGATTCCAAATTTGCTTCCCACGTTAAGGGGAGACATAACTTGCGCGCAAATTAGGCTTATGTTGAAAAATTTTGCCTTGATACGGATCGTAGCCAACCTTTCGATTATTGGCGTGAACCGGGAAACTAGGTGGCGTAATTTTCGACTTACAGCGAATCAGCAACCAAATTCGCACCTCTCCGCATGGCCGCTATAGTAGATATCACAGTTCGTCCGTTTAGAGCAGCCTTGTCCTTTCCATCGCATCTCCTGGATGGCGGTGATGTCAGCCTTTATTTTTACGAGGGTTTCCGCCAGTTGGATAGTTGCACCTTCCCTATGGAGGGTCCGGACATTCCAGGTGCATATCCGTAAATCATTGTCCGTTTTTCGTTTGCAGTGTTCGTCATCGTAGTGGGGGCTATTATCCGAGGCTGATTTGGTTTTCATTGGAAATGATGATAATGTGTGGTGGGACCCAAACCCTACGTACACATTCCAAGTTTTAAGTCTAGGAGAGACTCGCCTTCTCACAACTAGCTCACCCCCGGACGGGTGTCCAAGGGATCTCCAGAGGATACTTGGCCAAAAAGGTCGGAAATTTGTGAGCTGCTTGAACTGCTTGCAAAAGAATCATCCCTGGCCACTCCCAAGTGAGTGGCGATCAGGAACTTTTCCCACTTACGTGGACTTCTACAAGCAGCTCCATCCTCTTAATTCTTTCAATACCTTTTTGAATTTAGCTTCATCTCGTCTTGTATCTTGTCTAAAACAGGAGTAGTTTGATAGTGGTTTCAAATTTGGATATAAATTACTAATTTGCACATGTGATTCTGTTGTATTCAGTATTTTTATGTGGCATTTACCATTTGCTGGTATTATTGAATTTGCCAAGAATACACCTGTCTGAATTTCTTCACTTAGTATCACACTGTCGTGTTCTAATTTTAGTTCTATTGGGTGTATAATTTCTGCTCTTGGAGGTATTCTTATAACGTCATATGTTTCCTTTTTGAAATATAATGGTGCTATAACGTTTACATTTCCTATTACTATTGTTAATGTTTGTGTCTCGTAATCGATTTTACACATGTATTTTGATAAAAAGTCTCTACCTATTATTCCGTCTGTGTCAATTGGAAAATCATTATCGACTGCATGAAAATAGTTTCCTATAATATCTGGTAGGAAATCTAATTTTAATTTAATAGTTCCTAAAGTTAAAGCTTCTTCATTTGTTATTCCTGTAAGTTTGCATTTATGTTCCATCATCAATTCTGTATCTTTAAGTATGTTTTCTAGTTTGCAGATCGAAATATCTGCACCTGTATCAATCAAAAATTTTAATTTTTTTTTCGAGTTTTTACATTTGACAATAATGTAATTTGTATTGTTATCCGAAATATTAAATACTTTTAGTTTTGCTGTCCCGGATGATCTTGTGTTGCGACCTCCGAGCGATTCTCGTTTCCCTGATTGTTGGTTTCTGCAACATATATTCTGTTATCATTATTTCGGTCTCTATTAGTATTTCAATTCCTATTATTGGAATTTGAATTTCTCCTGTTATTATTATTGGAGTTTGTATTGGTATAATTTTGCCTGTTAAAATTATTGTTCCTGTTGTTGTGATTATTTTGGTTTTGTCTGTTATTGTTTCGTTGGAAATTATTGTTTCTGTTGTTTTGTTGTCGTGTGTTGTAGGAGTTGCTGTTGTTTCTGTCAGTTTCCTGTCTTCTAGAAAAATTGTTGTATTTGTTATTCTGTTGTCTACTATACGAATTATTGTTAGTTCTGAAATACATCAGTTGATTATTTGTTTTAATATTTTTCTCTAATTCCAGACCAAGATTTATTGCTTCTGTTAGTGTTTTCGGTTGAGCAGCAAATATTGTATTTTTCAAATCGTCATTTAGTCAATTTTTGAAAATCGTCAGGGCATAATTTTCATTAATATTTTTTATTAATTGTATTTGCTCATCATTGCAAAGTAGAGTAGAGAGATAAGAATAAGATAATTCCAGGGATCATATTCTGTGTTTGGGCTGCGCCTTTCATATTGACGAGTGCCTTTTTTACAAAAAAATACGATCTTATTCTCATCGCTCCACATAATGTTTCTCTACTTTGCAAGCGGCCATACCAAATACCCGTGCGCAAAGTCCGATCTTTATGTGATACGTATTTTTTTTTAACAATGGAACTCGTCGTGGATTTTGGGCTCTCAAATTGAGTACCCTGAGTCTTCTTTTAACAGTTTCTACACTCACTGCTATATTAAGCACTTTCTTTATTTCCCTAGCAGGCAAAAGCGGATTATATATCGAAAGACTTATCGAACAATATACGTCCCGGGGGGACATGGAAGGCATTCGGTCTCGTGTTTTTCGTTTATTTGTGTATTTGACCATTTTCAAAGAACATCCGATAAAATTTTAAGTTTCCCATATGGTTTAAGAAAGTTGATTTTTGCGACTGATTATTTTTATTATAATTAAACATTATGAACTTACAGTCATTTTAGCAAAGACCAATATTGTAAATTTTTACTTATTGATCAATGCTATTTTTTATTCAACAAACATGACAAAGATAACAAATGGAACAATTTAACCTGGTAATTGGTGACATATGTTTCGGCTATTACCACATAGCCTCATCAGACCAGTTTTTTGGTTAATGTTGTACACGGAGTCGATCCCCTGACCGTACATGCATTTCAATTGCATATCTGTCGACGGCCGCTCTAACAACTGAGCTACTGAGGAACTGACCTTGAACTGTACAAATTGCGTATATCCATTTATTATCTTTTGTCACTTTCTCGCTTGTTGTCACAGCTGCTAAGCCATTGGCTTAGAGACTTGCTATGATTTTATTTTTCGAAAATTGTGGTGTTGCCAGCCACATATTTTTTGAAATTGGCGTGTTCTCCATATGGTTTAAGAAAGTTGATTTTTGCGACTCCGTGTACAACATTAACCAAAAAACTGGTCTGATGAGGCTATGTGGTAATAGCCGAAACATATGTCACCAATTACCAGGTTAAATTGTTCCATTTGTTATCTTTGTCATGTTTGTTGAATAAAAAATAGCATTGATCAATAAGTAAAAATTTACAATATTGGTCTTTGCTAAAATGACTGTAAGTTCATAATGTTTAATTATAATAAAAATAATCAGTCGCAAAAATCAACTTTCTTAAACCATATGGAGAACACGCCAATTTCAAAAAATATGTGGCTGGCAACACCACAATTTTCGAAAAATAAAATCATAGCAAGTCTCTAAGCCAATGGCTTAGCAGCTGTGACAACAAGCGAGAAAGTGACAAAAGATAATAAATGGATATACGCAATTTGTACAGTTCAAGGTCAGTTCCTCAGTAGCTCAGTTGTTAGAGCGGCCGTCGACAGATATGCAATTGAAATGCATGTACGGTCAGGGGATCGACTCCGTGTACAACATTAACCAAAAAACTGGTCTGATGAGGCTATGTGGTAATAGCCGAAACATATGTATGTCACCAATTACCAGGTTAAATTGTTCCATTTGTTATCTTTGTCATGTTTGTTGAATAAAAAATAGCATTGATCAATAAGTAAAAATTTACAATATTGGTCTTTGCTAAAATGACTGTAAGTTCATAATGTTTAATTATAATTTTAAGTTTCCTTAAAATTTTACCTTGCGAAATGGAATTTTTAATAATTTTACTTTGCTCTGTCGTATAATGCTTTCCACGGCCCACTAAAATGCAAAAACTTGAAAAAATCATTGGAATATTATACAAAAATAATAGAACTTACTTCTTACGAAGACATTTTTTTAATAAGAGTAAATATCTATTCTTCAGAAGTAATGAAGTTGAACACTACTATTATTCTGATCACTCGAAATTACAAATTACTCTATATAATAGCAAACTTAGAAAGTACCGTTATTTTTTTGGACCAAAATGTCATGTGGTTATTTTGTGTACTTATCAAGTAACTATATTTTAAAAGATTAGAAAAAAACGTCATTTGTTCGAAATATTTTCTTTCAATACATAAATGAAATCGCACTACTATTTTTCTGAACACAACTGTAAGTATAAGCTAACTTTATCATTTACCCAAGTAGCTTGTGAAAGGTTATTCAGTATTTTAAAATTTATCAAAAATCAATTAAGAAGTACTTTGCCACAAGACGGACTAGAAGCGTTTATGCTTATGTCAAGTGAAAAAGATATTGTACAAAGTATTTCGCTAGAAGTGATAATGAACAGCATTGTAGAAAAAAAGTTTAGTTTTCAAAAAATTGTTATTGTACTAAAAATAATAAAATAAATAAGTTGTTAATAATTTTGTATGACTTGTAATTGGCTGCGTACAATTATTCCAAGACATATACTCTATGCTGTTTTCCAGCGTCATTAAGTTCATTCTTATTTCAAAACCGCATATTATTTCAAAACCAAGATATCTGAATTTATCTAAATTAACAGACCTGGAGTGGTATCCGCTAAGGTGATAGTTGACTGTCGTTTTTTTGATTGTCGTTTTTGATAATCAACTTTACTTTGCTCTCTGTAAGATGATCAAAAAAAATTGTTTGCTTACACTTAAAGCCCCTTCAGACTTTGTGAGAAGTCATATGCTTTTTTGTATGTTTTTTTGTATGTCTTTGCATATGATATGTCAAATCGCATAAGATTTATTTAATTGTGTTCATACTGATATGATTTATGTTAAGAGAACTTGACATTTCTCAGAAGTAATTTCGACATTATCTATCAAATTAAGTTTAATTTGTAAAGAATTTTTTTTTTAACAAGAAATTCATATGATTTCTCTTTTCAAATAGACTTGAATCGAATGTCAAAATAGTCATATACTTTCTCATATGAAAACTCATTTGTGTAATATAAACATATTCACACTATGAGAGTTGTCATATTTGACGACTCATATGACTTTTTATATGACTTCTCATATAGTCTGAAGGGGCTTTTACAGTTTTGCAATGTTTTTTAATTATCAGCTCTGTTTCTTTTGAATAATATTTTGTGGAAAATGTAAGTAAATGTGAAATTTATTAAATTGCTAAATTTAAAACGATTTGTTTCTTCTCTTGGAGTTATGCAAATAAGGAACAGGTCAAAATGCTCTTCTCATTTATGGAGTAGCACCTGGAGCTGGCCAGATCGTATAACACGTGATATAAAATCTGTTTCCAATACATTTCTTTCATGACTTTTGCGCCAAACAAAGCTATCATGATCACTTCCACCATACCTCGCATTTATGACCAAAATTTATGTGCTCTCATTGCAAATCTAGAATAATTTATAAATCATTTTGCTAATGAAATTTTATAATAAACCATGGCATTAATACTATGTCGTCCTTTTCGATTAAAGAACATATTCTCATTTTCCGTTGGCCTAAGAATCATAATATGACTACCATCAATGCATCCTATAACAGCAATAGAATCTTAGGATTACACTGTATGTAAATTTTCAACTTTTGAAAAAACACACAAAAAGCCGAGACACCCCAACTTAATTTTTGGTCGTAGAACACGGTGGCATACTCAGTTTTTTTTTCGATTAGACCAAATTTTCGAGATATTCGCGATTGATATTTTGTCACTTTTAAGCCCTTGTTTTAGCAATATTTTTGTTATTTATTTAGAAAAAGACATCGAAATCGATTAAAATTCGGTACATAGGTTCATATAAACCTAAGCATTAGACCTATTGAATTTTTTTGGCACACGCCCAAAATTACGCCCATCTCCCATATCACCCACAATTGTGAAATCTCAATAATAAGTGTTATATGTGTACTATAGATATAAAATTTGCTATGTGTGCATGGAGTATTATTATCCATCTAAAAACCAAAACGCCTACGCATACGCCCACCTCCCATAGCACCCACACTAGTTTTTGCTCAATAACACTAGTTTACAAATTTAGGGTTCATCTCGAGATCTGGTTTCTCATGGACTTTTTTCCATGTATTTTGGGGCGTAGGTTCCAGAATCTATAGTACACATATAACACATATTATTGAGATTTCACAATTGTGGGTGATATGGGAGGTGGGCGTATTTTTGGGCGTGTGCCAAAAAAATTCAATAGGTCTAGTGCTTAGGTTCATATGAACCTATGTACCGAATTTCAATCGATTTCAATGTCTTAATCTAAATATATCAGAAAAATATTGCTAAAACAAGGGCTTAAAAGTGGCGAAATATTAATCGCGAATATCTCGAGAATTTGATCGAATCGAAAAAAACTGAGTATGCCACCGTATTCTACGACCAAAAATTAAGTTGGGATGTCTCGCCGTTTTTGTGTGTCTTTTTTACGTCCCTACAGTGTTATTAGCTCCTAATTTTACTAAAATCATTTTCGTTATTTCTGCTATGAAATATTTCCAATGAAGTAAACATGGATTTTATAAACTTCAAATAAATTTATATTATTATTATAGAATAAAAAACTAAACATAATAAAAAAAGGCCCCTAAATAGCTATCATACAAAACAATCGCAAAAAAGCGATAATCAAATTGACAATCACCTTACAGAGAGCAAAAGTGCGAAAGTTGATAATCAATTGTCGACTATCACCTTAGCGGATTCCACTCCTGATTTTTTTCGATTCGGACTCGACAAATTTACATATTAAGGTGATTTAAATTTTTTTGTTTTGCTTTGAACAGTTACTGTTGTTCGAGGAATTTGAATCAGTGATTAATTTTTCTTCTTCTTATTTCTTTCTAATAAAAAAATTTAAAATTGACCGCAAAAAAATTAAAAAATTCCACCCCATATTATTTTGCCACCGATCACGTGTTATATCATTTTTAATGTACTGTTATTTGCTTAAAAGAATGCCGTAAGCCGCATATCATTTTCTTATTGCAAACCCGAGATATCTGTATTTTTTAAATTAACAGAACTGGCATAATTTGAACTATTCTATAGATTTTCCTACCATTTTCAAAATGTCAAATTATGCCAGTTCAGTTAATGTAGAAAAATGCAAGTATGTCGGGTTTGAAATGAGAAAATGATGTGCGTCTTACGGCATTCTTTTAAGTAAATAAGTGCAATACATTAAAAATGATGCACACTCTTAGAAAAAATTACTACTACATATATTAGTAGGAAACCGGTTACCTGTTGTGTAATAAAACTTTTACACTATAAAAAGTGTAAACGGAATTACAGATTTGGTGTAAAAACCACACACAAAAATTTGTTTTTTCGCTAAATAATTAGTAATTTCCAGTGCAGTGTGCTTTATTTCACTATCACAATAGTGATGTTCAGTAGAATTAGTCGAGAAAATGAGAAAAAAGAAAATTAATTCGTTACAGCAATCTGACAGCGGAATATTGTTGAAGCTCTTGTAAAAAAAGACAAAAAAAACGAACCGACAGCATCTATCCGGGGTGGACTGGGGTGCATTTTTAGAGGTCGAAAACAGCTTTTCACGATTTCTGGCTAAACTGTGCATCATGTGAAGTGAAGAGTTTCATGCAAAGAAATGTAATTTTAAAGGATGTTAGTTTACGTTGGGACAGGCAGAGTATGCCATTGGTCCTTACCTTGCTGTTGTCCTAATGATACGGAAAGCAGGGTAAATTCTAAGGGAATTGTAGCCAGTGTCCAAATTAAATTTAGAAGGCTTTTGCCGAATGTTTTCTAATAGAAAAAGGCAAGTCGATGATTGTATAACAAATCATGAATTTATTAAATTTACCATTTCTTTTATACAGTTTTTGACTTACACTCAATTTAATTCTATCTTATTTCTACATACATGAAAACTTAGCTTATCCATTCCTACTTACATAAATCTGAGTGTCATTCTATTTTGAGTCAAATTTACTTTACAAAGCTTACAGAATAATTTGGGGATTTGATTACATTAAATTTACTATTGAGTGACCTGCAATAGTGTAATCGAGTGCATGTGCTTTTGCCATGCGTCACTCGATTCCACTTTACAAATTTGTGGTTGGCAATGGTCACTTTGCATGAATATGGTAAGCGGTGGTGGTGGCTATGTTGGACACACTACACCCTCACCCTTCAGAAAAAATTTTATGAATTTTTAATTTAATTTTTTGCAGGAATGGTATTTAATATGTTTTTTTTTTTTCAACTTAAAAATATTTTTAGTAATTGATAAAAAAAATATAGTTGATAAAAATATATTTAAGATAAAAATTATTTAATATTATTATTTTTAAAATTAAATTGAAATAAATGATATAAAATTTTTATAATGTGTTTATAAAAAGTTGGGCTTATATGGTTTCAACAGGTTATTATGTAGTTCTTTTTGAACTCCATTCTGGTCTATTATTGTATTAACTCCTTTTCTAGTTATAATTTTAAAAGGACCTATATATGGTGTTTGATTTTTCTTCCTATTTTCTAATTTAACTAAAACTAAATCTCCTTCTTTTAAATATAATATATTATGATACTTTTTATTGTCTTCTAGTGTTCTTTTTTCTTTAATTTTTAATGTCATTTCCTTTGCTATATTTAAGGCGAATTGTAATCTGAATTTTAGCTCGTTTGCATAATTCTTGTAATCATATATTTTCGTTTGCTTGCTAATTGTGTCAGTGGGTAAACTTGGTAGTTTCCCGTAAGCAAGTTCATATGGTGAGTAACCAGTGTCTATATGTGGTGTCGTGTTGTAAAAATGTTTCTTTTATTTTTAGTAAAGAACAAATGTTTGTCATTAACTCGTTAACAAATTCCGTACCATTGTCAGATTTTAATATCTTAAAATGACCGTGTTTAAGTATAAATTCTTCTACTAGTGTCTTTGCAGTTGTCTTTGGTCTTTCGATGACATTGGAAACGCTACTACGAATTTTGTTAGTTCGCATTGCATAATGAGAATGTATCTTTTATCATTTGTCGTAGTAGTGTCGATTGACACTACTTCAAAGCTGTTGCTAGGGGTGTCTGTTGTTGTAAAAGGTTCTTTAATGTGTTTTGTTTGTTTATTTCGCGCATATGAATCACAATTTTTTATAAATTTTTTAACCATCTGGCTCTTATTCTTCCATATGTAGCGTTGTTTTAATTTTATTATTGTTTTACGTATTCCTAAGTGTCCGCCGTCTGTGGAATTATGATACTCGTCAATAAGTTTGTATTTTGTTAATTCATCAGAAATTTGTTTTGGAGCGTTGAAAATTATTATTCTTAATTGAGGCTTTTTATCATTTATTTTTATATTTCAGTACGATTTCTTTAGTTTTTCTTTACTAAAATATTTAAATATCTCATCATCATTCTTTAGCGCTAGTTCTTTAATTTTTTCTTTTTCCATCCTGGATGCTAACTTCTTCAGAGTCGACTCTAGTGTCGCTGAATTATCATTAGATCCTATCTGCAGATTTTTACTGTTTTATTTTTACGCATATTTTTTATTTATATCTGATGTTAGCTTCATTGAGTTCGAATCTGGATTCGCTGATTTATCGCTACATCGCACGTGCACAATATTATTATCAATTGTTATTTTGGAATTCCTTTCTTCTTTATCAATATTAAATCTTAATTGCCTCTTATTTTTGACGTCATTTATGGATATGCATTCCCATATTTGTATTTCCTGGTCAGGATTTTGTTGAGAGGTGCATGTCTCCGTTTTATTGTCCATATTATATTTATTGGACTTGCTCCTTGTAATTATTAATGCTCTATTTGCTTTTTCTTCAATTTCTGTTGGTATCATGTGTTTTAGTAATTCCGAATCAATTTGAATTCGAGACAGGGCATCGGCGTTAGTGTTCATTTTTCCTTTTTTATATACGATTTCAAAATCATAGTCACTTAAATCAATTCTTATTCTTGTCATTTTGGATGATGGATTTTTGTATGAAAAAAGTGATGCCAAGGGTCTATGGTCTGTTACCACTGTAAATTTTTTTCCATATAAATACGGTCTAAAGATATTTATTCCCCAATGAATAGCTAGAAGTTTTTTTAATAACTGGTTTATTTAAATCATGTTTTTGCAATGATTTACTAGCGAATAAAATAGGCAAATTGTTGCCAATTGTTCCTTGAGATAGGATCGCCCCAAGTGCATAGTTTGATGCATCGGTTGTTAAAATGAAAGTTTTTTCGAAGTTTGGATATTGTAAAATCGGTGGTGCTATAAGTTTTTCTATCAATGTGCCAAAAGCTAATTGACAATTTTGTGTCCACTCAAATTTCGTATTTTTTTTTTAGCAAATTAATTAGACTTTGTGCTATATCAGCAAAATTTGGTATAATTCTGCGGTAGTAATTGCAAAATGCAACAAATCGTCTAACTCGACGTTTTTTGGTAAAGGGTATTCTGTGATTATATTGTATTTTGCTGTGTCTGTTTTGACTCCATCGCGAGTGATAAGATGACCTAAGTATACTACTTCGGGACAAAGGAAATTGCATTTTTCTACATTTAATTTTAAGTTGTATTTTTCTAACCTACTTAAGACGCGCTCTAAATTGTCATTATGATGCTTTAAACTGCATCCAAAAATTATTATATCGTCAACATATAAAAAAGCTTCGGATTCTAAACCTGATAACGCAATTGTAAGCATTCTTTAAAAGCTATTAGAAGAAATTTTTAAGCCAAAGGGAAGTCTTTTGAATTGATAATGACCGTTATTTGTTGAAAACGCGGTTAGTTGCTTAGAGTCTTCGCTTAACGCTATTTGGTGAAAAGAACTTGTCATATCTAGTGTAGAGAGCCATTTTGCTCTCCCTAATTCGTCTAAAATGTCTTCTAATCGTGTCAATGGAAACTTGTCATTGACTATTTTGTCGTTTAGTTTACGAAAATCTACTACAACTCTCCATTTCTTTTTGTCTGTTACATTTTTCTTTGGAACTAATAGTAAAGGAGCATTGTAAGGACTTTTCGAATGTTCAATTATGTCATTTTTTAACATTCCTTTTACTTATTCTGCTACATTGTCTAAATGTGCTTGTGGAAGTCTATAATTTTTTGCGTAAACTGGAGTTTCGTCTGCTGTTACTATTTTTTGTGTGTAAAAATTATTCGTCGTTAGTCATCTTGATATTTATTGAAAATTTCTTTTAATGTATCGGTCGCGTTTTTGTCTTTGCAGTCTATTTTTATTTTTTTTAAAATCTTTTCAAAACGTTCTTCATTATTTTGTCTGTTGTGTTTATATGTCAATATTTCATAAGTGTTTCTGTGTCCAAAACGATATTGTTTAAAATAACTTCTCTATTGTTTGCATTAAGAATTTTTATATGTGACATTCCCGTTTTTGGTGCAATTGCATTGCTTATGAAAACGCCTTGTGCTATTTCTTTATTTGTTATTAACGTGTCTTTTTTCAGCTCTAACTTTACTGGCTGTATTATTTCTGTTCTTGGTGGAACTTTTATTTTTAATGCATAAAGAGGTTTTGTATGCATGGGTATTATTATACAATTTTCTTTGTCACTAAGGACCGGTTTCACAGTGCTAAGTTAACCAAATAGTTAATTTAACCAACGGCAGTAAGTTAACTACCGATTCAGTTTCACAGTCCATTAGTTAAGTAATGATAATTTTTTGTACAAAATATGGCATCACTGCACAAAACATATGTTTTTTATTTTGACATTTCATAGTTTGCGAAATGGAGTCAAACACAAGAACCTCAAATAAAAAAAACATAAGCGAGAAATGGAGCTGCTAGAAAATAATAATTAAAGGTCTGTTCCATTACTAGAAAATTCGAGTAAATTTTTGATAATTTGTGATATTTATTGCTTTTTTCAGTTCCTCATGCAAAATACACCGAAGCTTACACTGCACTTACCTACTAGAGATATATCTTCCAACATGGAATGATCTTCTGCCCTACTTTAAAGCACGTCACTATCATAGTTCGACTCCATTCCACTTATTTGGCGATCATGCAAAATACTCCGAATCTTTTCATCGATTGGAGTACAAATTTGTTTTGCAGGAGGACCTCCGCCAGTTGCGTAGTGGCTTCGTTTTTCTGCTGCAGCACGCTTTTTCATATCCTTCTTCAGATTGTAGTACTTCGTCTTCAGCACTTTCGCGGTTCTGCAGGTACCTTGTGAGGAATTAAATTCGTCCACAATGGTCACCCATATTTTTTCTTTCTCGTCAAGACTCACTTTATCCGTCCTTTTGCACTCGACAATGCTCTTATGGCCATCGACAAGTACTCGGAACTAACACTATATTTTATTAAAAATAAATTTCTCTGAACTAACACCATATTTTATTAAATATAATAAATATTTTAATAAATACATTAAAAATGCTCTTTCATTAATCTTGCATTAATTGACAGAACAAAGGCTGTCGATTCAGCTAGCTTAAGATATTTATGATCTGCATCCATCTACCAAATCTCATCACAGAATTGTGAGATAACCTGTATTTAAGCCAAATTTTGCAGCTTACGAATTTTGGCTTAAGTTTACTTTTGCTGACATTCTCCAAATCAATTTATTTTTATGGGGGTAATAGAGGGTACAAAATAAAAAAATATAAAAATTTCAAAAAAAGTCGTTCGGATCTAGTTTCGGAGATATAGACATCGGCATTTGCAGATATAGCTTTTGGAAAAATGATTATAAGTTGGGAACCGCTGAATGGAAAATGAAAAATATGGGTGTCATAAGAAGGATAATTTAATGGCCGACAATAATAGTAAGCGAAGTTTTGAATTTTGACTCATATTTTTGGAGATATTACGATTTTTGGGAAATTTCGACCAATTTTTTTTTGAAAAAACCTTATTTTTCCCAAAAATGTGTTAATGACCTATAATTATTTTAGCATATTAAGAAAGCTTAATTTTTTCCCTTTAAAATGATATATAGCTTGTTCTAAATTTTTGCGTATTTACCCCCTTTTTTTGCCGGAAAATAAAAAAAATATTCTATAAATTCTTATGAAAAGTCTCTATTTATGGACAAAAACAATAAAAAACCAACAACAATAACAACAACAATTATTATAAGACCATTTGCATTGTAAAACTTAAAAATTTTTATTAAAAATCGCGCATAGGGAACTTAGCAACCTTGTAAAATTTTGTTTGGTTTTTCCGAATTGCATCATTGGTTTCTGGCAAACAAATAAATTTTTCTCGCAGCAATGCTATCGTATGTGAAACTAGAGTGACAACCCGTTAAGTTGTAGCTTTGGACACACCGAAAAGATCTCCGCCTACTTGCAACATGCACCCAGTGGCATAAAACCGTAATGTTAAGAGGAGCATCTGCTCTGGTAACATTGCGTTGTTCCTAGAAATATTTTCATTAAATAAGTATAAAAATATATTTTATAACAAACTTAAACTTACCACGCAGTCCTGTGTTGAATTTGTGGTCGTATGTGTTCGAGAACTTCCCAAGCTACTTCTTTATTTATGAAAGTAATATGGACGGGATCTAAATACTTTTTTACGATGAGCAATTACAATACTCCATACTACTTCAATATCTGAATCACTATCAACTTCGCAATCCAAATCTGAATCCATATTTATGCAGCTTCTTATTTGCTTTTTTGAAACTTTGTTTTTATTTATTACGTTCTTTTTCGCTTTGACAGCAATCACTTATGTTTTTTTTTCGTTCTGACAAGTTGTTTGTTTTGCGTTGCCAACTTTTTTTTGTAAGCTAAACAGCAATCAACTAATTAGTTAACCTGCCAATTTTGGATGGTTAACTAATTACTGTGAAACTGAAATTGGATAGTTAACTTCTAATCTCGAGTTAACTTAGCACTGTGAAACCGGCCCTAAGTGTTAATGTAAATGTTTCATAATCTACTTTACATAAAAATCTTTCTAAAAAATCTCTACCTATTATTCCATCAGTATCAATCGGAAAATCGTGGTCTACCAGTTGGAATCTATGACAATATGACTGGTTTTCTACTTTGAAATCTAAATTTATCATGCCTAAAGAATATATTTCTTCACGGGTTGGTTATCCCCATTAATTTGCATTTTTCAATAGAATTATACGGTTCTTTTTCAATATTTTTACTTACTTTGCACAGAGATATGTCTGCGCCTGTGTCTACTAAAAATGTCATATGTTTTTTTTTGTGTTCTACAATTATAAAATTTGTAGTGTTATCTGATACTTTAAATACTCTTGTTTTTAATTCTGGCTGTTTGGAATATTGACATATTCCAAGCCTCGCTCGTTTCCCTCTTGATGTTGCGGGTTGTTTGTTTCATGTTGCGCTTGGTTATTCTGCATTGCATACGTTTGGTCATTATTGTTTATTGTACGAATATGACGCGTTTGGTTTTGGTTTCGGTTATTGTACTGATTTCTGTTGTTGTTGTTGTTTCTATAATTGTTGACATTTCTTCTGAGGTTATTGTTCTGGTTATTGTAATTATTGTATGAGTTCTAATTTCTGTTTTGGTTATTATTATAATAGGAGTTTCGATTTCTGTTGTTATTGTAGTAATTTTTATTTTGGTTGTTTTCGTATTGTCGATTGTTTCTTGCATTTGTGTTGTTTTTTGAATTTGGGTCATATCGTTTGTAATATAGTACTGTATTTGTGTTAGTCGCCTCTAATTCTGTTGCTAAGATTGCTTCTGTTAAATTTTTCGGTTGTGCCGCAAAAATTGTTTGTTTTAAGTCCTCCTTTAATCCATTCTTAAAAATATTTAACGCGTATGAATCATTCATTGCAGTTACGGTGCTTTTACTTTCTGCTGATGCATTCGGACATAATTTTTCTATTTACAGTTCATTTAACTCTGATATAATATTTAATAATTTATCTTTGTATGAAGTTACTGAAAGATTTTGTTGTGCAAAATGTGTTAACTTTGTGTGTATTTGCGGTAATGTTGTGTTTGACTTGTATCTTGTTTTTAATATGTCTGTTAGTGTCTTTAAGTTTGTTGGTTCAGTTGTACCAGCTAATGCTGTTTTTACTGTTATGTTATGATATACGAATTCTATCAATGTCTTTTTTCCTTCTGTATATAATGTGCTATAAAGCAAACTTATTATTTTTAAAAAACTATCCAATTCCTTATAATTTCCATTAAAAACTGGTATGGCCTTAAGAGCAGTTTCTAAATTGAATTCTGTCATTGTTTTTTGTGTTTCTTCGTTCTGTTGTTCTTCAGTTAACTTTAATTCTTCTTCTATTAAAATTTTTGCTGTCCTATATATATTTATATATATATATATATATTTCTAATTTTTCAGCTAAACTGTCTTGGTCTTCTGATATTTCTAGCTGTTCTAATTTTTCTTTCTCAGTTTTTAATTCACTTAATTTTGATTTCAGAGTTTCTTTGTCATAAACTCTTGTTCCCTTTTTCTTGAAATTTATAATATGTGATATTTTAGTCCTGATTTCTTCCATGTAAATATTATTTTTTTTTAGAGAACCAAAAAAAAATTTTTTTTTTTTTAGTTTTCAGTTTAGTTTTATTCTATATACAAAAAAAAATATTTTTGTTTTTTAAACATTTGTTATAGTATTACCCCTATGCTTATGCACGTATTTCTTAAAGTACTTGTCTAACTTATACATTACAAATAGGATAATTATTATTATTATTACCGTTGTTATAGTACCGTTATAATTTGTTGATTCTCCTTTGCTGTTATTGTAGTTGTTGTTTTGGATGACCTCATCCTTTCCAAAGAACCAACCCTTTTATCATCCAAATTTTTTTACTAGTTCTATTGTTTCTAATTCTGGTCCAAATGGATCGTGTAGATCTGCCAAAGTTGGAACACGGTCCCTTCCTAGCACTCTCCAGATGAATTTTAAGCCTTGCAGTTCTTCTTCTTCTTTTTGCTGCGGCGTTTTTATTGTTATTGGTTTGGAGAAATCAATTTTTTTGTATAGGATTTTTTTTTGGCATTCTCAGTTGTTTTCTTTTAGTAAAATTCCAAGTAAGATGGTCGCAGGATCGCCATGTGAAGTGAAGAGTTTCATGCAAAGAAATGTAATTTTAAAGGATGTTAGCTTACGTTGGGACAGGCAGAGTATGCCATTGGTCCTTACCTTGCTGTTGTCCTAATGATAAGGAAAGCAGGGTAAATTCTAAGGGAATTGTAGCCAGTGTCCAAATTAAATTTAGAAGGCTTTTGCCGAATGTTTTCTAATAGAAAAAGGCAAGTCGATGATTGTATAACAAATCATGAATTTATTAAATTTACCATTTCTTTTATACAGTTTTTGACTTACACTCAATTTAATTCTATCTTATTTTTACATACATGAAAACTTAGCTTATCCATTCCTACTTACATAAATCTGAGTGTCATTCTATTTTGAGTCAAATTTACTTTACAAAACTTCCAGAATAATTTCGGGATTTGATTAAATTAAATTTACATTGAGTGACCTGCAATAGTGTAATCGAGTGCATGTGCTTTTGCCATGCGTCACTCGATTCCACTTTACAAATTTGTGGTTGGCAATGGTCACTTTGCATGAATATGGTAAGCGGTGGTGGTGGCTATGTTGGATACACTACAATCATATCAAAAAAAGTTTGGTGCAAAAGTTGCAGGAAATAAGATCTACAACTTTTGTACTGATCATTTTCACATTAACCTCAAAATTTTTCGAAAAAATGGCTGAAAAACCGGTTTTTTTGTTTTTAATTTTTTTCTTTGATATAAAAGTTTCTATGGAGCTGAAACTTGGGCAAAAGATACTTTTCAGTGCTACACAAAGGCAGTAAATACTTAGAGGTGGTTGTTAAATTTAATTTTTAAACTAAAAAAATCAAAATTTTTAACTGCTATTTCTCTTAAAAGTACACCCCCTAAGGAGTTCTGTTCTGGGTCACTTTCTCGTTGTTATGTCTTCTTTAGATAAATGGTAAAAAAGGGTACTGTGGTCTCTCTGCGAGTAGAGCTTTAATGTTTCGTGTGTAACCGCTCAAATCCTGTGTTGATTTCACTGTATTCACCATAATACACTATAATTTGAAATTGTCAATGCCACTACATAAATAAACGAGGAAATAAAATAAAATTTGGTTTTTGGTCCAAAAATTTTCAAAGTATCTTATTAGAAAATAATTACAATATTTTGCTTCAATAATTAGTCACTCTAACTAACAGTGCATGATTAGTCTTAAAAATATATAAAAAAAAAATTTAATTTTGATAATTCTTGGACCATTCATTCATTCTTTCATATCTTAAGCAATTATAGATCAGCTGCCATTTTTACCGTGAGTAGTTGGTATATAGGTAAATAACGTTGTCTTGGGAGATTCCGCACGTAATTTATTCCATCAGAACCGAAAAAAATTAAACTTGCTTTTATAAAGGTTCTGGTTCTCGGATGATTTATCTATAGCGGAAAGGAGTTTTAGATTAAAGGTCCTAAAGTCCTATTTTTGGCTTTATTAGAAGCTCGCCATGAGCTATCACTTAATCAGCCACAAAGGCTACAGGGGTGAATAGATGATCCTTTGAGACTTAATAAAATGTTTAATAATCTTAAGTCAAAGTCAGATCTTCGATTGATTTTATTAGTTTATAATTTTTTCTTATATACATTTCTTATTTGAGTGAAAAGACACAATTCTTCTTTTCACTCGTTATCCAAAAATTCTTACTCATCATAATTTTACAAAAATAATTGTAACACATGCCATGCATCTGTTACATATTGAAATTAGCTCAAAGCAAAACGATAAACAAACAATAGTAAAAGTGTTATGTTACATCCCATTGCTTTGGCTTTGTGTGTGGCGTCAAATGCATGACACACTTATGTTGTGCATTTGCATGGCACACTTATGTTGTGCATTTCCAAATGTATGTCAACCAGACATTTGTTGTTGTTGCACAAATTATTGGTCATCGTAAATTGTGTCTTTGAGTTGCCGCTGACCTTGTCATAATATTTTATTGCATTGATACGCTACAAACATTGTGTTGATCAAAACCCTTTATGCACAATGGTTGGTGCGAACCCTACAATAAGCAATACGTACAACACCTCTACCCCTTTTGGAAATGCATAACGTTTATTAATAGTTCTTAAATGTGAATAAACGCTTATGCGCTTGTACCATATGTGAATTTATTGTTCTTGATGCATGGTGTGTATTTAAGTTCTAGTGATATAGCGATATTTTGTTTTATATAAGTATGTATCTTAGTAGTTATGTAATAATATTCATATATTTAATTATGTTTATATGGTAAAAAAAAAAAATTTTTACTAATTATTTAATTTCTATTCTTATCTTACATTTGATATATTTTTATACTGTACTATATTTATTGCTTACAATTGCAATTTTTGCTTATTTGCAAAATTTAATTTTATTTGTCTTACATATTTTTATACTGTACTATATTTATTGTTATACAATTACAATTTTGCTTATTTGCAAAAGTTTGTTCTAAATATTTACTTAGTGACCTTCATATATTAGTTTTCAAGTTCTGATTTTATGCTTAGGTTTGCTAAATTTCATTCATTCATTACATTCATACTTGTAGAGTTTAATGCCTTAATTCAATGTTTATTGTTATTTTTGTTTCATAAGCTATTCTTATTTCTAGCTAATATAATATTATTGTTATGAACTTCTTGTATTTTGTTGTTTATTTTTATTTTACTATTTGGGCCTTTTGTTTCTACAATGGTGTAAGGTCCCTTGAATGGTTTGTCAAATTTGCTTTTGTTTCCTACTTTTAGGTAAATCTTGTCTCCTATTTGAAATTTCTGATTACCTGTATTTCTATTTGAAATCTCTGCTACTTTTAGTTTGTTACTCTCTAGGTTTTCTTTTGTTTTTTCGTGTGCATATCTCAATTTTTGTTTAAGCTCAATTAAATAGTTATCAATATCATAGTTTTTTGTATTATTATTATAAATTTCGCCAGGTAATGCGCAGATTTTGCCGTATACAAGCTCGAATGGAGAATAAGTCGTCGTGCTATGTGGAGTTGTGTTGAAACAGAATACATAGTATGGCAATAATGTTGCCCAGTTGTCGTTTTCTTGCATATTTCTCAGATATTCATTAAGTACTCGATGGTTTCTCTCAACTGTTCCTATCGTCTCATGATGATAAGGTGTTGAAGTACGTTTCTCGATTTGTAAAGCTTTGCATATGTTTTGTAGTAGTTCATTTACAAATTCGGTTCCTTTATCAGTTTTCAGTGTCTTGAAGCATCCGTATTTTAATATAAATTGTTCCACGATTGCTTTTGCTACTGTAATGGCTGCTTTATCTTCTAAAGGAATTGCTACTAAGAATTTCGACAATTCACATTGGATTGTTAGAATGTACCTATATCCTTCTGATGGTCTCATCGGTCCGACTGTATCCATAGTCACTGTTTCAAATACTGTAGATGGAGTTTCCGTTATGCACATTTTCTCTCTGGTATACTTTATTATTTTCGTTTCATTGCATAGATTACCATTATTTATATAAGGACTGTCCCAGAAAAAACTTGCACTTTGTTTTTTAGTTATAAAAAAATACCCAATAAACTTTTTGGTCTTTTTTCTTTTTTTATTAATAATGGCTAGTGTAAAGAATATAAATAACTAAAAACTAATTAACAATTTTTTTTTTTCATAAAAATTTCTGACGTTGTTCTTAAGGCCCTTTATTACATTTTGTACAGGTGTTTCATCGACAGTACGAAACGATCTTTTTCACTTAAGTCTAAAGTCTTGTAAGTTTTTTGTAGTTTTACCACTCTTAAGAAGATTTCTTTTCATTAGAGCCCAATATCTCCGAATTGGGCGAAGCTCTGGGCAGTTTTGGTACAAAATTGATCTTTTTACTTGCATACCATTCCATCGTAGCTTTAGAGTAATGAGAGGTTGCTAAATCTGGCCAGAATATCACGGTACCCTCATGTGCACGAATAAATGGTAGAAGACGTTTTTCGAGGCACTCGTCTATATAAACTTTTGAATTGATTGTGCCTTGCTTAACAAAGAAGCTTCTTCTGAGGCCATAGGTACATATGACCTGCCAAACCATATATTGCTTCGAAAATTTTGAAATTTTTTTTTCTTTAAATTTACTAGGCATATGCCCCTTCTTCGGTGATGTATAATATTTGTGCCCAGATAGCGGCTTAAAATCTGCTTTGACGTAACTTCCGTCGCTCATAACGCAGTAATCAAATTTAGTCAGGTACCTTTCATACAATTTTCGGGCTCGCATCTGAGCCATCAACTGCTTTTCATCAGAACGGTCTGGTACTTTTTGAACTCTATATGTCTTTAGCTTACTTTTCTCCTTCATCCTTTGCACAGTAGATTTTGATGTACCTGCTCTAGCCGCCATATCTCGCACTGACGTGTTGGAATTCTGCCTTAAAAGGCGCTTCACCTTCGCCGCTACCTTTGGGTTAGAAAATTCTGGTTTTCTGCCTGAACCCTTTTTTCGTGAAACAGGTAGACCCTTCTTATAATTAGAAATAACCGTTTTGACAGTTCTTTCTGATGCATCAACTATTTTTGCTATAGCTGAATATTTTAACCCTGGATTTTGCAGGTATGTGGACAAAATCAGTTCGCGGACTTTTTCTTGCTTGCTAGACATCTTTGTCGTTAGAAGTGCTATCTTCAAGTGTTATACATCATATCAAACGTCACTTTATATGGAATAAATATTTTGTCTTTTTAGACCTATAAGATTATCAGGTAGAGTATAATCTTAAAAATAAAAGTGCAAGTTTTTTCTGGGACAGTCCTTATGTTTTTACCATTTTGGATAGATTCTTCCAAATGTACTTTTGTTTTAACTTCGCGATGCATCTTTTGATACCTACATGACCTCCAGTTCGTGTGTCATGATGCTGTTTTATCAGCTCTATTTGTTCTTCTTTATTTTTAATTTCATTAGGGGGCTTATACAATATTATTTTTAACGCGTTTTTATTCTTTTAATTCTGGAACTGTTATCAATGTGAATATCTCATCATTCGTTTCCAGCGCTAGCGTTTTTATCTCTTGTTCTTGTGTTTTTGATATTAACTTCCTCAGAACCAATTTAACTCTGGTAAAGATTTTTCGTGTAATATCGCAAGAACTTTATTTTGAGCAATGATTATTTTATCATTTTTACCTTGATTTTTTGATGTAGACTTCCTCTGAACCAATTTTAACTCTGGTAAAGATTTTTCGTTTGACATCTCAAGATTTTCTGCTCTTTCAAGATTCTTATTTTCCATGGAATTATTTATAAATTTTAATCTTTTCAGGCCTTTAACTTCTGAAAATGATGTAGCTTCCCATATATGTAGTTGGCCAAACTGCACTCGCTGAGAACTAGCACCACTGTTCAGTTTTTTCGTGATCACATTATCTTCATTATTTAATTTTTCTTTTGCCGCCCTTGTAAGTACTTGCACGTGCTTTTCTTTTGGTATCATTTCTTTTAATTTATTTGAATCTATTTTTATTCGTGAGAGTGCATCTGCATTTGTGTTCATTTTGCCCTGTTTTTTTTTTTTTTTTTTTTTTTAAACTTCATTTTCTTTTATTGTATCTTCTCTTAAGAGACTAACAATAAGTTTTAAAATCTTAAACTAGGTAACATTATTATACATTATTATTGTGAATAATGAATATATAATTTAATAATGAACTTGTCTCCAGAAACAAAAGTTAGCAGGGACTTATACTTCTTGTGTAGTAGGTGCAGCTTGATTATGGCTCAGCACAGCGAGTGCACAAAATCGAATACCTCATTGGAGCATAGGTGTGGATGCAGCTGACGATCGCTTCTCCCCATATTCTTTGCCACCCGAGACGACCGAGGTCCCGGTCTTGGCTTGGTAGCTGAGACGAACTAGGCCTCAGTCTACCCGAATGGAGGTTTTGAGTACCACAAAACGATTGTCTTCGTGGTCGCCGAGACGAACTTGGTCCCGGTCGACCACTTTGGGAGTGATTAGTGCCTCCAGGACGTTCTTCAGGTGGTAGCCGAGACGAACTAGGTCCCGGTTTAGCACCCAAAAAAGACCGAGAAGACACTGTTTCAACTCTCTTCCTGCTACTCTCTCCAATTCACCGGAAAGTGGCCGAGACGAACTAGGTCCCGGTCTTACACCCTCAACGGAAGGGGAGCTGGCGGTGATAAGTTGCCAAGTGTGCCCAAGACGAGCTAGGTCCCGGTACAAAGTCCTCATATGATTCTTGATGATTACGTGTAGTGCCTCGGGGGAAGGGTAAACGTTTGAGCTATTTAGTTTGGTTCGGTGTAAGTGACTTGCATAGAAGGGCGATCCTTTCTTTTTAATCTGGAGCGACTTTCTATGTTTGTTAAATTACGAGCCAATGGATTCGGATGATGCAGCATCCTTATGGCGTAGGTTTGTTTGATTCTGTTAATTTCATCTTTTACCATGGGGATGCATAGATCTCTGTGAATGTTTTCATTCCGTATATACCATGGGGCACCTGTAAATATTCTTAAGATTTTGGACTGAGCCCGTTGTATTAGTTCAATGTTTGAGGAGCTGGCGTTACCCCATAATTGGATACCATATAACCAAATTGGCTTAATGATTGTTTTGTACAAAAGGATTTTATATTCAAACTTCAAATGGGAACGATGATTAATTAACCAGTGAAGACTGGCGGTTTTTAACTTTAACTGCGTTTTTTTGGCTTCAATATGCTTACGCCATGTTAATCGTCGATCTAATTGAATACCTAGATATGTAACAATTTCACCCTGTGGGACTGAAATATTATTTAGTACAATTGCAGGGCATTCACCACGCCTAAGAGTAAAAGTAACGTGCTTGCATTTTTGCTCATTTATTTTTATGCGCCATAGCGATAACCATTTTTCAATTGATTTCAAATGAAACTGGAGGTTTCGAGAAGCTTCCAAAGGGCAACGGTTACAACTTAAGACTGCGGTATCATCTGCGAATGTTGAGATGGTAGTGTTGGCACTGATTGGTAAGTCTGAGGTATACAATACATATAGAAACGGTCCTAGTACGCTACCTTGAGGGACACCTGCTCTTATATTGAAGTGAGTTGAAATAAAATTCTTGTATTTTATTTTAAAAAGCCTGCTTTCGAGGTAAGAAGTAAATATTTTATGAACATTAAGAGGCAATAGGTGTTCAATTTTTTTGATAAGGCCTTCATGCCATACTTTATCAAACGCCTGTGCGACATCGAGAAAAATTGCAGTGCAGTATTCACTGCGCTCATAAGCCTTTCTTATTTCATTTGTGATCCTATTAACCTGTTCGATTGTGCCGTGTTGTTTTCGGAAGCCGAATTGGTGAGGCGGTAATAAGTTTTTATCAGTAATATATGGCATTAATTTTGCTAGAATTAATTTTTCAAATAATTTTGACAAACAAGGTAAAAGGCTTATGGGTCTATACGATGACGGTAGTGTACGATCTTTCCCATGTTTTGGTATCATGGTTATCAACGAGTTTTTCCATTCTTTTTGGGTAATATCCGTAATGAATTTTAGCATTAAAAAGCCTGGTCAGAAAGATGACACCTGAGTGAGGCAGTTCCTTAATCATTTTGGGAGTGATGTTATCACACCCAGGGGCTTTTTTAGGACACATTTCTTGAATTAAACTGATTAAATTACTGCTATGGAAACTCATTTGGATAGTATCGGTGTTTATTGACAGTTGGGAAGGCATGAAACCTTGAATATACGGATTTGGTTGAAAAACTGTACTTAAGTGATTGGCAAAAGCCTCAGCTTTTTCTGCATCACTTCTAGCCCAATTTCCATGTAGGTCTCTTATCGGAGATTCACTTTCAGTGGGTGCTCTAATTTTTTTGGTGGCTTTCCACAAGGATTTTAGTCCATTAGCATTTGGGGCAAGTTTTGAGACATATTTTTGCTGTTCCACGTCTTCCTTGTTTTTTAACGCAGACCTAAGTTTGTATGTAGCAATTTTTAGGTTTGCTTTAGAAGTTGGGGATCTATGGACCTGCCACTCTCGCCTTAACCTACGCTTATCTGCTACAAGAATTTCAATTTCTCTGTTAGTAAGGAAACGGGTTTTTGTATTTTTCTCAGCCTGATCAGGTGTTGAGTGCTCAGCAGCTGAATACAGTATTGTATTAAAAACGGCAACAGCATCGTCAATATGCTCGTTGTGTTCTATCGAATAGGTTGAGTGGATGTGTGAGCTTATGTATTTTTTATACTTTAGCCAGTCAGTCTTATGCGATGTTAGTCTCATAGGGGGCTTAAGGTCAACTGATTTCTCTAAAAGGCAAAAAATGATTGGAGAATGATCTGAAGAGAGTTCAAAATTTGTCTCGGCTGTTAATAAGGTTCTATCGATACCTCTTGTGATGGCGAAATCAATGAGGTCTGGGATTTTGCTTCGGTCGGCTGGCCAATATGTTGGTTGACCAGAAGAAGCATAGTCGAACGTGGTGCGATGTTTCATTAACATATTATATAATTGTTTGCCTTTAGGGTTTATAAGACGAGATCCCCAGTATGTATGTTTGGAGTTATAGTCTCCAGCAGCTAAAAATCTAGTTCCCAAGGTATCGAAAAATTCTTTGAATTTTTCCTCACTGATTGCGAATCGAGGTGGGCAGTAGACTGCCGAAACAGTACGGTTTTTGGAATGGTTTTGTAGGCAAATAGAGGTAGCCTGAAGATAATTTTTGGAAAAGGGTTCTAAGCAGTAGTGTTTAAGGCCATTTCGAACTAAAATTCCTGAGCCCCCGTCAGCTTTGCCATCAGGATGATTGGTTTTGTAGAATTTGTATCCTGGTATATGAAAATTATGCTTGTCTGTCAGATGAGTCTCTGAAACAAGCATTAAATCAATTTTTGCATGGGTTACATAATGAAAAATTTCATTTTTATTTTGGCTGATGCCGTTTGCATTCCAAGCACAAATTTTTAGCTGACTTATTTTTGCGCAATCAAAATTTGAAGTAGCTGGTTTTGCGTTTTAACTAGATCTTGTAGAGTTGATTGCATTGAAACCATAAATTGATTCAGGGTTTGAGTTAAGTTTGTGATCTGTTTTTCCAAGCTACTTTGTTGAGGGTTCGTTGCTCCTGATTTGAGCGCATTTGCATATGAAATAGCTGGATTAACTGGATGCGGAGTGCTTTGTTGCTGGACAAAGTTATGGGTTGGGAATATATTTTGAGTTGGGTTTCGGATTACTTTCCTTTTTTCAGAGATTCTAGCTTTTAGCTCTTTATAAATAGGACAACCCCTGTAGTTTGCAGTGTGATCCCCTTGGCAGTTAGCGCACTTCTTTAAATTTATTTCTTTTTTCAACTTGTTTGAACACTTAGAAATGTGGTGAAGTTCTCCACAAGCGACACAGACAGATTGAAGGGTACAGTATGTTTTTGTATGCCCATACTTTTGGCAATTAGTACACTGTACCGGACCGTTTCTTTTATGAGGTTCCTCTACCACCACACGACGGTGAAGCAAATATTCAAGTTTATAAATTGGGTGGACCTCATTCTTTTTTAATTTAGTAGAATCAGGATAAAGATCAACCTTAAACATAGGTTGTGGAACCTTATCCTTGTTTACTATATTTATTACAGCTTTAGCATCGAAATTTTTCAGACCTAAAGCTTCTTGGATTTCAGCAGGGTCAACAGAGGATTCAATACCCTTAATAACAACTGTAATACCTTTACTGCTTTTAAGCTGGTATGTGTAATAAGATTTATTACTGTCGTTAAAGTTTTTCGCAATAATGCGGAAATATTCCTCGCTTTTTACTTGAGTCTTCGTTTCATGAAGATTACCTCTAGTTAAGGGAACAATAAAAAAGGTATCTTTCCCTATAAGCTGTGTTAGCTTTGCTACTAAAGCGTTTGAGCTTCGCTCACGCAAATAAATTGGAGGCGGCTTAAAAGTTTTGGGTGGTTCACTAGCATTGTTTTCATTAAGTTCGCTTAATGGTGCAAATCGATTGCCAGATAGAACATTTGAAGGTGTAACGAAATTGTTAGTTTTATTTATCTTTGAATTTCCTACATTCCCTTTTTTGAGGGCTGAGCTTTCGCTTAGAATTCAAAGTTATGTAACGATCTATACCTGTTTGAACTTTATTTTTTACTTCAGTTGATCGTGCCTTAGGAATAGTACAGGTAGAGGTTGATTGTGATGTTGAATCATTATTTACAACCACCTGGGTCGAATAGCTATTTTTTTTCATAGCAGGAGAGCTAGATTTTTCAGCTTTTTGCCTGCTCTGTTGCTCCTCTTCTTGTAGAAACTGTTGTTGTTGCGACGATTGTTGTTGTAGCAAATGTTGTTGTTGTTGTTGTTGTTCTAACAACTGTTGTTGTAGTAACTGTTGTTGTTGTAGCAAGTGTTGTTGTGGTAACTGTTGTTGTTGAAGCAACTGTTGCGGTTGTTGTTGTTGTTGCTGTTGTTGACTGCCTCCAGATGGAGGAGAGCGGCTCAACGTCATAATGTAATAAAAATAATATTACTATTAGGATTTTTTTTTTTTTTTAAAAGTTCCAGTACCCAATCTTATGTGAATAAACAGAAGCAACTTTTTTTTAGCCACTTCTGTCATCCACATAATTTGTTGCAGACTTTTAGGATCTGTCAACAAAAAAGAAGAATTGGTTTCCCTGGTACTTAAAAGCGTAGCCTGGAGCTTTTTTTCACGAACAGCTGTTTTTGGCGGAGCGCCAATTCTCAACACTTAGTTAAATTTGTTGTTGCAGTTTAAATGCAAAAGTTACCTGCTTGTTTGCTATATTAGCACCACAAAAAACAGCAAACTTTCAGCTTGCCTGCCAATCGCTGAGCCTTAGCAGTCAATAAAGCTGCGAAAACGCGTATTTTAATATGAATTTATTACCGAAATTAAATTAGAAAAATAAACTTCGCACAAAGAACTGTCACCACTTATAGTGTTGCCACCGTTTTGCCCTGTTTGAAAATTATTTCAAAGTCGTAATCCATTAAATCTAAACGTATTCTTGTTAATTTTGATGATGGATTTTTATGCGTAAATAGACTCACTAAAGGTCTGTGGTCTGTGTATACTGTGAACTTTCTTCCGTAGAGATATGGTCTAAAGTAGTTTATCCCCCAATGTATTCCAAGTAGCTCTTTCTCGATGATTGCTTTATTGACTTCATGTTTGTTTAGAGTTTTCGAGGCGTAAGCTATTGGCTTATCTTGTCCTGGTTCACCTTGGGATAAGACTGCTCCTAATGCGTATTGTGATGCGTCTGTTGTGAGAATGAATGGTTTCTCGAAATTTGGATATGCTAACAGTTGCGGTGATATCATCTTTTCTCGCAGTGTGTTAAAAGCTGTGTTGCATTCTTCTGTCCAGTTGAACAGCTGTCCTTTTTTTAACAATTGATTTAAAGGTCGAGCAATTTCTGCAAAATTTTCAATAAATTTTCTGTAATAGTTGCAGAATGCTACGAATCTACGTGTTTCATCAGCGTCCTTCGGTTGTGGGTAATTCCTTATGACGTCGTGTTTTGCTGGATCTGTTGTTACACCTTTCGATGTTATCAGATGCCCTAGATATACTACTTTTGTTTTCAAAAACTCACATTTGCTAAGGTTTAGCTTTAGGTTAAATTTTTGTAGTTTTTGAAATACTTGTTCTAGGTTTCTGTTGTGTTGTTTCAAGGTGGAACCAAACACTATGATGTCATCTACATAAAGAAATGCTGATTCCTGTAGTCCGCTTAAAGCAATTGATAGCATCCGTTGGAAACTATTTGTCGCAATTTTTAGTCCAAATGGCAAACGTTTAAAGTGGTAATGTCCTGAATTTGTTGAGAATGCCGTTAGATGTCTTGAGCTTTTAGTTAATGGAATCTGATGAAATGAACTCGTCATATCTAGAGTTGAAAAATATTTTGCGTTTCCAAGTTTGTCTAATACGTCTTCCAGTCTTGTTAGTGGGAATTTATCATTAACAATCTTTTTGTTTAGTGCCCTAAAATCTACTACTAGTCTCCATTTTGCTGTACCACTTTGTGATTTCTTTGGTACTACTAGTAACGGTGAATTGTATGGGCTGTACGATGGTTCAACGATGTCCTCTTCTAACAATTTTTCTACTTGATTTTCTATTTCATGAAGTTGAGATTGTGGAAGTCTATAGTTTTTTATGTAGACAGGTGACTCGTCATTTAGTACTACATGCTGTTTGTAAAAGTTGTTTGTAGCTAATATATCTCCTTCTCTATGAAAAATATTTTTGTACTTGTTGCATAAGTCCATTACTTCTTGTTTCGCTTTGTCATCATATCCTTTAATTGTTGGTTCAAAATTGCCGTTTTCATTGGGATTATCTTTGAAACTCAGGATTTGGAAGTTTTTTAACGGTTCTAATGATATGTCACATTCTTTAATATGAATGTCATTATCTGTTGTATTCAGAATTTTTATATGTTTATTACCATTTGCTGGGACTATCGCATTGGCTATAAAAATACCTTTTTGTATTTCTCTTGCTTGTACTATGGAGTCTTCTTTTAGGTTCACATTTACGCTTGTAATTATTTCACTTCTCTTTGGGATTGTAATATTTATTATCCTTGTGGGCAATTTCATGTATATTGGAATGTATTCTTGCATTTCCGACATGTTTAGTGTGAGAACACATGTTTCGTAATCTATTTTGCAATTGAATTTTAGTAGGAAATCTCTTCCTAGTATACCGTCTGTAACTATGTCGATTTGTTTATCTGCTACATAGAATTCATGTTTTATTTGAACGCTATTTAATTTAATGTCTAATTCGACTTGCTGGTCAATGGTTATTGGCTTGCTTGCTATTCCTGTTATCTGGCATGGCTCAATCATCAATATTGGATGATTTTCTATGATATTTTGCTTAATTATTGAGATATCTGCGCCTGTATCTATTAGGAGATTAATTGTCCTATTATTACCTATATTAATTTTTATTATATTTGTATTTTGGGTTTTTAAGCAAACTATTCTGAATTTCTTTAATTTTGCTGTTGCCCTCCATTGCCAGGGCTTCTTCTGTTTCCCGATCCACGTCCGTTATTGTTTCTATAACCATTTCTATTATGACGTGTATTATTTTCTGTATTGCGCTCATTTTCACCACTTCTATTTGAATTTTGATTTGTACGCCTGTAATTGTTATCGCGCCTACCATAACTATTTCTATTGTAGTTGTTTCCCCTGTGATTATTTCCTCTATAATTAATTCCTCTAAAGCTATTTCCTCTATAGTTATTTCCACTATAGTTATTTCTGTACCTATCATTGTAACTACGAGTCTGAAATGTCATGACATTATGCGTGGGATTGTTTTGGTTATCTACATCAGTGGCAATTTCAATTGCTTTTGCAAGAGTTTGCGGTTGAGCCGCAAGCAATATACTTTTTATATGGTTCGTTTAAACCATTTTTATAGGCGTTTAGCGCTAATTGATCATTAAGTGTTATGATCAAAGTTTTGTTGCTATCCCCTTGTGTCGTTATTTGTATGTCATTTAGTGATGCTATCAGAGCCTCTAATTTCGAAGTAAAGGAATTTATTGTCATTGAACCTTGTCTTAATCTACCTATTTCATTCTGTACTTTTAATGGATTGTTACACGTCTTATAGTGCTTTATTAGTGCTGTTTTTAAATCAGCTATTGATGTGGGTGTAGATTCAGGTAATAGTCTGTTTTTTACTTTTGCAGATAGCTTCACTGCAAAAATAAATGTTACTAGCAATGCTTTTTGTCCATCATCTTTTAATGTGGAAGCATAAAATTCTATTGCTCCTAGGAATGTTGACAATTTCTTTGGTTCCCCATCAAATTCTTCTAACAGCTTAGAAGCTGTCCCTATTTCAAAATTTGACATTTCTAGTTCTGATTCTGATTCACTTCGTAAGTTTTGTTCTATTAATTCTTTATTCTGATCTATTAATTCCCTAGTTTTTAGTATATATTTCTTTATTGTAATTACTTTATCATATTCTTTTGTATTTTCTTCTAAAATTCTCAATTCTTTTTCTATTTTACTGCATAGTGCTAATTTCTTGTCTAATGTTTCTGCTTTGAACACACGTGATGTGGATTTTGAAAGACTATTTTTTAATTTTATAGCTATTTCTAATAACGAATCCATTCAAATGAACCTAAACATTTGCATTAGATACTCTTTTCGTGACATAACCCTTATAATATGAATTTATCTTTTTTATGATATATATTACTAAGGCTATAATCGCAATCACAACAAAGAAATCAATGTAAGTTTCATACTTATTTTGTATGCCACCATTGATTGCAATGTTTTCTGTGATTTTTGTTTCTTGTCCTAACACTACCATTTTTGCTGCTATAAGGTCATTTGGCATTAATATAAGAAGTCTAATAAAAAATTTTTTTTTTTTATATGTTTATTTCAAATAATTCTTCATCATTTCTTCTGTTGTTGCTGCTGTTTTTGTTGCTGCTGTTGTTTTAGTTGTTGACGTTGTAATTGTCGTTGACGATATTCCTCTATCGTCAGCTTTCTCGGCCCAGGAATCGGTGTTGGTTTGTACACCGGTGTTTCTTTTGGTGCTTCCACCACGTACTTCTCAATGGTGTCTTGACACCTAGCAAAAATTTCGTCAAAGTTATATTTGTTCATTGAATTTCAAATGTAGGAAGATTTCAGGATCAGGTCCGCAGGATCGCCATATAAAGGTTCTGGTTCTCGGATGATTTATCTATAGCGGAAAGGAGTTTTAGATTAAAGGTCCTAAAGTCCTATTTTTGGCTTTATTAGAAGCTCGCCATGAGCTATCACTTAATCAGCCACAAAGGCTACAGGGGTGAATAGATGATCCTTTGAGACTTAATAAAATGTTTAATAATCTTAAGTCAAAGTCAGATCTTCGATTGATTTTATTAGTTTATAATTTTTTCTTATATACATTTCTTATTTGAGTGAAAAGACACAATTCTTCTTTTCACTCGTTATCCAAAAATTCTTACTCATCATAATTTTACAAAAATAATTGTAACACATGCCATGCATCTGTTACATATTGAAATTAGCTCAAAGCAAAACGATAAACAAACAATAGTAAAAGTGTTATGTTACATCCCATTGCTTTGGCTTTGTGTGTGGCGTCAAATGCATGACACACTTATGTTGTGCATTTGCATGGCACACTTATGTTGTGCATTTCCAAATGTATGTCAACCAGACATTTGTTGTTGTTGCACAAATTATTGGTCATCGTAAGTTGTGTCTTTGAGTTGCCGCTGACCTTGTCATAATATTTTATTGCATTGATACGCTACAAACATTGTGTTGATCAAAACCCTTTATGCACAATGGTTGGTGCGAACCCTACAATAAGCAATACGTACAACACTTTCTTAGCTTTAAACCGTTTCACACAAAGAAAATTCACTGTTCGTATTGCCGCGTTAAAACAAATTATTTTCGTTTCCGACGCTATCAATAACAACAAAAAACTATAGATAGTTACCGATATCGCCAACTATCGATAGTCTATCGATAGTTACCGATGTTTTCCCAGCTCTAAAGCAGATAAATTTTTGTGGACCTCCGCTAACGAATTGTGAACCCCCATTTTTTTGTCACGCCAACGTAGACCCCTGTCGAGTCTCCCATTGACCCCTGGGGGTCCACCTGGACCACTTTGGGAACCAATGATGTAGTCTATCAGATTTGTATAATTTGTGTCGATACTATGCTGATTCTTCTCCAAAACAACCAACAGGAACAACTAAACCCTCTATAATTTCCTTTGAATGAATAAGAATTTTGTGTAAAGTTGCTGTCATTGGCAGCCAGAAATACTTGTTTTGAATAATTTTTGCGGTTTCAAAGCAGTAAACTTGAAATTTGCTTACAATTAAAGGAAATTGACAAGACATGCTTCTTAAAATTATTTTAAGCCGAAATATCAAGTCCTTGACAATTCCGGTAATTTGAGAAAGCAATTCATAGTCCGCAAAAGCTCGGCACGCAGTGTTGCCATCGCTTGTACTCCCGAAACCACCTACTTTCGGTTTATCTACTATGAGGCCAAGCTTTTTGAAAAATAAATCTTTTATTGTTTTCTTGTTTTCTGATACTGTATTTTTATCATCTTAATTTCTGATTTTCCAGTTGGATGCCGCACTTTTACCTGCATGTATTTTGCACTTGAGCCAAGTAATATTTTGCTGTTGGAAATCAGGCAACTTCCAGTAGCTTTTTACCCATTTTTCGTAAGCTCTAATACAAAAATTATGCGCACTTTGCCGCAAATAATTTGGAATTGTAGCATCCTCAGTATTTTCCAATAAATATATCATGGGTATCACTTCATTTTTAGATTTTTTTCACAGAAAACCAAAATATATTTAAATGTTTTAAGTGCAATTACATTATACATACCATCATCAATATTTTCCATTTTTATTTAAAAAAAAAAACAAATTATTTAAATTATTTCACAACAGTTAAAAAAGGAGTAAAAATCACCACTTGTTTGCGTTATCACAGTAGAATGCAAATGCATCAACTTTGACGCATCGCCAAAAAACGGTGAGTTATTTTTTCCAAAAACAAAATACAATTTTGTTTGTTTTGAAGTATTCTCCGTTACACTACAACAACAAAACTTAAATAGCAACACTTGTATAAATTAGGTTTTTGCCAGTGAAATGGGCTATTTGACCTATAGTGCATTGGGCAGCTAAATTTATTAATTCATAGCGTAATTTTAGTTATTTTTATTCAAAATAAATCAGTTTTTCGCAAAGAGATTCAATTGATGGCGCTTCTAATTCTTTGTCTCTTATATCAATGAAACTTCTCGAATCTAACCAAGCAAGATCTGCATATAGCTTGTTGTTAAATACATCAAAGCTCTAAGGTTGATACGACTGTGTCGATGATTATATTAAAAATATTTACCCTAAATGCTTTGTCTGTGTCAGAAATACTTTCATCAATAACATTTTCTCCATGCATTCGTTTTTCTTCCTTAGTCTATTTTGTGGTAAACATTTTCGACCGTCGAATTTTTGACTGTCGTTTTTAAAAACACCTAAATAGCTGTCACATAAAAACAAGCAATAATCAAGTTGACAATCACCGTACAGAGAGCAAAAGTCCGATAGTTGATAGTCAACTGCAGTGAGCCCCGGTACCTCAGCTCAAGATGTCAGGATTTTGCGGTAATTAAGCGGAAAAGGTACTTAAAAAAATCCCGCTTAAATACCTCAAGGTACTTAAAAAACTCCCATGAGGTACTTAAGAATAACCCGCTTAGGTACCTCAAGGTACTTAAAAATAACCCGTTTAAGAACCTTAATGCACTAACGACAATCTCATGGATGTGTCACAATTTTCTTAAGCAACAATGCTTATGTATTTTACTTACTCAAATCGGTTTTTTAATCAAATTTTATTGAACAAAACTTAAAAATTTCATACATTTGATAAATACATATATATGTACATTAAAATTAACGATAAACAAAACTGATAAGGTATTGCATACATATACAATGTCTGTATGTACATGAATTGCATTTTATTATGAGTTAATGATTTCATTGACAAATCAAAAAAAAAAAAAAACACAAAACGCTGTGGTAAACAAATTTAACCGTTCGTTAATCGCATTTTAAGAAACCGCAAACGATAATTTAATGTTTAAAAAAAAATATGTAAATTTTTTCTGATAACTATTTTGAAATTTGCTCTTGAACAATTTTTCCTCCAAAACCTCAAGCTCTTCACTGTTCATACTATAAGAATCCATAAGCTTTTTAATAATGTTAAGTGCATCCAAAACAGCTGCAAATGAAATTGGGTCACTTATGTTGACTGCTGAAGAATCTTCTGATGAATGGTAATCAATAATATCTTCATTTAATCAAAAAAAAGTCAACGCAGTCAACGTGCTACTTGGTTGTCTTTTTGCTCTCGTTGCAAGCGGACGTTTCAAGTCATGAATGTGCCTATAATGGTTTGCGATAATTGCAAAGTTAAGTGCGTTAATTGTGTGGGAGAGAACATTATTGCCCTTATATCCAACTTAACGCGAGAAATCGATAATATAAAAAATAAACTTTCAGAATTGTGTGTACAAAAAATGAATAAAAAAAGTGTGGAGAATGTGAATAAAAAAAAATTGCCAAAACCGGTTGTTGATAATCTGCTCATAGAAAATGCAATTCGTACACGTTCTCGCGCACGCGCTCTTGCTTCTCCTACTACAGAGAAATGTGATAATGCTAATGCTGCTCCCAGTGCATCTGTTGTTGTAACTGAATATGTCGATGTGTCGCCTGATGTTGATTCCGCTAATTCTGCTGCTGCGGATGTTTCTGTAGATGCTGCTCTGTCTCTCATGTCAATGCCCCAGAAGGAAAAGGTGTCATTAGACTTAACTAATGCTATTGTTGCTACTGGCTCACCTAGTTATGCGGCTGTTGTTTCTGCTGATACTCCATCGCCAAGGCTGTTAATTACTCAGAGGGAATCGCAGTCATCGGACTTTGTTGCTGTTAAAAAAAGAAATATAATTAAAGGTACTCCGGTGATTGGCAACGATGATAATGTTGAGCTGGATGTTGCTGTTAACAAAATGTGGGTGCATTTATCATCGTTTAAGCCCTCCGTAATAAACACAGATATCATTTCATATGTCGAAAAACATGTTGGTGTAGATCGCATTCATATGGCTTGCTACCCTTTCATCAAAAAAGATGTTGTTCCCGAGGACCTAAGTAGCATAAATTTCAAATTGGGAATTTCCCCAGCCTTTTACAAGAGCTTATTTAATCCTGCGCTTTGGCAACGTAATATAAAAGTTCGCCCTTTTCAAAAAATCGGGCAAGTTCGTGCACAAAAATGATGAATAACATTAGCACAAATTCTAGACCGAGGCACCTTTGTGCGAGCTTACAAAACTCATCATCTAAAAAATGCCAAGTTTACTACCAAAATGCTGGAGGCTTACGGACAAAGTCTAATAAGTTCTCAAACGCTGCCTTAGATTGTTCGTATGATATTATCGCCCTTACTGAGACCTGGTTTCACAAAAATATTTTTACATCCGAATTTTTCGACAAAAAATACGAAGTTTTTCGTCAAGATCGTTGCCCTATCATCACTGGTTTAAATCGTGGTGGAGGGACCCTGATTGCTGTCAGATCCCAGTATCCTTGTCAAGAAGTCCTTTTATGTCAACCACTAGGAACTAGGAACAAGTGGGGATACAGATTTTTTAGATTCCATTCTCTCTCTTGGTATCTATCAAATTAATTCTATTAGAAATTCGTTAAATAAAATTTTAGATCTTGTGTTTTCTGACTTGGAGTTTAATATAAGTTGTAGCGAAGCAGATTTTTTACTATCGGATAACAGCATGCATCATACGGCCCTCCTTATCCAATATGATATTCTTGCTTTAAAAGTCCCTTTAGAGGTAAATGCGCTCAAGTTTAATTTTTCTAAAGCTAACTATGATCTCATATCTGAACCCTTATGTAGTATCGATTGGTGCTCAATTTTTGGTGATAACCTCTTACATAACTATGAATCTTTAATTAATATTATTGGAGATACCTTTGCAAGATTCGTCCCAATGAAAAAGATTCGTAAAAGTAATAAGCCAGCGTGGTATAATAGTCGCATGGCTAATCTAAAAAATATTATGAACAAAAAGTATAAAAAATGTAAGACTAACACAACCTTTCGAAACGAATATTTGCAAGCACGCAAAGAGTATGACGCACTCAAAAACTTTTTATATAAAAATCATTTGTTGACCTTAGAATCGAACATAAAATGTAATCATAAAGCATTTTGGTCTTATTTAAACAAAAAAAAAAAAACACAAATGGCCTCCCTAAGACTATGCGTTTCCAAAACACATCATCAGATGATCTACAGGAAATTTGTGATTTATTTGGTGTTTACTTTCAATCAAATTTTCAGCGTGGTGATACGTATGATAATCCAATGCAATTTGATCATATTAATTATGACAGTCAAAATTGCATTACCGATTTAGGGTGCTTGTCTTTCTCAGCTGATGAAGTTTGCCGTGCACTACAATGCCTTGATGTCAACAAAGGTTGTGGTCCCGATAATATTCCACCATTGTTTTTAAAAAATTGTGCGAAGGCACTATCCCAGCCATTAACTTTGATTTTAAATTTATCCCTCCTAAAGGGTGAATTCCTTGATATTTAGAAAGTATCAGTGATTATCCCTATATTCAAGTCTGGATCTAGGCAAAATATCGCCAACTATAGACCAATATCCAAATTACCACTTATTCCTAAAATATTTGAATCACTCGTGAAAAATAAAATTTATGATTGCATCAAAAATAGAATTTCAGAATGTCAACATGGATTTGTTTCTGGCAAGTCCACTTCTACTAATCTGTCTCTTTTCTCACATTATGTAGCCTGTGGAATGGAGAAGGGTAATCAAATTGATGTTGTATTTACAGACTTTGCAAAGGCTTTTGACCGAGTTCAACACGTAGTTTTACTTAATAAACTTAGGAACTTGGGGTTTCATTCCTCCTTGCTTTCCTGGCTGGGAAATTATATCATTGGTCGAAGGCAAATAGTAAAGTTAAGGGATTTCGTCTCTAAATATATAGAAAATTTTTCTGGTGTTGTTCAAGGTAGTCATCTTGGGCCACTTTTTTTCATTTTGTTCATAAACGATCTTCCCAACTACATCCATTTCTCTGAATGCCTTATGTACGCCGATGACGTTAAAATATTCAGATATATTAGTTCAGTTGAAGACTGTCTATAACTACAAAAAAACTTGGACAGCTTGGATTCTTGGTGTAATTTAAATAAATTGTATCTAAATGTTGCTAAATGTAATGTTATGTCATTCTCAATGAGAAATTTAGTTTATGAAGATAATTATACTATGCATGACGAAAGACTTTCAATTGTTGATTTCAAAAAGGATTTGGGTGTCATTTTTGATAAAAAGTTATCTTTCTCGAAGCACTATGATGCTATTATCTTAAAAGCTAATGCAATGATGGGGTTTCTTATGCGTAACTCAAAGGAATTTTCAGATCCATTCACTCTCAAATCAATTTTCGTATCCTTGATAAGATTGATTTTGGAGTATGGTTGTGTGATCTGGGACCCTCTTTATGCTGTTCATAGTAATAGAATTGAAAATGTTCAAAAGCGTTTCACTCGGTTAGCGATTAGAAAACTTCGATGGGACTTTACGCCTTCTTATGAATCCCGTTGTGCTCTTTTGGGCTTTAAATCCTTAGAGTTCAGACGTAAATACTTTTTAACTGTATTTGCACGTGACATATTGATGAATCACACATATTGATGAATGACTGCACACCTTTGTTAGCCCTTTTAGGAATAAAAGTAATAATAATTGCTCTGTATTCCATTTCGCAGAAACAATTATGGTAAGCGCGATCCCGTTCATAACATGTCTCTTGCATTTAACTCTTTAAGTAATACTTCCGATTTTACTATGAACAGAGTAGCTTTTAAAAATAGAATTAAGTTTAACTAAATTGTACTAGTTATTAATCAAACTGTAAAACAAATTATTAATAGTTAAAATGAAATAAAATAATACGCCCTCTACTATTTCAGCGTCTGTAAGGGAACCAAAACAGTCGGCACTGCTGTCGCAAGCAACGTATTCTTCAAATTCTTCTATTCGAATAGGGACGTCTATTATTTCTTCGAAGTCTTCAAACGAATTATTTCAAGAAACTGTAACACTGCAGTCGTATTTGGTGGTGAAAATTCCACTTTTACATTTCCAAGATTTAAGCCATCAACTTTATGGCAAGCAGCGTTGTCAATTACTAGTAAGACCTTTCGGTATTGCTTTGCCATTTCTCGGTCGAATTCCTTAATTATCATAGACCACAATGAACCAGTCATTCAAGCTTTGTTTTGTGAATAGTACGGCAATGGCAGAAGTTTTCCCTTAAAACATCTCGTGTTTTCTGATTTTCCAATCACAAACACTTTTTTAAAAGTTCCGTCTCCATTGCAGAAAAAGAAAAGTGTCGGACGGGCTTTCTGCGCTTTGCGCCCACCGCTTTGCTTTCTCCATAAGGTTCCATTCGCCAGAGCCTTGTAAAACAGGCCACTTTCGTCTGCGTTGAAAACGTCATGTTGCTCGTAGTCTTTCAACAAGTTTTCTATGACTTCATCGCGATACGTTTCGGCCTCTGCAGTAGCTGCATCAGCCGCCTCACCTTGAGTTTTCTTAAATTTAATGTTTTCTCGGCGTTGCCAGCGCCACAGCCAACCATTTGATGGCTCAAAGTCACAACCCATTTTAGTTGCCTTCTGCGAAATTTGGGCACCAGAAATTATTGCATTCGCCGATCGCATCTGGTCAAACCATTTTGACAGTACATTTACCACTCTACCGCATGTACTAACACGCAGGATTTTTTTTTTTAAATTATTTTTAGTTGCGGCCACCTCTACTCCTTTGCGATTTCTTAAAATGCGGTGGATGGTGGAAATATCGCAGTTATATTCGCTTGCCACTTCGTTTTTTTTTTTGGATTTGCCAATCAAATCAATGACTTCTAATTTCTGCTTGATGGTTAAAGTTTTAATTTTTTCGCCCTTTGCCAGGCATTTTAAAAAGTTTTATTCACAAAACTAATTTTTTAACAACACGAATGACGGAAAAATACTTTCGACAGCTAGGGACGATTCGTTATGAACAAAAATTAAGAGGTTGAATAACCGACTTATCGCATGTTGTCATTTATTGAGAATATTCGTGTAAGTTTTTAAGGAGGTCCATAAAAGGGGGAAATAATATGTAATTTTCACATTAAAGTGTAAATTTAAGAGACATTTAAGCGGGAGTGGCACTTAAGCGAGAGGTACTTAAAAGGGGAATCTGTATGCATATTTTCAGAAAGGTGTAAAATGCAGCAAATTTCTGGTACTTAAACGGGAATGTTGCTTAAGAGGGGAGGTACTAAAACGGTGTTTACGTATCAACTATCACCTAAGCGGATACCACTCCTGATTCCAGATCTTTTTCTTCTACTTGAGGGTTTGCCCAGTTAATAAAATTATCGGCAGTTGTTTTCATTTCATCGAATCTCGTTCTAAGAGTTTTTAATTGTTACTTGTACCATATTAAAAGCTTTTAAAATATCAAGTCCACTTAGTAGAAGGTAGTTTGATAAATGTCTGGTAATGTCATATGGACCAAAACGCAGACTGTTACGTTACATTCGTATGCATATTTTGACATAAATTATTCCTAAAATACATGAAATGGAGTACTTTAAATATTTTTTATGGATGCATCTAAGAGTATTCTCCTGTAATGCCATTTTGTATTATTATGAAAATGTTTGTATGTCTTGTCATTTAGGAGTTATGAACGTGTCAGCATGGACTGTTACGTTACATAATTTTGGAAGATTTTAAAGTTGCTTTACATTATTGGAAAAGTCTGCTCTTTTGGTGGACTGTTTTCAACGTGATGCTTATAATTTCCAAGCTTTAGGATGATAGTAATTAATTAAATTTAATTACATAAAAAACATTTTTTTTGAGTTCTATAGAAGCAAATATGCTCGGACTGTTACGTTACACGAAAAGACTGTTACGTTACCTTTGCGATCTACGTTGGTATAAAAAGTAAAATTAAGCATTAAAATGGCTTAAATTGTTTAATTTCACAATATATCATTAATTCAGAGGTCTTACGATTAGACATTTAAAAAGCTTCAGGTAATTGACATGGAATCCAAAAGAACCAACAAAGCTCTAATTATTCACTGAACTCATTAAATTTTATCAAAAATAATTTACAAAGTGGAGATCAGTAAAAATTAAAAATCGTATACTTGTTTCGAAGTGGTAAAAGTGATGATTGTTCTACCAATCACTTGAATTAAGTGAGCCGACTCTATACCGTGTATACTTTTTGCACTAGCGAAAATCGCAGGCGCGTTCAAAATGTAATTTATATTGGAAACAAAACATGCTTCATCACAATCATTTTGATAGTTGCGCCTATACCATCGATACAACCTTTCCCGTGAGAAGAAGTAAAATAGTATTGACAGCAAAATTTACATGTATGGAATGAGAGTAAAAGATGAATTTTGTGTGCATTGAGTTGTCAGGTTCGAAAATCTTTGATTGAAATTTTTCGCTATGATAGAAGGCAGTAGTAAGCAAAGTTAGCTGTTTTTGATACCAATGTGCACTTTGCACTTCGTCTTGTCCCTCGCAGGCAAAATTTTCAGCAAACTCAATTTTCAGTGTTCCCTCCTTGTTAAACTTATCATTTGATGCTCTAGGGCGATCTAAAGATTCTCAGTTCGTTCTTCTAAATATTATCGATGAAAAAAGACTGTTACGTTACACATTGTTTTTGGCTCTGGACACACACATAAGTAAATGACCTCTAATTTCTTATTTTTTTAAGAAAATAGACTAAAAGTGTTCGGAGAAAATGAGGTCATTTTCTTTTGTTGACGTGCTAGATTTTGCACCAAAAAACTTTCTGAGATTTTTGACTGTGACGTTATATCAAAAAATGCGGTTGAATTCTTTATCATACAAAATGCTGATAACCTATTTTTTCCTTCAAAAATTTTATTTAGTTACTTTCACTATACCTAGATCTACCTCATAAAAGCGGATAGTACGTATAAAATAATATATATTGAATACAACGTATTTTTTTGATTAGTGTTGTATTTTTGTCAATTTTTATTCATAAAGAGGCAACAAGGAAACAAGTCTAAATTCTGGCAGCAAGCAACAGATTTCGGGTTGACATTTGTGTTTCTCGATACTTTGGGATATGTACAACCAGAAAATAATGAAGAGCCCTCGAAATTTAAGAAAAAAAATTTTTCTCCGTAGTTTACTTTTTTGCATTTTGGTCCATATATAGAACAAAAAATGAATGCAATTAAAACTGCTACAATTTTTAAAAAATGCTTCTCTGTAAAATTTAGCGTTTAGACGTGACCAGGTTTTGATAGAGTGTCATTTTTTTAATTTTTGTAAAGTAATAAGCACAACGTATAAAGATTTCTCGAATTTTCCAGTAGGTCCGAATATTTGTTTCAGATTGCTGTGCATGGGGTAATTAGTGCTTGAAACTTTTATTATTTTTTTTTGTTTTAAATTGTCATCGACATGCGTGAGAGATGAGATTCTGATTTAAAGTTTGCTGTTTAATTCTTCAAACTTGAAAGTTATTTTTATTGGAAAATGTTGTGCGTGGGGTGATTAGGTTTAAGTTGTGGAATTTATATAATGAAGAAAAGGTTTACGACAAATTCAGAATTTGTCAGCGGTAGCGGCACCGCGGCTTCGCGAGAGACAGCTCCTCCTTTCATATCGCATACAGACGAGCGGGGTCGAGTTTAAAATAGCTTGCTTTCTTCCGACTTGCTGCCCGTGAGGTATTGGGTTATAGCATTTGAGTTTAAAACTCGTCCCCACTCGCCTGTTTGCGATATAAAGACGGGCTGTCTCTTAACTGCAAGAGCTCCCTTTCCTCCGACTCACTGTCCGAGGGTTATTACTATTTATGGCCGCTGTTCCATACAAATCCATCCACTGTGCGTCGGTTCAAAGATTTGCTATGATATAGCTTTATTTTTCGAGTTTCGTGGCTTCCGCCACTTAAGTTTGAAAAATGGATGGACGTATTCTTCCGGTTGTAGAAATTTATTGTATTATATTATATTCAAACTATGTATTTATTATATGAATTAGACAAAACGACGCCATTCACCATGGGTAACACAAATAAATTTTGATTTATAGTTTCGTTAAATTAGTTTAAAGCAAATTTGTACAAGCTATTTGATCTAAATGCCATTTTCACTAAAAACGTGTTCATAATGTGTTTAAGATACAGAAAATTAAACTGCCGGTTCCGAATCTCTGCTCTGCAATTCTTTAAAGTATAGCCATATAATGTAAGTTATACCCATGACGTAAGCTGTAAGAAATAAACTAAATAAATATATTTATAAGCAAAATTAGTATTCTACGACACATACCGAATGAAAATATATATATTAGCAGCACCAGGACCATAACCGTTGTATCATCGGTATAACACCTTTCAAATTTAAAGGAGATGCAGATGAAGACGAGAATATTTGCAATGACATATAATATCGTATATCCGAACCAGACGTATATAGCTTTTTTTTTTTCCTAAAGTTGAAGAAACAAATTAGTATTTTGTGAATTGATATTGGGATCTAAAGAAAATACATGTGAGCAGGGTCTAAAAATTACATAAAAATGGTACAATAGACATGATAAAATTTACTTTATGCTCTAGATATCCGATCCGATAATTTACTTATTTTCGAGTACAATCCTCAAGTTTGCTACCAGAAATTAAATTTTTTAATTTTCATTTCCCTGTTCTACATATTAGGAAGTATCGAGAAAAAAAATTGCAGCTATTTGTTAAGTCTATATATAAGGAAATATTTCGTGATCTTTACTCGAGTAGACCTTTTGTTTTTCTTGTTTAATATTTCAAATTATTTGTTAATTTGACTATACTCACCTTAATACATGATAATTTGAAATTTTCATAGCCATTGCATCATGGCATTTATGAAGATCGCATAAAAAAATAAATGAGATAAAAAAAATTTAAAATTAATTTTTGGTCTAAAAATTTTCAAAGTATTTTATAAAAAAGTAATTACGATATTTTGGTTCAATAAATAGCCACTCAGTGTATGTATTACCTAAAAAAAAATATTTAATTTCGATTTTTTTGACCAAACATACAATTTTTTTTTCATTTGTTTTTTTAAATGATATTCATGTAGTGGCGCTGACAGTTTCAAATTATAGTGTACTAGGTATTCTTAATCCGACTTTGACCGCTCCCTACCTATTCTAAAACATCGTTTACATTTCACGCAGTCCTTACTGCAGCAAATTTTGTCCGTGCATAAAATTTCACAACTTGGTATACCATAAGTACTAAAAATAGCAATTTAAGTGTTTTTGTTGTAGGAGGTACAACGCTTCAATGTTCAATTTTGAGGTTTAAAAAATCGAAAAAATTTGCAATATTTTGAAAAAAGTGAATTGAGGTTAAATACATTATGTGTGGAAAAATATGAAAAAGGTTGATAAAATATGTAAAACGTTAAAAGAGGATATAAAAGTATGGAAAATGTTGAAATGAGTTACAAAAGCTAAAAAATGTTGGGAAAGTCGGAAAAGTATGGAACGGATTGAAAAAAGCTTAAACATGTGAAAAAAGCTGAAAGAGTTCAAAACACATCGAAAATGTTGAAAAAAGTGTTTGAGTTTTAAAATGTTGAGACAGTTGAATGAAAACGTCGAAATATATTGATAGAGGTTGAAAAAGTCGATAAAATATCGAAAGTGTTGAATAAAAATTGAGAGAGGTTGAAAAAGGCTGATAAAATCGATGATATATGAAAAGTGTTGAAAAAGTCTCCAAAAAGTTGAATGTCGTTGCAGAAGTCGAAAAAAGTTGAATGAATTTGAAAAAGTCGAAATGATATGGAAAATGTTGGAAAAGCGGTGTCGATATGTCGCAAAATAAAATCTCAATTCGCAAAATACCGAAAAATAAATGTCGAAAAAATTGACCGAAACAAAAAAAATGTCGATAATATATGATGCTGAAATAATGAATAATGATGTGGCTGCGCTAGTGACAGTAATTCTACATAAAAGTTAGGGTAAGTGGCGGCCTTCGGCCATGGCTCAGGGATTGCATCCTCCAATATGTCCAACACCGGCTTTGCGGCGGCCTTCAACCGCGGTTCACTATAGTATGTCCAATACCAAAACTATTGAGATTTTCGACATTTTTCGGAATTTTCGACATTTTTTATTTTTTTGGTATTTATTTTTGCAACAAAAAATTTTTTGGTGTAATGCATTCTAAAAAATTTCGATGATTCAGTTTTCGACATTTTAATTATCTAAATAATGTACGGATCCCTAATGTTGTGGGCTTATAACCACACATGTATCATAATATGTTGTTTAAAAACAGAATAACATACTATGGTATATTTTTGGGATGATGATTAGCATCATCCTACTTACTTACTTTTTTAGACGGCCATAACAACTCGTTGTCAGGTTACGGCCGAACTCATTAGCTCTCACCAGGCGCCTCTGTTTTGCGCGCGTCTTCTCCAATCGTTAATGCCAAGCGTGGTTAGGGCTTCCTCAGCTTGGTCTATCCACCGGAGGCATGGTCTCTCGTCGTTGACCGGGGACCATCCCTTTGAATACCTTTTTCGCTGGAGCTTCTTTATCCATACGATGGACATGACCTAGCCAGCGTAGTCGCTGTATTGTTATACGCTTAACTATGACAATGTTGGCGTAGAGCTCATACAGCTCGTGGTTCATTCGAATGCGATAGTCGTCGTCAACTCGAACAGGAGCAAAGATTTTGAGGAGAACTTTGCTCTCGAACACCCCAAGAGCGGCTGCGTCTGTTGTCGAAACCACCCATGCCTCAGCGCCATAAAAAAGCACAGGTAGAATGAGCGTCTTGTAGAGTGTTAGCTTTGTCGATCGAGAGAGAGTTCTGTAACGTAATTGCTTACTGAGACTGTAGTAGCACATATTAGCAATTGTTATTCTCCGCTAAGTCTCCAGACTAACATCATTGTTGCTGGTTACTGCAGTGCCAAGGTAAGTGAATTCCTTGACGACTTCTAGTTTACAGTTGCCCGCTGTAGTATGAGAGTCTGGATCCCGCACTCTCTTGTTGTTGTTAGTAGACATCATGTATTTCGCCTTGCCCTCGTTTACAGTCAAACACACTTTAGCTGATTCCTTTTCAATAGCAGTGAAAGCAGCAGTAACATCTCTCTTACTCCGACCGATAATATCAATATCATCAGTGTACGCAAGGAGCTGAACACCTTTGAAGAAAATGGTGCCATTATGATGCACACCGGCTTTTCGTACGATCCCCTCCATAATGAAATTGAAGAGATCCCACGAGAGCGGGTCGCCTTGTCTGAAACCTCACTCGGTATTAAAAGTTCCGGAGAGGTCATTCCCTACTTTGACGGAGCTACACGTATTGCTCAACGTCATCCTGCAGAGCCTTATCAACTTTGCAGGTATAACGAACTCAGACATTGTTGCGTATAGGAAATTCCGCACTGAGCTATCGAACGCAACTTTATAATCGACGAAGAGATGGTAAGTGTCGATTTGATATTCATGGGTTTTCTAAAGGACTTGGCTTAGTGAAAAAATCTGGCCTATGGTGGACTTACCAGGTCTAAAGCCACACTGATAGGATCCGATCAGTGTTTCTGTATGCGGCTTCAATCTTTCACACAATACGCTCGAGAGGATCTTATTTGCGATGGAAATAAGACTGATACCCCTGTAGTTGGCGCAGATTGTCGGGTCTCCTTTCTTTATTACACGACAAAGCACGCTGAGATTCCAATCTTCGGGCATGCTTTCCGCTAGCCATATTTTGCTGATGAGTTTAACAATTCAGCTGGCAGGCCGTCAGCACCCGCTGCTTTGTTGTTTTTGAGTCGCTGGATAGAAGCTCGAACCTCTTCATGGCTAGGTGTTGGTACTTACACTGCGTTATCATCGATTGGTGGTATCGTACTGCATTCTCTCTGGGCGGAATTGGTGGAATCATCGACCGTAAGCAAGTTGGAGAAATGCTGCCTCCATAACCTCAGTACACTCTGTGTATCTGTAACCAGATTTCCATTTTCGTCTCTACAAGTGAATGCTCCGGGCTTGAAACCTTGAGTTATACGCTTAACTTTTGATAGTATTTTCTTGCATCCTTCTTGCCCTGGTACACCTCAAGTTCCTCACGCTCACGCTTTTTTTGCTCCCTTTTTTTACGTTAGAAAATGCGCCTCTTCCTTCCTCTTTTCGCAGTAGTTTTCTCGCACGGCTCGCGTTGCGGCTGACTGCAGCGTCTTCTTGTATGCGGCGTTTTTTCAGCAGTCGCATTGCGACACTCCTGGTCATACCATTGGTTTCGAGGTTGTGGGCGTCGGAAACCAATGACTTCCTCGGTAGCAGCGCGCATGGAGTGGGAGATGTGTGTCCAAAGTCCACCGGCGTCGTCGGTTCCTGAGGTTGGTTGGTTGAGCTTAACCGAGAGTTGAGCGGAGTACGCCTCGGCAGTCCGTTGTGATTGCAGCTTGGCAACGTCCAGCTTTCGTTGCATGCCCGTGCGTACATTCTTCGCATTGCATAGCCGCATGCGGATCTTAGTTGCAACAAGATAGTGGTCGGAGTCAGTGTTGACGAAATGTACGCACATCCAGAACGCTTGAATTGTGCCTTCCGTCGATGACAACATGATCAATTTGGTTTTTCGTTTTTTGATCCGGGGATAGCCAGGTGGCCTTGTGAATGTCGAGGTGTTGAAATCTGGTGCTACTAACTACCATGTTTCGCGCCGCGGCGAAGTCGATCAGCCTCAGACCGTTGTTTGAAGTGATCTCGTGGAGACTGAACTGACCAACTGTAGCGCCAAAGATGCCTTCTCTTCCCACCTTCGCGTTAAAATCGCTGAGGACTATTTTTACATCGTGGGTCGGACAACGGTCATACACGTCCTCTAGGCTCGCGTAGAAATCATCCTTCGTGGCATCGTCCTTTTCCTCCGTCGGGGAGTGTGCGCAAATTAGGCTTATGTTGAAGAATTTTGCCTTGATACGGATCGTAGCCAACCTTTCGTTTATTGGCGTGAACCGGGAAACTAGGTGGCGTAATTTTCGACATACAACGAATCCGCAACCAAATTCGCGCCTCTCCGCATGGCCGCTGTAGTAGATATCACAGTTGGTCCGTTTAGAGCAGCCTTGTCCTTTTTATCGCATCTCGTGGATGGCGGTGATGTCAGCCTTTATTTATTTAGTTATTATGTGTGACGGGGCAGTGCTATTAGAAAAAAAATTTAGAATTAAAGAAAAACGTGGTGCATCCTAGTCCTTTTTAAGAGAGAAAAAGAAAGAAAAAACTGAAAAACTTTAAAAACAAAAAATATTAAAATTAAAATACCACCTCGGCATAAAAAAAAGGTGCGTAAAAAGTAAATAAAAACGTAGCGGAAAGTAAGTCATGAAACATAACGAACAACAAAATTATCAACAGGCGGTTGTAATAGACGCAGCAATAGCAGCCTTCCTCACAACCCATCATCACCATTGCACCGAAATAATAGCTGCAGAAAGCGATGATTAGTTTGATCAAAATACTCAACAGTAGCATCAGCATTCACATCCACAGCATCAATAACAGCAACAAGCACATCAGCACCACCACCAACCACAACCTCATCAACGGTAGCCATCAGCGAAAATATAGACACCAGCATCAACATCATAACGCCCACCACCCTAACAGACACTAGCATTGACATCATAACGCTCGTCACCATAACAGCCATCACATCTGTATCGACAACAGCGAACGGGGCAGCGGTGTAGTAAGCAAAAAAGGAGCCCATAATTAAGTATTTCAAAACAAAAAAGGATAAAAAACCAAAAGTTAAGCTAAAGTAAAGTAAGTAATAAAAGTAAAAAGTAATCATTATAAAAGAAAAAAAAAGAATAAACACTAACTGTTAATGGAAAATAATTTCTTTGATGATTAATATTAATATCAATTATTAATAGTAGTATCTTTAAAATGAATTACTATATAAATTAAGGCAAAACACTTAATTATAGGTATGAGTTAGCGATGCCAATCCCGGGATCCCGGCCTTTTTTGATTCCCGAAAATCCCGGGATTGGTGCCATTGAATCCCGGGATTAATTAAATAAGTACAATTCATTATTGGATCATGAATTCAAAGTTTTAAAAGATGTAGTAAATGTACTTCAACCCATTAAAGTAATTATTGAAGCCATATGTGCTCGTGATATGGATCTATATAGGACATAGCATTAAATTTCATGCTAGATAAAATCAATCAAAATAAATCTCCTTTTGCAATCTTTTATTTAATCAAATTATAGAGAGAATCAAGCAAAGAAGAACTGTTTTATTTGACATTTCATTTATATTTAATGAATCCTGACAATATTTATAAGCTTAAGTTTGACTTTTCTAAAGCCCCATCACTAACAATTATAAAGAAACAGTTATATGATATTTTGTTCAAATTAAAAAACGAGACTAACTCCAAAATCGATGATATCGATAACACTGAAATAAGAAATTTAAATCCCTGTCCCGGGATCCCGGGATCGCAGTTTCAAATCTCGAAAATCCCGGGATCAAAAAAACCCCGAAAATTGGCATCCCTAGTATGAGTATAATTTAGCTATTTAAGCCCCACTTACTTTAATGTTACAATTGAAAGAAAACAAAACAAATTAAAAGAAATAAAAAAATAGAAACCTAAAGTTTAAGCCCATGTGGTGTAGGTAGGCAGGGGTCGGTAGTGGGTTGCGTAATAGGGGGTGACCACAGAAACCGGGCCAAAGGTCACCCAGGAAAGCTGGCCAAAGCCAGTCAATGGAGGGCTGCCCAGGGCCGATATCCGATAACGGGTATAGATCCATCAAAGGAACATTAAACAAAAAAAATAATGAACATCAGAATCTGTGCCCACGAGCGGCGAAGTTTGGTCACCCACGAGGAAAGAAATTGATAGGGTTTTCGGCATCAAGGTAGGAATATTTTTCTTTATTTACCGCAGTCTTAAAAAGTCTGGTACTAACAGAAAATTTATGTCTGTCAATACCATAGTTTCACTAGTCTGACAAGAACCACGACATCCGGTGAGCGATGGCCGCGCTACAGCCATAGTACCAGTACGGTCAGTCAGTGGAACGAGGTGCGCTACATCCGGCACTGCAGGTCATTGCCAGATCGCAATAACATCTGAGCGAACTGGCAATGATCTGAAACACGACAATAGTACGAGACTAATTTATTGAAACAAAGAATAGGATGAGAGGCCTTACAGATTATTTCATATGGTTAACAATGTTGCCTACTTGAGACATAAAAGGGGGGAAAATAGAAAAGGTAGTAAATTACATTATCGCATTAACTTGGTAAATAATAATATAATTTAATATTAAAAAAGCCAGAACAGTTGCTATGTGCAAATTCTGCTTGTTGAAAAGTAACATAAATGAGAGCACAATGCATTTAACTGCAACAACAAATCAGCACGTAAACGCCAGGTATGCGATCCGGAAGTATCCAAGCCCCAATAGGTTTGTAAGCCAAGGTTTTTGCAAACCAAATTCTGCAAGTCAGAATTAGTTTTTGTAGACGTAAGTTTTTTGTTATTGTTATCTGTGTAATTATTTTAGCATGTATTTTGTTATTGTAATTATCTGTACAAGAGGTTTTAAGTAAGTTAAGATTTTAGAATAAAATCAGAGTTTGTTCTGAGGTAAAACGAACAATACGTTGTTTAAATTACAAAAGGGAAAGTTACTTTTTGAAGAAGATATACTGTTAAGTATACTTATAATTTAACTTTCTTTTATTTTCAGATACAGCTCCAGCACACAGTGATATTCCTATGAGGGAATATCAACACTGGAAAAAGTTGAAAAATATTGAAACAATTGAATACGGTTGAAAAATAGCGAAATAAATTGAAAGCCTTTGAAAAAGTCGATAAAATATCGAAAATGTTGAAAAGGTTGAGTGAGTTTGAAAATTGCTGATGAAGTCGATAATATATGAGAAATTGAAATTGCTTTGATTGAATTGAGGATTGAAAAGCTCGAAAAAATCTGAAAATCTCGGAAAAAGTTGAAATAAAATCAATGAGGTTGTAATAGTTTAAAATCGCTAACGACGAAAGTTGAAACGGTTAAAAGCAGAAAAAAAATCAAAAAGGTGGAAAGAAGTTGAAATGTTTAGACAGTTGAAAACGACTACTTAAAAAGTAAAGCAATGGTCGTGGCGATTTACATGTAATTAAAACCTTTAACAAGCTATGTCTTGGTTCATATGATAGTAAGAGCGTTAAAATTCGGTGTCAGGATGCACATAGCCTATGTTAAGCACTTCACAAAATATGAACGGGATTAAACACCAGGGGCATGGTGGCTATAAAACTTTAATTTAAGGTGGCACTCATACGCAAATATTTTTAAAATAGCATTTTTACAAAGACCAGAAAATCGATTCACATTGAATTTACACCACATGACTTTTAAATATATTAAAAAGCATAGATTAGATAGTAAAAATTTTTCTTACGGTTCATACTTAAGGTGGTCCTGATACAAAAATATTTATGAATATAATTTTCTGAAAGACCGCTTAATCGATTCTCATAGAATTTACTCCATATGACTTTTATATTAAGAGGCACAGATAAGGCGGTAAAACTTTTATTTAGGGTGCATACAAAAATATTTTCAAAAATAATTTTCATGAAGACAGGTTAAACGATTCACACCGAATTTACGCCACGTATCTCTTATGTTAAGAATCATAAATTAGGCTACAAAACTTTTATTTAGGGTGGCCCTCACACAACAATATTTTTTAAATGTAATTTTCTCGAATACTGCTAGGTCGATTCTTATGGAATTTACACCACATGACTTTTATATTAAAAAGCACAGATTAGATAGTAAAAATTTTACTTACGATTCACACTTTGGGTGGTCCTCATACAAAAATATTTTTAAATATCTTTTTCACGAAGACAGGTTAATTCATACCGAATTTACACCAAGTAACTTTTATATTAAGAGGCGTAGCTTAGGCTTCCATACTTTTATTTAGGGAGCATATTTAGGGTGGCCTTCTTACAAATATAAAACATAATTTTCTCGAAGATCGCTTAATCGGTCCTCAATTCACACCACGCGGCCTTTATATAAACAGGCACAGCTTAGAATAGAACGGGTGATGCCACACCCCTTTATCTAAAAGAAAATAAGATTCATTATATCTTATCAACTATTTGATGCAGATAAATGAAACTTGGTACATATATAAAGGGTAGAGAAAGAAGTAAGATTCAATGCAAAAATGGGCGGTACCACGCTTCCATATGAGAAAAAATCTACTTTTTTAAGATCCAGAAACATCGGTAATATCAAAACCGGTAAGAAAGACTTGATCCGTGATACTGTCCGTAAACATTTACATAAAAGTTACAAAAAACACTCAAAAAGCTATAATATACGAAGCCGTAAAATTAAGTTCTTGCCCGGACAAGAAGTGTTTAGACGAAATTTCCAATGAAGTGATTTTTCAAAACAAATTAGTGCCAAACTTTCAAAGAAATTTTTAAAATGTAGAATAGTGTGAGGGTGGAAGTCACCTAGGTTTCGTTTCCACCCACATCTGCAAAAGCGGCGCACCGAAACGCGCAACATCGGAACACACATACTTATTTTATTTATTTTTATAAGCCATTTCTTCATTTTTTTTTATTTTAACTGAAATTATTCCATGGCATTTATTTATTTATCTATCATCCTTTGTTTTAATAAGTTAAATACGATTAAAAAAATAATAAACCAACATGAATTACAATAATTAGTTAAAATAAGATTGAGACGGTACAACGCAGTGAAGCGTAGTTGTAATAGAACAAATATTCTTAAGTCAAATTAATATATAAAAGTCAACCTGCGGTAGCCCTGCTCAACAGCTGTCACAGTGGAACTTAGCAAACAGCTGTTCAAGCTTTAATGTGAAAAAGCTACTTGGCAAAAGGGAAAGGTGACTTAGCCGAAAACATTATTTTAAGAATTGATTCAACTGGAGACCACCGGCACCAGCGGACAAGCAGCTCAAGGACCAGCAGTAGTAAGACACACTAATAAATATTTTTCCCACTTAGGTCTGCTCACTCCAGTGCAAAGTCGGTAAACGTGGTACTCGAGTGCTAGTTGCAAAGCCTCAGCAGATTTGGTCGGCCGACACGTTGTACAGCCGCATATGAATACGAAGTCGTTAATACGTGGTGTTCATATGCAATTGTAAGACGCCGCCATTTCATAGTCAGGCCCCGCTGACCCGTCGAGTTGAAACATACGAATAGAAAGTCGTTAAAACGTGATATTCGTGTGCGGAAACAAGACGCCGCTGACCCGTCGAGTTGAACCATACGAATAAAAAGTCGTTAAAATGTGATATTCGTATGCGGAAACAAGACGCCGCCATTTCATAGTCAGGCCCCGCTGACCCGTCGAGTTGAAACATACGAATAAAAAGTCGTTAAAACGTGATATTCGTGTGCGGAAACAAGACGCCGCTGACCCGTCGAGTTGAACCATACGAATAAAAAGTCGTTAAAACGTGATATTCGTATGCGGAAACAAGACGCCGCCATTTCATAGTCAGGCCCCGCTGACCCGTCGAGTTGATACATACGAATAAAAAGTCGTTAAAACGTGATATTCGTGTGCGGAAACAAGACGCCGCTGACCCGTCGAGTTGAACCATACGAATAAAAAGTCGTTAAAACGTGATATTCGTATGCGGAAACAAGACGCCGCCATTTCATAGTCAGGCCCCGCTGACCCGTCGAGTTGAAACATACGAATAAAAAGTCGTTAAAACGTGATATTCGTGTGCGGAAACAAGACGCCGCTGACCCGTCGAGTTGAACCATACGAATAAAAGTCGTTAAAACGTGATATTCGTGTGCGGAAACAAGACGCCGCCATTTCATAGTCAGGCCCCGCTGACCCGTCGAGTTGAAACATACAAATAAAAAGTCGTTAAAACGTGATATTCGTGTGCGGAAACAAGACGCCGCCACTCCAGGACAGAGGTGAGACGACTCACACCCAGCTACCACAGCAGCACCAGAGAAGCCATATAGCGACCAAATGACCGCCGACTACTAAGTATTAAAATTCCGTATCATAGTTGTATTTCTTTTCCTCTATAATAAGCATAGTAATTCATATGTATATATAACGTTATCATCTAAAAGTGAATAAAGTGGATTGTAGAAAAATTAAAAATAAACAGGTTTCAATCAAACTCCCGTGCGTAAAAACTTTATACCCGTTAGCCACCTGCGAATATAAATTTTTGTGTACGAACCCTGGACACCGACGAGCCGAGACCCTGGCTGAAAGGTTCGTTACAATAGTCAAACCGGTTGGAAACTGTTTGTTTGAGATAGAAGACTTGAATGAGATATGAGAAGCTATTGTATTTTATTAAAAATAAATGATTGTTAGTGGTCGATTTTATTTAAAATGTTTAATTAAGAGCTTGGGGATTACTGCTAGTTCTATTATGAATTAAACTTTCTCACTTTTAAAGGTTGTCTAGTATCGTATGGTTTTGAAAGAAAATTTGCAATTTAAATTTTTATTGAACATTAGTTTCGCGAGAAATGTTTTTACTCCATACGAAATAACAAGCCTTTTTGAACTTATTTTTGGTTTCAAAGAACGCTTTAAGTTCTGAGGATCAGCCTATTCTCGCGTGTAGTTTCCGTCAAATACTTTTACTTTTCTTTAATTCGTATACAAAACCTTGCAGACTATTTTTGGGTTCCAAGGAATACTTTCAACTATTCCAAGGATTCGTTTTTTTTTTTTTTTTGAAAAGGGCCGCGTACAATAAATAAAGATTGTTCCTAAACGGAAATAAGAAAGTTTAAATACTTCTTTTCATACCAATAATTCAATTATTGGTATACTAGCAAACTCAAACGATATTTGCGGTAGGTCGCGTATTAAAATCCTAGAACAATCCGTATTAAATTCCAGAATCCAAAAATTTACTAAAGTCGTTCATTCACTCTAATAAAAATTTAACCCTGAAAATAAAGAATAAATAACAGAAAGAATAACAAAAAAGCACGTAACTTAAAACGCTTGCTTTTTGTTGGAGTCAACAACCATTAAAAGTTGCTGAGGACGCTTTTCGTTAAGTTAAATGAATTTAAGTAATGAACGATTTGCAGCTCATGAAATACACCCAGTAATTTCACGCCCTTAAAAAAATATATGATCAACATATCACTCAGTTAAATTTAAACGCTGAGCAAATAAGGAAATTGGAAGAGGAAAACTTCAGATTGAACGATACACTGGATGATAGAAATATCACAAAGCTGAATTTTCATTACCAGTGGGTCAATATTTAGAAGAAACCAATCGGTCCATAATTGAAGTTAATAAACGTGTCCAAGATTTGGATAAGGAAAACAAGAAATTGAGACAAGAGCTAGCAACAGCTTAATTCAATTCAAAAACAAAAAAGGAAATAACAAATCCAAAAATGTTGGAATTTAACGACCTAGCAAAAAATCAATTGGAAAATCATAAGACATTGACACGATTCTGTGAGAATTTTGGAAAAGATTCGGAGACCAGATACAGTGTTAGCTATTTTAACAAAAAATTTAAGGAATTAAATGAAATTTGGTCAATAATTGTATCAACCGACGAAGAACTGAGAAAGTTTGAAAGTTTAAAGAAAAATGACACATTTCACAAATATTTTCATGTCGCAGTTAGAAACTTTATTTGAGAAACAAAAAGAGAAAATCGACATGAAATTGAAGAAATTTATGGTTTATTTGGAGGAAACTGAGAAAACACAAAATACGGAGATTCATATAGTAAGGGCGGACGTTCACAATAACCAAGCAGGAAGTCAGACAGACAACGCACAACCAAGGATGAGCGTGTCTACCCATGACCAACTAGTAACCACAAAAAGCTATAATAATATTGGTAAATGGGTACGAGATACAGTGCCTTATTTTTCAGGGATAGAATCTCCTATACTTAAAGCAGATCTATATAGATTTATAGAAGCATGCGAATCAGTAAGGAGATCAATTAATCCTGGGGATGAAAATGAGCTCATTTCAAAAGTGAAACTGCATCTCAATGGCGATGCATATGAATTGGTCAGAGCGACTAATTTTAGTAGTATGCAAGACTTATATAAAATTTTAAAAGAAACCTGCATAAGGGAAAAGTCTTTAGAAGTAGTACAAAAATATATAAGTAACGCACGCCAAGGTTCCCATGAGGATTTAAGAGCATTCGCAAGACGACTAAAATCACTACAATCTTCCGTTTTAGAGAAGCTGAGAAACAGATATTCAACATTGTATGACCAAATGTACATACAGGAACTTACAAGGTCTGTGTTGAGAGCATTCAAAACAGGTTTAAGAAACCAAACAACAAAAGTTTTATTGGTTAATAATAATTCAAATAGTTTGGAAGGATTATTAGAAGCAACAATCTCAGCAGAAGATACGCTGCAATACTATGATTATGAACCAGCACTGGGCATAAGCGCTTTCCAAGCAAAAGTTGACACACTTAGCTCAAATATTTTACATGCTCAGCCAAAAAATTGGGGCAAATAGCAAGAACAACCACAGAATAGGCCATTCCAGCAAAATCCTGGAAAATCAAAAAGAAATAATTTTGCAAACAGAAGGCCAGATATAACTTGTTCATTCTGTAACAAAAAGGGACACACAAGAAATGAATGTTTTGTTAGAAAAAACACATCTTTTTGTGAAAAATGTTCAGAATATGGTCATGAGACCAGTAAAAAGTGCTCAGACAAGAGAGACTGACCAAAATAAAAAATCAAATATTCAACGCGAACAAAGCGGCCAACGGACATTGAACAAATGCCGCTGGTGTAAAAGGGTGGGGCATGCAATAGAAAATTGTTTTGCCAAAAAACACTTTGAAAAAACACACACGGAAACTAAGAGGGGCCCAAGACCGGCCAATAGTCTGGGACCCCAAAAACCTTAGCAAATCAAGGCCAAATAAAGCAGTAAATCAACCACAAAAATGTGCTGTTGATACGTTATCTACTGTATATGAAACAAATAAAGTTTCAAAAAATAGTTTTGATAAAGTAATAACAGTAAATCAGCCATATCAAAGTACAACTGATACGTTAACTACATCTAAAGTTACAAAAACATTTTTTCAACCACAACAACGTGAAGTTGACATGTTTAACACTAGAAGTAAAAAAAATAATATTTTACAAAACAACTTAAGACAATGCAATGCAGGGAAGATAAATCATACACAGAAAACTGTAGTTGAGGCGTCCCCTGCTAGGTAATTTGGAATAAAATTCTTACATACAGTACTATTAATAGTCTGTTTAATTTTCAATGCATTTTATTTAGCTTGTTTGGCTTCATGGGGTAGAATAAAGTCAGTATGTTCAAAATTACTACTGACTAAACCCATACAATTAATTTCAAAGAAATTATTACCCGACTAGAATTTTTCTTATGCATGCCTAAATATACTTTCGGCCCTAACTGGGAAATAATTAGGCTAGCCAAAATTAGGAATGTGTACTAGCAGCCTAATTAGGCAATTGTATGGCATTCCTAAATTAGTTTTACCTATCAACTACCTGATTAGGCCCTACTGCGGCATGCCTATATTTGGTTTGCCTAAAGGCTTAGTCATTGTAATAAAATAAGGAACGCCTGAATTCAGTAAATCTGGGGAATAAGTATTGTGGTAGTCGTGACTAAGTTCGAATGTACTCCTGAACTGTAAGAAATGACCGCAGATAAAACTGAACTTAATAATAGAGTTTAGCTACTACAGCTATTATAGCCTTCTTAGCTATTTAGCATTGAAGCTTTGTACCAAGTAAAAAGCTTATTCAATAAAAAATGGAATAGAAAAAATTATCATGTACATTAATTTGTTATTTATTTTATAATTTTTTCTTAGCTTTATCGCACTTTCTCAACATACCCACTCACACCATGTAAAAATAGACATATAGATATTAAAATAATTATATGTATAAATTTACGTGGTCCAAGACATAAATGTTAGAAAAAATTTACCCAGCATGCTGTGGGGCTCGGACAACACAAACAAAAAAATTCACACCACCATTAAGCTACAAATTTAGCTACAGTTAGTTTTCAGTCTAAGCTTGAGTTGACCTTTTGACAAGCTAATGTTATAAACTTCGCAATAAGAGTAATAAGAGTTGTCATGCGATTAAAAGGAGCTGTAGCCATATAATTAGTTCTACTAACCGGTTGGTGAAATAACTGATAAGAGTTACGAGTACTCCTCCGATTACTATTAAAATGTATATAGTTAAGAAGCTCTGGTGCAGCAAGAGACCCAGTTACAAGTTGATGCAGATAAAGTATATCCGCAATATTTCTACGCGAGCTCAAAGACTGCATATGTAATAACTTTAAACGATCCTCATAAGGAGGAAGGTTTAAAGGGTCAATCCAATTTAAGCCATTGAGAGCAAAACGAATAAAATTTTTTTGAATTCTTTCAATTCTATTTATATGAATATTATAAAATGGTGACCATACTTGGCTGGCGTACTCTAAGTGAGAGCGCACTATTGTATTATATAAAGTCACCGTTACTAAAGGGCTATTAAATTCTTTTGCCCACCTCTTAATAAAGCCAAGCAGAGATGAGGAATTTTTACAAATTTGATTAATAATAAAAGTCAACTTAGTATCAAAATGTATACCTAGGTCTTTGACTACATCGACACGACAAATATTTTTATCTTTTAATTTATAATCAAATTCCACAAAAGTTTTCTTCCTGGTAAAAATCATAGCTTGGCATTTATCAGGATTAAGATGTAAGTTATTCTTAGAACACCAAACTTCAAAGGATTTCAAGTCAGACTGAAGTGGAATAGTGTCACCAACCCCCTTTACGTTCCTGAAAATTTTCATGTCATCTGCATATACTAACAGATGGGAGTTTTTAATAACATGTGTAACGTCATTAATTGCTAAAATGAACAGGAGCGGCCCCAGGTGGCTTCCTTGTGGAACACCTGATGTCGCGCTAAATGGGGAGGAAAACACTCTCCTAAATTTTATTTGATACGAGCGATCAGATAAATAAGATTCAATCCAGCTGACAAAACTTAACCCTTAAACGCCTCGTGGTACCGCAAGGAACCAACCACTTTAAAAAAAATTTAATGTATTTAACGTACAATTTTTAAACTTTGCGTCACACACATACACTCTCGGTTTCAAGCGCCAAAGATAGTTCGGCTTTCGCATTCTATTTCCTTCGTAGGTCACGTATTTTTTCAGTTGAGTGATAGCACCTCGCCAAAAGGCATTTGTGTGAAATTATGAATTTTGAAAATATTAGACTGTCAATAAATTTTATGATTTTAAACCTGAAAAAATAATAATCGTAATGGTTTTTCTAGTCTCATTTTTCTGTAAGTCTTCAATATATTTAACACAATAAAATGAAATAAATTTTCTCTTGCAAAATTTATTAAAAAGTTCGGGGATCTGGTGGTTCCACCAGGGACCAGCCAGGTTATTTGTGCCTAGGGGGCGTGATGGAATGAATGATGGAACAAAAGTTGTTCAGAATCGCAGAATCTACAACATATATTTTTTTCAGATCAAAAGAAAAACTTTGGCATTTAAGGGTTAAGGGAAATCCAAGTTTCTTTAACTTAAACAAAATCAAATTATGTGGTAATTTGTCAAATGCTTTACTGAAGTCAGTGTAGATGCAGTCAACTTGCCCACCAGAGTCTAAAGAGCTTAATGCAAAAGAAGTGAAATCAAGGAGGTTAGAAACTGTAGATCTGCCATTAACAAAACCATGCTGACGAGTTGTTATAACTTCACTACAGCACACCTTAACCTGATCGTATATAACATGTTCAAAAATTTTCGGTATTGATGATAACTTAGCCACGGGCCTGTAGTTTGAAACATCATTTTTACACCCTTTCTTGAAAATGGGGCTAATGTATGCATTTTTCCAAAATTAAGGAAAATAGCTTTCTTGAATTGATCTATTAAATAAAATACTGAGGGGCTGACTCAGCACAGAGCTGCAGTTTACTAAAACTGTCGCAGGAATACCATCCGGCCCGGAGTTGAAGTCATCATCAACAGATGAAATATATTTCTCTATGAGGTCAGGAGAGAAAGATATCTCATTAACCGAAACTAAAGGGTCGTTATCCATATATTCAAAACAGTTGATTTCAGGGCTAAATAAATCCGTAGAAAACGATTCATTAAACAAATTAGCAAACAACCAGGCTATAACTTGTGGGTCGCTAGTGAGCCCATCAACTGTTTTAAACTCAGATGGAAACCCGTCAGATTTTTTTTTAGAATTAATAAAACCCCAAAAATTCTTGGGGTCATGAAGAATATTCAGCCTAATTTTATTCAAATATTCAGAATAAACCAAAGCTGACATATCTTTAAATTCAAGAAACAGTCGCTGATAAGCAACAAGGTCATTACGGTCCTGGCTACAAACGTATTTATTCCATGCCCTATTACGGCCATTGCGAACTTTTTTCAAATCCTTTGTATACCAGGGGTACGAGGAATTATTATCGTACCTCCTTGTATATGGAACCGACAATGCTATGGCAGAAAAAAGTTCACCATAGAAAAATTTAATGCAATCATCAAATGTATTGTTATTAAAAAAAATGAGTAAGTCGTCTAATTTATTTCTTAAATTTTCATTCAATTTTAAAAAGTCAGCTTTCTTAAAATTGAAATCGTAAATATTAATGGATGAACATGCATTAGTCAAATTTTCATTGTCAGATTGGTACACAATACTCAAAGGTGGATGATAGGAATCAACCGCAGACAGAGCATGGATAGCATGGATTGCTACTATTTGTAGCCAAGACTAAGTCAAGTTGTCGTCCATGGCAGTTAGTTATACAACTTACTTGTTGTAAATTTGAAAGTATTTCGTCAACAAAAATTTGTTGTTGTCGAGTTTTTGGACAAGATGCATAAAAATATGTACCATCGTCCGAAGGAGTCCATTTTAGGTCAGGCAGATTAAAGTCACCTAACAACAAAATGTCGTCATTAGTGTCTAGTTCATTAATAATATATTCTACGGCCATCGAAAGACATTCATAGACATCTGCGCTACTATTTGGAGGAACATAAGTGTTAAGAATGTATAATTTAGAGTTACAATGTGTAACCTTAACACATAACAGTTCAATATTAGATGCACAGGCAATTTCAACTAATGAACTGGTTAAATGATTTTTTATAGCTATTAAGACGCCTCCACCAACAGAAGAAAGATCTTCCAAGTGTCTGTCTTTTCTAAAAACATGGAAACTATTATCAAAAAGTTCCATATTGAGAAAACTGTTGTTTAACCAAGTTTCGGTAAACACGATAATATCCTCAGAGAAATTCTGAGTTGATAAAAAGATATCTTGCGTCTTGGAACGCAAACCCCTTACATTTTGATAGTAAAGGGATAGCCGTTTCAGTTTTTTGAATTGGAACGTGCAGCTTTATCATTTTTTTTCGATTTAAATTCTGAAATATAGATATTATCCACCCATGCTTTAGATTTAAGAATGGCAGAAACATGAGAAGATGCCACTGTTATTTTAAAAGACGCATCAGTTGGTTTATTACCGAGTTTCCTGCAAGAAACGAAGGCGTCGGCAGGAATAATTTGATTTTGTCTGATAAAATTTTTAACGCTGTCAGAGGTAGTGTTGGAATGAAGTCGTGAAATAAAAATCGATTTTAACCTTGGTAATGCCTGCAGGGAAACCGGAGGCACAGAGCTATCAATCGCAACATCCACCCGCGGATTAGCCGAAATTGACAAAGGATTATTTATAGTGGAGGAAGGAGATGGAAGATTGCTAATAGATATTATAGCGGGAAAATTGGGAGTGGGTGAAGAGGCATTTAGAGAGCAATCCACGGGAGTTTTGTCACGACTGACGGCCGCACCGCCCACCCTCCCCATATTACCCAGATTTTTATTTAATTTCTTATTTAATTTCTTATTAGACTTTCTTTTCTTTTTTAAGGAAATAGCTTGTTTAGGTAAAGTGGAGATCGAAGGAGTGGAAGCAAAAACCATAGTAGCCTCGGTAATAGTTTTATTTTGCAAACTAACATCCGGTGAAGTAGCCTCATTAAGGCTTTTTTCAATTTGGGGATAATAGTTAAGAATATCTCTGAAATTATTATTCAGATTGTTAAGATTTTTCCCAAATTGCTTAATTTTTTCGTAAAAGACCGACGGGGAAAGGGGTCTACAAGATGGACAGTACCATTGCAGGCCCGAATGGACAGAGCATAATAAATCAGTAATAGATTTTGCTAAGTTTACACAAGAGGCATGAAACACCTGTTCACAGGGACCTGAACAGGAAAACATAGAGTTCAATATATTTTGGCTTTTGCACTGATCTCTTAGAGAGCAAGCTAACAAATTTTCAGAGGAAAAATAATCCATCTTGAAATCTTAAAAAAAAGAAAGCAATTTAAAATATTTTTAGAGCAGTGCAAAAAGGGTTAAAAATCAAGCGAAAAATTCACCCGCTAAGCAGCAACAACAAACACAACAGAGTTTAAAGTCTAGCTTTGTATACGAACAAAGCACAAAAGCGAATCAAAAACAAAACTGTTGCACTGCTTACACTGATTTATTTTACTTACAAAAGGTAACATTACTACAATTCGCTGGTTCGGGCAGTCGCCGACTATCTTGTTTGATTCCCTTGCTTCGTATAAATTGGAACCAAGAGCAAATTTTGAACATGTTATTTTCTGTCAATTCAATTTCAATTTCATTGAGACTTTTTTACAATTAGCCCAAGAACCCGCTGTAGAAAAGTTGAGTGTATAAGATTACAGCATGGTAATGGGAAAGATAGTGAGACAAATTGGTTAAACTAATGGGTCAATTTTTATTAATATATGTATATTAATGCTTGAAAAGTGTGTCAAACGATAGAGCTCGAAAAGCCTAAATTGAATATATAGAGTTGCCTTGTCGAATACGGTCTTAAACATAGGTTGCCACTCGATTTTAGGGCCAATTTTTCTTAAATGGTTGGCAATACATGTTTGGGACAGGATTTGACAAGGCAACCCTATATGTTCTATTTAGGCTCTTCGAGCTCTATCGTTTGGAACACATATCAAGCTGTTATCTTCATTAATGAAAATTGACGATAAAACCGGTAGCAACCCATGTTGGGGACAGGATTCAACAATGCAACCCTGTATATTAAGTATATTTAGGTATCTTCGAGTTCTATCATTTGAAATATATTTTAAGGCAAATTCGACCATTTTTGGGCATCGGGACAGGCTTTTGCAAGGCAACCCTGGTTCGTAAGTTATCTCAGTATCTTTCCCGTACATCCCATTCTGTAATCTTATACACTCGACTTTTCTTTCTTATACAGAGAAATACTAACAAAGTGTCGAAATACATGTATGTATTAATAACTCTTGCTCATGTATTTTTTTATTTGTTGTTTCGACTTTTGTGTCATATATCATACAAATAATATTATTTTCTATCAGTCAAAGAAATAAGTTTTGAAAACTGTGAAAAAAATTCGATTAAAAACAATTTTCAATTAAGTGAAAAAAAAACTAACATAAAATCATTTATCAAACGCGAAAGTGGTAGAATACGAATTCAAAGGTTTCGCGCAGCTCGCCGTAATTTAATAATATCGCGCAAAATCAGTGCTCTCGAAATCAGTGAAAATGATAAAGACTCGCTTGAAAGTGGTACCAATTTTGAATTTGGAAATGCATTCGTGCAGAGGATGGAGGAGGATCAACGACAGAGTGTTGACACTCCCGAATCCACGCAAATATTCGAAGAGGAAGATACCGTAAGTAGTTAAGTGTACTAATTAATTAAATCAAATAAAAAAACCTCCCCCTCAGAGGACAGAGGAGGGTCAGCTAGAAAGTGCTGACACTTTCGAATCTGAAGAAATATCCGATGAGGAGGAAAACTCCGTAAGTACATTCACTTAATAAATGCAAATTCAATAAATTAAAATGAATCACAGGATCTGAAAGACTTACACGATTTGCGAAAATGGGCAATACAGGATCCTCCAATACCCCATACTCGACTGGAGGCGTTATTCTCTATTTTGAGACGCAAGTATCCAACATTGCCAAAATATTCCAAAACTTTTTTGGGTACGACAAAAGTTAGTTATGAAACAGAGAACATGGACAACATACATTTATAAAACTATAAGAGGTACAATTTATTTAAAAATGTTGCATTTGTAAGAGCGATAGTAATTTTTTTTGATTTTTTTTCAGATGCACTCATTAAAACTTTTTCAAAGTCCAGCGATGATGTGATAAGCGAATGCGATATCATTCAATCATTGGCATCCATACTTCACCACTGCAGGGATTGGGACGGTGGCCGTGCTGCACGCAATAAAAAGGACACTTAAATTATGAACGTCTAAATTTGTCGCGCTTAAGTTTCCTAAGTTTTGTCTATTCAATATCGTTACCTTAATATAGAAAGGCCCTAACTAACATTTGAAAATCAAGTTCTTTTTTGTAGATTTCGGTAGGTCAACCACTCAAGGGCGGATTCACGGGGGGGGAAATGGGGGAAATTTCCCCCTCCAACGGCTTCAAAAATACACTAGAGAATTTCAAAGTTTTAAAAAACCATGCAGCATCTAAGAAATAAACTAAAAATTTTTGAAGATTCTAGTAACGCCGGAGATGTGTAGTTTTTCAGTTTGTTAACTTTTTTCATACAAAGTTAAAAATTAACAAATCACATTACTCTACAAATTTGCAAAAACTTACACAACATCGAATAGCGATGATACTTAATGTAGTGAAAAATGGCAAAATTCAAAAAATGCACTGTTGAGAGCACATACTTCACATAAATGCCTGTAAAAACTTTGATTGTCAGCAAATGAATTTTAATTTTTTTTTTTAGTATAGAGAAGAGTCCTACAACAATTTTAAGATATAAATTGTGTCAATAGTGTTATGATATAAAATTTTAAGAGACCCTTATTTTTTATTTTGCTGAAGAGCCACATTTTTCGAAGTTATCGTCATTTAAACATTGTATGTTAAGATTACAAATTTTGAAAGGACTTTTTTTGAAATTGTCGGTATTTCCTTAATACATAATGGGTTTTTATAATTTTTTTTTTTTTAAATTCTTCATTATTTTATTGGTTTTATGAAAAAGTGACGTTTAGTGCAAAGTACAATTATGAAAACCCATTATGTATCGAGGAAATGCCTACAATTTGAAAAAAGGTCCAGTCAGAATTTTTTTCGTACATGTATTTTAACATACAAAGTTCAAATGACGATAACTTCGAAAAATGTGGCTCTTCAGCAAAATAAAAAAATATGGGTAAAAACTATTCTTTTGCAAATATTTTAAGTATGATTTTGCGGAAATCGGACAAAAAATGGAGAAGTTATTCGAAAAAAACAGTAAAAAACTTGCAATAAAATTAAACGAAAATACATACGTTTTCTTATTAAAAAGAAACGGAGAATAAAAGTAAAGAACCAGACACATACACAATCGTATGTATTATTTTCGTTTAATTTTTTAAAATTTTTTTAATGTTTTTTCGAATAACTTCCAAATTTTTTTGTCCGATTTTCGCAAAATTATGCTTAAAATATTTGCAAAAGAATAGTCTTTCACTTAAAATTTTATAAATATGAAAAAGAAAAATTTTTTCATTCAAATGGAGCAATTGAAATTTAGTTATTTTTAAAAAATACCTAAAAAGTAATTTTTTTGGACTTTGACCGCTTGTAACTCCATCAAATCTTATCCGATTTAAGCAAAAATCATATCGTTAGAAAGAGAATACAAATATCTTTCGAATGCTGAAAGAGTCTTAAAAATTTTATGGAGATATAGTCAAATAAATGAAAAAAGTGCCGAAAAAAGGGGTTTTTTGATGATGTCTCGAAAACGATTCTTAAGAAAAAAAAATGGTTACCATTTTTGGAATCTACTCCCCAAAATACATCGAAAAAAGTATATGAGAAACCAGATTTTGAGATGAACTCCAAATTTGTAAACTAGTGTTATATAATTTAATTTTTTTTTTTTCAACTGAAATTATCTAAATTAAAAATATTAACTTTTGAGTTAGATAGTAAAATACGTGTTTTTACTTCTAAAAATAAAATTTTATGATTTAAGAAACAAGTTTTAGAAATATACTCATTTTAAAGTATGGGTGGATTACATCCAAGTCAGTAATGGCTTTACGAAAAGCGTCTGTAATGCAGGGTTAAAATGTTAACATAGAAAACTTGATCACCTTTTTTTAACTAACAAAAATCATCCAATTTTCCGAAAATTTTGAAATCCAGCAAGGCCCCCGGCTTTGACATGCAATTTACATCTTGGCCTCTTGGCAACCCTGTTCGCAGCGAACAGAGCTATAATTCGGCTATAAGAAGAAGAAGAAGCTATAAGGCTTATAATGTTAGCGTGTACGAACATTACAATAAAACAACATTTATTACATGTATGTAACATGTATATATCTATAGTAAACTTTTTTTGGACATAAATTTAACATAACCAATTTTCCCCCCCCAAAATTTTTTCCTGGATCCGCGCATGCAACCACTAATACACCATTGATAAAAAAGTGTGTGTGCTACGATTGAAAATAAAGTAATTACAAGCAAATAAAAAAGTCATAACTCACTTTAATGTCTTATTCTCCTGTAAAGTAACAAAAATGGTAGATAGATAGAAACCATTTTGTAACTATTTTTTGCGTTACGCTAAGAAACAATTATTTTATACTTAATTATATTATTATTGAAAAATAATTAAATAAACAAATGTAAACACAATAAATGTGTCGATTTTATATACATATCGCACACATTCTACTAAAGAGGCACAACTCAAAATTCGTAATTTTCGAGTTTACTTCATAAAACAGTTCATCACACACATATGTATCTACCAGCACAAAAGAGATAAGTTTTGATGCAATTTGCTGTCAATATGCAAAAGTTTCCTATTTTTAGTTGTGTCGGAGAGTATGTACATGCTGTTGTGATTGCTACTTGGTCTCAAATCATATTTAGTACTTTCTTCTTAATAATCAACACTTTATTTCTGAAAAATAGCTCGAGCTCTAAAACAGTTTTTTGCGTTTTCTGAAAATTCAAAAATTTTGAGTTGTGACTCTTTAGTAGAATGTGTGTGATATGTATGCATGTATGTACTTATTTAGAACCAAGTGCGGAAGCAATTAGAAAATCTCGTTGGGCGTAAATAAGGTACGCATTGGGATTGCCTAACCAGAACGTGCAAAAGCCCAATGAGAGCCTAATGAGGTAGGCGTTGAACAATCCTATTTAGGAAAATTTGGGGCACACCGTTACAATCCAAATTAGGTTGTCGTTGGGTTTCCAAACTTGGCCCTAACGTCTGGTTAGGCAAAACCAATGAGGACCTAATTTTCGCCTAACGACATTTTCTAGTCGGGTAAAAGCAAACACGAAAAATATCATAACGGGGAGACATATCTGGTATGGCAGGCATAACGAGAATTTTTACCAAGCAAAACAAAATGATGTGTTCATAGAATTGCCCTGTGAAGGTGCTAAATATGGAAAACTTATTTTGTTGTTAGACTCCGGTGCCGATACAATTTTGGTCAAAGAAAATGCAATGTTGCATTTCCCTGCATTAGATATAAATAACACAAAAGATTTGAGTGGAGCATTTGGTGGACAGGTTACCACATTAGGTACTACCACTGTTCAGCACATTCAGTACCAAGATCTAAGTTTGAAGTTACATATAGTGTCACTAGATCATGGAATACCAGCTGATGGAATAATTGGTAGAGACAATTTCTGGAACCAAACTATCATAAATGCAATAGATAAAAATCTAACTTTTTTAGCAAGGAACGACAGAAAATAAGTAATAGCGTTCATGCTAAAGCCGATGAATGACTTAAATAACGTACTATACAATACAGAAACAGCAGTCGAAGCTCGAACTGTAAAAATAGTACCATTATGTGTTAAAACAACATTAAAAGAAGTTGTTATACACAAACAAGAACTTTCACAAGGAGTTTACTTGGGAAAAGCCCTAAAAAAAGTGAAAGATGGCATAGTTCATGTGCCAGTTTTAAATTCGTCAGAAGACAAATTTACTATTGATAAAAATTTCAGACCGGTATTTTCAAATTGCAATAAATTCAAAATAAAAACAAATACCGGAATAAATACTATAACTGAACAAAATGTGATTGAAAGATTAGGCAAGCTATTTGAATCTATTAATTTAGATCCTCACATTAGCAATGAAGAAAAGGCCTCTATGGAAAATATATGTGCATCCTTCCATAACATATTTTTGTTAGAAGGTGATTGCTCATCATATACTCCAGTTTTGAAGCACGATATCCCTACACTGGCGGGGCAACCCCCAATAAATCAAAAACAGTATAGACTACCCCATTCTCATAGAATGGAAATTAATAGGCTGGTAGAAGAACTGTTGGATGAAGGGATAATTTCGCCTAGCACCTCACCTTGGAATTCACCATTGTTACTTGTTCCTAAGAAAAGTGGTAAAGATGGCGAGAAAAAATGGAGATTAGTTATAGACTTCAGAAAATTGAATGAAGCTACTATTAAACAAGTTTTTCCCATTCCACGAATTGATGAAATTTTAGATCAATTAGAACACAGTAGATATTTTTCCACCCTAGATTTAGCAAGTGGTTACCACCAAGTATTGGTGAATGATGGCTATGTAAAGTATTCACAGTATTGAGACAACATAATCTAAAGCTAAACACGAAAAAATGCAATTTTTGCGTCGTGAAGTGGTTCATTTAGGACATAAATGTTCAGAACATGGAGCCCTACCCTACCCTACCAAACATACTAGTTCCAAAGAACAAAAAAGACGTACAGGCATTTCTAGGTCTGGTAAACTACTACCGGAAATTTATGAAGGACACGGCAAGACTAGCATTACCAATAAACAAATTATTGAGAAAAGATGCGAAGTTCAGTTGGTCAAATAAGTGCCAAAAATCATTTGAGGACTTAAAAAAGGTCATAATGTCACCACCCATATTGATATACATATCTATATTTTTCCAAGGAATTCTTGTTAACCACGGACGCCAGCAATGATGCAATTGGTGCAATTATATCACAAGGGGAAGTCGGTAAAGACAATCCGATAGCATTTGCCAGTAGAGCGCTAAGCGATACCGAGAAGAGATATTCAACAATTGAAAAAGAATTTCACGCTATAATTTGGGCAACGAAAAATTTTAGAGCATATTTACTTGGCAGACATTTCAAAATATATACCGATCATCAACCATTACGTGGTATATCCAACCTTAAGGACGCTTGGCACGCTTCCGACACAAGCTGTCAGAATATGATTTTGAAATAATCTACACGCCTGGGAAAAGGAACTTAAATGCAGACGCTTTAAGTAGATTACCACAAACAGATAAACAAATAACAGTGGTACAAACTAGATCAAAGTCTAAAAATTCTGGAATGGAAAAATTGAGTATTTCAAATGCGGTGGATAAAGACACGGTGGATGAAAATAACACAGAGAAAACAGTGGTCATACTTAAATATCCTAAAGAAATAGAAATAATATTAAGAGATTTTTATAGCACACCATTAGGCGGGCATCAAGGTGCAGTAAAAACGCTTCTAAGAATAAGGAAGCAGTATAGGTGGCCAGAAATGCAAAAAGATGTTAAAGAGTACATAAAAAAATGTACCAAATGTCAAACAAACAAGAGTTCAAGACTCACAAAAATGCATATGGTTTTGACTGACACACCAAATCGACCTTTTGATAAAGTCTACATGGACATAGTCGGCCAATTACCTGAAACGATATCAGGAAACAAATACATATTGACATTTCAAGATGATTTTTCGAAATATATGGCGTGTGCTGCAATGCCCGATGCAGAAGCATTGCTAGGTGCAATATCCCAAAGATATTAGTTACTGACAATGGTACAAATTTTATTGCAAAATTGGTTTCAGACACTTGTAAGATGCTAGGAATTAAGAAGTTGCACATAACATCATATCATCCGCAGGCTAATGGTTCTTTGGAAAGAAGCTACAGACCACTAGCAGAGTACTTGCGAAGTTTTGCTAAAGAAGATGGTTCAAATTGGGACCAATGGCTGACAGCAGCCATGCATGTCCATAATAATACAACACATACTTCTACTAAGCAAACCCCGTTTCGTACTTTGTACGGTATCGACTTTGAGTTGCCTACGAATTTGAAACGAAAATGTTCACCGCTATACAACGCGGAGGACCAATCAAAAGTATTAAAATTTCAAATTCAAAGAACCCATGAGTTAGTTAGGAAAAACCAAGAAAAAGCGAAAGAATTGTCTAAAAAGCAATATGACGGTGCAATCAACCCCGTTAAATTTAAAGAAGGGGATAAAGTTTTGATAAAAAATCAAACTAGAGAAAACAAATTTTCTCCCATATGGGTAGGCCCATTTGAAGTTTTGGGAGTCAAGGGGCCTGTTACAACGGAAATTGTAATAAAAGGAAAGAAAAAAAGGTTGCATAATAATTTACTTAAATTATTTAATGAACCTACTTAATTTACAATAAAAAATAACCAACAGAGCAAAATAACAAGCTCTGAAAACTTAGAAATACATGTGCATTAACGAAGTAATTTGAGCCAAAATGTGCCGCAGAAAGCACACGCGATCGCGTAGAACTTACCTACCCTAGGCAAATTTGAAAAATGAATAAAGGAAAAAATTCTAACGACAAATGACACGAAAAAATTAAATACAAACGCAAACCATAAATAAATACAACCTGAGATCAGTTTTGTATTTATGAATAATAACATTGCTTCATTTTGCAAAATGAAATGAAACAAAAAGAAATAATAGCAACTTCAGCTGAAGTAAATAAAACAGAAATAACTTAATTTGAAAGATATTAAAGGAACAAATTTTTATTCCCGATACAAGCTATGCGTAATATATATTTGTATGCATATAAAAGATGTATACACATCAGGCCCGTTCGCAAGGGGGGGTTTCGGGGGTTCAAACCCCCCCTATTGGGAATTTTCGCTCATAGGTTTTTATTGATATTTGAATGAAAAATCAAAAAGACACAACAAACTTTTTTTTTAAATGAAAGGACTAAAATGCCAAAAAATCGCCGGAGCCCGAGATTTTCATTTTCGACTAGATTTGCGCTCTCTAGCTATTTTGAACCAAAAAACAAGATTTGGGACCACTGCGCGTCGCTAAGGCTAAGTAACACGAGAGTTTTTTCAATGCGCGTTTAAGCATAACTCCGGCATCAATAAAATCAGCTTCAATGAAAATTCATGCACAAATCGATTCGCGCCATGTACAGGGTGTTTTTTTTAGAGGTTTGTTTTTCGAATAGAGATAAAACTGGCATTTTATGGTCAAATCTGGCAACTCTAATGTCATTTATGTTCAGTTTTGTTTGCCATTTCATCATAAACAGGTTGACAAAAGAACAACGCTTGCAAATCGTGCAAATTTATTTCGAAAATAATGGTTCAGTTCGCGAAGTTTACCGCAAGCTCCGTCCATTTTATGGTCGACATAATCGTCCATCAGAGCAATTAATTCGGTTAACCATGGGTCGTTTTCGCACTACGTTTACTCTATGTGACAATACGCATCCGCAGAGACGTCGAACAGTGCGCACCGAAGAAACAATTGCCGCTGTAGAGCAAAATGTTGAAGAGGACCCGAATGAATCTATTCGCCACCGTGCACAGCAATTGGAGCTTTGTCCATCAACTTTATGGAAGATTTTGCGCAAAGATCTTGGCTTGCGACCTTACAAGATCCAGCTTGTGCAAGAATTAAAGCCGCGAGACCATGCAATGCGTCGTGATTTTGGTGTATGGGCCGAAAATGAGATTGATCTCGATGCTGATTTTCATCGCAAAATTTTGTTCAGTGATGAGGCTCATTTTTGGTTGAATGGCAACGTCAACAAGCAAAATTGCCGCATTTGGAGTGAAGAGAATCCACATGAGACCCTTGAGACGCCATTACATCCACAAAAACTGACTGTTTGGTGTGCTCTATGGGCTGGTGGAGTCATTGGGCCATACTTCTTCCGAAATAATGCTGGAGAGTCAGTTACCGTTAATGGAGACCGGTATAGAGCCATGATAACCGACTATTTTGTTCCCGAATTGGATAGCATGAATGTGGATGAGTTGTGGTTCCAAAAAGACGGCGCTACATGCCACACAGCGCACGTCACATACAATTTATTGAAGGAAACATTCGATGAGCGCATAATTTCGCGGAATGGACCTGTCAATTGGCCACCAAGATCGTGTGATTTGACACCATTGGATTATTTTCTTTGGGGATATGTGAAGTCGCTCGTCTACGCCAACAAACCAGAAACGTTAGGGGACTTGGAAGCCAACATTCGTGGCGTTATTGCCGACATACGGCCCCATATGCTCGAAAAAGTGGTTCAAAATTGGACCTGTAGAATTGGCTTTATTCGAGCCAGCCGCGGCGGCCACATGCCCGAAATCATATTTAAACATTAATGGCATAAAATTATCCTTCCAATAAAGCCAAATTGATGGACATTAAAACGATTTTCTTGTGTTTTATTTCAATTTGAAGCTCTATACCTCTAAAAAAACACCCTATATTTCTATTTTGCATGATAGTTCACGTGACATGTGGATTAATGAAGTTCAACTTTGGCGTTAACGCATTGCCAGGCAAGACATCAAAAATGCTTCCTGTTATGGCAACTTTGCCTGTGACAACAGCAACAAATGAACGCTCCTTTTCAGTGCTACGTCATCTAAAGACGTATCTCAGATAAACTATGTCCGAAGATCGGCTGAACGGCTTAGCCTCGCTAAATATACATCGCGATATCGAAATCAATGTGGAAATAGTTTTGGATGAGTTTTTTCAAGTACCTCGTAGAATTAGCTACTTACGTAAAGATAACTGAATATCGAATAATAACATAAACACATGTACTTTCAAATGTATGTATGTATTTAATCATAATTAAATGCCTATTAGACCGGGTCGAATCTAAATTTCGATGATACCTGCGTCATTTTTTTTTTGCTCCGAGAAAAACCAATGAAGCACTTTTGATTCTCCTGAAGGTCATTTTTGGTTAAAAAAAAAAAACGTGTTTTTTGCTCGTAACTTTTATTCCTTCATAGAATGGATACCCGAATTTTGTTGAAAAATAAAGATTGCGTTCTTGCAAAAAAATTGACGTTAAAAAGTTTTAAATTATTTTTCTATTATATATAAAAACTGTGAAAAAATCGAATTTTGGGACTGAATATTATCTATAAAATGAAAAAAAAATTTAATTTTTTAACGTCAATTTATTTGCAAATAATGCAATTTTTATTTTTCAAGCAAATTCAGGTATCAATTCTTTGAAGAAATAAAAGTTGAGCAAAAAACACGTTTTTTTAGCCAAAAAGGACCTTCAGGAGAATCAAAAGTGATCCATTGGCTTTACTCGGAACGAAAACAAAATGACGCAGATATTGCTTTTAAGCTTCCTTCTAACTTTTGAGTCGGTGTCTGGCTGACTTCATTTTGCTTCATACAAATCGACCCGGTCGAATGTCTATATTCAGGCCTGGATTAACCTTACAGGCAGAGTAGGCGTCAATTTTTGCAACTGCCTAGGGCGGTAAATTTCTTAATCCGGGCCTGTCTATATTGAAAGTAAACCGTTTTTTGACGTTTTCTATGAACAAAATCTAACATGAAATGTCCGAGTTAAAAACCCCCCATGGATGATTCCTGCGCACAGGCCTGATACATATATAGCACATATAAAAATAAATTTTGGTTTCTAATTAAGAAGGAACTAAATTTGAAAGTAAGCAATTTGGGAACGAAGTACAATTAAAATTGTTTACGGATGGAGCAAAACTTTTTGTTCTATTAAAAGACCTTAAATAAGGATAATAAATTAGTAATTTCTATAAAATGAGAAAATATATATTTGTATAAATACGTTTTAACACGTATGTACAGTGGCGAGCAATACTGGTCGGATGTTTGTCAAACCTGAGTTCATATGGATGGCAAATTTGAAAGAATTACTCAAGCTGCTTACAGTTTTAAATTTTTAGTTCTTTATTTATTACACTTAACTTATAATAACACAAAAAGTAAAAAAACAAACATAAAAACAGAAATTTCTGAGAAAAAACAAACAAAGTCAATGCGTCCAGTTTTGCACGCAAGACTCAGCAAGCAAAAAACATAATTTTACCGTTAATTCTATGAAAATTATCAAGAGTTTATTGCGTTTCGTTAATTGTTTTCGTCATTATAAAGTAATACGTTGAAGAGTTTACATTGTTTTATAAAAAATTTTTAAATTGTGGTTCAATTAGTGCAAAATGAAGAAAATCACTAAAGATTTGGAAAACCGAATTGTTGCACTACTGCAAAAAAAGGAATCGACACGAAAAATAGCTGAAAAGACCGGCGTTGGAAAGTCAACAGTGATAGCAGTACGAAACAGAAATAATTTGGAGTCTTCAGGTGATTTTGGAGGGCGACCAAGAATTCTGACGGATAGTGACGCTCGTCAAATGGAACGGTTGCTACGTAAAAGCTCCAAGCTAACACCTAAAGAAGCTACACAGGCCATTAACAAACCAACAAGCGAATGGACAGCCAGAAGATCATTAAAAAGAATAGGGCTAGTCGCGTCTGTTAAGCAGAAAAAACCTGCGCTTTCCAAGAAAAACATAGCAGCTCGATTACAGTTTTGTAGAGAACACAAAAACTGGTCTGTTGAGGACTGGAAACGCGTTATATGGTCTGATGAAACGAAGATTAATCGTATTTTATCGGATGGTAAATCTTATTATTGGCACCGACCCGGTGAGCAGCTTCAGCAACACCAAGTCAAACAAACTATGAAACATGGCGGCGGTAGTATAATGGCGTGGGCATGTTTTACTTGGTGGCACGTCGGTCCTATCCATAAAATAGAAGGAATAATGAAGAAGGAAGACTACCTTAATATTTTGCAAACATATTTGCCTGAGTTTGTTGATCAGTGTGCGTATCCTATTGAGGAAATAGTGTTCCAACAAGATGGAGACCCTAAACATACTGCAAAAATTGTGAAAGAGTGGCTTGAAAACCAACCATTTAAAATATTAAAATGGCCTGCACAAAGCCCAGATCTCAATCCAATTGAGAATTTGTGGGCAATTGTTAAAAGAACATTGTGTCAGTACGATTTTCCTCCGAAAAATGTGAACGAGCTATGGGAACGTGTCCAGATTGCTTGGACCAACATACCACAAACAACGATTGAAAAATTAGTGGAAAGCATGCCAAGAAGAGTGAAAAGTGTTTTAAAAAGAAAAGGTCTCTGGTCCAAATACTAGAATTTTATTTAAATCATTATTTTTTCTATGCTGTATCTTACGTGCAAAACTGGACTTATTGACTTTGTTTGTTTTTTCTCAGAAATTTCTGTTTTTATGTTTGTTTTTTTTACTTTTTGTGTTATTATAAGTTAAGTGTAATAAATAAAGAACTAAAAATTTAAAACTGTAAGCAGCTTGAGTAATTCTTTCAAATTTGCCATCCATATGAACTCAGGTTTGACAAACATCCGACCAGTATTGCTCGCCACTGTATATACATATATAGACGTAATTAAAACTTGTTAAATCTAAATACGATGTAAGCTTCACATATATCGTAAACTAAGCAGTCAAGTCAGCTCAACGACTTGCTTAAATTCTAATGTGATTGACATAATGATTTTTGATTAATAACGTAAATTTAAATTATGAATAGTGAAATGAAGTAAAACGGGAATAAATGCCGTATATATATTTGCATGTATAGATAGAAATGCATACACATATATATAAAACATTCATATTTACATTTGAATTATTTAGAAAATTTGAAAAATAAATATATTATATATTACTTCGTATATATTTTATACACGATGCATTGACACCTTGCATGCATCGTAAGCTAGAAATCAAGTCGGTTCACTGACATGAACATTTTAAAATCAGTAGCATAATAATTATGTCATTAAATATTGACAAACAAAGCCAGCAACAATTAAATAAAATAAAACGGAGTAAATGCCGTATGCTTATATATTTTTATGCATTATAAATAAATGCATAAGCATATGGGGCATTCCATGCCAAATCACTGAGGTTTTGGCCCGACCCTCTCCGATTTCGCTAATTTTTTGATATGTTTTAGTGCGTATTAAAAGCAACAAGCACACCAATTTCCAGCCTTGTATTCAAAACCGTTATTGAGTAATCGGTTTTTTAAATTTCAAGTCAAAAAATGTTCAATTAACGATAGACTAGTAATAAATATTGATATCAAATAAAAGTAGGGTATATATATCATTTACAATTAATTAAATGAATAAATGTTTTTTTTATAAAATTGAGATTTGTATCTTAGTAAATTATGTGAAATTAAAGAGTAGATTTTGATTTTGTTTTAACAAATTACAGTAAAAATTTTTGAACATAAAGTATATAATAGACAATTTCCTTAGTATCATGGTCCTATAATGTAGCAGTATAGCAACAGACGAGGCAGTTACGTTTGATGTCAAGTATAGATTATTGATTCAAGGCAACGAGTACCGCATACTGACTATTCGCCAAAGAATATCAAAGAAGCGAAAGTCTCGACAGAATACTAATACCAGCGCAAAACAAAAATTAATTTTTTATGTACATTTTGAAACTCATCCCGTTGTGGTAACTATTTTATATGTGGCCTTACCACTTAAGGTGTTTCATTCCAAATTTGGAATATACTTAAATTTGTTTTTGTAATTTATCAATATATTTCTATTTTTTGGGAAAAATCTAAGATATTATTGAATAAAATTAAGAAATAAAATAGGAAACGATACTTGTGTCGATTTTATAAGTGATAATCTTATATATATCTTATTTTTTGGTAAAATTATAAAAGCTGGCATCTGCAGAGCTGTCACATTTACTATTGGACTTAACAAGTAACGACTTTCAATTCTTTGCGCAAAATTTCATTTTCTTCGAATTGGACACAAGAGGATTTGTAACAAATATTAACTAATATTTCTTTTTCAGATAAACATATCAGTTGTTCTTAAAACTACTTTTGCTAATACAAGAATTGACAAGAATTTTATATATTTACAGACAACAAATTATTGATTCAAAATGCCAAGGAAATGTATAAAAGGTTGCAGTGATGTGCAGAATTTTTTCAAATTTCTAGACAGGAACAAGCAAAGTGAAAGGTACGTGCAATTTTTTTAAATACTTAAATACATTTATTACTTCGGCGTCAGCGTAGCTCGGTCAAAGTGTGATATACTTGAGCTCACAAAGAAATTGGCGAATATGAGCTAAAGTAAATCCGTTCTTATATAGTATATGGCTCTATAAATCGGAAAATAAGCCTAAAGTAGAAAAACATGTTAAGACCAATGTTGTAGAGAAAATGTAAGCACATCGATTTCATGCACGAAAAATCTGTATGACAAGATTTGACCCAGCTTACATAGTTTTAAAATTACTAATAGCCATCGCTTATTTTCCGAGTTATAATTGAGCAAACTTTTTTTGTCAGCCTCTCCAGCGCTACCACGATTCTGGCGAATGACGCTTATTTCGATTATGAGCCATACTTAAGCTATAAGTTGCAAGAACTAAGAGGAATTTATCCTTCTCCAACTGCACCTGCGGTATTTAAAGATTCAGCCGTTAGTAAAAATTTCTCTAAGACGAGCTCTCAACTTCATGCAAACTTATCGCACACATTCTACTAAAGAGTCACAAATCAAAATTTTTGAATTTTCAGAAAACGCAAAAAAAATGTTTTAGAGCTCGTGAGCTATTTTTCAGAAATAAAGTGTGGATTATTAAGAAGAATGTACTAAATATGATTTGAGACCACGTAGCTATCAAAACAGCTTGCACCCTCTTGCATAACTAAAAATAGGAAACTTTTGCATATTATAGCTTAATTTCCATTGCAACATGAAGAGAGACATAACTATTTTTTGACAGCAAAGTGCAGCAAAAAATTAACTTATCTTTATTGTGCTGGTAGATATGTGTGATGAACTATTTTAAGAAGTAAACTCGAAAATTACGAATTTTGAGTTGTGCCCCTTTAGTAGAATGTGTGCGTTATGTTCTTTTCATATTTAAATATATTGATACATTTGATATCAGATATTTTTCAACATTCTACATTGAATAAATTATTTTACGTATTATGACTATGTAAGAATATTTATTTAGTATGTAATTCAGACGTCACTTTTGTCTTGTAACTGAAGAGTTTTGTATGATTTATCATTGTGATATATGTATACATATACGAATAACAATTTTGGATATTATTTGGTTATAAAAAATGGAAGTCATATTTTAATGGGATCGTCAAATTTTGGATTTCCAAAATAAATTCGAATGTGCTACGAAGTTGCTATTTTGATTTTGATAAGCAGTTATATTTTTCTTATTGGTTTTGAACAAATTTAAGGTTAATTTTTTTTTGTTCGACCAGTACAAATCAGAAGAATACTTTTATTTATTTTTAGGAACATTTTTTGAGGTACAATTAGGCTTTTTTAAGAGAAATTTAAGTAATGCGGGAGATAATTAGAAATAGTTTAAGTAATTCTTTGATGTTATTAAATCTTGTTTTTGTTTTAGTTTTTTTTATACACACGGATAACGACTTAACTGGAATCATATTTCCTTTTATGGCTAGAAAACGATACAGGTAACTGCCTAACCAATGAAACAATAATTTTGATATATTAGTGGGTGTAATGTTGTGTATAGTTTTTTAGGGTTAAGAACTATTTTATCAATTTGTCTTTTTATTTCATTTAAAGCCGGGTTTTCAATGCAGTTCAGTGATAATGTTATTCATATTACATTATATTATACATATAATTTTAATATTATATATGATTATATTATATATATGTGTATATATGTATATGTAATTATATATGTTATGTATATGTTATATATATATAAATTATTACAAATTTAAGTATTGACAAAACGGCGTTTTGTTTTAAATTATTCATTCATAATTTTTTTTTTTACTTTCATTTATTAAAGTAAGGCTTTTTTACTTTTTTCATAATTCAAGCATTTTTAGTTTGATCTTAAATTTATAGATGTATGGCTGCAACTAAATTCTTAATGTTATTTATTTTCATTAATATTTAATATAAGTATATCCTTTTTTATATAATTTTTTTTCATCTATGTAATTTCATTATATTCGCCTTGTTTCCTTATTTTGGTATACTTTTTCCTTTGTTACATTTTCCGTTTCAATTTCTTAATGGGTTATTCTTTTGTTTTTTGCACATTATATAGCTATATTAGTTCGCTTTTATGTGTATAAATATTATTGGTTAGCCTTTGCTTTTCTTATGCATTTTATGCCCATATTTGCAAGACAAGCTTGAGATTTTTTTCTTACTAATGTTTAGGTGGAATAAGTGGATTCTTCTTCTGGGTGTTGATGGCAGAATTTATGGAGACATGTATGCATGCCAAAGGCACTTTTCAGAAAAGTATCTCAAGACAACCCGTCTTTCACGCGATGCTGTCTGTACCTGACTTGTTTTTGAATAATTTAAACGTTAGCGATTGTAATTCACCAATGCTTAATGCAACTGTTGCCTCAGGTTTTTTTCCAGAAGTATCAGGCCCTTTGCTCACTTCAACATGTTATGTTGAATCATCTCAAAATTGTGACAAGGCTACTCATTCGCGTAAATCTTTACTTCCGTTATTTGAATACTCTCATGAATAATGTTTTAATCAATCAATAGTTGTAGACGATTCTATTTTATTGGTTGATGAAAATCCTCTGCCAGATAACAGTCTTTTATCTTTAGATAAAACTCCTTATAATTTTGAGGATCAAAATTTTTTGACAGTTATCGGCAGAGATATTCAGGGAGTTGAAAATTTGAACGATTATACTCCGAGAAAGCTTAGAATGCTTCAGGAGATTAATGATTTAAAATATAAAGTTAATAATTTCAAAGATAATATTAGTGATTTTAAACATAAAATTCGTGATCAAGACTTGGATTTAGAAAACCGCGATGTAGAAATAAAAAGAATTCGTACTGAATGTGAACAGTTAAGAGCTGGCCTTGGCTCAAATAGAGATGAGCAATCTATTGACCTTATCAGGTAGCGCTTTGCGTTAAGAATTGCCTTCAGAACAGAAGTTGTAAGCCCAACGGCCGTAGATATGACGATATATTAAAGACAATGGCCTTGGGAGTTTATTTTTTATCGCCCCTAGCTTATCGCTACTTACAAAAAACTTTGTTTTGGCTGGAAACACATACTCTTCAAAGTTTCGTTCAAGATTGGCCAAGGTCTCCGGGGAACACACATAGTAGTCTCAAAGCTTTGGAGTTGCGTAGCCGGAGATTCTCTGCAGAGCAGAAATTGGTTTCGATATCGTGCGACGAAATGGCTTTGAAAAAGCACTGCCACTATGATAGGTATAGGGACAAAATTAATGGGTCTAGAAGACTATGGCGATGAAAATCGTACTTTCAGGTTAGCTTCCAGTTCTTTAACGATAATGGCTCAAGGGGTTGGTGGAGACCCTTGGAAACACGCCTTATCATATTTCTTCGTGTCTGGTGCTTGTAGCGGAGAAATTATAAAAAAATATGTTTTCGAAGCCATTGAGCAACTTCAAAGCATTGGGTTTACTGTTATCCATTTTGTCTGTGACCAGGGGTCAAATTTTGTTAGGCTTGCGGAATTAGTGGGGGTAACGGAACAAAACCCCTTTTTTTATTGTAAATAACCAAAAGATCTGGTTTTTCTTTGATCCACCACATCTCATTAAAACCACGCGCAACTGCTTCCAAAACACTAAAAATTCGGTTACTTTCGACAAAGCTCCTGTGGCATGGAGTGATGTTGTTAGTTTTTATAATTCAGATTCCACTTCGGAATATAGATGTGCTCATAAGCTCACGAAAAAGCACATCGAACCGAATAATTTTGATAAAATGCACGATCGCTTGGCAACTCACATATTTAGTGATACAGTGACGTGCGGTATGCAGTCAATAATAATTAGAGGTCTGCCAACGTCTTCAACGTTCCAAAAGACCATAGAGTTTTTAAAGTGTTTTGATCGGTTATTTAATATTTTTATTAGTAGAGGTGTTCTTAATTTCAGTAATTTAAAAGGCGTCTATTGTGAATCTGAAGAACAATTGAACTTCTTACGGAAGGCAAAAACCCTCCTTAAATCCATTCAGATAAAGGATAGAAGTGGTTCTGATATCAGCAAATCCATCAGATTGGGCCTTTTAGCTGGCCTCGCTTTTTTTTTTTTTTTTTTTTGGAGTACATCTTCCAGCCATAGTTTTTCTTGAAGCTAAGGCTATCTTGAACTCATAATAAAGGTTGTTCAATTGAAATTAAGATAGCTATTTTTTTAATTTGCATTTAAAGTAAGAAATACATGAAACTTTTCGTGTTTTTTAAAAATTGTCAATTTATTGGGTTTTTACGCTGTAGTCTAAAGACTGTTGAGTACATCTTTCAGATATAGTTTTTTTTGAAGCTAAGGCTGTATTGAACTCATATTAAAGGTTGTGCAATTAAAATTTAGATACCTATTTTTTTAATTTGCATTTGAAGTAAAAAATATATGAAACTTTTCGTGTTTTTTAAAAATTGTCAATTTATTGGGTTTTTACGCTGTAGTCTAAAGACTGTTCAGTACATCTTTCAGATATAGGTTTTTTTGAAGCTAAGACTGTCTTGAACTCATAATAAAGGTTGTTCAATTGAAATTCAGATAGCTATTTTTTTTATTTAACTTTATATGTAACATTTCATGTTGTTTTTAACTAAAATCCAATTTTAACTATGTCTCCCTTTGAATTTTAATTGTTCCTCCTTGAATATTTATTAAAGATAGTCTAAACTTCGAGAAAAACCATGTTTGAAGAGTCTGCTCCAAAAAAAAAAAATAAAAAAAAAATCGAAATTGTCATCTTACCTCGCCATGGCTTCGATTTTATTTATTTCTTTTTTTTTTTTTTTGAGGAGTCTCTTCAAACATGGTTTTTCTTGAAGTTAAGACTATCTTTAATTAATATTCAAGGAGGAACAATTAAAATTTTAAGGGAGACATAGTTAAAATTGGATTTTAGTTAAAAACAATATGAAATGTTACATATAAAGTTAAATAAAAAAAATATCTATCTGAAGTTCAATTGAACAACCTTTATTATGAGTTCAAGACAGTCTTAGCTTCAAAAAAAACTATATCTGAAAGATGTACAGTCTTTAGACTACAGCGTAAAAACCCAATAAATTGACAATTTTTAAAAAAACACGAAAAGTTTCACATATTTCTTACTTTAAATGCAAATTAAAAAAATAGGTATCTAAATTTTAATTGAAAAACCTTTAATATGAGTTCAATACAGCCTTAGCTTCAAAAAAAACTATATCTGAAAGATGTACTCAACAGTCTTTAGACTACAGCGTAAAAACCCAATAAGTTGACAATTTTTAAAAAACACGAAAAGTTTCATGTATTTCTTACTTTAAATGCAAATTAAAAAAATAGCTATCTGAATTTCAATTGAACAACCATTATTATGAGTTCAAGATAGCCTTAGCTTCAAGAAAAACTATGGCTGGAAGATGTACTCCAAAAAAAAACAAAAAAAAAAACGAGGCCAGCTAAAAGGCCCAATCCGATGGATATGCACATATAACAAATAACTTCAATTATATAAATGGGTGGCTTATTAATATAAGTAGTTTACAACAAATTTGGCACGAAAGGCCTCCTTTACGTACAAACGAGACGACTTTGCCAGGACAACTTAGAACATTTATTTGGGAGTTAAGAAGGGGATCATGAAATTCAATAGTAGTGACATGTCAGATGTTCTCTACTAGCTTTCAAAAAGTGTGTAAATGTAAAATGTAAATGTAGTTGTCAATGGGAATTGCGAGCCAATTAATGACAACGTAAATACCTCCCCACTTCCACCCAATCCTAGAGCTTCATTACAAATGCTTCAAAACGTCTGCAAAGTGGTATTTTCCCTGAACTCAGCACACAATTTAACTTTGAGGAGAAGTTAGTCTAATAAGCGAAGTAATCCAATTCCAACCAAGGGGGACAAGCTGAAGATGTCATACAGCCGACCATTTGACAATCGGGTTACAAAAGCAGGTAGAACAGTAGCGTCGCTCCTAGAATCATGATTCAACCAAAGCAATCAAATTATTGAAGCCAAGCAGTTCCGACCAAGGGGGACAAGCGGTAACGGAGAATAATGGGGCCATGAATTAGGTAGGATTGTTTAGTGAATTACCTTCAAGCAAAATAATAAGTATTTTTATCATTTTACACACTTAACACAATAAACCTAAAGTATAAGTTTTTGAAAGAGAAAAAAAAAGTAAAAGAGAATAAATAAAATTAACTTGCCCGACTGAAAAAGTTCATTGGAACAAAGTTTAATTATTATCAGTCTCTAAAACTAAATTAATTTCTTAAAATTAACTTAAAATTGCTTACATTTCCAAAACAAGTTTGTTTTTACCTAAATAAAGTTAATAATTAATATTATGAAATAGTAAAAAAAAAAAAAAAACGGCGGGTTGCACTCCGGGAGTGCCGACTGAAGTGAAAACTTGAAATAATATTTTGGATTTATTTTTTTCATGATGTTTTGTAATGTTTATGGAATAATTTTCAACGAATTGTTTTATTTATTAATATAACTATCATGTTTTTGGTAAATTATATTATTTTTTTATTGTCTTACACAATTATTTTTTTAATAATTTTACATAAAATGAAAAAATTACATTTCCGTATTATTACAAATACTTAACAAAAATAAGTTAAGTACACTCAGAAAAATCAATTTTCATCCATAATTTCAACAACTCTTGCACCATCATCACTGCCAGCGTTATTGCCAATTTCTAAAACTGATACGATTGGTTTATGGCAGCTAAAGTAGGATACGAACAGTTTTGATTCGAATTTATTTAAATATCTTGTAAAGACCGCATCAGTAGTAGTTTTGTATTTTGTTGTGCTAAGATTGCGATCATTTGACATGTTTAAACTAAATTCAAATGTTTAAATAAATTCCATATTGACCGTGAACATGCCTAAGCCTACGAATTTGCTTAAATGGAATCCGTGGAGATATAAGCTTTTCAGTTACCAAGTCCAAAGGAAAGTCTTTCAGACAGTCTGAAGCTGGTGGATATTTGAATCTATTGTAAACTGATAGTGGTGGGATACGTTGCTTTTGAATTGCTGTAAAGCAAGTAGAACATACTTTTATCTCCTGTATGGCCATTTCTGAGAGCAATGTTCTTATAAATGCAATGTTTCGAGTTGTATCATTATTTTGCAAATACTTCAAGTCATTTTTAAACCACAGTCTATCGCAAATGTCGCAAACATATCCAAATTCATTTTCAACAAAATCTTTTTCAAATTGTCGATAAGCAGAGGAATTCTGTTGAAATGCAGAGTATGTTTGAATAGGTATATTAGGTGAAGATGGATGAACAACTTGCGATAGAGAATGCCTTTCTTGTACACTATCTTCGATAGGATCGTTGTTAGGGTTAAAGGTAGATTATAACGTACATCTATCGCTGATAAATCTGCAATTTGAGAACGATTGATAACTGGTGGTACATATGGAATATCTGTGGTGGACGGCCCTGCAATTTGTGAAGTATGAATGGCAGGTGGTACATAAGGTACATATCTAGTGGACGGCCCTGCAATTTGTGAAGTATGGATGACAGGTGGTACATAAGGTACATCTCGGGTGGATGCGCCTGCAATTTGATAACTATGAATAGTCTGTGGTACATTATTCCGATTAGGAATATTTGGTGTTAGTAGATGTAATTTTCTTCTTTTATCTCGATAGCGTTTACATTTTTCTCTATTTTTATGCTTCTGTCCTGCATTATAGTTTTCTTTGTTTTTTTGTAATCTATCTTCATTTTTTTCTTCATCAATAGAGCTACTAATTGGTGTATCTTCATTTTTTTCTTCATCAGTAGAAGTACTAATTGGTGTTGTTAGATGTGATGTTCTTCTTTTTTCTCGATATCGTTTACTTTTTTCTATACTTTTTTCTGTGTTATTAAGTTGTTTTTGTTTTTCTCTGTACCGTCTAGAATTTTCTCTGATTCTTTGTAATCTATCTTCTTTATCCTTCTCCTCATCACACGTGTTATCAAATATTAGTTTTCTATTTTTTTCCATATTTGAGAAAAATCTAAAATAGAAAATAAACATTATATAGTATATATTATAGTAAGCATCATGCAGTATATCTCAAATTAAACTAAAAGAATATTTGTTACATTATACTGACCTTATCTTTTTTTTAAAATGTTTATTCGCTCCTGCACAAGTATGCACTATTGTATGATACGACACAATGAACGCAACAACGCGGAATTTGAAAGAAACAAGCATGTGAGCATAGCAATCGTTGATGTGCGTTTTCTTTTTATATGGCAATGCAATGAAAGACAAAAACGGAATATGTATTCAAATTTTACTCTCGCTCTCATTCTCAATTTGTCAACGCAACAACGCAGAATTTGAAAGAAAGAAACATGTAAGCATAACAATCGTTGAATGAGAATGGAATGTGTCAGTTAGTGTCTGCTTTGTTTTTTGTCTTCCACTTGCAATATTTATTTAAAAGAAACAATAGAACATTCTAATTTTACTATCGCGGGGAATCCCGATGACGGTCGGTGTCGCGAATTTATACTTTTTTCCTCAGCCGCACAACGTGCCATAAGAAGTTTTCACTTCAACAAGAATAACGCACAATGATGTGATATTAAGAAAAAATTATTGTTATTTCTTAACCACAATTTTTTCTTATCCCAAGAGGGGAGGAATGTTGTGGGTTTTTAACCGCACAAAATATGTTATTAACATAAGTAACATATTTCACATACTTTTAGGATGATGCTTAACATCATTCGGTAACATATTTGTTAGCATTATTATTTTACTATTGGATAATTAATATGATCCAATAACATTAAATATCGTTGCGAAAGTTTAGCATAATCGCGGGCTGTTGTCGTTTTGTTGATCATTTTTGTTGCCATGGGTAAATTCTATTTATTATTTATAAAAAATTAAGTTTTTAATAAACAAATAGAATTCAAACCAACTCCTCGTATGTTTAGAAACAAAATTTTTCCACAGAATTGGTCTGTAAAGTCTACACAAAAGATGTTAGTACGTTTCATAAACAAAAAAGTTACGACTGTTTGAGTGTCGCCACCTAGGTAATTTTACTCCCAAAAACCATCCGACAAGAAAAATTTTAATTGTTTTTCTTTTTTTTTTGAATTGTATTTGAATTGTAAAATTCAAACTTTTCTTATCGAATGGTTTTTGGGAGTAAAATTACCTACTTGGGAGGCGACACTCAAACAGTCGTAACGTTTTTGTTTATGAAACGTACTAACATTTTTTTTCAGCAAAAATTTGTGTAGACTTTACAGAACAATTCTGTGGAAAAATTTTGTTTCTAAACATACGAGAAGTTGGTTTAAATTCTATTTGTTTATTAAAAACTTAATTTTTTATAAATAATAAATAAAATTTTTATAAAAACTTTATTTCATATAAATTGGAAAACATTTCTTGTCCTATCACGAAAATTTCAATAAATTTTTCCCAATATTTACTGAGAAATCGCAATTTAAAAAAATACCCACATAAAAGTTCACTTGCTCATAAGTTATTAAAAAATCCAAATTTTGCAAAAATAAGTAAGAGGCCTTAATATTGCTCAATATATCTTCAAAGTTATGGAATAAAAAGTTTAAGTTTAATAACTTTGGTTTTAGTGTGTCCAGTTGAGAAAACTTTACTCACAAGTAAAATACTAAGTGTTATATCTACCGAAATATGTGAGCAATCATACTAAAATTTGGTGTAAAAGGTCTGTTAATGGAAGGCTATTTCTGGATTTAAATCGAACTGGATTTTATCAGTGAGTGTGTCTTCGTCCTATATTTTAAGGGTAATTACGGCATATATCGCAGACTATACAAGCTATGAGCTAAAATTTGGTATGTCGATTAAGAATAAAATTTATTTAATAACCAAAAGTAGGCACAATTGAAGAGGTGGGCTTGGCATGCTTTGACTTTTTCATTTTTATTCGATTTTTCAAACATTTTCCATATTATTTTGACTTTAACAATCTTTTAACTTTTTCCAATATATCCCATAAGTATTTTTTTGTCTCTTTCAACATCTTTCAACTTAATTCGTCATTTTCTTTATTTATTCGATTTTTTCATCAATTTTGAATTGTTTCAACCTCTTCAACTGCTTTTGAGTTTTTCAACATTTTCCATATATTTCGATTTTTTCAACTTTTCAGCATTTTGCGTATTTTTTGGATTTTTTAAATTTCTTTCAACTTCCTTCAATGGTGTTCATACACATTTTCAGTTTTTTGCAACTGTTTCAACACTTTTCAAACTATTTTAACTTCTTTACATTTTTTTTCGACTCATTCAAGCTCTTCAACGAGTTTTTTTTTCACAGTTACTTAAAATGTACTTTCAATGCAGTGTAGGGTATGTAGTTTCGGGCTGGCCGAAGATAACACCTTAAATAGTTTTATTTTATTTTTAATTTCTTTCTCAAATGATTTAGAGCCGCAATATACTATCCTTATTTGGATCATACGATCTTAGAATTAAAATCAAAAGTCCAGGGTAAAGTTTTGAGCGGAGCCGTGACATAATCCCCACGGACATAATCCCCAATTTTGAAATGGGGATTATGTCCGAAAATTTTCGGACATAGTCCCCATGAAAAAGCGGACATAATCCCCAAAGCCATAGGGATTATGTCCGCATCAGTTTCGGACATAACCCCCATTATGGGGACTATGTCCGTCACTGATGCGGACATAATCCCCATAACAATAATTTTGTCTAGCTACAGTAATTCCACATAAAAGTCAAGGTAAGTGGGCGGCCTTCGGCCGCAGCTCAGGACTTAAAACTCCCAAAAATCCAACACCGGCTTCGCGGAGGCCTTCGGCCGCGGATCAGTCTATAAAATATCCAACACCTTGTTTGCTAGTCACAGTAATTCCACATAAAAGTCAAGGCAAGTGGGCGGCCTTCGGCCGCAGCTCAGGATTTAAAACTCCCAAAAATCCAACACCGGCTTCGCGGCGGCCTTCGGCCGCGGATCAGTCTATAAAAGATCCAACACCTAGTTTGCTAGCCACAGTAATTCCCTTAAAAGTCAAAGTAAGTGGGCGGCCTTCGGCCGCAGCTCAGGATTTAAAACTCCCAAAAATTCAACACCGGCTTCGCGGCGGCCTTCGGCCGCGGATCAGTCTATAAAATATCCAACACCTTGTTTGCTAGTCACAGTAATTCCACATAAAAGTCAAGGCAAGTGGGCGGCCTTCGGCCGCAGCTCAGGATTTAAAACTCCCAAAAATCCAACACCGGCTTCGCGCGGCCTTCGGCCGCGGATCAATCTGTAAAATATCCAACACCAACGGCCTTCGGCGGCCTTTTATGATCCCACTTACCTTAACTTTTATGTGAAATAACTGTGGCTAGCAAACTAGGTGTTGGATATTTTATAGACTGATCCGCGGCCGAAGGCCGCCGCGAAGCCGGTGTTGGATTTTTGGGAGTTTTAAATCCTGAGCTGCGGCCGAAGGCCGCCGCGAAGCCGGTGTTGGATTTTTGGGAGTTTTAAATCCTGAGCAGCGGCCGAAGGCCGCCCACTCACCTTGACTTTTATGTGGAATTACTGTAGCTAGCGAAGCCGGTGTTGAACATGCGGACATAATTCCAATGGTGGCTTCTGAGGACTTACATCCTCCAAAATATGCAACTCCGGCTATGTCCATTCTTAGAAGTTGTTATAAGCCCAACACGAAGTGGGGATTATGACCGAAAAAAAAACGGACATAACCCCCATAATTTAATATATTTTTTCCGAAAAATTTGCGGACATAAACCCCACAGCAAAAATGGGGATTGTGTCCGAAAATTTTCGGACATAATCCCCATGTCAAAAATGGGGATTATGTCCGTGGGGATTATGTCACGGCTCCGTTTTGAGCATTTTAGAAGGTTTAATACCGATTATCACTCGATCGGGAGCGTTGACAAAATCGTGGATGCTGTTTTTACTTATGAAAGTGATTTAAATTGCAGTTAGGTTGAGCTTGAATCCGATATTAAATTGAAGCATCAGTACTCTTGTAAAACCGATTTCAAAGATGCTTTGAATGTAATGGAAGTATTGATCATTATCAAAACCTTAAAAATGGAATCGTTCTTCCCAATATTACTGCAAATAATAGCCACAATTCCAGTGACTTCGACAACAGCAAAACTAAGTTTTTCTGTGTTAAAACGATTGAAATTGGATTTAAGATCTACAATGACAGAAGATCGTTTTAATGGATTGGCTCTGGGAAATATTCATAAGGAAATCGGTATCAGCTCAGCTAAAATTGCTGAATTATTTTGCCAGAAGAAACTTCGCTGTCAATTTACAAAATTTTAGCTCTTTAATTTTTGTTAAAATTTAAAAAAAAAATATAAATACTTTTTTCCCCGCAAAAATTTTTACGTCATTCAACGCAGAATAAATCAAAGTTTTTTTTAAAAAAAAAAAAAAATTTTAAATATGGGTTTTTTAAAAAAAATGCAAAAATATTTATCAATTCGCAAAATTTTTGAGAAAAAATTTTTGTTTTCAAAAACAGTACTTTTTTTCGAAAAGTAGAAGTAAAAACCTAAAAATGTAAAAACAAAAAAATTTTCAGAAATGTATTTTTCAAAAAAAATTCAAAAATTCATTTCAATTTTCAAAATCTTAGCTCTTTAATTTTTTCTAAATTTAAAAAAAAGATATAAATAATTTTTTCCCCATAAAAATTTTTACGGCATTAAGCGCAGAATAAATCAAAGTTTTTTTTAAAATAAAAAAAAAAATTTTAAAAAATGGTTTTTTTAAAAAAAATGCAAAAATAATTTTAAATTCGCAAAATTTTTGCGAAAAATTTTTTTTTTTCAAAAACAATATTTTTTTTCGAAAAGTACAAGGAAAAACCCAAAATCGTAGGTATACCAATTATTAATTGATAGAGTTTGCTGTAAGCTATGAATTTTCGAAAAAAACACTTATTCTGAAAAAGTACAAAAATCGTGAATTTCATACCCGCGTATCTCAACAACAAATAATACTAGAGCAAATTCCTGAACGCAGTTCTATTGCTGGACATCGATATTACAATAATGCCAAATTTCAGCCAAATCGGAGCCAAAAAATTTTTCGCTGGCGTTTTCGCGTGTTTTACCCCATATGGGCATTTCCACGGAATTGAAAATTACAAGGTCTATAAACAAATGATTTTTTCTAATATTATAACAAAATAATGTGTTAATTTGTATAATATAATGTATTTACAGCTTATCTCAATTGTTAGTATGAGAAAATTGATCTGAAAACTGAAAATGTTTTTCTTACTTTTTTCTACTTTTAATTGCATTTTCTCTTCAGTGTTTTTTGTTAATATATATATGTTATGATTGCATTCATCTTATGAAATCTTTCTATCAATAACAAATAAATACCAAAAAACTTAAAAGAGACCAAACAAAGTTCGATTAACGTTAAATTTTTATTTTGATTTTATTGCTACTAGAGTTCGCCCAGCGGTTGAAATTCAACCATTAAAAATGCTTTTGGTATTAAAAACCTGATATAAGAAAGAGCTTTTTTTGTCTTCGCTTTTAAAAATAAAAATCATTCTCAAATGTTGCCCTATCCCTATATCTATATCTTCTAAGAGTTCAATATACATACCTAATTTCATCAAAATCATTCAATTAGTTCAGCTAAGGAAACATATTTTCCTGTTAAAAGCGTGGCACCACCCACATAAAAAAAATCTTTAATCGATCTCCATACTGAATTTCATCAAAATCGGTCCATTAGTTAAGTTGCTAAAACATATTTTCCTATTGAAAGGGCGGCACCCTCCATTTTAAAACAAATGCGTTTCCTCAGGGTTCAATCTATTTCTGAATCTCATCAAAATCGGTCCATTAGCTTAGTAGTAAAACAATTTTACCTGTTAGGGACGTGGTACAGTTCACTCAAAACAAATATCTTTATTCAAGATTCAATCTATCTTCATACCAAATTTCATCAAAATCGGTGTAGTGGCACTGCCGTTATGCCGCTCTTTCCCATTAGTGGCGATGCCACGCCTCCTTAATAAACTTGAAGATTTTAATACCTTTTTTAAGGTTCCAATCTATCTCCAAATCAAATTTCATCAACATCAGTCCACTTGTTTAACCGTGGAAACGTATTTTCCTGATGAAGACGTGGCTCCACCTACTATTAAGAAAAATTCTCTTTCTGCACTGGTCCTCTTCATAACTATTACAACAAAAAAAAACTAAGCTATTATGTTGTGTTATGGCAGTTAAAAAAGGATGGATGTATAGATAATCCTCACTCTCTCACAAACAAAGAGTAAGAAGCTGTTGCATGTCTCAACTCTAAGATTCGATTACGGGCTGTCCATTAATTACGTGAGATGTATTTTTGAAAATTCGGACCCCCCCCTCTCCTCCATGAGACTTGACTTGTAATTTTTAAATGTAATCTGCTATAATAATGCTTAGTCTCTGTATCAAAAAGTCTACGTGAGATTTTTATTGAACCCCCTCCCTCTTTTTGAGACTTGGTGAGATTTTTCCGGACCCTCTCCCCCCCTATTTTGACTCACGTAATTTATGGACTTCCCATTGTAGTATTCAAAAACTGAACTGGAAAGAGTAATTTTTTGTCATCGATCCAAAAATTTAGATCATAGTACCATATTGCTACATCCCTACCACTATCTCTTTCTCTTACTTAGGACGCAATCTATCTTCATACCAAATTCATCAAAATCGGTTCATTAGCTTAGCTGTGAAAACATATTTTCCTACTGGGGGTTGGTACCGTACACTTTAAATAGCAAAAAGCTTGCCTCAGGGTTCAAACTATCCCTGTACCAAATTCCATCAAAATGGGCACATTAGCTTAGTAGAGAAAACTCTTTTTCCTGTTAGAGGTGCTGCCACTCCTCCTAAAAAAATTTGAGTTTTTAGAAATCTTTTTTAGGGTTCAGTCTATATTCTAACAAAATTTTATCAAAATCGGTCTGTAGTTTAGTAGTAACGACGTATTTTCCTGTAAGAGGCGTGGCACCACCATCTAAAAAAAAATATTTTTACTCAAGACTCAATCAACTTACATACCAAACTTAATCAAAATCGGTGTAGTGGCACAGCCGTGACCCAGTTTTTCCCCATTGGGGGCGATGCCACGCCTCTTAAAAAAATTTGAGCTTTTTAAAATCATTTTTAGTGTTCATTCTATATCCTAACAAAATTTCATCAAAATCAGTCCGTTAGTTTAGTAGTAACGACGTATTTTCCTGTAAGAGGCGTGGCACCCCCCACTAAAAAAAATATTTTTACTTAGGATCCAATCTATCTACATACCAAATTTCATCAAAATCGGTGCAGTGGCACAGCAGTGATAGCGTTTTTTCACATTTGAGGCGCCCCTTTTTAGAAATTAGAGTTTTTAATAATCTTTCTTAGGATTCAATCTATCTTCAAACAAAATTTCATCAAAATCGGTCGATTAGTTTAGCCAAGGAAACGTTCTTCCTTTTTAGGGGTGTGGCACCGCCTACTATTGAAAAACAAAGTATACATGTCCCCCCTTCTCCTCACAACCTTTCCAACACTAAAAAAAAATTGAGCGATTACGTTGAGTTACGGCTGAGAAAAAGTGGTGCAACCGTTTAGAGATTGCCTATTTATATAATGATTATAAAGTCGCGTTCTTGTACCTGGATTATCATTTGTTATCAGTACTTTGTGATCGTTTTAAGCAAGTGTCTGTCAATTTTAATACAAATCAAATCTAGTGGCGTGAACTTAAAAAAAAAATGACTGCGTAAGATAATCATTCTAAACATTTTATTTTGATTTTCAAAGTTTGTCGCGTTCGCTATCGTTAGTATAAATTTTTTCAAATACAAACTATTTTATTATTTTAACATGCATATATGTACATATACCCAATTCTGTTTTTACACGGTGTTCTTTTATACGGGTTTGGTTTAACACGTTCTAGAAATAAAAAAGTTATTCCGTTTTTACACGATTTCCTTTAGCAGCATTAAAAAAGTTATTTGATTGAAAATTTAAAGAAAAATACTTTTACTAATCGTAATCTTTTAGAAATTTAGTTAGGGAATTGGTTTAGAAGGTTAATAAGTTTAGAGGATATGGAACTAATCCCCTTTTTTCTACTTATGTACATACTTCATGTCTTTTTTACACGGTTTTTTCATAGACGGTTTTGTCTGAAACGTATCTACCGTGTAAAAACAGAATTGGATGTACATATATTTATGTAGATGAGTAAAACATGACCCGAAATAAGAAGGGAAGCATCAATACGGTACATCGAAAAACTTAAAAGTGATCCCACAAAGTTTTAAGAATATCTCGACAAAGCAGCTGAGAGGATGAAAAGTCGCCGCGCAGAGCTATTTAAACTGGCAAATATTCCAGGCATCAGAAAGCTCCTTTGCATCTCCTATGGCGAACATTTGAAATTAAAAGCAGCTAAAACGGCATATTAATTGAAAAAGAGCATTTCATAATTTTCTCACTTACTTAATTCTTATATGTCCTTATTTTTATTATTAATATTACACATATGGACCAAAACGCAGACTGTTACGTTACATTCGTATGAATATTTTGACATAAATTGTTCCTAAAATACATGAAATGGAGTACTTTGAATATTTTTTATGGATGCATCTATCTAAGAGTATGCTTCTGTAATACCATTTTGTATTATTATAAAAATGTTTGTATGCCTTGTCATTTAGGAGTTATGAACGTGTCAGCATGGACTGTTACATTACATAATTTTGGAAGAAGATTTTAAAGTTGCCTTACATTATTGGAAAAGTCTGCTCTTTTGGTGGACTGTTTTCAACGTGAAGCTTATAATTTCTAAGCTTTAGAATGATAGTAATTAATTAAATTTTAATTACATAAAAAACATTTTGTTTGAGTTCTATAGAAGCAAATATGTTCGGACTGTTACGTTACACGAAAAGACTGTTACGTTACCTTTGCGATCTACGTTGGTATAAAAAGTAAAATTAAGCATTAAAATGGCTTAAATTGTTTAATTTCACAATATATCATTAATTCAGAGGTCTTACGATTAGACATTTTAGAAGCTACAGGTAATTGACATGGAATCCAAAAGAATCAACAAAGCTCTAATTATTCACTGAACTCATTAAATTTTATTAAAAATAATTTACAAAGTGGAGATCAGTAAAAAATATAAATCGTATTCTGGTTTCGAAGTGGTAAAAGTGATGATTGTTCTACCAATCACTTGAATTTGGTGAGCCGACTCTATATCGCGGATACTTTTTGCACTAGCGAAATTCGCAGGCGCGTTCAAAATGTTATTTATATTGGAGAAATCGCGTTCATTACCTTCCTCGATGGCGATTCTCAATTCTGTACGATGAAATGCAGCAACAAAGTCTGAAGCACAGTTCACGATACATTGACGGGACTAAACATGCTTCATCACAATCATTTTGGTAGTTGCGCCTATACCATCGATACAACCTTTCCCGTGAGAAGAAGTAAAATAGTCTTGACAGCAAAATTTACATGTAGGGAATGAGAGTAAAAGATAAATTTTGTGTCCATTTAGTTGTCAGATACGAAAATCTTTGATTGAAATTTTTCGCTGTGATAGAAGGCAGTAGTAAGCAAAGTTAGCTGTTTTTGATACCAATGTGTACTTTGCACTTCGTCTTATCCCTCGCAGGCAAAATTTTCAGCAAACTCAATTTGCAGCGTTCCCTCCTTGTTAAACTTATCATTTGATGCTCTAGGGCGATCTAAAGATTCTCAGTTCGTTCTTCTAAATATTATCGATGAAAAAAGACTGTTACGTTACAAATTATTTTTGGCTCTGGACACACACATAAGTAAATGACCTCTAATTTCTTATTTTTTTTAGAAAATAGACTAAAAGTGCTCGGAGAAAATGCGGTCATTCTCTTTTGTTGACGTGCTAGATTTTGCACCAAAAGACTTTCTGGGATTTTTGACTGTTACGTTACATCAAAAAAATGCGGTCGAATTCTTTTTCATACAAAATGCTGATAACCTATTTTTTCCTTCAAAAATTTTATTTAGTTACTTTCACTATACCTAGATCTATCTCATAAAAGCGGATAGTACGTATAAAATAGTATATATTGAATACAACGTATTTTTTTGATTAGTGTTGTATTTTTGTCAATTTTTATTCATAAAGAGGCAACAAGGAAACAAGTCTAAATTCTGGCAGCAAGCAACAGATTTCGGGTTAACATTTGTATTTCTCGGTACTTTGGGATATGTACAACCAGAAAATAATGAAGAACCCTCGAACCCTTTTTGCGTTTTGGTCCATATATGTACATATGTAAAACTCTCAAATAATATAAATAAACAACATTTTTGGAAGTATATGTAATCTTGAGTTAAAATTACTGCACTAATTTTTAATACAAACGTCACGAAAAAATATGTCACGTGATAAATGTCGCGTGCTAAATTATACTTACGCCAAAAAAAAAAACGAATGCAAATATTTCAACATGACAACTATCAATTTGAAGTCACATTATTCCATTTCAGTTTAAAATTAATCGCTTTGAAATATGATGTCACTTTTCGCAGATTTCTGCATTTTTCTAGATGCAGTCGAAAACGATTTCCATTTTTTGTCGCGTGCTAGATCCAATGTTTATTGTTTATATATGGGAAACTTCAAATCGACAGGACCTACCTTTTGCACAAAACATAGTGCTACTAAAATGCTATCTTAAAATAAAAAAAAAATTTATATTTTTTTGAGTTTTCTATATTTTTTTGCACTTCAAAGGCCTACGAATGTCGCGTGCTCGACCGTGGAAATGCCCATATATATTTATTGACAACTAAAACTACAGTGACATAGGCAACAACAACAATGATACAACAATAATGACAACAACAACAACAACAAAAACAACTGAGCAGCGGTACTGTGACTAGTAAGCTAGGTGTTGGATACACTATAGACTGATCAACTTTCAATTTACAAACTTGTAGCTCTTTAATTTTCATTTAAAATTAAAAAAAAATATATATAAATAATTTTTTTCCCACAAAAATTTTTACGGCATTAAGCGCAGAATAAATCAAAGTTTTTTTAAAAAAAAAAAAAACAAAAGAATTTTTAAATGTGGGTTTTTTAAAAAAAATGCAAAAATATTTTTCAATTCGCAAAATTTTTGTGAAAATTTTTTTTCAAAACTAATAATTTTTTTTAAAAAGCACAAGTAAAAATCTAAAAATTTATGTTTACCAATTATTAATTGATAAAGTTGACTGTAAGCTATGAATTTTCGAAAAAAAAACACTTATTCTGGAAAAGTACGAAAATCGTGAATTTCATATCCGCGTATCTGAACAACAAATAATATTAGGCCGAAATCCTAAACGCACTTTTATTGCTGGACATTGATACTACAATAATGCCAAATTTCAGACAAATCGGAGCCAAAAATTTTTTCAGGTGGCGTTTTCGCGTATTTTACCCCTTATATGAGTATTATAAAATGGTGACCATACTTGGCTAGCGTACTAGCCACACTATTGTATATATAAAGTCACCGTTACTAAAGGGCTATTAAATTCTTTTGCCCACCTTTTAATAACTTAGTATCAAAATGTATACCTTTGTCTTTGACTATATCGACACGACAAATATTTTTATCTTTTAATTTATAATCAAATTCCACAATAGTTTTCTTCCTAGTAAAAATCATAGCTTGGAATTTATCAGGATTAAGATGTAAGTTATTCTTAGAACACCAAACTTCAAAGGATTTCAAGTCAGACTGAAATGGACAAGTATCACCAACCCCTTTTACGTTCCTGTATATTTTCATGTCATCTGCATATACTAACAGATGGGAGTTTTTAATAACATGTGTAACGCCATTAATTGCTAAAATGATGAGGAGCGGCCCCAGATGGCTTCCTTGTGGAACACCTGATGTCGCGCTTAATGCGGAGGAAAACACTTTCCTAAATTTTGTTTGATACGAGCGATCAGATAAATAATATTCAATCCAACTGATAAAACTTAAGGGAAATCCAAGCTTCTTTAACTTAAACAAAATCAAATTATGTGGTAATTTATCAAATGCTTTACTGAAGTCAGTGTAGATGCAGTCAACTTGCCCACCAGAGTCAAAGAGCTTAATGCAAAAGAAGTGAAATCAAGGAGATTAGAAACTGTAGATCTGCCATTAACAAAACCATGCTGACGAGTTGTTATGACTTCACTACAGCACACCTTAACCTGATCGTATATAATATGTTCAAAAATTTTCGGTATTGATGATAACTTAGCCAAGGGTCTGTAGTTTGAAACATCATTTTTACACCCTTTCTTGAAAATGGGGCTAATGTATACATTTTTCCAAAATTTAGGAAAATAGCTTTCTTGAATTGATCTATTAAATAAAATACTGAGGGGCTGACTAAGCACAGAGCTGCAGTTTACTAAAACTGTCGCAGGAATACAATCTGGCACGGAGTTGAAGTCATCATCAACAGATGAAATATATTTCTCTATAAGGTCAGGAGAGAAAGATATCTCATTAACCGAAACTAAAGGGTCGTTATCCATATATTCAAAATAGTTGATTTCAGGGCTAAATAAATCCGTAGAAAACGATTCATTAAACAAATTGGCAAACAACCCGGCTATAATTTGTGGGTCGCTAGTGAGCCCATCAACTGTTTTAAACTCAGATGGAAACCCGTCAGATTTTTTTTTAGAATTAATAAAACCCCAAAATTTCTTGGGGTCATGAATAATATTCAGCCTAATTTTATTCAAATATTCAGAATAAACCAAAGCTGACATATCTTTAAATTCAAGAAACAGTCGCTGATAAGCAACAAGGTCATTACGGTCCTGGCTACAAACGTATTTATTCCATGCACTATTACGGCCATTGCGAACTTTTTTTTAAATCCTTTGTATACCAGGGGTACGAGGAATTATTAACGTACTTCCTTGTATATGGAACCGACAATGCTATGGCAGAAAAAAGTTCACCATAGAAAAATTTAATGCAATCATCAAATGTATTGTTATTAAAAAAAGTGAGTAAGTCGTCTAATTTATTTCTTAAATTTTCATTCAATTTTAAAAAGTCAGCTTTCTTAAAATTGAATTCGTAAATATTAATGGATGAACATGCATTAGTCAAATTTTCATTGTCAGATTGGTACATAATACTCAAAGGTGGATGATAGGAATCTACCGTAGACAGAGCATGGATAGCATTTCTTACAACAACATTGCTACTATTTGTAGCCAAGACTAAGTCAAGTTGTCGTCCGTGGCAATTAGTTATTCAACTTACTTGTTGTAAATTTGAAAGTATTTCGTCAACAAAAATTTGTTGTTGTCGAGTTTTTGGACAAGATGCATAAAAATATGTACCATCGTCCGAAGGAGTCCATTTTAGGTCAGGCAGATTAAAGTCACCTAACAACAAAATATCGTCATTAGTGTCTAGTTCATTAATAATATATTCTACGGCCATCGAAAGACATTCGTAGACATCTGCGCTACTATTTGGAGGAACATAAGTGTTAAGAATGTATAAATTAGAGTTACAATGTGTAACCTTAACACATAAAAGTTCAATATTAGATGCACAGGCAATTTCAACTAATGAACTGGTTAAATGATTTTTTGTAGCTATTAATACGCCTCCACCAACAGAGGAAAGATCTTCCAAGTGTCTGTCTCTTCTAAAAACATGGAAACTATTATCAAAAAGTTCCATATTGAGAAAACTGTTGTTAAACCAAGTTTCGGTAAACACGATAATATCCTCAGAGAAATTCTGAGTTGATAAAAAGATGTCTTGCATCTTGGAACGCAAACCCCTTACATTTTGATAGTAAAGGGATAGCCGTTTCAGTTTTTTGAATTGGAACGTGCAGTTTTATAATTTTTTTTCGATTTAAATTTTGAAATATAGATATTATCCACCCATGCTTTAGATTTAAGAATGGCAGAAACATGAGAAGATGTCACAGTTATTTAAAAAGACGCATGAGTTGGTTTATTACCGAGTTTCCTGCAAGAAACGAAGGCGTCGGCATGAATAATTTGATTTTGTCTGATAAAATTTTTTACGCTGTCAGAGGTAGTGTTGGAATGAAGTCGTGAAATGCAAATCGATTTTAACCTTGGTAATGCCTGCACGGAAACCGGAGACACAGAGCCATCAATCGCAACATCCACCCGCGGATTGGCAATAACCGAAATTGACAGAGGATTATTTATAGTGGAGGAAGGAGATGGAAGATTGTTACTAAAGATTATAGTGGGAAAATTGGGAGTGGGTGAAGAGGTATTTAGAGAGTAATCCACGGGAGTTTTGTCACGACTGACGGCCGCACTGCCCCCCTCCCCACATTACCCAGATTTTTATTTAATTTCTTATTTTATTTCTTTTTAGACTTTCTTTTCTTTTTTAAGAAAATAGCTTGTTTAGGTAAAGTGGAGATCGAAGTCCTGAGTGGAAGCAAAAACCATAGCAGCCTCGGTAATAGTTTTATTTTGCAAACTAACATCCGGTGAAGTAGCCTCATGAAGGCTTTTTTCAATTTGGGGAGTTAAGTCTAGATAATTGTTAAGAATATCTCTGAAATTATTATTCAGATTGTTAAGATTTTCTCCAAATTGTTTAATTTTTTCGTAAAATACCGACGGGGAAAGGGCTCTGCAAGATGGACAGTACCATTGCAGGCCCGAATGAACAGAGCATAATAAATCAGTAATAGATTTTGCTAAGTTTGCATAAGAGGCATGAAACACCTGTTCACAGGGACCTGAATAGGAAAACATAGAATTAAATATATTTTGGCTTTTGCACTGATCTCCTAGAGAGCAAGCTAACAAATTTTCAGAGGAAAAATAATCCATCTTGAAATCGTAAAAAAATTAAAGCAATTTAAAATATTTTTTGAGCATTGCAAAAAGGATTAAAAATCAAGCAAAAATTCACCCGTTAAGCAGCAACAACAATAGCACAACAGAAATTAAAGTTAAGCTTAGTACACGTACAAAGCATAAAAGAGAATCAAAAACAAAGCTGTTGCACTGCTAACACTGCTTATGCTTGCAGAAAAAAATATTCACATATGGTTGTATGTATGTTCAAATTAAAAAACAATAGCGCATGTGGAAGCAAAACAGCTTAAAAGAGCTATGGCAACAAAAACATAACTCAGAAAGATAGCAAGAAAAATGGAACAATGCGTACGAAATATAAAGAAATACGCACTTTGTACACATCAAGGTCACATACCCAATAGCTCAAGCGTTAGAGCGGCCGTCGCAATTCGAAAAATGCATACGGTCGGGTGTTCGATTCTCAGTACAACTTAACCAAAACTGGTCTGATGAGGCTATGTATATGCATATAAATATGCACGGTGGGCTTTAACCATCATTAAATGACAAGTGGAGTTACAACAAAAACTTGAATATGGAATTATTTGGGATGTTAATCAAAGTAGAAATGCATCAAAAGGAAAAAAATCCTTATAGCTTTTTTTTTAAATTTTTTTTTTAGTAATATTATCTAGTATAATGTGTATGGCGTACGTATGAAATTTAAAAAGTATCAGATTGTGCTCAAATTTTGACACGTTAAAGGACCTAAAAAGACAGTCTTACAGTCTAAATTTCAGCTCCCTAGATATTCGGGGTCTTGAGTACTGTTAGGTCAAATTTCGAAAAAAACGCACTTTTTGCGAAAATAGCCAAATTCAATGTTTTATACCTCTGGGCTTGGTCAAACATTTTCACTATATTGTATCTCATTTAAAAGCGAATAAATAGATAAACATAATAAAATCGGCCTTTAATAATATGAATAAAACTACGATTTAGTACTCAATTTTCAAAGCAGTCATATTTTACTAAAACGTATTTAACTTAATCGGGTGTGCGTTTTCTTTTTATATGGCATTATAACGGAATATGTATTCAAATTTTATTCTCGCTCTCATTCTCAATTTGTCAACGCAACAACCAGCGCTGCCACTTTGCTACTATCGTAGCAAATTTGCTACACTTAAGCAAAAAATAACACATTTGCGACTTTGCTACCCACTCTCATCAAATGTATCAATTTTGCTACATTTTTCCCATTTCCATATAATTTTGTATTATTCATATAATTTTTCTTACTTTTTCTCCTGCAATTTTTTAATTAAACACATTTTCCAATTTATTGGCAACTCTGTATCAGCACTAGCTGAATTGTGAACTAAACAAAGTTTTCATGATTTATAATGCCAGTAACTTTTCAAAAAAATTGCTTGCTTTGCCACACAGCAGTGCATCTGCAGAGCGAATTTTTTCAGACCTCAATTTAATAAAAAATAAAAAAAGTAGCTCCTACAAAATAGATACGATAGATTTTATAATGGCTGTAAAATGTTTGATTTAAAATAAGGACACTTAAATAGATTATAATCAGATGAATTATATTATATGTTTATGAACTATTAAGCCCAATTTCCATGTGATCTTATCTTATCTTATCCCATATCATTGATATCAAATCAAATTTTTGTAAGGAAGAAAAAGCATGCGAACAGAACCTAATGCGCTTGGAAAATGCGAGAGTGAATACCATACATTTGCTATTTTCATAGCATGTGATGTCCTCCCTTATATTTGATAAGATAAGATCACATGGAAATTGGGCTTTATATTTATTCTTATTTATGTGAATTGTAATTTCTTAATCACATTTATGTTATGTACTGTTGCACCATTCTGAATTTCAATGTGATATTTTCGTTTTATAAAAAAGTATATGTTTAGTTTACTGTTCAATAAATTATAATGCAGCCAATTATTAACTTTTGCTACGCTGCTCGCCGTTTTGCTACGCAATTTTGCTACAAAAATTTTATCCAAAGTGGCAGCACTGGCAACAACGCGGAATTTGAAAGAAACAAACATGTAAGCAGAACAATCGTTGAATGAGAATGGAATGTGTCACTTAGTGTGTCTGCTTTGCTTTTTGTCAACTGAAAGATATCTGCAGCTCGGTGATGAGTCAGCTACTCAGTTTTTTATTTAATAAATCTATTCGAAGTTATTTTCCTAAATTTTGGAAAAAATTATATGTAAGCCCCATTCTCAAGAAAGGGTGTAAAATGAATTTTCGAACTATAGGCCCGTAGCTAAGTTATCATCAATACCAAAACTCTTTGAACGTATTGTTTACGATCAAATTAGGGTGTGCTGTGGTGAAGTCATAACAACTCGTCATCATGGTTTTTTTAATGGCAGATCCACAATTTCTAACCTTCTTGATTTTACTTCGTTTGCATTAAGCTCTTTAGACTCGGGTTGGCAAGTTGACTGCATCTACACTGACTTTAGTATAGCATTTGATAAATTACCTCATAATTTGATTTTGTTTAAATTAAAGAAGCTTCACTCAGAAAAAAAAACATAGTTATCCGAAGAACTTTTGCTTTCTTAAAAAATTGTAAGCTAAAAATTGTTGACTTAACCCTCATACTGTAAGAACAAAAAGTAACAAATTCTGTTTTTTGGACAAATTTTGCCCAATACAACTTTATTACATTTTCTTAAGACTTGTTACAGTTAATACAAGTTATTTCCACATGTGAATGATGTTAACATAAAAATAAATTACAATTTTTACATTTTGTGTTATACTTAGTACTGTTTGAAAAATTTGGACAGAAGTGAGAACGTCCTCGCTTAATATTTAGCACTTTCTGTGCTTGGACAGTCTGTTTTGCAACGGAACCATGCGGCTGAGATGTTCGTTGTTGCTTTTCATCATACAATAGGTCAAAACCCAATTGTTCAAGGAAAAGTCTGCGTCGAAAATGTTTTTTTTATTCCACTCCGGGTTCATCGATATTCAAATTACAAAACCATTGCATGCAGAAATGTCAAGCATATTGCTAAAGAGTGCTATTGGCCATCTATTGGTCTTCCGTTTACAGGTGTATGTTTCCTACAAGTTGGTCCAACTCCAGCTTTTGTGTGATTATAGTATCCTATCATATCGGGTTTCTTCTGCTGATTATCTTGTATTTTTTTATCGTGGTGCAATGTACTTAGGAGATAAACGCAGCATTTTTCTTGGAACATAAGCGACTAGTGTCCGAATAAAAGATAGGTTTCTTCTTCATATCTAAAATTTGTGGAGGTAAGAATACCTTGTTCCTGCGTACCGTCCCAACTACAGTCATAATAAATAATAAACGACATGTAAATAAATACGTATAATTGTGTTTATTTTTTTCTGTAAGAGAAGTGACACCTACATACCTTCAATGTTGGTGATACATATTTATAATTAGGTTTTGCATCTCCCTTGTCATAAACAACTCAAATGTAGACTTGATATTAATGGCTCGAGGAACGGCGTAAAGAGTTGGTCCCGGAGTAGTCGAAATCACATTTTCAGTACTACCAGGTTAGTTTTTTGTCTTTCGAAATAAAACCAGAAGATGGTTCTTCCTGTTCCTCAAGGGATGGGAACCCCTCCTGATTAGAGCATATGCTTTCTCCATCGGATATGCTTACATCTATTTCTGATCCATTGTCTGATTCTATTGCAAACTCTTCACTGGAACTTGAGTCATCTATTGCATCGTCTGACTCATTGATAAGCTCCTCGATTTGACGACGGTTTAGTACTTTCTAATGAAATTTTATTTTTATTTGGATGTAATGAACGAACATATTGTCATTTACTATTCACTATATTCATGTACATACTTACCCTTTTTGCCATTTTCTTACTTGGCACACAAAAGCTGCTCAAAAGCAAATAGTTTATGTACGTCACCGTTCAATAAGCAAATAATTGTCACTACAACAAATTTACGCGAACAGTTTCACATGAAAATGGGCTCGCTTCGACACAAAACAACACGCTTGCTGCGATAAGCGATTGTTGACAGTGAAATAAGTACAAAATCACTAAAAAAATACATTGGCCAAAATTTGAACAAAATACAGGATTCTTTACTTTTTCTGTAGGGGATCCCCTGATGAAACCACAAAATTGATTTTATTTATATCGCTTAATATACATATATAAAAAAATAATTGTCAAGAAGTTTAAAATTCAAAATATAAGTAACACAAGAGACATAAAGAGTTAAACAAGCGTTTGGGTAAAATTTGCACAAAATACAGGATGAGGGTTAACAAAAATTTCTTCCAGCAAAAACTCGTTTTTGATTTTTTAAGAATCAAACTATCAATTTAAAAATAAAGTTCTTATAAAAACTATTTCAATTTTCTTAAACATTTTTAAGAACGAAAAATTGTGGGCCCAATAGTAAAATTTTTGTGTTGAATATTTTTGTGATCGTATTGGTCTTTAAAAATGCAATTGTTAATTCAACAATAAGTTAATATAATAATTATTAGTCTTAAAGAAATCAAATTCTTAAAAAGAAATAAGGAGAACTTGCCAATTTTTCAATAACAATAAAAAGTAGCTGGAAATTTCCAGAACTTTGAAAATATATATGTAGAAAATCATAGCACATGTGTAAGCAAAACAGCTTAAAAGAGCTATGGCAACAAAAACATAACTCAGAAAGATAACAAGAAAAAATGGAAAAATGCGTGCGGAATGCAAAGAAATACGCACTTTGTACACATCAAGGTCACATACCCAATAGCTCAAGTGTTAGAGCGGCCGTCGCAATTCAAAAATGCATACGGTCGGGTGTTCGAATCTCAGTACAACTTAACCAAAACTGGTCTGATGAGGCTATGTATATGCATATAAATATGTATATACGTGGTAATAGCCGAAACATATGTCACCAATTACCAGGTTAAGTTGATCCACTTTTTATCTTTGTCATGTTTGTTGAATAAAAATGACTAAAAAAGTTCAATATAAAATTGTTCAATTACACAGGCCGACAAAAATTATACCCAGAAACCGGACTATATATTTCCGTAGGTTTTCGATGCGCTGATTCCGAATCTGGTCGCAGAATTGCTCCATCACGTCAGGTTTTCGAGATATCCTAACCTAAAAGTGCAAAAAACATTGTTTTTGCCCATTTTTGAGGTTATGTAGCACCGTGAATTTTCTTTTTTTCAAAAAACTATATGTGTGATCTTAAAGAGCTGTTCTTATTCTTTCCAATGTCGTTGAGTTTTCTGAAATATCTTTCTGTTTTGCCGATCTATCGCATTTTGAAATTTTCATATTTGTGATTTTGCCTGTACCTGCAAGCTCATTAGGAACATTTGTGTGTCAAAAAATTTGAAAATTTCAAAATGCGATAACTGGACGATAAAGAAAGATATTTCAGAAAACTCAAGGGCATTTCAAAGAAGAAGAACTGTAGCTTAAGATCCTATACATAGTTTTTTGAAAAATAGAAAACTCACGGTGCTATATAACCTCAAAAATGAGCAAAAACAGTGTTTTTTGCACTTTTAGGTTAGGATATCTCGAAAACCTGACGTGATGGAGCAATTCTGCGACCAGATTCGGAATCAGCGCATCAAAAACCTACGGAAATATATAGTCTGGTTTCTGGGTCTGAATGTTGGTTAAATTTTGTCGGCCTGTGTTATTAATATAATAATTATTAGTCTTAAAGAAATCAAAGTCTTAAAAAAATAAGTTCTTCAGTTTACAATTATTATCAAGAATAAAAACAGCATAACATTGAAAAATGTGAATGTCAAAAACTAATTCTCGGGCTAAGTAATAAAATTCTTGCCACAACAATTTATTCTTAAGGTTGTGACAAACTGTTACTTAGCAAAAATAAATGAAACAAATTCTGATGTGGAAAGTGAAAGTGAAAGTGAAGTAAAAGTAAATTTTATTTATAAGTTGGAAAATATCCTGGGACGGTGTAAAGGCATTAGACGAGTGCCGCTTTTGTTCACAGGAACTCTTAGAAACTATCATTTTTCATGAAAAGAGAGTTGATGGCGGACAAGATCAAGTTCCGATATGGTCTAAACAAGTGGAGGGAGGCTTATCATGTGAGTACCTATCATATTTACAGGTATACAGGAATACATAGTTTTGGAAATTCGAGTATTAAGCCCAAAAATCTGAAAGAGCGTGTCAAAAAAGTGAGCTGTGATTTTTTTTAAAATTTTATTGAAGGTCATTTATATTTCGCGAAATGTCAATTTATGCAAAATCTCGACTTGATGCGGTCCGAATAATGAGTAAAAAAGTAATAAATATGAAGAATTTTTTTTGCTACTTATTTATTGCATTGTATTACATTTTTTATGCATTATTCTTAAATTTTTCGTAGAACATTTTTGTAGAACGATATTTGATATATCGTACGACTCTTTTCGAGCATTTTTGAGATCGGAATAAAATAAAAACCGCATCAAGTTGAGATTTTGCAAAAATTGACGTTGAACGACCTTAAAGAAATTGACAAAAATCTAAGCTAACTTTTTGGTACCCTCTTCCTGGAATTTCCAAAACTTTTTTTTTTTTTGAATCAGCCTAATACGTAAGCAATAATTTTAGAAATGCTGTATTGGGCGTATGGTCTGCAGTCGTAAGCCACCCATATTTCAAATAAATTTAATAATTTAATACAAATTATTTTTTATTCTTCAGTGTGATTTAGTACCTTGCTGCCAGCATGACAAAACACTTTCAATGGTGTCCCAATGGATTTCTTCGGATGCTGTGCGTGCCTGCTCCTCATCAATTGTCAGTCCTCAGACAGGGCTCGAGGCAAAATCAAATGCGAATACCGAGTACAAAAAAAACGATATTTTGCTCAAAACCGTTTCTGGATACGATATCATAAAGAACTATCAAATAAAATCTAGTTCTAATAAATTTAAATTTACACTACATAAAAGTTCCTAGTTCCTATATATTGAACACTTTCTTTCTGATTTTAATTCTCTAACTTTGAAAAATCTATTTCAATACATTTATGTCAACTACTTTATTTTCAAAGAAAGGTGACCACTAGTTTTTAATATATGAATTTAAATTTTTTTAAATGCATCACTTTCAATATTTGAACCAACAACTATTTCTAGAATCTTCATTAACAACGCAATCTTGTCACAGCAATTCAGATTGTTGATTTTTTAATCAACAACTCGTTCTTGAGACAACATTTTATTTTTTCGAAGTGTTGACAATTTTTATATTTAAGCCAAAAATGAAAGTTCTTACTTTACGGCTAACATTTTTATTGTTAAGATAAGAATTTAAGTTATTGAGTTCATTTTAACCTACGGAAATTGTTGGGCCAAAGTATAAAATTGTTGGAATTACAACTTTTTTTTCTGAGTGTTGGATTTCCTTTAAGTTTTGTCAGCTGGATTGAATCTTATTTGTCTGATCGTACGTATCAAATAAGATTTCGGAGAGTGTTTTGATATTTTTGAAATGAATTCTCGATTAAGCACAAATGAATCTTTCTATGCTATTCATCAAAACATTCGTAGCATGCGACGTAATTTCGACTTGTTAGCTGAAAACCTTGAAGCGTTTAATATTCTTCCTCATTTAATTTTCGTATCAGAAATTTGGATCTATTCTTTTGAAATAGATGAATTTAGTTTGCCAAATTATACTTTTTTTGCGAACCCTAATGATTCGTATTTGGCTGGTGGGGTAGGAGTTTTCATACATGATTCTTGTGAATGTGTTAAAGTTGAGCGTATAGCAGTAACAAGTGGTGACATCATAAAGGTTAATTGTCGTATTTCTGACAGCAATTTTATTTTTATATGTGTTTACAGGCTGCACTTTCAACCTGCCGAAATATTTATTGAAGAAATCACGCGGCTTTTGAACAGTGTAACAGTAGGAAATGTTATGATTTTAGGTGATTTTAACCTAGATATCTTATGCCCTGAGCCTTTAATTAATATATACAATGTTCTTTTATCGGAATATGGCTTTTACTCCTTTGTCAATGAATCGACACGTCCTGCTTCAGGTACATGCCTTAATCATGTTTTGGGTCGTCTTCCAAATATTTCTACTGAACTCTGTGAGGGTATTGTGTTCGATTTGGAAGTTACAGACCATTGCATGAGCGGAATTCTGATAAGCAATTTAATGACAAAATATCAGGCCAAAAATACTAATCAGAGCTACACAACTGAGACTAAGATTAACTTTAATCAACTGAATATTGAACTAAGTTTAAATGATTGGCGTAATGTATACTCTGAGGAAAATCTTTTTAGGAAATATAGTTTGTTTTTAAACAAGTTAAAACAATGCATTAACTCTTCAACGTACTACGATCAAATCAGAGGTTCAGAAACCAGACTGAAACCGTGGATAAGTAAATCACTGCTAAATAAAATAAAACTAAAAAATAAATTACAGCAAAAATGCAACAAACACGCACAAAACACTTATCTAAAAATTCGGCTTCAGCTATTATGCAAGCGTATTAATAATGAAATTCGCAAGTGTCGCGACGATTATTTTTATAAAATCATCAGAAAATCGAAAGGAAACTCGAGAGAAGAGTGGAAAGCCGTTAATATGATAACTAAGTAATAGGAATGTTAAAAATAGTCGTTGTGAAATTGTTTTACAAAAAGAGGGCATTGATATATCTGATCCCACAATAATAGCCAACGAATTCAATGAACATTTTGCTTCAATTGCGCTTTCAACATTTCCGTCTAACACTACAGTACCTAGTGGCTGCTGTTCTGATTTTGGGGTAACTAAAGATAACTTCACCAGTAATAGTTTCTATTTTGAGCCTATTTCCGGAATAGAAATACTAAAAGCGATAAAATCATTAAAAAACAGTTATTCTTGCGGTCATGATGGAATTTCTAACACTATGTTGAAGAAAATATTTTTTAACTTTGTTGATGAATTAAAGAATATCTTCAATTTAAGTATTACTACTGGCATATTTCCAGAAGAACTGAAATGTGGCATTGTTTTACCGCTTTTCAAAAAGGGTAATAAAAAAGACAGGGGAAACTATAGGCCAATTTCACTTTTGTCCTCAATTTCTAAAATATTTGAAAAAATAGTATAAAATAGAATGTTAGCCTACTTTGCGAAAATAAATTTTTTAAGTCCATTACAATTTTGTTTCAGGGAGGGTGTTTCAACGTAGGATGCTCTTTTGGGCTTTTGTTCAATTATATACAATATATTGACTCAAAAAAAGTTTGTGCCGGGCTCTTTGTCGACATAACAAATGCCTTTGATATGGTTGATCACAGCTGTCTTTTGATCAAACTCCATAGCTTGGGTATACGTGGTTTTTTTTACAATTGGCTTGTGTCTTATTTAAAAGATCGAACTCAGAGAGTTAAGATAGTCGATAGTGTCAGTGAAACGAAGGTCATAAGCTCGGGTGTACCACAAGGCTCGGTTCTTGGTCCCATATTATTTCTAGTGTATGTAAATTCTTTATTTATACAACCTTTTTAGGAAAAAGTAAAAGCATTTGCGAATGATCTAGGGATTGAATATGACTCAACTGATCCCTTAAATTTAATCGCTGACCTAAACCATGACATACACATACTTCGGTCGTGGTAAGCGGAGTATAAGTTAGTAGTCAGTAATAAGACCAAATTGATGTTTTTTAATACAATGCTTCAGGAAGCGTCAGACATTGCTATAACATTTCATAGCGCAATATGCGAACAGAGCATTCTACGTAGCTCTAACCTTCGTAATGAATGTACTTTCAATTCTAGTATAGCATGTGACTCTAATTGCTTTGTAATTGAAAAAGTTGATAGCTTTAAATACTTAGGAATCACAATTGACTACAATTTAAATTGGGTTGAACACATCGCAAATAAAAAAAAAAACGGCGGGTTGCACTCCGGGAGTGCCGACAGAAGTGAAAACAAATCGTTTAATGGCAAGTTAGTGCGTTAATTGGTATGTGTGCGTTTCCTTTTTATATGGCAATGCAATGGAAGACAAAAACGGAATATGTATTCAAATTTTACTCTCGCTCTCATTCTCAATTTGTCAACGCAACAACGCGGAATTTGAAAGAAACAAACATGTAAGCATAAAAATCGTTGAAAGAAAATTAAATGTGTCAGTTAGTGTGTATGCTTTGCTTTTTGTCTTCCACTTGGAATATTTATTTAAAAGAAACAATAGAACATTAAAATTTTACCATCGCATTCATGACGGGGAATCCCGATGACGGTCGGTGTCACGAGTTTATACTTTTTTACTCAGCCGCACAACGTGCCATAAGAAGTTTTCACTTCAAAAGTTGCTGGAAGAAGTATATTCGGCTCAGTAGCCTCAACTGTGAATAATTAAATTTGAGCTAAGTACTCCTTATTGAGTAAGAGCCCAGAGCCGCCAGACGTTACTTATTTTCTGAGTAATAAAATGTGTGGGATAGTGTAGTACTAGTATGTACTGTGAACGTATGCATACCCGTTAGCTTGGACCGACGGCCAATTTACAGGTACCAGATGCCCAAGGTACGTAAAATCATTACTTACTTTTCTTAAATTCTGAGTGCTGATTTTTGTATATGTATTGTAGTATAATGTTAAAAATTAATAATCAGCACTGCAAGACACTTCCCTTCGGCGGTAATTTCTACCAGACGCTTTAAAGCTCGCAAAAAAATTGCCGAACTTTACTTATATTCTGAGTCTTGATTTTTTATATGATACTCAGGGATGTATTTCAATACTTTTTGTAAACAGCCGGACCAAGCTTTTTTTTTTTTTTTTTTTTAAACTTCATTTTCTTTTATTGTATCTTCTCTTAAGAGACTAACAATAAGTTTTAAAATCTTAAACTAGGTAACATTATTATACATTATTATTGTGAATAATGAATATATAATTTAATAATGAACTTGTCTCCAGAAACAAAAGTTAGCAGGGACTTATACTTCTTGTGTAGTAGTTGCAGCTTGATTATGGCTCAGCACAGCGAGTGCACAAGATCGAATACCTCATTGGAGCATAGGTGTGGATGCAGCTGACGATCGCTTCTCCCCATATTCTTTGCCACCCGAGACGACCGAGGTCCCGGTCTCGGCTTGGTAGCTGAGACGAACTAGGCCTCAGTCTACCCGAATGGAGGTTTTGAGTACCACAAAACGATTGTCTTCGTGGTCGCCGAGACGAACTTGGTCCCGGTCGACCACTTTGGGAGTGATTAGTGCCTCCAGGACGTTCTTGAGGTGGTAGCCGAGACGAACTAGGTCCCGGTTTAGCACCCAAAAAAGACCGAGAAGACACTATTTCAACTCTCTTCCTGCTACTCTCTCCAATTCACCGGAAAGTGGCCGAGACGAACTAGGTCCCGGTCTTACACCATCAACGGAAGGGGAGCTGGCGGCGATAAGTTGCCAAGTGTGCCCAAGACGAGCTAGGTCCCGGTACAAAGTCCTCATATGATTCTTGATGATTACGTGTAGTGCCTCGGGGGAAGGGTAAACGGACCAAGCTTACGCGCCAAAAATCCCCCCGACACAATTACCTCTCCAAAAATTGTATTAATAATAATCAATATATTCACCATTCATGGATTACCACTGTAAAAATTTATACTGAATACTGTATTTTTTTTTAAAACTAGGCATTAAAATGTTATTTATAGCAACAACATAATTGTGTCTGGGGAATGTTTGGCCCCTACATTTGGTCTGGCTGTTAACAAAAAGCATTGAAATACTTCCCTGAGTATCATATAAAAAAATCAAGACTCAGAATATAAGTAAAGTTCGGCTATTTTTTCGAGCTTTATAGCGTCTGGTAGAAATTACCGCCGACGGAAAGTGTCTGACAGTGCTGATTATTAATTTTTAACATTATTCTACAACACATATACAAAAATCAGCACTCAGAATTTAAGAAAAGTAAGTAATGATTTTACGTACCTTTAGCACCTGGTACCTGTAAATTGGCCGTCGGCCTAAGCTAACGGGTATGCATACGTTCACAGTACATACTAGTACTACACTATCCCACACATTTTGTTACTCAGAAAATAAGTAACGTCTGGCGGCTCTGGGCTCTTGGACTATTATGTTTAAAAACAAAAATTTATTCTGATTGCAGTAAGACACATCATTGCGAATTATGTAAGTATAAGAAAAAATCAGGTAAAAAAAGTACCTGGACCTGTGACTAAATAGCTTAAACATAATTTTTCTTAAACTTAAGATAAAAATCTGCTTCTTCTAACAGACACTATGACACCACATTTATCAAAATCGGCTTATTCGTTGCCGAGTTCTGGCTGTTAGAATATTCAAACTGCTTAAAACGCCATCTTGTGACAGTTAATCATAATACAAATGACTTCAAAAAAATCTGCTTGTTCTTAAAAAAAACTATTACACCTCATTTGTCTAAATCGGTTTAGTAATAGCCGAGATATAACGTTTTAAAGTTTTTCAAAAAAACAAATTTGCTTGCTGCTGGTTCAAGGTGGCCTGGTATTTCAGATTTTTCTCTGCTTTAGGCTGCTGGCTCTGCTTTCGGCTGCGCTAGCAGAGAAAAATTTGCTGACTGAGCAACAACTAACCGGAAGTCAACATATGTATGCTACAAATTTAAAAATTTTTTCCACAAAATTACATACTTTCATGGGCCAATTTTTTCAAAAAACGTTGCCTACTTTTAGGCGCTATTAATAATTTACCCTTAAGCGGCCCTCACACGATCAGTATTACTGACAGGATTTTGCATACTGACAGTATTACTGATCGTATGAGGTGAGTACTGATGTACTGTCAGTATAGAAAAACGATACTGATGACTGATGAAAAAATCGGATATTACTGACGAAGTTTTTAAATACTGACAGTAAAGCGGCCCTCACACGATCAATATTACTGTAAGTATAATTACTGACAGTATTTACATTACTGTCAGTGTACCACTCACACGGTCAGTATTGTTTATTGTCAGTAATCAGTTTTTTTGACATTCGACTGGTGAAGGTGCGAACTATGCTCCGGCTACGTGACCGACAGCCGAAAATGGCATGCCACTTTTTGGGGCAGATTCCATCCAAACTTGCACCACGCCTCCAGCTAGGCATCGGACGACCATACCCTTGGATGCAATGTTCCATGCCACTGAATGAGGAACTTTTCCAAGTTTCTTTCAAGTTTCGCTGCCTCATTGTCTATCTGCCACAAAATGGGGCATGCCACGCCCCCTCCCAGGATTTTTCCGTCCCGTGCCTACTTGCACCCTCTGACCAACTTTCAGCCGGATCTGCCCCAAAAAGTGGCATGCCACTTTTCTGTGCAAATAATACTGATGAACTAGCAGTATTCACCCACACCATCAGTATTAAGCGGCCCTCACACGATCAATATTACTGACAGTATTTTGCATACTGACAGTATTACTGATCGTATGAGGTGAGTACTGATGTACTGTCAGTATAGAAAAACGATACTGATGATTGATGAAAAAATCGGATATTACTGACGAAGTTTTTAAATACTGACAGTAATACTGATGGTGTGAGGTGAATACTGACAGTTCATCAGTATTATTTGCACAGAAAAGTGGCATGCCACTTTTTGGGGCAGATCCGGCTGAAAGTTGGTCAGAGGGTGCAAGTAGGCACGGGACGGCAAAATCCTGGGAGGGGGCGTGGCATGCCCCATTTTGTGGCAGATAGACGATGAGGCAGCGAAACTTGAGAGAAACTTGAAAAAGTTCCTCATTCAGTGGCATGGAACATTGCGTCCAAGGGTATGGTCGTCCGATGCATAGCTGGAGGCGTGGTGCAAGTTTGGATGGAATCTGCCCCAAAAAGTGGCATGCCATTTTCGGCTGTCGGTCACGTAGCCGGAGCATAGTTCGCACCTTCACCAGTCGAATGTCAAAAAAACTGATTACTGACAATAAACAATACTGACCGTGTGAGTGGTACACTGACAGTAATGTAAATACTGTCAGTAATTATACTGTCAGTAATATTGATCGTGTGAGAGCCGCTTTAAAAGTATGCAACACTTTCCGACGAATTTCAAAAATAGCACCTAAAATTAGGACACATTATCTGAAATTTTTAAAATCGTTACCTACTTTTAGGCGTTCTTTTTGAAATTTGTCAGAAAGTGTTGCCTACTTTTAGGGGCAAATTATTAATAGCACCTAAAAGTAGGCAACGTTTTATAAATTTTTTGAAATCGAGTTCATTTTCCAAGTCTTCAAAATTTTAAAATCGAGTTCGTTTCCCAAGTCTTCAAAATTCCAAAATCAAGTTCGTTTCCCAAGTCTTCCAAATTTGAAATCGAGTTCGTTTCCCAAGTCTTCAAATTTCTGAAATCGAATTCGTTTCCAAAGTCTTCGAAATTCTAAAATCGAGTTCGTTTCCCAAGTCTTCAAAATTCCAAAATCAAGTTCGTTTCCCAAGTCTTCCAAATTTGAAATCGAGTTCGTTTCCCAAGTCTTCGAATTTCTGAAATCGAGTTCGTTTCAAAAGTCTTCAAAATTCCAATATCGAGTTCGTTTCCCAAGTCTTCAAAATTCCAAAATCGAGTTCGTTTCCCAAGTCTTCCCGATGACGGTCGGTGTCGCGAAATTATACTTTTTTCCTCAGCCGCACAACGTGCCATAAGAAGTTTTCACTTCAAAAATATTTGCTTTCATGCAATAGAGTATTTTACCCTCTCAGAAAATACGTTTCCAACCAAACATTAAAAACAATATACTATGGGATATTTCATTCAAAATTAGAGTATGGAATAAGTTGCTGGGGCGGTGCTCACTTCAATAAAATAAAACATCTAATTGTACTACAAAAGAGTGCAGTAAGAAAATTTTTTAACTGCTCAAGTTATGGCCACTCCCTGGAGCTGTTTAGAAGATCTAAAATTCTGTCAGTTCGACATTTATTATATTTTAAAGTCTTGAAAATATTTTATGTGAGTGTGGCTATTTACAAACTCCTATACGCGACACCTACAGTCTGCGCAGCAATAGCTACTCACTTGTTTCATTGTCTGTTTTTCGTACTTCATTGTTTAGAAACTTCTACACTGTCTTGTCGTGTAAACTGTTTACTTGCCTTCCAGAACAAATACGAATTATCAGATCTCCAGCCGTGTTTTTGAAAAAAATAAAGATTTGGCTTCTCGAGTTCGATACGAATCAGGTCGAAATTTTGATCCATTACGTTACATAAAACACTTAAGTATTACTGTTGTACTTTTAAATATTTTATAATAGTAATTCCGTTACCATTTTTCCTTTGCTTTCTATCTTTTTTTATTTTTGATAAATTTTTGATTTTTGTTATCCACCCCACAACTACTAATAAATTGAATTTTTAAATATAAACATGATGTGACATTCAACACTATTTTTGTGAATGAAAATACAAATGTCACTAACTATTCTCAATAAGTTATAATAACTATTGTAAAACTAGTAAAATTAAGCTATCCATAAATGTATATGATTTGAGAATAATGAATAAATAAAATAAAATAAAATAAATGCCAAGCTATGATTTTTACCAGGAAGAAAACTATTGTGGAATTTGATTATAAATTAAAAGATAAAAATATTTGTCGTGTCGATGTAGTCAAAGACCTAGGTATACATTTTGATACTAAGTTGGCTTTTAATGGAACATTTAAGGGACCGACTGATTTCTGCAACTGTGCTACCATTATTTTTCATTTCATGAATTACCTGCCGGCGAATCTCTGAACACCACTCTCCTTTTGCCATATCTTAAAATATTTTTTGTTTAAATTAAACTCAAAATTATATAATTGAAGCATACCATACGAAAGAAAACAAATCAAACAAAATTTTAAAAAAAATCAGCAATATTTTTAAATTGTGCTAAATTCGTGGCTAACTTGAAAGGCGCATTAATTTCAAATGTTTGTAATATGTGGAAAATTAGAGTAAAAACAACCATTTAAATTAACGGTACTTCATCATCTTGTAAGCAACACTCACGGAAAAATATTAGTTTACAATTCTTGGACTATAATATTAATATTTTCAATATGAAGCTACCACTGCAGTGTGTGTTAAATTCGTGGCAACCACTGTATATATAATATAGCTATATAATGTTGATAGACATAATATACAATGTATTGAGTATAAAAAACTTTTAAATATCTATTTAGAAAAAAACTTTTGATATTCATTCCACATTGCCCCGATCTGAAATATAAAAATATGAATAACTTTTGAAAAGGACCAGTGAGGATTTCAATTCCAACGGATTTTGCACCTATAATCATCAACAAATACAACCCAGCTTGCAGTTTTTGTCGACATTTTTGTGCAACCTATCCATGCTTCCTGCCTGCCGTGTACATATGGTCTGAGTGGGTACGAGTATGTTGAGAAAGTGCGATAAAGCTAAGAAAAAATTATGAAAAAAATAACAAATTAATTGCATGTATAATTTTTTCATTTCCATACATATTTAATAAGCTTTTTACTTGATTTAAAGCTTCAAGCTTAATAGCTAAGAAGGCTAATAGCTGTAGTAGCTAAACTCTATTATTATTATAACATTTTAAAATTTTATAATTATTCGATCGACTGCTAAGGTCACTTTCTTCACAACCTGTGGACAAAACAACTCATCGCGTAACGAGGCAAAACTTCAACTGCACCGTTGCTACGCTATACCAAGTGAGTACTCAAAATGTTTTCTTTCCGCAGGGTCAACCTACATCCCCTACAAAATACATCTTCGCTACCCGCTGCACCGTGCTATCACTGCACTAAAGCCATTGAAGATAATTTGGTTTTATGTGCCCGCTGTAAAAAATCTTTTCATAAGGAGTGCGTGAGCCCTATAACTAAAGGCCCAACTAAACCATGCATCGCCTAGCGTAACCTACTATCAAATTTGAACGAAAAGCCTGTCAGATGCTTAAGAAATTCAGAGTAGACTTTTTAGTGGCTATGTTGTACTTCGTTGAACTTAAGAAGCGATGTAGCCATAGTTGCAAGCGTATGAAATATTCCCACAATTGCATAAGTTTTATTTCTTATATTTCCTAAATAAATTGAATTCAATCACAAAATGTTATTCAATGACATTAAATTAGATACTTAAGGCAATAAATATGCAACAAATATTGTTTGTACTAATTTTAAGAAAAAAATATGAAAACAAAATTGCTCATTTTGTTATATGTGCATATCCATCAGATTGGGCCTTTTAGCTGGCCTCGTTTTTTTTTTTTTTGGAGTACATCTTCCAGCCATAGTTTTTCTTGAAGCTAAGGCTATCTTGAACTCATAATAAAGGTGGTTCAATTGAAATTCCGATAGCTATTTTTTTAATTTGCATTTAAAGTAAGAAATATGTTAAAATTTTCGTGTTTTTTAAAAATTGTCAGTTTATTGGGTTTTTACGCTGAAGTCTAAAGACTGTTGAGTAAATCTTTCAGCCATAGTTTTTTTTGAAGCTAAGGCTGTCTTGAACTCATATTAAAGGTTGTTCAATTAAAATTTAGATACTTATTTTTTTAATTTGCATTTAAAGTAAGAAATATGTGAAACTTTACGTGTTTTTTAAAAATTGTCAATTTATTGGGTTTTTACGCTGAAGTCTAAAGACTGTTGAGTACATCTTTCAGATATAGTTTTTTTTTGAAGCTAAGACTGTCTTGAACTCATAATAAAGGTTGTTCAATTGAAATTCGGATAGCTATTTTTTTATTTAACTTTATATGTAACATTTCATGTTGTTTTTAACTAAAATCCAATTTTAACTATGTCTCCCTTTGACTTTTAACTGTTCCTCCTTGAATATTAATTAAAGATAGCCTAAACTTCAAGAAAAACCATGTTTGAAGAGTCTGCTCCAAAAAAAAAAAATAAAAAAAAAAAATCGAAATTGTCATCTTACCTCGACCATGGCATCGATTTTTTTTTTTTTTTTTTTTTTTGAGGAGACTCTTCATACAAGGTTTTTCTTGAAGTTAAGACTATCTTTAATTAAAATTCAAGGAGGAACAATTAAAATTCAAAGGGAGACATAGTTAAAATTGGATTTTAGTTAAAAACAACATGAAATGTTACATATAAAGTTAAATAAAAAAATAGCTATCCGAATTTCAATTGAACAACCTTTATTATGAGTTCAAGACAGTCTTAGCTTCAAAAAAAAAAACTATATCTGAAAGATGTACTCAACAGTCTTTAGACTTCAGCGTAAAAACCCAATAAATTGACAATTTTTAAAAAACACATAAAGTTTCACATATTTCTTACTTTAAATGCAAATTAAAAAAATAGGTATCTAAATTTTAATTGAACAACCTTTAATATGAGTTCAAGACAGCCTTAGCTTCAAAAAAAACTATGGCTGAAAGATTTACTCAACAGTCTTTAGACTTCAGCGTAAAAACCCAATAAACTGACAATTTTTAAAAAACACGAAAAGTTTCAAATATTTCTTACTTTAAATGCAAATTAAAAAAATAGCTATCGGAATTTCAATTGAACAACCTTTATTATGAGTTCAAGATAGCCTTAGCTTCAAGAAAAACTATGACTGGAAGATGTACTCCAAAAATGACATTAAATTAGATACTTAAGGCAATAAATATGCAATCCAAATATTGTTTTACTAATTTTAAGACAAAAATAAAAAAACAAAATTTCTCATTTTGTTATATGTGCATATCCATCAGATTGGGCCTTTTAGCTGGCCTCGTTTTTTTTTTTTTTTTTTTTTTGGAGTACATCTTCCAGCCATAGTTTTTCGTGAAGCTAAGGCTATCTTGAACTCATAATAAAGGTTGTTCAATTGAAATTCCGATAGCTATTTTTTTAATTTGCATTTAAAGTAAGAAATATGTGAAACTTTTCGTGTTTTTTAAAAATTGTCAATTTATTGGGTTTTTACGCTGTAGTCTAAAGACTGTTGAGTATATATTTCAGCTATAGTTTTTTTTGAAGCTTAGGCTGTCTTGAACTCATATTAAAGGTTGTTCAATTGAAATTCAGATAGCTATTTTTTCTATTTAACTTTATATGTAACATTTCATGTTGGTTTTAACTAAAATCCAATTTTAACTATGTCTCCCTTTGAATTTTAATTGTTCCTCCTTGAATATTAATTAAAGATAGTCTTAACTTCGAGAAAAACCATGTTTGAAGAGTATGCTCCAAAAAAAAAAAATAAAAATGTAGATTGTGGGGAAAACTATTGGCAAAATCAAAGCGTGGCATCACTGAATTGTCAAACAAATTGTTGCATGTATTGTGTGTGTATATTAAAATGCATATTTCTGCAACTGCACTCCAAGCCATTTCCTTCACATTCTTATTGTAATAAAATGCGTTTACTTTGTTGTATAAGCATCTTCTTTTCTCCTCATTTTCTATCAATTTTAAAATAAAAGTATTTTCCACTTCAGATTCCATTGCAAAAATTTTTTCTTATGTATACAATGCATAGACAGCTGATTCCGTACAGAAAGTGCGTTCAGTTTCGCTCTTTCCTTAAGCAAATGACATTTGTGGAAATTGAACGAAACTTTTTGTTAAGTACGTTGTAGTTTTGATATACGATTTGTGTGTATTCGAACACTTGCATAAGTTGACTGCAGTCAAAGCGTGCATAGTCTAGTTGGCCCTTAACACTAAAGCCTTTCAGTGTCAAGCTTGCTCAGACCTTCCACTTTCCGTTCGTTCGAGAGTCTCCAATTGCAACGAGCTACTCTTTAGCTACAGAGGTTTAAAGACGAAAAGGCTTTAGAGAAAGAGTTTTTTGCCAAAAAATACAAAATTCTTGAGCCGCAGATTGATGACGAAGAAAATTGTAGTCTCGCCAGCAATACAGGTCATGTCCAGAGTTGCCGTTTTGTGTAGATATAGCCAAAAGTGGCTATTTTTTTAAAAATATTTGAAACTGTGCAGATGTGTATTTTTTCCCCAATTTGGCTAGATTTCTGATAATTACGTTATTAACTTCAAAAAAATTTATAACGTATATAAAAATTTTCTGAACTTAATTAAATCAACCACCTGTGCCCTCACCGAATTGCTGCTCTTTTTGCAGAAAATTTTTATGTTTTATTTGTTTTTATGATATGTAGCATCCAGAACATTGTAATAAAAATGAATAAATGTATAATTTTACAAATAAAGAGTATTCCATAATTCTGAATTTTTTCCTTATTCTAAAAGAAAACAATTAAATTAAAAAAAAAATTAAAAAAAAGTTGCATCAGCGGAGAAGTAGAAATTTGTGACTTTTAAGGTCACAAAATTCGCGTGCGAGTCACAGTGTGGTTTTTGTGACTAAATTTTGTGTAAATAAAGTAACTTTGACTGTATTGAGTCACATTAACCGATTATTAACTGAAAAAATACTGAAAAGGTCAGTTTGACTTTATGGTAACTTTTCAGTTATTTTTGTGTACCAAATTAATCCTATTTGGGTCAAATTTTAGTAACAATAACTACACAGTTCTTCTTAAAAGTTACATGTTGGTAACCACGATATTTTAGACACAAATCAGTAAAAGTGACTCAGAATGTGACCATTTCGCACACAAATTTAGTTAGAGACACATTTCGGTCACACATGTGTACATAACACTTTGAAAGTAGAATGGTTCAAAAAAATGTTTTTTTTACGATGTGTCAGTGGATATTTATAGCGTTACATATCTTGAAAATGCTCCTCATAGGTTTCTCATCATATTGAATACTGGATTTGAGCCGCCTGTTTGAAGTTTTCAGCTTTTGAAGAAATAGATTGATTTTAGAAGTTGCTCAAGTTGTAAGGGCTATCGAATTTCGAACAAGATAGGGGTTGAATTGACAAATTTAAACAGGCGGCGCTAATCCAGTATTCAATATTGATGGAAATCTCTTGAGACGCGTTGTAAAGATGTGTAATGCTATTGATATCCGCTTACATATAGTAAAAAACACAATTATTTTTTTGAGTTACTTTGAAATTTTTAAGATTAAACAGCTTCGCCCTTAAAGGTACACACTAGGGGTGGAAATCCCGGAGCTTTTTTAAGTTTCGGGATCGAAGTTTCCAATCCCGGGATCAATCCCGGGATTGATAGCTCTAGTAAATGCACACAAAACTATAAGAAAAAAAAGCGAGAAGTTTATACTATTGCTTATATAAAATTAAAATTGCTTTATTTCACAGCGTACTCGTCAGGCGCGGATCTAGAATTTTTTTCCGGAGGGGGTCACAGGATAGAAAAAAATCAAAAATAACAAAAATAACAATAATAACCAAATAAACAAAGCAAGCCGAATTTCTTCAATAAATAAAAACAAAGCCAGAATAACTTTATACTAAAACTTGTCCAATTTGTTTTACTTGAAAATTCATTACATGTGTTTATAAATTTATTGTTTATTGGACAACGTTGTGATGGACCTCAAAGGAAGGCTCTCTCCAGACGTGATGAAGCTTTTTGGGTTGAGAGTGTTTCTGCCTCGGACTTCCTATACATCGGAGGACATTGAAGAAGTTCATCTTGTAGCAGAAACGTACCAGATGCTTCTGAACACTCCCCCTTCGAACGTTATTGCAGAATTCAAGTTGTAGGTAGCTAAATGGAACCGAATTGTTGCAAACGGCGGTGAACTCCCAGATTCGGTTCCTTTTGCCCTTGATGCGTGTGATGAAGTTGCTTATCCGGCTATTAATACACTGCTTTGGATTTTGGAGACGCTTCCTGTTTCTGGAGCCACTGCAGAAAGGAGTTTTTCAACTCTCCGTCGCCTCAAAACTTGGTTGAGATCAACTATGGCAGAAGAGAGACTCACCGGGCTGGCATTGCTACACATCTATCGAGACATTGAATTGGACATCGATGCGATCATTAACAGATCTGCGAAACAAAATAGAAGATTGGATTTTGTTTTATAAATGATGCTTTTAGTTGGAACTTGTAAACAGATGATAGTATATCAAGTATAGCTACAATCCAAATATAGAAAAATAATAAAAAAATCAGTCTTGTTTAAGAAAGTTAGTCAAATTTGTTGATTTAGTCATTTTATGATTCCAATTTTTTCAGAGTGCAAAAAAATAAGTTAATTTTGGTCGTAAGGTTAGTTTCAGGTTTTTAAGTTTGCAAAAACTAGGTTTTGTTCGTTTGTTTTTTTTTTGTATTTCGGTTTGCAAAATATTGTTTCAGCTCTAGTTTTTGAAATGCGGGCTGTTTTGGGGGGGTCATGATCCCCGTGACCCTCCCCCCTTGGATCCGCGCCTGGTACTCGTATCAATGAAGAATAAGAACGCAAAATAATAGAAAAAATAGCTTAAAAACTGACTTACATCTAAATCACATTTACTAAGTTTGACTAGTAGAAGATAGTCGCTATTAATAAAAGGAGAGAGGATAATCAAGCATTTATGACCAAACTATAAATTTTATTATTCAATTTTATTTTTACATTTAAAAATTCGTGTACCACACTTCTTACTTGATTGATACTTTATCACCTTTTCAAATGTGACAGTGATGGCATTTAGTGGTACCGAATGACTCGCTCTCAGTAGACGCACCAATAAGTGTGCTTCATTTAAGTTGTCAAAATCTTTAGAAGCTGATTTCAGAAAAAAAGCTTCAGACAAAAGTTTAATTATATCTGAGAACTTAAATTTTGGTAGGTCTAGGTATGGGTCAAAATTTCAATGTCAAATCAAGGTCGGATGTGGTTTTGTTTTTAGACAAACCTATATTTTTTGTTGCAGATTTGTATATTATTATAAAAAATAGATATGTTTTGTTTATGTTGTTTTTCTATTGCATTTTTAGTCCATTGAAGTGTTACAAAATTTTGGCTGAACCTTGCATTTTGTATAGGACAAGATTTTTTTTTTGTGTTATGTAGAGGGGATCAGTGTGGGTATAAGTCTCAGTTTTCGGGATTGAGAGCCCCCCCATTTGGCCGCCATTTTAAAAAATGGGTGTAAATAATTTTTCCACGATATCTTAACAGCCGTATGTCTCACACAATTTTTTTAAGACTTTTTGAGTAGAAAATTGTATTTTCTACAATATTGATTGACATACTTTTCATCGTAAAATTGAAAATGAAAAAGTTATAGTTAAAAAACGACTAAAATTTTCGGGTAAAATATCATTTAAGGACTATAACTTTTTTTCTATTGATTTAATTAAAAAATACTTCAGACGTTTTTTGTAGACCATTTTATTCCAAACAATTTTCCATACTTATTTTATAAATTTATTTTTATTGAGAAGCGTTAGGGTGGTTCGAAGGGATCAAACCTAGAGGTGACTTGTACGTTATAGTGATTCAGACACAAAGAAAGTTCATAAAAATCGTTATTCTTTTAGTATATCTTAATATATATAAATCTCGTGTCACAATGTTTGTCCTCAATGGACTCCTAAACCACTTAACCGATTATAATAAAATTCGCACACCATGTGCAGTTCGATCCAACTTGAGAGATAGGATAGTTTAAGGTGCATATTTAGGGTGGCTCTCATACACATTTTTTTTATAATAGCATTTTCACAAATACCACTTCATCGATTCACATGGAATTTACGCCACGTAGCTTTTATATTAAGAGACACTGTTTGGTTCATAAAACTTTTATTTAGGGTGTATGCTTAGGGTGGCCCTCATGGAAAAATATTTTTAAAAAAAGCATTTTCACGAAGACCGGTTAATCGATTCACACCGAATTTACACCAAGTAGCTTTTATACAAAGAGGCATATTTAAGCTTAAAAATTTTTTTATTTAGGGTGGCCCTCATTTAAAAATATTTTTAAAATAGCATTTTCCCAAAGGCTACTTCATCGATTCACATGAAATTTACACCACGTGTCTCTTATATTAAGAGACATGATTTGATTTATAAATTTTTTATTTAGGGTGGCTCCAAACATAACTTTTTTTAAAAAAATCATTTTCGCGAAGACCGGTTAATCGATACACAGCGAATTCACACCACGTAGCTTTTATATTAAGAGGCATAGTTAAGCCTACAAAGCTTTTATTTAGGGTGGCCCTCAACAGCAATATTTTTAAAATAGGATTTTCACAAAGATCACTGCATGGATTCACATGGAACTTACACCATGTATCTTTCATATTAAGAGGTAAAGCTAAGACCGTGCAGTACCATGCCTTCCATATAAAAAGATACCATAATTTGTGATGCAGATGAATGAAGCTAGATACATATATAAAATGCACGGGGCAAAAGAAGTTTCAATGAGAAAATGGGTGGTGCCACAGCTTCCGTATGCGAATAAAACATTTTATATATATCAGCAATTATTTGATGCAGATGATTGAGACTTGGTAATATATAAAACACAAAAACTATAGTAAATTAAACTCATCGCTCCACCTAGCAGTAAGGCCAGAAAAATGTCTGCCAAGTCTACTATACTATACTATATGTAAAAAAGTAGGGACAGAAGTTGATTTCACTTTAACGATGGGCTGATTCGCTTTTACATTCCATAGCATACAGCTTCACGTCACCTACCGGAAAGGGCAGAACAAACGTCTGCCGGGACAGCTTGTTGTTCTATATGTCCTCCGAAATTAGTATGCCTTTTATCTAGTTGTGGATGTTAAAGTTGATTAACGGCCAGAGACTAATTTTATTGTCTCTATAGATGTGGTCTTTGAGCCGCTGATTACGAAAACCAAGGTCCCAAAATCCTAAGTTACTTGTAACACCCACAAAAATACAAAAAAAAAAACCCTATTAAAGGTATTTTTCACGATAATTTCAAAAGCAATAAAAACAGATCCAACAAAATTCGCCTTTTTTAATAGTAATTTGAACATGTTGCTCGTTTGTGTAAAATTTTATAATAAGCGATAATTCGAGAGGGCAGGGCCAGCCCTAGGTAGTGCGAGGCCCATGCAATCAGTAGGTGCGAGGCCTCGGATTAAGCGACCTCTAGAATGTACTTAAAGTTCTGAAAAAAGGCATACTAATTTCGGAGGACATATAGAACAATATACTAAAAGAATAACGATTTTTATGAACTTTCTTTGTGTCTGAATCACTATAACGTACAAGTCACCACTAGGTTTGATCCCTTCGAACCACCCTAACGCTTCTCAATAAAAATAAATTTAAAAAATGAGTATGAAAAATTGTTTGGAATAAAATGGTCTACAAAAAATGTCTGAAGTATTTTTTAATTAAATCAATAGAAAAGAAGTTATAGTCCTTAAATGATATTTTACCCGAAAATTTTAGTCGTTTTTTAACTATAACTTTTTCATTTTCAATTTTACGATGAAAAGTATGTCAATCAATATTGTAGAAAATACAATTTTCTACTCAAAAAGTCTTAAAAAAATTGTGTGAGACATACGGCTGTTAAGATATCGTGGAAAAATTATTTACACTCATTTTTTAAAATGGCGGCCAAATGGGAGGGCTTTCAATCCCGAAAACTGAGACTTATACCCACACTGATCCCCTCTACATAACACAAAAAAAATCTTGTCCTATACAAAATGCAAGGTCAATGTAACATTTCAATGGGCTATTTTAGTATTTCCGTTATTGATAAAAATAATTTTAGTGTAAATTTCACATTTTATCATTTTTCTCCTGAACTATCAATTTTCAATACAAATCGCACTTAGTAAAAAAACTCTTAAAATTAGTCAAAGTATTAAAAAAGATATTTTTTTTGCTATGCACTATGGGCTCGCTGACCGCTTTTGTTGGCCAAAACCTCTTATTTTCATACTCCATTATTGTTTTTTTGTTGTTGTAATCTAATAGAAAATACTTCAAATCATACAAAAATGCACTTTGTTTTTGTTAATACTAATTTAAAGTTTAACAACAAACCATTAAAGTCTTGCGTTCTAAGTAGAATTCTTAATACAATTACATGCACGTTTTTTTCAGGTTATTTATATAGCGTTTTTGCTTAAAATAAAAAAGTGTCAAAATAAATAAAATATGAAAAATGAAGGTGATGGTAAGTACTTTAATGTATATGTATACATTAAAAAAAAAGAGCTGGTGCAGTGAAAAATTCAATTGTTTAATGCAACCTATAAAATTATTGTGATTTTTTAATTCTTAAGTTTGTGTTGGCTTGCAAAAAATTGTCCACGTTTGCCCAGCCTAAAACCAAAAAAAAAAAAATAACTTGAGGTGAGATAAGCCGCCATATTGAATTCGCCATTTTGAATTTTTAATTTTTGACATCAAATTCGAAATCAGCGACCCCAAAAACCCTTTTATAGAGACTTTCAGACTTTTGGCCAACAAAAGTGGTCAGCGAGCCCATAGTGCTATGTGACATTTTTTTTAAGAAAATCTTAAACAAAAAATTGCTACAATAAAAAAAATATTTTTACTCAATTTAAGGTTCAGACACAATTGAAGTGCATTTTGCAGGTTGATGCAATAATGTTTCATGCACATCAAAAGTATTGAAAACAATTATTTTGCAGATTTTGTACTTAAATATGTCATATAAAAGAATATTTATTCTATAATATAAAATTTTTTTCTAATCCCGAAAATCCCGGGATTGCCTATTTGTAATCCCGGGATTACTTAAGCCTATATTTAGAGCAAATCCCGGGATCCCGGGATTGCCACCCCTAGTACACACTAACTACTTAGTATAGTTATTGTGTAAGTTTGAGCACAATTGTGTAGATTAAGTCATGTTAACCACACTGTGTAGGTAACAGAACATAAGTTTTGTACTGAATGGTAACAGTGTAGACACAATCGGTCACAACATATGATGCGGTCACAAATAAGCCTGACGCCATTTTTCATAAGATTTTGATTTATAATTGTAATTAATTTCTAAAAAAGTTATTATGCAAATTTGAGGCTCAAATTATCTCAATAAGGCTATAAACATACATTTAAAACACATGCATTTTAAAAAGCATTTGATTACTAAAAATTTTTTTTAATATTTTTAATGTATTACTAAATATTCGATATTTAAGGGCCAACTAAACCATGCACGCTTTGACTGCAGTCAACTTATGCAAGTGTGCGAATACACACAAATCGTATATCAAAACTACAACGTACTTAACAAAAAGTTTCGTTCAATTTCCACAAATGTCATTTCCTTAAGGAAAGAGCGAAACTGAACGCACTTTCTGTACGGAATCAGCTGTTTATGCATTGTATACATAAGAAAAAATTTTTTCAATGGAACTTGAAGTGGAAAATACTTTGTTTTGGAATTAATAGAAAATGTGAAAAAGAAGATAACTAAACAGTAAAATAGACGCATTTTATTGAAATCGAAATGTAAAGGAAAGGCCTTGGAGTGAAGTTGCAGAAATATGCATTTAAATGTACACACCAGAGATCTGCAATGAGTAGCTAAAAATAGCGTATACTCAAATCATGAGTCATTATTTATGAGTCTAGCACTGATTCATAGTTACGCAGTGCCCATACTCAGACTTTTGTCAACTCAAAATCTTGAAGCACTTTTACTACTCCGACTCTCTATGATTGCGTTGCTAACGGCTTGTGCGTGTTTGCGTTTCACTCTGATTTTAGCGAATAAGTATGACGAGAAAAATGTAAATATAAGTATGTTCTGCGTATGAAACCTAAACCAAAATAGACGAGACGAGACGTAACGAGTAAGTTCGAGTGTATGTAAACCAATGTTGAAAGCCAAAATGAACCAACGTAATTGATCGAAAGTGAACGAAACATTTTGAAGAGACGTGTTGTTCCGTAAGAACCGAACTTCAATACGTTGCTACTCGTCATAACAGCTTTTTCGACTTGGCTAGCGTAACATTTTGGGTTAAACGTCAAAACAGACGAAACGAGTGCAAACGTTCGTTCAATTGCTATCGTATCGTCACGTCTATTTTGGTTAAAGGCCCAACTAAACCATGCATCGCCTAGCGTAACCTACTGTCAAATTTGAACGAAAAGCCTGTCAGATGCTTAAGAAATTCAGAGTAGACTTTTTAGTGGCTATGTTGTACTTCGTTGAACTTAAGAAGCGATGTAGCCATAGTTGCAAGCGTATGAAATATTGCCACAATTGCATAAATTTTATTTCTTATATTTCCTAAATAAATTGAATTCATTTACAAAATGTTATTCAATGACATTAATTTAGATACTTAAGGCAATAAATATGCAATCCAAATATTGTTTTTACTAATTTTAAGAAAAAACTAAGAAAACAAAATTGCTCATTTTGTACTATGCGTTTAGATTGTGGGGAAAAGTATTGGCAAGAGCAAAGCGTGGCATCACTGAATTGTCAAACAAATTGTTGTATGTATTGTGTGTGTATATAGTATTAAAATGCATATTTCTGCAACTGCACTCCAAGCCATGTCCTTCACATTCTTATTGTAATAAAATGCGTCTACTTTGTTGTATAAGCATCTTCTTTTCTCCTCATTTTCTATCAATTTTAAAATAAAAGTATTTTCAACTTCATATTCCATTGCAAAAATTTGTTCTTATGTATACAATGCATAGACAGCTGATTCCGTACAGAAAGTGCGTTCAGTTTCGCTCTTTCCTTAAGCAAATGACATTTGTGGAAATTGTACGAAACTTTTTGTTAAGTACGTTGTAGTTTTGATATACGATTTGTGTGTATTCGCACACTTGCATAAGTTGACTGCAGTCAAAGCGTGCATGGTTTAGTAGGCCCTTAAAGACTAAACCAAAATAGACGTGACGAGACGGTAGCAATTGAACGAACGTTTGCACTCGTTTCGTCTGTTTTGACATTTAACCCAAAATGTTACGTTAGCCAACAAACCAAAAAAGCTGTTATGACGAGTAGCAACGTTTTGAAGTTCGGTTCTTACGGAACAACTCGTCTCGTCAAAATATTTCGTTCACTTTCGATCAATTACGTTGGTTCATTTTGGATATCAACATTTGTTTACATACACTCGAACTTACTCGTTACGTCTCGTCTCGTCTATTTTGGTTTAGGCTTAAGGCTTGACTCGTAAGTATAACGGTATCGCACTCAGTGAGAGAGCGAGAGTGTTGCGACAGACAGATCAGTGTTGCATTTCTGATCAGATAGTGCCAATTTATTAATTTAACTATGTAGTGTAAATTTTAAATTTTTTTTTGATTTTTCTTGGATTCCTAGAATTTTTTTACATGATTCTTTAATGAAACCGCATGGATGAAGAGCTACTAGTTTTCTTTCTTTCAGTCGCAATTGTACTTTTTTGGTCGGAAGGTGAAAGAATAAAAATCAGCAAAAAATCTGCAGTTTGTAAGTTTATTTCAAACTTTAAACACTAAGTTAATAATGCAATCAATACTAATTTCAATATTTATTTAAAAAAGGAGTGTCTTAAAGAAATTTCGGACAATATTGCCACTGGGAAGTACTCCTTGAGTCAAAAACGCAAAGGTAAAAGTGAGATATGGTCATTGTTTGCAGAAATTCGAAAGGAAGATGGAACTATGCTAGATGGATTTTTATGTTGCTGAAGTTGCCAAAAATTGTTCAAGTTAAATCGACACAAGTGCTTTAGTTTGCGTTCAATCGAATTGACCCAGAAAAAAGTCAGTGTGGAAGATAAAAAATAAGCTTTAGATGCGTGCTCTTCATGGGTCGTCGAAGATTGCCGGCCTTTTACCGCTGTGGAAGGACTTGGCTTCAAAAAAATGATAAATTCCTTACTAAACATTGGAGGTAAGTACAATGGAAATATAGACACACACGATTTGCTTCCAGATGCTACAACTATTTCACGCAAGGTTGAAAGGATGGCATTGGAAAAGAAAATTGAAATAAAGTCAGATATATGCAAAATTGTGGAAAGTGGACAAGCTTCTGCAACAATTGATTTATGGAAGGATGATTACGTGAAGCGAAACTTTTTGTGCGCTACTTTACATTTTGAAAAAGATTTCCAATTAACTGATATCGTGTTAGGAATTAAATCTATGGACTTCAGTCAAACCAGAGGCGTTGATATTATAAGCAAACTGCAAAGTTTGATTAGTGAATTCAACATAAGTAGCCTTAAGAACATTATTTTTGTCACAGACAGAGGAAGTAATGTGAAGAAAGCATTAGAAAATAACACCAGACGTAATTGTTCAAGCCATTTATTTTCGAACGTTCTAGATTCAGCTATTGAGTCCACAGAGAAGTTGAGAGAAATTATCACTTCTTGTAAAAATATAGTGAAATACTTCGAAAAGGCAAGTTTACAAAATATGTTGCAAACATCGCTAAAAACCCACTGCCCCACAAGGTGGAACTCTCATTACTATATGCTGAAGTCAATAGCAGATAACTGGCTTAAAATCAACGAAATATTAGCTGATACTGCGGAGATGCATAGGCTATTAAATATTAATATTTCTACTATCCAATGCTTGGTAGAGCTGTGCAAAAATTTCGAAATTATTTTTAAGAAACTTCAAGGATGTTCATTCCCTTCTTTATGTTATGTCATTTCATCCATCAACCGGCTTCAAGAGCTTTTCAAATTCGATTCAAGTGATGTTCAAGTCCTTTCCATTTTGAAGGTTAATATTTTAAAAGAAACCGAAGAGACTTGGTTGCCGAATTTAAGTATGTGGCACAAAGCTGCTTTTTATTTATACCCACCCGCTTTATGTCCTCAAGGAAATGAGTTAGACGCAATTGAAGAATTTTGCATACAACAAATATTAAATATGAATCAATCCACTTCACCAGAAATAAACTCAGATTGCGCAGACTTAACCATACCACCATTAGACTCAAACGCAGAACCAATTTCAACGTCAATGTCTCCATTATCATCAAGCCCGCCATCATATTCAAGCGATAAAGAAATAAACTTTTTTTTTCCTGATTTATTGAAACGATCTCTTTTGTCTCATTCGGAGAGTGTAGGAGAAGAAGTCCGTCGTTATTCCAAAGAAGATATTAAAATTTGCGAAAATTTTGACGTGATGCAGTGGTGGAAGATCAACTACGTAAACTACCCAAGGTTGGCAAAGCTTGCAGCGAAAATTTTATCCATTCCTGCCGGCAGTGCGGCATCAGAACGGGTGTTTTCTTTAGCCGGCAATATTATAACTGAAAAGCGGAATAGAATAGGTCCAAAAACAGTAGACAATATAATTTTTTTAAACTCTGTAATAAAAAAAAATTTGTGAAATGTATTATATTGTAAGCTCTTAAGCATGAATTTTTGATTTTTAAGTTTTTTAAATGTTTCGTTCGTTATCAAATAAAAATATAAAAAAATTAAATTTGTTGTTACTTTATTCGCATATCCAGCGCACAGTTGATTACACAGTGTTCCTTTTCTACTCAATATTGTTTTTCAAAATTGTTCACCAGCTAGCTTGCTCATGTACTTCTTTATACAGCGGCAATGATATTCTTCTCTCTTGCATTCCATATTAAACAAAGCATAATAGGGGATGATTTTTGTAAACAATAAACTCGCGTCATTCAAATCAATCGCAGTAGTCAAGTATTTTTGTGAATGATGTGTGACTCTATGCAGCAATGTGAGAACCGAGCAGAGTCAAAAGTATGTTCGTATTTACGATGATTTATGCTTAAAGGGCAAGAATCTTATTAATACGCTGACTCACTTGATAAAAAGCCAGAGACTATGAGTCGCGTATGAGTAGTTGCTAATCAACGATTTATACGCACTCGTCCGTTTTCTTAAGCAAGTGACTTTGAGTAGCAAAAAAGAGACTCGTTGCAGATCTCTGGTACACACACAATACATACAACAATTTGATTGACAATTCAGTGATGCCACGCGCTGCATTTGCCAATACTTTTCCACACAATCTACACGCATAGTACAAAATGAGCAATTTTGTTTTCTAATTTTTTTCATAAAATTAGTTAAAACAATGTCTGGATTACATATTTATTGCTTTAAGTATCTAAATTAATGTCATTGAATAACATTTTGTGAATGAATTCAATTTATTTAGGAAATATAAGAAATAAAATTTATGCAATTGTGGGAATATTTCACACGCTTGCCAACTATGGCTACATCGCTTCTTAAGTTCAACGAAGTACAACATAACCACTAAAAAGTCTTCTCTGAGTTTCTTAAGCATCTGACAGGCTTTTCGTTCAAATTTGACAGTAGGTTACGCTAGGCGATGCATGGTTTAGTTGGGCATTTACTAAGCGCATAAGTTTTTCGTTCAACAGAATATTAATATTTACAATAAAAATTAGCTTCGTTTGAATTTCTACGCATAATATGCAGAATTTAGTTCATATAAAAAGTAAATATTATAAGTCGTAATAATACGCATACATATTAATGCTTCTTACCATTGGCTTCATTTATGTATGTACATTAGACCGTACCACCTTACAGGCAAAAAAAAAAAAAGTTCACCGTACACCATCAAATCTGAAGACATTTTCGAAAAAAAAAAATTTTTTTTTTTTTACCGAAAATAGAGGTCGCGCAACTACATTTTTCTTCATATCATCGGCATTTACAGTCCGATCTTAAAGTATGATATATCAATATTTTTGTCTCAAGTAGACCAATTTTTTGCTTTAAGGACCATTGACATCAAGGACCCCGTTCTAGTTCTTACCCACCAGATCTCATTTCCTACCATCTTAATGAACCTTTTTGGTGTCAGATAATTAAAGCTTGCACAAAGTCATTAAACTTTGCTAAAATAGGTATTTCGATTATTCCATTAAAACTATTTTAAAAAATAATTTTAATTTTTTACCGAACGTAGCGGTTCTCTTATTAAGTTTTTCGTCGTATCTACGGCATTTACAGTCCGATCTTAAAACATGATGTTTCGATGTTTTTGTCTCGAGGAGACCATTTTTTTTTTGCTTCAAAGGTCATTGACCTCAAGTATTTACCCTTCAAATCTCAACTTCTACAACATGAATTAAAAAATTAAAATCAAATAAAGTGTCTTCCTAAAGTGACCCTCAGGAACATACTCATTAACCACTATGCTACTCTACTAGTCGAACGAAAGTAAACTTTTTTTGTATAAGACAACTTTAGAAAACTTTGAACGCGATTTTCTCGCTTATCCTTGAGCATTGCGAAAAACGGTAAAATATGGGTTTTTTATTTCACGTGAACTAACATCTCGAAAAATTTGAGCCAAATCAGTCAGGGCACAGAGTGGTGGTCTCCTTGTCAGTTAAGAAATAAATTAGACATTAAATTAATTAACAGCAGAATGCTGTCGAAAGAATTGTGTGAGAGCCGGAACATTCCTCACCATGTCTGGACGCCCAAAGGAACTTTTTAACGCAAGCCGTGAACACTTTTTACTAACATACAAAGATTTCTAGCTTTATGCTAGGTTTCCAGTAACTGATAAATTGTAGATGTGGGTAAAATCGTTAACTATCGATAGACATCGATGTGAGTCAAGCATCGATAACTATCGATGTCTCTTTGCGAAACATCGACATCGATAAGAACTGATTTACTTTGAAATATAATATATGCATAATATATTTTAAAATAATAAATTTTTCATAAACAATGGACAATAACGTATTGGATAAATAACTACGTTATGTGAGATCAATAAACGCTTTGTGCGAATCACTATATGATATGGTACTTGAATGGTGCTCGAATCAAACGTAAAATTAGTGAAATTAAAATAAGACATGCTCATAATTTTGTTTTAAAAATACAAGTCGTTCTGCCAAATCAGCTGACAATTGGGATCTTCGTTCAGAAATTATGTTGCCGGCAGTAGAGTTAACTCTTTCGGAGGAGACAGAAGACGATGGCACAATTAAATATTTTAACGCAATTGTTTGCAAAGCTTTGCATGACGAATAATTCATTCAGTATTTGATGATGTCCGTATTTTCATCAACCAGTGGTTCCTCCATATATTTATTGAAATTGACAATTGCCTGCGAAGTTCCAGGGATCGTCGTAGGGACACTCGTGGTCCGATATTTGTGTAAAAACTAAAAACGTCCCGTTGTCTGCTGCGAAGATATCTGCTCCTTAATTTGTTCGGCCATCATACCTAATTATACCTGCAATCAAAAAACTTGTCAAGAGGAATAGAATACAAAATTTTATTGTCACATCTACAACCTCAAAAACGCGGCAAAATCGCGAATATTGTCGTGAAAACTCTAGGATATCGAATTCGAAGAATTGGCATACTTTTTACAAATAGAAATATAATAACATATTCTTGGTCTTATCGATGTACTATCGATTGAAATCGATAAATTTGGAGAAACTATCGATGCATATCGATATTTTTTCTTAACGATTTTACCCACCTCTAATAAATTGCCAATAATCAATTATTGACGATTTGTCATCCTGTATACTATTTAATTAAAACTTTAGTATTATTACATAACTTTTGTTAACTGCGCTTACGTTTATATTATTTTATATATTTTGAAAATGAAATAAATTTAATTCAAAGGTCAAAAATTATTACACTACCTTTGTTTCTTATGTTAATATTGTTTTTTAAGTTACTTGAAAATGAATAAAAACAAGTTTGTTCGTAACTTCTAATTGGCTATTTTTTTTTCTCATTTGGCTACTTTTTTTAGAAAATTTGGCTGGAAATTTTTTTCAGATGTGGCAACACTGGTCATGTCCGCGATTGGCTTGACAAACAGGTGCCTGAAAATCTATTGCACGCAAATACAACACATTTTGAGACTGGGCAGCCATCTGCCACCAAAATTCAGAGCTGCAAGCAGCAAACGTGGGTGGAGTAACTTTTTTACCTAAGCCATCCACAAACTCAAAATATCAGCCATTGCTTTCTGCGCCAACGAATTTTGTAAATTTTGCTTTGCACTTGTGAATCAAGTAAGTTTGGAGAATGCTCCTTCACAAAATGTTCCACGACAGCAAATCGATAATTACAAGAATTTTGCCATATCGCAGGCCACAGCCTCAAATGCTGCTCTAATCTTTTCGCTGCAACTGCCCGTGCCGCCTGCACAGAACTTTCAACCGCAACAGGTAGAACCCGCTCACGCTAACAGCCATGGCGTTTTTTCGAATTGTAATTTTCAATGTGATCCATCGCACCCCGAATCTCGGCCACATTTACCAAATCGAAATTTTAACAACTTAATTTGTACACCGCATCTTGGAAATACCTTTGAGACAATATACCAAACAGCAAGAAATTTGACAAGTATGCAAATTAATGCTCGGCAATCTGTGCCAAAAGAATTGCCTATTTTTTCCGCGTATCCTGAGGCGTGGCCATTATTCAGTTCAACTTTCGAATGGTCCACCAATGTATGCGGCTTATCCGATGCCGAGAACCTCGTGCGTCTCCAGAGATCATTTTGGGATGAAGCTCCACATTCAGTACAGCACTTACTAATACACCCGTCTTGTGTACACGCAGTAATGTCTACTCTAAAACTTCTTTACGGCCAACCAGAGAAAATTTTGTACTCCATTAAAAATAGAACAAAATCTACACCTCCAATAAACGCGAATAAGTTGGAAACCTATACAACTTTAAAGCCTACAAGCCACTATTGAGGCATGTAATTTATTTGATGAATTGATCAATTCATGCTTGTTACAGGACCTAGAGGAAAAAATGCCACCGGCTCTGCAATTAAATAGGGGTCGCACAAATTAAGTTTGTCAAAAATGAATGGTAAGCCAAATCTTACTGAATTTGCTAATTGGGTCATGAACGCAGGTTTAGCTGCGAGCAGCGTCGTCGCACAGTGGAGCCTTTTGCGATTTCGCGTTGCTAAAATCACAACTTTTGAACGGGTAAAGATATTTGAGTAAAGTTTTTTGATTTTGGTTGGTAATCTCTGTAGATATGACATATATAAGATTCAGGTTTGAGGCTTAGCTATAAATACTTTTAAAAAGAGGTGAAAGTGCAAATTTCGAAATTTTTGGTTTTTAGTGGTATGAATTCATAAAAAAATATTTTTTTTGTATAAATTTTAGTGCGCTTTATTTAATTAATGAACTTTAAATAATTTAAAAATTTTTTAAATATTTTTTTAAAAAAAAATTTTTTTAATTTTTACTAATTTATTCAAATGCATTTATTTTTTTTATCTCTTAACATAATTTATAAACAGTCTTTCTCAAAGGCTAGAAAAGTTTTAAAAAATGGGTTACAGCAATAAATTAGGTAATTTCCTTAAAAAATCAACAACAATCTTCAATTCTATAAAAATATCATCATTATTTTGGATATCTAAGAAACTTAAAACAGTACTACAGAATTTATCAGTCAGTTCTTTTCGTGACCTAACGTGCCTAAGTGATGAAATCAAAGGATCTGAAGATGTTGAAAGTATATTGAACAAGTCCTCATTCTGTCGAATACGTGAAATTTTACATGTATTGCTATATCTGTACTTCTTATAATCTTTGTTTTTAGACTCTTGGGCTTCTTCTGATAATTCTCCTACAGGTAAGGCTTGATAATTTGTCCACTATGAGCTAAGGTATTATGGACAGAGGGGGTCAGTAATTTTTGTCTGTATTTATGTTCTAATATGTCTGCAGTTTCTTTTTCAAATTTTTCTATTTTAACGGGTTCTCTACAGGATAGTACGTTTAAAATAACTTGTAATCTTTTTATCACGTCCTCATCGACTCCCATTATTTCTGAAGTTGTTTCTGGTTTCTCAAAAAATCGCCTTGCTGTGTTTCCGTCATATCTATTATAATACCCAATTTTTCTCGAAATTGATCTTGTATTATTTTTTTTCTTAACTTTTGGACTGAGTTATTGAGCCTTAAAATTTGACTTTTATACAAATACAGGTACAACATATTGTGCTAAAAACCTCAAACATAATACTTGTTCAGCGAAAAAATTGAGCTAAATTCCTTGTATGATATCTACCGTAATAAAACAGGTGTCTATAAAGTTGACCTGCACTAGAGTTCAATGTTATTAGAAGTGCATCTACCTGTATTCTATACAAAAAATACAGCTTTATTATATTTGACATTACGAGTACTAGATATTTTTAAATTGCATTAAAAACTTAGATATAAATATCTGAGGCAAGTATTACTATTTCGCTATACAAAAGCGAATTTTCTCAAAAAGAGTGAAATGATTTGGAAAAAGTGACAAATCAAGCGTTTTGGAAGTGGGGTAAAGCCCATATTATATGGACAGAAGTTTTCTAGGTACTCTTTACATATGCATCTATTTGCGTCAAATAGTTTTGGAAATGGGAAGAATAAATTAAGAAAAGGGCGTGGTAACGTCCATATTTACAATTTTTAATTTATTTTGAGTGATGTCTATATTCGCTAAAAACATTTTATCAAATTCATATTAACAATTTCCAAGTCAAAATATCATAGACTGAAAATCGTCATCACACAACAAATTCAGTTTTATGCATATCATGTCACATAAGTAGCTATAACTTCTTACCTGGCAAATATTGGCAGGTAAGACCCATATGATTTTTGTTGGCAGATATGTCAACTATAATTTCTCATTCACCAATCCTTGATTGATATTGATTTGTGCATTATAGGCCAAGGTAAATTTGAAAAACTATGCTAAAAACAACCTTTTTTGAAAAATTCATGAAAATTACTAACTAAAATTTTTTTTTTACATCTTGTGAAAATTATTTATTTTAAAATACCACAAATTCAGAAAGCGTACTTCAAATTCCCATGTTTTTTCAAACTTTTGAAATTTTCCATTTTTAATATTGCGAAAAATGTAAAAAAATGCTATTTTAATGAACGATAAAAAGTTATCCAACTTTGAGCACACATAAAAACCAAAATGCTTGTTATAAATGAAAAAAGTTTTCGGTTTTAGCACCTTTGGTCAATTATCTGTCAAATAAAAAAAAAAAAGTTTCGAAAATCAGAAATCGAAAATTTGATTTCAGCAATCACGTTTTGAAAAAGGAGCCACTGTGCGTCGTTTCAAACAAAAAGTCAGAAGTAGCAGAGAACCATACGAGACAAAAATCAACAAAGAAAGGTTATTTTCACGCACATACCGAGAACGCAAACGTCGACTGCTTAGTATGCAAAAAGAAATGCACCACCATTGACAGATGTGAACAATTCAAAACAGCCACTCGCAGTGAGAAATGCGACATTGTAAGAAAATATGGTTTATGTAGGCAGAGTGTGTGTCGACACTATGATCAGTGCAAAAATAAAAACGCATGCGGTATAGATAATTGCCAATGTAAACATCACCCATTACTTCATAGTTTTGGCGAAAGAGAGCGACAAGTGGCACAACTGTCAAATGCAAAAGAAATGAAAATTGTTGAAAACGAAAATTTTCAGTGAATGTTCATACAGTAAGTAGTTTGATGCTACCAAAACAAATTTTAAATTACTTTGAATTATCGCAGCAGTATCACCATTTAAAGGATTTGACAACCAAATCATATACCTTGTTTACACGCAGCGTCGACTTGTAACACCGACTCACAAGTTCGATCTTATTCAGGCATTTACACACAGATACGTCGACGTTCAAATGTCATTATTTGATGACAAAACGAACAACAAAATAGTTTGCTACGACGTAGTCTAAGGTTAAAAAGAAAAATTAATAATAATAGTTGTTTTCTCTTATTTTTCTTTTGCTTTCGTATTTTAAAATTTATTTTTGCTAAATTTTAATATTTATTTTAGCTTAAGGCTGTTTTAAACATTTATTTTACTTACACATTAATTTAAGCATTTTTGACATTGGAACGTCGACGCTCAAATTTCCATTTACACAGCAGCGAACTTGAGCATCGACTCACCACGTCGACGTAGAAATACCGAACTACCACTCCGACGTATGTCGCATTTACACAACAAAAAATTACTCCGAAGTCATACGTCGACTCTCAAATTCGGTGTGTGTAAATAGCATAATACACTGAGACAGCGCCGTGTTTGTTAATAGGTGTTAACAACTAACAGCCCTATTCTGCTTGTTGACTTAACAAGAAATAATAAAGGTGCTCGTGTTAATCTAATTGTTATGAAATGTAAATATTGGTATTAGGGGTGGCATTCCTGGGATCCCGGGATTTGCTCTAAATATAGGCTAAATTAATCCCGGGATTACAAAGAGACAATCCCGGGATTTTCGGGATTAGAAAAAAATTTTATATTACATAATAAATATTCTTTTATATGACATATTTAAGTACAAAATCTGCAAAATAATTGTTTTCAATACATTTGATGTGCATGGAACATTTTTGCATCAACCTGCAAAATGCACTTCAATTGAGTCTGAACCTTAAATTGAGTAAAAATATTTTTTTTATTGTAGCAATTTTTTGTTTAAGATTTTCTTATTAAAAATGTCACATAGCAAAAAAAAAAAAAATATCTTTTTTAATACTTTGACTAATTTTAAGAAATTTTTACTAAGTGCGATTTGTATTGAAAATTGATAGTTCATGAGAAAAATAATAAAATGTGAAATTAAGTGTGTTTGTTTACTTTCCTAGTAACAATTATTAAGTAAAGAAATTTTAGAGAGTAAGAAAGTATTTGCTCACAGAGGAAAAAATTTTCATAAAAGTAAGCTGACACAATCCAGTAAAAATTCGTACAAACTAACAAGTGAAAAAATAATTTAAGTTTTTCAAAACAATTTGCTTTTTTATTTATGAAAAAATATTGACAATTGTCAAAATCATATCTTTTTCTTTTTGAAAAATGTTTGCTGGTAAAATTTTATCCAGTAAAAACTAGCAGGCTCTCTCGCAACAAATTGTCACTTTATTCTCTCACTGCCTCTCTCGTTACTGGATATTTTTTATTAACAAACACAATCCAGTAACAATTGTTACAAATTTGTACAAATTCGTACAAATTTTCAGTTAACAAACAGACCTATTTAGACTAAAATTATTTTTATCAATAACGGAAATACTAAAAATACAATAGAAAAAAAAAACATAAGCAAAACATATCTATTTTTTATAATAAAATACAAATCTGCAACAAAAAATATAGGTTTGTCTTCAAAAAAAAAAAAAAACACAGCCGACCTTGATTTGACATTGAAATTTTGACCCATACCTAGACCTACCAAAACTTAAGCTCTAAGATATAATTAAACTTTTGTCTGAAGCTTTTTTCTGAAATCAGCATCTAAAGATTTTGACAACTTAAATGAAGCACACTTATGGGTGCGTCTACTGAGAGCGAGCCATTCGGGGCCACTAAATGCCATCACTGTCACATTTGAAGAAGGTGATAAAGTATTAATCAAGTACAAAATGTGGTACACGAATTTTTAAATGTAAAAATGAAATTGATAGTTTGGTCATAAATGCTTGATTATCCTCTATCATCTCCTTTTAATAGTGACTATCTTCTACTAGTCAAACTTAGTAAATGTGATTTAGATGTATTAACACTCGAAGTGTTCTAATTTAATTTTTAAGCTATTATTTTTTCTATTATTTTGCGTTCTTATTCTTCATTGTTACGCTGTGAAATAAAACAATTTTAATTTTATATATACAATAGTATAAACTTCTCGTTTTTTTTTGTAGTTCTGTATGCATTTACTAGAAATATCAATCCCGGGATCCCGGGATTGGAAACTTCGATCCCGAAAATCCCGAAACTCAAAAAGCTCCGGGATTGCCACCCCTAGTTGGTATTCTAAAAAATCATTAACAACATAAATGCTTTTGAATTCCCCACACAAAAGCTTTCGTGGTGAACTTGTCAAATTTTGACTTTTTAAATTTAAATTAATAAAATAACAAATAGAGTAATAAAAAACTTGAATATACAAGGCAACGTGGCGAAGTAGTTAGGACTTTGAACTCATAGCTCGCGTGAGAAATATAATAAATAAAATACAAGTCTTATTTATGTTTAATTTTAAATCTTTTATTCGCTGCTTCTTTTGATAGCTAGCCTAAGACTGACTTAAAATAATCTTATTCTATGTTCGTTTTGCTTGTTATCTACTTTGCGATCACAGACGCTAATTCAGAATTTTAGTGAATTGAAAAATGATAGCTCTGTGATCACTATGTATACAACAAGCAAAGACTAAAATAATAACATTAACTCTTATATAAATAACAATAACATTAACCCTTATATAACTCGTGCGTGGGTTCGATACTCGTAAATATAATTTTTTTTTTATTGATATCAATGAAAATAAATGGTTTTTTAAGACATGGTTGTAAATATTTAAAACCACGTTGTCCTGTCTTTTAAATTTTATAAAAAAAATAATTTTACTTAGCTCAATACTGAAATATCACTCGTTGTTAAGACACTTTCTGACATTATCAAAATAGTATAGAAAAGAGCTTTTAAATTTTTGCCATAATACGGAACATTAACAACGTGTTAATATTAAATATTTTGTTAATGTGGTGAGCTTTGTTTAGCTGCCAGAATAGGGCTGTAAGTATATGTTAGGCATTCCAAAGGAAGTTCGTGAGGGTAGGTTAAATGAGCCTGTTGCAGTACGCACTCGCCTTGGCAGGCCTGTTTATGGTTCAACGAATAATAAAATGCACACAAGTGAGTCTTGCAGTTTTCATATCTGCGAATGTAATAAGCAAAGCGATTTTGAGTTGAACGATCTGGTCAAGCAATTCTATGCGTTAGATCATATAGGGATCAACACAACTAAATTAAGAGCCAGCAAGGATGATGAATTAGCTTTGGAAGTGTTGGCTCGCATTACGAGACTGCACTGTTGTGGCGCTATCCCAATTTTGATATGTCGGATAGCTTTGAAATGGCTAAACGCAGATTGCTCTGCTTGGAAAGAAAGATAGCTAAAGAACCCATGCTTTTAGAAATTTTCGAAAATACTATAAACGATTGCTAAGCAAAAGGTTATATGTGCAAATCCGTCAGAATTAGCGTTTTAGCTGGCCTCATTTTTTTTTTTTTTTTGAAGTACATCTTTCAGTCATAGTTTTTTTGAAGCTAAGGCTGTCTTGAATTAATATCAGTGTTCGAAAATAAACAGTACAATACGTTGTGTACCGAGCAGAAGCACAAAACCTTATTTATTTTCTATAGTGTGCAATCCAATGCACAAAACAATATCAGCACAAAACAGAAATGTGTACTCAGTAAGGTACAAAATATGAATCGTTCTGTGCATTTGTTGGCTTTTGTTTTGTTCTGTATTTGTGTTTGCACCGTAGCATGTACTTTATAAATAGAAATAGAGTGTCGTGCTTTGGCTCGGTACAATTCGCAATTGTGTCGTTTATTTCGCTCAACAGCGAATTGCACCAGTGATACCACCGGTTCAAAAAAAGTTTAATTGTTTTTTTTTTTTGTTCAATTTTTTTTTTAACTCCAAAATTTAGAATAATCATGAAATATGTATTTAAGTCTGAGTTACGGTTTTTTTATTGTTTTCTGAAAAAATTTAAAATACACTTTTTTTTATTATTAAACTGTTTTTTTACATTTTTTTGTCGCATATGTCTAAAAATTCGGAAAGTATCGAAACATGTGGCCACATTTATGTAAGCTTCTCACAGCAAGAAGAAGCAAGTCTGACATGGTAACGAATTGGTTTTGTTTCGTTCTATTTCACAAAACATAATGAGAATAAAGTTATGTTCTGTGCTCAGAGACGTACAAAAGAAGGTTGGTTGTGTGCACTCTTCGTTTATGAAAAGTATGTGTACTCGTTAGAGCTTCGGCACGCTATTTTTATAAGGAAAAATAAACGTATTGTGTTTGCACAGTACACTACTGAATTGTGCGCACATATTAAAATCGTCACAAATCACGATTGAATTGTACCGTACTGTACATTTTCGAACACTGATTAATATTCAAAGTTGTTCAATTAAAATTCAGATAGCTATTTTTTTATTTAACTTTATATGTAACATTTCATGTTTTTTTTTAACTTAAATGCAATTTTAACTATGTCTCCTTTTGAATTTTATTTGTTCCTTCTTGAATATTAATTCAAAATAGTCTTAACTTCAAGAAAAACCATGTTTGAAGAGCGTGATCCAAAAAAAAAATCCAAATTTTCATCATCATCATAGAATTTTTGGGTCAGAAAACGGTGGATCATCGAACCCAACATACTCCAACAAATGTTCGTAGGGAACGTTTCCCGTGAAGGGAGGCTCAGATAAAATGTTGTCATCATCCAAATTCACCATACTCATGTAATCCGAGCATTCGAAATTGATGGCAAACTTTTTGTAAGCTCTAAGTTTGCCTGAGTTACATAAGTAGGTTTTCGCGATAATGCAAAATTCTTCTTAACTATTGCTCTTTCACGAACATTTTTGCTTTCATCGAAAAGCATTGTTAGCAAAACATTTTCGGGATGAGCAAAAATGAATTGTTTTGGACTACTTTGTTCACGAGTTAGTGATAAATATTTCGTCGATTGTAGCTGAACTATAAAATTTGACATTAAAGTACATTGGCACGTAAACTCTCATTATAAAATATGTTAACGTTCTTAGATTTAAGCATGGTGAATTAGTTGTCACATATAAGCGTAAAAGTCTGCTGACTTTTGTCAGCCAACGCGAGTGAACAATTTGTCCTGGCTTCATGTTGGCTAAGCTTTCTGAGCAAAAACCTTCAGAAATCGCTTTTTCTAATCTATACAAATATTGGACGTCAGTAGAAAGAGCTTTTTCGTCACTAGCTTCTATTAATGGAGGCATGTTTCCCAACGCAATGGCTTCAAAATCAGATACAGCCTAAGAAAAGTTAAATATTTTATTAAAAAAAAGAGTAAAATTCATATTAATTCTTTAGTCAAATAATCGTTTGCCTACCAGTAAGTATTCACAAGTTTCAATTAACTTAGATAGTGCTCCACTAGCAGTATGTGGTCCGCTTGAAGTTGACTTTTCTAATGCATTGAATAAGTGACGAAGCGGAAGTTCGTTGAAGTGCAACATGTAAACAAACCAGTGCAATGGTCTATCCAACGTTATTTCAAATCTTCGTACAATTCCATTTTCGGTTCCAGTATTCGTTACTTCTCCATCACAACAAATCAGATGTTTTAGTTGCCAATTCCTTTCAACAAGAAATTCGTGCAGTTGTTTTCGTTTTGTGATAGCGTCTTCAGCGTCTACTTTAATATAGCCCAAAAATATGTTTTCAGGCTCTCTAAGAACAACTATATGTGATTCTTTAGTCACTCTCTGATAGTATTTTCCACTTAAGTTATCTGTGGTCAAAGAATTATTTTTTCGACCATCAAAAGAGAAGGCCGTCAAATAAAAATCATTGTTTCGTTTTCGACGCAAGGAATCTCTGCATTTATTTTTTTCGCGAGCCACTTTTGCTTTATCCATGACAATAAGTTCCCCATTTTCGTTCTTAAGATCGATGTCCTTAAAAAGCGCAGTAGCCAAACAAGAAGCGACTCTGTCTGAGATACCAAACCTATCGCACATCATGGCAAAATGGAAAGCATGCTATCTTTTACAATAAGTCCTCTTTTTTTGGCTGTCTTGTGGTTGGTGTCGCGTAGTTAACTTCTGATTCAATATCCATGTGAGATGAGGTAGGCTTATAAGTTAGGTCGTGACTTGCTGGCGACAATGTTGAGAGTTGGTCGACAGTGTTTCGAACATATTCGAGAATCGAGTGCTTTCTTTCGCTATGCTGGTCAACCATAAACTCTTGCAAGTCAACAGGAATCGACCCACAGAAGCAGGGCTCTGTTTTTGGACACTGACACGTTCCAATGTAAAACACATCGCTTATTCTTATCGAAAATTGTGAAGAACTGTTGGATCTAGAACTATACTATATTTCACTTTGGTACTTTTTAAGTAGTATTTGTAGTTTTTTCACAACACTTCTCAAATTTATCAACGAAATATTTAATTTGCTCCAAATTTCATATAATTTTGCTGCTACTCTTGGAGCGAAACTTGCGTTAGAATACTTTTTCTATTTGCTCTTTTTTGTCTCTCAAGCTCGCTCAAGTAAAATAAGTAGCTTATTACATCGCGATCACTAGGTAAATTAAGCCCACTTAAATCACTTGGTAAACCGAAGTTCAAATACGACAGAAACCTAGAAGTTGTTGAAAACACATCCATTTCTGAATTTGAAGAACCAATAGACATTGCAGACGATTCCATATTTGATAGATAGAACAACAGCTTATAATGCAAAAACGACAACAAATCACGTGTACAAAACCAGATCAAAAACAAAAACTAATATACATAGGTATCCTAGGTGATTATATCTACTGTCAAAATTTGAAATTTATAGCTTACTTTGTTAACTGTTTATATCACTAGATGGATTTTTAAGGAAAAGTCATAAGCAAATTTTGAGGTCGATTTGCGCGGATCAAGGATTGATTATAGGACCGTGGTTTCTAAGGGAAATTAGAATTTACCGTAGATTACGATTTTGCTATACCATTTTTCGTTTTTTTTTTTCCACCTATATAAATCAACCGGACCTAAAGCTCATACTACTTTAAACGGAGAACGATTATAACACTTATAATCGACGTTATAAAAATAACAACAGATCAAACAGTAATATCCGTATCGAGTATAGTAAGAGAAACAGCAATACTAATAACGACAGACCTAACAATAGGAATGAAACAAATCAAAATAATACAAATAGAGTGACTTCGGGTATTGTGATATGGTCGGGTATTGTGAAATTTAATCATATTTCAATATTACAAAATTTTTTTTGTCCACATGGCATCAACGGAAAAAAGATATGTGCTGCAAGCAGTGTTCGAAAATGTACAATACGGTACAATTCAATCGTGATTTGTGCCGATTTTAATTTGTGCGCACAATTCAGTATTGTGCTGTGCAAACATAATACGTTTATTTTTCCTTATAAAAATAGCGTGCCGAAGTTCTAACGAGTACAAATACTTTTCATAAACGAAGAGTGCACACGACCAATCTTCTTTTGTACGTCTCTGAGCACAGAACATAACTTTATTCTCATTATGTTTTGTGCAATAGAACGAAACAAAACCAGTTCGTTACCATGTGAAACATGCATCTGTTTGCTGTGAGAAGTGTGGGCAGCGTTGCCGTTTTTGGCAGTTTCCTACCAAATCGGGTAGGTTTTTTTCCTCTTGGTAGGTTGGTAGGTTAAACCTGATTTTGGTAGGATTTAGGATAAATTTTTATGAAAATCGAAAATTGAAATTTTTTCGTGAAGCTTTTCGAATCAGGAAGCAAATATTTACATCTGGAAATAAGCTTTTGCCAACCCTATCTTCAACAAGTGGGTATGGTCTGTTTTCTTGCATACAAATTACGTTTGGGAATACGCATAGGTATGTACAATGTGACGAAACAGTGTTGCGACTGATCGCACAGCTAAATTATTTCACAGTGTTTAGTTAACCAATTAGTTAACTTAACTAATGTCTGTTAGTTAACTACCAAATTTAAGTTGTTCAGTTTCACAGTCTAACTAATGATAATTTTTTGTACAAAATTTGGCATCACTGCACAAAACATTTGTTTAATATTTGACATTTCATAGTTTGCGAAATGGAATCAACAACAAGATCTTCTAAATTTTTGGCAGACGAAATAAATTGCTAATTGGAGCTGATCGGCAACTTTGAAAACATCATCGAATGCAAACAAAAGGATAAAGTTAGTCTAGACGAGAAGGGAAAAATATGGGGGACCATTGTAGACGATTTTAATGGCTTGCAAGGATCCTACCGAAAGTAGTATGGACGGGGTCTTAATATTTTTTTTCGACGAGCAATTGCAATATTTCATACTACTTCAATATCTGAATCACTATGAACTTTGCAATCCCAATCTGAATCCATATTTATATAGGTACTTATTTGCTTTTTTTAAACTGTGTTTTTATTTCTTATGTTCTTTTTCGTTATGACAGCAATCAGCTGTTAGTTAACTATTATTATTATTGTCAAATTTTGTTGGTTAACTAACTAACTAAACTATGAAACTGAAATTGGATAGTTAACCTCAAATCTTTAGTTAACTAAACGCTGGGAAACCGGTCCTAAATAACATAATTTTTTTGATCACAGCTGTGAACAAATTTTTTTTGTTGATGCATGGCTTATCCTGTGCGACTCGGCCATTAAAATTATTTTTCCGGAGAACTTTTCGAACGGCATAGACTTCTTAATAAAAATTAGTTTTACCATTACAGTAAGTTTTTGAGTAGATATGAATGGATTTTTAAAAATTTCTCGGATGGTTTAGTTTCTCGAACTAAACGTTTTTTTTTTTGCCACCGTACGTTGTTTATTTGAAATCCTTTTGTCCTCTTTATATCATTTAATAATACCGTGAACCGCTGGCTTTCAATTTTTTAATAAAATTGTAACTTTGCGATCGGTTTTGCCCTCAAAATGATTAATTACTATTTTTCTTTCTTCTAACGTTCATCGCATGATTGTACGCTGCATGTATCATATGGTAACTTTTTGCGCACACTTGCCCGACATTTGATGTGTTAAGCATTTCAAACGACGACATACAAGCATATTATTTGAAACAGCATTAAATGTTAATAAACGCATTCAATGCTGCAAAAAGTTTTTTTTTCTTAATTTGTAAAGCTTTGGTAGGTTACAAACGATTTTGGTAGGTTTTCGAGAAAATTTTGGTAGGAAAATAAATTTCTCGGTGGCAACACTTTGTGTGACATAAGTTCGTTAAATCTCGTTTCTATGTTTCGTTTTGTCTGTCCAACATTTTTTGTTGACACTGGGTGCAACTGACCTCATATATGCCTGATTTTTTTTTGTTTTCTGTTTTGTCTTTCGTTGTTCCTAATTTGTATTAAAGCTTATTGTTTGATGCAAAAACTAAATCAATTTTGTGTTTTTTTAAAACCTTTTTTAATTTGTTTGTTATTGTAGGTGCAAAGTGTATTTTAATGCGTTTCATGGTATCTGTTTCTTTAATTGTAGTTAAAGAAGTCAAATTTTGTTTTCTAAGTAGTTTTTTTGGATTGTTTTTCAACCATCCTCGTTATCATTTCTCTGTCATAGCCATATAGCTCAGCAACATATTTTATGCAGTTTAAATACACCCTGAATTGAAAGAAATATTGGCAATTTTTAAAGAAACTGAAAACTTAAGAAATAATTTTAGTGAATTTGAATAGATACTAACCTTACTAACAAATAACGAACATAAATTTTAATATTTTTAAAACAAAACAAAAAGAATTCATAAAAACGTAAATCAAAGTAAAATTCATGTCACAAGTCATGTTAAAGCAGTTCATGCAATTCGAACTATAGCTCATTAAATTTTAATTAAAATAGACATTTTTCGGTTGCAATAATTGTTATGGCCACTTGTATCTCTATTACAGATTACATTCGTCGTGGCATTGAATCCACCAGTTTTTGGGTGAATGAGTGCAAAAGTTCTTTCCAGATCTTGGCTATCGCTCCCTTTAAGTTCTCCTTGCTCCGCGAATGAACATTTTTCAATTTTAATTTCACTTCTCCCCATAAATGCTCCATTGGTTTCATTTTCGGCGATTTGGAGAGTTTTATAGCAGCCTATCTTGTACTATGTGCGCCGTGTGCTTTGGATCATTATCATATTAAAACCAAAACCTGGACGGAAGCTTAAGTTTTGCTGCACTCTATTCGTTTCCGAGCAAATTATTTTTTTTCATATCTATGAATATCGGCTTGCTTATAACTTTGCAAACTTATGCTGTCAATTTCGGCACACTAATCTTTGGATTAGTTCTGCAATTTGCGTATTATATTTCGCTCATCACATTTTGATGAGTATTTTCTGTCTCTGTCTATAGAATTTATCAATGTACTTTCATATCTCCACATGTTTATAATATTTTGAACTGTATAATGAGGTTTTGCAATAATTTCACCAATTTCAAGGCACGATTTTCTTTCACAATATAATATTATCATCAATTATCATATTACGAAACTAACGCGTAAAATGAAATGAGTTAATCTTCAAACTATTAGTCAAAATAACTTTACAAACTTTAAAATGCTTTCCAACCAATTCGTGATAAAAACAATTCAAGTTTCATTTCAAAACTGGCAAGTGTATACTCAATTTCGTGACTTGAATTTTGCTTTAATTTACGTTTTTATGAATTATTTTTATTGTTTGTTATAAAACTAATAAAATTAATGCTTATTATTAGTCAGTAAGATTGGTATCAATCGCCATGCATTATAAATATTTTATAAAACTTTTTAGTTTTTTTAAAAATTGTCATTATTTCTTTTAAATCAAGGTGTATACTAATTTTTGTGAGTAACTGTACATATATGTGGAAATCCATCAGATTTGGCCTTTTAGCTCGTTTTTTTGGAGTACATCGTTCAGCTATAGTTTTTCTTGAAGCTAAGGCTGTCTTAAATTAATATTCAAGGTTGTTCAATTAAAATTCAGATAGCTATTTTTTTTATTTAACTTTGTATGTAACTTTTCATGTTTCTTTTAACTTAAATGCAATTTTAACTATGTCTCCCTTAAAATTTTAATTGTTCCTCCTTGAATATTAATTAAAGATAGTCTAAACTCCAAGAAAAACCATGTTTGAAGAGTCTCCTCAAAAAAAAAAAAAAAAGAAAAAATCGAAGCCATGGTCGAGGTAAGATGACAATTTCGATTTTTTTTTTTTTTTTTTTTGGAGCAGACTCTTCAAACATGGTTTTTCTCGAAGTTTAGACTATCTTTAATTAATATTCAAGGAGGAACAATTAAAATTCAAAGAGAGACATAGTTAAAATTGGATTTTAGTTAAAAACAACATGAAATGTTACATATAATGTTAAATAAAAAAATAGCTATTTGAATTTCAATTGAACAGCCTTTATTATGAGTTCAAGACAGTCTTAGCTTCAAAAAAAAAACTATATCTGAAAGATGTACTCAACAGTCTTTAGACTAAATCGTAAAAACCCAATAAATTGACAATTTTTGAAAAACACGAAAAGTTTCACATATTTCTTACTTTAAATGCAAATTAAAAAAATAGCTATCTGAATTTCAATTGAACAACCTTTATTACGAGTTCAAGATAGCCTTAGCTTTAAGAAAAACTATAGCTGGAAGATGTACTCCAAAAAAAAAAAAAAAAAAAAAACCAACTAAAAGTCCAAATCTGATGGATATGCACATATCTCTCTGTATTTTAACAAATCTTGCGCATTTATAGAGGCAAACATTTTTTATTAGGATTTTCATGTAATGTTAATCTAAATGTAAAACTCAAATAAATACAAATTGTGGAAATGTTAAAGAATTAAAATAGTTACAAGTTAAAATATGTACATTTAACTCAGACAAATATATCTTGGTCAAAATAGAGCTTAGAAAATAGATTGTTTTTTTTTTCCTTATTTTTTAATAAATAATATAATAATAACAAAGGTAATTATGAAAATTATTTTTTTGGTGACTATATACTAAGCTCCCGCCGCGAGTTTTTTTTTTGTGCATTACACAACTTAAAAAAAACATTTTGGTGATCAACAGCACCAGCAGCATCTACATCCTCATCAACTGCGTCTGCAACATCATCAACAGCAGCAACTACACCTGCATCAACTGCTCCAGCATCATCTGCAGCTACAACAGCAGTTTAATTTTTTGCGTTTTGCCAACGGCATTTTGATTTTTTTAAATTTTTCTGAGAACTGAAAAATAACCAGGTACATGGTTTTGTTTGAAATTTAAAAAAAAAAAAGTGAAACTAAGTTGAATTCAAATTCAATCATTTTTTATAAAGTCTCGTGTTCGAATTCCACCCATAAATTCGGTTCGGTTCGCTAAGTTTGAGTTTTTTTTTGAAATTTGTGAATTTTGTGAAATCATTTTACGTGTGCATATATTCAATTAAAAATTGCCAAAAAGTTCCATAAAAGAAAGGGGAATTCGTTGACCTTTCCCATTTCTTTTATATAGTACATATATATATTCATACATATATATAGATTTATTTTGTGGCGCTATTTTTTGTACATAAATTGGTACATACATACATATATGCATAACGTTTCTTGGTTTCAACAGAATTTTTAATTCTTTTGTGGTTTTTGTTGCAAAAAGAATTTTACTCTTTTGAACTTGAACTACCGAAAATTAATTTTGCAAAGCGAAAATTTGAGAATCAGGCTTAAAAGAAATTTCAAAACAGTGTTTGTTGTTTTTTTTTTCTTAGAAAAACTGAGATTTATTAAGCAGAGTTTCTGCACTCTTCACCCACACAATTTTTTTTATTTTTTTCTAATAATTTTTGCCGCATAAGTAACTGCCGAAGCCAAAGTTACACTCTGTGCTTGGTAAAGTGCAATTACCCACCCCAATTCTTTGTACAAAGAGATCTTGCTCTTGAACATAATAGATTTTTTTTCATTTGCTTTGTGTCGTGTCCGTTCTGGTCAAAGCTAAGACAGCGCTTTGTGCTTGGATATCAACACACTCACTTGCTAAAATTTTCAGTATTTTTTTTTGCAAGTGAGAGTAAATCCGTTGCACAGCGGGAATAAACCCTGCAATTTCAAGCAAATTTACAATAATTTTATTTCTTGTACAAATCGCAGTGAACAAGAAATATTTTTTTTCGGATGAAAAAAAATATTAAGAATTTAATAAATATTTTTTACATTTTGATTATTTTTGCTGTTTTTTTATTAGCATATTCAGGTAAATTTTTTTACCGTTTTTTTTTGCGTTTTTTGTTTGCAGTAAAAAACTTTTACAAGGAAATTCTTTCCATCCAATTTTGTAAAAAGTTTTTTGTTTATATATTTTTTTTAATATAGTTTTTTTGAAGAAAACTATATTTTTTTTCCTATTCGAACTGTATACAAGAAATAATAAAGCAGTAACTATGTCTCATTTAAAGACATTTATTCGTCTGATCGATTCACTTATTGAATTCGAAACAGATTTCAATGCTGTTGAGTCACATCCAGTATTTTCTCTGGATGCTCAAAATGAAGAGCATAAGTCTTTGTGGTATAAAATCAAAGCTGCTTATGATACAAGTTGTCACCTCCAACTGAGCAAGCAGAAATTGACTCAGTTAAGAAAAAGTATCGCAGTAGCTACCAAACATATATAAGAGTAGCAGGAAAAATTTCGGAGCTTTCACAAGCGAAGCCTTCCCGTCATACAGTTGATGCGATGCGATACAGTTCGATGGCGATTACCTCTCATGGCCGTCCTTTAGGGACATGTTTACGGAGATTTACATATGTAACTCGCGGCTAACTTCAGTGGAAAAACTTTTCCACTTAAATAAAAAAACACGTGGCGAAGCAAAGGATATTGTGCGGAATTCTCCTTTGACAAACGAATGTTTTGTGCAAGCCTGGCAAAATTTATCTGACAGATACGAAAATAAACGTATCTTAGTCAACAGCCAGTTAAGAACTATGTTCAACTTGCCTCACGTGCCTAAAGAATCTGGCACAGAACTCAAGAAACTTCAGAGGGATATCAATAGTTGTATTTTCGCGCTCAAAACGCACAATATTGATATCTCGAATTGGGATGCAATCCTTGTGTACCTTTGCTCTACACGATTGCCAGAGGTCACGCTGTCGTTATGGGAGCAATCCATTCAAAATAAGAATGAAACTCCGAAATGGACAGACCTCGATAATTTTTTGACAAGTCGGTTTCAAACGCTAGAAACCATTTCTGACATTCGCAGCTCAAGTGGTGCGATTTCTCGGCAAAATTCTATGCCATCCTCCTTCAAAAAAAATTACCTCTAATGCCAGTAAGCGATTAAATAACTATCAAGTTAAAACCACGGCAGCAAATTGCAAATTATGTTCGTCGGAACATCATGCGCTGCGCTTTTGCACTCGATTTTCAAAAATGGATGCAAAAGAACGCTTAGCAATTGTTCGCTCCCATAAAGTAAAAGAGTGCAAGAGTCTGTATACTTGTGCAACGTGCAAACAACGTCACAATACACTTTTGCATCGCAATTCGACGCCAGCCCCATCTCTTGCTTCGAGTGTAAACTCAAGTAAGTCGAATTTGCGACCCAAACCCCAGGGCTCTAATACTCAAATTCACTCCACACAAATACAGTCCACTAATTGCGACATCCAATCATGCTTCGCTTCTAGTACCAAGCACGTATTGCTAGGTACAGCAATGGTGACCATATGTCACTTAGGTTCGGCGTACATAACCAGAGCGCTTATCGACTCTGGCTCTGAAGGTACTTTCGAATCCGAACGGTTGCAGAAGTTGTTAAAGCTCCCTACTCGTGCTGTCAATGCTCAAGTTTCAGGGCTTAATAATGCGGTTTCAGCGCAGGTTACTCAAGCTTGCGACTTGATTTTAAGTTCCCCAAAAAATAGGCAGTTTCAGCTACTGCCTCTGTTCCGTCCCGCTTAACTGGTAATTTGCCCTCAGTTTCACTTGAATCTTCTTTGTTGAAGAGCCTGCCTGATTTTCAACTGGCAGGTCCACATTTCTTCCATAGTGGCCAAATAGATGTAGCTATCGGTGGCGATTTGTACCCGCCATAATTCTCGATGGCATCCAACGCAACATTCTTGGGTCACTTCTTGCCCAAGAAACTGTTTTCGGTTGGATACTTACAGGCCCTATTCCTCGTAGTGAAATATCCAGTTTTATTACATGCCTTACTCATTTTAGTGAAGTTGCGATCGACAAGCAGATCGCACGTTCCTGAAGAACAGTTTTTAACACAAGCTGAAAAGTTTTGTGAAGAAAACTATAAGAAAACGACTAGACGAGACGAAAGTGGTCGCTATATAGTCACTTTGCCCTTCAAAAGTGGCTACCCTGATGAAATCAACTTAGGATTTTCTCGAGGCATCGCCTTTAAACAATTTCTTAAAGGTTAATCTCGTTTAACCAAAAATCCAGATTTCAAAGTTCAATATGACGAAGTGGTTAATGAATATTTTAAATTGAACCACATGAAAAAGGTCTCCTTACCGAGATTCGAGATTTCGCCATCTCACTATTATTTACCGCATCATGCGGTTATTAAATCAGAAAGTACTACAGCGAAAGGTCATGTAGCATTCAACGCGTCAAGCCCCACTTCTAATGGAGTAAGCTTGAATGATGTCCTGTACGCAGGTCCAATCCTTCAAGCTGATTTAACGCTTCTTGTATTTGAAAAAAACACGTTTTTAATGGTGACATTCAGCAAATGTATCGCCAAATACTTGTGGATTCAATACATTACACTTTCCAGCGAATTCTTTTTAGAAGCTCACCCGATGACGAAATTCAAGAAGCAGGACCGTAACTTTCGGTGTCAATTGTGCACCATATCTAGCAATTAGAACCATACTGCAATTGCCAGATGATGTGCAGCAGCAGTATCCCCTTGCTGCGCAAATTCTTTGGCACTTCACATACGTTGATGACGCTTTAGCTGGCGCTCACGATGTTGAAACTGCCATAAAAGCTAGAAATGAGCTGATTTCTGCTCTTGACTCTGCAGGTTTCACAATGCGCAAGTGGACAGCTAATGCGGCAACCATATTAGCTGACCTTCCTGTCGAGCATCTTTTGCGTGAAAACTTTTTAAAGCTAGAAGATGAAAGTTGTGCAAAAGCACTAGGAGTTCGTTGAAATGCCACTTCCGATTCATTTTATTTTACTGCAAAACGTCTCGAAATTAAGTCGTCCTATAGTAAAAGGGAAGTTCTTTCAGTCCTTGCCCAACTATTTGATCCTGCAGGTTGGCTGGCACCAATTGTTGTGACAGCGAAAATTTTAATGCAGCAAATATGGTTGGATGAAATAGATTGGGATGAAAGCATCCCCCCACACAGTCTCCGTTCCTGGCAATCATTTTTGCAGGAATATGAATTTATTGAAAAAATTCGCATCCCACGTTATGTCAGCTATTCGCCAGCCTCAGAAGTAGAGTTTCACGCATTCTGCGATGCTTCTGAGAAAACGTATGCTGCATCAATATACCTCTGCGTTAAGCAAGGTGACTGTATCGTCAGTCATCTGCTTTATGCTAAAAGTAAAATTGCTCCAGTCAAGACGATCTCATTACCTCGTCTTGAGTTATGTGGCGCTACATTACTTGCGGATATCGTCGATTCCTTGATCTCTCAACTCGATATTGATAGGCACCGATTGTATTGTTGGACAGACTCCACAATCGGCCTTGCCTGGCTTTGCAAGCCTCCTTGCTCTTGGACAACGTTCGTAGCCAATAGAGTTTCAAAAGTAGCGGAAATGGTTGGCAGTCGTAACTGGTTTCATGTTGAATCAGATGAAAACCCCGCTGAATTAGCTACTCGTGGTGTTACACCACAAGATTTAAAAGATAACTCACTCTGGTGGCATGGGCCGTCATGGCTGACAATTGAAAGTTCTTCCTGGAAAATAAACCTCAGCCTTCAGTTTTTGACACTGCGCTCGAGAAAAAGACTGTTAAAGTTAATTTCTCATATTTTTCAAAATATGAAGACATATTGGAACGTTTCTCATCGCTTCCACGTGGCTTACGGGTCTTGGCATATGTTTTTCGTTTTCTGCGTCATACCCGGCCACACACTAATTCATCCTTTTCACATAAATCACTACGTATAGATCATGCTGAAATCAAGTATGTCAAAAATCGTTTAATTTTGTTGTGCCAAAAAGTTGCTTTTTCGGATGAGTACCACAACTTGGAAACGAAACAACTCGTTGGTTCCAAAAGTGTCATAATGTCTCTTAACCCGTTTCTGCATACAGATGCACTATTGCGTGTTGGTGGACGGCTAGCCTCTTCACCCACGCTTTCATTCGATGAAAGATTTCCAATAATATTGCCGTACAATTGTCAATTTACTCGTCTTTAAGTCAGTTTTATTCATGAAATTTCAATTCATGGAGCAAATCAGCTAATGCTTCGTCTTATTCTAATGCAGTACTGGATTCCGCGTGCTAAAAATCTCATTAAAACAACTTTGCACAATTGCAAGACTGTGATTGTGAGTGATTTATAAAAAAACAACAGCGGACTCAGATTATGGCTGCTCTTCCGGCAGAACGAACTGTGATCTCACGTCCTTTTTCGTCCACTGGTATTGATTTTGCTGCTCCATTCGACATAAAAAGCTACGTTGGTAGAAGTTGTCGAATTAGTAAGGGCTATGTCTGCCTTTTTATTTGCTTTTCAACTAAAGCAATTCATTTTGAAGCCACTAGCGATCTTTCTGCTGCTACATTTTTGGCAGCCTTTGCCAGATTCGTCGCAAGACGTGGCTGTCCAGCAAATCTGTACTCTGACAATGAAACTAACTTTGTCGGAGCTTCTAAAGTTCTGAAGAAGGATTTTAAAGATTTCTTAACCCAACCTCAAGATGCCGTGTTATCACAATATACACATCAAGAGATTTCTTGGCATTTCGTTCCAGCAGGTGCTCCCCATATGGAAGGATTATGGGAAGCTGGTATAAAAAGTTTTAAGTCCCATTTCAAAAAAATGGCCGGAAGTATGAAATATACTTTCGAAGAATTTCTAACTTTACTTAGTCGAATCGAATCGTGTCTAAATTCGCGTCCACTAAGTGCCATGTCTGAAAATCCAGATGATTTTCAGTCTCTAACTCCAGGTTATTTCTTGGTTGGCGGTCCACTGTTGTCTCAAGTGGAGCCAGAAATTTTTGATCAGCCTCCAAAAATTGTCAATCGTTGGCAACGGATAAAGGCTATGCAACAATATATTTGCCATAAATGGAAAAGCGAATATCTAAAAGAAATGCACCGTCGCGTTAAGTGGAAATCACCACAACGAGACCTCACCATTAACGATTTGGTCGTGGTTAAAGAAGATAATCTTCCCGCGAATGAATGACGTTTAGGTAGGATACTCGAAACATATCTCGGTAGCGAGAATCGAGTACGGGTCGCCGATATTCGAACCGAGAGAGGTTGCATTACGCGACCTATAGTTAAATTAGTCGTTCTATCTTTGACTGAATAAAATTGTTTCACTTTTTTTCTCTTAATATTTTTTGTTTCGTTTCAGCATGTCTACTGCCAACATCGTCGCCGATCTTACTGACGAAATGGTCCTCAGCACCGATGTCAGTGATGTTGAGACGGTCCGTGAATGTGATCCGTGGTGCAATGCGCACTGCTAAATGTGGTGCAAACCGCATTGCCGAGTGTCGTCGCCGTGGTGGCGCGCAACGACTCCTCCATGAGGTGTCGTTTATGTTTGTTTAAGCATCACCTGCTGTCGTGCAGGTAGTTCCTCGAGATGAATCTGGAGGAGCGGTTGCGAGCAGTACTCATGCATGGGTACTGCTCCAACTGTCTTTCTTCGAATCATTCGGACGGGACTGTCGGAGCGACAGAAGGTGCCGCCACTGCGGAGACGATCACCATAGCCTGCTCCATTCGCATTCACGGAAGCGGCCCGGTCGACGAGATAGCAAGAAGTCTCGCGGTAGACGTGGTTCCGTAAGCATCGTAGCAGTCCGAAGCAGCCCAAGTGTCATCAGCCATAGGCATCAAGGGGGTTAAAAACAGGACCTAGTTCGTCCTGTGAGAGACCGCGACCAGGGCCTAGTTCGTCCTCGGTTAGGAACCAAGTTCCGAAGCGGGCTCCTCCCAATCCTCTTTCGGCAGCGACCCTCCAACGCGTAGTCTCCTTATTCAAGACGGCCATAGTACACGTCCTGGCAAATGGGCGCATAGTATCGGAGCGTGCAATTTTGGATGCGTGCTCACCAAGATCCTTGATCTCCAAGGACTTGGTTAGGATGTGGCGCATTCCGACGAGCTTCGTTGATGGCGAACAAATATGTATTTTGTCGCTACGAGCCAAGCACGACACCAATATGTGTCTGGAGACTATGGCCAAGGTGGAAAAAGGGTTGGAGGTCGTCACGCCAATGAGAGATGTCGATGAGCGAGTGCGGGAGCCCTTCACTAATATAAAGTTGGCTTATCCAACATTTTATAAATCGGTACCGGTTCATCTACGGCTTGGGGTAGATCTGTACACCAGGATCATGCTGGCAGGCATCTTCCCGACCGGCGTTGGTCAGCCGCTAGCGCAAAACACCATTTTTGAATGGGTTCTGTCAGGATCTTGTTCCTGGTGATCGCCGCACAATGGCTCCCTTTTCAAAAAGTGATTGCTAAAATCAAATTTTCGATTTCTGATTTTCGAAACTTTTTTTTTATTTAAAAGATAATTGACCAAAGGTTCTAAAACCGAAAACTTTTTTGATTTATGACAAGTATTTTGGTTTTTATGGGTGCTTAAAGTTGGACAACTTTTTATCGTTCATTAAAATAGCATTTTTTTACATTTTTCGCAATATTAAAAATGGAAAATCTCAAAAGTTTGAAAAAACATGGGAATTTGAAGTACGCTCTCTAAATTTATGGTATTTTAAAATAAATAATTTTCACAAGATGTAGAAAAAAAATTTTACTTAGTAATTTTCATGAATTTTTCAGAAAAGGTCGTTTTTAGCATAGTTTTTCAAATTTACCTTGGCCTATAATCCACAAATCAATGTCAATCAAGGATTGGTGATTGGGAAATTTTAGTTTACATATCTGTCAACAAAAATCTTGTAGGTTTTACCTGCCAATATTTGCCAGGTAAGAAGTTATAGCTACTTATGTGACATGATATGCATAAAACTGAATTTGTTGTGTGATGACGATTTTCAGTCTATGATATTTTGACTTGGAAATTGTTAATCTGAATTTTATAGAATGTTTTTAGCGAATATACACATCACTCAAAATAAATTAAAAATTATAAATATGGACGTTACCACGCCCCTTTCTTAATTTATTCTTCCTATTTCCAAAACTATTTGACGCAATTAGATGCATATGTAAAGAGTACCTAGAAAACTTCTGTCCATATAATATGGGCTTTACCCCACCTCCAAAACGTTTGATTTGTCACTTTTTCCAAATCATTTCACTCTTTTTAAGAAAATTCGCATTTTTATAGCGAAATAGTAATACTTGCCTCAGATATTTATATCTAAGTTTTTAATGCAATTTAAAAATATCTAGTACTCGTAATGTCAAATATAATAAAGCTTTATTTTTTGTATAGAATACAGGTAGATGCACTGATAACATTGAACTCTAGTGCAGGCCAACTTTATAGACACCTGTTTTATTACGGTAGATATCATACAAGGAATTTAGATTATTAGGTAGTTCAATTTTTTCGCTGAACAAGTATTATGTTTGAGGTTTGTAGCACAATATTTTGTACCTGTATTTGTATAAAAGTCAAATTTTAAGGCTCAATAACTCAGTCCAAAAGTTAAGAAAAAAATAATACAAGATCAATTTCGAGAAAAATTGGGTATTATAGTAGATATGACGGAAACACAACAAGGCGATTTTTTGAGAAACCAGAAACAACTTCAAAAATAACTAGAGTCGATTAGGACGTGATAAAAAGATTTCAAGTTATTTTAAACGTACTATCCTGTAGAGAACCCGTTAAAGTAGAAAAATTTGAAAAGTATACCAAGGAAACTGCAGACATATTAGAACATAAATACAGCCAAAAATTACTGACACCCTCTGTCCATATGATCTTAGCTCATAGTGGACAAATTATCAATTATCAAGCCTTACCTATAGGAGAATTATCAGAAGAAGCCCAAGAGTCTAAAAACAAAGATTATAAGAAGTACAGATATAGCAATACATGTAAAATTTCACGTATTCGACAGAATGAGGACTTGTTCAATATACTTTCAGCATCTTCAGATCCTTTGATTTCATCACTTAGGCACGTTAGGTCACGAAAAGAACTGACTGATAAATTCTGTAGTACTGTTTTTAGTTTCTTAAATATCCAAAATAATGATGATATTTTTATAGAATTGTAGATTGTTGTTGATTTTTTAAGGAAATTACCTAATTTATTACTGTAACCCTTTTTTTAAAACTTTTCTAGCCTTTGAGAAAGACTGTTTATAAATTATGTTAAGAGATAAAAAAAATAAATGCATATGAATGAATTAGTAAAAATTAAAAGAAATATAAAAAATTTTTAAATTATTTAAAGTTCATTAATTGAATAAAGCGCACTAAAATTTATGCAAAAAAAAAATTTTTTTTATGAATTCATACCACTAAAATCCAAAAATTTCGAAATTTCGACTTTCACCTCTTTTTAAAAGTATTTATAGCTAAGCCTCAAACTTGAATCTTATATATGTCATATCTACAGAAATTACCAACCAAAATCAAAAAACTTTACTCAAATATCCTTACCCGTTCAAAAGTTATGATTTTAGCAACGCGAAATCGCAAAAGGCGCCACTGTGCGCCGTTCTAGTAATGCTGCCGGTAGGCGTCTACCCGACCGGATGAGGTCTGCCACTGGCGCATTTTTCCTATAGGGCTCCCGTTCCAGTTTTTTTTTTTTGTTGTTTTTTTTTTCATTATGCATTTCATTTTTTATTCTTTATTATTTCTCAATATTGCATTCCTGCAAGGCGGGCGGCATGTTTACGCCAATAATGAACACCCTATGTCCTAATACCGGCATAGTGGTGTTCGTTAAGTTTTTCCTTCTTTTGAGCTGCGCTTCTCGCTCCCTCTCTTTTTAGTATGTATTGCTACTTCTACATTGTATATCGAACAATAAAGTCGTATGAAAGTTGAACCGCCGTGTTTTATCTTACAATTATGGCCTTATTTTGTAAATCACGGTGGAGCAACGCAACGCAGCGCTTTTATATCGGTATTTTATAAATCACCACGTAATTGCGTTGGCTATGTTACGTTGTTACGATGAATTGTCAGTCAGCTACAGTTAAGCGTTGTCAGATGTAAAATAAGATGAGGATAATTTTTGTAAATTTGTGAAAAATTCAAACATTTACAAATTTTTGTTATCTGGTAACGACATCAGATTTGTTTATTTTATTTTTTTTGTTTATGTTTGTTTTGTTTACACTTAATTGAATTATGTCAATATTGAATTCTTTTTACTGTCTTGAAATGTTTGCAACAATTGGTGGAATTTATTTTCCTTCATCGTTCGAATCTATCGATGACTAGTTCTTGCTTTTTTTAACCTGTATTTAAGAATTATATTGTATTATTTAAGAATATATGTAAACACAAATACATTACTGTTTTGAACTTTCCATTCAAATAGTAATAACAAGTGAAGAAATGGACAGTTCATTTGGACAAAATCGCATGGTTACGTTTTACAAAATGCCACATTCAGTACTTTCCACTACGTTATTGCCTTACTCAACGCAAGTGAAGGGTTGAGTTTTATAAAATGCAAATTTCAACAACGCAGCGCGAAGTGGTGTGAAGTGATTTACAAAATGAGGCCATTAGTTTTTTTCTTAAAGTGTCTTTTTTATAGGGATGCCAACACTCAGGGTTTCGCCCGGAGACTCAGGGTTTTGAGTATGATTTCCGGGTCTCCGGGTTGAATATCATTTTTGTCGACCGCAACAAAAAAAATCGAATCTAAGTCAGCAGTTTTCCCGAATGTCAAATTCTGATAAATTCAAAGAAAAAAAAAACGAAAAAAAACACAAACTATAAAATAACACAGGGCAACAATGATTTTGTTGCCTTACTTATCCGGAGGTTTTGACGCGCTGAACTCGAATCCAAGCTTAGAATTTCTCAAATAGCTCCGGTTTTCGAGATATTCTAACCTAAAAGTGCGAAAATCACGATTTTTCGAGATATCTTGGACAAATTTATATAGAAATATATTTTTTTTTATGAATCCATTAATGAGTTTCGAAAGAACTACTCTTCCTCTTGAAAACTCACTCGGAATTATATCGATATCTTTTTTGCTTTTCAAAGTATCCTAAATTGAAAATTATTATATAGGTCTGCATACAAACTTTTGTGTGTAAATTTGTATGAAAAATTTGAAAAAAATATATCGATATGATTCCAAGCGTGTTTTGAAGAGGAAGTGCATAGCTTTTATAAAAAGCGGTATAAGTTGGGAGCCCCTGAATGGATATTAAAAATATGGATGTCATAAGAAAGATAATTGAATTTCCTACTATACTGGTAAGACTAGTTTTGAAATTTAGCCTATAGTTTTGGATACATGCAAATTTTTCTGAAATTTTTACCAATAACATTTTTTAAAAAATTGGTAAAATTAAAAAAAAATCTATTCAAATTGTACATCATTTTAAAGCAAAATAATGAAGCATTCCTATCATGCTAAAAAGTATAAATTTTTAACACATTTTTTTGAAAAAATAACGTTTTGCTAAAAAAATAATTAGTCAAAATTTCAGGCCATTAAATTATCTTTCTTATGACATCCATATTTTTGATATTCACTCAGGGGTTCCCGGTCTCACCGACAAAAACCACTAAAATAAGAACAAAACACAAACTAGCAACGATCTGCTTGCACCGCCAACAACAAGAGTATTGGTCAACCGAAAGGTATACAAGAAGCGGAAGGTCTGAAAGCTTAACTTTTGTATTCATAAAGCTTTAAGTAAGTGTTCCGTCTGTGAGACCGCATGTTAGTAACGGAAGGTTAATAGAATTTCAGCCACCCCCCTAATTGAATCTCCGGGTCAGACAACAGTCCGTGTTGGCAACCCTACTTTTTTAGTTTAAATTCAAAGTGAATTTCCCCCTCTTTTCCCTCAGAGAAAAAACACATGATGTACTAAATGTAACAGCTGCAGCCAGGAAAATTGAATTTGTTGTAGCTGGAAGAAGATATTTGGAAAATAGTCACAACTGAAAACACCACATACTTATACGTCTATGTAACACACAGCACACAAAAGTGAAATGAAAATAAATTTCTTATATTGAAAATTGAAACGAGGAAAAATTTTACTTTTCAAAAACTCAAAACTTAAAAATAAACGCAGACTTTGTTATTTTTTTGACCATGTAGGATTTTTTTTAAATGAATACTTTGAATCTTAGCATCGCGAGTTTGAACAAAAGTAAATGCATACTTTGTTTTTTTTAAATATGTTCAATGATTCAAAAAGCCATGGCCATGTAAAAGTTTTAATTTAATAAATGAGAGACCCCCAGGGATCCGCGGTCCACAGTTTAAGAAACGCTGAATTAGACTATTGCACTCCTATGTCAGCAGAAATATACTAACTTGTGTAGAGCAAAACAAAATACGAACAAAAAAAAAAAAACACTAACGTTGTATTGATTCTGGTAGGCTAAGAACAATTTTTAAGATATATTAACTCTGTAATTTTTAGGCAGTTAAATTTTGGAATTCAAATAAAGTTTTCACTTCAAATAAAAAAAATAATAATTTAATTAATTTGTCTCAAGAAAATTTTCACAATTTTTATAAGAAATTAAACTTTTTTTGAAACACATTGCCACCATTGGACTTGTTTATACGTGCAGCCGACCGTATGGTTGAATTTGAGGCGTATTTTATGGCGGTTATGCCTGTTGATTATTCTTCGATTTCGCTAGAGCTTGAGCAAAGTGAACTCAAAGGTATTTGGGATAAGCTTAAGGACTCATATGAAATTTGTCTCTCAAATGACGAAAATAAAGGCGACGATCAAGCTATTAAAGCGAAATATCTTGAGTCTCACAAATGCTTCATTCGTTGCATGACTACAATTAACAAAGCTCTGGTTGAATTGTCTCTACCAAGAACAAATCTAACACGCGCAGAAGTTTCAAATAGTGTTTCCTCAAATGTGAAAGTTCCTCCATGTGACACAGAAGTGTTTCATGGAAGTTATGTTACGTGGCCTACTTTTAGAGACATGTTCACGGCAATTTATGTGAACAATACAACTCTTAGTGCAGTTGAAAAACTTTACCACTTGCTTCAAAAAACAAGTGGTAAAGCCAAAGAAATCGTACAAAAGGCTCCTCTTACCAATGAAGGTTTCCTTATTGCATGGGAAAATCTCAAAGCTCAATATGAGAATAAAAGAATTTTGATAAATAATCAGCTTAAAGTTTTGTTTAATCTTCCGACGTGCAATCAGGAATCCGGAAGTTGTCTCAAGCGACTCCAACGGGACATAAATAATTGTATTTCGGCATTGCAGTTGTAACAAATTAATATACAAAATTGGAATGCAATTTTTGTTTTTTTGTGTTCTTCACGCCTCCCAGAACATAGTCTTGCTCTCTGGGAGCAGTCGGTTAAAAATAAAACCGAAATTCCAAAATGGAAAGGTTTGGATAGTTTCCTCACTGACAATTTTCAAACTCTTCAAACTGTTTCAGATCTTCGCTGTTCCACTTCTTCGAACTCTAATGTTACAAAATATCAAAATGCTGCTCAGAGGTCAAAATCTTTTAACAATTATCAAAATAAAATCGATTTTTCACAATGTAGGTTGTGCAAAGGCTCTAATGTTTTACGATCTTGTCCAAAGTTTTTAAATATGAACTTTCAAGATCGATTTTCTACAGTTAAACAGTATCATTGCTGTATTAATTGCCTCTCTGCGTCTCATGAACTAAGAGACTGCAAGAGTAACAACACTTGCCAAAAATGTAAAAAACGGCATCACTCGCTGTTACATAAAGACCTTATAAATGCACAATAATCTACTTCAATACAGAAAGTTGCATACGCTCAAAGTTCAACAGGTGCAAGACCTAAGCAACAAAATATTTCACCAAGCAACTCTTCTGTTTCTCATGCAACAACCATACAGTCCACTTCAATTAATTTAAATCCTACAGCAACAGTACAAACCTGTTTTAATACGGTTACCAAAAAAGTTTTACTTGGTACCGCTTTGATAAATGTTTTTCATTTGGGAATAACATATAAGGCACGGGCTCTTATTGACCCTACATCAGAAGGTACGTTTGTATCTGAACGCATAAGAAATCTTTTAAAACTTCCCACTAAAGCTGTGACGGCTCAAGTGTCTGGACCAAACCTACTCAGGTTTCATCTTTTTTTATTGGATCTCCATCTGATCCAAATGTACAAATCGAAGTCACTGCGTTCGTTGTAGCCCAAGTCACAGTAAACTTGCCCTCGCATTCCTTTGACCCCTCTTCTTATGCTGAGCTGCCAAAGCTCAACTTTGCTGATGCCAATTGTTTCAAAAGTTCAACCATTGACCTGCTAATTGGTGGTGATTTATATCCACTTGTGATACTTGGTGGAATTCGTAAAGAAGTTTTAGGTTCTTTTGTGGCTCAAGAGACCGTTTTTGGTTGGATCCTTACAGGACCAATTCCTGATATACAAAACAACGATCAGAACAAAACTATTGTTTCTTATTACACTGAAGTCTCATTAAATGAGAAGCTCAAAAAATTTTGGCAAGCTGATCAGAGCTAATGGGCGCTTAGCATCCTCAATGTCGCTCACTTACAATGAACGTCATCCTATCATTCTTGCGTATAATAGCAGACTAGCACTCTTGTATGTACAATTCATACATGAACTGTCACTCCATGGTGGAAATCAACTTGTTTTACGCCTCATTCGGCTAGAGTTTTGGATTCCTAAAATCAAAAACTTAACAAAAACATGCATACACAATTGTAAGATGTTTTGTGTATCGCAAAAAATTACATGGTCAGATGATGGCTGCTTTACCTCCTTTAAGGACAGCTCTAGACCGCCCCTTTACAAATACTGGGAGGACTTTGCGGGGCCTTTTGATATCAAAAGTTTTACTGGTCACTACTGCCGAATAACAAAAGGGTATGTTTGTCTCTTTGTCTGTTTCACCACAAAAGTCGTTAATTTATAGCCAGTTAGTGACCTATTGACGCCAGCTTTTCTAGCTGCACTATCACGTTTTGTCTCACTAAGAGGCTGTCCCAATCGAATATATTCTGACTACGGGAGGAACTTTTTAGGTGCCTCCAGAGAACTCGCTAAAGACCTTGAGAATTTCGTAAAAACTGTACGTAACGATTCCGTCAGCAAATATGGTATTCAAAAACTTTCGTCGTATTTCATACCAGCGTCTGCACCTCATATGGGAGGACTCTGGGAGGCTGGTGTCAAAAGTTTCAAACAGCATTTCCGTAAAGTCTTAGGTCACCTCAAATATACCTTTGAAGAATTTGCAACTTTACTTTCGCGTATCGAAGCTTGTCTCAATTCGCGTCCGCTTAGTCCTTCGGCAGAAAATATCTCAGATTTCGCTGTTTTGACTCCTGGACATTTCCTCGTTGGCTCGCCGCACAATGGCTCCCTTTTCAAAAAGTGATTGCTAAAATCAAATTTTCGATTTCTGATTTTCGAAACTTTTTTTTTATTTAAAAGATAATTGACCAAAGGTTCTAAAACCGAAAACTTTTCTGATTTATGACAAGTATTTTGGTTTTTATGGGTGCTCAAAGTTGGATAACTTTTTATCGTTCATTAAAATAGCATTTTTTTACATTTTTCGCAATATTAAAAATGGAAAATTTCAAAAGTTTGAAAAAACATGGGAATTTAAAGTATGCTCTCTGAATTTATGGTATTTGAAAGTAAATAATTTCCATAAGATGTAGAAAAAAAAATTTAGTTAGTAATTTTCATGAATTTTTTAAAAAAGGTCGTTTTTAGCATATTTTTTCAAATTTACCTTGGCCTATAATCCACAAATCAATGTCAATCAAGGACTGGTGATTGGGAAATTTTAGTTTACATATCTGCCAACAAAAATCATACAGGTCTTACCTGCATATATTTGCCCATTTAGAAGTTATAGCTAGTTATGTGACATGATATGCATAAAACTGAATTTGTTGTGTGATGACGATTTTTTCTATGATATTTTGACTTGGAAATTGTTAATGTGAATTTTATAGAATGTTTTTAGCGAATATAGACATCACTCAAAATAAATTAAAAATTGTAAATATGGACGTTACCACTCCCCTTTCTTAATTTATTCTTCCTATTTCCAAAACTACTTGACGCAAATAGATGCATATGTAAAGAGTACCTAGAAAACTTCTGTCCATATAATATGGTCTTTGCCCCAACTCCAAAACGTTTGATTTGTCACTTTTTCCAAATCATTTCACTCTTTTTAAGAAAATTCGCTTTTTTATAGCGAAATAGTAATACTTGCCTCAGATATTTATATCTAAGTTTTTAATGCAATTTAAAAATATCTAGTACTCGTAATGTCAAATATAATAAAGCTGTATTTTTTGTATAGAATACAGGTAGATGCACTTCTGATAACATTGAACTCTAGTGCAGGCCAACTTTATAGACACCTGTTTTATTACGGTAGATATCATGCAAGGAATTTAGCTTATTAGGTAGTTAAATTTTTTCACTGAACAAGTATTATGTTTGAGGTTTGTAGCACAATATTTTGTACCTGTATTTGTATAAAAGTCGAATTTTAAGGCTCAATAACTCAGTCCAAAAGTTAAGAAAAAAAATAATACAAGATCAATTTCGAGAAAAATTGGGTATTATAGTAGATATGACGGATACACAGCAAGGCGATTTTTTGAGAAACCAGAAACAACTTCAGAGATAACGGGAGTCGATTAGGACGTGATAAAAAGATTTCAAGTTATTTTAAACGTACTATCATATAAAGAACCCGTTAAAGTAGAAAAATTTGAAAAGTATACCAAGGAAACTGCAGACATATTAGAACATAGATACAGCCAAAAATTACTGACCCCCTCTGTCCGTAATACCTTAGCTCATAGTGGACAAATTATCAATTATCAAGCCTTCCCATAGGAGAATTATCAGAAGAAACCCAAAAGTCTAAAAACAAAGATTATAAGAAATACAGATATAGCAATACATGTAAAATTTCACGTATTCGACAGAATGAGGACTTGTTCAATATACTTTCAGCATCTTCAGATCCTTTGATTTCATCACTTAGGCACCTTAGGTCATGAAAAGAACTGACTGGTAAATTCTGTAGTACTGTTTTAAGTTTCTTAGATATCCAAAATAATGATGATATTTTTATAGAATTGTAGATTGTTGTTGATTTTTTAAGGAAATTACCTAATTTTTTACTGTAACCCTTTTTTTAAAACTTTTCTAGCTTTTGAGAAAGACTGTTTATAAATTATGTTAAGAGATAAAAAAAATAAATGCATATGAATGAATTAGAAAAAATTAAAAATTTTTTTTTTTAAATGAGTATTCAAAAAATTTTTAAATTATTTAAAGTTCATTAATTGAATAAAGCGCACTAAAATTTATACAAAAAAAAATTTTTTTTTATGAATTCATACCACTAAAAACCAAAAATTTCAAAATTTGGACTTTCACCTCTTTTTAAAAGTATTTATAGCTAAGCCTCAAACCTGAGTCTTATATATGTCATACAGAAATTACCAACCAAAATCAAAAAACTTTACTCAAATATCTTTACCCGTTCCAAAGTTATGATTTTAGCAACGCGAAATCGCAAAAGGCGCCTATGTGCGCCGCTGTAAGCCCCTGCAGAACCAGAAGAAAACGTCAACTCAATAAGTTAAAACAACCGTTGGCGACGTTTAAAAGCGATGCAGCAGGAGTTATGCCGACGATGGAAGGACGAGTATTTAAAGTTACATAAGCACAACAAGTGGAAAAACCCTCAAAGGAATCTACAGATCGACGATCTTGTTGTTGTACGCAATGAACTTGTGGGCTCTTTTGAATGGCGCTTAGGGCGAATCATGAAAGTTTATTATGGCTCTGATAACCGTGTTCGCGTTGCTGATGTTAGGACACAAAACGGTGTAAGTACGCGGCCAGTTCATAAACTCATTATTTTGCCTCATCAAAACGAATAGAACTACTTCCCAATGTCTCTTTTATATATAATTAACATCTGTATCATTTTCAGTAAAACACGTTATTCAAACATCATATTAAATTACGTATGTCAAAACTTATAACTTCCTAACATTTTTCCTCACAGTATGATGCGCAGATTATTTAATCGCAACTACCAGTGCCCCATTTGTCAAGTTGACCACTCGCTGCGATTTTGCGAACGTTTCTTGGCTCTAACTATAGTCGAGCGGCGTCGTGTGATCAACAATGAACATGGTTGCACCAACTGCCTAGGTTTGTCGCACGAATTTCAAGATTGCCCCAGTGAGAAAAAGTGTCGCCTGTGTCATCATGCACACAACACTCTACTACACAGCAACACTTCAAAAATTCCGGTATCCATCCGAATGGTTCCGTCACGACACAATCTGTGCGCCAGCGTGAGTTGCAAGGCATTGGTGGAGACTGGCGAGTATAGGAAACACCCTCTACAGCCAGCAGATCGTGCATTTGTTCAAAAATATTTTCCGATGCTTGAACTTGCGGATAAATATTATTGGGGAGCATACCAGGTTCGCTTTGTGATCGGCGCTGACTTATGTCCTCAAATTTTGCGCGGAGAGCCACGCACTACTTCTGTGACTCTAGCAGCCCTTCCGACCGTTTTCAGATGGACATTCGTTGGCGAAGTTCCAAAATCACAACCATCATATTTTTCATAAATGCTGCGCATTCTCTTTTGTCTCGTAAATTTTTACTTCATTTTGAAAATATATTTTTTCCCCTCATTAAACATTACTGAACTGTATCTTTGAATTAAAGTTTATATGCAATATGTCTTAGCATAAAAACATTTGAATTTTATATATATTGTGCTAACTAATTTTTGCTTTAAGTCCCTAAAGTTTATTTGAATATTACTACTTTTAGATTTTATTTTTCAATGCGCTGCTCCGGTTAAATATTTTTGTGTTATTTTGCAATATTGCAAGGTGGAAGGCATGTTGCACTTTGTGTAAGTGCGCACTGACCCTTAAAACTCAATGCGCACTGACCCTAAATGCAATGATGCCAAGTCACAATAAAGGTTTATTGTTCCTTTATCATTCCATTCCGACCATAGTCTATGATTCTGACCATAGACTATGACTCTGACTTTCAATCATAGACAAACTAGACGAGAAAGTCTTTTCGGCGGGAAAAACACTTTTTGTTAGTGTTAGTGAAAATTGCAGTTCACCCTTGCGCGGTGAGTTCCTCAGAGTGCGTGTGCCACTTTGTGGATATTTTCCCATGAACTAGGAAATTTATATGTCTTCATAGAAATAAAACGAAAAAAATCATCATAAAATGTTTAAGAAAATAAAAGCGCTCACATTTTGTATCAATTTTTAATGATGCAAAAGAAAAATCTAACGAATGGTTTTTTTTGTACAAAATTCAAAGTCTGGCATCTTTGAAGCTGTCATATTTCTTAAACAAATAATTTGGATGAAGGGGATAAAACAATTTTTAACAACAGGATAACATACTGCTCAATATTGGGATTCATCGTTAGCACGGCTTTTCTTCACACTCTTAACAACAGTAACAAAATATCGTAAGCTATTTTTTATTACATTTTTCTTCAAATGTAATTTGTATTTTCTATCATAGCGATCTGTCCAACGTAGAAGAGGCAAAGTCAAGTTCCATCGTATAAAAAAACATGCACTGCAGTCCCGAGCTGCTTCGTTGGCTTATTGCACAACAAGAACTACTTAAATAGCTGTCGGGGATCGTGGGTCCGGTGGGATGAAAATCAACAGCAATACAGCGACATCGCGAGCCTGGCAATAATTTAGAGCAAATCGGAACTAAAATTTCACATCAGCAACCGTATGCACCACCTGTGAATAGTATACTACGTGCTCAATTGGAAGAATTTAAGCATTTGCCACAACCTCCAGGAAATAACTTAATCATCAAATGAACATAATTCATGCAGTTTTTAATTTTTCTCCAATAACTTATCTTTCACTAAAAACTGTTACGCTATGTGGAGCACCAGCGTCGTCAACTATATCACCAGTTGAAAATTCTGTGCGCAAATATTGCAATTAAAATGAATGTTTGAAATTATTGTTGATGAAGTATTCAATTCAAAAAATAAAAGAAGTGTATATTTAAATCAAAAGCTACATTCAGTTAAATGTAAATAATATGTTTTAAACTATATAACATAACATACGTCGTGTCAATTTTTTTACAACCGAGCGTGAAATGAAATAACTTGCTGTTTTAGCTATGTGTAGTCGATGTTAAAGTGATTTCACAGTTGGAAATAGGATGATCCCTGGAGTAATTCAATGGCATTGGATTACTGTTTCTCCGACCTCAATGCACATTGTATTCCTTTTAATATTGCATAATTTTGCGCTTGATATTCTTTTTGTTGTGGCAAATTTACGGCGAATTTTCCGCCAGTATGATCTTTATAACTTAAATCTAAATAAGCATTTACCAATATTTAAAAAAATAGTGAGGGTTAAATTCAACAATGCCAAATTAAAAAAAAAATATTTCATAAGAAACAATTCGCTTTATTTATATTGTTTTTCACATAAAATATAACTAAATTTGTGTAGAAAAATTATAAGAAATGCAAATGCCTTGACAACCACACGCTGCATTGGCAACACTTTTTCAGATTAATTTCGTATAAGATTCTAATAAAACTTCCTCCATATTCAACCAATATTGTAAAACACAATCAATCATGCAGTAGATCTTACGGTTTCACATTAGCTCTCTGGTTTTTTTGAATTTCGCTTACGTAACATAGCAGCGAATTTCGTCATACATATGCCATCGATTTAATTCCAATAATAGAAACGACTGGGAACAGCATAAGATGCCACGTAAATCATAGCTTCAATATGCATGCGTACTTCACAACATTTTCCAATGTGCTAAAAATGGAATATAGAAATGCTGAAGTATCGCGATTGGCTTAAGGTAGTTCATCGATTGCTTTGAAAATATATTTTATTTTTCCTTCAGCTGGTGGATTTTCTATGGCATTACAAAGCGCTTTTTGCAAATTTTCCACTGCTGTATTAACCTCGTCATAGTTCATTGCACGGCCAGCGTATTTGCATTACTTTTGCAACCGGGATGGGTGTCTCTTCATTTTTTAAACAATAATGTATGTATGTAGACCGTTTTCCACTTATCATACTTGCGATTATGAGTCGATTCTTTAGTTAATTCACCAAATGTCTGTAGCACATCATAGAGTACTCCACTGGGCTTTGCGACATTTCTGTAAATGAACAAAAGTTTGTTTAAATATTTTATTTAATTTGATTATAACTAAATCATTGTATGTTGACCTACTAGCCATAAATTTAGTTCTCCATCCTGTTTGCCAGCGTAAAGGAAGAGTTTTCAAGCATAGTTTTCAAGTGGCTTGCGTAGCCACTTTATTAGTGATGGCCTTCATCGGCTTCCCTGCAATGAACAATTATTTTTTAATGAAAAAACTTGATAAGTTATATTTTACCTTTTTATTGCGTTCCTCCAAAAAATTTTTACAATAAATTGAATGACAATTGTCAAAAACAGCTGTTGTGAAATTCAACATGATTTACGACTGCGCAGTCTCGGGGGCGCGTTGTATTCACCACAATGGACTGCGCAGTCTCGGGGGCGCGTCATACTCACCTTGCTACAGTATGAATGCCACTGTTTTTATTTTTGCAAAGCGAGATTGAGGTGAAAAATGTTTGGTAAAACCAATATAAAATTTTACCGGATTTTTCCCGCATAAGTTGTAAACTTTTTCTTTTTTAAAGCTTTAAGTTATACAAAAGCAAAGTTATTGAGTTAATGTTATCTTTTATAGCTATCTTTAAAGTTTTGATATGAATTTATCTAAAATATAATATTTATTCGGAGATGAAGTCAGCATCGGTTATAATTGAGTCTAAGGATATTTTTTTTGCTGGTTGAAGTCATTATTGCGAGATATTTTTATTTGATAGACTTAAAAGCTGATATATTATCTATTTATGTGAGCATTAAAAGGTTAACTTGCAAATTACTTATTTTTATATAACTTTTAGTCAAAATCGCTCATTAAATTTCTTCACTTAAAAAATCCCCTACCTCCTAAGTAATGGTTAAAGCATTCGATAACTTATTTACTAAGCCAACTAATTTGAAAAGTAAGTCTTAAATCAACAAATATACAATTTCAAAGATATATATGAGATAAAAATATGAAATACATATCGTGCAAAGAGGCCTTAACTTGAAACATAAGAAGAAGTAGCAAGGCAGCAAAGCAGGAATATACGCTATGGCGTATAACTTAGCAGCAACCAATAAAACATAAAAAAAATTGGTATAAATCTGCCTACAACATTATTGCAGTAAATTTTTTTTCAGACAGTGAGCGTTTATGTATCGCGAACCATTTTTAAACTGATTAAAATTTACATTTTTATCCTTATACGTGTATGTACACATACAAATTTTCCATCTTCTCGATGCTCGTTGACAATTGGTATTCTTAAGGAATTATTTCACACTTAAATATGACAGCATTTACACCCTGATCGACTTTCTATTAGTATATATTCATACATTTCAACTAGTTCGAAGCTCAAAAAATTAAACAACGAGCAAATACTTTTATTTTTGTATAAAATTTTCGTTTTTATTATATTAATTAATTTCATCAAATCATATTCCCCTGAAAAAATCACATTTACCCGAAAAACACCCACAAATCAGGTACGATTCCGAAAATTAATTTTTTAACATACGGTACCTCTGTATCTCAAAATATTTGACAATCAATACGTGAGAAGAAGAACAAGAGTTTCCGATCTAGTTAGTCTATGCTTTCAATTTGACCGCAGCAGCAGCAACTTCAGTTTTTGAGACCTCGTAAGATTAATAAAAGTGTTTTAGTAAACTTAAATTTGTAAAATAAAATAAGAAAGTTAACGAAAGGAGTTTTTTAAATTAAACAACAAAAGAGAGCAAACGAGAAGGGACAGAGGAAAAAAAACGAAAACTAACCTAAAAGAAAAATTTGTCCCCCGGCATTGCCCGTGGACATAAAATTCAAAAAAAAGGAAAGTTTTCCGCAGTGCGCTCTCACTTAGAGTACGCCAGCCAAGTATGGTCACCATTTTATAATATTCATATAAATAGAATTCAAAGAATTCTAAAAATTTTATTCGTTTTGCACTTAATGGCTTAATTTGGATTGACCCTTTAAACCTTCCTCCTTATGAGGATCGTTTAAAGTTATTACATATCGTTACCTTAATATAGAAAGGCCCTATCTAACATTTTTATTATTTTACAGGAGAACGAAAAAACTTAATAAAAATTAAAGTTTTTGTGAGTAATGGCTTTTTTTTATTTGCTTGTATTTGATTTATTTTCAATCGTAGCTCACACATTTTTTTGTCAATGGTGTATTAGTGGGTGACCTACCGAAATCTATAAAAATCTCGATTTTGAAAAAAATGTTAGTTAGGGCCTTTCTATATTAAGGTAACGATATGCTGTATTTGAGCTCGCGTAGAAATATTGCGGATATACTTTATCTGCATCAACTTGTAACTGGGTCTCTTGCTGCACCAGAGCTTCTTAACTATATACATTTTAATAGTAATCGGAGGAGTACTCGTAACTCTTATAGTTATTTTACCAACCGGTTAGTGGATTTAATTATACGGCTACAGCTCCTTTTAATCGCATGACAACTCTTATTGATAATTGCGAAGTTTATAACATTAGCTTGTCAAAAGGTCAACTCAAGCTTAGACTGAAAACTAACTAGCTAAATTTTGTAGCTTAATAGTGGTGTGTATTTTTTTGTTTGTGTTGTCCGAGCCCCACAGCATGCTGGGTAAATTTTTTCTAACAGCTATGCCTTGGACCACGTAAACTTATACAAATAATTATTTTAATATCTATATGTCTATTTTTACATGGTGTGAGTGGGTATGTTGAGAAATTGCGATAAAGCTAAGAAAAAGATATAAAATAAATAACAAATTAATGTGCATGATAATTTTTTCTATTTCAATATTTATTGAATAAGTTTTTTACTTGGTATAAAGCTTCAATGCTAAATAGCTAAGAAGGCTATAATAGCTGTAGTAGCTAAACTCTATTATTATAGAACAGATCATAATTTTTTTGGGCAAACCAGCAGCTTATACTAGTGTTGGCAAACTATCGATGGCACTATCGATAGTATTGATAGTTTAAATTTATTGTCACTATCGATGGTTTTCTAATGCTATCGAATATTTTGGCTATCGAACATTTGCCGCCACTACTGCAAATGAGTTTTCTTTGTTTCAGCTACATTTTTAATTTATTACAATGGATAAATTTTTATTCAGCGAAAAAGGTAACACATTTAGTATATTTTGATTTATTCTGCGCTTAATGCCGTAAACAATTTTGTGGGAAAAAAATTATTTATATTTTTTTATTTCTAATTTAAAAAAATTAAAGAGCTACAAGTTTGTAAACTGAAATTAATTTTTGAATTTTTTTTTGAAAAATCCATTTCTGAATAATTTTTTTGTTTTTACATTTTTAGGTTTTTACTTGTACTTTTCAAAAAAAAATACTGATTTAGAAAAAAAAATGTTATTCGCAAAAATTTTGCGAATTGAAAAATATTTTTGCATTTTTTTTAAAAAACCCATATTTTAAATTATTTTTTTTTTAAAAACTTTGGTTTATTCAGCACTTAATGCCGTAAAAATTTTTGTCAAAATAAAATTATTTATAATTTTTTTTTAATTTAAAAAAAATTAAAGAGCTACAAGTTTGCAAATTGAAATGAATTTTTGAAGATTTTTTGAAAAATCTATTTCAGAATATTTTTGAGGTGAACTTCAGATTACAGCTTGATTTGCAAGATTCAGAATGATATGCCAGAATATGAGGGCAAGTAGTTAATTAAAATGTTTGAGCCGCTAAACGCGCGCTGTACTACGCGTTGAAATACTGTACTGATTTTAAATTTCAGTTTTAGTTTTTAGGTTAACGAAATCAAAGTTTTTTTTAAGAAAAAAAAAAAAAAATTTTAAAACATGGTTTTTTTAAAAAAAATCCTAAAATATTTTTCAATTCGCAAAATTTTTGTGAAAAAATTTTTTTATAATCAGTATTTTTTTTTAAAAGTACAATTAAAAAATTAAAAATGCATGTTTACCAATTATTAATTGATAAAGTTTACTGCAAGCTATGAATTTTCGAAAAAAAAACACTTATTTTGGAAAAGTACGAAAATCGTGATCTTCATACCCGCGTATCTGAACAACAAATAGTATTAGGGCACTTTTATTGCTGGATATTGGTACTACAATAATGCCAAATTTCAGCCAAATCGGAGCCAACATTTTTTTCAGGTGGCGTTTTCGTGTGTTTTACCCCATATACATATGTACGAAAATTTAACTCTTAATTTAGGTAAGGACGAAACTCTTAACTGTTCCTGTTCTTTTGAAGAAAGCAATGAGTGCGTACTTGAGGGAACTTCAAAAAGGTACAAGTCTCTTTCAACGGTAAGAAACATACGTTGAAGAATTTTGGCGACATGAATCCTAAATTTAATTTTTTTGCTAAGGTTTGGAAGTATTTTAAAAGATGAGATGATAAAAAGTTAGCAAAGTGCTTAAAATGCAAGAAAGAATATAAAACAAATGGAAACTCTTCCAATTTGCGTGACCACTTGAAGCGAATGCACCCAACATTGGATAATGATAATAAACCAAGTACGAGCTCATCGAACCAGTCCAGCTTCAATTCAATCGATTCATATTTCAAAAGAGCTATAGAATACGATTAATATTCCAAAAGTAAAAAAGACATCGATACTGCTCTGGCGCAAAAGTTTTCAGCCATTCAACATTGTCAATGACAATGCATTTCGAAAATTTGTTAAGGTGTTGGATCCAAGATATGTTCTTCCAAGTAAAAATACGTTAAAAAATACACATATTGCTAGTTTATATGCAAGCCGAAAAGCAAAACTTTATAGCATTTTAAACAACGTCAAGCACGTTTCATTAACTACGGATTGCTGGTCATCATTGAACAATGAAGTCTACCTTACAATTACATGCCAATTTATTGATGAAGAATATATTTTGCGCCACGTTGTGTTGTCCACAAAAAAAACTCATAGATGTAACGATCCATAGTGCAAGAAATATTGCGGATTCCATACATGAAGTGTTATTAGAATAAATATATAAATGTTTAATAAATAACCCAATATTTTTGGATGGTTGGAAATTTTTTCTTGAGTTACAATATCATTATATTATATATAACAATATAATAAATTTTTATATATATAAATATTTATATATACTGGGATATAGGTCAATTTTGAGAATCGTGAAATGGTAAATTGATCAATATTTTGTAAAATTTAATTAGGAATGAAAATTTAACTATAAAAAATCATTTTTTTAAAAAAAAAAAAACCTGCTTAAATTTATAAAAAAAAAAATTTTTTTTTTCTTTAAATTTTGTTAAAATTAGAATTTTTGTAAAATTTAATTTATTTTAATAATTTTTGTAATTTATTTTAATAATTTTTGTAATTTATTTAACTAATTTTTATTCTTTACAATAAATTTAATTTATCAATAAATTTGTTAAATAATTTAATAAAAATTGAGTAAATAGAAGATATTAAATTATAGATTATTTTGTTAACGGAATTTTAAACTAATAAATATTTTAAATTTAGGGGGTTTAAATATTTTATAAAATTTAGTTTTTAATTTATATAATTATTAGATAAATTAATAATTAATTTAAATTTAAATTAGGGGTTTAATTTTAAAATTATTATTTATTTTATAATAGATAGTTAATTAATAATTAATTTATGTGTTTATATTTAATGTTTATAGTAAGGAAATATTTTTTTAAAAATTAAATTCTTTAGAAAAATAATAAATTTTATTAATTTAGGGGATTAATATATATTTATTCATTTATTTAATATTAAATTAAATAAATTAGGGTAGGGAGGAAATTAACTTATTAAAATTATTTAAAATTAAAAATAATAGAAATTTTATAAAGTTTATATAAATTATAAAACACTAATATAAATTATTTAAACTATAAATAATTCAATTTTTTAATTAAAATAAATTACAAAAATTAGAATAAAGTTTTATTTTAGCTTTAGAATTATTTTTTTAATTTATTTTATATGCAAATTTTTTTTGTGAATTTTTATTTATTTTAAAAATTAATAAATTTTATGGTAGTCGCAGTAATTAATATTATTGATTAAAGAAATTTAGAAATAGATATATTATTAAGTATTGGCTAAATTTGTGCCAGCAGTGTGCTGTTTACCACTGACAACGCATCCTCGATGATAAAGGCATGCGAATTGCTAAAATTACAACACTTGCCTTGCGTTGCTCACACCTTGAATCTAGTGGTGCAGGATGGATTGAAGTCTAGGGACTTACAATCTCTAATTTCGAAGTGCAAAACAATTGTAACATTTTTCAAAAGCCGTACAATAGCTATGGAAAAGTTTAAAATCGAGCAACAATCTGAAAGACCACTAAAACTGAAGCAAGATGTCGCAACGAGATGGAATAGCACATACGTTATGATTCAACGGATTGTTCAAACAAATACAGCTATATCCAGCGTACTGCTATCCCTTCCAAAAGCACCTCCAACTCTTACAGCTGACGAAATACAACAGTTAACAGAAATGGAAAAATTACTTCATCCGTTCTTGACTGTTACAGAAAAATGTAGCGGAAATTACGTAACAGCATCTCTTATTATTCCGGTTGTTAATGTACTCTACCGAAATTTAATGGATCAAGAGAGAAAGGATGGATTGGTTTTTGGTTGATCAGAGTAAAGTTTCTGACTGCTTCCCACCTGGGGATTGCCAGAGCGATCTCTGAGCCAACCATTAGCTATCTCCGCATCCGCTGAGATAGTGAGCGAATGTGTGCAGCGTGTCCTCCCTGGAAGTAAACTGGGTTGTGCGCAGAGTTTGGGACCCGCCACGTAAAAAAAACACTTCAATGAAGACTAAAAAAGCCTCGAATACAGAACCCCTCAACGTTGACGAGCACTGCAAACGAAAAAAGGACTTTGATTTAAGGATATACACCTGGAATATCCGGACCCTCAATAGGGAAGGTGCCTCTATCGAATTGGCGGATGCCCTCGGAAAAATTAAGGCTGACATCACCGCCATTCAGGAAATAAGATGGATAGGACAAGGTTGCTCTAAGCAAGCAAGTTGCGATATCTACTACAGCTGCCATGCGGAGAGGCGCGACTTGGGATGCGGATTTGTAGTAAGCAAGAGACTTCGCCACCATATCTCCAGGTTCACACCTGTGAGCGAAATGTTGGCTACGATCCACGTCAAGCCTCGATTTTTTAACATGAACTTGATTTGCGCGCACGCCCCAACGGAGGAAAAGGACGATGCTGTCAAAGATGCCTTCTATGCGAGACTCGAGGAAGTATACGACCGATACCCGGCCCATGACGTTAAAATTGTACTCGGGGATTTCAACGGAAAGGTCGGAATAGAAGGTATATTTGGCCCCACTGTCGAACAGTTCAGCCTTCACGATACCACCTCAAACAACGGTATTCGGCTGATCGACTTCGCCGCGGCGCGAAACATGGTAGTAAGTAGCACCAGATTTCAACACCTCGATATCCACAAGGCCACCTGGCTGTCCCCTGATCAGAAAACACGCAACCAAATCGATAATGTTGTGATCGACGGAAGGCATGCTTCCAGCGTGCTAGATGTTCGTACGTTCCGGGGAGTCAATATTGACTCCGATCATTATCTTGTTGCAGCCAAGATACGCATGCGGCTGTGCAATGCAAAGAATGTACGCTCTGTTACGCAACGAAAGCTGGACGTCGCTAAGCTGCAATCACATCGGACGGCCGAAGCCTATTCCGCTCGCCTCTCAGAACTGCTCCTTCAACCTGACTCTCTACCCGATGATGCCGGTGGACTTTGGGCTCATATATCCCGCTCCATGCGCTCTGCCGCTGAGGAAGTCATTGGTTTCCGACGCCCACTTCCGCGAAATCAATGGTATGACCAGGAGTGTTGCGAAGCTACTGCAATGAAAAATGCCGCCTACAAAAGAACCCTGCAGTCAGCAGCAACGCGAGCCGTGCACGAAAACTACCGGAAAAAGAGAAAGGATGAGAGGCGCCTTTTCAGACGCAAGAAACGAGAGCAGGAAAGGCACGAGCGTGAGAAACTCCAAGTGTTGCGGGGCAGGAATGATGCTCGAAAATTTTACCAACAAGTCAAGCGTCTGACCCAAGGTTTCAAGCCCGGAGCATCTACCTGTAAAAATGAACATGGAAATCTGGTTACGGATACGCAGGATACGCTGAGATTATGGAGGGAACACTTTTCCAAGCTGCTTGCTGGCGATGACTCCACCAACCCCGCCTTTGAAGAATTTAACCCGATGCCACCAATCAACGACGATGGTGTGGACGTACCACCACCTAGCCATGACGCGGTACGAGTTGTGATCCAACGACTTAAGAACAACAAAGCGGCTGGTGCCGATGGCCTGCCTGCAGAATTGTTCAAGACCGGCGGCCAAGAGCTGATAGGGTGTATGCATTAACTCATCTGCAAAATATGGCTAGAAGAAAGCATGCCCGACGATTGGAATCTCAGTGTCCTTTGTCCTGTACTGAAGAAAGGTGACCCGAAAATCTGCGCCAACTACCGGGGAATCAGTATTCTTGCCATATCTTACAAGGTCCTGTCGATTGTACTGTGTGAAAGACTTAAGCCGTTTGCCAACACACTGATTGGGCCTTATCAGTGCGGCTTTAGACCTGGTAAGTCCACCATAGACCAGATCTTCACACTACGTCAAATCCTGGAAAAAACCCACGAAAAACAGATCGATACTTATAATCTCCTTATCGATTTTAAAGCTGCTTTCGATAGCCCGATACGGGATTGCCTGCATGTCACCATGTCTGAGTTGGGTATACCTGCGAAGCTGGTGCGGCTTTGAAGAATAAAGTTGAGCAATACAGCCAGCTCCGTCAGAGTAGGAAGGGACCTCTCCGAACCATTTGATACCGAACGAGGTTTCAGACAGGGCAATCCACTATCCTGCAACCTCTTCAACTTTGTGATGAAACGGGTGTTGCGAAGAGCCAGTGTACATCGTAATGTCGCTATATTCTACAAAAGTGTCCAGCTCCTTGAATCTGCCGATGATATTGATATCATTGGACGTTGTAAGCGAGATGTTACTGCTGCGTTCTCCGCTATTGAAAAAGAGTCAGCGAAAGTGGGTTTGACGGTGAACGAGGGCAATACAAAGTATATGCTGTCCACAAACAGGGAGACGCGGCATATTGGATCTTTGTTACTGCGAACAACTATACTTTCGAAGTTGTCAAGAAATTCGCCTATCTTGGCACCGCCGTGAATACTTAAAACGATGTCAGCCTGGAGATAAAGCGAAAACTAACTCTTGCTAATAGGTGTTACTATGGTCTCAGTAAGCAATTGAGTAGTAGAGACCTCTCTCGCCCGACGACACTGACACTCTACAAGACGCTCATCTTACCCGTGCTACTTTATGGCGCAGAAGCATGGGTTGTGTCGCAGACTGATGCAGCCACGCTTGGGGTGTTTGAGAGAAAAATTCTTCGCAAAATTTTCGGTCCTGTTCACGTCGGCGACGACTACCGTATTCGAATGAACCACGAACTGTACGAGCTCTACGCTGACATTGACATAGTCAAGCGCATCACTATCCAACGTCTGCGCCGGCTGGGACATGTTGTGCGTATGGACGAAGAAGCTCCGGCGAAAAAGGTGTTTGATGCGGAAGCCGCTGGGCGACGACGAAGAGGAAGACCATACCTCCGATGGAAAGACCTAGCCGAGGAAACCCTATCCACGCTTGGTGTGACTGATTGGAGAAGGCGCGCGCGAAGCAGAGGCGCCTGGAGAGAGCTTTTGAGGTCGGCCGTAACCCGGTAACGGGTTGTTATGGCCACCCAAGTAAGTAAGTAAGAAAAAAATCTGTAAAGTCAAATTGGACATGAACTCTGCTTAAAATTAGTGGACGCAATAAAGAAACGACTAATTTCTTATGAAAATAGAACACCAACACGAATGACAACAATTTTAGATCCACGATTTAAAAAGCAAGCGTTCATATCTGACAACGATGCCAATAAAACTTCAAATTTACTTGAAAGTGAAATGATAAGTTTGATGGGACAATCGCACATACAACCACCTTATGAGCTGGAAGAATAGGAAAGTGATAACACACTTTTTTCATTTCTGGATGGAAAAAATAAAATTAAAAAATTGTCAAAGCGAGTAGACTCAATTTTAATAAAATGACAATACTTGGAAAGGCAAAACGCTTCGCAAACTACAAACCCTTTGAATTACTAGAAGGTAGTTTGTTTGTAAAAATTATTTTATAAGTTTTTTTTATTTTATACTTAAAGGTAGCAGAAGAAGATTTTTTGCCATTGAAGAAATGCATCCTAAAATATTTGTGTATTCCAGCTACATCGGTAGAGTCCGAACGCATGTTTAGTAAAGCAGCGTTGATAATAACTGAAAAAAGGTCACAGCTTAAACCGAAAAAGGTTGATGTTAAATGTATTTTAAATAAAATAATTGGTTATAGATGATTCTTAAATGGTCAACGCAGGAAGTAAGATATAGTATGCGAGTAGACTATTAAATTTCGGCGAACAAAGCTTACTGGTAATGATGACGTAGCGGTCATCGAAACTAGTATAAGCTGCTGGTTTGCCCAAAAGAAATTATTTGTTTCTTTTTATGGATTTTGCGCTGTAATTTTTTTGTGTTTTTTTTCGCACTAACAGACGCACTTAACAGAAGGCTCAGTAAAAAAAAAAAAATAATTAAAAAATTATGATCTGTTCTATAAACACAAACAAAAAAATTACCTTCGGTGAGCTTGCCGATTTTACATATTAGGACTTGCACCTTCGTTCGTACCGCCAAATAAACTTTCAACGGAGCGCTAGTCAAGAAATGTGTGATATCAAAAAGATTACAAGAACAATTGCATATGAAGAAGGAAATGTAGTTTTTGGCGCGCTATGTTTATATATGTTGCGATGATTCTTAAATGGTCAACGCAAGAAGTAAGATATATACGTAGTATGCTAGTAGACTATTAAATTTCGGCGAACAAAGCTTACTGATGATGATGACGTAGCGCTCATCGAAACTAGTATAAGCTACTGGTTTGCCCAAAAGAAATGATTTGTTTCTTTTTATGCATTTTGCGCTGTAATTTTTTTGTACTCTCATTTTCGTTCTCACTTACAGGAACGCTTTTTGGGTAAAATCCTGTAAAAAGCTGTAAATGGTACTAATGCATTATGGTACGGCAACGCAACTATTATCTGCTTTTCCAGTGTGCTCGTAGTAAATAATTTTAATTTCATTAAATAATCGAATAAGTTTTCAAGTGTTAAAATTGAAATATTAAACATTTTTGTTTTTGCGAAAATAAAAGCACAATTGACATGAAAAATGTTTTCTTTTCGTTAAGCCTTAGTTATAGCATATAGATATGTAAGAAAAAATATTCTGAATTAAAATTAGGTAGTTTTATAAAGGAACAAAGTGTCCTTTATTTACATGTGTCACACTTTCGATAAAACTTTATTTAGTACTATACCGCCACATCGATAAGTTTCGATAAAACTTTATTTAGTACTATACCGCCACAAAGAAAAAATCAATACTCAATTTTAAAAAAATATTAATGGAAAAATGCCATAAGACAAAAACAATACGATTTCGTGAATACATTGTGATTAGAAAAATGCCATATATTAAAAAACGAACTTCTGTTATTCAAGATCATTAGAGCAAAAGTGCATCAAGAGAAAATATTTTAAGATTTTATGTACTGAACGCAAAGTAAAAAAGCCACAAGTTAATATATTTCTTTGCTTTTAAAATTATTTCAATTCAAGACTGTCATAGTTATATATATGGCTGTTTTCAAATTCAGAGGAAAATTTTAGATTTCTTTGATCTCAATTTTCTCGAAACTTAAGATTTTGAGATGCGCTCTCTTGTTTTGATGGTGCGATATGTTTCGACAGTTCTTGCTGTCATCATCACTTAACTCCGACTAACTAGTATTGAACATGAATTTAGTTATTCTTGTTATGCACAAAGGTATTCTTAATTTATATTGTGAAACAATGTTATAATAATCCTAATCCTTCTTTTTGGTAGTAAAAACTATTGTTGAATTGGAAGTAGTTTCAAAGTTATAGTTAGTACGTTTTTGATTTATTAAAATTGTTGTTTTCGGTTTGTTGTTACTGGCTTACCAAAAATACATAAAGAAAATATGCCAATAAGACCTCTGATTAATCTATATATTAATACGTGAACATCGAATCTTGTGGTACACTTTTTTAGTATTTACTATAAAGAGAGGGGAATGAAACAGGTAAAATATGGGCAGGTAAAATAAAGTGAACATAGTTATATGATTCTCCCATACAAAACGCATTAACCCCTAATGAAAAAAAAAAAAAAAACGGCGGGTTGCACTCCGGGAGTGCCGACAGAAGTGAAAACAAATCGTTTAATGGCAAGTTAGTGCGTTAATTGGTATGTGTGCGTTTTCTTTTTATATGGCAATGCAATGGAAGACAAAAACGGAATATGTATTCAAATTTTACTCTCGCTCTCATTCTCAATTTGTCAACGCAACAACGCGGAATTTGAAAGAAACAAACATGTAAGCATAAAAATCGTTGAAAGAAAATTAAATGTGTCAGTTAGTGTGTATGCTTTGCTTTTTGTCTTCCACTTGGAATATTTATTTAAAAGAAACAATAGAACATTAAAATTTTACCATCGCATTCATGACGGGGAATCCCGATGACGGTCGGTGTCACGAGTTTATACTTTTTTACTCAGCCGCACAACGTGCCATAAGAAGTTTTCACTTCAAAAGTTGCTGGAAGAAGTATACTCGGCTCAGTAGCCTCAACTGTGAATAATTAAATTTGAGCTAAGTACTCCTTATAGAGTAAGAGCCCAGAGCCGCCAGACGTTACTTATTTTCTGAGTAATAAAATGTGTGGGATAGTGCAGTACTAGTATGTACTGTGAACGTATGCATACCCGTTAGCTTGGACCGACGGCCAATTTACAGGTACCAGATGCCCAAGGTACGTAAAATCATTACTTACTTTTCTTAAATTCTGAGTGCTGATTTTTGTATATGTATTGTAGTATAATGTTAAAAATTAATAATCAGCACTGCAAGACACTTCCCTTCGGCGGTAATTTCTACCAGACGCTTTAAAGCTCGCAAAAAAATTGCCGAACTTTACTTATATTCTGAGTCTTGATTTTTTATATGATACTCAGGGATGTATTTCAATACTTTTTGTAAACAGCCGGACCAAGCTTACGCGCCAAAAATCCCCCCGACACAATTACCTCTCCAAAAATTGTATTAATAATAATCAATATATTCACCATTCATGGATTACCACTGTAAAAATTTATACTGAATACTGTATTTTTTTTTAAAACTAGGCATTAAAATGTTATTTATAGCAACAACATAATTGTGTCTGGGGAATGTTTGGCCCCTACATTTGGTCTGGCTGTTAACAAAAAGCATTGAAATACTTCCCTGAGTATCATATAAAAAAATCAAGACTCAGAATATAAGTAAAGTTCGGCTATTTTTTCGAGCTTTATAGCGTCTGGTAGAAATTACCGCCGACGGAAAGTGTCTGACAGTGCTGATTATTAATTTTTAACATTATTCTACAACACATATACAAAAATCAGCACTCAGAATTTAAGAAAAGTAAGTAATGATTTTACGTACCTTTAGCACCTGGTACCTGTAAATTGGCCGTCGGCCTAAGCTAACGGGTATGCATACGTTCACAGTACATACTAGTACTACACTATCCCACACATTTTGTTACTCAGAAAATAAGTAACGTCTGGCGGCTCTGGGCTCTTGGACTATTATGTTTAAAAACAAAAATTTATTCTGATTGCAGTAAGACACATCATTGCGAATTATGTAAGTATAAGAAAAAATCAGGTAAAAAAAGTACCTGGACCTGTGACTAAATAGCTTAAACATAATTTTTCTTAAACTTAAGATAAAAATCTGCTCTTCTAACAGACACTATGACACCACATTTATCAAAATCGGCTTATTCGTTGCCGAGTTCTGGCTGTTAGAATATTCAAACTGCTTAAAACGCCATCTTGTGACAGTTAATCATAATACAAATGACTTCAAAAAAATCTGCTTGTTCTTAAAAAAAACTATTACACCTCATTTGTCTAAATCGGTTTAGTAATAGCCGAGATATAACGTTTTAAAGTTTTTCAAAAAAACAAATTTGCTTGCTGCTGGTTCAAGGTGGCCTGGTATTTCAGATTTTTCTCTGCTTTAGGCTGCTGGCTCTGCTTTCGGCTGCGCTAGCAGAGAAAAATTTGCTGACTGAGCAACAACTAACCGGAAGTCAACATATGTATGCTAAAAATTTAAAAATTTTTTCCACAAAATTACATACTTTCATGGGCCAATTTTTTCAAAAAACGTTGCCTACTTTTAGGCGCTATTAATAATTTACCCTTAAGCGGCCCTCACACGATCAGTATTACTGACAGGATTTTGCATACTGACAGTATTACTGATCGTATGAGGTGAGTACTGATGTACTGTCAGTATAGAAAAACGATACTGATGACTGATGAAAAAATCGGATATTACTGACGAAGTTTTTAAATACTGACAGTAAAGCGGCCCTCACACGATCAATATTACTGTAAGTATAATTACTGACAGTATTTACATTACTGTCAGTGTACCACTCACACGGTCAGTATTGTTTATTGTCAGTAATCAGTTTTTTTGACATTCGACTGGTGAAGGTGCGAACTATGCTCCGGCTACGTGACCGACAGCCGAAAATGGCATGCCACTTTTTGGGGCAGATTCCATCCAAACTTGCACCACGCCTCCAGCTAGGCATCGGACGACCATACCCTTGGATGCAATGTTCCATGCCACTGAATGAGGAACTTTTCCAAGTTTCTTTCAAGTTTCGCTGCCTCATTGTCTATCTGCCACAAAATGGGGCATGCCACGCCCCCTCCCAGGATTTTTCCGTCCCGTGCCTACTTGCACCCTCTGACCAACTTTCAGCCGGATCTGTCCCAAAAAGTGGCATGCCACTTTTCTGTGCAAATAATACTGATGAACTAGCAGTATTCACCCACACCATCAGTATTAAGCGGCCCTCACACGATCAATATTACTGACAGTATTTTGCATACTGACAGTATTACTGATCGTATGAGGTGAGTACTGATGTACTGTCAGTATAGAAAAACGATACTGATGACTGATGAAAAAATCGGATATTACTGACGAAGTTTTTAAATACTGACAGTAATACTGATGGTGTGAGGTGAATACTGACAGTTCATCAGTATTATTTGCACAGAAAAGTGGCATGCCACTTTTTGGGGCAGATCCGGCTGAAAGTTGGTCAGAGGGTGCAAGTAGGCACGGGACGGCAAAATCCTGGGAGGGGGCGTGGCATGCCCCATTTTGTGGCAGATAGACGATGAGGCAGCGAAACTTGAGAGAAACTTGAAAAAGTTCCTCATTCAGTGGCATGGAACATTGCGTCCAAGGGTATGGTCGTCCGATGCATAGCTGGAGGCGTGGTGCAAGTTTGGATGGAATCTGCCCCAAAAAGTGGCATGCCATTTTCGGCTGTCGGTCACGTAGCCGGAGCATAGTTCGCACCTTCACCAGTCGAATGTCAAAAAAACTGATTACTGACAAGAAACAATACTGACCGTGTGAGTGGTACACTGACAGTAATGTAAATACTGTCAGTAATTATACTGTCAGTAATATTGATCGTGTGAGAGCCGCTTTAAAAGTATGCAACACTTTCCGACGAATTTCAAAAATAGCACCTAAAATTAGGACACATTATCTGAAATTTTTAAAATCGTTACCTACTTTTAGGCGTTCTTTTTGAAATTTGTCAGAAAGTGTTGCCTACTTTTAGGGGTAAATTATTAATAGCACCTAAAAGTAGGCAACGTTTTATAAATTTTTTGAAATCGAGTTCATTTTCCAAGTCTTCAAAATTTTAAAATCGAGTTCGTTTCCCAAGTCTTCAAAATTCCAAAATCAAGTTCGTTTCCCAAGTCTTCCAAATTTGAAATCGAGTTCGTTTCCCAAGTCTTCAAATTTCTGAAATCGAATTCGTTTCCAAAGTCTTCGAAATTCTAAAATCGAGTTCGTTTCCCAAGTCTTCAAAATTCCAAAATCAAGTTCGTTTCCCAAGTCTTCCAAATTTGAAATCGAGTTCGTTTCCCAAGTCTTCGAATTTCTGAAATCGAGTTCGTTTCAAAAGTCTTCAAAATTCCAATATCGAGTTCGTTTCCCAAGTCTTCAAAATTCCAAAATCGAGTTCGTTTCCCAAGTCTTCCCGATGACGGTCGGTGTCGCGAAATTATACTTTTTTCCTCAGCCGCACAACGTGCCATAAGAAGTTTTCACTTCAAAAACGATGTCACGGCTGAAATGCTTCACCGATTTTTATGAAATTTGATATGGAGATAGATTGAACCTTGAGTAAAGATATTTGTTTAGAGTGGGCGGTGCCACGCCCCTAACAAGAAAACTCGTCTCGACGGCTTAACTAATGGACCGATTGTGATGAAATTTAGTTTGGATATACATTGAACCCTTAAAAACATTTCTGAAAGTTCTATGTTCTTTTGGTTGGCGTGGTTCTGCTCCGAACTGGAAAATCGTTTTTATTGTTAAGCTAATGGACCGATTTTTATGGAATTCGGTACAGAGGTAGATTGAATCTTGAGAAAAGGTATTCAGTCTAAAGTGGAAAATATGTTTTCACAGCTAAACTAATGGACCGATTTTGGTGAAATTCGATATGGAGATAGATTGCACCATAAGGAAGAGTAAGAGGTAGGGATATGTTGTTGTTTGATACAAAAATAGCTCTTTCCAGTTTGGTTTTTCAATACTGAAAAGTTTTTTTTGTTACTTTTATGCCCGCATCATTAGAAAATGTCTTTATAATTAGAGCTAGCTGATCTTCATTAAATGAGTATTATAACTAAATACTTTTGTAAAACGGTTCTGTAAAGGGCCGTCCATTAATTTCGCATACATATTATGTATTTACAACTTTGAAATTTTGAAAGGAATAAAATAAAATAGTGATTCTATTATCCGGGATGCGCTCGGTCCCAACCATCACGGATAATCGAAGTTCAACTGATTTATTTTGAGTTACAGTTGCGATTTAACTTATTTTTGCTTAAAAATAAACGAAAAATATAGTTGTGTTGTGCCTTGCATAAGAACGATATCGGGTCGGACTGAACGGTAAAGGGATAAGGGGACAATTTATGAGTCAAAATCAAATAGACCGCGTAATAGAAATTATGTAGCACTAATAGAATGTTGTTTTGCGCTCAAACGTAAATTAAATGTAATTCCAAAGGTGAGGTGAGGTGAAGTGAGGTGAGGTGAGGTGAGGTGAGGTAAGGTGAGGTGAGGTGAGGTGAGGTGAGGTGAGGTGAGGTGAGGTGAGGTGAGGTGAGGTGAGGTGAGGTGAGGTGAGGTGAGGTGAGGTGAGGTGAGGTGAGGTGAGGTGATTAGTGAAACTAAGTAAGATCATAATCACTAAACAAAAACGTTTTGTTATTAATAGATCACCAAAATTCTTCTAAGATTAAAATTTAGTGCTAACGGTCGAATTTCGACCTCAGGCGACACTAGTAATAATAAAACAGCACCAAACTTCAAATAAGCCAAATTATTAGACAATATTATAAAGGATAATGTTAGATTAACAAACGATCATAGTGTAAAAAACAACATAGAATTCATATATGTATAAACTGCAAAAAAATTAAAAGCAGTTACAAGCTAGCATCTTTTGATATTGTAAATATGTACACTAGGGTGATTCAAATTTTTTTTTTTTGCTTTTTTTTAAGGTGCTGTTGCTTAAAAAGTAAGTTTATGATATGAACAAAAAGTTCACGAAAATTCAGCTCTGTAACTCAATTTTAAAAAAATTCAGCTCTGTAACTCAATTTTATAAGGTGGCGCCGGAGCCTGTTAGTTTTACATGTAAATTGTATGGAAAAATTTTTTTTTACAAAAAAGGTATCTAAATGAATAGGTGATTAGTGTTGTTGAGCTGAAAAGGGTCGTTTTTCGACGTAAGTTTTTACGCTGAATCTGAATCTGGCCTCAGAATTGACCCATCATGTCGGAATCCTGAAATATTTGAGGTTAATTACCTAAAACATGATGTTTTTTGTCTACTTTCGAGGCTATGTAAAGGATTCAAAGAAAGTTGATGAGCTTATTTTTAACAAAACATCATTTAGTATCATCCTTGCCCTTTAAAATGAGCTTTCAACTGGTGTTCTATGATGCTTCATTGCAAAGTTGCAGCCATTTCAAGGTGGCATGAATTTGAAACCCGTTGGTTAATATTGTTGGGTTGCAACCCTTTGTAGGGGATCCAATTCATGTCACTTTAAAACGGCTATAACAACTCGCCAATGCGTGAAGGCGATAGCTGGCAAAATGTAAGAAAAAATGTATCAAAGTTTTTTGTTGTTAGTAAGGTGTAACGCGTAATTATAGGTTTCGATAGACTCAAAAGGAAAGGTAAAAAAACTCCACATAATAAACGTGAATTGCAAGAGGTACCCGATCATAGCCCCAATGGACATAATTCCCAACACAATTTTGGGCCTTATGTCCGTTTTTTTTCGGTCACAACTTCCATTTTTTTTTTTTGGGCTTATGACCACTTCTAAAAACGGACATAATCCCCAAAAACGGATATAACACCAAATGTCTTGAGCATTACGTTCACAATAGATGGCCGAAAACAGCTACGAAGCCAGTGTTGGACATATTGGGGGATGCAAGTCCTGAGTAGAGACCGAAAGCCATCCACTTATTTTAACTTTTATGTAGAATTAATGTAGCTAGCGAAGCCAGCATGGGATACACAAACGATAGAATTTAATGCGATTTTCAAGCTAAACCAAAAATTTGAATGCGCCCTATACACTTGCTATGAATAACCCCAAAAATATTTTAGGTTCAAGGTCATCGGTGAAGTGTATCGCTTTTCGATTAGTTAGACTATTTTAATTTATTGCATATAACAAAACAAAGTAAATGTTTAGAAAAATATAAAATTTCTCTTGTATTTACAAGCAAAACAAAAATGGTCATAAGACCCATGGGAGTTATGTCCATTGTTATGAGTGATCATAATTCCCAAAATAATTTTGGGGACTATGACCATTTTTGAGGTGGACATAAGGTACAGATATTTGTGGCTATTATAGCCAATGACATGGTACCGTCACACGCTACTGGAGACGGAATACTTAAACAAAAAAGCTGGAAGCTAACATCGCCAATATCATGTGCTTCAAGCAAACGATTAACCCAGTCGGCATGGCCTTAGGCACTAATTTCTGTTTTTGAACTTAGTCCTCTTCATCACTGGAAAAAAAAAAATTTGACACACTACACTACCACACTTTTTTTTAATGAATATTTTAAAAATTCTTTGCAAAATGTATGACAATTGACAGCAAATTTAAAAATATTTTTGAATTTCATCCACTCAGATTGTATAAGTCACCTGTCGCACAAATTATTGTCGGAAAAAATAATCAATTACAAACATCATCGAGTCGAGTTAGTTCGGTGATCGCTTTTTTATGTCGACTCGAAAGAAAAGTCGACAGTCACTAATGTCGACGCTTGACAGCGGTGATAGGGGTGATTAAAACAACATTATATTTTATTGTATTTTCGGACAGGCCGAAGCTCACATACCCTACACTGCACTGAAAGTACCTTTTAACCCTCCGTTTAGCGGTAACCCAAAAGGCGGTGAACCATACGTTGTGGTCTGACAGACCACATAATCTATTTTGCAGGTATAAACTATCAAATTGCGGTGGGTCTATCCAGGAGTTATATAATATGTGGAAACAGTGTATATTATTGTTTAAGTGCATAGATGTATCTGTAAATTCTTACTTTTATTTGATAAAACGGAAGAAACAGAGGACTAAAACACAGATCTTGTACCATAGTGGTAGAATTTATTTATTTTATTATTACTCCTGCCTTGCATTTGTTGTAGTCCAATATTTGGTGTGGCTTACTGACCTCGCCAGCAACGTTACATGTATAATGTTCAGTAGAAATAAGAATGACTGACTTATTCTTTTTTGGCACGTATGAACATAATGCAAATTTGTTATGCTGTAAACAAAAAATCCTGCTATTCAATGGACGTGTAGAGGATGCCATTAATTGTGGCGGAACACATTTTTTGTTCTAACGAACTATTCCAACGTAAGCCAGGTTCTTGGACATCAATTCACTGGCTAATTCTAATGACGAAAAGGAGTTGTCAGCAGATATTGTTCGTCCTGTTCCGAAGAACTTTTTAACCATATCCATTACCACTCTTTGGCCCTGATTTACCTCTCTATGTTCTCTATTTAAAATTTACTGGAGTAAGGAGATGTTTTTGTGTCAAGACAACAGTCGAAACTACTAGTGATGATGCTACGAACTCCCAATGTGTCTCTAAAATCAAATATTAATCGATTTTATTGTTGTGGTCTGACGGACCACAACGCCAAGCAACGTTTATTCGAACTCTATTTTTGTTCCACGAATCATGGCCTACTATTTTAAAATACATCACAGTTGAATCAATGCATCGAGTTTAAGAAAGACATGGTACCGTTTGCCGAAATATTACCAAAAAAAAAAGTTATGACACAAAAAGTTTCAAAATGGTCTGACAGACCACAACGCTAAACGGAGGGTTAAATAAATGTTTAAAAGACGTTGAAGAGGTTGAATAAGTCGAAAATATATGCAAAATGTTGAAAAAAGTTGAGAGAGGTTGAAAAACACTAAAAAAGTTGAAAGAAGTTGAAAAAATTTGAAACAATTCAAAATTGATGAAAAAGTCGAAAAAATAAAGAAACTTGTGTAGAAAGTTGAAAAAGGTTGAAAAGTCGAACAAATACATATCGGTCATTCCATCTTTAATTTGCCTATTTTACCCTTACGTGTTTCAAATTGGCTGAACATTTTTTGAGTGATTAAGCCATTATCTAATAAATAGAAAAAAATTATATCAAATTTTTACGACCAATACTGCCGTACTAAGCGAAAAAGACGTATCTCGAAAAAATTCATTTCGAGATAATTGATGTTTTGTTGAAATACCTGTAAAATTGAGATAGAGAAAATTTTCTGAGTAGATTTTTTATATGATTGAACTAAGATTCCAGCATTTGGAGTATTTCATTAGACGCGTAATTTCTTAAGCTATCCTATGCCATAAGAATCTCGGATATATTTTTTTTGAGATACGTCTTTTTCGCTTAGTACGGCAGAATAGTTTTGATAAAAAAATTAATTTCTTAACTCTGTTCAGAGCCGCTCATAAGTAACACAAAAAAATTCATTGATGAATATAAACAAACAAACACAATTCAAATTCGCTTTCGTATTATTTTTCAGAGGCGTGAACCGGGTGAAAAATTTGGTCAGTTAGGTTCAGCGGTTCGAACCGTTTTTGCACATTTGGATTGGTTCGTCAAAGCGGGTTTTTGCTTTGAACCGGGGTCTCGGTTCGGATCAACGGTTCGGGAATAAAAAAAAAAATATGCACATTTATGATATTATTATTCAGTAACCATCCAAAAGAATAAAGAAATATATAATATATATATGGGACCATGTCAACCGGGACAGTGGTCTGCCCAAAATTGAGCGCAGCGGAAAAACGTTTTTAAGGTGTCAAAATGTTCGTATGCTCAAGAGCTTTCATATGAGAACTGGTAATTTCGAATTCTTTTTTTTTAAGAAAATGGTGACCATAAAACGGCGCCTACCCTTAGATATCTATTTATAAATTGGCAGTTGATAAGCATCCATAATCATAATCGCTTCATTTTTTTATTTTGAAGGAAGGCTGTGAAGAGGGGGAGTGCAGTGGCTACTTTTTTTCAATAGTAGGTGGTGCCACGCCCCTAACGGAAAATACGTTGCCATGGCTAAACTAATATACCGATTTCAATAAAATATGGTTTTGAGATGAACTGAACCATAAGAAAAGTAATTAGAAGCTCTGAGTTCTTAAATGGGGCGTGGCATCACCCTTAGTAGGAAAAAGCGCTGTTTCGGCTTAAAATTTAGTATGGCGCTAGATTGAGTCCTTAGTAAAGGTATTTCTTTTGAGTGGGTGATGCCACGCCTCTAATAAGAAAAAAACGTTTTTACTGCTAGTTATTTGTTTTGAATAGGACGGTGAAACGCCCACGATAGAAAAATATGTCGACACAGATAAGTTGATGGACCTTTTAGATCCTGACCAAATTTCATAAAAATCGGTCCATTAGTTTAGCTGTGAAAGCGTTTTTTCTTTTTTTCAATCTAGCACCATACCAAATTTTATCAAAATCGATGACGCAGTTCAGTCCAAACAGCGTTTGTTCCTATTAAGGGTGTTGGCACGCCCAATTTAAGCCGCAACGCGAGCCGTGCACGAAAACTACCGGGAAAAGAGAACGGAAGAGAGGCGCATTTTCAGACGCAAGAAACGAGAGCAGGAAAGGCACGAGCGTGAGATACTCCAAGTTTTACGGGGCAGGAATGATGCTCGAAAATTTTACCGACAAGTCAAGCGTCTGACCCAAGGTTTCAAGCCCGGAGCATCTACCTGTGAAGATGAACATGGAAATCTAGTAACGGATACGCAGGGTACACTGAGATTATGGAGGGAACACTTTTCCAAGCTGCTTGCTGGTAATGACTCCACCAACCCCGCCTTTGAAGAATTTAACCCGATGCCACCAATCAACGACGATGGTGTGGACGTACCACCACCTAGCCATGATGCGGTACGAGTTGTGATCCAACGACTTAAGAACAACAAAGCGGCTGGTGCCGATGGCCTGCCTGCTGAATTGTTCAAGACCGGCGGCCATGAGCTGATAGGGTGTATGCATTAACTCATCTGCAAAATATGGCTAGTAGAAAGCATGCCCGACGATTGGAATCTCAGTGTCCTTTGTCCTGTACTGAAGAAAGGTGACCCGAAAATCTGCGCCAACTACCGGGGAATCAGTATTCTTGCCATATCTTACAAGGTCCTGTTGACTGTACTGTGTGAAAGACTTAAGCCGTTTGCCAACACACTGATTGGGCCTTATCAGTGCGGCTTTAGACCTGGTAAGTCCACCATAGACCAGATCTTCACACTACGTCAAATCCTGGAAAAAACCCACGAAAAACAGATCGATACCCATAATCTCTTTATCGATTTTAAAGCTGCTTTCGATAGCCCGATACGGGATTGCCTGCATGTCACCATGTCTGAGTTGGGTATACCTGCGAAGCTGGTGCGGCTTTGAAGAATAACATTGAGCAATACAGCCAGCTCCGTCAGAGTAGGAAGGGACCTCTCCGAACCATTTGATACCGAACGAGGTTTCAGACAGGGCAATCCACTATCCTGCAACCTCTTCAACTTTGTGATGAAACGGGTGTTGCGAAGAGCCAGTGTACATCGTAATGTCACTATATTCTACAAAAGTGTCGAGCTCCTTGCATATGCCGATGATATATGCTGCGTTCTCTGCTATTGAAAAAGAGTCAGCGAAAGTGGGTTTGACGGTGAACGAGGGCAAAACAAAGTATATGCTGTCCACAAACAGGGAGACGCGGCATATTGGATCTTTGTTACTGCGAACAACTATACTTTCGAAGTTGTCAAGGAATTCGCCTATCTTGGCACCGCCGTGAACACTCAAAACGATGTCAGCCTGGAGATAAAGCGAAGACTAACTCTTGCTAATAGGTGTAACTATGGTCTCAGTAAGCAATTGAGTAGTAGAGACCTCTCTCGCCCGACGACACTGACACTCTACAAGACGCTCATCTTACCCGTGCTACTTTATGGCGCAGAAGCATGGGTTGTGTCGCAGACTGATGCAGCCACGCTTGGGGTGTTTGAGAGAAAAATTCTTCGCAAAATCTTCGGTCCTGTTCACGTCGGTGACGACTACCGTATTCGAATGAACCACGAACTGTACGAGCTCTACGCTGACATTGACATAGTCAAGCGCATCACTATCCAACGTCTGCGCCGGCTGGGACGTGTTGTGCGTATGGACGAAGAAGCTCCGGCGAAAAAGGTGTTTGATGCGGAAGCCGCTGGGCGACGACGAAGAGGAAGACCATGCCTCCGATGGAAAGACCAAGCCGAGGAAACCCTATCCACGCTTGGTGTGACTGATTGGAGAAGGCGCGCGCGAAGCAGAGGCTGAATTGCTTAATTTTGATCAACTTTCATTTATTTCTGATCATTTTTTTTTTTTTGTATTTAATTTTTATTTGCAATCTACCAAAAGATAATAAGCAAATGAGATAACAATGGTAAATAACTGGAAGTGTTTTACTTCATTAAATAAAACTACTTAAATTAATTAAAGCTAGTTAATAGACATAACAATATGTGTGTCTAAAAATGAGGTTTGAATTATCTACGAAATGGTAAGTCTAAAACATGTGTCCGTTTAAGCCTCCTTGTATTATTACTCTCATCTAATAATGTAATTGCAAGAATATTGTTATGATTTAATATTTTGTATTTTAAATATAAATTTAGGTCGCAATGTTGATCCAAAAACTATTTCCTATCATGACTTTAACTGTATTGATTCAAATAAGCTCTTTGATGATGTAATGCAGGTAAACTGGTGCGAATGCTACTTTTATAGCTCTGTAGGCCAAAAGTTGGACTTTTTTACAAATAAGGTTCGAAGTGTTATTGATTTGAATATTCCTGTTAAGACGTTTCGTGTGAAAGCAAATTCCTGCTCTTGGTTTACTCCTCGCGTCTAATTGCTGCTTAAAGTAAGAAATATATTGCATGCAAAATGGAAAAGGAGGAGACCTACTAATGAAAACTGGGAAGCTTATAAGTGCGCACGAAATACAGCTGTGTCGACTATAAGGCAGTCAAAAAAAGAATATTTCCGCTGCAAGCTGAATACATCGCTTCCTACTAAACAATAGTGGAATAACATAAAGCAACTTGGTATCCACAGGATTGAAAGAACGGAGTTTTGAATAATTTCTTTATTTCAAAACAACCCTTGAACAATTCAAATGGTGGTGAGCCTTTCTCATACAATTCTTACTCCTCATCCAACTCTTTTGAATTTCGCGTTGTATAAGAATTTGAAGTGTTTAAGGGCATCATGAAGGTTAAATCGAACGCAGTGGGTGAAGATGAAATTCCTATTAAGTTTCTTAAACTTATTTTGCCCTATGTGCTGAGACCAATGACACACATTATAAATCATTGCATTACAACTGCCTGCTTTCCAAAAATGTGGAAAACAGCTATAGTGACACCTGTTCCTTATCCAAGATTTTTGAAGGACTTTTATGTGAACAAGTTACTGAACACCTGCATAGAAATGAACTGCTGTCCCCTTTGCAATCGGGTTTTCGTGCTGGACATAGTTGCACAACTGCTATGTTAAAAATTTCTGATGATGTTCGCATTTCTTTTGATCTTAATCAAATAACCTTACTTTGTGTTTTAGATCTAAGGCATTTGATAGTGTAAACCACTTCAAATTATGCAATAAATTAAAATATTTCTTTGGTTTTTGTGATGACTCAGTACAATTAATGAAAAGTTACCTACAAGATAGAGTGCAAAGGGTTAAAGTAGGTGAAGTGGTCTCTGACTACAGGTACTGTCATTCTGGAGTCACCCAGGGCTCTGTCCTTGGACCGCTTCTGTTCAGTATGTTTATAAATGATGTTTTCTCGGTTTGCAGCAATGTCTTGATGCATGCTTATGTTGATGACATACTTCTGTATTTGTCTCGTCGTATTGGGCTTATTGATGATCTTACAAGTAGGCTCAATGAAGACTTGGCGGCTATTCACAATTGGGCTTATTGCAATGATCTTCGCTTGAATCCCATTAAATCTCAGATTTTACCTGTTTCGCGAGCTAAGGTAGATCTTACTGATATTCCTCCTCTGTTTATTAGTGATAACCAATTGAAATTTGTTAATAAGGCTACTTGCCTTGGTTTCCACATTAACTCAAATTTGTCTTGCACTGATCATATCAACCATGTTATAAGGAAAATATATATGATTCTGCGTTACTTGCGAATATCAGCTGCATACACTCCTATTGCGATAAAGCGAAGACTTGTGATGCAACTTATAGTTCCCTCTATAAGCTATTTTGAAGTTGTTTTCAGTAAATTGGATTCAAAATCACTTCATAAGCTGCAAGTTGCTTTCAACAATGCTACTCGCTATGTTTACGGTCTACGTAGGTATGACCATGTCTCTACTTGGAATAAGAAGATTCTTGGTTGTTCGATTGAGAGGTACCTTATTGGCAAAAATTCCATTTTCTTATCTCTTTGATAAACTGCATTTCAGTTTGTCTGTTAGATGATAGTACCCAAATTTACCTATTATAACTCCACTCGTGCATTTTTCAACAACACCATCAGAATTTGGAATTCTTTGCCTAACAACCTAAAAACTATTGCAAACCTCTAAAACTTCAAGCATTTAGTATTGGAGAATTTTTCGCGTTTTTGATTAAACTTTTTACTTTCTAATGTTTACATATCCACACATCTGATCTTTATTTATCAATTTTTATTTTTATTTTTACATACGAGTATTTTTGTAATATTAAATTTAATATATAAATTTAGAAAATTATGTTATTATTATAATGATTTGACTTCATGTTTTTGGTTTGACCGTTGACCTATTACTTTTATTTTAAGTATTTTTTGTTTCCATGTTTACTCAACCTAAAATGTTTACTTTGTTGTGCGCAAAGAGAATTAAATTCTTACTGTACTAATGTTGAAATAATAAATCAAATAATTAAAAATAATCAAAATATCTCAAAAACTATAGTAGATATGATAAAAAATCATTTAATCATATTTGTTGAGTAAGACTATGACCTTAAAAAAAAGTTAAAATAATTCCTCAATCAATCCTAAGAATGCATGTGCTTTCATTACGAAATTCATGCCATAACTTTGGAAACTACAATTTTTTTACAAATTACGGGCTCCATTTTTTTTTATTTTTTTTTTTTTGTAATGTTATTTTTAATCAATCCTAAGAATGTATCTGCATTCAAATCGAAATTTCCGACATATCTTTGGAAAATAGCATACATTTCATACAGTAAAACTGATGCGCGCCTTTATATAAACTCATATTTTCCAAAGTTATTGCGGGAATTTCGATATGAAAGCACATGCATTCTTAGGATCGATTGAGGACTAACATATAAAAAAATCAAAACAAAAAAATTTCTTATATTGAAAAAAGTTTGTTTTAACAAATTTATTTAAATTTTTTAAACTTTTGTTTATGGTTATAGGGTCAGAATACGTGAAACCGACATGTCTGAAATGTTTTTCAAAGTTTTTTATATAAATCAGTAGCTGCAAGTGGTAGTAATTAGTGTACGGAAAAATTTTTCAAAAAAAAATTGTTTTTGTAATAAGTATTGCCAATCAAAGTTTTCATTAACTTTTTTTTTTTAAATGCTATAAGTTTTGAACTGCTTGACTGATCATGACGAAATTTTTAATTTCTGTAGATAATAAGTTGAACTTATATATTAAAAAAAAAAAGTTGCAATAATTTTGCAGTTTTGCTGTTAATTAGCAATTTTTGAAGTGAAAACTTCTTATGGCACGTTGTGCGGCTGAGGAAAAAAGTATAATTTCGCGACACCGACCGTCATCGGGATTCCCCGTCATGAATGCGATAGTAAAATTTGAATGTTCTTTGAAGACTTGGGAAACGAACTCGATTTTGGAATTTTGAAGACTTGGGAAACGAACTCGATTTTGGAATTTTGAAGACTTGGGAAACGAGCTCGATTTTAGAATTTTGAAGACTTGGGAAACGAACTCGATTTCAGAAATTTGAAGACTTGGGAAAGGAACTCGATTTCAAATTTGGAAGACTTGGGAAACGAACTTGATTTTGGAATTTTGAAAACTTGGGAAACGAACTCGATTTTAAAATTTTGAAGACTTGGAAAACGAACTGGATTTCAAAAAATTTATAAAACGTTGCCTTCTTTTAGGCGCTATTAATAATTTGCCCCTAAAAGTAGGCAAAACTTTCTGACAAATTTCAAAAATAGCGCCTAAAAGTAGGCAACGATTTTAAAAATTTCAGATAATGTTGCCTAATTTTAGGCGCTATTTTTGAAATTCGTCGGAAAGTGTTGCATACTTTTAAGGGTAAATTATTACTAGCGCCTAAAAGTAGGCAACGTTTTTTGAAAAAATTGGCCCATGAAAGTATGCAATTTTTTGGAAAAAATTTTTAAATTTGTACCATACATATGTTGACTTCCGGTTAGCTGTTGTTCAGTCAGCAAATTTTTCTCTGCTAGCGCAGCCGAAAGCAGAGCCAGCAGCCCAAGGCAGAGAAAAATCTGAAATACCAGGCCACCATGAACCAGCAGCAAGCAAATTTGATTTTTTGAAAAACTTTAAAACGTTATATCTCGGCTATTACTAAACCGATTTAGACAAATGAGGTGTAATAGGTTTTTTAAGAACAAGCAGATTTTTTTGAAGTCATTTGTATTTTGATAAGCTGTCACTAGATGGCGTTTTAAGCAGTTTGAATATTCTAACAGCCATAACTCTTCAACGAATAAGCCAATTTTGATAAATGTGGTGTCATAGTGTCTGTAGGAAGAAGCAGATTTTTAAGTTAAGTTTAAGAAAAATTATGTTTAAGCTGTTTAGTCACAGTACTTTCTTTACCTGATTTTTTCTTATACTTACATAATTCGCAATGATGTGTCTTACTGCAATCAGAATAGATTTTTGTTCTCAAACATAAGGAGTACTTAGCTCAAATTTAATTATTCACAGTTGAGGCTACTGAGCCGAATATACTTCTTCCAGCAATTTTTGAAGTGAAAACTTCTTATGGCACGTTGTGCGGCTGAGAAAAAAAGTATAAGCTCGCGACACCGACCGTCATCGGGACTCCCCGTCATGAATGCGATAGTAAAATTTGAATGTTCTATTGTTTCTTTTAAATAAATTTCCCAAGTGGAAGACAAAAAGCAAAGCAGACACACTAACTGACACATTCCATTTTCATTCAACGATTGTTATGCTTAGATGTTTGTTTCTTTCAAATTCCGCGTTGTTGCGTTGACAAATTGAGAATGAGAGCGAGAGTAAAATTTGAATACATATTCCGTTTTTGTCTTCCATTGCATTGCCATATAAAAAGAAAACGTACACATACCAACTAACACAAAACTAGCCATTAAACGATTTGTTTTCACTTCTGTCGGCACTCCCGGAGTGCAACCCGTCGTTTTTTTTTTTTTTATCAACAATTGAATTTTAATAATGTGCTCCACCTCGAAAAAATCTGAAAAAAAATTACAGAGTTGCATTGAACCCTTCCAAATTAGAATACGTCAAAAAAATCGTGGAGCCTCAATTAGTTTTGACGATATAAATATTATAGTGTTACCGGGCGGACGAGAAATACATAAAATTTTTGTTGTTTTTCAAACATGTTTTTAATCAATAACACTAATTTACAAATTTGAGGTTCAGCTCGAGATCTTATATACTTTTTTCTATGTATTTTGGTGCGTAGATTCCAAAAATTAAAACCATTTTTTTTTAAGAATCGTTTTCGACATATCCCCAAAAAACCCCTTTTTCGGCAATTTTTTCATTTACATATTTGACTATATCTCGATGAATTTTTTTTCGACTCAAAAACGCTTTTCTGCACTCGAAAGATATTTTTCCTTTCTAACGGTGTACTGTTTGCTTTAATCGAATAAGATTTGATGGAGCTACAAACGCTCAAAGTTTAAAAAAACTAACTTTTTTGGTCTTTTTTAAAAATCACTAAATTTCGATTGCTCCATTTAAATGAACAAGTTTTTCTTTTTCATATTTTTAGAATTAAAAATGAAAGACTATTCTTTTGCAAATATTTTAAGTATAATATTGCGGAAGTCGGACAAAAAAAGTAGAAGTTATTCGAGAAAACAGTAAAAAACTTGCAATAAAATTATATAAAAAACGTATGTATGTATATGGTAGTATAAATGATAAAATTTAGGGCTGTGCCACGCCCCTTTACGATCCTTTGGAAACTTCAAACCCAGCTTAATCCTAATTTGGTTCACATGTGCACCAAATCACCAAGTTTCATCAAAAACGCTTCAACTTTCTTCAAAATTGGTCTGGGTAAATATACATAGAGTATGGGCGGTAGGCGTGTCCGTGAACCGATTTCGCCGATTTTCAATAGCAAGATGCCTGCAAGACGGTGTGACCTGTGTGTGAAAGTTTCATTCAATTAGCTTTCTTGGTTTTCCCGTAAACCTGATTTCAACAGACGGACAGACAGATAGACAGACGGACATCGCTAAATCGACTCAGGTGGTAACGCTGATCAATATTATTTATACTTTTCCATACCTGCCCGCCCTCTTCTATGTGTTACAAACGGAGACAAAGTGAATATACCCTCGGTGAAGGGCATAAATATGAAAATCTAAAAAATGTTGAAATATATAAAAATGTCAATATGTAAAAAAATGTTGAAAAATATTAAAAAAATGTGTTAGAACTTAAACAATTTTAGTACTAGTTTATTGTAGGTAGTAAATGTCGCAAACGTCGCGCGAATTTGTGACATGCCAACACTGCCAGTCGTACGAATTTTGTCGTGTCGAAAAAGTACGATGATACCAAGAATGATTCTATCATTCTTGCGATGATACAAATAAAAAAGCGAGACGACGAAAAAAAAAAGTTTGCTTGGAGAACAAGCAGGCGGTCAAAGAGCGTAATAGCGAGAACACAATTGGGGCAGCAGCAGCAGCAAAACACTTTGTGGAACACAATTGGGGCAGCAGCAGCAAATTTGTCAAAACTCTAAAAATTGTAAACAAACAAATTAGTTAAAATAAAAATTTTTGCTTTATTCATTATTAGTGCTGGATAAATTGAAAAAAAATAAACAAAAACATAATATTCATTCATGCCAGCTTGAATACAACAATGATATTTTGCTGCTTTGCTGCCGGATAAAAAATAGAACAATTTCTATATCGGCAGCAGGGCAGCACGGCAGCAAGCTGCATAATTTTCTATTGGTCTCTTTCTCACCTCCATAGTTCTCTATAATTTTCATGTTGACAGATTTTACTGCCCTGCTGCTTTGCTGCTGCTGCCCCAATTGTATTCTCGCTATAACATAACGAACGAGCAGACACAAAAAGAGCGTAAAATAGCGTGCAGGTATATTGAATTGAAAACACAATCAACACACACGAACATAAGAGCTGATAACAACACACGACATTTCGAAAATAACCGACATCAATGATTGGTGAAAAAAAAGTTTTTCAGAATGGACCAAAATCGGCCATTCGTGAACCTGAAGATCACCTCTGGCGATTTCCAAAACCCATTGTCGAGCTCTTTTCATCGATTTGTGCAAAAAAAATTCGAAAATGGGCCAAAATCGGTTTTTTGCGACGTTTTTTTCGATTACCTCTTTACATCGATTGGTACAAAATATTTTTTATTTCAAAACGGAACAAAATCGACCACTTATGTTACTTTGGATCACCTCTGGTGATAGCCAAAAGCAATTGTCGACCTCTTTCCATCGATTGATGCACAAAAAATTTCTTCAAAAATGGACCAAAATCTGGCATTAATCTGGTCTCGGGACCACCTTTGGTGATGGACAAAATCCATTTTCGACCTCTTTCCAACGATTGGTGCATAAAAAAATTTTCGAAAATGGAACAAAATCAGCCACTTCACCAATCGGAACCACTTTTTGTGATGGCCTAAATCCATTTTCGACTTCTTTCCATCAATTGGTGGAACATTTTTTTTTTTCAAGACAAATTAAAACTGACATCTTATGTTACTTTGGATCACCTCTGGTGATAGCTAAAAGTAATTGTCGACCTCTTTCCATCGATTTGTGCAAAATAAATATAAAAAAAAATCGAAATTGTCATCTTACCTCGACCATGGCTTCGATTTTTTTTAATTTTTTTTTATTTTTTTTTTGAGCAGACTCTTCAAACATGGTTTTTCTTGAAGTTAAGACTACATATCTTTAATTCATATTCAAGGAGGAACAATTAAAATTCAAAGGAAGACCTAGTTAAAATTGCATTTAAGTTAAAAAAAAAACATGAAAAGTTACACACAAAGTTAAATAAAAAAAATAGCTATCTGAATTTTAATTGAACAACCTTTAATATTAATTCAAGACAGCCTTAGCTTCAAGAAAAACTATGGCTGAACGATGTACTCCAAAAAAAAAACGGCGGGTTGCACTCCGGGAGTGCCGACAGAAGTGAAAACAAATCGCTTAATGGCAAGTTAGTGCGTTAATTGGTATATGTGCGTTTCCTTTTTATATGGCAATGCAATGGAAGACAAAAATGGAATATGTATTCAAATTTTACTCTCGCTCTCATTCTCAATTTGTCAACGCAACAACGCGGAATTTGAAAGAAACAAACATGTAAGCATAACAATCGTTGAATGAGAATTAAATGTGTCAGTTAGTGTGTATGCTTTGCTTTTTGTCTTCCACTTGGAATATTTTTTATTTAAAAGAAACAATAGAACATTAAAATTTTACCATCGCATTCATGACGGGGAATCCCGATGACGGTCGGTGTCACGAGTTTATAATTTTTTACTCAGCCGCACAACATGCCATAAGAAGTTTTAACTTCAAAAATTGCTGGAAGAAGTATATTCGGCTCAGTAGCCTCAACTGTGAATAATTAAATTTGAGCTAAGTACTCCTTATGTTTAAAAACAAAAATTTATTCTGATTGCAGTAAGACACATCATTGCGAATTATGTAAGTATAAGAAAAAATCAGGTAAAAAAAGTACCTGGACCTGTGACTAAATAGCTTAAACATAATTTTTCTTAAACTTAAGATAAAAATCTGATTCTTCTAACAGACACTATGACACCACATTTATCAAAATCGGCTTATTCGTTGCCGAGTTCTGGCTGTTAGAATATTCAAAGTGCTTAAAACGCCATCTTGTGACAGTTAATCATAATACAAATGACTTCAAAAAAATCTGCTTGTTCTTAAAAAAAAACTATTGCACCTCATTTGTCTAAATCGGTTTAGTAATAGCCGAGATATAACGTTTTAAAGTTTTTCAAAAAACCAAATTTGCTTGCTGCTGGTTCAAGGTGGCCTGGTATTTCAGATTTTTCTCTGCTTTGGGCTGCTGGCTCTGCTTTCGGCTGCGCTAGCAGAGAAAAATTTGCTTACTGAGCAACAACTAACCGGAAGTCAACATATGTATGCTACAAATTTAAAAAATTTTTCCACAAAATTACATACTTTCATGGGCCAATTTTTTCAAAAAACGTTGCCTACTTTTAGGCGCTATTACAAATTTACCCTTAAGCGGCCCTCACACGATCAGTATTACTGACAGGATTTTGCATACTGACAGTATTACTGATCGTATGTGGTGAGTACTGATGTACTGTCAGTATAGAAAAACGATACTGATGACTGATGAAAAAATCGGATATTTCTGACGAAGTTTTTAAATACTGACAGTAAAGCGGCCCTCACACGAACAATATTACTGACAGTATTTACATTACTGTCAGTGTACCACTCACACGGTCAGTATTGTTTATTGTCAGTATTCAGTTTTTTTGACATTCGACTGGTGAAGGTGCGAACTATGCTCCGGCTACGTGACCGACAGCCGAAAATGGCATGCCACTTTTTGGGGCAGATTCCATCCAAACTTGCACCACGCCTCCAGCTAGGCATCGGACGACCATATCCTTGGACGCAATGTTCCATGCCACTGAATGAGGAACTTTTCCAAGTTTCTTTCAAGTTTCGCTGCCTCATCGTCTATCTGCCACAAAAAAGGGCATGCCACGCCCCCTCCCAGGATTTTTTCGTCCCGTGCCTATTTGCACCCTCTGACCAACTTTCAGCCGGATCTGCCCCAAAAAGTGGCATGCCTCTTTTTGGCCACTTTTCTGTGCAAATAATACTGATGAACTGTCAGTATTCACCTCACACCATCAGTATTAAGCGGCCCTCACACGATCAATATTACTGACAGTATTTTGCATACTGACAGTATTACTGATCGTATGAGGTGAGTACTGATGTACTGTCAGTATAGAAAAACGATACTGATGACTGATGAAAAAATCGGATATTACTGACGAAGTTTTTAAATTCTGACAGTAATACTGATGGTGTGAGGTGAATACTGACAGTTCATCAGTATTATTTGCACAGAAAAGTGGCATGCCACTTTTTGGGGCAGATCCGGCTGAAAGTTGGTCAGAGGGTGCAAGTAGGCACGGGACGGCAAAATCCTGGGAGGGGGCGTGGCATGCCCCATTTTGTGGCAGATAGACGATGAGGCAGCGAAACTTGAGAGAAACTTGAAAAAGTTCCTCATTCAGTGGCATGGAACATTGCGTCCAAGGGTATGGTCGTCCGATGCCTAGCTGGAGGCGTGGTGCAAGTTTGGATGGAATCTGCCCCAAAAAGTGGCATGCCATTTTCGGCTGTCGGTCACGTAGCCGGAGCATAGTTCGCACCTTCACCAGTCGAATGTCAAAAAAACTGAATACTGACAATAAACAATACTGACCGTGTGAGTGGTACACTGACAGTAATGTAAATACTGTCAGTAATATTGATCGTGTGAGAGCCGCTTTAAAAGTATGCAACACTTTCCGACGAATTTCAAAAATAGCATCTAAAATTAGGACACATTATCTGAAATTTTTAAAATCGTTACCTACTTTTAGGAGTTCTTTTTGAAATTTGTCAGAAAGTGTTGCCTACTTTTAGGGGCAAATTATTAATAGCACCTAAAAGTAGGCAACGTTTTATAAATTTTTTGAAATCGAGTTCATTTTCCAAGTCTTCAAAATTTTAAAATCGAGTTCGTTTCCCAAGTCTTCAAAATTCCAAAATCAAGTTCGTTTCCCAAGTCTTCCAAATTTGAAATCGAGTTCGTTTCCCAAGTCTTCAAATTTCTGAAATCGAATTCGTTTCCAAAGTCTTCGAAATTCTAAAATCGAGTTCGTTTCCCAAGTCTTCAAAATTCCAAAATCAAGTTCGTTTCCCAAGTCTTCCAAATTTGAAATCGAGTTCGTTTCCCAAGTCTTCAAATTTCTGAAATCGAGTTCGTTTCAAAAGTCTTCAAAATTCCAATATCGAGTTCGTTTCCCAAGTCTTCAAAATTCCAAAATCGAGTTCGTTTCCCAAGTCTTCCCGATGACGGTCGGTGTCGCGAAATTATACTTTTTTCCTCAGCCGCACAACGTGCCATAAGAAGTTTTCACTTCAAAAAAAACGGCGGGTTGCACTCCGGGAGTGCCGACAGAAGTGAAAACAAATCGCTTAATGGCAAGTTAGTGCGTTAATTGGTATGTGTGCGTTTCCTTTTTATATGGCAATGCAATGGAAGACAAAAACGGAATATGTATTCAAATTTTACTCTCGCTCTCATTCTCAATTTGTCAACGCAACAACGCGGAATTTGAAAGAAACAAACATGTAAGCATAACAATCGTTGAATGAGAATTAAATGTGTCAGTTAGTGTGTATGCTTTGCTTTTTGTCTTCCACTTGGAATATTTTTTATTTAAAAGAAACAATAGAACATTAAAATTTTACCATCGCATTCATGACGGGGAATCCCGATGACGGTCGGTGTCACGAGTTTATAATTTTTTACTCAGCCGCACAACATGCCATAAGAAGTTTTCACTTCAAAAATTGCTGGAAGAAGTATATTCGGCTCAGTAGCCTCAACTGTGAATAATTAAATTTGAGCTAAGTACTCCTTATGTTTAAAAACAAAAATTTATTCTGATTGCAGTAAGACACATCATTGCGAATTATGTAAGTATAAGAAAAAATCAGGTAAAAAAAGTACCTGGACCTGTGACTAAATAGCTTAAACATAATTTTTCTTAAACTTAAGATAAAAATCTGCTCTTCTAACAGACACTATGACACCACATTTATCAAAATCGGCTTATTCGTTGCCGAGTTCTGGCTGTTAGAATATTCAAACTGCTTAAAACGCCATCTTGTGACAGTTAATCATAATACAAATGACTTCAAAAAAATCTGCTTGTTCTTAAAAAAAACTATTGCACCTCATTTGTCTAAATCGGTTTAGTAATAGCCGAGATATAACGTTTTAAAGTTTTTCAAAAAACCAAATTTGCTTGCTGCTGGTTCAAGGTGGCCTGGTATTTCAGATTTTTCTCTGCTTTGGGCTGCTGGCTCTGCTTTCGGCTGCGCTAGCAGAGAAAAATTTGCTTACTGAGCAACAACTAACCGGAAGTCAACATATGTATGCTACAAATTTAAAAAATTTTTCCACAAAATTACATACTTTCATGGGCCAATTTTTTCAAAAAACGTTGCCTACTTTTAGGCGCTATTAATAATTTACCCTTAAGCGGCCCTCACACGATCAGTATTACTGACAGGATTTTGCATACTGACAGTATTACTGATCGTATGAGGTGAGTACTGATGTACTGTCAGTATAGAAAAACGATACTGATGACTGATGAAAAAATCGGATATTACTGACGAAGTTTTTAAATACTGACAGTAAAGCGGCCCTCACACGATCAATATTACTGACAGTATAATTACTGACAGTATTTACATTACTGTCAGTGTACCACTCACACGGTCAGTATTGTTTATTGTCAGTAATCAGTTTTTTTGACATTCGACTGGTGAAGGTGCGAACTATGCTCCGGCTACGTGACCGACAGCCGAAAATGGCATGCCACTTTTTGGGGCAGATTCCATCCAAACTTGCACCACGCCTCCAGCTAGGCATCGGACGACCATACCCTTGGACGCAATGTTCCATGCCACTGAATGAGGAACTTTTTCCCTCTTGTTGCCTACTTTTAGGGGCAAATTATTAATAGCACCTAAAAGTAGGCAACGTTTTATAAATTTTTTGAAATCGAGTTCATTTTCCAAGTCTTCAAAATTTTAAAATCGAGTTCGTTTCCCAAGTCTTCAAAATTCCAAAATCAAGTTCGTTTCCCAAGTCTTCCAAATTTGAAATCGAGTTCGTTTCCCAAGTCTTCAAATTTCTGAAATCGAATTCGTTTCCAAAGTCTTCGAAATTCTAAAATCGAGTTCGTTTCCCAAGTCTTCAAAATTCCAAAATCAAGTTCGTTTCCCAAGTCTTCCAAATTTGAAATCGAGTTCGTTTCCCAAGTCTTCAAATTTCTGAAATCGAGTTCGTTTCAAAAGTCTTCAAAATTCCAATATCGAGTTCGTTTCCCAAGTCTTCAAAATTCCAAAATCGAGTTCGTTTCCCAAGTCTTCCCGATGACGGTCGGTGTCGCGAAATTATACTTTTTTCCTCAGCCGCACAACGTGCCATAAGAAGTTTTCACTTCAAAAACAAAAAAAACGAGGCCAGCTAAAAGGCCAAGTCTGATGGATTTCCACATATACATACATATGTATGTATGTGCTTGGCTGTTGATCTTTTTGTGCATACTAGAAAATCATCCCTTATTTTGAGATCTTAACAACAATGAAAAGCGAAAAGCTTCGTTGCATATGCGAAGTCGTTTTCTGAATTAGGCAATAATATTATTATATGTATTGTAAATAGTTATTGATTTCTTTTTAAAATAAAATGATAAAATTGAAATCATTAATTTAAAATGATGACAAATTCAATATAAATTTTGTTAAATTATCGTGATAAGCAAGGACAATTCTACCCCTTTTTTTATAGCATTGAAGGATGCTATTGATGTGTCATTGGTCTGAAAATACATTTTTTTTATTTTTATAATTTATTCAATTTCGATTAATTGAATACAAATTTTTATCATGAATAATAAAATAAAATGAAATACAAATTTTCAATATGAATTGCATATAAAATGGAATTTCTATGCAGCATATGAAATATAGTAGAATATACAATACGAACAAAAATAAAGGCGAACAAGCGTGTTGTCATTTCTCCTATTTGAGTTTGGCTCTTATTTTTTCATTTTAGTTTCACGGCGAATCTAGAAAAGTTGACCCACGATTCTGCAAAGAAATGTTCGTAAGAGCGCGACGACATCTCTTTACATTATTTATTCTTTTTGGACTGAGTCGCTATACGAATTTTTATCAAATTTAGTAAGGGGACAAACTGATTCCTGAGAAGAAAAATTTGTTTTAGTGGAGCGGTGTCACGCATCTTACAGAAAAAAAACGTTTTAACAGCAAAAAGAAAAGTTTCATATTCTTTTCAGAAAAATATCTACTGTTTCCTATTTTCTTTGTTAAAATCAGGTTTCGATCCCTGAACCCGCTCCGGTTCAATGTTATTTTTTACATTATGTGAACCAAAACCAATAAAAAATTCGGTTCTGGTTCAATTTTTATTGCGCACAGTAATTCAAATTACATATTTTAGATAAGAAATTTTTAATTTGTTTTAGTCGACTGAATGTTATTAATTAATTTGAAATTTTTAATCGAACTTTACAGTCAATTGCAGTAACCAATGTTCTTGTGAAATTTCACAAATTGGTTAATGCTTTATAAACAAACATGACAAAGACAACAAATGGAACAATTTAACCTGGTAATTGGTGACATATGTTTCGGCTATTACCACATATATACACATATTCATATGTATATACATAGCCTCATCAGACCAGTTTTGGTTAATTTGTAATGTGATTCGAACCCCCGACCATTCCATGAATTATATGTGGACGGCCGCTCTAACACTTGAGCCACGGAGGTTGTGCTGAACGACATACACAAAGTGCAATTTATATTATGCGATTGCGCCATCTGTTGTAATTTTATTGTCATTTCTCGTTTGCTGCATAGCTTTGTTAAACCATCGGTTTAAGGACTTGCTATATGATGTAGCTTTATTATTTCGAATTTCGGGCTTCCGCCACTTATTCTCCGAATAATTGTTGGACGTATTCTTCCGGTTTTAGAAATTTTTAATTTGTTTTAGTCGACTGAATGTTATTAATTAATTTGAAATTTTTAATCGAACTTTACAGTCAATTGCAGTAACCAATGTTCTTGTGAAATTTCACAAATCGATTAATGCTTTATAAACAAACATGACAAAGACAACAAATGGAACAAATGGAACAATTTAACCTGGTAATTGGTGACATATGTTTCGGCTATTACCACATATATACACATATTCATATGTATATACATAGCCTCATCAGACCAGTTTTGGTTAATTTGTAATGTGATTCGAACATTATAATTATAATAAATAAACATTTTTAATTTCTCAAAAAAATCATTATTATCATATTTTTTAAGACTCTTATTTTGTACTCACACGAAAAGCGCTATATAAGAGGCTTGATGCTGCGATGATGTCCAAGATTGAAATAAGCAGAGTCATTGTATGGAAATTTGCTGTAGAAAATATTAAAATACACATTAAATTCAATAAAGAACGAAAAATTAATTGTCTGGGCTTCTAGCTATCATGACCACAAGTTATTAACTTATAGTTCAAGAGGAATAAATTAAGTGAGGCTGTACGAAAACTTCACGAAAGAAATTACACCCAATTCTGTTTTACACGATTGATTTAACACGGTTTTACACGATTTCCTTCAATTTAGCACGATTAAAAAAAGCTATTTGATTGAAAACTTCAAGAAAAATGTTTTTCGTAACCATAATCTTTCTTTTCTTAGTCACAGGGTTGAAGAATATGGAACTAATCCCTTTTTTTCTATGTATATACATACATTAGGGTGGTTCTTAGGGAAAAAAATTGGGGATGCCCAATCGATTCGAAATAGGATAAAATTAATTTAAAATTTTTATCTTTAACCCCTACGGACCTTATTTCAAAGTAAAATTTGACCTTTCTCATTTGGTTTTCTTGCGAAAATCAAATGGGACGCCCCCTCAATCGGTTCGAAATGGTATAAAAAATTTTTGAAATTAATTTAAAATTTTTATCTCTAACCCCTATGGATCCTATTTCAAAACGAAATTTGACCTAAGCCGCCATTTTTTTAAACTATTTTTTATTGAGTGGCTTTTGATTTTAAGAAAAAAAAACGTATCATTTGGATCTAGTTTTCGAGATATAGTCATGGGAAATTATAGATATGGCTTTTCTAAAAATCATTTTAATTTGGAAACTCCTGAACAGATTTTACATATATTGATGTCATATGGAAGGTCATTTTACTGTCTATAAGATTGATGCACAAAAATTTGAAATAGTTTCCACATGTTTGGTGGTTTTTTTTTACACGGTTTTTTCTGCAACGTATCTACCGTGTAAAAACAGATTTAGGTGTACTTTGATTTCATGAAATGATTGCAGAATAGCCCTTGAATCTTTTGATAGCAATTAAAATGGTTACAAAACAGTTTTCGATGGATAACTATAAACAATTAATAGATTAAAAATAATTTCTGATAAATTTTAAAGCTGAAGCAAGTGTATATACATACAGTACCGCTCAAATGCTTTCCAACTGAAATTAGTTTTGAAGAAATATCAAACTATTTCAATGAAACAATACTTTGTACACTGATGGTGATGAGGAATAACAGTTTGATTTCCCGATGAATTATTAAGGAAGACTATTATGGTCAGGAGAACCTAAATTTAACATTTGTGAACCATATTGTAAGTCTACGTAAGTCAACATCAGTGTACAAAGCTCAATCCCAAATATATATATAACCTAGAGTTAAGTACGGTGGTCGGAATGTGATGGTGTGGAGCAGTTTTTTGGGGGTAGAGTTGAACCCAATTAGCGCATTGAAGGCACGATGATGGCAGCTGCCTGCAATAATATTTTCCTATTTGCTGAGTGGAACATGATACTTCCTTGGACAATTCAACTTGACAATGACCGAAATCCTAGTCTAAGGCTTGTAAAATCTTGGTTTGTGGAAAAACGAGTTGACATCATATCATGGCCGACGCAGTTGGTCGATATCAATCCGATTGTTAGCATATGGATGGTGGTAGAACGCATAATCGGTCAGAAAATGTTCATAAGTGGTAATAACCTATTCGCTGAGATAGAAAATTATTGGAACGCTATTTTACTTACCTTTTTAATAAGCAAATTTATGAGAAAAAAAAAAACAAAGTCCGCGTTGATTTTCAAATTTTGAGTTTTTGAAAAGTAAAATTTTTCTGCGTTTCAGTTTTCCACTTTATTTTCATTTCACTTTTGTGTGCTGTGTGTTACATACACGTAAGTATATGTGGTGTTTTCAGTTGTGATTATTTTCCGATTACTTCTTCCAGCTACACTGCCGTACTAAGCGAAAAAGACGAATCTCAAAAAAAAATAAAAATATGAGGTTCTTATGGCATCGGATAGCTTAAGAAATTACGCGGCTAATGAAATAATCCAAATGTCGACATCTTAGTTCAATCATATAAAAAATCTACTAAAAAAATTTCCTCCATCTCAATTTTACAGGTATTTCGTCAAATTGACATAAACAAAACATCAATTATCTCGAAATTAATTTTTTGAGATACGTCTTTTTCGCTTAGTACGGCAGTACAACGAATTCAATTTTCCTGGCTGCAGCTGTTACATTAAGTACATCATATTAAATCTTTTTAAAAAGTATTTTATCCAACTTTAATTTTGTATTATATATTTTAAAAAAGCTATTTGTCATTTATAGTTTTGTAGTCATACGTAATTCAGAAGTTGAGCCTTAAAATGGATCGTTGGCTAAAAACTGGATCTATACTCAAACAAGATATATGTGAAAGCGATTCTGATGAGGAACCATCAACCTCCATCAAGAAACGTTAAACTAGAAAGTACTGTGATGAGTATTTCTCATTTGTATTTACTTCTGTAAGCAAAGAAGTTTTAGAAAGGCCTTTATGTGTGTTATGTCGCGAAAGCTTATCAAATGAATGCATGAAACCCGCCAAACTCCGACGTCATTTGGAAACGAAGCATAGTGAGCACATTAGTAAGTCAATCGATTTCTTTAAAATCAAAAATCGAGAACTTGTTACGAGTCAAAACCTTATGCAAAACACCGCAACTGGTAGTATCAGCAAAAAAGCAGTAAAAGCATCATATGAAGTATTCCTACTAGTAGCAAAAGTTGGAAAGCCCCACAATATAGCAGAACAACTAATTCTTCTTGCTGCAAAAGCAATAGCAAAATGTAGGGGGCTAAAGCAACAAAAGACTTAAATTTGATTTCCTCATCGAACGATACGGTCAAGAACAGAATTGAAGATATGTATGCAATATAAAAGAGCAATTAATTTCAAGAGTGCTTAAAAGTCAATATTACTCACTGCAATTAGATGAGAGTACCGATGTCTCTAACAATGCTAATTTGTTAGCATTTATTAGATATGAATTTGAATTTAAAATTCAAGAGTATTTGTTATTTTGTGATTCCCTTCCACCGTGTACTACAGCTAAGGCCATATTTTACACTTTGAACCATTTTATAACCGAAAATGGAATCCAATGGTCAAAATGTGTTGGAATTTGCACTGACGGTGCGCGTGCAATGTCAGGTAGAAGAACTGGATTGATTGCTCTTATTGAAGATGTAGCACCTAAAGTCGTTTGGAACCATTGCTGCATACACAGGGAATCATTAGCTTCTAAAAATATGTCAACATACTATATTTGAAAAAAATATTGGAAGAAGTCGTTACAGCTGTCAATTTCATTAAGACTCGCCAACTTAATTCCCGTGTTTTCAAAGTTTTGTGCGAGGAGATGGGGAGTCAACATAAACAACTATTATTACACACAGAAGTACGTTGGTTGTCACGAGGGAAAGTACTCAATCGCCTTTTTGAATCGAAATTTGAACTGAAAGAATGTTTTAACGATTTTGTCTGGTTAGCTAAGGTTGCTTACTTGTCAGATTTCTTTTTTGTTATTTGAATGAGCTAAATTTGAGCCTACAAGGTGCAGCTTCAAATAAATTTAAATTTGAAGATAAAATAGAAGCGATTATAAAAAAATCGAATTATGGTCAATACGTATTCAAAATTGTGTGTATGACTCTTTTCCAACACTCAGCGACTTTATAAAATGTTCCAATAACGAGGTCGATTATCAAACGCGGTTGCTTTTTGTCGAACATTTAATAGCTCTTAAAAGCAGCTTTCGGAAGTATTTTCCCTGTCCTGATTCTGACAACGACTGGATCAGGGACCCATTCAATACAGATGTTAGTAATGCTAAGCAATTATCGACATTAGAGCAAGATATGCTTGTGGATATCTCTTGCGATACGACATTGAAACTAAAGTTCGATAAAATTTAACTAACTACCTTTTGGTTACTGCTAAAATCCGATTAACCTGCACTTGCAAATAAGGCCCTCCAAAACTTGATTCCGTTTTGTGCAACGTATTTGTGTGAATAGGCTTTTTCGGTACTATTATATACAAAATCAAAGTATAGAAACAAGCTTAATGAAGAAGCAGACCTGAGGATAAAAATTTCGAATATAGAGCCGGACATTGTGAATTTAGTTTCAAGAAAACAACATCATCCATCTCATATTTAGTTTATAAAATAATCAAGTCACAAAAAAAATAATTTTCATAATATTAAAAAATAAGGAAAAAAAACAATCTATTTTCTAAGCTCTATTTTGACCAAGATATATTTGTCTGAGTTAAATGTACATATTTTAACTTGTAACTATTTTAATTCTTTAACATTTCCACAATTTGTATTTATTTGAGTTTTACATTTAGATTAACATTACATGAAAATCCTAATAAAAAATGTTTGCCTCTATAAATGCGCAAGATTTGTTAAAATACAGAGAGATATACAGTTACTCACAAAAATTAGTTTACACCTTGATTTAAAAGAAATAATGACAATTTTTAAACAAACTAAAAAGTTTTATAAAATATTTATAATGCATGGCGATTGATACTAATCTTACTAACTAATAATAAGCATAAATTTTATTAGTTTTATAACAAACAATAAAAATAATTCATAAAAACGTAAATTATTACACTTGCCAGTTTTGAAATGAAACTTGAATTGTTTTTATCACGAATTGGTTGGAAAGCATTTTAAAGTTTGTAGAGTTATTTTGACTAATAGTTTGAAGATTAAGTCATTGCATTTTACGCGTTAGTTTCGTAATATGATAATTGATGATAATATTATGTTGTGGAAGAAAATCGTGTCTTGAAATTGGTGAAATTATTGCAAAACCTCATTATACAGTTCAAATATAATAAACATGTAGAGATACGAAAGTACATTAATGAATTCTATAGACAGAGACAGAAAATACTCATCAAAATGTGATGAGCGAAATATAATACGCAAATTGCAGAACTAATCCAAAGATTAGTGTGCCGAAATTGACAGCATAAGTTTGCAAAGTTATAAGCAAGCCGATATTCATAGATATGAAAAAAAAAATAATTTGCACGGAAACGAATAGAGTGCAGCAAAACTTAAGCTTCCGTCCAGGTTTTGGTTTTAATATGATAATGATCCAAAGCACACGGCGCACATAGTACAAGATAGGCTGCTATAAAACTCTCCAAATCAAATTAAAACACAACCACAATCGCCGAAAATGAAACCAATGGAGCATTTATGGGGAGAAGTGAAATTAAAATTGAAGAATGTTCATTCGCGGAGCAAGGAGAACTTAAAGGGAGCGATAGCCTTTTTGAACTTCGTGACGAAATAAGATTATTTTTAATGGAATCGCAATTTGAACTGAAATAATGCTTTAACGATTTTGTCTGGTTAGCTAAGGTTGCTTACAAGGTACAACTTCAAACAAATTTAAAGTTGATGATAAAATAGAAACGATTATAAAAAAATCAAATTATGGTTAATACGTATTCAAAATTGTGTGTATGAGTCTTTTCCAACACCCAGCGATTTTATAGAATTTTCTAATGAAGATGTCGATAATGCAATGCGGCTGCTTTTCGTCGAACATTTAACCCATTTCCGTCCACTGTTCGGGTACGCGAACAGTACTGTTGGTAATTTTAATACCTTGTTTTTTCTGCGTCTTTTGAAAAATTTTAATTTAACTAACCTTCAGTAATTTAGTATGTTCTTTTGGCTTTCGAAAAATGGTATTGAGAACAAATTTGCATGAACCGTTATCGAGTTACCCCAAGGTCAAAAAAACCTCTTTTTTTAGATACTTTTTCAGCTCAAGAAATGAGATGTTAAATTTTGTTAAACCAATAATATAATGATGAGGTTCTGTTCAGAAAATGACACAGTTTTGTTGTATGCATTTGCTTTGTGTTTTCTTGAATTTAGAAGTGGTTCTGATAATTTTTTTACTGTGTGTTACAAATAAAAGTTGTTTTGATATTCGAGCCAAGAAATGGTACTGACCTGGAAATATGCAGATGAAAAGCTGATGAATCAAAAAAACTTTCGGGCTTACGTAACAGAGAAATTTCTGTTGACTTCGAATGTTGAAACAACAGATCATGACTTAGCTGGAGATGCACCAATATGCCACGTATTACTGAAAACAGGCCCGGCAGAAGACCTGTCCTCGGTGTATAGTACACCAGTTTTCGACAACCGAAAACTTTGCGGATGTCGAATTCCCGACCCAAACTTTATTATAGGATCTATCAATATTGCTGTATGCCTTTTAGTATCTTTAAAAATATTTAATTTATATTTCAATTTATTAACGATCGTACACGGTTGAAAATATCAGTATAAAATTAATAACTTTTAGTTATTCATATAAATCCATAAAAAAATCGTATAGATTTTATAAGTTCCGCAGTTATAAAATTTTATATGAATATCATATATGTTTCTATATTAAAAAGTATAGAATAGGTTGACGTATAAATTCTATTTTATAAAAAGAGTTTATATTTGATTTTAACAATAGTAAAAAAAAATGTATATTTATGTCGGTTGTTAGAACGTTTGACTGGGACGCAGAATTCATGGGTTCGAGTCCGGGAACAGATACTTCTTTTTAATTTAATTTTATTTACAATTTTTATTTATAAAATGATTTGAATAACAGAACATGAATGGGTAGAGATTTGAACCTGCTTCATTTCTAGAATAGTTTGAATTCGACCCCGTTCGTTAGCTAAGTCGGCTACAGAATGTTGATGATTTATTAGACAAAATTGAGCATAAACAACTGGCCGCATAGCTGGTTTTTATATGTTGAAAAGTTATTAAATTTATACCTACCCAACGGGAAACGGAAGCGCGTTCAAAGGGCATCGGATGCGCTTCAAGGGAAGCAGAAGCTGCTTCCAATGCGCTTCTCACTGCTTATCTTTTTTAACATACGATGTCATTGCGGCGATGCGCATCTTTGGAAGCATATGTGATGCGCTTCCTTGGATGTTGAGTAGAAGCACATCTTTGGAAACACATGAAATATGCTTCCTTGGATGATGAGTAGAAGCATATTAAGCTTGAATTGAGAAAAAAAACTATTTTTTTTAATCTGTCTTCTCCGATCAGATTCGAACCTAGGCCTCCCGTGTCATGCTACTCTCTTACTGTTTTAAAATGCGCAGATCTTAACCAACTGAGCCACCCTTATTATTAATGTGAAGTAGACTAAAACTCCAAAACTCTTCTCTCAAAATGAATTGTTGAGTTTTTGATTTCTATAGTTGCCATTTGATAATTCAAATAATATACTTTTAGAAGCCTAATTATAACAACAAGCTTGGCTGATTTCGTTAAATTTTACGTAACAGCACGAATGCCTAGGTTCGAGTCCCAGTGGACGCGGGATAATAAAAGTTTTTTTTTTTAAATTAAATTGAATCACAAATTCAATGCATCCGAAGAAGCACATCTGACGTGCTCCCCTTGGAAGCTGCTTCCAAATTTCCCGTTGGGTAAATTCATATAAAACGACCCTTAAACTGATATTCGTATAAAAATTTATACTGATTTTTTCAACCGTGTAGCAATTAAAAATGAGTATAAATATGAATGTGGACACGCAGAGGAGCCGACTTCTAAAAATTATTGTGGAGCACAACTTTCAAAAGCTTTTCGACGTGTTTGTTGTAAATGTTTCGTTTTGAACAACGTTCATGGCTTGCTAGCCTATACATGTATATAGTGCCATAAGGTAGTCTTAGTTTTTACCTTGATTGCCAGGCTGGTTCGAAGTTAAGTTGTCTAACTTATAACTCAAAGCTGATCCAGTGTAACAGACAGGCTAACCGAAAGTCAAAAATGCAACATTATTCTGTCAGGCTAAACTGAGCTCGTTTTCAGGTTGACTCAAGAAATTTTTTCTCCCGTGCATTTGCTTTTTACATACTGGGTTTTCAAATATGGATCTTTGCTCTCTAAAATATTGGGGGACAATGTCCCTCCAAATATTTTATGGGAGGCCAAAAGTGCCTTGTCCCCCATATTCGGCGCCTATGCGAATACGAATGTCAACTTGCACTTTTAAAATACGTTCTAAAAGTTCTCCAGAGCGTTTTTCTCGAAAACGCTATTATTTTCTTACTTATGTTGAATCATATAATAAAATATACTAGGTATTATTTTTGAAGTGAATACCCTGACTTACAATATTTTCAATAATATTTAGCGTTTTTATTATCCATTCTATCCATCTGATATTTAAATACTGAAAGAAAGACTTGATTTTTTTAATGTTATCATCTGAAAAAATATGTCAAATAGCGGCCAATGTTCGCACTTGCGAACACCTCCTTCCAGAGCTCACAGACTAGTTAGCTCAAATCTGACAACGGATTTGAATTTCCTGACCCTAAGTTACCCTAGATTACATGGTTTCATGAAAAAGGAAGCAGTTTGAATTTTCGTGGCCGTAAATGGGTTAATGGCTCTTAAAAGCAGCTTCCGGAAGTATTTTCCCTGTACTGATTCTGGCAACGACTGGATCAGGGACCCATTCAATACAGATGTTAGTAATGCTAAGTGTAACGAACCTACGGCTGGGGGGGTCTTGACTCGCCGGAGTCCAGTGGTTCGGTCACAAAAATTTGTATTTTTGCAGGGGGGGTGGCTCTTTAATTTAATAATGATTGTTCATAGTTTTTCTTTTAATTAAGTTTATTCAATAACAATATATTTATATATCTAATAACAGCTACTTAATTTAAATACGCGTCGTGTCTTTCTGTCGTCGTGTTTTACAACCGTCGCGTTTTCTACCGTCGTGGGTTTGAGCCGTCGTACTCTCAGCCGTCGCGTTTGTTTTAACCGTCGCGAGTTTTTTAGGCCGTCGTGTTTTTGATCCGTCGTGTTTTCAGCCGTCGTGCTTTTGATCCGTCGTGTTTTCAGCCGTCGTGTTTATCTTAACCGTCGTAGGACTGAGGTAAGTGGGAGGGGTGTGGTTGAGTTCTACGCTACTCCTTCGCTGTGCTCTCAGTCCCACCGTAGCTGCCGAATATGTATAGCGACAGTACGGGGGAAACCTCAAGTTTCGCGTGCCTGTGTGGGTGTCGGTTTTCAGACCATGAGTAACACGAATATGATAGCGTGCACTCACAAACCTAAGTCCGACGCTCACCGTGGCCAAATTGCTCACCCTTCGCTGTGCTCTCAGTTCCACCGCAGCTGCCGAATATGTATAGCGACAGTGCGGAGAAAAACCTCAAGATCTGCGTGCCTGTATGGGTATCGTCATCAGATCACGAGGAACACGAATATGATAGCGTGCACGCGTAATCTAAATCCGACGCTCACCGTGGCCGAACTACTAACCTTCCGCTGTGCTCTCAGTCCCACCGTAGCTGCCGAATATGTATAGCGACAGTACGGTGGAAACCTCAAGTTTCGCGTGCCTGTGTGGGTATCGGTTTTCAGACCGTGAGTAACACGAATATGATAGCGTGCACTCACCAACCTAAATCCGACGCTCACCGTGGCCAAATTGCTCACCCTTCGCTGTGCTCTCGGTTCCACCGCAGCTGCCGAATATGTATAGCGACAGTGTGGAGGAAACCTCAAGATCTGCGTGCCTGTATGGGTATCGTCTCCAGATCACGAGGAACACGAATATGATAGCGTGCACGCGTAATCCAAATCCGACGCTCACCGTGGCCAAATTGTTACTACCTCAACCACTACCCTACTCTACACACTACTGTATACGTGTCAACACACTCATGTACCTCTTGTCCCTGGCGGTGTGATGCTACTGCTGCCACTGCTGCTGTTGTCTCTGCTACCACTGCTACCGATGTTGACTGCTACCACTGCTACTGATGTTGACTCCTCGCTGGTTCGACACGACTGTCCCGATTTCTGGTTGAGCAAGCCTTTTTATTTGCCGTGGCTGCGTTTAATTTTTCATTACGTGGCTGTATCAGCTGTTCGATCACATCATAAGCTGCGTTTATTTTCACCATCGTTGTGACATCGCTGGTGTTTGACATCGCTGGTGCTTTGACATAACCGTGCTAGGTTGCCACCTGGGTATCCAATGCGACTTAGCTCTGACTCTCACGCGGCCCCATGCGATCTTAACCATAACTAATTCAAATACTTAATAATTGACAACTTTATCTTAATTTAGGCGCCTTCATGGCTTTAGTATAATAGAAATAAGTAAATATGTAAATATAATTAAAAATGCGTAAAAAATAAAATAAAAATAAATAATCTTGACTTGCGTTGCCGTGAAATGTGGACGAAAACGAGTCCTACCGACTTTCGTCTTCACATTACGTCCCCACTCCGGGGAGCAGAACCCTCACGGATCCAGACTGAGCCATCGCGGTTTCCAAGGAAACGGAACCGCCTTCCTCTCATGCTACGGATGATGCCGTTGAATATGCTGCTGTTGCACATGTAATTGCTGATGTTGTTGTTGTTGTATATCCTGCTGTTGTTGCGGGTGCGGCGTATGTTGCACTACTGAATTTGTTTGCAATATTTGATTTGCAATATTTGCGGCGCCCCTGGTTACTGGCCTGTTCGTGGAGCCGCCGGAAACGCTGGCATCGATATTATAGCCTGTTCTCGACGTGGTACTCATAGCTTTGTTGATTTCATTGTTGGTGAAAGGTTTTGAGCTCGCTCAAGTGTGCTGCCCGGGTTTTCTTGTCGCCGTCCTTCTTTAATTGGGCTATAACAGGGGAGAGAAACCCAACCACCGAATATGGACCTGCATATTTTGGGGCCAGTTTGCCCGCAAAACTTTCAATGGCTTTTGACTGAGGGTGTTCTCGGACCCATACTAACTGTCCACAAGTGGGCTTCCATGGACGTCGGCGAAGGTTATAATGTCGGGCCTGGTTTTGTGCAGCCTTTGCCAAGTTTATCTTTACGATGTCGAATACCTCCTTCAGACGTATTGCTCCCGACTTGGGTTCCTGCCTCGATTCTCCCGTGCCTATGGTGACCTCGTCATATAGAGCCTTGGGCAGCCGTGGCTGTCGACCCTGGGTCAGGAAGGCGGGGCTGTAGCCGGTGGTTTCTGACGCACTGGTATTAAGCGCCAAGGATATCTCTGGCAGGTTGTCATCCCAGGTCTTATGATGGTTATTAGCCAGCTGTGCAATCATTATTTTGACTGTTCTGTTGACCCTCTCGGTGGGATTCTCCTGTGGTGTGTAGGGTGCGGTAAATCGTTGCTGGACTCCGATCTCTTCCAGGTAGGCTTTCAATACTCGGCTGGTGAACTGGGTGCCATTGTCCGTGATGAGGATTTTTGGTACTCCATACCGTGCTAGTATCCTTTCTCGAAACGCCTTTACCACACCCTCCGCGGTGGCTTTTCGTAGTGGTACCAGTTCGGTCCACTTTGAGAACCGGTCAAAGAAGACCAAAAGCATGGTGTTGCCGTGAGTTGATCGTGGCAAGGGCCCTACGAAGTCTGCGCAGACTGTGGCCCATGGTTCTTCAGGGATAGTGATCAACATTTCCCCTGCTGGAGCCTGTTGACTGGGCTTGTAGCGTTGACACGACTCGCAGCCCCTCACGTACCGACTGATGTCCCGAAACATTCCGGGCCAGTAATACCTGTTTGCAATGCGGGCAATCGTCTTCCGGATTCCCAAATGTCCGGCGCTGGCGCTGTCGTGGTTCTCCTCCAGTACTCTCTTTCGTAGAGGAGTAGCCACACAGAGTTTCCACTGGGCGCAGTCCTCGTCAGTGGGATGACCTGGCAGATGCCGGTATAGCTGGCCTCCAGTCTCGGTGTAGTCGGGAAATTTTTCGGGTTGTTGGCGTACCTCGTTCTTTTTTTTTCGTAGCCAGAGACAATCGCTTTCTGCAGTATTGTTAACCGTGGCCACTCTTAGCGTCTCCTGGGGTTGTCGTGAAAGGGCATCGGCCACCACATTCTGCTTACCTTTCCGATATTGAATAGTGAATTGGTACTGCTGCAACTCCAGGGCCCAACGCGCTATGCGGCCTGTGGGGCTCTCAATAGAGTTCAGCCACTTAAGTGAAAGGTGGTCGGTGATTACCACGAACTGATACCCTTCCAAGTAGGGGCGCATTTTCCGGATACCCCATACTATAGCCAGACATTCCTTCTCGGTTGGTGAGTAATTTTTTTCCGCGCTGTTCAGGCTTCGGCTAGCATAGGCAATTACTCGCTCTTGCCCATCGAGAGTCTGCGTTAGGACTGCTCCAAGGCCCAAATCACTGGCATCAGTTTGTAGACTAAATGTCTGGCTAAAGTCCGGGCAAGTCAATACCGGGGCCTCCGTTAATTTGTGTTTGAGGTCCTCAAACGCACGTTGCTGCTCCTGCCCCCATTTCCAGTGCTTGCCCTTTTTAAGCAAGGATGTCAGAGGTTGGACAACCGCTGCGAAGTCAGGAACAAACCGTCGATACCATGAGGCTATTCCGAGGAACCGTCGCACTCCGCGTATATTCTGTGGTGGTTCCAAATCACGCACTGCTGCTACTTTGTCCGGGTCCGTTCGAATCCCTTCGCCACTTACAACATGACCGAGATACTTGATCTGCGTCTTAAAAAATTCGCACTTGTCTGGGTTGATTCGGAGGTTTGCGGCCCTTAGCCGTCGGAATACCTCCCGCAGGTTTTGCAAGTGTTCATCCAGAGTGGCTCCTGTGACGACAATATCATCTAAATAAGCGAAAGCGACTGGCTCCATTTCTGCTCCAATAATCCTATCAAGGGCCCGCTGGAAAGTTGCAGGGGCTGAGTGGAGGCCAAAAGGCATGACCTTCCATTGATAGAGCCCACGTCCTGGCACTGTAAATGCAGTGTACTGCTTACTCGCTGCCTCCATCGGGATCTGCCAATACCCATCCTTGAGGTCTAGGCTGCTCACATATTTGGCGTTGCGTAGGCGATCCAAAATGTGCGTAATACGGGGAAGCGGGTACGGGTCTGGTACAGATCTGCTGTTCAGCTGACGGTAGTCGATGCAGAGTCGCCATGCGCCTGTTTTCTTCCTCACGAGCACAATGGGTGCACTATACGGGCTGTGAGATGGTTCAATACACCCCTTCGACAACAGCTTATTTACTTCGTCATCGATAATCGCTTGTATAGCGGGGTTTCGAGGAATATATCGCTGCTTGACGGGCCTGTCGTCCATCATGATGATACGGTGCTCCGTGATCTGGGTTACCCCTTGCAGCCTTTCAAATTTCGGAAGTTCTTCATTAAGGAAACTTTTAATTACCTGTTGTGAACCCTCTTCGATTCGTCCTATCGCTGATCCTCCCAACTCTGCCATTGAAACGCCTGGGGACTCAGTTTCGATGATTTTCGTTGGCTCTGCCGTTGAAACGACTGGAGACCCAGTTTCGACGATTCTCGTCACCCCTGCCGATGATGTCGTTGTCTCGCACAATGGCCGTTTTTGTCGTTTTTGCCTTCGGTTCGGGCGTGACCGATGCTGCCGGCTAGGCTGTGGTTTCGGTAGGCGACACGGTTGGACGTCGTATTGTTGGTTGTGCTTCAAGCTTAAGTTAAGTTGTCGGTCATACAGACAAGATTTCGTTAGCTGGTTACGTGCTACCTTGCGAGCCTTTGATGACGGCTTGCGTTGATTGTGATCCGTTTGTTGTTGGCCCAGTGAGAGTTTGTCGCCTCCCATTGTGATTGTGGCCCCACTCTGTGTCAGGAAGTCAAGCCCTAGCACGAGATCTTCGATAGCGTCGGGCATAATGATGAACTTGAATTTTCCTTGTTGATCTCCATATTTTACCTCTGTCTGCACCGCTCCATCTAATAGTCGGATTGAGCCATCTGCCAATACGACATCGCCATAATATGGTACTGGTGTAGCCCTTTCTCGTAACCTGTGTGCAAAAGATTCGCTTATAAAATTCATCGTCGCCCCGGTGTCGATTGTGGCCGACACCCTCTCTCCGCCAACCGATATGTTGGCGAACACTCGTCTGTGGTCAGGTGTTATTTCTACTACTTTTGTTGAGGGGGCACTACTGGAGCGTCCACCTCCCCTCGTTCTGGGTGGCCTCCACGTTCGTTTCCCGCTGAACGGCAGCAGCTGGTGGTTCTAATGCCTAATCGGCCACAAACCCAACAAAATAGTTTCTGTGGTGCTCGGCACTCCCTTCCGAAGTGTCCATTCTGCCCACAGCGTCGACAGGCGGTTCGGACGTCGATCCGATCTTCGTTTGTTGGCACCATCATCCGATGTCGTTCGGCACGGTTATTAGCTACAGTTGGTCTCTCCAGTTCCCGCTGACGGATACACTCCAGGTCGTCTGCTAAAGAAATCAGATCGGATAGCGAAGTGAAATCCTTCCTCTTAATGTACCATTGGTACTCTGCCGAGCAATTCCGAAAAATACGTTCGATTTGGCGCTCTTCTGTAAAGTGAGCATGCCGCATCATCGTTTGTAAGGCCAGCACGTATTCTTTAAAAGTTTCACGGGGCCTTTGAAGTCGTTCCCTTATTGCGTCTTCCAAGTTTTCTAGATATCTTGGAGGTAAAAAGAATTTCAGGAAACTTAATTTGAAATCGCGCCACGACGCCCACTGTTGGTAGTTATTCCTATACCAAGCTAACGCTTTCTCACGCAAGAGTTCTGGCATCGTCCTAGGGACATCATCAATATTGATACCGTATGCTTCTGCCAATTCTTCAACTCGTTCCACGAACATCAATGGTTCTTTCACTCCGTCATATTTCAACCCCCATTTTCGCACTTGCTCCATAACTGTGGTACCGTGTGCCGCGGGTGCCGCGTTACCGCTTGAAGGCGATATTACAAGCTGGGGCAGCGTCTTGCGGGGCATAGCTGAGCCCTGTTCTTGGGTGGGCTGGGCACCTATGTCGTGGTTTTCCAGTATGCCTTCGGTGAGTGGAACTTTCAGTTGACTCGTATCTGGGTTTGGCGATGTTGCGCGTTTGTGCAGCATCTGTAACTCTTCGAGTCGCTGCAATTGAGCTGCCGTGTGGGTTTCGTCAGTTAAGAATGCCTTAAAACGCTTCCGAATATCATCCACGGTGCCTTGGGAATCGACACCAAACTCTTCACAGTAAGTTGTGAGTTCCTCTCTCCTCAGACCGTGGATCCACGATACGTTCACCATTTCTCACTAGTTTTGTTTTTTTTTTTTTTTTTAAATGGAAAGTTTTGACTACGCACTGTCTCTTTTTTTTTTTAAAAAGTTTGTTTTTACTGTCACTGGTTTATATTTATTAAACCTTTTTTTTTTTTTTTTTCACTGGGCACTGTATCTCTAAGCGATTTTCCACTGTTCGGTTTTCACTGCCCGATTTTTTTCTCACTGTTTGTTGTTTTTTTTTTTCTGTTTGCTTATTGTTGCTATTTTATTCGCTTTATTTTATTGAACCCAAATGGTTCTCAATGTCTTTTCACTTTGTGTGTTATTCACAATTTTTGTTTTAAATTTTCCACCGCCGGCGATTTCCACGATTTTTTTTGTTAATTTTGATGTTTTATTCACGCTGCTGGTACTACTGTTGCTGAAGCTAACTTTGAAATCTCCGCTGATGTCTATACGCTGATGTCTATACGCTGCTGAAACGCACGCTGAGTTCCCCACTGTTGTATCTATACTGCTACGGCTAAGGCTCTGTTGAAATTATTGAATATGTATATCATTATTATTTTATTTTTCTTTAAAAGAAGCCAAAGTCCCTGCTCGGGCGCCATTGTAACGAACCTACGGCTGGGGGGGTCTTGACTCGCCGGAGTCCAGTGGTTCGGTCACAAAAATTTGTATTTTTGCAGGGGGGGTGGCTCTTTAATTTAATAATGATTGTTCATAGTTTTTCTTTTAATTAAGTTTATTCAATAACAATATATTTATTAGGGTGATTCAAATTTTTTTTTTTTTGTTTTTTTTAAGGTGCTGTTGCTTAAAAAGTAAGTTTATGATATGAAGAAAAAGTTCACGAAAATTCAGCTCTGTAACTCAATTTTATAAGGTGGCGCCGTAGCCTGTTAGTTTTACATGTAAATTGTATGGAAAAATTATTTTTTACAAAAAAGGTATCTAAATGAATAAGTGATTAGTGTTGTTGAGCTGAAAAGAGTCGTTTTTCGACGTAATTTCTTACGCTGAATCCGAATCTGGCCTCAGAATTGACCCATCATGTCGGAATCCTGAAATATTAGAGGCTAAGTACCTAAAACATGATGTTTTTTGTCTACTTTCGAGGCCATGTATAGGATTCAAAGAAAGTTGATCAGCTTATTTTTAACAAAAGCATCAGTTAGTACCATCCTTGCCCTTTAAAATGAGCCTTCAAGTGGTGATATGTGATGCTTCCTTGCAAAGTTATAGCCATTTCAAGGTGACATGAATTTGAAACCCGTTGGTTAATATTGTTGGGTTGCAACCCTTTGTAGGGGATCAAATTCATGTCACTTTAAAATGGCTATAACTTTGCAAGGAAACATCACAGATCACCACTTGAAAGCTCATTTTAAAGGGCAAGGGTGATACTAAATGATGCTTTTGTTAAAAATAAGCTGATTAACTTTCTTTGAATCCTATACATGGCCTCGAAAGTAGACAAAAAACATCATGTTTCAGGTAATTAGCCTCAAATATTTCAGGATTCCGACACGATGGGTTAATTCTGAGGCCAGATTCAGATTCAGCGTAAAAATTTACGTCGAAAAACGACCCTTTTCAGCTCAACAACACTAATCACCTATTCATTTAGATACCTTTTTTGTAAAAAATAATTTTTCCATACAATTTACATGTAAAACTAACAGGCTCCGGCGCCACCTTATAAAATTGAGTTACAGAGCTGAATTTTCGTGAACTTTTTCTTCATATCATAAACTTACTTTTTAAGCAACAGCACCTTAAAAAAAAACAAAAAAAAAAAATTTGAATCACCCTAATATTTATATATCTAATAACAGCTACTTAATTTAAATACGCGTCGTGTCTTTCTGTCGTCGTGTTTTACAACCGTCGCGTTTTCTACCGTCGTGGGTTTGAGCCGTCGTACTCTCAGCCGTCGCGTTTGTTTTAACCGTCGCGAGTTTTTTAGGCCGTCGTGTTTTTGATCCGTCGTGTTTTCAGCCGTCGTGCTTTTGATCCGTCGTGTTTTCAGCCGTCGTGTTTATCTTAACCGTCGTAGGACTGAGGTAAGTGGGAGGGGTGTGGTTGAGTTCTACGCTACTCCTTCGCTGTGCTCTCAGTCCCACCGTAGCTGCCGAATATGTATAGCGACAGTACGGGGGAAACCTCAAGTTTCGCGTGCCTGTGTGGGTGTCGGTTTTCAGACCATGAGTAACACGAATATGATAGCGTGCACTCACAAACCTAAGTCCGACGCTCACCGTGGCCAAATTGCTCACCCTTCGCTGTGCTCTCAGTTCCACCGCAGCTGCCGAATATGTATAGCGACAGTGCGGAGAAAAACCTCAAGATCTGCGTGCCTGTATGGGTATCGTCATCAGATCACGAGGAACACGAATATGATAGCGTGCACGCGTAATCTAAATCCGACGCTCACCGTGGCCGAACTACTAACCTTCCGCTGTGCTCTCAGTCCCACCGTAGCTGCCGAATATGTATAGCGACAGTACGGTGGAAACCTCAAGTTTCGCGTGCCTGTGTGGGTATCGGTTTTCAGACCGTGAGTAACACGAATATGATAGCGTGCACTCACCAACCTAAATCCGACGCTCACCGTGGCCAAATTGCTCACCCTTCGCTGTGCTCTCGGTTCCACCGCAGCTGCCGAATATGTATAGCGACAGTGTGGAGGAAACCTCAAGATCTGCGTGCCTGTATGGGTATCGTCTCCAGATCACGAGGAACACGAATATGATAGCGTGCACGCGTAATCCAAATCCGACGCTCACCGTGGCCAAATTGTTACTACCTCAACCACTACCCTACTCTACACACTACTGTATACGTGTCAACACACTCATGTACCTCTTGTCCCTGGCGGTGTGATGCTACTGCTGCCACTGCTGCTGTTGTCTCTGCTACCACTGCTACCGATGTTGACTGCTACCACTGCTACTGATGTTGACTCCTCGCTGGTTCGACACGACTGTCCCGATTTCTGGTTGAGCAAGCCTTTTTATTTGCCGTGGCTGCGTTTAATTTTTCATTACGTGGCTGTATCAGCTGTTCGATCACATCATAAGCTGCGTTTATTTTCACCATCGTTGTGACATCGCTGGTGTTTGACATCGCTGGTGCTTTGACATAACCGTGCTAGGTTGCCACCTGGGTATCCAATGCGACTTAGCTCTGACTCTCACGCGGCCCCATGCGATCTTAACCATAACTAATTCAAATACTTAATAATTGACAACTTTATCTTAATTTAGGCGCCTTCATGGCTTTAGTATAATAGAAATAAGTAAATATGTAAATATAATTAAAAATGCGTAAAAAATAAAATAAAAATAAATAATCTTGACTTGCGTTGCCGTGAAATGTGGACGAAAACGAGTCCTACCGACTTTCGTCTTCACATAAGCAATTATCGATGTTCCCGCACCTGGCAGGATTAGGACGTGACCACTTTATGATTTGCATTGGATGGAACTGCTTTCGCTCCTTTGTGTGCTGGTAATCCTTATTTTTGATCAGGAATCAAACAACTGGTCTTTATTTTTAATAAATCCACTATAACTTATTTAACACTAGTTTTAAGATATTTTTAAGAGTAGTTTTTAGATAATTTTAAGTTATTTTTAGGATTAGCTTTTAAGAATCAAAAATATGCGTGTTCGCAGTTGCTGCTCAAAAAAAGAAGTAGTCAGAAGCAGACCTTGAAACTTTTATACTTTTATTCAAAAAGTTTTCAAAATAAAAGTTTTATTGAATAAAAGTTTTTCCAAAAAACTTTTTCATAAGAGTTTTTCTGAAAAACTTTTATTAATAAAAGTTTTTTTTAACTTATATTTTTAACAGTCACATGCAAAGAATTTTTTTTGACTTTTATTTTTCAAAAGGCGAAAATAAAAGTTTTTTAGTATGAAAGAACGAGGAAAATCCTAAAATAATATCTTGGATCACTAAGCGAGCATAGTTGCAAATTCCTCAAAGGTGTATTTAAAATGACCTACGATTTTTCGGAAGTGCTGCTTGAAACTTTTAACACCAGTTTCCCAAAGTCCACCCATATGAGGTGCAGATGCTAGTATGAAGTGCCACGAAAGTTTTTGGATACCATATTTTGAGACAGAGTCATCACGAAGGCGTTTAATAAAGTTTTCTATGTCTTAAGCTAGTTCTTTGGAGGCACCAACGAAGTTTCTACCGTTGTCAGAATAAAGGCTGGTGGGACAACCTCTGCGTGATACGAAACGCGACAGTGCTGCGAGATAGGCTGTCGTAGTTAGGTCACTAACTGGTTCCAAGTGAATGGCTTTTGTAGCGAAGCAGACAAAAACACACATATCGCTTGGTTATACGACAGTAGCGACCGGTGAAACTTTTAATGTCGAAAGGTCCTGCGAAATCCAATCCTGTGTTGGTAAACGGTCGACTTAAAGTTGTTCTAGTGGGTGGCAGTGCAGCCATCATTTAACCATGAAGTTTTTTACGGGAAACTACGCAAATTTTGCAACTATGAATGCAGGTTTTTATTAAATTTTTTACTTTGGGAATTCAAAATTCTTGTCGAATAAGCCGTAATACGAGTTAATTACCACCATGAAGTGATAGCTCGTGTATATATTGGTCGTATAAGCGAGCTAATCGGCTTTTGTATGCTAGAATGATTGGGTGTCGTTCATTATACGTAAGAGACAAAGAAGATGCTAGCCGTCCGTCTGCTCTTATTACCTTGCAAGAGTCCAAAAATGGAGTCAAGGTCAAAAGTGTGCTTTTTGGAGCAATAGATTCCTTATTAACCAAATTAAAATATTCATTTGAAAAATGTATTTGTTGTAAGAAGTCGCGTTTCGATGGCGCCTATTTCCGTCACTGAGAGAACTTTTGTGGGAAATGAAGTTAGAGCTCGACTTGCTCAATGAGTTCGTTTAAAAAATCGAAACACAAAATTCGGAAAGCATCCGGTAACGATGAGAACCTGTCGAGAATTTCTTCAGTTACCGCCGAGCTAGTAAAATGAGATTTTATTTGCCTCATTTCAAGAGTGGTATTTAATTCTCGGTTCACCAGATCTGGTGGCCATTGCGACTTAGACACTTGAAGCCACGAGGGTCCATGCCACCACAACTCATTGACCTTAAGCTCCGCTGGATATACCCCACGGATTGCTAGATCGGCGGGATTCGAGTGTGTATCGATGTGAGACCAATTTTCATTTCCAACTTTTCAATTATTGTGGAAATTCTATTCGCAACAAAAGTTGCCCATGTGCATTATGGCTTTTTTAGCCACGAAAGTACGATGGTCGAATCAGTCCATAAAAATAATGAGCCCGAGTCAATATTCAGTTGCGAGGCTACTGAGTTTATCAAATTCGCGAGGAGAACCGCTCCACAGAGTTCTAAACGTGGCAGAGATATAGTACTTATAGGAGCTACTTTCGTTTTTGAAACGAGAATATTAGAACTAACTTTGTCATAGTTTTCAAAGCAAACATAAAGCGCTGCGGCATACGCCTTTTCAGAGGCATCGCAAAATCCATGAAATTCAGTTTTGCTTGTAGGGCAGTACTGAATCAACCGTGGAATCGAAATGAGTTATATTTTTGAATAATTAACTGGTTTTAAGTTTTCATCCCAGTTGATTTTTTCGAGCCACAAGTATTGCATAATTATTTTTGCCGTTATTATAACGGGAGAAAGCCAACCAGCTGAATTGAATAATCTTGCAATCATACTCAAAACTTCTCTTTTTGTGTAAGTTTCTTTGAATTGAAATGGTAAAGTATGAAAATTAAAAGAGTCTGAGCTAGCATTCCACATAATTCCAAGAGTTTTCGCGGTACTTTTGTCGTCCAGTGACAAAAAGTCTACATCGAGAAGATGTTTACGGTGCAAATTTTTTAAAATTTCAATTGAATTTGACGTCCTTTTTCTTAAGTCAAAGGATATCAATAAGTTGATTGCGAGCCTCCATTGCGCTTGAAACATCATGTGCGCCTGCTAAAACGTCATCAACGTACATTGATTCATTTAGAATTTGTGAGCTAATCGGAAATCGAAACTTTTCATCTTCAGCAAGTTGATTCAGAGTTCTTATCGCAAGATAAGGAGCACAATTTACTCCAAAAGTGACAGTCTTATGTTTAAAATCCTGTACTTTTTCATTATCTGAATTTCGAAATATTATTCTTTGCATTGAAGTGTGCAGTGGATTTATAAGAATTTTCCGGTACATTTTTTGTATATCAGCATTGAAAACAAAGGCAAAAAATCTACATTTAAGAATTAATAGCATGAGATAATTTTGAAGCACAGGGCCTGTGTGGAGAATGTCGTTGAGACACGTACCGTTTGAAGATTTGCTTGAAGCATTAAATACAACTCTAACTTTTGTTGTCGTACTTTCAGGCTTTATTACGGCATGGTGAGGAAGATAAAAATGGCGCGGATTTTGTGAAAATAATGAAAAGTTTATTCTCTTCATAGAATTGAGTTCTAAATATTCATTCAGAACTTTACTATACTCTGCTTTCAGTACAGGCTTTCGAGCAAGAGACTTGTCGTTTCGAAGAAACTGGGAAAGTGCAATGTGCCTTGAGGATCCAAGATTATTTTGATTCAAAAAAGACGACTTGAACGGCAAATCTAAAATATATCGCCCATCTGAGTTTTTCGTGACGAACTTACAGTAAATTTCTTCGCAATAGCTGTCGGCATGTGAAACAACTGATTTCTTGGGAATTTCTTCAATTTCCCAGAATTTACTGAGTTGCTCACTCAAAGAGACTTCAGTAAAATATGAAACAATAGTTTTGTTTTGAATATCGATTTTTGGATTAGGAATCGGTCCCGTAAGGATCCATCCAAATACGGCCTCTTGAGCCAAGCGGTAAAAAACCTTTGAAGTGGGAAGTTTCAGGAAGTCTGCAAGGATGAAGTTCTTATTATAATGAAACATCGTAATGAATGTACAGACCAGTGATAACATTTTCGGTACATTTGCGTCGTCAAAAATCGTCATCAGTACATTCGATAAGTTTTCAGTACATTTGGTCATTTGGCCCATTTTCAGTACATTCGGCCAATTTTTAGTATATTTGGACTATTTATAAAAAAATTTTACTTTTTCTAAGTAAATTTGGGTGAAATATGCGTATAAACCCAGACTTGGGTATTTTTGTATTACATTTTTATACCCTACACCGAGGGTATATTCACTTTGTCTCTCCGTTTGTAACACATAGAAGGGGAGTGGCAGGTATGGAAAAGTATATATATTCTTGATCAACGTCACCACCTGAGTCGATTTAGCGATGTCCGTTAGTCTGCCTGTCAGACTGTCGTCGGTCCGTCTGTTGAAATCAGATTTACAGGAAAACCAATAAAGCTAATGAAACTTTCACACACAGGTCACACCTTCTTGCATGCATCTTGCTATTTAAAATGGGCGAAATCAGTTTACGGACACCTACCGCCCATACTCTATGTATATTTATTTATTTTTTTTTTGTCATTAGTACACTAAGAAATTACTTCTTTTAACGTACAATAAGATATAGTCAGTATATTTTCAATTAATAATTATACTATTTACGTAGAATTTAACAACAATTCAAGTCTTACATACCACAGGTGACACAGCCAGTTACAAAATAAGAAACATAACAACTTATAAGAATAAATAATATTACTAAAATTAATAATTGACTGGATATTAAAAAATAAAAGATAAAAATATTGAATTTGATAAAAACAATATTTTAACGCGAAAAATAATCAAAAATTAACTGCTTAAATTTGCAGAAGTTTGAAATACTTTTTAAGTCACTATTTATTGAATTCCAAAACAATTTTCAAGAGGATAGAGGATATGACGGACTTCGTGTATAAATTAATTTATGCAGGAACATACAATTTCTTCCCATGATATATTTTTCGATGGAACATCCTAAAATCATCCTACTCATAGCTGAGACGTGGTCAAACCTACGTAAGCCATACACATAGCGTGTAGCGTTATTGAAAGTAACTTGCAGCTTATGTAGGAACTAGAGTCCAATTTACTGTACACAACTTCAAAATAATTTATGCACGGTTAGAAATTTTGGAATAAATTTTAATACTTTTGGGCTTAAATATATGACTACACTAGAATTGTATTAAAATTCAATACTGTCTAGATATTAAAATTAATTTTTAAAACAAATTGGTATTGAAATTTAATACTCGTTTTTATTGAAATTTAAAAAAAAAAAAATATGTCGTATCCACTGGGATTCGAACCCAGACCGCTTTCAATACAAGGGTTGCATGAATATTTTAACGACATCAGCCAACGAAGTATTATATTTACATTGGCTAACAGGGCTATTCTGGCAACTATCTTATAACTCACCAGAGTCTTTAGTAAGAGAAAAGTCTGACTTAAGACGTTTTGGTATTCTGGCAACTATCTTGAAAGCTTTTTTCTGTCTTTCGTAAGACAATTTCAAAGACCTGCTACGAGCAGGTCTATAATTTGTCAGTTGTATTGTTTACATTACAAACTTTAGAAAAAACTATTTATTTTAAAGGGAACTATAAGTTGTTTTTATTTGGCGTGTTAAAAAATGTATACACATATGTTTTTAGAAAAAAAACATTTTCAGTGACGGGACTCGAACCCACGCACTTGGAGCTATGAGTTCACAGTCCTAACTACTTCTCCACGCTGCCTGGTGAATTCCGGTTTTTTTATTATTCCTTTTGTAATTTTATTAGTTTAAAATTAAAAAATCAAAATTTGACAAGTTTACCACGAAAGCTTTTGTGTGGGGAATTCAAAAGCTTTATCTGTAAGACTTTTGCGCTAGAATACCTAATAAAAAAGCTGGAATTCGTCAAGCAGCGTGGATAAGTAGCTAGGTCTGTGAACTTATAGGTCCAAGTGCGTGAGTTCGATTCCCGTCAATAAAAATGTTTTTTTTTTTCTAAAAACATATTTTTTTAACACGCCAAATAAAAACAACTTATAATTCCCTTTAAACTTAATAGTTTTACTAACGTTTATAATGTAAACAATACAACTGATAAATTAAAGACCTACTCATAGCAGGTCTTTAAAATTGTCTTAAGAAAGACAGAAAAAAGCTTTCAAGATATGTAGTTGCCAGAATACCAAAACGTCTCAAGTAAGACTTTTGTCTTACTAAAGACTCTGGTGAGTTATAAGATAGTTGTCAGAATAGCCCTGTTAATGTTTGAACTGTATTAGAATTTAATACAAAATGTATTACAAAATTTTGTAATGTATTCAAAAGTATTAAATTTAATCAAAATTGTATTAAAAATCTTTGTAATACTTCGCTTGTATTAAAATTTTTTCCAAGTTTTCTAACCGTGTGTAGGTAAGTCTTAATTGTTATATATATAGTTACACACACATACTTCAGTTTTTCAACGAATGCAAACGATAGGGAGGGAAGAAACTTACCGTTTGCATCTCGTAGGCACTCCACTTCACGTAGGTACACGAAAAAAGGAACACTTGTGTTATAATCTATATCTATACTATTATATAAAGAGGTAAGGTTTGTTTGTTTGTTTGTATGTTCAGGGTAATCTCTGGAACTACAGAACCGATTCCAAAAATTATTCTACTAATAGAAAGCTACACTATTCCTGAGTAACATGGGCTATATTTTATTTTGATAAAAGCAAGGGGCGTGGCACTTTACGTGCAATTAAAGCCTTTAACTCGCTATAGCTTGGTTCATATGATAGCAAGAGTCTTAAAATTCGGAGTCAGGATTCACATAGCCTATGTTAAGCACTTCGCAAAATATGAACGGGACTAGACACCAGGGGCGTGGTGGCTATAAAACTTTAATTTAAGGTAGCCCTCATACGCAATTATTTTTAAAATAGCATTTTACAAAGACCACTTAATCGGTTCACATGGAAATTACGCCATCTATCTCTTATATTAAGACGCATAGCTAAGACGATGAAACTTTTATTTAGGGTGCATATTTAGGGTGGCCCTCATACACAAATATTTTAAAAATAGCGATTTCTCAAAGACAGGTGAATCGATTCGCATGAAACTTACACAGTATGGCTTTTATATTAAGTGGCACAGATAAGAATATAAAAGTTTTATTTAGGGTGCATACTTAGGGTGGCCCTCATACAAATATATTTTTAAATATCGTTTTCGCGAAGACAGGTTAGTCGATTCACACTGAATTTACACCACGTAGCTCTTATGTTGATAAGCATAGCTTAGGCTACAAAACTTTTATTTAGGGTGGTCCTCACACAAAAATATTTTTAAATATCATTTTCTCGAAGACCGCTTAATTGATTCTCATGGAATTTACAACACATGGCTTTTATGTAATAAGACACAGATTAGATTGTAAAAGTTTTATTTAGGGTGCATACTAAGGGTGGCTTTCATACAAAAATATTTTTAAATATCATTTTCACAAGGACTGGTAAGTCGATTCACACTGAATTTACACCACGTAGCTCTTATGTTAAGAGGCATAGTTAAGAATGCAAAACTTTTATTTAGGGTGGCCCTCAGACAAAAATATTTCTCGAAGACCGCTCAATCGATTCTCTTGGACTTACACTACATGGCTTTTATATTAAGAGGCACAGATAAGCTTAAAAAAATTTTATTTATGGTGCATACTTAGGGTGACCCTCATACAAAAATATTTTTAAATATCATTTTCAAGAAGACAGGTTAGTCGATTCACTCCGATCTTGCACCACGTAGCTCTTATATTAAGAAGCATAGCTTAGGCTACAAAACTTTTATTTAGGGTGCATATGTAGGGTGGCCCTCACACAAAAATATTTTTAAATATCATTTTCTCGAAGACCGCTAAATCGATTCGCATTGAACTTACGCCACATGGCTTTTATATTAAGAGGCACAGATAAAGTCGTTGAAATTGTATTTAAGGTGCATACTTAGGGTGACCCTCATACAAATATATATTTTCAAATATCATTTTCACGAAGACAGGTTAGTCGATTCTCACCGAATACCACGTAGCTCTTATGTTAATAGGTATAGCTTAGGCTACAAAACTTTTATTTAGGGTGGTCCTCACACAAAAATATTTTTGAATATCATTTTCTCGAAGACCGCTTAATCGATTCTCATGGTACTTACACCACGTGGTTTTTATATTAAGAGGCACTGCTAAGGTTGTAAAAATTTTAATTTGGATGCATACTAAGGGTGGTCCTCATACAAAAGTATTTTTTAAATAGAATTTTCACGCAGACTGCACATCGAATATACACCACGGTTGAGGTGCAGCGATGCGCACAGGGTAATGCTAGTCATTATATAAATAGGCAATCTCTAAACGGTTGCACCACTTTATCTCAGCCATAGCACAACATAATCGCTCAATTTTTTTTTTTTGGAAATGTTGTGAGGAGAAGGGGGAACATGTATACTTTGTTTTTCAATAGTAGGCGGTGCCACGCCCCTAAAAAGGAAAAACGTTTCCTTGGCTAAACTAAAGGACCGATTTTGATGAAATTTTGTTTGAAGATAGATTGAATCCTAAGGAAGATTTCTAAGAACTCTGATTTCTAAAAAGGGGCGTGGCATCGCCTCAAATGTGAAACAATGCTATCACGGCAGTGCCACTGCACCGATTTTGATGAAATTTGGTATGTAGATAGATTGGATCTTAAGTAAAAATATGTTTTTTTGAGTGGGCGGTGCCACGCCTCTTACAGGAAAATACGTCGTTACTACTAAACTAATGGACCGATTTTGTTGAAATTTTGTTAGGATAAAGACTGAACACTAAAAATGATTTTTAAAAACACAAATTTTTTTAGGAGGCGTGTCATCGCTCCCAATAGGGAAAAACTGTGTCACGGCTGTGCCACTACACCGATTTTGATTAAGTTTGGTATGTAAGTAGATTGAATCTTGAGTAAAAATATATTTTTTAGTGGGCGGTGCCACGCCTCTTACAGGAAAATACGTCGCTACTACTAAACTAACAGACCAATTTTGATGAAATTTTGTTAGAATATAGACTGAGCCCTAAAAAAGATTTCTAAAAGCTCAAATTTTTTTAGGAGGCGTGGCAGCACCTCTAACAGGAAAAAGAGTTTTCTCTACTAAGCTAATGTGCCCATTTTGATGGAATTTGGCACAGGGATAGTTTGAACCCTGAGGAAAGCGATTTGCTATTTAAAGTGTACGGTACCAACCCCCAGTAGGAAAATATGTTTTCACAGCTAAGCTAATGAACCAATTTTGATGAATTTGGTATGAAGATAGATCGCGCCCTAAGTAAGAGAAAGAGATAGTGGTAGGGATGTAGCAACATGGTACTATGATCTAAATTTTTGGAGCGTTGACAAAAAATTACTCTTTCCAGTTCAGTTTTTGAATACTATAATAGGAAGTCCATAAATTACGTGAGTCAAAATAGGGGGGCAGAGGGTCCGGAAAAATCTCACCAAGTCTCACAAAGAGAGAGGGGGGTCAATAAAAATCTCACGTAAACTTTTTGATACAGAGACTAAGCATTATTAAAACAGATTACATTTAAAAATTACAAGTCAAGTCTCATGGATGGGAGGGGGGGGGGGGGGGTCCCGTCAGAACTCACCAAATCTCATCAAGGGGAGGAGAGGCGGGGGTACGAATTTTCAAAAATACACCTCACGTAATTAATGGACAGCCCGTAATCGAATCTTAGAGTTGAGACATGCAACAGCTTCTTACTCTTTGTTTGTGAGATAGTGAGGATTATCTATACATCCTTTTCTAACTGCCATAACACAACATAATCGCTTAGTTTTTTTTTTTTGTTGTAATAGTTATGAAGAGGACCAGAGCAGAATGTGAATTTTTTTTAATAGTAGGCGGAGCCACGCCTTCATCAGGAAAATACGTTTCCACGGTTAAACAAGTGGAATGATGTTGGTGAAATTTGATTTGAAGATAGATTGGAACCTTAAAAAAGGTATTAAAATCTTCAAGTTTATTAAGGAGGCGTGGCATCGCCACTAATGGGAAAAAGCGGTATAACGGCAGAGCCACTACACCGATTTTGATGAAATTTGGTATGAAGATAGATTGAATCTTGAGTAAAGATATTTGTTTTGAGTGAACTGTACCACGTCCCTAACAGGTAAAATTATTTTACTACTAAGCTAATGGACCGATTTTGATGAGATTCAGAAATAGATTGAACCCTGAGGAAACGCATTTGTTTTAAAATGGAGGGTGCCGCCCTTTCAATAGGAAAATATGTTTTAGCAAACTTTTATTTAGGGTGCATATTTAGGGTGGCCCTCATACACAAATATTTTAAAAATAGCGATTTCTCAAAGACAGGTGAATCGATTCGCATGAAACTTACACAGTATGGCTTTTATATTAAGTGGCACAGATAAGAATATAAAAGTTTTATTTAGGGTGCATACTTAGGGTGGCCCTCATACAAATATATTTTTAAATATCGTTTTCGCGAAGACAGGTTAGTCGATTCACACTGAATTTACACCACGTAGCTCTTATGTTGATAAGCATAGCTTAGGTTACAAAACTTTTATTTAGGGTGGTCCTCACACAAAAATATTTTTAAATATCATTTTCTCGAAGACCGCTTAATTGATTCTCATGGAATTTACAACACATGGCTTTTATGTAATAAGACACAGATTAGATTGTAAAAGTTTTATTTAGGGTGCATACTAAGGGTGGCTTTCATACAAAAATATTTTTAAATATCATTTTCACAAGGACTGGTAAGTCGATTCACACTGAATTTACACCACGTAGCTCTTATGTTAAGAGGCATAGTTAAGAATGCAAAACTTTTATTTAGGGTGGCCCTCAGACAAAAATATTTCTCGAAGACCGCTCAATCGATTCTCTTGGACTTACACTACATGGCTTTTATATTAAGAGGCACAGATAAGCTTAAAAAAATTTTATTTATGGTGCATACTTAGGGTGACCCTCATACAAAAATATTTTTAAATATCATTTTCAAGAAGACAGGTTAGTCGATTCACTCCGATCTTGCACCACGTAGCTCTTATATTAAGAAGCATAGCTTAGGCTACAAAACTTTTATTTAGGGTGCATATGTAGGGTGGCCCTCACACAAAAATATTTTTAAATATCATTTTCTCGAAGACCGCTAAATCGATTCGCATTGAACTTACGCCACATGGCTTTTATATTAAGAGGCACAGATAAAGTCGTTGAAATTGTATTTAAGGTGCATACTTAGGGTGACCCTCATACAAATATATATTTTCAAATATCATTTTCACGAAGACAGGTTAGTCGATTCTCACCGAATACCACGTAGCTCTTATGTTAATAGGTATAGCTTAGGCTACAAAACTTTTATTTAGGGTGGTCCTCACACAAAAATATTTTTGAATATCATTTTCTCGAAGACCGCTTAATCGATTCTCATGGTACTTACACCACGTGGTTTTTATATTAAGAGGCACTGCTAAGGTTGTAAAAATTTTAATTTGGATGCATACTAAGGGTGGTCCTCATACAAAAGAATTTTTTAAATAGAATTTTCACGCAGACTGCACATCGAATATACACCACGGTTGAGGTGCAGCGATGCGCACAGGGTAATGCTAGTCATTATATAAATAGGCAATCTCTAAACGGTTGCACCACTTTATCTCAGCCATAGCACAACATAATCGCTCAATTTTTTTTTTGTTGGAAATGTTGTGAGGAGAAGGGGGAACATGTATACTTTGTTTTTCAATAGTAGGCGGTGCCACGCCCCTAAAAAGGAAAAACGTTTCCTTGGCTAAACTAAAGGACCGATTTTGATGAAATTTTGTTTGAAGATAGATTGAATCCTAAGGAAGATTTCTAAGAACTCTGATTTCTAAAAAGGGGCGTGGCATCGCCTCAAATGTGAAACAATGCTATCACGGCAGTGCCACTGCACCGATTTTGATGAAATTTGGTATGTAGATAGATTGGATCTTAAGTAAAAATATGTTTTTTTGAGTGGGCGGTGCCACGCCTCTTACAGGAAAATACGTCGTTACTACTAAACTAATGGACCGATTTTGTTGAAATTTTGTTAGGATAAAGACTGAACACTAAAAATGATTTTTAAAAACACAAATTTTTTTAGGAGGCGTGTCATCGCTCCCAATAGGGAAAAACTGTGTCACGGCTGTGCCACTACACCGATTTTGATTAAGTTTGGTATGTAAGTAGATTGAATCTTGAGTAAAAATATATTTTTTAGTGGGCGGTGCCACGCCTCTTACAGGAAAATACGTCGCTACTACTAAACTAACAGACCAATTTTGATGAAATTTTGTTAGAATATAGACTGAGCCCTAAAAAAGATTTCTAAAAGCTCAAATTTTTTTAGGAGGCGTGGCAGCACCTCTAACAGGAAAAAGAGTTTTCTCTACTAAGCTAATGTGCCCATTTTGATGGAATTTGGCACAGGGATAGTTTGAACCCTGAGGAAAGCGATTTGCTATTTAAAGTGTACGGTACCAACCCCCAGTAGGAAAATATGTTTTCACAGCTAAGCTAATGAACCAATTTTGATGAATTTGGTATGAAGATAGATCGCGCCCTAAGTAAGAGAAAGAGATAGTGGTAGGGATGTAGCAACATGGTACTATGATCTAAATTTTTGGAGCGTTGACAAAAAATTACTCTTTCCAGTTCAGTTTTTGAATACTATAATAGGAAGTCCATAAATTACGTGAGTCAAAATAGGGGGGCAGAGGGTCCGGAAAAATCTCACCAAGTCTCACAAAGAGAGAGGGGGGTCAATAAAAATCTCACGTAAACTTTTTGATACAGAGACTAAGCATTATTAAAACAGATTACATTTAAAAATTACAAGTCAAGTCTCATGGATGGGAGGGGGGGGGGGGGTCCCGTCAGAACTCACCAAATCTCATCAAGGGGAGGAGAGGCGGGGGTACGAATTTTCAAAAATACACCTCACGTAATTAATGGACAGCCCGTAATCGAATCTTAGAGTTGAGACATGCAACAGCTTCTTACTCCTTGTTTGTGAGATAGTGAGGATTATCTATACATCCTTTTCTAACTGCCATAACACAACATAATCGCTTAGTTTTTTTTTTTTGTTGTAATAGTTATGAAGAGGACCAGAGCAGAATGTGAATTTTTTTTAATAGTAGGCGGAGCCACGCCTTCATCAGGAAAATACGTTTCCACGGTTAAACAAGTGGAATGATGTTGGTGAAATTTGATTTGAAGATAGATTGGAACCTTAAAAAAGGTATTAAAATCTTCAAGTTTATTAAGGAGGCGTGGCATCGCCACTAATGGGAAAAAGCGGTATAACGGCAGAGCCACTACACCGATTTTGATGAAATTTGGTATGAAGATAGATTGAATCTTGAGTAAAGATATTTGTTTTGAGTGAACTGTACCACGTCCCTAACAGGTAAAATTATTTTACTACTAAGCTAATGGACCGATTTTGATGAGATTCAGAAATAGATTGAACCCTGAGGAAACGCATTTGTTTTAAAATTGAGGGTGCCGCCCTTTCAATAGGAAAATATGTTTTAGCAACTTAACTAATGGACCGATTTTGATGAAATTCATTATGGAGATAGATTAAAGATTTTTTTTATGTGGGTGGCGCCACGCTCTTAACAGGAAAATATGTTTCCTTAGCTAAACTAATTGAATGATTTTGATGAAATTAGGTATGTATATTGAACTCTAAGAAGATATAGATATAGGGATAGGGCAACATTTGAGAATGATTTTTATTTTTAAAAGCGATGACAAAAAAAGCACTTTCTTATATCAGTTTTTTAATACCAAAAGCATTTTTAATGGTTGAATTTCAAGCGCTGGGCGAACTCTAGTTTTAATTTGTAATGGAGACAGATTGAAGCTTTTTTTTTATGTGGGTGGGGCCACGCTGTTAACAGGAAAATATGTTTCCTTAGCTAAACTAATTGAATGATTTTGATGAAATAAGGTATGTATATTGAACTCTAAGAAGATATAGATATATGGATAGGACAACATTTGAGAATGATTTTTATTTTTAAAAGCGATGACAAAAAGCTCTTTCTTATATCAGTTTTTTAATACCAAAAGCATTTTTAATGGTTGAATTTCAACCGCTGGGCGAACTCTAGTTTATTTAAATGTTCAGTAATTTGCTCGTGCATTAATACCTCACAGACCTTTTATAAGGTAGACAGTATGCTAATAGGACGATAGTCATTAGCTTTAGTAGCACCTGGTTTTTTAGAAAGTGGTAGGACTATCCGAGCTATTCCCAATTCCACTTTTGTACGAAAGTAGATTGGAAGCGTAATTGCAACGTTTTGAAAAGTATGTAAAACTTCCATGTATGAGCTATGTATTTTCATTGCGTTTTTCTTTTTTAAAGCTGTTTTATTGATGAAATTTAAGAAAAAAATTACACAGAATTAAACTACAGGGTTTTTCCTATCTTACCAAGTAATTTGTATTATTCGTTGCATATGGAATATCTTAAATACTGCTAAAATAAAAAAAGTTCAACTACAAAATATTTTTAAAATGACAAGTATAAACTCCACAATTCTACATTTTTCGAAATTATCTGCTTATCTTGCTTGTGTTAGTAATTTGACATGTTATTGTATCACATGAATCAATAAAATACAGATTGCGCCATGCGCATGTTTTGACGTCTGATGACGTCAGCGTTGAACATCCAAGGTTGCCAACCTTATGCTCTGTGAAATCAAATCTTATTTATTTGTTTCTTTGTTGACTTTTGTGTCACCAATGACTGGAATTCGCTATATATGCTATTGTTATTATATTTTTTACGTAGATATTGTAATTCAGTTATAAATAAAATGCTTTACGTGCCTCTTTGACCTAAGAATGATAAAACATTCATCGCTTTGAACAGATCTTACAAAAAAATTTATTATTATTATGTCGTATTTTGAGTTTTGGCAACTCTGCTCTGAGTATTGTGAGAGAGATTGTTTACAAAAAATTTGAAAATTTGAAAATTTGAAATCGCTAAAACCTTTTGTTTTGAAGTGTTCAAGTGCAATTATAGTGTTTAATTAATTATTTTAAGTGAAAAACCATTAAATAAAACAACTTTCAATTTCAAATAAGTGTTAAATAAGCTTAAAACAAAAAAAAATAAATAACGTATATTGACGTTTTGCTAGTCATGAAGTGTACAGTGGGCAGTTGCAAACAAGACAGCCGCAAAAAAAGTAAGATATTTGGGAATAAATTTGAATATATTTTGTGGCTAAGACGAAATCTATATATGATTGGTATAATAGGTTCTGGAGAAGTAATACATTACTTCAGGTTTCCAAGTGAGCCGGAGCAATTGAAGTGCTGGATTGACTTTTGCGCAAGAAGCAGACCACTTACTAAGCATGACAGAATATGCTCGTTGCACTTCAAAAATGAAGACTTTGAGAGAAATTTTAAATTTGAATTGGGTAAGTTGCAACTCATGTCAGCTGAGTGTATACTTAAGCCTCTAATGATGACGTCATCTTATGTATGTTAAATAGGACTAACTTTAAATAATGTGCCCAAGCTAAAGCCAAATGTAGTCCCAAGTGTTAAACAACCTTTACAAGAGATAAACTTCACACAACAATGCAACGACGAAAATAGTATTGCTATAGAACATGGTGATGAATGTAGAGACATTAATAATAATGCTCTTAACTTTCAAATACATGCTTTGGAACAGCAAATGTAAGTAAATTAAAAGGAAAAGAAAATAATCACGGTACAACGAAATTCCTGAAATAAATTAACTTAAATTTCTATAGAGAGTCATTGCGGCTCGAAAATGAAACAATAAAAAATGTTCATAGCCAATCTTTGCATGCAATAGAAGAGCTGCGTCAACAATTAGATAGCGTAAGTTTATCTAACCGAAATTTAGAAGAAACGTTGGGGCGAATATTTACTGCAGGGCAGGTGAAAAAAATGAAGAATGGCGATAAAAGGCAAAACTGGACGGAAGCCGACATTACCCAGTCAATAACACTGTATTTTACGAGCGCCAAGGCTTACAAACTCTTAAGGAAGAAAAAGTTTCCATTACCGTCGGTAAGGACATTACAGCGATGGGCCCAAAAAATAGATGTCTCAACAGGCATTTTGGAGCCTGTTGTGAAAATTTTGTCTATGACCAATCATATGTCTGAAATGCAAAAGTTGTGTGTTTTGAGTTTCGACGAGATGAAGGTCAAAGAAAAATACACCTACGACCAGTCAACAGACTCTACCCTTGCGCCTGCTGGATATGTACAGGTGGCTATGTTGAGAGGTAGTCATGCTCATCATCTTTGTGTGCTTTTCTTATTTTGTTATGTTGTAGGCCTAATTGCAAAATGGAAACAGCCAGTTTATTATAACTACGACTGTCAAATGACAGAAACCATTTTATTCGAAATTTTTGATAAAATGAAAGAATGTGGTTACATTATTGTGGCACTTGTATGCGACCTAGGCGGGGGTAACAGAAAGCTTTTCAAAGAGCTTGAAGTAAATTATGAAAAACCATGGTAAGTTTTGTTTAAAACTAAGCTTCCATTGAATTTATTTTTAAATTATTAGGTTTACATACGGTGAAAGGAAAATATTCGTGTTCGCAGATGTTCCCCATCTAATAAAATTATTGAGAAACCACTTTATTGACAGCGGCTTTTTAATTAACGGCAAAGTTGTCAATAAAAACGTGATCATTAAGCTCCTGACAGTTACCACAACTGATGATTTAAGAATAACTCACAAAATCTCACCCAGTGATTTAAATGTTGTTGGTGCTGGAAGGCAAAAAGTTAAACCGGCCACCAAGCTGTTTTCCCATACAAATTCCCAGGCAATCACACGAGCGGCCAGTTTGGGATACTTAAATGATTACAACTGGAAGGAATGTTACCAATTATTTAAACTGGTAAGACTTTACTTTCTTTTAGAACCCTTCATTTTTAATTATCTTTTTAACTAAGTAGACTAATGATTGGTTTGATGTGATGAATGTCAGAGTACCAAAATGTGACATGAGAGGACGATGCCACGCATTTGGTTTGCAATTGGAGACTCAAATCGGTATTATAAATGAGATGTCTCAAATGGTATCAGAGATGACAGTGATTGGCAAAAAAACACTCTTACCGTTCCAGCAAGGTATAAACTCTATTATACATATCGCACACATTTAGCTAAAGAGGTACAACTCAAAATTTGTCATTTTCGAGTTTACTTGTTAAAACTGTTCATCATACACATATCTATCAGCACAAAAGAGATAAGTTCATTTTTTGCTATACTTTGGTGTTAAAAAACAGTTATGTCTCACTTCATGTTGCAATGGAAATTAGGCTACAATATGCAAAAGTGTCCTATTTTTAGTATTGGAAAGTTCAAGCTGTTGTGATCGCGACGTGGTTTTCAACCATATTCTGTTAGAACCTTCATCTAAATAATCCACGCTTTATTTATGAAAAATAGTTTACAAGCTCAAAACAGTTTTTTTGCGTTTTCTGAAAATTCCAAAATTTTGAGTTGTGACTCTTTAGCGATATGTACTATGTGTGCGATATGTACTATGTTCAGTTTTCTTATTGATTCATGATTGTATCATGATGTGAGTAAGAATTGTTCGAAAACAAAATTGTCATTGATGCCACCTGATTTATTTCATAAGTGGAAACAGAATGCCTAATAAGCCCTATGAAATTCAAAGAGTAAAAAAAAAAATGTCATTGAAATTTCTTCAAATAAGATAAAATCTCTAATTGGGTATCTTGGCTAACAGTGGCGGATCTAGGATTTTCTTGAGGGAGGGCCTGACATTTTTTTAAATGAAAACACACATTGATTGAATTTTTCAACAATTTATATTTTTTGGCATATTACAACAATCTAATCAGTAGTCCAGTCAAGGGTTTCAAGAAGGCGAGGTTTCTTCTGGCAAAATAATTCAACAATTTCAATTTCTTTATGAATATTTTCCAGAACCAATCCTTTCAAGCGATCTTCTGTCATGGTAGACCTTAAATTCAATTTCAACCATTTTAACACAGAAAAACTTTGTTCTGCTTAAATTGTGGCAAATACTTGCAGTAGAATTGGGATGGATTGGAAGAACTAGTTTACAAAAAAAAAGATCTGATTTCTCATATACCATATATACCATCTCATATAACCATTTTTTTTTTCTTCTTAAGAATCACTTTCGAGATATTCCCAAAAAAACCAATTTTTCTGCACTTTTTTCATTTATTTGGTCATAAATCAGTTGCACACTATTCAAAAAATAATTTTATCTTCTATCTAACGGTTTGTTGTTCACAAGGATCGGATAGGATTTGATGGAGTTACAAGCGGTCAAAGTCCAAAAAAGTGACCTTTTGGGTCTTTTCAAAAAAGTCACCAAATTTCAATTGCTCCGTTTAAATCCAAAAACCTTTCTTTTTTATTATTATGTTTTTGCACAGAGCTTATTGTTCAGTACTTTTTAGTGCAAAAAACCACAGAAAAATTACAAGCGCAAAATACATTAAAATGGGCAACGAGCTGCTTATACTAGTTTCAATGACCGCTACGTCACATCATCAGCAAGCTTTGTTAGCCGAAGTATAGTAGTCTGCAAGCCTACTATGTTCTATTTCTTGCGTTGATCAGTTCACAGCAAAAAACAAAACAAAACTTCTACATTTTAATGCAAGTGTTCTTGTAATCTCTTTGATATCACACATTTATTTTTTATGTTTTTAATATTCAGGATGAAAATCTATTTTTTAACAAATATTTCAAGTATATATTTGCTCATATCGGACACAAAATGTTAAAGTTATTCAAAAATCAATAAAAAGAGGTAATTTCCATATTTCATGCATTCCCGTATATAGGCCATTGACTATGTAACTGAATAAGGAACAAATTCGTTAAAGGCATTTTATTGTTTTATATTTATCAAAAATTATAAATCCAAAAGTACTATTAAATTTAGGCTTGGACTTTTGAGAACGCTCTTATGGTAAAATGAAATTATACGATCCAAATATGGATAGAATATTGCGGCTCTGAAACATTTGAGAAAGAAATGTGAAATAAAAATAAATTAAAATTAGTAATATTCGGCCATGCCAAAACTCACATACCTAACAGTGCATTGAAAGTACTTTTTGAATAAATGTTAAAAAGACGTTGAAGAGCTTGAATAAGTGGAGAAAAAATGTAAACAGATTGAAAAAGTCCAGAAACATAAAAATCGTTTAAAAGCATTGTGTGCGACTAAATACGTTGATTCTTTCAGCGAATTATTGCTGTTAACTCTTAAACATTACAAGACTTAGAACAAAGCAAGACACCGAAGCGTCTTCAAAAGCGGTGCAACTTTCAGCTTCGATAGCACATTCCGATTTCTTAGTATCGTTGAAAAAAAAAAAAAACGACTTTATGAAAAATTTTATCCTTCATCATTTATTTTTAGTTTACTTCAAAAAAACTTTATTTCCGAAATGTATGTATGTCCTCTTCGTTTTGTTTTTTAAATCCTCAAAAAAAATATTAGAATTTCTGCGACCATTCGATCGTGGGGAAGCGTTTTTTTTATTTATTTTTAAAAAAAATTTTTTTTTTTTCAAATTCCTTGTTCCGACGCAATTTGACCAACAAATATTCTATTCTACTTAGTAATTATTAAAACTATTCCAGCGATTTTAATGAAACTTGGTGATTTGGTGCGCATGTGAACAAAATTAGGATTTGGTTATTTTTTCAGTTTTCAAAGTCTCTCACAGGGGCGTGGATATCCCACAATATTTATAAACGTTATATGAAGAGAACTAACAACGTAGTCGTATCTTCTTACAAAAATTTGGCGCAATAGTGGGCGTGGCGATTCTCATACAAGTAAAGTACGTTAAGTGGCATATCTATCGAAATATCTGAGCAATCATACTAAAATTTGATGTAAGAGGTTTGCTTATGGAAAGCTATTTCTGGATTAAAACCGAACAGGATTGTACCAGAGTGTGTCTCACCGCCATAAATTTTAAGGTTAATTACGGAAGATACTGCAAATTATACAAGCTATTGTGCTCAAATTTAGTAAGCGGATGTTGATCCAAATAAAATTTATTTAATATCCAGAAGTAGGCGGAGGTGAAGAAGTGGACTTGGGATATTTTGACTTTTTAATTTCTGTTCGATTTTTTTCAACATTTTCCATATTACTTTAACTTTTTTAAATACATATATCCCATAAGAATTTTTTCGTCTTTTTTAACTTCTTTCATATGTATTCGTCATTTTCTTTATTTTTCGACTTTTTCATCGATTTTGAATTGTTTCAACATTTTTAACCTTTTCAATTCCTTGAGGGTTTTTCAACCGCTTTTAATATTCTTCTTCAATTTCTTAGCATTTTTCAGCATTTTCCATATTTTTCGACTTTTTTAATTTATTTCAACAATCTTTTGCAACTGTTTCAATACTTTTCAAACTTTTTCAATATTTTTACATTTTTTCTCGACTTATTCAAGCTCTTCAACGTCTTTTGAACATTTATTTAAAAGTTACTTTCAATGCAGTGTTAGGTATGTGAGTTTTGGAATGGCCGAATATTACTAGTCTTAAGTTATTTTTATTTCACATTTCTTTCTCAAATGTTTCAGAGCTGCAATATTCTATCCTTATTTGGATCGTATAATTTCATTTTACCCTTAGAGCGTTTTCAAAAGTCCAAGCCTAAATTTAATAGTACTTTGGATTTATCATTTTTGATAAATATAAGACAATAAAATACCTTTAACGAATTAGTTCCTTCTTCAATTTCATAGTCAATGGCCTATATTCGGGAATGAATGAAAATATGGAAATGACCTCTTTTTATTGATTTTTGAATAGCTTTAGCATTTTGTGTGCGATATGAGCAAATACATACTAAAGATATTTGTTAAAAAAATAGATTTTCATCCTGAATATTAAAAACATAAAAAAGTAAGGTTTTTGAACTTAAATGGAGCAATTGAAATTTGGTGAATTCTTTGAAAAGTCCAAAAAAGTCACTCTTTTGGACTTTGACCGCTTGTAACTCCATCAAATCCTATCCGATCCGAACAGCAAACCGTTAGATAGAAGATAAAATTATTTTTTGAATAGTGTGCAACTGATTTAGGTCGAAAAAAAATTGATAGAAATATGGCCAAACAAATGAAAAAAGTGCAGAAAAAAGCGTTTTTTGGGAATATCTCGAAAGCGACTCTTAAGAAAAGAAAAATGGTTGTCATTTTTGGAATTTACGCCCCAAAATAAATAGAAAAAGTTTATGAGAAATCAGATCTTTTTTTGTAAGCTAGTGTTATCAAAACCAAAAAAAATTAAATTGTTCTTCCAATGCATCACAATTCTTCTGCAAGTATTTGCCACAATTCCAGCAGAACAAAGTTTTTCTGTGTTAAAATGATTGAAATCGTATTTAAAGTCTACAATGACAGAAGATCGCTTGAAAGGTTTGGCTTTGAAAAATATTCATAAAGAAATTGAAATTGTTGAATTATTTTGCCAGAAGAAACCTCGTCTTCTTGAAACCCTTGACAGGACTACTGATTAGATTGTTGTAATATGCCAAAAAATATAAAAATTGCTCGTTGAAAAATTCAATCAATGTGTATTTTCATTTAAAAAAATGTTAGGGCCCCCTCTGAAGAAAATCCTAGATCCGCCACTGAAAGTGAGTACATCTGCTTTATTAAATTTCATATCGACTACGTTTTTAGATCTCTTCATATAACGTTTATAAATATTGTGGGCAATCCACGCCTCTGTGAGAGACTTTGAACACTCGAAAACTAGCCAAATCCTTATTTTGTTCACATGCGCACCAAATCACCAAGTTTCATTAAAATTGCTGCTATAATTTCAATAATTACTAAATAGATAAATGTAAGAATATTTGTTGGTCAAATTACGTCGGAACACGGAATTTGAAAAAAAAAATTTTTTAACTTATTGTTAGAAAAAAAATAAAAAAAAAGCGCTTCCCCACGATCGAATGGTCTCAGGAATTCTTATATTTATCTTGAGGACTTAAAAAATAAAAAACGTAGAGGACATACATATATTTCGGAAATAAAGTTTTTTTGAAGTAAACTAAAAATAAATGATGAATGCTAAAATTTTTCATAAAGTCGTATTTTTTCAAGATCCGACACTACAAATCTCTTCAGCCTGTACTCATGTCAAGCAAATTATCAACCTGTTTTTAGAAATGCGAAAAAATTAAACGTTATTTGATGATATTTTTAATGAAGTATCTTCAATCGCTGTTGAGTTAGACACTTAATTGATTCTTTCCCGCTCGTAAATAAATAAATAATAAAAAGTAAAATATACTCAACACTGAGTTTATAATAACTTTGTCATCCCGTTTGTAATGCATAGATGCTCTTTAAGGAAAAAATACGACTTTATGAAACATTTTAACCTTCATCATTTATTTTCAGTTCACTTCAAAAAAACTTGATTTCCGAAATGTAAGTCATCTTGTTTTTTTTTTTAATTCCCATAAAAACTTTTATAAATATAAGAATTTTCGAAACCGGTCCGATCGTGGATAAGCAAAGTTCAAAAATTTTTTTTCAAATTCCGTGTTCCAACGTAATTTGACCAGCAAATATTCTTATATTTACATATCTATTTAGTTATCATTGAAACTATTGCTGCGATTTTAATGAAACTTGGTGATTCATCATCCTAAAATTTGGCTTAAGAGGTTAGTTTATGAAAAGCTATTTCTGGATTAAAATCAGACTGGGTTGTACCAGTAGGTGTGTCGCCGCCCTAAATTTTAAGACTAATATACAAGCCATTGTGCTAAAAATTGGCATGCGAATGTCGATCATGAATAAAATTAATTTCATATCCATAAGTAGGCGGAATTGAAGAAGTGGGTGAAGAATATTTCGACTATTTAATTTCTATTCGATTTTTTTCAACATTTTCCATATTATTTTGACTTTTTCCAAGCTTTTAACTTTTTCCAATAAGTATTTTTTCGTCTTTTTCAACCTCTTTCAACTTTATTCGTCATTTTCTTTATTAATTCAACTTTTTCTTCGATTTTGAATTGTTTCAACATTTTTCAACTTCTGCAATTTTTTGAGAGTTTTTCAACCGCTTTCAATATTTTTCAGCATATTCCATATTTTTTCGACTTTTTCAATTTCTTCAAAGAGTCTTTTGCACCTGTTTCAAACTTTTTCAATCTTTTTACATTTTTTCTCGACTTATTCAAGCTCTTCAACGTCTTTTTAACATTTATTTAAAAGGTACTTTCAATGCAGTGTTAGGCATGTGAGTTTCGGCATGGCCGAATATTACTAGTTTTAATTTAGTTTTATTTCACATTTCTTTCTCAAATGTTTCAGAGCCGCAATATTCTATCCTTATTTGAATCATAAAATTTCAGAATCAGAATCAAAATCAAAATTCCAGAGTACATTTTTGAAAATTTTACCCTTAGAACGTTTTATACCGGTAATCACTCGATGAGGCATGTTGGCAAAATCATAGGGGCTGCTCTCACTTACGAAAGTGATTTAAATTGCAGTAAGGTTGAGCGCTAATCCGAAATTAAATTGTGTCATCAGCATTGTTGTAAAACCGATTTCAAAGATACTTTGAATTCAATGAAAGCATTGCCCATTACACTAGCTTACAATTTTGGACCTCATATTGAGATATGGTTTCTCATAGAAGTTTTCCTATGTATTTTGGGGCGTAGATTCCAAAAATTAAAACCATTTTTTTTAAGAATCGTTAAGAAAAAACCTTTTTTTCTGCAGTTTTTTCTTTTAATTGATCATATTTCTATCAATTTTTTATTCGACCTAAATCGGTTGCACACTATTTAAAAATTAATTTTATTTTCTGTCTAACGGTCTGCTGTTCAAGAGAATAGGATAGGGTTTGCTGGAGTTACAAGCGGACATATTCCAAAAAGAGTGACTTTTTTGGTCTTTTCAAAAAAGTTAAAACTTTTGTTTTTTATATTTTTAATATTTAGGATGAAAATCTATTTTTTAACAAATATTTTAAGTATATATATGCTCAAATCTGATACAAAATGTTAAAGTTGATCAAAAATCAATGAAAATACGGTTCCTTTTACACCATGAACCAACAGACTTGGACATATGGGAATGCATGAAAATATGGAAATTACCCTTTTTCATTGATTTTTTATTAACTTTAACTTTTTGTGTCCGATTTCAGCAAATATATACTTAAAATACATATTTGTTAAAAAAGAGATTTTGAAAGGTTTTTGGATTTAAATGGACTTTTTTGAAAAGACCAAAAAAGTCACTCTGACCGCTTGTAACTCCATCAAATCCTATCCTTATCTCATGAACAGCAAACCGATAGACAGAATATGAAATTTATTTTTGAATAGTGTGCAACTGATTTAGGTCGAAAAAAAAAGTCCTAGAAATCTGACCAAATAAATGAAAAAAGTGCAGAAAAAAGGGTTTTTTGGGCATATCGCAAAAACGATTCTTAAGGAAAAAAAAAATGATCCAAATAAATGAAAAATGTGCAGAAAAATGAGTTCTTTTGGGGATATCTCGAAAACGATTCTTAAGAAAAAAAAAATGGTTGTCATTTTTGGAATCTACGCCCTAAAATACATAGAAAAAAGTATATTAGAAATCAGACCTTTTCTTTGTAAAAGGTGTTATCAAAACCAAAAAAAAAAAACAAATGGAATCGTTCTTCCAATGCATTACAATTCTACTGCAAGTATTTGCCACAATTCCAGCAGAATAAAGTTTTTCTGTGTTAAAATGTTCATAAACAAATCTATATCAGCTCAGCTGAAATTGTTGAATTATTTTTCCAGAAGAAACCTCGCCGTCTTGAAACCCTTGACTGGACTACTGATTAGATTGTTGTAATATGTCAAAAAATATAAATATTGCTCGTTGAAAAATGTAATCAATGTGTGTTTTCATTCAATAAAAATGTCCGCCACTGTATGCAACGATACTAAGAAATCGGAGCGTGCTATCGAAGCTGAAAGTTGGTCCTTGCTTTATTCTAAGTCTTGTAATGCTTAAGAGTTAACAGTAATAGTTCGCTGAAAGTATCAACGTATTTAGTAGCACACAATGCTTTCAAACTATTTTTATGTTTCTGGACTCCGTTCGGAAATTTTATCTATCAATAGTTGTACTCTTTTAGATAAATTCGAGAAAAAATTTGATACTGATCAAACTTTACCTAGCATGTTTCGAATTTCAGAAATATCACATGATTTGCCTGCTCACAAATTTAGAGAGTGACTGAAACAAATGAGTGTAAAATACTAAGAGTTGGTTTCAAAGCCTGAGCTCCTTTGATTTGTTCGATCGTCCATGAACGTTCTTGAATCAAAATATTTTTTTACCACTCCCAGGGGGGGCTTCAGCCCCCATAGGCCCCTCCCCCCTTGCATCCGCCACTGTTGGCTAACATTTATTTTTGACAAACCAAAATTTTTTACTTATGTGTATTATTAACGGACAGCTGTTTGAAGTAAAAAATATGTAATTATACTGTGAAAAGTAAGGCGTCGTGTATTTACGTTATAAACCCTTTAATTCTCTTCGAAATTGAAACTTCATCAAAAAGTTTTCGAAATGAAAAGAAATTGAAACTACGCGGATTTCAGAACAGGCCGGTATAGCAACTTTCCAAATTCGCGGAAAATAGGAAGTTGTAACACAGTGATTAATTATATGTGTGAGAGGACTCAGAACATACGGAAGGATTAGTCTTCGCCCAGCATTTGATTAATTTTCCTGACACTTCTATAAACTTCAAAATCATCAACTGTGCGAAACTCAAAAAATTCCACAGAGGAATCAGAGATACTCAAATTTATTTCAAAGCTATCACTGGGAACTGCGGTATTATTAAGTATGAAGAAATCATTCATGAGGTTAGGATCAATCTTGCAATCCGGCTTAACGCCACTTTTAACACCTAACTGTTTTATATTCTTCCATAATTGCTCAGAGGAAAGACCAGTGTTAAGCTTTGAACAAAAATAATCTGTTTTAGATTGCCGTATAATACACACAGATCTGTTTCGAGCCTGTTTGTATACTTCCCAGATTTCATTGGATGGTGTAGTGGCGCTTGTATTCAGAAATATGTATTTTAACTTTCAATAATTTTCAATTTAATTTTGTTGGCATAAACCTTTTCTCAGTGTATTGAGAAACTTTCAGTATAAGCCGCTGTTTGTCGATTGATTTCATTCGAGACTCATACTCGATGTAACATACAAATATACCAAAGCTTTATGGAAATATAATGTTATAACTTGAGTTTTGTGTATCACGCCATAAGTCTTAAGTTACCTAAAACTTACAGAAAGATTATTCTGTCTCTTACAATTTTGATCTTCATCATGATACACCGTTTCATCCTAAAATTACAAAATTTTTAAGTTTTTTTAAAATAAAAAGTACAGTCAACTTATACATATTATTTTATGGAAAATAATTACTTGTCCTGCAAAATGAAAATTCTAAATTATAAAAATAATTAAAAGGAAGTTGAGAGCTACAGAATTTGAAAAGAGCGAGAAAATTTCAATAAATTAAAAATGGAAAAAAAGGATCATCATAATATGCAATTTTTATACAATTGATTGCAGCATTATCAAAAGCGCAAAAATTGCCAAAATCTTATGCAGTTTGAATTTACATCATTACATATCATCTCTTCACCATCATGGATTACATCGAATTTCACCTTTCATCGTTCTTTATACAAGACGTCACTTGCATCATAAGGAAACAAGCAAAATTAGTATAAATCTACCACCAAAGCGGCTACGGTAACTCTTTCGCGAGATCGCAAGAATCGGCAAAGAAAAATAAAAATTATAGAAAAACTATAACCAAAAGCAGTGCTCTTTTACAATAAATTTTTAACTTAAAATGTAGAAAAAAGAAAGACTCAAAAACATTAATATAAGTGTAAGAAAAGTTTAAAATAATATTCTTAGAAAATTTCAAAGAAAAGTATGCATCTGTGCTAAAAGTGTTAGATTTTGTTAGAAAAAATAAGAAGAAGAATTGTTAAAGTGGTAATTTTTTTTTAATATAATTTTCTTCAGATAATGGGTTTAGTTTTACCGGCATAAAGTTTTTATTTTATTAAACTAAAGTTCAAAAGATAAAAGTGCATTTGTATCATTTTGGATGCATGAAAGAGATCGCCACAGTTATTTCGGAGTTTACATACATACCATTTGCATGAAAAGATATGTACATACATACGTATGTTCGTATATTCGCATGTTTTTATGTGAGGTGAAAAAGAAACAGATGAACGAAAAGAATAATAAAATATATATGCATGTTCGTATGCAAACACACTGTGATGTACTTAAACATTCTCTTTAATTTAAAAAAATTTATCTACAATTAATATAATTTGGTTAGATCGCTTCTAATCTAAATTTGGTTAGTTTGGTTAGAACCTTCATACTAATGGTTTAAGCCATAAACATAATTTTGTTGCAATCAAAAACGTTTGCCATATGTCTTATGCAAGCCACAAGTTGCACTCAAACATGTATTGCATCAAAACATACGTTGCAGTAGCATAGCACCGAACGCTGCTAGTTAAAATTTTGCTGTTAACTCTGAGCATCGTCTGTAAAATTTTTAATTATAACATCTCTCATAGCTTACAACACATTGAAAGATCTTTCAACGTGGGAGCAACGCAATGTAAAAGTGAGTTATTTAATATTCATCATATTCTCTTTCTTATATTATTTTTTTTTATTATTAAACAAAAATAACAAAAATAAACATGATTACCACATTTCAATAAATAAATATTATTGTCAAAAGCTAAAAGCAAATTATTTCAAGGGTTAATATGAAATGTTAAATAATACAGATCATAAATTACAAACAAATATTAAATTTAAATAAATTCCATTAAAAGATTTTCTGTTGATCAAGTGAAGTATGGTAATCAGTAGTTTGTACATACCTCAAAAATATATTTTTTTTTCTTTCTCTTAAATAACAAATTAATATCCGCGAGTTTGTAAATTAAACAATTTTTAATGATTAAATTTTTTTATTAATTGAATTTATGGTTGAGGGTAACCCTAATTCAAACTAACAAGAAGTGCATTTTTGTTGTTGTGCTGAGAGTTGAGCTTAGTTTAACATACATCATATTTTTTTTATTTGCAACGTCAGGAGAACTAAATTTAATGGAACAAAATAGTATTGAAACTAAGGCAGGTCAATGAACTGCAAAATTTTTATTTTCAAAATATTCCCCATGTATTCAATTGAGATATTTGTGAATTACAACATAGTTAGGATTCATACTTTTCTACTTAGGTTAACTTCAAAAATTTTTTTTTATTAAATTAACTAGGCTATATATTTGTAATATTAACCAGTGAATATTATGTACATTATTTTTATAAGAATTATAATCTGTATGCATTATTTTGTACTCAAGTGACTACATTAAATACATAGTCATGATAATATGTTTTGAATTAAATTTATTATTTAAAATGAACGCTTAATTTTTCGTGTTTGATTTCAAGCTAAGGCGGTAGAGTCGTCGTCGATAAAAGTTTTTTGGGATCTTCAGGACATTTTATATTTTTTTTTTGGATTTTTATTTTCCTGTTGATCATGGATGGGAGGGCAACCATGAGACCACAATATCTAGTCTCATTCCTAACTTTACGTTTTAACAGCAACAATAACCTATTTCCGTTTCCTGTTTCTGCTATCTGTTTATTATCTTTAGGCTACCTTGCCTTGCACGCAAACTTTTTTTTCTCTTATGTTAAAGCACTGTAGTGATAACTAAAAGACGGTAGGAAGCAAGACCTCACCCCCATTAGCCGACGAGCCGGAGCCGGAGCCGGAAACACTGCGTGCACCCGCAACCTACCACTTGACAATATAATCCTGTATCGCTAAGATCGTTGTATGCTACAGTAATTATAATAAGAAAAATAAATGGCGCCCAACGTGGGGCCTCCCACATGTTATTTATTTTTTTTTAACATCTTAAGAAAGTATTCTTAAATGAATTGTGTGGAGTCCCAATTTCAATTAAAAAAATTCGGCTCATTAATTTCAAAAATTTTGTTTTTGCTGTTTTTCTGAAGTGCTCTGGAATTTAATTTGTAAATGCAGTAGCTTGCATGCAATTAACCGACACTTAAGCTTTTCATTGCGAATATAAATTTATTTTATTTCCCTGATTTTTTTTATGGATTCTGGAATTTTAAACAGCCTTCACATAACTATTGGCATTTAACCGTTCCATAAAAGGATGACTTTTAACTAATTTCTACAAAAATTTATGTCCTATTCATAACTTTTAAAATTTTGTGTATTGGAATTTTTATTGCATCATCACATTTTCGTGTTAGCACTAAACCGACACAATAAAAACCTTATTTCTTTTCATTTCTTTCTAATGTTTTGTCTGGAACTCCTGACCAGGATTTAATAAATTCCAGTCTTGCCGATAAAGCATTATCTATGCCTCTCTTTTATGTTGTTGTTAACTCTGTTAGGTGTAAAATTAATTATCACGACTGAACACTCGCAGATAACCTTATGCTTAGAAATCAAATATCTATCTTTTTTTATCGATCTACCACGCACTTACGTTGTTATCAATATCGTTTTATTATTTTTTTCTTATTTTTATGTAATTGAAATTTTTGTGAAATCTTAAAGTTAATAGACTTTTCCGTATTGAAAAATAAAATATTTTTAATTGAAGCATAGTTCACAAATTTGCAAGTTTGTTAATTGTGGCTTGACTCAAAAATTATTTTTATCTTTCGGCTTCATTTGGAAAATCGAGTTTGATTGCTTTGCAATTACATACAACAAAACATAAGTTTTTTTTTATTTTTGAGCAAAATTTGAATTCAGTGTAAATTGAAAATTTGTTTTATTATAACCTATTCATACTATTGTTAGTTCACAATGCCTGTACAACACAGTGACGAGGAAAACAGTGCTTCGTTTTTAAATACGTCTGGATCAAGTGCGCTAGTTTGCAATGTTTGCAATAAAACTGTAAGCGTAATCGCACATTTGCTTAAAACACCATGTGGCCATTCATTCCACAAAGCTTGCATAAAAAGACATATTTTAAGTAGCAACACTTGTCCTGTGTGCTTAACTCTTATTGCAACACAAGATTCTCAAATTTTAATTACTCCAAGTAAATCGACTGATCACAGTCATAGCACTAGATCACAAAGCAAGAAACATGGCGCAGTGCCAAAAGCACTCCCTGTAACTCAATCTAGTCTTGCTGCTGCAGGAGTAATGGAAAGTGCAGCCTTATTCCAAAGAGATGATGAAGTTCAAGAAATTTCGAATCGTTCTCAATCGTTAATGGAAGAGCAACGTAGCAATGTTACGAATATTGTTACGGCTGCAGTTGGTGCGCAACAAGCAGAAATGTTGTCGTTCATGACTCAGCACTTAGCAAAATTAATTGAGACAAATATTGAAGCTAACTTTAGAAAATGTAGCTTACAAAATTCATTGAATCCGTCTAACGCTAATGTTGGACCCATACAAAATAATGAAAATTTACCAGCTTCTGCAGAGTAAACCATGGAGCAATTGCTTGGCTTGCCACCCCTTAATTCAAATGTAGCTGGTCAAAATATTGACTTTAATTCAGCTAGATCTCAGAGATCACCTCAATTTTCGAATAATCAAGCGTCTGGAGATTTATTTACTAGTCCAGATAAAGTCAGCCATATCATATTTAACTGGAAAGTTAAATTTACAGGTGGATCAGATGGATTGTCTATCCAAAATTTTATTTACAGAGTGGAAGCTCTTACTAATCAAAATCTTGCAGGTAATTTTGAGTTACTTTGCCGATACGAAAGTTGTCTTTTTGAATCAAAGGCCAGTGATTGGTTTTGGCGCTATCATAAGTCCGTACGTGAAATACGTTGGCCAGACTTATGCAATGCACTTATTTGTCAATATAAAGATTCCAGAACGGATATAGATTTCAGAGAACTAATCCGTGAGCGCAACCAAAAATATAATGAAACTTTCGATCATTTTTACGAATCGATCGTAGAACTAACTGATCGTCTTGAGCAACCGCTGTCTGAAAATTCGGTAGTTGAAATTCTTCGGCGTAATTTACTACCAGAAATTCAGCACGAAATTTTAAATTTACCTATTTATACTGTTTCAAACCTTAGAGATATTTGTAGAAAACGTGAGTTTTTCTTGCAAGATGTCTATAAAAATAAAAATGTGGTTAAACCAAATATATCGCGTAGACACGTTTCTGAAATTAACGAAGATCTTAGTTACGACAACAATTTTCAGTTAGACATACCCGAAAGTGATGATGAAATTTCAGCCATTTCTTTAATATGCTGGAATTGCAGAAAAACTGGCCATCGCTACCAGGAATGCCTTTCCGATCGAAATATTTTCTGTTATGGTTGCGGATCACCTAACACATACAAACCCAATTGCAAGAAGTGTAATGGGTCAAAAAACTATCTGTCGAATGCACAGAAAAGTGCACCCAAACCAATGCAGAAAACTCAATCGACCAGCACGGAGTAAAAAACCCCGAGTCATCTTCAAAAACCTTTGCTTTTACTTGTTCACAAATTTCAAATATATCCTCTTCAAATTCAAATACGAATCTAAACTTAAAATCACATTTACTTAAGCCTTTAAAACCGTTTCATGTCCGGCTAGCTGCATACGAAGAAGCTAGAAAACGCATATTTAGTGAATCTGTTTCTCAAAGTTCACCCACACGATCTGGTAAGCGCATGAAAATATTCTGGAATAAAATTAAAACTAATCGAAAACACTTTTTAAGCGCAGTTTTTGACAAGCCAAACGATTTACGTCCATATGCTGAAGTTCAACTTTTTGGTAAATCTGTTGTAGGCTTACTAGACACAGGCGCCACAATCAGTTGTATTGGAACTCAAGCAGCTAATGATTTTCTTAACCTTTGCATACCTTACAGAAAAATTAATTCATCAGTACGAACTGCTGATGGTAATGCTCAAAATATATTGGGAGTTATCAAAACAGATGTAGTGTTTCGTGGTGTCTCAAAACCAATTGAAATATTTGTTATTCCGAGCTTAGCTCAAAATTTATATCTTGGGATAGACTTTTGGAAGTCTTTCGAAATCTTACCCGCAGGACTTGTTTCTGAATTGAATTCAAGCAACGTAGATGTTTGTCCTTGCAGACTTTTGTCAATTGAAAACCAAAATCATCTTTCGAATGTAATAAAACTTTTCCCGTCATTCGCAAAGGAAGGCTTGGGAAAAACGACTTTAATTTCTCACGTTATTGATGTTGGAGACTCGAAACCTATAAAACAACGTCATTTCCCAGTCTCTCCTGCTATAGAAAAGCTTATCTACCAAGAGATAGACAGGATGCTAGGGGTTTAGGGATCATAGAAGAATCGGAGAGCGCATGGTCATCACCAATAGTGCTTGTCCGGAAGCCAGGGAAAGTACGCTTGTGTTTGGACAGTCGGAAAGTGAATGCTGTAACAGTTAAGGATGCATATCCTTTACCAAACATTGACGGGATTCTTAGCCGATTGCCTAAGGCCGAATATATAGCTAGTCTAGATTTAAAAGACGCTTTTTGGCAAATTCCGCAGGATCCAGCTTCACGAGACAAAACAGCATTCACTGTTCCAGGAAAGCCGTTGTATCACTACAAGGTCATGTCATTTGGCCTCTGCAACGCGCCCCAAACGATGTCTTGCTTGATGGATAAAGTGGTGCCTGCGCATCTTCGGACCGAAGTATTCATCTACCTTGATGATTTATTGGTTGTATCTGATAGCTTCGAAAGACATCTGGAAGTTCTGAAGGAGATAGCTGCTTGCATAAAAAAATCAGGATTGACGATAAATGTCGAAAAAAGTAAGTTCTGCTTAGAAGAGGTTCGTTATTTAGGTCACTTAGTGGGTATGGGGACTATTCGCACAGATCCGGAAAAAGTTTCTGCAATAGCTGATTTTCCGACACCGAGATCTGTTAGGCGGCTCCGACGCTTTTTAGGAATGTCCGGTTGATACCGGAAGTTCATCAGAAACTACGCTTCAGTCACTGCACCCTTGACTGATTTGCTAAAAACGAATAGAAAATTTGCATGGTGTAATGAAGCACAACAGGCCTTTGAAGCTTTGAAATCGTCGTTAAGTACTGCTCCAGTATTGCATAGCCCAAATTTCAAAGAAAAATTTTACATTCACTGCGATGCTAGCAATTATGGAGTAGGGAGCGTACTGGTACAAATAAATGCAGAGGGTGAAGAGTGTCCTATTGCCTTCATGTCAAGGAAACTCAACCAAGCCCAACGTAATTATTCAGTGACCGAAAAAGAGTGCTTAGCAGCAATGCTAAGTGTAAAAAAATTTAGACCGTATGTGGAAGGACATGAGTTCACCATTATAACGGATCACGCATCGTTAAAGTGGCTCATGTCTCAAACAGATTTAAGCTCGAGGCTTGCACGATGGGCTTTGAAGCTCCAAGGGTTCTCTTTTACTATTCAGCATAGGCGTGGCAGTCAAAACGTGGTTCCTGATGTTCTTTCCCGAGTCAATACTGACGATCTGTCTTCGCTTGAAAAGGACAGTGGGTTATTCGTGGACCTCAGTTCACCATACTTCCATTCAGACGAATATAAGGAACTGACCAAAAACGTTCAAGAATGCTGGTAAGTTACCTGATTTAAAAGTTATGGACAGTTATTTGTATAGACGAATGGAACATGCATGCGGTGATCAACTTCATGATGACCTAGCTTGGAAATTATGGATCCCTAAAGGACTTGTCCAAGATGTTCTCGAGAAAGCTCACAACAGTCATCTTTCTGCTCATAGTGGAATAAACAAGACTCTTGAAAGAATCCGAAGATACTACTTTTGGCCAAATTTAGCTAATGATGTTAAAAACTTTATTAATAACTGTGAGGTATGCAAGTGCACCAAACACCCAAATTATGTTATGCGTCCTCCAATGGGTAAAACCACAGAAACTTTTAGATTTTTCCAAAAACTTTATGTGGATTTCTTGGGTCCATACCCAAGATCACGTTCAGGGCACATAGGTGTTTTCATTGTGTTAGATCATTTTTCCAAATATCCTTTTTTGAAACTCGTGAAGAAATTTTCTACTGATGTAGTAACAAAATATATGGAAGAAGAACTTTTTCATGCTTTTGGAACTCCGGAAACAATTATTTCGGACAATGGTTCGCAAATTAAATCGCATAAGTTTAGTAGTCTTTTACAAAACTATGGCATTCGTCATGTCTTCACGGCAGTACATTCACCTCAATCCAATGCTGCAGAACGCGTAAATCGCTGTCATTTCGGCTATAAAAGCATATGTAAAGCCTGACCAAACAAATTGGGATGAGTACTTGAGTAGTATTTGTTGTGCTTTAAGGTCAGCAACTCACTCGTCTATAGACACGTCACCATATTTTATGGCTTTCGGTCAGCACATGATCAACAATGGAAAAATGTATGCGCTGTTAAGAAATTTGGGAATGTTAGAAGACCGAAGTACAAAATTTAGTAAAGAAGATACTCTTGAAATCATTAGATCTAGAGGCACAAAGCTGATAGAAAAGCAACGAGAGCGAAATGAACGAACCTATAACCTCCGATCAAAACAAGTTCAATATACCGAAGGTCAAGAAGTTTTTAGGAGAAACTTCAAGCAAAGTGATTTTGTAAAAGGATATAACGCCAAATTACGTCCCACTTTTCTAAAGCCGCTGTTTGTCGATTGATTTTATTCGAGACTCATACTCGATGTAACATACAAATATACCAAAGCTTTATGGAAATATAATGTTATAACTTGAGTTTCGTGTATCACGCCATAAGTCTTAAGTTACCTAAAACTTACAGAAAGATTATTCTGTCTCTTACAATTTTGATCTTCATCGTGATAACACGTTTCATCCTAAAATTACAAAATTTTTAAGTTTTTTTTAAATAAAAAGTACAGTCAACTTATACATATTATTTTATGGAAAATAATTACTTGTCCTGCAAAATGAAAATTCTAAATTATAAAAATAATTAAAAGGAAGTTGAGAGCTACAGAATTTGAAAAGAGCGAGAAAATTTCAATAAATTAAAAATGGAAAAAAAGGATCATCATAATATGCAATTTTTATACAATTGATAGCAGCATTATCAAAAGCGCAAAAATTGCCAAAATCTTATGCAGTTTGAATTTACATCATTACATATCATCTCTTCACCATCATGGATTACATCGAATTTCACCTTTCATCGTTCTTTATACAAGACGTCACTTGCATCATAAAGAAACTAGCAAAATTAGTATAAATCTACCACCAAAGCGGCTATGGTAACTCTTTCGCGAGATCGCAAGAATCGGCAAAGAAAAATAAAAATTATAGAAAAACTATAACCAAAAGCAGTGCTCTTTTACAATAAATTTTTAACTTAAAATGTAGAAAAAAGAAAGACTCAAAAACATTAATATAAGTGTAAGAAAAGTTTAAAATAATATTCTTAGAAAATTTCAAAGAAAAGTATGCATCTGTGCTAAAAGTGTTATATTTTGTTAGAAAAAATAAGAAGAAGAATCGTTAAAGTGGTAATTTTTTTTTAATATAATTTTCTTCAGATAATGGGTTTAATTTTACCGGCATAAAGTTTTTATTTTATTAAACTAAAGTTCAAAAGATAAAAGTGCATTTGTATCATTTTGGATGCATGAAAGAGATCGCCACAGTTATTTCGGAGTTTACATACATACCATTTGCATGAAAAGATATGTACATACATACGTATGTTCGTATATTCGCATGTTTTTATGTGAGGTGAAAAAGAAACAGATGAACGAAAAGAATAATAAAATATATATGCATGTTCGTATGCAAACACACTGTGATGTACTTAAACATTCTCTTTAATTTAAAAAAATTTATCTACAATTAATATAATTTGGTTAGATCGCTTCTAATCTAAATTTGGTTAGTTTGGTTAGAACCTTCATACTAATGGTTTAAGCCATAAACATAATTTTGTTGCAATCAAAAACGTTTGCCATATGTCTTATGCAAGCCACAAGTTGCACTCAAACATGTATTGCATCAAAACATACGTTGCAGTAGCATAGCACCGAACGCTGCTAGTTAAAATTTTGCTGTTAACTCTGAGCATCGTCTGTAAAATTTTTAATTATAACATCTCTCATAGCTTACAACACATTGAAAGATCTTTCAACGTGGGAGCAACGCAATGTAAAAGTGAGTTATTTAATATTCATCATATTCTCTTTCTTATATTATTTTTTTTTATTATTAAACAAAAATAACAAAAATAAACATGATTACCACATTTCAATAAATAAATATTATTGTCAAAAGCTAAAAGCAAATTATTTCAAGGGTTAATATGAAATGTTAAATAATACAGATCATAAATTACAAACAAATATTAAATTTAAATAAATTCCATTAAAAGATTTTCTGTTGATCAAGTGAAGTATGGTAATCAGTAGTTTGTACATACCTCAAAAATATATTTTTTTTTCTTTCTCTTAAATAACAAATTAATATCCGCGAGTTTGTAAATTAAACAATTTTTAATGATTAAATTTTTTTATTAATTGAATTTATGGTTGAGGGTAACCCTAATTCAAACTAACAAGAAGTGCATTTTTGTTGTTGTGCTGAGAGTTGAGCTTAGTTTAACATACATCATATTTTTTTTATTTGCAACGTCAGGAGAACTAAATTTAATGGAACAAAATAGTATTGAAACTAAGGCAGGTCAATGAACTCTGCAAAATTTTTATTTTCAAAATATTCCCCATGTATTCAATTGAGACATATGTGAATTACAACATAGTTAGGATTCATACTTTTCTACTTAGGTTAACTTCAAATGTTTTTTTTATTAAATTAACTAGGCTATATATTTGTAATATTAACCAGTGAATATTATGTACATTATTTTTATAAGAATTATAATCTGTATGCATTATTTTGTACTCAAGTGACTACATTAAATACATAGTCATGATAATATGTTTTGAATTAAATTTATTATTTAAAATGAACGCTTAATTTTTCGTGTTTGATTTCAAGCTAAGGCGGTAGAGTCGTCGTCGATAAAAGTTTTTTGGGATCTTCAGGACATTTTATATTTTTTTTTTGGATTTTTATTTTCCTGTTGATCATGGATGGGAGGGCAACCATGAGACCACAATATCTAGTCTCATTCCTAACTTTACGTTTAAACAGCAACAATAACCTATTTCCGTTTCCTGTTTCTGCTATCTGTTTATTATCTTTAGGCTACCTTGGCTTGCACGCAAACTTTTTTTTCTCTTATGTTAAAGCACTGTAGTGATAACCAAAAGACGGTAGGAAGCAAGACCTCACCCCCATTAGCCGACGAGCCGGAGCCGGAAACACTGCGTGCACCCGCAACCTACCACTTGACAATATAATCCTGTATCGCTAAGATCGTTGTATGCTACAATGGCGACTTTTTCCACTTTGTATTTCTTTTTGAGCTGCAGCTTGACATGGGAAGTAAGCCACGGTGAAGAATTTTTCTTAATAAGAACTGTCTTGACAGGAACATGAGTATCCATGAGTCTAAGGAAATTGTTGTTAAATGTCTCCAATTTCTCATCTACAGAGCTGAATAGCCAGCATTCATTCCAGTTGGTCTGAATTAAATCATTAAATAACATATCAGTATTTAGAGCGCCAAAGTCACGGTATGATAACGTTACAATTTCATCTTTAGGACACAAGTTAATGTTAAGAGCACAGAATATTAAATCATGATCAGAGATAAAGCTGATTTGATCAAAAGCCAGTAAAGGTGTGTTGTCTGATATGATAGAAAGATCTAATAAACTAGACCGATGTGAAGTTAGCATCGAATTTGAGCGCCGGATGAAAATGTTACTTACATTTTCTTAACAGAGCGCGGCGAAAATTTAACATTTTGATTTTTTCGGCGAATAAAAAATTTTTACGCCGAAAAAAAAAACTATTATGAAATAACGAATCTACTCGCTGTTGTCATATAGCATGTTTGACATGAAAAACCAACTAGTAACTGTGGTGTAGTTGAAACGTGTTTGGCTATGAAACGAACAGTCCTTGGTTGGCATCCTTTTGTGATTCAGATGTATTTTTTTTTTTTTTATTTAAATTTACTGAACGAACAGCTTTGAGTTCGAATCCTTCTGTGATGCAGATGATTTTTTTTTTAATTTAAATTTATTTCATATATGTACATATGTGCATATCCATCAGATTGGGCCTTTTAGCTGGCCTCGTTTTTTTTTTTTTTTTTTTGGAGTACATCTTCCAGCCATAGTTTTCTTGAAGCTAAGGCTGTCTTGAACTCATAATTAAGGTTGTTCAATTGAAATTCAGATAGCTATTTTTTTATTTAACTTTGTATGTAACTTTCCATGTTTTTTTTTAACTTAAATGCAATTTTAACTATGTCTAACTCCAAGAAAAACCATGTTTGAAGAGTCTGCTCCAAAAAAAAAAAAAAAATAAAAAAAAATCGAAGCCATGGTCAAGGTAAGATGACCATTTCGATTTTTTTCTTATTATTTTTTTTTTTTTGGAGCATACTCTTCAAACATGGTTTTTCTCGAAGTTAAGACTATCTTTAATCAATATTCAAGGAGGAACAATTAAAATTCAAAGGGAGACATAGTTAAAATTGGATTTTAGTTAAAACCAACATGAAATGTTACATATAAAGTTAAATAGAAAAATAGCTAACTGAATTTCAATTGAACAACCTTTAATATGAGTTCAAGACAGCCTTAGCTTCAAAAAAAAATATGGCTGAAAGATGTACTCAACAGTCTTTAGACTACAGCGTAAAAACCCAATAAATTGACAATTTTTAAAAAACACGAAAAGTTTCATATATTTCTTACTTTAAATGCAAATTAAAAAAATAGCTATCTGAATTTCAATTGAACAACCTTTATTATGAGTTCAAGATAGCCTTAGCTTCAAGAAAAACTATGGATGGAAGATGTACTCCAAAAAAAAAAAAAAAAAAAAAACGAGGCCAGCTAAAAGGCCCAATCTGATGGATATGCACATATGTATATTTTTTTTTTCTTATAATTGCTGCTAAACGTAATAGATAAGTGCTGATATTTACTAAAAATTCTCAAAAGTTTCATAGACTAGGTAGGTTTCATAGATAGGGCTATTCTGGCAAAGACAGCTAAAAGTCTTACGAAAATATTTTGTAAGACACTTTGTAAGACTTTAGGTATTCTAGCGCAAAAGTCTTACAGATAAAGCTTTTGAATTCCCCACACAAAAGGTTTCGTGGTAAGCTTGTCAAATTTTGATTTTTTAATTTTAAACTAATAAAATTACAAAAGGAATAATAAAAAAACCGGAATTCACCAGGCAGCGTGGAAAAGTAGTTAGGACTGTTAACTCAAAGCTCCAAGTGTGTGGGTTCGAGTCCCGTCACTAAAAATGTTTTTTTTCTAAAAACATATATATACATTTTTTTAACACGCCAAATAAAAACAACTTATAATTCCCTTTAAACTTAATAATTTTTCTAACGTTTGTAATGTAAACAATACAACTGCTCGTAGCAGGTCTTTAAAATTGTCTTACGAAAGACAGAAAAAGGCTTTCAAGATAGTTGCCAGAATACCAAAACGTCATAAGTAAGACTTTTATTTTACTAAAGACTCTGGTGAGTTATAAGATAGTTGCCAGAATAGCCCTGTTAATGTTATAAACTGATACATTGCTGGCCCTTACAGATACATAACTATATTTCAGTTAGCTGACAAAATTTTTTTATGCTTATTTAATTATAAAAAAAACCCATTACTGCAATTTTGAGCTAACCCAGTTAGTCCAAGAGCCCGCTGTAGAAAAGTCGAGTGTATAAAGTTACAGGATAGGATGTACGGGAAAGAAAGTGAGCCATTTTGGTGGAACTTACGAACCAGGGTTGTCTTGCCAAAGCCTGTTCCGATGCCTGAAAATGCCCGAATCTCAGCCAATTTTGTTGTTTTAATTGAAGCTGTATAATATTATGTTTCAAAATGTATGTGAAACGATATAACACGAAGAGGCCCAAACATAATGTCAAAGGTTGCATTGTTGAATCCTGTCCCAAGCATGGGTTGGTAGCTGCTGGTAGCTTGATATATGTATGCTATGTATATGCCAAACGATAGAGGTTGAAGAGCCTAAATTGAATATATAAGGTTGTTTTGTCATATTCGGTCTTAAATATGGGTTGCCACCAGTTTTTAAGGCCAATTTTTCTTAAATGGTTGGCAGTACATGTTTGGGAAAGGATTCGATAAGCCAACCCTATATATTCCATTAAGGCTCTTCGAGCTCTATCGTTTGGCACACATTTCAAGTATTAATATATATTATTAAAAATTGACCCAAAAAACCGGTCGCAACCCATGTTGGGGACAGGACTCAACAATGCAACCTAAATATTATTTTTAGGCCTCTTTGAGTTATATAATTTGACACACATTTTGAGGCATAATATTACACAGTTTCAATCAAAACAAAAAAATTTACTAAAATTCGGTCATCGGGGCAGGCTTTGGCAAGGAAACCATGGTTCGTTAGTTTCATCAAAATAGTTCACTATATTTCCTGTACATCTCATCCTGTCATCTTATACAATCGACTTTTCTACAGCGAGCTCTCCGCCTTAGGGGCCGTTCATAAATTACGTAAGACAATTTCATGACATTTTTGACCCCCCACTCCCCCGTGTAAGATTTCGTAAGATTCTCACAGCCCCCGCCCCCCTTCCGAAATCTTACGTAAGATTCATAATAAAGGTGAAACTAGTCAAAAACGTGTATTTTTCATGTAATGTACTATAAATAAATATCACGAAATTACAACTAAACATTTGTTTTTCAAGATAAATAAAAAAAGTCATCGTAAGTCATTGTTTTTCCATGCGCTTTGCAACGTACAAGGAGGTACGTTAATAATTCCTCGTACCCCTGGTATACAAAGGATTTGAAAAAAGTTCGCAATGGCCGTAATAGGGCATGGAATAAATACGTTTGTAGCCAGGACCGTAATGACCTTGTTGCTTATCAGCGACTGTTTCTTGAATTTAAAGATATGTCAGCTTTGGTTTATTCTGAATATTTGAATAAAATTAGGCTGAATATTCTTCATGACCCCAAGAATTTTTGGGGTTTTATTAATTCTAAAAAAAAATCTGACGGGTTTCCATCTGAGTTTAAAACAGTTGATGGGCTCACTAGCGACCCACAAGTTATAGCCGGGTTGTTTGCTAATTTGTTTAATGAATCGTTTTCTACGGATTTATTTAGCCCTGAAATCAACTATTTTGAATATATGGATAACGACCCTTTAGTTTCGGTTAATGAGATATCTTTCTCTCCTGACCTCATAGAGAAATATATTTCATCTGTTGATGATGACTTCAACTCTGGGCCGGATGGTATTCCTGCGACAGTTTTAGTAAACTGTAGCTCTGTGCTGAGTCAGCCCCTCAGTATTTTATTTAATAGATCAAATCAAGAAAGCTATTTTCCTAAATTTTGGAAAAATGCATACATTAGCCCCATTTTCAAGAAAGGGTGTAAGAATGATGTTTCAAACTACAGGCCCGTGGCTAAGTTATCATCAATACCGAAAATTTTTGAACATATTATATACGATCAGGTTAAGGTGTGCTGTGGTGAAGTCATAACAACTCGTCAGCATGGTTTTGTTAATGGCAGATCTACAGTTTCTAACCTCCTTGATTTCACTTCTTTTGCATTAAGCTCTTTAGACTCTGGTGGGCAAGTTGACTGCATCTACACTGACTTCAGTAAAGCATTTGACAAATTACCACATAATTTGATTTTGTTAAAGTTAAAGAAACTTGGATTTCCCTTAAGTTTTATCAGCTGGATTGAATCTTATTTATCTGGTCGCTCGTATCAAATAAAATTTAGGAGAGTGTTTTCCTCCCCATTTAGCGCGACATCAGGTGTTCCACAAGGAAGCCACCTGGGGCCGCTCCTGTTCATTTTAGCAATTAATGACGTTACACATGTTATTAAAAACTCCCATCTGTTAGTATATGCAGATGACATGAAAATTTACAGGAACGTAAAGGGGGTTGGTGACACTATTCCACTTCAGTCTGACTTGAAATCCTTTGAAGTTTGGTGTTCTAAGAATAACTTACATCTTAATCCTGATAAATGCCAAGCTATGATTTTTACCAGGAAGAAAACTATTGTGGAATTTGATTATAAATTAAAAGATAAAAATATTTGTCGTGTCGATGTAGTCAAAGACCTAGGTATACATTTTGATACTAAGTTGACTTTTAATGAGCATATTAATCAAATTTGTAAAAAATCCTCATCTCTGCTTGGCTTTATTAAGAGGTGGGCAAAAGAATTTAATAGCCCTTTAGTAACGGTGACTTTATATAATACAATAGTGCGCCCTCACTTAGAGTACGCTAGCCAAGTATGGTCACCATTTTATAATATTCATATAAATAGAATTGAAAGAATTCAAAAAAATTTTATTCGTTTTGCTCTCAATGGCTTAAATTGGATTGACCCTTTAAGCCTTCCTCCTTATGAGGATCGTTTAAAGTTATTACATATGCAGTCTTTGAGCTCGCGTAGAAATATTGCGGATATACTTTATCTGCATCAACTTGTAACTGGGTCTCTTGCTGCACCAGAGCTTCTTAACTATATACATTTTAATAGTAATCGGAGGAGTACTCGTAACTCTTATCAGTTATTTTATCAACCGGTTAGTAGAACTAATTATATGGCTACAGCTCCTTTTAATCGCATGACAACTCTTATTAATAATTGCGAAGTTTATAACATTAGCTTGTCAAAAGGTCAACTCAAGCTTAGACTGAAAACTAACTGTAGCTAAATTTGTAGCTTAATGGTGGTGTGAATTTTTTTGTTTGTGTTGTCCGAGCCCCACAGCATGCTGGGTAAATTTTTTCTAACATTTATGCCTTAGACCACGTAAATTTATACATATAATTATTTTAATATCTATATGTCTATTTTTACATGGTGTGAGTGGGTATGTTGAGAAAGTGCGATAAAGCTAAGAAAAAATTATAAAATAAATAACAAATTAATGTGCATGATAATTTTTTCTATTCCATTTTTTATTGAATAAGCTTTTTACTTGGTATAAAGCTTCAATGCTAAATAGCTAAGAAGGCTATAATAGCTGTAGTAGCTAAACTCTATTATTACTATTATTATTATTATAACCTGTCTGATAGTGAACCTACAATTGGCACACCCGGTTCGTCTGTTGAATTTTCTGATTCACATTTAAACTCTGTAACCTCAATATCCTCGTCGCCATGTCACTCTACAACTTGACAAATCTCCGATTGTTTTAAAATGCAAAGGATTTTCCCCTGTCCGCGTTTCAAAATTGAAACTGGTTGAATCATGTGAGTACGACTATAGTCTTTCCCTTGGAGGTTTTTGTGCATTACAGTAGCTTTTTTCGAGGCAAAGTACTGGCCACAAATATTACAAACTCGATCAGCTAAGACGATTGCAAGTGAAGGACAAAAAAATCGTAAGGCATGATTTTGAACTGTAGATGTACTTTTGATCAATCGTAATTTAACGCTAAGCGAATAAATAGAGGACAAAACTGATTGCTGTTTTGGTCTACTGTTGAAGAAAGAATCGAAAGCGAATCTTCTTGTTGAAGAGAGCAAGGGGGCGGCAAAAAACCGGGTCAACAACAACCACATTTCAACGTCAACGTATCTGCGTGTAAATGCCTAAATAACAGCAAACTTGTGAGACGGTGTTACAAGTCGACCCTGCGTGTAAGCAACATATTTCATTACAAAAACAGAAGAGAAGTTGTCCCGTTCAGAGTCGATTACTTAAATCGATTGTAATCGATATTTCTGAATCTTTCGTGACTGTCGAAAATTCAAATATATTTCATTACTGTCACAAATGACGATGCGTTAATACAACTTTAATGTATAAATACGCATTTTAAATCTTACGTAAGATGATCATTGACCATCCCCCCCCCCTCGTAAGATGTAGTAAGAATCCGCTGACCCCCCCCCCCCCCCCTTTACGTCTTACGTAATTTATGAACGGCCCATTAGTAGAATCCACTGCTACGATATGATAACGTTCACTTAAAGATAGAATACACTAAACTTCTGTGGAAACACGTGTTTCGTCGTTTTAATGTAATGTAATGTAATGTATTTGTCTATGAAATTAAATTCCTTACAGACTAGAACAAAATTGTAGGCTAAAATGATCTTAAATAAACTTAAATTTTGTTTAATAAAATACAGAAATCAATTGTACTATTTTTGTACAATTTATTTAAAGCAATAAGAGTTCTATTAATGGGTTCATTAAGGGGGGGGGGGTAGGGTTTTGCCAAATTTTGTTTTTCCATTTTTTTTGTTGTTTTATTTAATAGTATAGCTTTTCAAAAGTATCCTGTTTGGGGTCGATTGGAGTAAAACTGACGAAGATACAGCGTCTTGAGTCTCGATGATTCTGTGTAAGTAAATGAAAAAAAAAGACAGTGCTAAAATTTTCAACGTGATTTTCTCGAAACTAACTTTTCAAAGTCGGTGGACACTTTTTCTCAAAAACTACTAGACCGATTTTCTGGAAATTTGATACATTCTTTTAATACATATAAAACCAGGTAATAACGAGGTGTTTTTTTTTTTTTATTACAACCAGTTTTGCAATAATAAATATATTGATTTTTGCCTTTTTTTTTAAAAATTCGTTTTTTGGCTTAAAAATTATGCCAAAATCTTAAAAATCGTCAAAGAAAAAAAACCCTTTAACTTATAAGGTAAAGAAAGTTTTTTTTTTTTTTGATTTCAGTTGATTACGGGATGAGATATCTTGTCCACCGCAAACCACCTTTTTTTAGGCGTCCGCGGAAATTTGCTGCCAATGGCTTATTTTGCAATGTTTTTTAATTAAATTTTCACAGAATATTCTTTAAATATTGTACTTTTAAATGCTTTTTAAATAAATAAATTTACTTTTACCATATCACTAAAAAACATTTTTAAACTTATTCCTAAAATGTAGCGTCAAAACCCTACCCCCTCCTTAATGGTATAGTTAGACCTATGACATTTGATATAAAAATAGTCTGATGATCTTAAAGTTCGCGATGGAATATTAAATAAAATCAATTCAAGGAGATCCGAGCAAACAATATTTCCATTAATATCATAAATAAGCATCATACTATTAACAAGTCGTCTATTTTCGAGCAAATCCAAATTAATAAGCATGCAGCGTGCTTTGTAAGAAGGAATGGGTTCCAAATGAAGGATGCATACTCTAAATTGGACCTTACGAAAATTGTATATAGTTGTTTCAAAGTGAATGGATCTTTAAAAGTAGAACTATTACGTTTAACAAACGCAAAGAGCGAATATGCTTTTGGTAAAATACGATTTATATTGACTATTGAGACAAAAATGAGAGTCAAAATAAACTCCAAGATCACGCATTTCATCAATGTTTTTTAAGGACATATTATCAAAACAATATGTGAACAAAATTGGCGTACTGCATTTCGATAATGTTACATGAAAACATTTACGAAGATTTAAAGATAAATCAATATAATACTTAAAACTCATTGAGGAAGATATAACATTTATAAGCCCCTTAACCTAGGGTCACAAAGTTTCAAATTAGGAATTAACGGTATTCCAAAAAAACATCAAAACTACGGCTTTGGCATACAATTAACACCAAAAAAGTAATGTTGGATACATGGCCTTCTCCACCAAAAAAGGCCTTTTAGCTGGCCTCGTTATTAATTTTTTTTTGGAGCACACTCTTCAACCATGATTTTTCTTGAAGCTAAGGCTATCTTGAATTAATACTCAAGGTTGTTCAATTAAAATTCAAGGAACGTATTTTTTTATTTAACTTTATATGTAACTTTTCATGTTTTTTAACTAAAGTGCAATTTTAATTATGTCTACCTTTGAATTTTAATTGTTCCTCCTTGAACATTAATTCAAGATAGTCTTAACTTCAAGAAAAACCATGTTTGAAGAGTCTGCTTCAAAAAAAAAAAAAAAAAAATCGAAATTGTTATCTTAGCTCGACCATGGTTTCGATTTTTTTTTTTTTTTTTTGAGCAGACTCTTCATAGAGATCATAGCAAAATCGAGTCTTTTTATCACACCGGTGATATAGTTCCACATAATGTTTGGTCTACAACATGTTATGTTAGTGCTTCTACGATATTGTAAATATATTTAATACATATAACAAGTATATTTAATTATTTTGTGAACTCATTAGGAAAGGTGTTCACATTATTGCTCTACATCGTTATTTCTTTCTTGACTTTATTGTCTCTTTTTTAGTAATGTTTCTGAAGAACTCAACACTAAGTGACTGTATGAGTATATGCATAACCTTTGATCCAAACATCTGCCGGCTTCAACTAAAGAAAATATTCTGAAAGGTGGCTACTATACCGTGTCTCTGAATTCTGGATTAAGAATTATCTTATTAAAAAACATACAATCAGCGATATTTTTATTGGTTACACATACAAGGATGGGATGAATGTTCATTATTCTGAGGGAGGACATGCTGTTGGTATATCATGGAATGCTGGCAATCCAAATTATAGTGGTATCTTGTAGAGCCAACGACACATCAAGTTGAAGATTATCAAACTTAGATTTTCAATCTTAATGAGGCGAATTTGCATGCAGTTAGTAGAAGCCCAGTTTGGGAAGAGGATATTTATTTTTCAAAAGATTTTACTAACGGTTGCAGTCCCTATGGTATTGATTAAATTGATTAATTATTGGATAAATTTAATGATAATACAGAGATGTTAAGGAAGGTGACCTGACGTCACAAAATGACATCGGCTGATCCATAGCTTGAAATAGTGTTAAGACCAAATATATATTGAGCACAATCTGCCGTTCGGCTACAACTGATTACAGCAATAAAAATCGCTGCAACGAATTGACGAGTCGACTACCAATAGCGGTAAGTTGCTCAAAATAGAGTAAAGTGCTAATCTGGAGAAATCAAAATCAACTTTTTTTTTTAAAGCTGGATAGTGAAAATTCCACAACAGAAAGGCCAATGAAGACGTCAACAGATAAGCCAACAGAAAAACCGCAGGATTATGGGGCTATTTCTGTAATGGGAATGAAAATAACAATCATAATTGAATTCTACTTTAATGTTAAGATGTTATGTTGATGGTTTATTTTTAAGAAAATTCACACTTTAAAAAATTTCACTTTTCCAGAAAAGACGTAGAAAAGTGATTGCTTGTTAACCTTAATACAACGTTTTTATACTGCAATAAATTCGGTTAGATTAAGAATGAAGAGATCCTCTGTTTGATGGCTGGAACTATGATTTAAAAAGATCTTTTGGAATAAAGATAAGTCAAATTATGTTTCGCCTCTTTAATGGAAGTGCTGATGTCGTTTGTGACAAACTTCGATATACAGGTCGCATTAAGAAATTTTTCATAAAGTATCCTGCGCGTGCAACATAAGTTCATTATATCTCAGAATATATGTATATCCCGTAATCCCTCCTTAAAGCTCTGAGCAAAAACTTTAGAAAAAAAATAGCTCTGGAGTTTTGAATAAATTGCATTCGGTACTGCACTGCTATGAAAAGTTTGAAGAATAAGAATGTGCATTATTTAAAGCCAATAACTCGTACAAAATCGAATTCTATTAAGAAACCCTTAGACCCTATATAGAGAATCCTCCTTTAAAGCTCTGAGCAAAATCCTAAAAAAAATAACTCTGGAGTTTTGAATAAATTGCATTCGGTGCTGCACTGTTATGAAAAGTTTGAAGAATAAGAATGTGCATTATTCAAAGCCAATAACTCGTACAAAATCGAATTCCAGTAAGAAACCCTTAAGCCCTATATAGAGAATCCCCCCTTAAAGCTCTTAGAAAAATCTTAAAAAAAAAATAACTCTGGAGTTTTGAATAAATTGCATTCGGTGCTGCACTGTTATGAAAACTTTGAAGAATAAGGCGGTGCATTATTCAAAACAAAGAACTCGTACAAAATCGAATTCCAGTAAGAAATCCTTAAACCCTATAAAGAGAATCCCCCCTTAAAGCTCTGAGCAAAATCTTAAAAAAAAAATAATTCTGGAGTTTTGAATAAATTGCATTCGGTGCTGCACTGTTATGAAAAGTTTGAAGAGTAAGAATGTGCATTATTTAAAGCCAATAACTCGTACAAAATTGAATTCCAGCAAGAAACCCTTAAACCCTATAAAGAGAATCCCCCCTTAAAGCTCTGAGCAAAATTTAAAAAAAAAATAGCTCTGGAGTTTTGAATAAATTGCATTCGGTGTTGCACTGTTATGAAAAGTTTGAAGAATAAGAATGTGCATTATTCAAAGCCAATAACTAGTACAAAATCGAATTACAGTAAGAAACCCTTAAACCCTATATAGAGAATCCTCCCTCAAAGCTTTGAGCAAAATCTTAAAAAAAACTAACTCTGGAGTTTTGAATAAATTGCATTTGGTGCTGCACTGTTATGAAAACTTTGAAGAATAAGAATGTGCATTATTCAAAGCCAATAACTCGTACAAAATCGAATTCTAGTAAGAAACCCTTAAACGCTATATAGAGAATCCTCCTTTAAAGCTCTGAGCAAAATCTTAAAAAAAAATAACTCTGGAGTTTTGAATAAATTGCATTCGGTGCTGCACTGTTATGAAAACTTTGAAGAATAAGGCGGTGCATTATTCAAAACCAATAACTCGTACAAAATCGAATTCCAGTAAGAAATTCTTAAGCCGTATAAAGAGAATCCCCCCTTAAAGCTCTGAGCAAAATCTTAAAAAAAAATAACTCTGGAGCTTTGAATAAATTTCATTCGGTGCTGCACTGTTATAAAAAGTTTGAAGAATAAGAATGTGCATTATTCAAAGCCAATAACTCGTACAAAATCGAATTCCAGTAAGAAACCCTTAAACGCTATATAGAGAATCCTCCTTTAAAGCTCTGAGCTATATCTTAAAAAAAAATAACTGGAGTTTTGAATAAATTGCATTCGGTGCTGCACTGTTATGAAAAGTTTGAAGAATAAGAATGTGCATTATTTAAAGCCAATAACTCGTACAAAATTGAATACCAGTAAGAAACCCTTAAACCCTATAAAGAGAATCCCCCCTTAAAGCTCTGAGCAAAATTTAAAAAAAAAAATGGCTCTGGAGTTTTGAATAAATTGCATTCGGTGCTGCACTGTTATGAAAATAAGAATGTGCATTATTCAAAGCCAATAACTCGTACAAAATCGAATTCCAGTAAGAAACCCTTAAACCCTATATAGAGAATCCTCCCTCAAAGCTCTGAGCAAAATCTTAAAAAAAACTAACTCCGGAGTTTTGAATAAATTGCATTCGGTTCTGCACTGTTATAAAAAGTTTGAAGAATAAGAATGTGCATTATTCAATGCCAATAACTCGTACAAAATCGAATTCCAGTAAGAAACCCTTAAACCCTATATAGAGAATCCCCCCTTAAAGCTCTGAGCAAAATCTTAAAAATATAACTCTCCAGTTTTATGTTGTAATATTATTAAATTCCCTTTTTTGATTGGATTATTTTCTTTGATTTCACTGTTTAGTTTTATTAAAATAAAACATTCATGCTTAAAAAATATTTTTTAGCCGTTTTATTGATTTGTACACTTTTGGGTTCAAGTAAATGGTTCGCAATATATTTTTCACTTATGTGAAAGGTATTTTAATTAATAGTTTTAAAAATTTTGTTACACTAAACCATTGCGTACATTAATTTTCTGTGGGCCTTGATTGCCCACCCTCACTAAGTGGTCATCCCAAGCATACATATGTATTCTCGAAATGTGACGAAATCGCTAGCGGTGGGTCTTCGCGTTTCAGTTTATGGTGTATATAGCCAGTCTAATTCTTTCACAGTCTTTATTTTTGAAGTGCAACGAGCATGTTCTGTCATGCTTACTAATATCTTACTTTTTCAGAACCAATTTTACCAATCAAATACAAATATGTATACTTATATACATTTCGTCTTAGACACAAAATACATTCAAATTTATTCCCAATTATCTAACTTTTTTTCGGCTGCCTTGTTTGCAACTGCCCACTGTACACTTCATGATAGATTTCATATTTTCAATTGTTTGTACACAGTCTCTCTCAAAATACTCAGAGTAGAGTTGCCCTAACTGAAAATTCGACATAATAATAATATTTTTTTTTTTTAAGATCAGTTCGAAGTCAAGAATACTTTATCATTCTTAGTTCAAAGAGGCTTGTGAAACATTTTATTTATAGCTCAATTACAATATCTACTTAATAATGATAATGAATGTTTCGCTATTTTGTATCAGCTATTGACTTTGAATAATACGCATTCTTATTCTTCAAAGTTTTCATAACAGAGCAGCGCAGAATGCAATTTGTTCAAGACTCCGGCCGTTAATTTTTTTCTTTGTATTCTCAAAGCCTTAAAAAGGGTGTCCTCTATATGGGATTCAAGGGTTTTGAAATGTTTCGCTATTTTGTACCAGTTATTGGCTTTGAATAGTACGCATTCTTATTCTTCAAAGTTTTCATAACAGAGCAGCGCAGAATGCAATTTGTTCAAAATTCAATAATTTAATTTTTTTATTAATATGCTCAGAGCATTAAGGAGGGTATTCTCCATATGCAATTTTATGGTTTTTAAATGGAACTGAATTTTGCTCGAGTTATTGGCCATGAAAAATACGCATTCTTATCCTGCACACATTTCATAACAGAGCAGTACAGAATGCAATTTGTTCATAGCCCTTTTGCTTAGTTTTTTTATTTTTGTGCTCACAGCAGTAATGGCCTTTAATAATACTTATCCTTATCCTTCAAACTTTTCATAACAGTGCAGCTCAGAATGCAATTTATTGAAAACTCTTTTGCTTAATTTTTATTCATGCTCAGAGCCTTAAGGAGGGTACTATCCATATTGAATTCAATGGTTATTAAATATTACTCGATTTTGTACAAGTTATAATCTTCGAACCTTACTTATTCATTTTCTTAAAAATGAAAAAACTTTTACTTAAATAATTGATATTCAATACAGAGAAAAAAAAAAAACAAAAAAGACTAACCATTAGGCCATATGAAATAATAATTGATATTCAATATCAAAAAAAAAGTTATTGAAGTGAAAACTTCTTATGGCACGTTGTGCGGCTGAGGAAAAAAGTATAATTTCGCGACACCGACCGTCATCGGGAAGACTTGGGAAACGAACTCGATTTTGGAATTTTGAAGACTTGGGAAACGAACTCGATATTGAAATTTTGAAGACTTTTGAAACGAACTCGATTTCAGAAATTCGAAGACTTGGGAAACGAACTCGATTTCAAATTTGAAAGACTTGGGAAACGAACTTGATTTTGGAATTTTGAAGACTTGGGAAACGAACTCGATTTTAGAATTTCGAAGACTTTGGAAACGAATTCGATTTCAGAAATTTGAAGACTTGGGAAACGAACTCGATTTCAAATTTGGAAGACTTGGGAAACGAACTTGATTTTGGAATTTTGAAGACTTGGGAAACGAACTCGATTTTAAAATTTTGAAGACTTGGAAAATGAACTCGATTTCAAAAAATTTATAAAGCGTTGCCTACTTTTAGGTGCTCTTAATAATTTGCCCCTAAAAGTAGGCAACACTTTCTGACAAATTTCAAAAAGAACGCCTAAAAGTAGGTAACGATTTTAAAAATTTCAGATAATGTGTCCTAATTTTAGGTGCTATTTTTGAAATTCGTCGGAAAGTGTTGCATACTTTTAAAGCGGCTCTCACACGATCAATATTACTGACAGTATAATTACTGACAGTATTTACATTACTGTCAGTGTACCACTCACACGGTCAGTATTGTTTATTGTCAGTAATCAGTTTTTTTGACATTCGACTGGTGAAGGTGCGAACTATGCTCCGGCTACGTGACCGACAGCCGAAAATGGCATGCCACTTTTTGGGGCAGATTCCATCCAAACTTGCACCACGTCTCCAGCTATGCATCGGACGACCATACCCTTGGACGCAATGTTCCATGCCACTGAATGAGGAACTTTTTCAAGTTTCTCTCAAGTTTCGCTGCCTCATCGTCTATCTGCCACAAAATGGGGCATGCCACGCCCCCTCCCAGGATTTTGCCGTCCCGTGCCTACTTGCACCCTCTGACCAACTTTCAGCCGGATCTGCCCCAAAAAGTGGCATGCCACTTTTCTGTGCAAATAATACTGATGAACTGTCAGTATTCACCTCACACCATCAGTATTACTGTCAGTATTTAAAAACTTCGTCAGTAATATCCGATTTTTTCATCAGTCATCAGTATCGTTTTTCTATACTGACAGTACATCAGTACTCACCTCATACGATCAGTAATACTGTCAGTATGCAAAATACTGTCAGTAATATTGATCGTGTGAGGGCCGCTTAATACTGATGGTGTGGGTGAATACTGCTAGTTCATCAGTATTATTTGCACAGAAAAGTGGCATGCCACTTTTTGGGGCAGATCCGGCTGAAAGTTGGTCAGAGGGTGCAAGTAGGCACGGGACGGAAAAATTCTGGGAGGGGGCGTGGCATGCCCCATTTTGTGGCAGATAGACAATGAGGCAGCGAAACTTGAAAGAAACTTGGAAAAGTTCCTCATTCAGTGGCATGGAACATTGCATCCAAGGGTATGGTCGTCCGATGCCTAGCTGGAGGCGTGGTGCAAGTTTGGATGGAATCTGCCCCAAAAAGTGGCATGCCATTTTCGGCTGTCGGTCACGTAGCCGGAGCATAGTTCGCACCTTCACCAGTCGAATGTCAAAAAAACTGATTACTGACAATAAACAATACTGACCGTGTGAGTGGTACACTGACAGTAATGTAAATACTGTCAGTAATTATACTTACAGTAATATTGATCGTGTGAGGGCCGCTTTACTGTCAGTATTTAAAAACTTCGTCAGTAATATCCGATTTTTTCATCAGTCATCAGTATCGTTTTTCTATACTGACAGTACATCAGTACTCACCTCATACGATCAGTAATACTGTCAGTATGCAAAATCCTGTCAGTAATACTGATCGTGTGAGGGCCGCTTAAGGGTAAATTATTAATAGCGCCTAAAAGTAGGCAACGTTTTTTGAAAAAATTGGCCCATGAAAGTATGTAATTTTGTGGAAAAAATTTTTAAATTTTTAGCATACATATGTTGACTTCCGGTTAGTTGTTGCTCAGTCAGCAAATTTTTCTCTGCTAGCGCAGCCAAAAGCAGAGCCAGCAGCCTAAAGCAGAGAAAAATCTGAAATACCAGGCCACCTTGAACCAGCAGCAAGCAAATTTGGTTTTATGAAAAACTTTAAAACGTTATATCTCGGCTATTACTAAACCGATTTAGACAAATGAGGTGTAATAGTTTTTTTTAAGAACAAGCAGATTTTTTTGAAGTCATTTGTATTATGATTAACTGTCACAAGATGGCGTTTTAAGCAGTTTGAATATTCTAACAGCCAGAACTCGGCAACGAATAAGCCGATTTTGATAAATGTGGTGTCATAGTGTCTGTTAGAAGAAGCAGATTTTTATCTTAAGTTTAAGAAAAATTATGTTTAAGCTATTTAGTCACAGGTCCAGGTACTTTTTTTACCTGATTTTTTCTTATACTTACATAATTCGCAATGATGTGTCTTACTGCAATCAGAATAAATTTTTGTTTTTAAACATAAGGAGTACTTAGCTCAAATTTAATTATTCACAGTTGAGGCTACTGAGCCGAATATACTTATTCCAGCAATTTTTGAAGTGAAAACTTCTTATGGCACGTTGTGCGGCTGAGTAAAAAAGTATAAACTCGTGACACCGACCGTCATCGGGATTCCCCGTCATGAATGCGATGGTAAAATTTTAATGTTCTATTGTTTCTTTTAAATAAAAAATATTCCAAGTGGAAGACAAAAAGCAAAGCATACACACTAACTGACACATTTAATTCTCATTCAACGATTTTCATGCTTATATGTTTGTTTCTTTCAAATTCCGCGTTGTTGCGTTGACAAATTGAGAATGAGAGCGAGAGTAAAATTTGAATACATATTCCGTTTTTGTCTTCCATTGCATTGCCATATAAAAAGAAAACGCACACATACCAATTAACGCACTAACTTGCCATTAAACGATTTGTTTTCACTTCTGTCGGCACTCCCGGAGTGCAACCCGCCGTTTTTTTGTGTCGAGTTTCGAACCTCTAGAACCTCGTTTAAAGGCCAGTGGCTTACCCATTACGCTACAGACACACGTTAAACGAGTGCGGTTAAGTTCTGTAAAGTGTAGAAATATTTATCTGCACATTTGTCGTGTTTAACATACTGTAAATAGTCAGCTTATTCATCGCATTAATCCCACTGTCAGTTTACTGTATACATTAATAACTGTCATTGCATATTGCATTTTGCTCACTTCTTTTTTGTTACTTTTGTACATTTAAGTATATCAATAAAGTTTAGTTTCTAACCAGCATTCAATCTCGTGTGTCATATAACTCAACAGGTTATGGGCCCAGACACGAACGAAGTACAGTTTTAGTTAGAAATTTAATTTGGTAATTAAGCGAGCAAATTTTTTTTGTTACATTTCTTTCGGTTGCGTTATATTTCCTATAATGGAAGCGGAATACGCAAAAATTGAAAAACTGCAGTGTGCTGACCAGTGGAATACATGGCGTTTTCAGGTCAGGGTTTTGTTGAATGCTGGAGACCTACTCAAATACATCACTGAAGATGCATCGTCTGTTGCAGATAAAAATAAAGTACAGGAATGGGAACGAGGTGACAGTAAAGCCCAAAAGGTAATTGTTATGACTTTAGGTCACAAACCAGTTTTGCACATTTTAAATTGCAAGACGGCTAGGGATATGTGGATGAAACTGGAAAGCGTCTATGATTCCAAATCAATGGCAAGCGTACATAGATTGCAGCAAAAATTTTACAGTTTTGAGAAAGATCCGCAAGACGATATTGCTATGCACATATCAAAATTGGAAACTTTGGTGACACAGTTACACGACATAGGAGAAGAAATTTCGAAATCGATGATTATCACAAAGATATTGATGACGCTGCCTCCAACTTATTCACATTTCTATAGTGCATGGGAGTCTACAGCATCTGAGCAGCAAACGATTGAAAACCTGATAGCTAGGCTGGTAATGGAAGAGGCGCGAATGAATTCGTCTGAAGGGCATGGTAATGTTGGTGATGCACTTATTGCTAAGCAAAATGCTAAGTATATTTTCAAAAAGCGTAAAGGCTCAAAGCCTGGAAAGTGCTTTCTATGTAAGCAGCCTGGTCATTGGAAACGCGAATGTCCAAAGCAGAAAGTGAAAACAGCCGATGAAACGATGGGTAATGCTTTTATGTGTTAGACGAAGATTGCAAACACTATTTGTAAAATAGATGAATGGTTTGTCGATTCGGGTGCAAGCGATCACATGACAAATAACCGAAATTGGCTTATAACATATGAGCCATTTGCAGTTTCATTAGTGATTCGCATGGGTAACGGTTCAACCATAAATGCCTTTGGTCGTGGTTCGATTAATATTTCAACGTACAACAACAAAATTTGGCCAGAGAATCATTTATCTGACGTTCTTTATGTCCCACAGGTAAAGTAAAATTTATTTTCAACGAGCAGCGCTCTTGATAAAGGCTTACAAATGAAATCGAATTCTCACCGGTGTGAATTTTTCAAAAATGGTGGTACGGTTTTAGTGGGAGTACGCCATGAAAAACTTTTCAAAATGCTAATAAAAGTTTTATTGCCGACTCAGCCGAATAGTTGTTTATATTCCGCAGAAACAAGTTTATTTACAATCAGCGAGTGGCATAACAGGCTAGGTCATCCAAACTTTTCGCACTGTAGACATTTCTTGAAGGAGAAACAAATTCAGTTTATTGATGAAAAGAATACTTTTTGTGATGCATGTCTTTTTGGGAAATAGCATAGAACACCATTTACAAATAGTGAAAGAAAATCTAGCAGTATTGCTGAACTCGTGCATGCAGACGTATGTGGTCCCATGGAAGTGCAGTCAATAGGAGGTGCAAAGTATTTTCTTTTGCTAAAAGATGACTTTTCCCATTACAGAAAGGTGTTTTTTATTCATGAAAAGAGTGAAGTTTTTACACTTATCGAAAAGTATATCACAGACGTGAAAATTGAAACAGGTGCAAATGTGAAAACTATTCGCTCGGATAATGGGCGTGAATTTGTTAACAGAAATGTCGAACAACTTTTGAGACAACACGCTTGGACTCATCAAAAGACTGTTCCATATAACCCAGAACAGAATGGATGTGCTGAAAGGGAGATGCGCACTATCGTGGAATCAGCTAGAGCTATGTTACACGGAAAATGTTTGAGTAAAAAATTTTGGGCTGAAGCTGTAAATACTGCTACCTACATTTTGAATAGAACAGGAACCAGCTCTGTGAAAGGAAAAACACCGCATGAACTTTGGTTTGGCAAACAGGCATCCATTGAATCACTTGAAGTTTTTGGTTCTGAAGTCTACATTCATGTACCTAAGGAAAAGAGGCTCAAATGGGATAGAAAATCTCAAAAAGGTATTTTTGTTGGATATGGTGAACAAATTAAAGGATTGCGCGTGTACTTACCCGAGACCAATAAAGTTGAATACTCCAGAGACGTGGTTTTTCACAAGCAACAAAATTGTGATAAATTTAACAGGGGAACGAATAATGCTAATAATGCAATTGATACAGAACCATATGCATTTTTTCCCTTGGATGTTGCTGATAAATCCATTACAGACATTTTGCAGGCATCACTCACTAAGATACCTGAAAATAATGATGATGAAGTTTTTCACGAAGATGCGGAGCAAGTTGAAATGGAAAAAGATAAGGATACAGGCGAGCAATCTCATTTAGAAAGTTTTATCGGTAGCAGGCTACGTAGTAAGAGCAAGAAAAATGTTGAAACTGCTGAAAATTCAGAAGAGGATCAAAATTTAAGGCAACGAACACAGTCTTTGAATTTTACAGTAACAGAGGGTCATGCTTTTGTGATGAGATGTGGAAAGCTGCTGAATACCTTTAACATGCTAGAAGCCGTTCCAGTTTCTACACCTTGCGATACATCAATACTTGGAGCGTCATTATTCGAAGGTTCATCAGTAAAGGCATACCCTTACAGGCAAGCTGTTGGTAGTCTAATGTACCTCATGATAGCAACACGCTCAGACATATCATTTGCAGTAAGCTTCGTGTCGAGACATTTGGACAATCCGCTACCTGCACATATCAATATGGTGAAGCGAATTTTTAAGTACCTTAAAGGCACAAAGGGGTATGGTATAATTTTTCCAATCAAAGATGTTTGTGTTGTAAATTGTTTTAGCGATGCCGATTACGCTGGTGATGTGCAAACGAGAAGATCAACAAGTGGTTTTGTTATTAAACTAGGCTCATCCTGCATCGCTTAGTCATCGCAGAGACAAAAATGTGTTGCACTGTCGACAACTGAATCCGAATTCGTAGCTGGGTGCCATGCTCTGAAAAAGCTTGTATAGATAAGACAACTCCTGGATGATCTGCTGCCAAATAAACAGCTGATAACAAATTTATATACGGATAACCAAGGGGGAATTCGTTTAATTAAAAACCCAGAATTCCACAAACGAACGAAACATATAGATGTTAAGTATAACTTTATTAGAGAAAAATATGAAGAAAAAATGTTTGATATTCACTTTGTCTCTTCTAATAATCAAGTAGCAGACATTTTTACTAAACCATTAGCGAAAGAAAAATTTGTTCGTTTCAGAAATTTAATGAATATTGTAAGTTACAAATGAATTGTATCAATTAATCTATACTTATTAATGAAATTAATTTTACAATGAATTGATACAATGAAATTAATATTACAATGAATTGAATTATAATTTAAATTTGTATTAATCATTTAATGTTTGATAAAAGTGGGAGTGTAAAGCATAGAAATATTTATCTGCACATTTGTCGTGTTTAACATACTGTAAATAGTCAGCTTATTCATCGCATTAATCCCACTGTCAGTTTACTGTATACATAAATAACTGTCATTGCATATTGCATTTTGCTCACTTCTTATTTGTTACTTTTGTACATTTAAGTATGTCAATAAAGTTTAGTTTCTAACCAGCATTCAATCTCGTGTGTCATATAACTCAACAAGTTCCATAGCAAGCTGTCACATCGGTTTTATATTGTTTCTCTATGTTTACATTTATGCAAAAAAAAAAAAAACGGCGGGTTGCACTCCGGGAGTGCCGACAGAAGTGAAAACAAATCGCTTAATGGCAAGTTAGTGCGTTAATTGGTATGTGTGCGTTTCCTTTTTATATGGCAATGCAATGGAAGACAAAAACGGAATATGTATTCAAATTTTACTCTCGCTCTCATTCTCAATTTGTCAACGCAACAACGCGGAATTTGAAAGAAACAAACATGTAAGCATAACAATCGTTGAATGAGAATTAAATGTGTCAGTTAGTGTGTATGCTTTGCTTTTTGTCTTCCACTTGGAATATTTTTTATTTAAAAGAAACAATAGAACATTAAAATTTTACCATCGCATTCATGACGGGGAATCCCGATGACGGTCGGTGTCACGAGTTTATAATTTTTTACTCAGCCGCACAACATGCCATAAGAAGTTTTCACTTCAAAAATTGCTGGAAGAAGTATATTCGGCTCAGTAGCCTCAACTGTGAATAATTAAATTTGAGCTAAGTACTCCTTATGTTTAAAAACAAAAATTTATTCTGATTGCAGTAAGACACATCATTGCGAATTATGTAAGTATAAGAAAAAATCAGGTAAAAAAAGTACCTGGACCTGTGACTAAATAGCTTAAACATAATTTTTCTTAAACTTAAGATAAAAATCTGATTCTTCTAACAGACACTATGACACCACATTTATCAAAATCGGCTTATTCGTTGCCGAGTTCTGGCTGTTAGAATATTCAAACTGCTTAAAACGCCATCTTGTGACAGTTAATCATAATACAAATGACTTCAAAAAAATCTGCTTGTTCTTAAAAAAAACTATTGCACCTCATTTGTCTAAATCGGTTTAGTAATAGCCGAGATATAACGTTTTAAAGTTTTTCATAAAACCAAATTTGCTTGCTGCTGGTTCAAGGTGGCCTGGTATTTCAGATTTTTCTCTGCTTTAGGCTGCTGGCTCTGCTTTCGGCTGCGCTAGCAGAGAAAAATTTGCTGACTGAGCAACAACTAACCGGAAGTCAACATATGTATGCTACAAATTTAAAAATTTTTTCCACAAAATTACATACTTTCATGGGCCAATTTTTTCAAAAAACGTTGCCTACTTTTAGGCGCTATTAATAATTTACCCTTAAGCGGCCCTCACACGATCAGTATTACTGACAGGATTTTGCATACTGACAGTGTTACTGATCGTATGAGGTGAGTACTGATGTACTGTCAGTATAGAAAAACGATACTGATGACTGATGAAAAAATCGGATATTACTGACGAAGTTTTTAAATACTGACAGTAAAGCGGCCCTCACACGATCAATATTACTGTAAGTATAATTACTGACAGTATTTACATTGCTGTCAGTGTACCACTCACACGGTCAGTATTGTTTATTGTCAGTAATCAGTTTTTTTGACATTCGACTGGTGAAGGTGCGAACTATGCTCCGGCTACGTGACCGACAGCCGAAAATGGCATGCCACTTTTTGGGGCAGATTCCATCCAAACTTGCACCACGCCTCCAGCTAGGCATCGGACGACCATACCCTTGGATGCAATGTTCCATGCCACTGAATGAGGAACTTTTCCAAGTTTCTTTCAAGTTTCGCTGCCTCATTGTCTATCTGCCACAAAATGGGGCATGCCACGCCCCCTCCCAGAATTTTTCCGTCCCGTGCCTACTTGCACCCTCTGACCAACTTTCAGCCGGATCTGCCCCAAAAAGTGGCATGCCACTTTTCTGTGCAAATAATACTGATGAACTAGCAGTATTCACCCACACCATCAGTATTAAGCGGCCCTCACACGATCAATATTACTGACAGTATTTTGCATACTGACAGTATTACTGATCGTATGAGGTGAGTACTGATGTACTGTCAGTATAGAAAAACGATACTGATGACTGATGAAAAAATCGGATATTACTGACGAAGTTTTTAAATACTGACAGTAATACTGATGGTGTGAGGTGAATACTGACAGTTCATCAGTATTATTTGCACAGAAAAGTGGCATGCCACTTTTTGGGGCAGATCCGGCTGAAAGTTGGTCAGAGGGTGCAAGTAGGCACGGGACGGCAAAATCCTGGGAGGGGGCGTGGCATGCCCCATTTTGTGGCAGATAGACGATGAGGCAGCGAAACTTGAGAGAAACTTGAAAAAGTTCCTCATTCAGTGGCATGGAACATTGCGTCCAAGGGTATGGTCGTCCGATGCATAGCTGGAGGCGTGGTGCAAGTTTGGATGGAATCTGCCCCAAAAAGTGGCATGCCATTTTCGGCTGTCGGTCACGTAGCCGGAGCATAGTTCGCACCTTCACCAGTCGAATGTCAAAAAAACTGATTACTGACAATAAACAATACTGACCGTGTGAGTGGTACACTGACAGTAATGTAAATACTGTCAGTAATTATACTGTCAGTAATATTGATCGTGTGAGAGCCGCTTTAAAAGTATGCAACACTTTCCGACGAATTTCAAAAATAGCACCTAAAATTAGGACACATTATCTGAAATTTTTAAAATCGTTACCTACTTTTAGGCGTTCTTTTTGAAATTTGTCAGAAAGTGTTGCTTACTTTTAGGGGCAAATTATCAATAGCACCTAAAAGTAGGCAACGTTTTATAAATTTTTTGAAATCGAGTTCATTTTCCAAGTCTTCAAAATTTTAAAATCGAGTTCGTTTCCCAAGTCTTCAAAATTCCAAAATCAAGTTCGTTTCCCAAGTCTTCCAAATTTGAAATCGAGTTCGTTTCCCAAGTCTTCAAATTTCTGAAATCGAATTCGTTTCCAAAGTCTTCGAAATTCTAAAATCGAGTTCGTTTCCCAAGTCTTTAAAATTCCAAAATCAAGTTCGTTTCCCAAGTCTTCCAAATTTGAAATCGAGTTCGTTTCCCAAGTCTTCGAATTTCTGAAATCGAGTTCGTTTCAAAAGTCTTCAAAATTCCAATATCGAGTTCGTTTCCCAAGTCTTCAAAATTCCAAAATCGAGTTCGTTTCCCAAGTCTTCCCGATGACGGTCGGTGTCGCGAAATTATACTTTTTTCCTCAGCCGCACAACGTGCCATAAGAAGTTTTCACTTAAAAAAAAAACGATTTAATGTAAACGTTCTGTTAAGTTAACATTTTTGCCGCAAAAAAATTTCATTTTCGGTTCTTCGCCCGGCGCTAACTTCACGCAAGTATAAACTAGCATTTGCATTATTTCCAAACCTAGTTGGCATAGCAGTATTTACTACGGATAGTCTATTGGAGTAAATCTGATCATAAAACCTGTCAGTGACGTTAAAGTCTCCACATATCAAGTAATGCCCATAATCAATTCCTCGTGGATTTATTTCAGAGAAGAAAGACTCAAGATTATTTGACCTTCTAGGATTGTACACACATGACACCAGCACCTTGTTATTGTACCACTTTAAGGCCAATGCATTGTTTGCATAACACATAAATTAAAATTTTTTGGTTCCATAGAACGCCATTAGTAACAGGATCTAGGGCCATAAGTCAAACATACGACTAAAATAAGCAGTTTCTTGCACCGGAAAAAAAGAATGTAAATAATAAAATCAAAAATTCCAGACATTTTACAAAATACACAAAAAAGTTTAAATTTAAATAAGCAATACTAATTTATGTAAAATGATACTTTAAAGACTCAGCAGGAGAGAAGTCAAAAACATTTAAGTCATCCATACTTTGAATAGCCATTCTGCCATACTAAGTGAAAAAGACGTATCTCAAAAAAAAAAAAATATCCGAGATTCTTATGGCACCGGATAGCTTAAGAAATTACGCGTCTAATGAAATACTCCAAATGTCGGCACCTTAGTTCAAACATATAAAAAATTTACCAAGAAAATTTCTCATATCTCAATTTTACAGGTATTTCAACAAAGTGACATAAACAGAACATCAATTATCTCGAAATGAATTTTTTTGTCTTTTAATGTGAACTACACCACGAATTGTATAGGCGCTAGAAAGTTTATCCTGTTTTTTAAACTTCACAGCCGCTTGAAGTATTTTTCTTACTTCAATGGTTAAACTTTCGTTGATGAAAATAGTGCTATTACCAAAAACTATTTTTTTTTCTTGTGCTTCGTCTATATTTGCCAAAAGCACCAAGGACAGAATTTCTCTCAAGCTTTGAGGAGAACTTAACTGCTGAGTAAAAATTATTTTCACCCGGTTGTTTTTTCGTTCGAAAAATATCACGAATTCGCGGTGGTGTAAATTCGATCTGACTACAAATTTCAACAAAAATATTTTTTAAATTTTCACCCTCAGCACACGGAACATCAAATAAAACTGCATCGGCAGCCAGACTGTCTCTTAACCCTTGTTTTTTAAACTCAGCGAAATCAGTTTTGACTTTTCGAAGTTCAACCAACTCAACCTCAATAGCCTGAATTTTATCGTTGAGTTCTTTATAATTACATCTGTAGTGGAATTCCCAAAAACACAAATTAAAATTGTCGTTAGGTAACGACATCGTTAGTTAACAATTTTTTCGTTGGCGTTAACGAATGTCATATTCCCAAAGTCATAACTAACGACAAGCTTATCGTTAATAATGCTAACGCAAGCATCGTTAAAAAATTTTGAATACATGGCAGAAGTCATTTGACAACCAAAAAATAAATAGAAAAAAAACAGCCGTAGAAAATTGAATGCTTTGGAATACAAATTTAACAAGGAGACCACCGATTGAAATTGACTCTATTAAATAATGGACCAAGTCGAACAGTTTGCAAAACTTGCTTTCCTTTAAATCAAAAGGGCTATCGACATGACGTAGCACAGCCCACTCTGCTGCATTGCCCCGCAAGGCAATCTCATCGCCAAAAGTGGATAAGTCCATAGCGAAATATTGCTTGCCAATTTTATCATTATTTTTGCTTTAGTAACAGTTAAAAACTTTTTTTTCACAACTAACGACACCAGATTAAACGTCTTTATCTTAACTACAAATGTTGTTCAGTAACGATAATGAACTGTCAAATTTGACGACAAGTTTGACTAACCTAGTTTTTGAGAATACCAACAACAATGTTGTTATGAGCAGTTAACGATAACAACAATCGTCGTTAACAAGTTTGGAAATTCCGCTACTGATCTCTTTTAATTCCCATTTCAATTTCGCAGTCATCTTAGTTTCCAGGGCAGTTAGTTCAGTTGACAACTTTTGAAGCACTCATTGGTTTGGGACCGTAACCTGTCTTCCATAGAACTCAAATGATCCAGAAATTTTTGATTAATGTCTGCATCACCCTGTTCATTAGATGCTTTAATCGTGTTGTAATCACACTGCTGCACAGATATTTTATTAAAAGCCGCGTTTTATTCGCCAAGTCGCTATCTATGTGCGAATAAAACGACAAGTTGCCTGAGAGTTGACTGGGCAGCACTGGTAGCAAAAAAGTTTGACATTTCTGGTCAAAAAGCTGATATCTGCCGTTAATTTGTGTTGTATGTTTTTGCTGTCTAAAAAAAATTGAATTGAATTAAAAATAAAAATAAAATCAGTGATGCACGAGATTTGGAAAATTCCTGGGCTATCATGTCTTCCAGTACATGTGCATATGCATTTCGCTTTTTTCTTACATGTATCAATTCGTCCTTGCGCGCCAAATAGCCAAAGAGTTTTGTTTTTGTTGATGTCTTTTCGCCTCCAGACATTTAATTTTGACTCTGTATATATCTAAATTGGCATACATGGTTCTTACAAAGATTTTAGAGATGATACCGCTGAAAGTAGTCATCAATACAAGCTTAGCCAATTTACTGAAAAAACTCGATGAAGGGCGTGGCACAGCCCAAAATATTTATAAACGTTACATTAAGAGAACTAACAACGTAATCGTTATGAAATTTAGTGAGGTAGATATACTTGCTATGTCTCTTATTTCAAAAATTTGGTTCGATAGTACCTGTGGGCGTGGTACCTCCCATATAAGCAAAAAACGTTTTTTGTTGTAGGTAGTGTGCTATAAGAGTAATCTTCATAAAATTTGGTGTATTGATGTCAGTTTTTATAAGCTTTAAAATTAAATGAATCTCGACGGATTTACAACAGTGGGCGTGGCACCTCCCATATTAACATATATTTGTAATCGCTATTTTGAGTGAACTACTGCAGCAATGGTATGAAATTTAATGTGAGTGGTTCAGTTGTTATAGAGTATATCTGAATCAAAAGTGGCTGAAATAGCACCAGTGGGCGTGGCACTTCCCATACAAATAAAATACGGTAAGTGGCATCATACCAAAATTTGGTGTTAGGAGTTTGTTTATGAAAAACTATAAATGGATCAAAACCGGACTGGATTTTAGCAGTGGCTGTGTAACCGTCCTAAACTTTTAGGTTAATTACAGAATATATCGTAAACCAAAAGTGAGTGGAGTTGCAGAAGTGGGCGTGACATATTTAAACTTTTTCATTTTTATTCAGTTTTTTTCAACCTTTTCCATATTCTTTCAAATTTTTCAACCTTTTAACTTTTTCCAATATATCCTATATGTATTTGTATGACTTTTTCAACTTCTTTCATTTTTCATCACTATGTATTATCTTTATTTTTAAGACTTTTTCAGCGATTTTGAATTGCTTCATCATTTCTTAATCCCTTTCAAATTTTTTGAACATTTTCATATTATTTCGACATTTTTAAGCTCTTTTCAACATTTTCATATTTATTTGACATTCTGGATTTCTTCCAACTTTCTTCAATGGTTTCCATATTTTTCCGACATTTTCAGTCTTTTACAACTGTTTCAACATTTTCTTCCGACTTATTCCCAACTACTACTACTACTCAAATCCCGCTATGTTACGTAACCATTACCAAGTGGGGATATGCAAGATATAGGGATATGTGTAGTTATTGTTACTGAACTTGTGACTGATTTGTGCACACAATGTGCAGTTATGGCGACCCACACGCAGACGTTTTTGTGTAGAAAATATTTACTTTTAAGTTACTTTTATCATTGTAGTATACATACATAAATGAATACAATGGTAAGAAGCATTAATATGTATGCGTATTATTATGACTTATAATATTTACTTTTTATATGAACTAAATTCTGCATATTATGCGTAGAAATTCAAACGAAGCTCATTTTTATTGTAAATATTAATATTCTGTTGAACGAAAAACTTATTCGCTTAGTAAATATCGAATATTAAGTAATATATTAAAAAAAATTTTTAGTAATCAAATGCTTTTTAAAATGCTGGAATGATCTTAAAACGTTCACTAGATATTTTAAATGTATGATTATAGCCTTATTGAGATAATTTGAGCCTTAAATTTGCATAATAACTTTTTTAGAAATTACTTACAATTATAAATCAAAATCTTATGAAAAATGGCGTCAGGCTTATTTGTGACCGCATCATTTGTTGTGACCGATTGTGTCTACACTGTTCCCATACAGTACAAAACTTATGTTCTGTTAACTACACAGTGTGTTTAACATGACTTAATTTACACGATTGTGCTCATACCTACACAATAACTACACTTTATAGTTCGTGTGTACCTTTAAGCGCGCAGCTGTTTAATAATAAAACTTTCAACGTAACTCATTATTAATTAGAGTTATTCAAAAAAAAAGTGCTTTTTACAATGTGTTAACGGATATCTATAGCATTACACATCTTGACAACTCTCCTCAAGAGATTTCCATCAATATTGAATACTGAATTAGCGCCGCCTGTTTGAATTTGTCAATTCAACCTCTAACTTGTTCGAAAATTCGATAGCCTTTACAGCTTGAGCATCTTTTAAAATCAATCTATTTCTTCAAAAGCTGACAACTTCAAACAGGCGGCTCAAATCCAGTATTCAATATGATTAGAATCCTATGAGGAGCATTTTCTATATATACAGGGTGTTTTTTTTAGAGGTATAGAGCTTCGAATTGAAATAAAACACAAGAAAATCGTTTTAATGTCCATCAATTTGGCTTTATTGGAAGGATAATTTTATGTCATTAATGTTTAAATATGATTTCGGGCATGTGGCTACCGCGGCTGGCTCGAATAAAGCCAATTCTACAGGTCCAATTTTGAACCACTTTTTCGAGCATATGGGGCCGTATGTCGGCAATAACGCCACGAATGTTGGCTTCCAAGTCCCCTAACGTTTCTGGTTTGTTGGCGTAGACGAGCGACTTCACATATCCCCAAAGAAAATAATCCAATGGTGTCAAATCACACGACCTTGGTGGCCAATTGACAGGTCCATTCCGCAAAATTATGCGCTCATCGAATGTTTCCTTTAATAAATTGATTGTGACGTGCGCTGTGTGGCATGTAGCGCCGTCTTGTTGGAACCACAACTCATCCACATTCATGCCATCCAATTCGGGAACAAAATAGTCGGTTATCATGGCTCTATACCGGTCTCCATTAACGGTAACTGACTCTCCAGCATTATTTCGGAAGAAGTATGGCCCAATGACTCCACCAGCCCATAGAGCACACCAAACAGTCAGTTTTTGTGGATGTAATGGCGTCTCAAGGGTCTCATGTGGATTCTCTTCACTCCAAATGCGGCAATTTTGCTTGTTGACGTAGCCATTCAACCAAAAATGAGCCTCATCACTGAACAAAATTTTGCGATGAAAATCAGCATCGAGATCAATCTCATTTTCGGCCCATACACCAAAATCACGACGCATTGCATGGTCTCGCGGCTTTAATTCTTGCACAAGCTGGATCTTCTAAGGTCGCAAGCCAAGATCTTTGCGCAAAATCTTCCATAAAGTTGATGGACAAAGCTCCAATTGCTGTGCACGGTGGCGAATCGATTCATTCGGGTCCTCTTCAACATTTTGCTCTACAGCGGCAATTGTTTCTTCGGTGCGCACTGTTCGACGTCTCTGCGAATGCGTATTATCACATAGAGTAAACGTAGTGCGAAAACGACCCATGGTTAACCGAATTAATTGGTCTGATGGACGATTATGTCGACCATAAAATGGACGGAGCTTGCGGTAAACTTCGCGAACTGAACCATTATTTTCGAAATAAATTGCACGATTTGCAAGCGTTGTTCTTTTGTCAACCTGTTCATGATGAAATGGCAAACCAAACTGAACATAAATGACATTAGAGTTGCCAGATTTGACCATAAAATGCCAGTTTTATCTCTATTCGAAAAACAAACCTCTAAAAAAAACACCCAGTATAACGCTATAAATATCATTTTTTTGAACCACTCTACTTTCAAAATGTTATGTACACATATGTGCATATCCATCAGATTGGATCAACTGAAATAAAAAAAAAAAAAAAACTTTCTTTACCTTATAAGTTAAAGGGTTTTTTTTCTTTGACGATTTTTAAGATTTTGGCATAATTTTTAAGCCAAAAAACGAATTTTAAAAAAAAAAAAGGCAAAAATCAATATATAAAATAATATACTTACTTACATGGGTGGCCATAACAACCCGTTACCGGGTTACGGCCGACCTCAAAAGCTCTCTCCAGGCGCCTCTGCTTTGCGCACGCCTTCTCCAATCATTCACACCAAGCGTGGATAGGGTTTCCTCGGCTTGGTCTTTCCATCGGAGGCATGGTCTTCCTCTTCGTCGTCGCCCAGCGGCTTCCGCATCAAACACCTTTTTCGCCGGAGCTTCTTCGTCCATACGCACAACATGTCCCAGCCAGCGCAGACGTTGAATAGTGATGCGCTTGACTATGTCAATGTCAGCGTAGAGCTCGTACAGTTCGTGGTTCATTCGAATACGGTAGTCGTCGCCGACGTGAACAGGACCGAAGATTTTGCGAAGAATTTTTCTCTCAAACACCCCAAGCGTGGCTGCATCAGTCTGCGACACAACCCATGCTTCTGCGCCGTAAAGTAGCACGGGTAAGATGAGCGTCTTGTAGAGTGTCAGTTTTGTCGGGCGAGAGAGGTCTCTTCTACTCAATTGCTTACTGAGACCATAGTAACACCTATTAGCAAGAGTTAGTCTTCGCTTTATCTCCAGGCTGACATCGTTTTGAGTGTTCACGGCGGTGCCAAGATAGGTGAATTCCTTGACAACTTTGAAAGTATAGTTGTTCGCAGTAACAAAGGATCCAATACGCCGCGTCTCCCTGTTTGTGGACACCATATACTTTGTTTTGCCCTCGTTCACCGTCAAAAAAATAAAATAATATGGAAATGTAAAATTTGGCAAAACCCTACCCCCCCCCCCCCCCCTTAATGAACCGATTAATAGAACTCTTATTGCTTTAAATAAATTGTACAAAAATAGTACAATTGATTTCTGTATGCCTAAAAATATATTTAAATCTGTATTTATTACACTAAATTTAAGTTTATTTAAGATCATTTTAGCCTACAATTTTGTTCTAGTCTGTAAGGAATTTACCGGGCTATTCTGGCAAAGACAGCTAAAAGTCTTACGAAAATATTTTGTAAGACACTTTGTAAGACTTTAGGTATTCTAGCGCAAAAGTCTTACAGATAAAGCTTTTGAATTCCCCACATAAAAGCTTTCGTGGTAAACTTGTCAAATTTTGATTTTTTAATTTTAAGCTAATAAAACCGGAATTCACCATGCAGCGTGGAGAAGTAGTTAGGACTGTGAACTCATAGCTCCAAGTGCGTGGGTTCGAGTCCCGTCACTAAAAATGTTTTTTTTCTAAAAACATATGTATATACATTTTTTTAACACGCCAAATAAATACAACTTATAATTCCCTTTAAAATAAATAGTTTTTCTAACGTTTGTAATGTAAACAATACAACTGACAAATTAAAGACCTGCTCGTAGCAGGTCTTTAAAATTGTCTTACGAAAGACAAAAAAAAGCTTTCAAGATAGTTGCCAGAATACCAAAACGTCTTAAGTAAGACTTTTGTCTTACTAAAGACTCTGGTGAGTTATAAGATAGTTGCCAGAATAGCCCTGTTAATTTCATAGACAAATACATTACATTACATTAAAACGACGAAACACGTGTTTCCACAGAAGTTTAGTGTATTCTATCTTTAAGTGAACGTTATCATATCGTACCAGTGGATTCTACTAAGGGGCCGTTCATAAATTACGTAAGACGTAAAGGGGGGGGGGGGTCAGCGGATTCTTACTACATCTTACGAGGGGGGGGGGGGGGGATGGTCAATGATCATCTTATGTAAGATTTAAAATGCGTATTTATACATTAAAGTTGTAGTAACGCATAGTCATTTGTGACAGTAATGAAATATATTTGAATTTTCGACAGTCACGAAAGATTCAGAAATATCGATTACAATCGATTTAAGTAATCGACTCTGAACGGGACAACTTCTCTTCTGTTTTTGTAATGAAATATGTTGCTTACACGCAGGGTCGACTTGTAACACCGTCTCACAAGTTTGCTGTTATTTAGGCATTTACACGCAGATACGTTGACGTTGAAATGTGGTTGTTGTTGACCCGGTTTTTTGCCGCCCCCTTGCTCTCTTCAACAAGAAGATTCGCTTTCGATTCCTTCTTCAACAGTAGACCAATACAGCAATCAGTTTTGTCCTCTATTTATTCGCTTAGCGTTAAATTACGATTGGTCAAAAGTACATCTACAGTTCAAAATCATGCCTTACGATTTTTTTTGTCCTTCACTTGCAAACGTCTTAGCTGATCGAGTTTGTAATGTTTGTGGCCAGTACTTTGCCTCGAAAAAAGCTACTGTAATGCACAAAAAACTCCAAGGAAAAGACTGTAGTCGTACTCACATGATTCAACCAGTTTCAATTTTGAAACGAGGACAGGGGAAAATCCTTTGCATTTTAAAACAATCGGAGATTTGTCAAGTTGCAGAGTGACATGACGACGAGGATATTGAGGTTACAGAGTTTAAATGTGAATCAGAAAATTCAACAGACGAACCGGGTGTGCCAATTGTAGGTTCACTATCAGACAGGTTGCAAAGCGCATGGAAAAACAATGACTTACGATGACTTTTTTTATTCATCTTGAAAAACAAATGATTAGTTGTAATTTCGTGATATTTATTTAATATGTATATTTAAATTAAATATAGTAATATAGTACATCACATGAAAAATGCACGTTTTTAACTAGTTTCACCTTTATTATGAATCTTACGTAATATTTCGGAAGGGGGGCGGGGGTTGTGAGAATCTTACGAAATCTTACACGGGGGAGTGGGGGGTCAAAAATGTCATGAAATTGTCTTACGTAATTTATGAACGGCCCCTAAGGCGGAGAGCTCGCTGTAGAAAAGTCGATTGTATAAGATGACAGGATGAGATGTACAGGAAATATAGTGAACTATTTTGATGAAACTAACGAACCATGGTTTCCTTGCCAAAGCCTGCCCCGATGACCGAATTTTAGTAAATTTTTTTGTTTTGATTGAAACTGTGTAATATTATGCCTCAAAATGTGTGTCAAATTATATAACTCAAAGAGGCCTAAAAATAATATTTAGGTTGCATTGTTGAGTCCTGTCCCCAACATGGGTTGCGACCGGTTTTTTGGGTCAATTTTTAATAATATATATTAATACTTGAAATGTGTGCCAAACGATAGAGCTCGAAGAGCCTTAATGGAATATATAGGGTTGGCTTATCGAATCCTTTCCCAAACATGTACTGCCAACCATTTAAGAAAAATTGGCCTTAAAAACTGGTGGCAACCCATATTTAAGACCGAATATGACAAAACAACCTTATATATTCAATTTAGGCTCTTCAACCTCTATCGTTTGGCATATACATAGCATACATATATCAAGCTACCAGCAGCTACCAACCCATGCTTGGGACAGGATTTAACAATGCAACCTTTGACATTATGTTTGGGCCTCTTCGTGTTATATCGTTTCACATACATTTTGAAACATAATATTATACAGCTTCAATTAAAACAACAAAATTGGCTGAGATTCGGGCATTTTCAGGCATCGGAACAGGCTTTGGCAAGACAACCCTGGTTCGTAAGTTCCACCAAAATGGCTCACTTTCTTTCCCGTACATCCTATCCTGTAACTTTATACACTCGACTTTTCTACAGCGGGCTCTTGGACTAACTGGGTTAGCTCAAAATTGCAGTAATGGGTTTTTTTAATAATTAAATATGCATAAAAAATTTTTGTCAGCTAACTGAAATATAGTTATGTATCTGTAAGGGCCAGCAATGTATCAGTTTATAACATTAACAGGGCTATTCTGGCAACTATCTTATAACTCACCAGAGTCTTTAGTAAAATAAAAGTCTTACTTATGACGTTTTGGTATTCTGGCAACTATCTTGAAAGCCTTTTCCTGTCTTTCGTAAGACAATTTTAAAGACCTGCTACGAGCAGTTGTATTGTTTACATTACAAACGTTAGAAAAATTATTAAGTTTAAAGGGAATTATAAGTTTTTATTTGGCGTGTTAAAAAAATGTATATATATGTTTTTAGAAAAAAAACATTTTTAGTGACGGGACTCGAACCCACACACTTGGAGCTATGAGTTAACAGTCCTAACTACTTTTCCACGCTGCCTGGTGAATTCCGGTTTTTTTATTATTCCTTTTGTAATTTTATTAGTTTAAAATTAAAAAATCAAAATTTGACAAGCTTACCACGAAACCTTTTGTGTGGGGAATTCAAAAGCTTTATCTGTAAGACTTTTGCGCTAGAATACCTAAAGTCTTACAAAGTGTCTTACAAAATATCTTCGTAAGACTTTTAGCTGTCTTTGCCAGAATAGCCCTGTAAGTCTATGAAACTTTTGAGAATTTTTAGTAAATATCAGCACTTATCTATTACGTTTAGCAGCAATTATAAGAAAAAAAAAAATATACATATGTGCATATCCATCAGATTGGGCCTTTTAGCTGGCCTCGTTTTTTTTTTTTTTTTTTTTTGGAGTACATCTTCCATCCATAGTTTTTCTTGAAGCTAAGGCTATCTTGAACTCATAATAAAGGTTGTTCAATTGAAATTCAGATAGCTATTTTTTTAATTTGCATTTAAAGTAAGAAATATATGAAACTTTTCGTGTTTTTTAAAAATTGTCAATTTATTGGGTTTTTACGCTGCAGTCTAAAGACTGTTGAGTACATCTTTCAGCCATATTTTTTTTTTTGAAGCTAAGGCTGTCTTGAACTCATATTAAAGGTTGTTCAATTAAAATTTAGATACCTATTTTTTTAATTTGCATTTAAAGTAAGAAATATGTGAATATATGGAGCAGACTCTTCAAACATGGTTTTTCTCGAAGTTTAGACTATCTTTAATTAATATTCAAGGAAGAACAATTAAAATTCAAAGGGAGACATAGTTAAAATTGGATTTTAGTTAAAAACAACATGAAATGTTACATATAAAGTTAAATAAAAAAAAATAGCTATCTGAATTTCAATTGAACAACCTTTAAAATGAGTTCAAGACAGCCTTAGCTTCAAAAAAAACTATGGCTGAAAGATGTACTCAACAGTCCTTAAACTAAAGCGTAAAAACCCAATAAATTGACAATTTTTAAAAAACACGAAAAGTTTCACATATTTCTTACTTTAAATGCAAATTAAAAAAATAGCTATTTGAATTTCAATTGAACAACCTTTATTATGAGTTCAAGATAGTCTTAGCTTCAAGAAAAACTGTGGCTGGAAGATGTACTCCAAAAAAAAAAAAAAAAAAAAAACGAGGCAGCTAAAAGGACAAATCTGATGGATATGCACATATGTGACCGAAATGTGTCTCTAAATAAATTTGTGTACGAAATGGTCACATTTTGAGTCACTTTTACTGATTTGTGCCTAAAATATCGTGGTTACCAACAGGTAACTCTTAAGAAGAACTGTGTAGTTATTGTTACTAAAATTTGACCCAAATAGGATCAATTTGGTACACAAAAATTACTGAAATGTTACCATAAAGTCAGCATTTTTTCAGTTAATAATCGGTTAATGTGACTCAATACAGGAAAAGTTACTTTATTCACACAAAATTTAGTCACAATAACCACGCTGTGACTCGCACGCGAATTTTGTGACCTTAAAAGTCACAAATTTCTACTTGGGTTCAACCTCTTCAACGTATTTACACTTTTATTCAAAAGGGGCTTTCAGTATAGTATAGGGTATGTGAGTGGCCGAAGATAACAACTTAACTTGTTTTTAATTACAATTACAAGTAATCCTTAAATAATAAATTAAAAGTAATTGTAATTCAAGTTTTTTTTCAATTAGATTAATTTCAATTACATATAATTTAAAATTACAATTACGTGCAATTCTAATTACTTTTGCAATTGGACTAGCAATCCTTGAAAATGTAATTCTTTAGAGAGTTGTAATCCATTAATTTTGCCAAGTAATTTGAAATAAAAAATAAAAAAAATTTTATAAAATTCATAAAACATATTTATATATTGACAGACTCATTGAGTCAATGACGTCGACCACAGATTCCTCAAGCTATCGTAAAGAAGATTTGGGCTCATCTTATAATGTAGACGTGCATACAAACAATAATATGTTTTTATATGTATGTATTTGAATTTAGTATTAATTCATTATATTATGTAATTGATTACTTGAAATGTTGGAAATTCCAAGTAAAAGTAATCCATTACAAATTTGGTTCAATTGCTTTGCTTTTCAATTACATATTTTGGATTACAGTAATTTCCGTCGAAAATATTTCAATTACAATTACGTAACTTTGAATAACATTAACATGGAATTGTAATTGAAATATGTCAATTACAAAATTAAAAGTAATTGTATGTGTAATTAATTACCAAATGTTATTGATTCCGCCCAAGTCTGTATAAACCTGTCGTAATGGTTTGCTGACCTTTTTTTTTAGTAAAAAAGTTAAAATTTTGTTTGAATTTTCGGAATTTAAGTAACTTTTTCATTTTCATGACGAAAAAGTACATTCGGCATCTAAATAGTACATTTGAAGTTTCGATTCAGTACATTTTCTCAAAACTCAAATGCCATCACTGAAATTGACAATAACGCTCTCCATCTTCAAATGTTAGTAAATAAGAAGTAAAAATTTAAACGTATCATGTCATAGCGGCTCAAAAATAAAACACTGAATAATATTTATAGCCAATCTATGTATAAGCCCCATTAAAGGAGCTGTGTCATCAGCTAGATACAGTGAATTTTTGTAAGTAAAATTTGGAAAAAACCTTTGGGCAAATAGGGTAAGTGAAAAAAAAAAAACGGCGATAAATGACAAAACTGGACGGAAGTAGGAATTGCACAGTCAATTACCTGCAAAATTTCTTATATAACATATTATAGGTATTCGAAATGCTAAAGGAAAGTTCCTTTAATTAAAAAAATATTGACTGAGCTTTCTTATGCTGGAAACACATGTGCAGATTTTCTGCTACAGCCAAATTCAAATACAATTAAAAAAGCTCTTAGGACTTGTTTCCTTTTGACGTATTTCAACAATGATAAACATCCCAAATAATTCCACATTTAAGTTTTTGCTGTAACTCAATTTGTCATTTTAAGTTGGTTAAAGCCCACCGTGAGCCATAAACACATGTAAACTCTGCACGGCATCGCAGCACTGTAGTCAATAAATTAAAATTTCCTGCGCAGTGGAGTCAGGGCTTCCAATTTTCAATAGAATTTTATTCATATCAATTAATGTCTGCAGCTCTGCTGCAGACATCTTACTATGCTGCATGCAGAAAATCTGCACATGTGTTTTCAGCATTACACATCGTTTCTTGCACCATTATATTTTTTTTTTTTTTAAGTTAGACAGAATAACCAGAACAAAATATGGATGTCATATCACTATTACGTGTTTATGTATTATCGAATAATGTACAAAAATAAATCAATTGTCTCACTTTTACACTTTCCACACATTTTATTATTTCTGTTGCTCACAATTTTCAGCCAAAAGTAACACGTTTAGTATAAAATTTCATACGCATGATGGCGCAATCTACATTTTATCATTCTTGTGCAAATATTCACTTATAATTTGTATTGTTTCAATGCTACTTACTTTCTATATCATATATTAGAGACATCAAACTCTGCAAGATGTAAAGTATCCCAATGCCAATGACGGCATTTCTCAACGGTATACAATGGCAAATTTTTTCGGTCATTGCAAAAAACAAAATTTCTATTAATAATAAAAATGAATAAGGTTTTTCTTTATTTTCAAATAAGTTTTAAAGTTCTATTGACATTTAAATAAAAATATTGATATATATATATAAAAAAAGCAAACAGTATTTTAGAAAGTAGGAATTTCTCTCAGTAGAGACAAAAAGATGCTTTTGCCTTGCAGATGATGGAACAATGAGATATTGAGTATTCTTCAGCAAAAAGTTGCGATCTTTGAACTGTGGTGTCGTCGGTATTTGGTACTTCAATTCTATCTTCTAGGTATGGATGTTTTTGAACCAGCGCTTAAAAACGCCACGGTTCACTGATTATCCCGGCACACACAATCGTAGCCAGGGATATTTTTCTTCGGCAAAGTTACTGCCAAGTCTTATTTTTAGCTAATAGAAACTGGTTCTTAAGCTGTGGAGTATCTTCATTATACTCTGAATTTTATTTTCAGATTCAACTTATTTATACTTATTCTAATTACTAATACATTCTTAAAAATAAGGGCTCCAATTTTCAGTGACACGAAAATTGTGTTGGTATTTGTGACTTGTGGGACTTTATTATGTCCCACGAAAAATCTAATTGTTTAAATTCGATTTGTACAAGAAATTGCTACGTAAGCAAATTCTTGTACGTCCATGGCTTTGCTTATAATCCAACGGGAATTTGAGTGCAGAAGAAAAAAAGAATAAACAAAAGTCTGGCTGCGTTATATCGGCAGCGAATTTGTTTAGTAACCTTGAATTTGAAATGTGATAAGTTTTTGTGCATTAAGCTATTTTATTTTTGTTGCTATAGGTCAGTGTGTTTTAAAACAATTGTAGCACATGGTCGGATTTTATGAATTTGGATATTTTACTTTTAATTTCAGGCGCTAAATTTGTGTGCGGCGTGAGAATATGAGTTTGGTTATTTTGCATATGAAAATGTACAGGGGTGGAATATGCAATATGCCAGGTTATAGTAAAGGGGCGGAATATGTAATATATGAAATCATCACACTTCCTTCGGCAAGTTAAAATTATTTTGAAAAGATTTGTCACAAAGATTTGAAAAATAATTTTTACTGAGAAAAAAAAAGATTCGGAGTCCATTGTAGTACATTGTTATTTCTAAGTAATTTATAAACAGTTTCAAGTAATAATATGAAATAATATATATCTTTATCTAGTCGTTATATTATAAATTGTAGTATAAGTAATGATTTGAATACGTATTCTTATTTAAATCATCTGTTAATAATAATATTTGAATAGTAAAATTTAATTAATTTTATGTATAATTATTTATGATTTAAAATATATTTTTTTAACATATTATTATGAAAAGTTTTTAACTTATCTTTTATTCTAATCACTGAATTAACACCTTTTCTTTCTATAATGGTGTATGGGCCATTGTACGGGCTTTGTGATTTCTTTCTATTTACTATTTTTAAAAATACAAGGTCACCTACATTAAAATTTGAGTTATTTACATTCTCGTCATAAATATTTTTTCTTTTAGTTTTTACAATGTTTATTAGCTCTCTAGCTTTTTGCAATGAGGATCTTAGTCGAACTTTTAATTCGTTAGAATAGTCCTCTAAATTGTATATTTTTGACTCATTACTTAGCAAATGGTTTGGAAGTGATGGTAATTTACCAAAAATCAGTTCGAAAGGCGTGTACTGATTGTCTAAGTGAGGCGTAGTATTATAAGCGAACGTGTAATATGGTACCCATATGTTCCATTCGTAATCGTCTGCGAAGGACAAAAGGTATTTATGTACGAGTACGATGGTTTTTCTCGAGAGCCCCAACGGTCTCGTGATGGTATGGAGTCGAGAAGGTCTGCTCTATTTTCAGTAAGTTACACACATTTCTCATTAGTTCATTAAGGAATTCTGTTCCCCGGTCTGATTTAAGTTTGCTAAAAATACCATATTTTAAGATGAGTTCTTCTACTAGTGTTTTTGCAATAGTTTTTGCATCTTTAGATTCTATAGGATGCGCGATAACGTATTTCGTCAGTTCGCATTGCATTGTCAGTATGTATCGAAAACCGTTCGATACTCTTAGTGGGCCTACCGTGTCAATAGCTATAGTCTGAAAACTAGATGTTGGTGTGTCCGTAATAGTCATATTTTCTTTGATATGTTTCGTTTGTTTGTTACGAGCACATTTCTCGCATTTATTAATGTATGTTTTAATCATTTGCCGCATGTTTTTCCATGTGTAGCGCTGTTTCATTTTAAGTACTGTCTTACGTATTCCTAGATGTCCTCCTTGGGGTGAATCGTGGAATTCTTGAATTAGTTTTAGTTGCATGGTTCTATCTTTTATTCGTTTAGGGGGTACATATACTAATATATTGAGCGATTTATTCTTTAATTTCTTTTTATGCTGCAGCTTGTTAAATAGGTTCTTAAATTCATTTTTATGCATAATCGTAAATATAGCATCATTTGTTTCTAAGGCTAGCTCCTTTATGTTTAATTTATTCATTTGGGAAGATAGCTTTTCCAGAGTCGAATCTAGATTCGCTGGATTATCGCCACATCGTACTAGTACAATATCTTCTATAATTTCAACACGTGTATTTTTATAATCGCTAATTTCAAATTTTAAACGTTTTACGTTTCTGACGTCAGTAATAGATGTGCAATCCCATTTGAAAAGTTGATCAGGCTCCTCTTGAGATATGCTTTGTTGCGCAACTTCTTTCTTTTTACTTCCCCTTGTAGTGACCAATGCTTTTTTTATAGTGATATCCTCTTCTTTAGGTATCATGTTTATTAGAATTTCGGAATTTATATTAATTCTCGATAGCGCGTCGGCATTTGTGTTAATTTTTCCCTTTTTAAATATTATGTTAAAATCATAGTCGGAAAGGTCAAGCCTTATCCGAGTCATCTTCGATGAAGGATTCTTGTGACTAAATAGTGATACCAGTGGTCTATGGTCTGTTACGACGATGAATTTTTTACCATACAAATATGGTTTAAAAAAATTAATTCCCCAGTGTATTGCGAGTAGTTCCTTTTCTATAATCGGTTTATTTAAATCATGCTTCTGTAATGTTTTGCTTGCATAAGAAATAGGTAAATCTTGTCCGATTTCACCTTGTGACAAGACAGCTCCTAATGCAAAATTTTGAAGCATCTGTTGTTAAAATAAAAGGTTTAGAAAAGTCTGGGTATTGGAGTATTGGTGGTTCAATTAATTTCTGTTTTAGGTTCTCGAAAGCAGTTTGGCATTCTTCTGTCCATATAAATAATTTATTTTTTTTTAATAAAGAATTTAAGCATTGTGCAATTGTGGCAAAGTCTTTTATGAATCTTCTGTAATAATTACAGAAAGCTACGAATCGTCGTACGTTGTCCGCGTTTTTGGTACAGGGTAGTTTTTTATGGAGTCATGTTTTGACGGGTCTGTCTTAATTCCTTCTTGTGTTATGAGGTGTCCTAAATATACAACTTCTGGTCGTAAGAATTGGCATTTTTCTGCATTTAATTTTAGATTGTATTGTTCTAATCTGTCAAAAACTTTTATTAGATTTTTGTTGTGATGTTGTAAACTACATCCGAATACAATTATGTCATCTACATATAAGAATGCTTCGGAGCTAAGACCTGTAAGTGCTAGCGTTAGCATGCGCTGAAAACTATTTGAAGATATTTTTAATCCAAATGGTAGTCGTTTAAACTGATAATGACCATCATTGGTCGAAAATGCTGTTAGTGGTTTTGATTGTTCGTCTAAAGGAATTTGATGAAATGAACTAGCCATGTCAAGTGTCGAAAAGTATTTAGCTCTTCCAAGTTTGTCCAATATGTCTTCTAGTCTTGTTAGTGGAAATTTATCATTAAACAGTTTGTCATTTAATTTTCGAAAATCTATGACGAGTCTCCATTTTATTGTGTCGTCGGTGGACTTCTTTGGTACAAGTAAAAGTGGTGCATTATATGGTGATTTTGAGTGTTCAATAACGTCATTCTGTAATAGTTCTTCTACTTGTTTATGTATTTCCTCGTTATGGGAGTGAGGTAGTCTGTAGTTCTTAATGTAAGTTGGTGTATTATCGATTGTTGTAAGTGTTTGTGTATAAAAATTGTTGGTCGTTAGTTGTTCATCTTCTAGATGAAAAATGTGTTGATATCTCTTAAAAATTTCAGTTAATGGATGATTTTGTTCTATTTTTAATTCATTTAGTAATTTATTAAGTCGTGTTTCGTTATAACAGTTATTTTGTTGTATCTGTACGTAGTTTGATAGTGGTTTCAACTTTGGTGATAATTTCATTATTTTGACCTCTTTATTTGTTGTGTTTAGTATTTTTACATTTCATGACATTTTCCTGTTGCTGATATTATTGAGTTGGCTATGAATACTCCTTTTTGTAGTTCTTCATTTAAAATAAGAGTGTCCTCGTTTACGCTTAGATTTATTGGTTGTATGATTTCTGTCCTGGGTGGTATTCGTATTGTGTCCTGTGCATGTTTGTTAATGTGTAGGGATATGATAACGTCTGTGTTATCTAGTACTGTTGTCAATGTTTGCGTCTCATAGTCTATTTTGCACATATATTTTGATAAAAAGTTTCAATTGGAAAATTGTTTTCTACTGCATGAAAAGTGTGTGGAACTATGCGATATTGGAAATCGAGTTCCAATTTGATTGTACCTAATGTTAAAATTTCATTTTCTGTTATTCCTGTGAGTTTGCATTTGTTCGTCGTTTCAAGATTTTTGTCACTTATGTTTTCAAATTTACAGATCGATATGTCTGCACAAGTATCAATTAAAAATTTTAAATTTCTTTGTGAGTTTAAACATTTTAAATTTATATAATTTGTTGTGTTATCCGATATATTGAATATCTTTAATTGCGCTGTCCCGGAGTATCCACTATATTGGTCTCCGAGCGATTTTCGTTTCCCTGGTTACTTTCTGTTACATATATCCTGTTTTGGTTATTTTGATTATTCCGATTACTGTTGGGATTTCCTCTTCGGTTATTATTGTAGTTGTTGCCTTGTCGTGAGTTTTGATTTCCATTATTATTACTGTAGTTATTGGTGTTTCGGTTACTGTTGGCATATCTTCTGTTGTTGTTGTTGTTGTTGTTGTTACGGTAATTATTGTTGTAATTACCATAATTTCTGTTGGTATTATTCCGATTGTTATTAAAGTTGTTGTTGTTCCGGTTGTTGATAAAATTGTTGCTGTATCTACTGATGTAGTTTTGGTTATTGTAACCATTATTGTTTCTGTTGTTGTTATTGTTGTTATTTCTGAAATATAACAATCTATTTCCCGAACTTTTATCTTTTTCTAGCTCGAGTGATAGATTTGTCGCTTCTATGAGCGTTTTTGGTTGTGCAGCAAAAATTGTTTGCTTAATTTCGTCGTTAAGTCCATTCTTGAATACTGTCATAGCGTATTTTTCATTCATTCTTAGAATGACTGCTTTCTGAGTATCGTCATCTGTTAGTTCTGTTATTTGTATATTATTTAATTCTGCTACGAGATTCATTAGTTTATCCTTGTAATGGGTTACCGAATTGTTTCTTTGAGTCAATGCTGAAAGTTGTGTATGAATATTTGCTGTCGTAAGGTTGCTTTTAAATGTGTTTTGTAAGGCTTGCTTTAATTTTGGTAGTGTGTCTATGTCCGAAATATAACCTAAAGTAGTTTTTTATATTTTCAGCTGAGTAAGTGTCGTATATTATCTCTATTAATTTTAGAAAACCCTCTAATTCTTTATAGTTCCCTGTGAAGATTGGTCCTATTTTTATTATAGAATCTAGATTAAAATCTGTCATTTTGCTGTTCTGTGATTTATTATCTTCTGTTTGTTGGGATTGTTCCTTTGTCATGTCTTCTAATTGACCTAGTAATAGTTTGTTGGTTTCGCTAACTAAAATATAAAATTTATTAGTGAGATCTAATATTTCTAAGTTCTCTTTTAAGGTATTTCTATGGGTGTTAAAATTTTCTTTAAGTGATTTAATTTCATTTATTTTATTAAAAATGGTTTGTCTTGTATATCCTCTTGTAATAGATTTTTTTAGGTTAATTTTTATTGTCTTTACTTTGTGATAAATTTCTATTAAAATTTGCATGTGGTAATTATTAAACGTTTTCTGCCCTGGTTATACGTTTCAAGACGTAACTTTTGTAATATCTATTTATTCTGTAAGCTATGTACCCCAGAATTGCTATTACTATAATAGTAATTATTACTGTTGATTGTATTTCTGTTTTCGTTACCGCTGAACCTAGGTTATTCTCAATCTCCTCGTTTATGGTAATTGTATCTTGATTTTTGTTGTCTAACATAGTGAAATATATGTCATTTATGTTTGGAAGGAAAAACATTTCTAGCAGTCTAATTCCCTAGTTTCTAATTCGTTCGTTATCCTGTTTACTATATCAAAAATGTCGTTATGCCTATCTAAATGATCACTAATGTCATTTGCAAATTCTTCACAAACAAAACACTGAGTACCAACTTTACGGTCTACTTCCATTTTAAGTTATGATGTCAAAAAAATTTTATTTTATTTTTTTTAGAGATTAGATTTTTTTTTTATCTATTTTGTAATATTTATTTCATAAAAGGAAAAAAAGTTTTCTGGTATTTTATTTGTTGTTGCATCTGGTTTTCTTAATATTCTCAAGTTCTTCTTCCAATTTGATGATTTTGGTCCAAACGGACACCGATTGGCCCCAGCTCGGTGGTGGGTCACTGTTGACTATTCTTTTTAGGCATGCTAGGTTGCGACGGATTTTTGTCAGTTTTCCACCTCTTCTTTGCTTTGGCTTGATTGTTTCTGGAATCTTTGTTAATTTTGTTACTTTATTTTTTTTTTTGTTGTCTCCGGAGGTATTGGGTTATTGTTAATTATTGCCTTTAATGGGATGTATTTTTCAACCGGTTTGGTTACTGGAACGATACTTCGTGGTACATATTCCTCCTCTGTGTTCATGATATTGTTAATTAGATCCTGGTTCGTTTATACAAGATCGCCATGTGGAGTTGGATGATCGTCATGTGGTGTTGGTAGATCTGGTACCTCAATTTTCTCTTCTATGTAAGGATGTTTTGAACCAGCGCTTAAAAACACTACGGTTCACTGTTTTATCCCGGCACACACAATCGTAGCCAGGGATATTTTTTTTCGGCAAAATTACTGCCAAGTCTTCTTTTAGCTAATAGAAACAAGTTCTTAAGCTGTAGAGTATCTTCATCATACTCTGAATTTTATTTTCAGATTCAACTTATTTATACTTATTTTAATTACTAATACATTCTTAAAAATAAGGGCTCCAATTTTCAGTGACACGAAAATTGTGTTAGTATTTGTGACTTGTGGGATTTTATTATATCCCACGAAAAATCTAATTGTTTAAATTCGATTTGTACAAGAAATTGCTTATAATCAATGGTGGGCACTAATTTGCATGCACATTTTGTTTCCATGTAGTGGTACAACAACCATATGAAGTTCTACTCCGCTGAAGTAGAATTGAATCGTTGTTGTGCGCTCACATTTGTATACGTATACATAAATGCTCTCCCGTTACTCTCAATTACGCTCTCGTTAGAACTTGCAGAGGAACTTGTGCCCACCTATGCTTATAATCCAACGGGAATTTGAGTGCAGAAGAAAAAAACGAATAAACAAATGTCTGGCTGCGTTATAATCGGCAGCGACTTTGTTTAGTGGCCTTGAATTTGAAATGTGATAAGTTTTTGTGCATTAAGCTATTTTATTTTTGTTGCTATAGGTCAGTGTGTTTTAAAAGAATTGTAGCACATTGTCGGATTTTATGAATTTGGATATTTTACTTTAATTTCAGGCGCTAAATTTATGTGCGGGGTGAGAATATGAGTTTGGTTATTTTGCATCTGAAAATGCACAGGGGTGGAATATGCAATATGCCAGGTTATAGTAAAGGGGCGGAATATGTAATATATGAAATCATCACAATATTGAACCCTCAGGAAATGTTTTAGTTTTAAGGTAGAGGGTAGGAAAATATGTTCTCACAGCTAAAATAAAAGACCGATTTTGAGGAAATTTGATATGGAGATAGATTGAATCTGGAGAAAAAGTATATGCATTAAGTGGATAGCGCCACACCCCTAACAGGAAAATATGTTTTCTTAACTAATCAACTGATTTTGACAAAATTTGGTATGTAGATATATAGTACATTGAACTCTAAGGAAGGGATTAAGATAGGTAAAGGGCAACATGTTACCATGATTTTTATTTTTGAAAGCGATGACAAATAATAGCTCTTTTTATATCAGTTCTTTAACACCAAGAGCATTTTTATTGGTTGAATTTCAACCACTCCGCGAAACTAGTACATATAATTTTGTGTATAAAAATTTGAATAGTGAAAACACACATCTTTAATGTTTTGTATGAAAATTTCATTATTTTACTATTGATGTGTGTTTTTCCCTTGTACATTTTTTTTTGTGTGAATCTAAACAGTTTCTCGTGCGTTAATTGTAGTTGTTCTACATTGCCGATAATTTTGTGAGAATTTACACAATATGCGTATTTTATAGTATTGTGTGTAAAAATTCTGTGTTTGCGAAGATTTCTCACCACACGATCAGTTATAGTTTTTAATCTGTGTGATGAGTTCAGTTGTTGTGCTATTCATTAGAATTTGCAAATTGATTTAAATAAAACGTACTGCATGAATTTTAATTTTAATAAATTAGTTAATTATGTTTATGTGTGGTTTCCATAATATTCTAGCGTATAATAATCATTTACATACAAATGCAACATGAAAAACGAGCGCAGTTTCATTGTTTGTGGGAGACTCATCATTCTTATTATGGAATTTATTATTTTATTTCAGTTTGGCATGTCATTCGATGATAAACATACATACATTCGTCGATTTCTACAAACATACCATGGATCGCGTTAAGTAGTAAGTTCATACAAAATTTTCTAGGATAATTAATTAATTTACATATAACGAATCGTACCTTTTTGGCAGAAATTTCAATTGACCCGGAAGACGAAATATATAACTCTAGTAATATGTTTTAACTACGTATTAAGTATAACGTATTCAAAAGAAATACACTTATCATACACGGTTCTTAAAATCAAAATTAAAAAAAAACGGCGGGTTGCACTCCGGGAGTGCCGACAGAAGTGAAAACAAATCGTTTAATGGTAAGTTAGTGTGTTAGTTGGTATGTGTGCGTTTTCTTTTTATATGGCAGTGCAATGAAAGACAAAAACGGAATATGTATTCAAATTTTACACTCGCTCTCATTCTCAATTTGGTCAACGCAACAACGCGGAATTTGAAAGAAACTAACATGTAAGCACAACAATTGTTGAATGAGAATGGAATGTGTCAGTTAGTGTGTCTGTTTTGCTTTTTGTCTTCCACTTGGAATATTTATTTAAAAGAAACAATAGAACATTCAAATTTTACTATCGCATTCATGACGGGGAATCCCGATGACGGTTGGTGTCGCGAGTTTATACTTTTTTCCTCAGCCGCACAACGTGCCATTAGAAGTTTTCACTTCAAACACAAAATTATATGTACTAGTTTCGCGGAGTGGTTGAAATTCAACCATTAAAAATGCTTTTGGTGTTAAAGAGTTGATATAAAAAAGAGCTATTATTTGTCATCGCTTCAAAAATAAAAATCATGGTAACATGTTGCCTTTTACCTATCTTAATCCCTTCCTTAGAGTTCAATGTACAATATATCTACATACCAAATTTCGTCAAAATCAGTCGATTAGTTAAGAAAACATATTTTCCTGTTAGGGGCGTGGCGCTATCCACTTAATGCATATACTTTTTCTCCAGATTCAATCTATCTCCATATCAAATTTCCTTAAAATCGGTCTTTTATTTTAGCTGTGAGAACATATTTTCCTATTGAGAGCGTGTCACCCTCTACTTTAAAACTAAAACATTTCCTGAGAGTTCAATATATTTCTGTACCAAATTTCATCAAAATTGGCTTATTATCTTAGTCTTGAAACGTTTTATTCTGCAAGGGGCGTGGCTCCACCCATTTAAATGTTTTTACTCAAGATTCAATCTATCTACATACCAAATTTTATCAAAATCGGTGTAGTGGCTCAGTCGTGACACCGTTTTTTCCCATTAGTGGTGATGTCACGCCTCCTTTCAGAACTTGAAAATTTTAGTACCTTTCCTTAAGGTTCTATCCATATCCAAACCAAATCACATCAAAATCAGTTCAAAGTTTTTACCGTGGAAACGTATTTTACTGTTGCAGGATTGGCTCCGAACTATTAGAAACAAATTACATTCACTTGCACTGTTCCTCTTCACAACCTTTACAAAAAAAACTAAGCGATTATGAGGTGTTATCGCAGTTGAAAAGGGATGGATCTATTTTGCAACTGCCTATTTATACATAGATAATTCTCACTCACAAACAAAGAGTATGAAGTTGTTGTATATCTAAACCCTGTGCATTCGATTATGTGGAAGATAGGCTAAGCTCAAATCATGAAGGTAAGTTCTAATGAAGCGCGCATAAAAGAAACAAAAAACACTTTTTAGTATTGAAAGACCAAATTTCAAAGAGCTATTTTTTGTCATCGCTTCCAAAAATTGAAATCATGGTACCATGTTGCTTTCTCCCTACCGCTAACTTCTTGTCTTCCTTAGGGTGCAATCTATCTCCACACCATGGATCGCGTTAAGTAGTAAGTTCATACAAATTTTTCTAGGATAATTAATTAATTTACATATAACGAATCGTACCTTTTTGGCAGAAATTTCAATTGACCCGGAAGACGAAATATATAACTCTAGTAATATGTTTTAACTACGTATTAAGTATAACGTATTCAAAAGAAATACACTTATCCCTCGCTTTACACGCTACTCGTTTTGCAGGTTTTCGTTCTTACACGGTTCTTAAAATCAAAATTAAAAAAAAACGGCCGGTTGCACTCCGGGAGTGCCGACAGAAGTGATAACAAATCGTTTAATGGTAAGTTAGTGTGTTAGTTGGTATGTGTGCGTTTTCTTTTTATATGGCAGTGCAATGAAAGACAAAAACGGAATATGTATTCAAATTTTACTCTCGCTCTCATTCTCAATTTGTCAACGCAACAACGCGGAATTCGAAAGAAACTAACATGTAAGCACAACAATCGTTGAATGAGAATGGAATGTGTCAGTTAGTGTGTCTGTTTTGCTTTTTGTCTTCCACTTGGAATATTTATTTAAAAGAAACAATAGAACATTCAAATTTTACTATCGCATTCATGACGGGGAATCCCGATGATGGTCGGTGTTGCGAGTTTATACTTTTTCCTCAGCCGCACAACGTGCCATAAAAAGTTTTCACTTCAAAAATTGCTGGAAGAAGTATATTCGGCTCAGTAGCCTCAACTGTAAATAATTAAATTTGAGCTAAGTATTCCTTATGTTTGAGAACAAAAATTTATTCTGATTGCAGTAAGAAACATCATTGCGAATTATGTAAGTATAAGAAAAAATCAGGTAAAGAAAGTACCTGGACCTGTGACTAAATAGCTTAAACATAATTTTTGAAGTGAAAACTTCTTATGGCACGTTGTGCGGCTGAGGAAAAAAGTATAATTTCGCGACACCGACCGTCATCGGGAAGACTTGGGAAACGAACTCGATTTTGGAATTTTGAAGACTTGGGAAACGAACTCGATATTGGAATTTTGAAGACTTTTGAAACGAACTCGATTTCAGAAATTCGAAGACTTGGGAAACGAACTCGATTTCAAATTTGGAAGACTTGGGAAACGAACTTGATTTTGGAATTTTGAAGACTTGGGAAACGAACTCGATTTTAGAATTTCGAAGACTTTGGAAACGAATTCGATTTCAGAAATTTGAAGACTTGGGAAACGAACTCGATTTCAAATTTGGAAGACTTGGGAAACGAACTTGATTTTGGAATTTTGAAGACTTGGGAAACGAACTCGATTTTAAAATTTTGAAGACTTGGAAAATGAACTCGATTTCAAAAAATTTATAAAACGTTGCCTACTTTTAGGTGCTATTAATAATTTGCCCCTAAAAGTAGGCAACACTTTCTGACAAATTTCAAAAAGAACGCCTAAAAGTAGGTAACGATTTTAAAAATTTCAGATAATGTGTCCTAATTTTAGGTGCTATTTTTGAAATTCGTCGGAAAGTGTTGCATACTTTTAAAGCGGCTCTCACACGATCAATATTACTGACAGTATAATTACTGACAGTATTTACATTACTGTCAGTGTACCACTCACACGGTCAGTATTGTTTATTGTCAGTAATCAGTTTTTTTGACATTCGACTGGTGAAGGTGCGAACTATGCTCCGGCTACGTGACCGACAGCCGAAAATGGCATGCCACTTTTTGGGGCAGATTCCATCCAAACTTGCACCACGCCTCCAGCTATGCATCGGACGACCATACCCTTGGACGCAATGTTCCATGCCACTGAATGAGGAACTTTTACAAGTTTCTCTCAAGTTTCGCTGCCTCATCGTCTATCTGCCACAAAATGGGGCATGCCACGCCCCCTCCCAGGATTTTGCCGTCCCGTGCCTACTTGCACCCTCTGACCAACTTTCAGCCGGATCTGCCCCAAAAAGTGGAATGCCACTTTTCTGTGCAAATAATACTGATGAACTGTCAGTATTCACCTCACACCATCAGTACTCACCTCATACGATCAGTAATACTGTCAGTATGCAAAATCCTGTCAGTAATACTGATCGTGTGAGGGCCGCTTAAGGGTAAATTATTAATAGCGCCTAAAAGTAGGCAACGTTTTTTGAAAAAATTGGCCCATGAAAGTATGTAATTTTGTGGAAAAAATTTTTAAATTTGTAGCATACATATGTTGACTTCCGGTTAGTTGTTGCTCAGTCAGCAAATTTTTCTCTGCTAGCGCAGCCGAAAGCAGAGCCAGCAGCCTAAAGCAGAGAAAAATCTGAAATACCAGGCCACCTTGAACCAGCAGCAAGCAAATTTGTTTTTTTGAAAAACTTTAAAACGTTATATCTCGGCTATTACTAATCCGATTTAGACAAATGAGGTGTAATAGTTTTTTTTAAGAACAAGCAGATTTTTTTGAAGTCATTTGTATTATGATTAACTGTCACAAGATGGCGTTTTAAGCAGTTTGAATATTCTAACAGCCAGAACTCGGCAACGAATAAGCCGATTTTGATAAATGTGGTGTCATAGTGTCTGTTAGAAGAATCAAATTTTTATCTTAAGTTTAAGAAAAATTATGTTTAAGCTATTTAGTCACAGGTCCAGGTACTTTTTTTACCTGATTTTTTCTTATACTTACATAATTCGCAATGATGTGTCTTACTGCAATCAGAATAAATTTTTGTTTTTAAACATAAGGAGTACTTAGCTCAAATTTAATTATTCACAGTTGAGGCTACTGAGCCGAATATACTTCTTCCAGCAATTTTTGAAGTGAAAACTTCTTATGGCATGTTGTGCGGCTGAGTAAAAAATTATAAACTCGTGACACCGACCGTCATCGGGATTCCCCGTCATGAATGCGATGGTAAAATTTTAATGTTCTATTGTTTCTTTTAAATAAATATTCCAAGTGGAAGACAAAAAGCAAAGCATACACACTAACTGACACATTTAATTTTCTTTCAACGATTTTTATGCTTACATGTTTGTTTCTTTCAAATTCCGCGTTGTTGCGTTGACAAATTGAGAATGAGAGCGAGAGTAAAATTTGAATACATATTCCGTTTTTGTCTTCCATTGCATTGCCATATAAAAAGAAAACGCACACATACCAATTAACGCACTAACTTGCCATTAAACGATTTGTTTTCACTTCTGTCGGCACTCCCGGAGTGCAACCCGCCGTTTTTTTCTAAAACTTAACTTATAAATCTGCTTCTTCTTACAGACACTATGACACCACATTTATCAAAATCGGCTTATTCGTTGCCGAGTTACGGCTGAAAGAATATTCAAACTGCTTAAAACGCCATCTAGTGACAGTTTATCAAAACACAAATGACTTCAAAAAAATCTGCTTGTTCTAAAAAAAAAAATATAACACCTCATTTGTCTAAATCGGTTTTTCAAAAAACCAAATTTGCTTGCTGCTGGTTCATGGTGGCCTGGTATTTCAGATTTTTCTCTGCATTGGGCTGCGCTAGCAGAGAAAAATTTGCTGACTGAGCAACAGCTAACCGGAAGTCAACATGTGTATGCTACAAATTTAAAAATTTTTTCCAAAAAACTGCATACTTTCATAGGCCAATTTTTTCAAAAAACGTTGCCTACTTTTAGGCGCTATTAATAATTTACCCTGAAAAGTATGCAACACTTTCCGACAAATTTTAAAAAAAATACCACCTAAAAGCAGGCAACACTTTCTGAAATTTTAATATCGTTGCCTACTTTTAGGTGCTATTTCGAAATTTGTCAGAAAGTGTTGCTTACTTTTAAGAGCAAATTATAAATAGGGCCTAAAAGTAGGCAACGTTTTTTAAATTTTTTAAAATCGAGTTCATTTTCCAAGTCTTCAAAATTCTAAAATCGAGTTCGTTTCCCAAGTCTTCAAAATTCCAAAATCAAGTTCGTTTCCCAAGTCTTCAAAATTCCAAAATCAAGTTCGTTTCCCAAGTCTTCCAAATTTGAAATCGAGTTCGTTTCCCAAGTCTTCAAATTTCTGAAATCGAGTTCGTTTTTCAAAATCGAGTTCGTTTCCCAAGTCTTCAAAGAACATTCAAATTTTACTATCGCATTCAAGACGGGGAATTCCGATGACGGTCGGTGTCGCGAGTTTATACTTTTTTCCTCAGCCGCCCAACATGCTATAAGAAGTTTTCACTTCAAAAATTGTGTGGAAAATGACTAATTTTGACTGCACGTGAATTTATTTCCACTTAATTCTAGATCTGGCAACACTTCAGACGCACACATGATCTACTGTCATAAACTTATATAAATTTTTTTTTATTTATATGAAGTACAATATTTTTCTTCTATGAAATGGATTTTTTATGTTTTTTTTTTTCTTTTTACAAATGAATTTAACTATTTTTATGTTTTCTATGACTTGAATGATATTTTTATATTTTATTAAGTGTATGTATTAGTCGTTTTTCTCTTTCACTTTGCAATCTACTAGTTCCCATAGGTTCTCTATTGGGTTGAGATCCACGAAAAACAACAGTTCGCTAAGATCGACAAATGATCTCGATGGTCAAAAATGATACAAGGACCACGGCAGAAGCTGTTGCTGATTACGTGATCGAAAAAATTGGCACTCCCATTAGAGTTCATACAGTTAGGCGACGGTTAAACGAGGGAAATTTGTTCGCAAGACGGACACCTATAATACTGCATATGAGACGTTCTTTTACAATCCGAACAGTTTCTGACCGCCACACCTTTAAATCGCTCGAAAGTTTTTTTACGTATTCTTTGAGTTATATTAACAAAGTCGCTGCCGATATAACGCAGCCAGACTTTTGTTTATTCCTTTTTTTATTCTCTGCACTCAAATTCCCGTTGGATTATAAGCAAAGCCATGGACGTACAAGAATTTAAACAATTAGATTTTTCGTGGGATATAATAAAATCCCACAAGTCACAAATACTAACACAATTTTCATGTCACTGAAAATTGGAGCTCTTATTTTAAAGAATGTATTAGTAATTAGAATTAGTATAAATAAGTTGAATTTCGAAATAAAAAGACAGTATTGAATAGATACTCTAAAGCCTGAGAACCTGTTTCTTGTTGGCTGAAATAAAAATCTTGGCAGTAATTTTGCCAAAATATCCCTGGCTACGACCAAGTGAGCCGGTATAATTAGTGAACCGTGGCGTTCTTAAGCGCCGGTTCACACGTCTGTAGGTAGGACCTAAAAATAAAATTGATGTACCGAGTCTCCAAACTCCACAGTACTAAAATCTTCAAGTTCTGAGAGGAGGCGTGACATCACCACTAATGGGAAAAAACGGTGTCACGACTGAGCCACTACACCGATTTTGATAAACATTTGAGTGGGTGGAGCCACGCCCCTTACAGAATAAAACGTTTCAAGACTAAGCTAATAAGCCAATTTTGATGAAATTTGGTACAGAAATATATTGAACCCTCAGGAAATGTTTTAGTTTTAAAGTAGAGGGTGACACGCTCTCAATAGGAAAATATGTTCTCACAGCTAAAATAAAAGACCGATTTTGAGGAAATTTGATATGGAGATAGATTGAATCTGGAGAAAAAGTATATGCATTAAGTGGATAGCGCCACGCCCCTAACAGGAAAATGTGTTTTCTTAACTAATCGACTGATTTTGACGAAATTTGGTATGTAGATATATAGTACATTGAACTCTAAGGAAGGGATTAAGATAGGTAAAGGGCAACATGTTACCATGATTTTTATTTTTGAAAGCGATGACAAATAATAGCTCTTTTTATATCAGTTCTTTAACACCAAAAGCATTTTTAATGGTTGAATTTCAACCACTCCGCGAAACTAGTACATATAATTTTGTGTATAAAAATTTGAATAGTGAAAACACACATCTTTAATGTTTTGTATGAAAATTTCATTATTTTACTATTGATGTGTGTTTCTCCCTTGTACATTTTTTTTGCGTGAATCTAAACAGTTTCTCGTGCGTTAATTGTAGTTGTTTTACATCATGATTGAATAATACAGGTTTATGCAAAAGTCAAATGCTGCTTCTTCTATAGTTGGTTTAATGTCAGAATTGATCAACCACAACAAAAAGTGATAACGTTTTTATGCGATTTGAATTTTTTTGTCAAAAATAAATATTTAACAAAAATTCATCAAAATTTTAATAAATTTGTGACGCGCTGAATTTTTTAAAACATAAATAAATTTGTTTGCGAAATATGCCATATACATATATGCGAAATATGCCACGCGGATTCCTGGAAGGAAAAAATATATTGCAAAGGTTCGTTTACTTAAATGATTGCAAAATAAGCATAAATTTTTCATTGCATCTTTTTATTTGTAGAACAGTGACGGCTGCTTTTGGCACTGCGCAGCTGATGATCTCGAGTGAGGCGCACATATTCAATCGTGATATAATTAAAACGAAAGTACGCTGCCACTTTCCTAAGCCCCGCGAGTAAAGCGCATAAATGTGCATGGCTGGGAAAAACATATGTCAACAGAGGGACAACGCATATAAGAAAAAAAAAATACTTGTTACTGAATATAAAATGTATATAATTTGCAGTTCTTTGATTCTTTAACAAAAACAAAATAGTTTATTTCAACTTTAATTATAAAATAAAGTAAAAAATAGATTAAACTTAACATTAAGTTTTTTGTTTACCACCCAAGAACGTTTCTGAATGATGATAGATTTGTTTAATTGATTTGGAAGTATTATCAGCTACTGTATTATAAACAAAAGGTGCTGTATTCTTTACTTTTGGCCCTTGATTTGTAAACATCGATGTGGGCAAAGGCATTTCTCCAATAGCAAGACAAGACATCAGACAGCGTGAGCCGCACCTGGTAGTAGATAGATTTGATTTGCATGGTGGTCAATGGCACGTACAATACCTGAAATGAAATACATACCAATTCCTAGGCATTTTAAAAGATCTGAGTTTTCTTCCTTGTGGCAAAGGTAAACCATATTCGCTTCTATAGCCTTTAGTAGCTGCTCTCGTGTTTATTTGCCAGCAAGTAAATTTACAAATTTTAGACTATCTAGAGATGTGGTATGAGAAAACTTATAAAAACATTGGAACAGTATAACGCTAGTAATTAAATTACCTAAGTGGTCTGCAGTCTGTTAGGCATAACGCTGATTCTTCCCATTCACGACTCTCTTGTAAAACGGCGGAATTTATGACATGCAAACGATAAGCTTCAGCGTTATTATGAAACTCAAAATCACTAAATATATTTTGTGACACGAATTGTAATTGTTTTTTTCGTGTTTTTGCTTTGGTTAACAATTCTGACATTCGTACATCTGACTTTTGGTTAATGACTTTTTTGAGTTTGACAGCTTGCAAAAACCTTTATAGTTGAATCATGGTTTTACATTGCCGATAGTTTTGTGAGAATTTACACAATATGCGTATTTTATAGTATTGTGTGTAAAAATTCTGTGTCAGCGAAGATTTCTCTCCACACGATCAGTTATAGTTTTTAATCTGTGTGATCAGTTCAGTTGTTGTGCTATTCATTAAAATTTGTAAATTGATTTAAATAAAATGGTTCTGCATGAACGAGCACGTGGGAGACTCATCATTCTTATTTATGGAATTTGAGGTTCGATTTTTAATCTTCGCATACAAACATAACATTCATTTAATTCATTTCATATTTTATTTCAGTTTGGCATGTCATTCGATGATATACATACATACATTCGTCGATTTCTACAAACATACCATGGATCGCGTTAAGTAGTAAGTTCATACAAATTTTTCTAGGATAATTAATTAATTTACATATAACGAATCGTACCTTTTCGACAGGAATTTCAATTGACCCGGAAGACGAAATATATACGTATAACGCATGTATTGTCATTGAAAAGGAGGAAATCGTAGAAATCAATAAAATGGACTTCAGTGATGTTCTAACTCTAGTAATATGTTTTGACTTCGTATTAAGTATAACGTATTCAGAAGAGATACACTTATCCCTCGCTTTACACGCTACTCGTTTTGCAGGTTTTACACGGTTCTTAAAATCAAAATTAAAAAAAAAAAATTGTGTGGAAAATGACTAATTTTAACTGCACGTGAATTTATTTCTAGTTAATTATAGATCTGGCAACACTTCAGAAGCACACATGATCTACTGTCATAAACTTATACAAATGTTTTTTTATTTATATGAAGTACAATATTTTTTTTCTATGAAATGGATTTTTTATGTTTTTTTTTCACCTTACAAATAAATTTAACTATTTTTATGTTTTCTATGACTTGAATGATATTTTTATATTTTATTAAGTGTATGTATTAGTCATATTTTGTGTTCAATAAATGTCTATAAAAGATTTTTTATGTACATTTTCGTTTTACACGGTTTTTCTGTACAAAAATTATTTTTTCGAATTACACGGATTTGTCAGGAACGTAACTACCGTGTAAAACGAGGGACAAGTGTATGCTTGACCATGGACTTTTTAGTTATCTTTTTTTAAATACTATTGTGAAAAACTAAGGGACCTAAAAAATCAACTAACAAACTTAGTAAAATAATTTCATTTTGAGACTGAATTCTATGAAAACTAAACTAATTATATTTTCGTACCTACGCTTTTTAATTTTGTATGAAGGTATATACATGGTGATACATATATATATAATACTAGCTGATGCCCGCTACTTTGTACGCGTAGCCTGTTTTCTGCGAAGGCAAACAATTTAATTTTTTTTAAATAGAACTACAGTCAATTTTGATTCTTCTTCACAGATCTAGAGTTGTTGTTGTTTTCTCTTCCATAAATATTGCATTGCCAACACATTCAATTAGCCCAGTTCACATTATCACACATGCTGTCCAACATGGCTTGACAACATCAATGTTCGATAATGTGAACTCTAGGAGCGACCGCTTGAGGATTTCAAAAATTGTTGATTTTCCTGCTGGCTTGTCCAACCATACAACCTGTTTGAGCTGACTGTCAAGCCTAGTGAACATTTTTCATTTTATGCAGTTTATTTCGATGTGGACGCTCATAAATTGTTCTGCAATTGACCTTTGGTGGCATGCTCGATAATGTGAATGCAATATTGACAGTCACAGATGTTGTCAAACCATGGACAGCATGTGTGTTTTCTATGTGTGAACCTACTGTAATTTTTTTTCATCATTGTTCACAAATTCCGCGTTGTTGCGTTGACAAATTGAGAGCGAGAGTAAAATTTGAATGTTCTATTGTTTCTCTTAAATAAATATTCCAAGAGGAAGACACAAAACAAAGCAGACACGCTATGGGCAAAGAGAATGTCAAAGAAATGCAACACTGATCGGACGGTGAAAATAGAATTAAATCTAAATCGACGGCAGGTCCCCATTAATACTCCGCAATTCTGTTCAATTTCACATGATCAAGTATGGTATAATTTTTGACAGCGTATATTCGTCGCCGCTTTACCGCCACCGCTCTAATTCTGGGGCTACCATAATTCGGTTGAAAGCATAACACATTCCATTCTCAAGTGTGAACATACTGTAATTTTTTTTCATTCTTCATTGTTCAAAAATTCCGCGTTGTTGTGTTGACAAATTGAGAATGAGAGCGCGAGCGATAGCGAGAGTAAAATTCCGTTTTTTGTCTTCCATTGCATTGCCATATAAAAATAAAACGCACACACCCTTACTAACCCACTGCCATTAAACGATTTGTTATGCTCCCAGTAGGCAAGGGCAGGAGCTAACAGTACTTCTAGAAGGCCTTCCTTGGTAAGTATAAGGCCTTCCACCCTCCTTTCAAACGTACTTTCTTTTTTATATGAAATGGCCGCAGAAAACAGGCCTTCCTAAGCAGGCTTTCTAAGACCGCTTACCGTAGAAGGACTTATTATTTTTTTTTTTTTTTTTTCATTTTCATTTATTTTATCGATATAACAAACAGTATTTATATAAGTTAAGCATGAGACATGTCTAAAATAATTTATAATTCAATTTATAAAGTTACACTGATAAAATACTATATTCTGTTATTCCTAAGAATAAGTGACGAATACAGGTACTCTCTAAAAATACAAAAATTCTTATAAGTGTGGGGATTTTATTGCAGATACATATCATGAATTTAAAATAAAATTAAAGCAAGAAACAAATGTTATTTCCATAATAAAAAAGAAAAGTATTAATTTATTCTGAATGATCAAAAATTACAAAATTGAAAAAATACAAAAGATATAACTGAGAAAAACTATTCCTGAACACAAAGAAGACGATCAATTTCAATGAACTCAAATCTAAAAAGCCAAGATTTTACCGCATTTAAAAAAACATGTAATAAGCGTAAACTTCTGATAGAAACAGGAAGACAATTGAAGAGTCTGGGTGCAGCAGATAGGTAGTAACGTAAAAAATGTTGAGAGGTATGTATTGGCACTAAAGCAAAATTTAAACTATTTGTTCTTAATTCATAAGCAGAGTACGTTCTATTCACTAAATAACCTGATCTTATGAAAAATATTCGTAATACTTTAAAAAAGTACAAATGCTTCAACGGCAGTATATTTAAATTACGGAACAACGGAAGAAGACAAAAATTTAATTCTAATAAATTTAAAGACTCTAAGTATTAATTTTTTTTTTTTATCCGCGCCATCTCACTTGCGTTGATATTTTTTTAATGACTTTACAATTTGACAAAGAATACACAAAACTCTACCTTCTTAACATAACATGAAACAACAGAAGACTAGCCTGCACACCTCTCTTAATTTCTAACCATGTGTATACTTTTCATGTCGTATATGTACAATGCATATGACAAAAAAGTTATGCCGAATCATAAAACATTGCAATACATGAAATAAAAAAGAAACAGAAAAGCGCTAAAGTAAATGGAGTCCTTCTTCTTTGCCTTCTAATATCAGGCCTGATAGCACGTCTGTTGTGGCAAGGCGTATTATGCCTTCTGTGATTGTGTTTTTATTTGCATGAAAATCTAGTTTTGAGAAGTCCTTATATAATCGCAGCAGTGCTAGCAGGCCTTCTCCGAGTAAGGCCTTGCTCATTTGCCTGTTGGGCTTACATGCTTCTTTCTATGTGTGAAATTCATTTTTTTTAGCAATTTTAAAACTTTAATATTTTGATATTTAATAGGAATATTGTGATGAATTTAATTCTATGTCAAGACCAAGCGTCTAAAAAAGATAACTAAAAAAATTTGATCGAAATTGATTCAGTAGATTTTGCGTGAATCCTATTCATCGAAAACGGCTATCATTTTATTTATATAGATATGTATACAGTGAGCATAAAAAATGCTACTGCGAGCACTGAGTCAGAAAATTTGCGATATCTTAAAAACAAATTGTGTTAGAGCTTTATAATTTAATATCTACATGCAAATGGTCCCTCACGTTATTGATGCAAATTTTTGTTGAATTATCTGCATCCAGTATTCTGTAATGCATAAAATAGCCAGACAACCTCAAAAATTAAGCGAGCAAAAAAATGCAATTCTTCAAAATTCATTTTATTTCAAAAGTCTCCATGGATGTCTTAGTCCACTCTTTCTGGAGGGTTTCTTCCAAGTTCTTTACTTTGGAGTCGTTTTTCTCTTTCACTTCGCGATCTACTAGTTCCCATAGGTTCTCTATAGGGTTGAGATCCACGAAAGACAACAGTTCGCTAAGATCGACAAATGATGTTGATGGTCAAAAATGATACAAGGACCACGGCAGAAGCTGTTGCTGATTACGTGATCGAAAAAATTGGCATTCCCATTAGAGTTCATACAGTTAGGCGACGGTTAAACGAGGGAAATTTGTTCGCCAGACGGACACCTATAATACTGCATATGAGACGTTCTTTTACAATCCGAACAGTTTCTGACCGCCACACCTTTAAATCGCTCGAAATTTTTTTTACGTATTCTTTGAGTTATATTATTATACACGTGTGGTGGGAATTAATTTGTTATCGAAGATATCGAGAGATACCGAGCTGTGAAGTTCGAAGGTTTTACGTTTTATGATGTTTTATGGTCATGTTAAAATTGTCATATCTCCGGTAAATTTAAGCGAAAAAATTATTTTTTTATATCGTTTTAAAGGTAAAAAGACAAAATTTTTATATAATTTTTATCTATTTCATTAGATGATAAATTAAAATTTTTTATGACAAATCAATTGTTTAAAGCTAGTTAATAAGGTAATGGCCACTCGATACGAAATTTAAAAAAATACCACTAGATTCCTCGTCAAATTTCCATTAAAAATTTATTTTTTCAGAGTGGTACACAAATACGGAATATCCCAAATAAATGAATTCTTGCGCGCACCCCTGCAAATACTGCGTGCCGCTACACAGTAGTCCCGAATCGAGTTTTGGTTCAAAAATTGTTAGAGAGCGCAAATCATGTCGGAAATGAACAATTTTTCTTTTAAATAAAAGCTTACAAAAATGTTAATAGACTGATAAGACCTGAATTTCGAAAAAAGATTTCGTTTTTCATTATTTGAAGTAAATGCCGAAAAAATGTTTTTTTAAATTTTTTTTTTGTTCAAAAATGGCTAGACAGCACAAATCTTTTCAGAAATTAACATTTTTTTCTTTTAATTAAAGCTTACCAAAACTCTAACAAATGTTTCTTGGAAAAAGCCAAAAAAAAAAAATTTTTAAATATTTTAAGTTTCAAAAATTGCTAGGGATTGTTTTGTTTTGAAAAGAAAGCTAACGTAAACGCCAAAAGATGGTCGTACCGCAATCTTGAAAAAAAAATTCGTTTTTAGTTATTTTAAGTTAAAAGCTTAAAAAATGTTTTTCAAAATATTTTTGGGTTCAAAAAATGCTTGAGGGTGCAAGTTTTGTCGGAAACCAACATTTTTTTTTTCAATAAGAACTCCAATAAATTGGCAGAGCCTGAATTTACGAAAAAATTTCGGATTTAATTATTTTAAGTTAAATGTCGAAAAAATGTTTTTTTGGGTCTTAACTTAAAATAATAAAAAATTAAAATTTGTTTTTTAGCAAGCTTTTGTAAGCTTTTATTTAAAAAAAAATTGTTGTATTCTGAAACAATTGAACGGTCCAGTGAAAGAAGTCCCTTAGTCAAAATAATGTGTTTGGAGATATTTGAGTATTTATGTTACAAACTGATTTGGAAATATATCCGTTATGAGTAAAGGAAAAAGAAAACACTACGACATTGGTAAATCAATCAAGCTTTATTTGAAGCCACCAGTCATTCTTGCTGGTGAAATAAACATTGAGTTATAAACATTTTAAGACTAATGACTTAAATAAAAATCTATTGACTTAGGTACTTTTACTATTGAATTTAGACTTAGGGATTTATTTTACTTTAAATATTGAAGAAGTCACCATTGTGAAATGTATGATTACTTCATAATTATTATCTTTGTATTTTGATATCCTTGGTCAATATATTTTGAATAACTAATATTAGTGTGGAAATAGACCCTAATGGACCTCTCTCAACCAGAAGTGGATCTGCCAACACTGACAAAAACAAAGACGGAATGCAAGGTCAAACGAACGAACAATTTGAATGACGAGTAGAGTACAGTATTGCGAGGAACACCGAAGCTAAGATTGAAGTCATAGTTAAAAACTTCTCGAAACTTTTCATAGGATATAGTCCCCTCCATCTCGGGATCCCTCTTAATACCAAAGATGGCGTGAAATGCAGATGCACAAACTATTACGTGTTCATTCTTAATATCCAGGGCCGTATCTAGGGGGGGAGGGTGAGGGGGGATATAATCCCCCCGAAACATTTTGACGGAAACTATATAAAAACGATTTTGTAAAGGATAGATACTATGTAAAAAAGATTTTGTGTGAAATACATTATAAAAAATGACTATGTAAAAGCTTATAAAAATGATTTTTGAAAAAAGATCTATAAAAAAGTCATAAGTTTTTTAAAAACTATTTTTAGTCCTCAAATAATATATTAACGATACATTTCATACGGTTACATAGTTCGGTTTTTCGTTTTGAGGTTTAACAAGTCGAAAAAATATGCCATATGACGAAAAAAATTAAATGAAGAATGGTTAAAAAAGTATGGAAAATGTTGAAATGGCAAATTCTGAAAAAGGTTAGAAAAGTCGGAAAAATAGGGAAATGATAGAAAAAAATTGAAAGAAGTTGAAAAAATTTTGAAACAGGTGAAAAAAGCATAAGGAGTCGAAAAAATATGAAAAATGTTGAAAAAAGTTGAATTAGGTTGAAAACGTTTAAATAAATTCAAAGGGGAAATGTTGAAAAAAGTTGAGAGAGGTTTAAACAGGTGAAAAAGGCTGATAAAGTCGATAATATATGAAGTGTTGAAAAAATTGAAAAAGGTTGAAAATGTTGAAAAAGGTTGAAATCTCCAAAACATTAAATGTGGTTCAAGAAGTCGAAAAAAGTTGAATGTGGTTGAAAAAATCGAAAATATATGGAAAAAGTTGAAAGATATTCAAATACTTAAAAATCGCTAATGGAGAAGATTGAAACGGTTGAAACGTCAAAAAATATGGAAAATATTTAAAAAAGTTGAATGAGATTGAATAAGTCCGGTATATTTAAGAAATATTGAAGAAGGTTCAAAAGTTGATAAAATATGGAACATTACGGAAAAATTTTAATAGGGTTGAAAAAGTCGAAAACAATTAATTGAGGTTACCTAAAACAATTTTTTTTTTAATATTTTCAATTCTTTTCCATGGAAAATGATGAATAACATAACAACATATAAAAACATTTTTTTCATTTGTTTTATTTTTTGTTGGTATTTTGGTCAAAAAACTTTTAAAGCCCACAAAAGATAAAAAAAAATTTTTTTCACTAATTTTTCGGCCGACAAAAACAATTTTTTTTTGAATCGACTTTTTTCCATGAAAAAATGGTGAATAACACAAAAACATTTGCATATTTGCAAAAATAAGTGACTTCATCGTGTTCAGCGATTCAAAATACATAAAAAACAATTATCATAGGATATTTTAAAATTTCACTTGATCTTAAAAGCATCAAAAACTGTACACGGTACGCTTCATAATTTTATTAAAATTATCGGTAAAAGCCTTTACCTAAAAATAACCATAAAACGAGTAAATGACCAGGTACGATTATACAGATCTTGTTTTTGGAATCTCCGAACACTAAATAATGATTGTGCATTGTCAAATTAGATTGACAATTTTTACCGAACCTGATCTTGCTTGAAACAAACCGTGTCGGCCAAAATGCTAACCTCAAAATGGCCATAAAACGAGGAAATGAGCAGCTCTAATGTTGCGGATTATGTATTTGAAATCTCCGGACACTATACAATAATTGTGCATTGTCAGATTTAGTTGACAATTTTAACGATCTTGATTTTGCTTGAAGCGAAACGTGTATAAACTTTTTGATAACATCAATAAAATATGAAAAATGTCGAAAAAAGCTGAAATCAGTTGAAAATTTGAAAAAAAATTTAAACAGGTTGAAAAAGTCTAGTTGAAAAAAACTTGGGTAATTTAGTTAAGTTGAAAGGGGTTAAAAAAGTCGGAAGGAAAATGTTGAAAAAAGTTGAAATATTAAAAAAATATTCAAAAAAACTAACATTTCTCACGCTTATAAATTAATGTTCACATGGGAGGTGCCACGCCCGCTGATGCAATCCCGCCAAAGCCAATTTAATTTCAAAGCTTATAGTTACCAAAGGCTCATGATAAAAATTCTTGTCTGTTTTCTTTTGTGATTTTCGTTTTGCGTTTGCGACAAACGACAAATTCTGCATCTCGACAATTTCGATTTTCCCATCTTGCCAACAAACAAGAAAAATTTTCCGAAATAGTTTCTGTTTCTGCGTTTTCTGTAGAGGTTTGGTTTTTAAATTGGGAACACTGTTTCTAGTTACAGTTGATTTTTCTCAGTAAGTTTAGCTATTGCACCATGACTAAGTAGGAAATAGTCTGGAAATTTACAAAATTTACTGAACTTTAACCTTTAAGTTCACTCAAAACTTACATGATATTTTGCAATTAAAAATCAATTGGGTTATTTATTGTGGCACTATGTGCAGCCTCAGGATTATACTGATAAGCTAGCAATATTTAAAGCTTTTTTTATTTCGGTAATAAAGCCTCATTGCTGAATAGATAACTCTAGGCGACTTTTTTGACATTTTTTTTGTTCCATGAACTTCCTTAATTTTTTATGATGTAATTAGGTCCCCTGAGTTCAAAAAAATTTTTGATCGATTTTTCTCACGGTTAGTTTTTTTTTTAATTTTTTTTTAGTGTATTTTCAGTTTTTAGGCTATATCTCATCCAAATATTAACCGATTTTGTTCAAATTTTTTTTTAGTGTATTTTCAGTTTTTAGGCTATATCTCATCCAAATATTAACCGATTTTGTTCAAATAAATTGGAAAAAAGGTAATAAAATTTCCCACAACTCTTGTAAAAAAATTGTTTTGGATTTAATGTACAGGTTACGAAATAAAAGCTGACACATTTGAAAAAATTAATTTTTTTTAATATTTGTACCCAATTAAAAATATAAATATTTCAAAATACATCAATTTAGCTCGTTAATTACAAAGAAAAAACTCTTGAAAAGAAAATAATACCAGGTTTTTGAAAATCCATTCATAAATTCCAAAGTTATAGCCAATTCGGTGTAAATTGTCATAATTTCATTTTACCAATTTTTCAGTTTTTTCTTATTTATGGGCTTTTAATCCAGTAGAATTAGTCGTGAAAATGTAAAAAAAAAAATAATTCTCTGCAGCACTCCGACAGCGGAACATTGTTGAAGAAGCTATTGTAAAAAAGGACAAAATAAATCGAACCGACAGCAGCTATCCGGGGTGGAATGGGGTGCATTTTTAGAGGTCGAACACAGATTTTGACGATTTCTGGCTAAATTGTGCATCCTATCAAAAAAAGTTTGAGCTAAAAGTTGTACGAAATAAAAAGATCTGCAACTTTTGCGTTAATTATTTTCACCTTAACCTCAAAATTTTTCAAAAAAATGGCTGAACACCGGTTTTTTGGCTTTTAATTTTTTTCTTTGTTCGTTTTAAATTGTGTTGTTCTTAGAGTGTCTTTTTCCAAAAACCCAGTTTCAGGATTTAAGAATAAATCGTTTTCTGAAGAAAATTCCGCAGTATTATTTTGCGTATTACGTAGTAAGGATTCATCGTTCAATGAAGGCACTTGAAGAGTACATGGATCATTTGCACAATTAGATGAGCTTTGAGTTGCAGCCCGAGTTAAACGTTTTTCAACACGACTTAACCCTTGGCTATCCCATTCGCTATCTGAAGAATCTCCAGATTCAAACAAACAGCTTTCGGTTATCAGCCTGTAAAGGAAATATCTTTAGTTTTTCACCCTATCAGTTTCTCACCCAAAACTACTTCAACAATACACAAAGATGAAAAAATATTGTAAATTACTTACCTTTGTAACTTTTCTTCTGTTTTTTCATCCATTTTGGTGTTTAACTCAGGAAAAATTGATATTAAAAAAAGTCATATATGATACAAACATGGCGTGACATGCTTTTTCTTACAACTTTTTTTCTTGTCAGAATTCAGTACTTTTAAGTCTCGTTTTCATGTTATCTTTCTTGATCTTCTACTATCAAATTTTTGTAAGAAAGAAAAAGCATGCGAGCAGAACCTAATGCGCTTGGAGAATGCGAGACTGAATAGGCATAGTATACTTACATATGTGCTATTTTTATAGCATGCGATATCCTTTGTGATATGGGATAGTAGAAGATCAAAAAAGATAACATGAAACGCAGCTTTATGCAAACATATTGTGGTGACCTTATACCATTCAACACCCATATCATTCAACACATATATCATTCAACACAATTATCCACTGACCTCACAGATATTTGGCCTTCACACAATTTAAGTTCATTAACACGGATAATACCCAAATCCACATGATTTAAGTTCATTAACACGGATAATACCCAAATCCACATAACATAATCAAACGTAGTAAATTCAAGACAGAATCATATTGCACTTGTACACGTCACATAAGAGATAAGCGTGGCGACCAAGCGTACTTAATGTAGCGCACTCACATGGCTTATGCTTTCAACACAGTTACAACGGTGGCGGTAAAGCGGCGCACAGTGGCTTCTTTTTCAAAAAGTGATTGCTAAAATCAATTTTTCGATTTCTGATTTTCGAAACTTTTTTTTTTTTATTTAAAAGATAATTGATCAAAGGTTCTAAAACCGAAAATTTTTTTGATTTATGACAAGTATTTGGGTTTTTATGGGTGCTCAAAGTTGGATAACTTTTTATCGTTCATTAAAATAGCATTTATTTACATCTTTCGCAATATTAAAAATGAAAAATTTCAAAAGTTTGAAAAATCATAGGAATTTGAAGTACGCTCTCTGAATTTATGGTATTTTAAAATAAATAATTTTCACAAGATGTAGAAAAAAAATGTTAGTTAGTAATTTTCATGAATTTTTCAAAAAAGGTCGTTTATAGCATAGTTTTTCAAATTTACCTTGGCCTATAATCCACAAATCAATGTCCATCAAGGATTGGTGAATGGGAAATTATAGTTGACATATCTGCCAACAAAAATCACACAGGTCTTAGCTGCATATATTTGCCCATTTAGAAGTTATAGCTACTTATGTGACATGATATGCATAAAACTGAATTTGTTGTGTGATGACGATTTTCAGTCTATGATATTTTAACTTGGAAATTGTTAATCTGAATTTGATAGAATGTTTTTAGCGAATATAGACATCGCTCAAAATAAATTAAAAATTGTAAATATGGACGCTACCACGCTCCTTTCTTAATTTATTCTTCCAATTTCCAGAACTATTTGACGCAAATAGATGCATATGTAAAGAGTACCTAGAAAACTTCTGTCAATATAATATGGGCTTTAGCCCACCTCCAAAACGCTTGATTTGTCACTTTTTTCAAATCATTTCACTCTTTTTAAGAAAATTCGCTTTTGTATAGCGAAATAGTAATACTTGCCTCATATATTTATATCGAAGTTTTTAATGCAATTTAAAAATATCTAGTACTCGTAATGTCAAATATAATAAAGCTGTATTTTTTGTATAGAATACAGGTAGATGCACTTCTGATAACATTGAACTCTAGTGCAGGCCAACTTTATAGACACCTGTTTTATTACGGTAGATATCATACAAGGAATTTAGCTTATTAGGTAGTTAAATTTTTTGGCTGAACAAGTATTATGTTTGAGGTTTGTAGCACAATATTTTGTACCTGTATTTGTATAAAAGTCAAATTTTAAGGCTCAATAACTCAGTCCAGAAGTTTAGAAAAAAAATAATACAAGATCAATTTCGAGAAAAATTGGATATTATAGTAGATATGACGGAAACACAGCAAGGCGATTTTTTGAGAAACCAGAAACAACTATCATATAGAGAACCCGTTAAAGTAGAAAAATTTGAAAAGTATACCAAGGAAACTGCAGACATATTAGAACATAAATACAGCCAAAAATTACTGGCCCCCTCTGTCCATAATACCTTAGCTCATAGTGGACAAATTATTAATTATCAAGCCTTACCAATAGGAGAATTATCAGAAGAAGCCCAAGAGTCTAAAAACAAAGATTATAAGAAGTACAGATATAGCAATACATGTAAAATTTCACGTATTCGACAGAATGAGGACTTGTTCAATATATTTTCAGCATCTTCAGATCCTTTGATTTCATCACTAAGGCACGTTAGGTTACGAAAAGAACTGACTGATAAATTCTGTAGTACTGTTTTAAGTTTCTTAGATATCCAAAATAATGATGATATTTTTATAGAATTGTAGATTGTTGTTGATTTTTTAAGAAAATTACATAATTTATTACTGTAACCCTTTTTTTAAAACTTTTCTAGCCTTTGAGAAAGACTGTTTATAAATTATGATAAGAGATAAAAAAAAATAAATGCATATGAATGAATTAGTAAAAATTAAAAATTTTTTTTTTTTAAAATGTTTTTAAAAAATTTTTAAACTATTTAAAGTTCATTAATTGAATAAAGCGCACTAAAATTTATACTAAATAAAGTTTTTTTATGAATTCATACCATTAAAAACCAAAAATTTCGAAATTTGGACTTTCACCTCTTTTTCAAAGTATTTATAGCTAAGCCTCAAACCTGAATCTTATATATGTCATATCTACAGAAATTACCAACCAAAATCAAAAAATTTTACTCAAATATCTTTACCCGTTCAAAAGTTATGATTTTAGCAACGCGAAATCGCAAAAGGCGCCACTGTGCGGCGACGAATATTCGCTGTCAAAAATTATAACATACTTGATCATGTGAAATTGAACAGAATTGCGGCGTACGACTGTTGAGCTGCGACGATTCGCCGTCGATTTAGATTTAATTCTATTTCACCGTCCGATCAGTGTTGCATTTCTTTGTCATTCTCTTTGCCAGTACGATTTTCTCAGCAAATTTTATTGTTTACAAATTTTGTTTTTCTCACTCTCTTTTCCCTATAGGATTCTCTCACAAGAAATCAGAAGTGAAAAGCAGTCGCCGCCGCAATTGTATTTGTTCAAACGATTTTTAGTCGGGTTTTTTTTTTGACAGCAAATATTCGTCGCCGCTTTACCACCACCGCTCTAATTGTGTTCAGGCTATTAGCCATGCGTACGTTATGTAACAAGTGCAGGCTTCAAGTTACAGTCTATCGACTGTATGGTTTGCTTACGTTATGCTGCAAAGGAAGTGAATGCAAATCGTGTGAATGGAATTTTGTTGACTTAGAACGTGTGAAATAAGTTGGTTTGGTTGTGACGACTATTTTTTGTTAACACATAAAAAAATCATCGCACATAAAAGCCGTACTAAAAAAAAAATACATATATATAAATAAATATAAGCGTATTTTCTTTTATTTCTCTAAAATAATGAATTTATTTTGATAGTTCTAAGTTAGAAAAATAATGGATTTATTTTAATAGTTATATTATTATTATATTATTTTATAAGTTATAAAATTAATGGATTTATTTTAATAAGTTGAAAAGGTAATTGATTTATTTCTATATTAATAAAATTCTTGAAGTTACAAATGTTTAAGAAGGAAAGTAACAGACAAAACACGATTGACGACGACACAGCAAAGACACGACGGCCGAACAAACAAGCCGAACCTTTCACGCAACCAAACTGACAGTATTAACAAACATGTAAATTGAACATAGGGTCAGTCTTGCATGGGCAGTCAGACTGTCCACATCGCTCCTTTCGCCTTATTAGTCCGCTGGCAGAGATTTAGGTCACTCCACATTAATAAAGGCAACGCGCAAGTACACAGAAGTTAGTCTGTGTTGGGATCTCAGACCGTGAACATCGCCTTTTCGCCTTATTAATCCGCTGGCAGAGATTTAGGTCACTCCACATTAATAACGGCAACGCGCAAGCACTCAGAGTTAGTCTGTGTTGGGATCTCAGACCGTGAACATCGTCTTTTCGCCTTATCAATCCGCTGGCAGAGATTTAGGTCACTCCACATTAATAACGGCAACGCGCAAGCACTCAGAGTTAGTCTGTGTTGGGATCTCAGACCGTGAACATCGTCTTTTCGCCTTATTAATCCGCTGGCAGAGATTTAGGTCACTCCACATTAATAAAGGCAACGCGCAAGCACTCAGAGTTAGTCTGTGTTGGGGACTCAAACTGTGAACATCGTTCCTTCGTCATATTAGCAAGTCGGCAGAGATTTAGGTCACTCCGCTCTAATATTGACACCGCGACATCGAACTACAACTTAGCTGTCAAACATCCGACATAGTTTCTTTCGTCATATTAGCACGTCGGCAGAGATTTAGGTCACTCCGCTCTAATATTGACACCGCGACACCGAACCACAACTTGTCCGTCGAACATTCGACACCTATTCTTTCGTCATATTAGCACGTCGGCAGAGATTTAGGTCACTCCGCTCTAATACTGACAACGCGACATCGAACTACAACTTGTCCGTCGAACATTCGACACCTATTCTTTCGTCATATTAGCACGTCGGCAGAGATTTAGGTCACTCCGCTCTAATACTGACAACGCGACATCGAACTACAACTTAGCTGTCGAACATCCGACATCGTTTCTTTCGTCATATTAGCACGTCGGCAGAGATTTAGGTCACTCCGCTCTAATATTGACACCGCGACACCGAACCACAACTTGTCCGTCGAACATTCGACACCTATTCTTTCGTCATATTAGCACGTCGGCAGAGATTTAGGTCACTCCGCTCTAATACTGACAACGCGACATCGAACTACAACTTAGCTGTCAAACATCCGACACCGATTCTTTCGTCATATTAGCACGTCGGCAGAGATTTAAGTCACTCCGCTCTAATATTTACACCGCGACATCGAACCACAACTTGTCCGTCAAACATCTGACATCGTTCTTTCGTCATATTAGTACGTCGGCAGAGATTTAGGTCACTCCGCTCTAATATTGACACCGCGACATCGAACCAAAACTTATCCGTCGAACATCTGACATCGTTCTTTCGTCATATTAGCACGTCGGCAGAGATTTAGGTCACTCCGCTCTAATACTGACAACGCGACATCGAACCATAACTTATCTGTCGAACATCCGACATCGTTTCTTTCGTCATATTAGCACGTCGGCAGAGATTTAGGTCACTCCGCTCTAATACTGACAACGCGACATCGAACCAAAACTTGTCCGTCAAACATCTGACATCGTTCCTTCGTCATATTAGCACGTCGGTTGAGATTTAGGTCACTCCGCTCTAATACTGACAACGCGACATCGAACTTAAACTTGTCTGTCGAACATTTGACATCGTTTCTTCGCCGTATTAGTGCGTTGGCAGAGATTTCGGTCACTCCACTCTAATACTAGCACCGCGACATCGAACTTAAGCTTGTCTGTCGAACATTCGACATCGTTTCTTCGCCGTATTAGTGCGAACAACCAACATACCTTTTCAAACTTGTTTATCTTATCTAACGGTAGTATGTTTAGAAAATATCACTAAGTACACGCTATTGCAAAACTTGTTTATTTTATCTAACATTTTCAAGCACACATATGTATATATAGACAAATTATTTTTAAAAGAAAGGAAGAGATCAAAAAAGAAACGAATAAATCAAATAATCAAACGAAAAATAAATGTTTTTGTAACGAAACACCAAGAAAATAACCCTGGACACCGCCTGACGTATACCCCGGCGAAAAACATCGTTACAAATGGCGCCCGAGCAGGGACTGTGAAAACAGTATGAAACAGTAAAAAAAAATTCAAAAGGAAAAAATTTTAAAGCTAAAAAGAAACATTGTAAACTATAAATAAACATAATGAGTGAGAATAAGAGGTGAGTCACAAGGAAACTGTGTACCAGAAAATAACAAAGCTCAGAATGAAATTAAAACAGTCAAAAAAAAAAAAAGAGACCACGTGAAAAAAAAAAAGAGACCACAGTGAAAAAAAAAAAAACTTAAATAAATTGAATCAAAAGAAAAAAAAAAGAGACTAGAGTGAAAAAAAAAAAACTTTAAATAAATTAAATCAAGATAAAAAAAAAAAAAAATAATAAAATATACAACAAAATGGTGAAAACATCTTGGGTTTGGCTACTACGGAAAGACGATTTAACTACATATGCCAGTGAGTTTAATTTTAGTCCTTCAGGATCAGTAGAGGAGTTAAGAAAGCGGTTCGCGGCAGTCATCTACGAAGAAACAGATCCAAGGGTTTTAGAGCGCTTCAAGGAACTAGAGACTAAGCACTGGAGAAGTCCATCACAAATGCCAGGGACCCAAAAACCCGATATCCAGGAGCCTTCAACGGAACCTACCAAACCAACAGATACGACAAACAGCGCCCCTACTAATGCAATCATGGCTGCAAGTACCAATTTCTGCTCAAGCTATTCAAACATCATAGACAAGGTGAGGAAATGGTCTGAAAAATACAGTGGAGGCAAGGACCCATTGTCATTTATTGAGCGAATTGAGGAACTGGCAGAGGTCTATGATATAGACAAAAACCAACTTCCACGTACCATGCCCGAATTACTACGAGATCGAGCCTTGGCATGGTTCCGAAACAACAATATCGGCTGGACCCATTGGGAGCATTTTAAAACAGACTTCTGTCACTTTTTCCTCCCCGCCCGCTATTTTGAACAGCTAGAAGATGAAATTCGACATCGTCAACAACGCCACCGCGAGCCATTTAAAGACTACGTAATCGCCTTACAAAATATGATGAGACACGCTCGATACACTGAAGCAGAAAAATTAGAGAGGATATTTAGAAATTGCCACCCGGATTATCAGCTATATATTCGACGAAAGGATTTCACAACCCTTACGGAGCTCACTACTATGGCCGATGATTTTGAAGCTATACGAGGCGCGACTCGAGAGCCACTGGCACCACAAACACGACGAAGTGGCGAACGAAACTTAATGGTAATGACAGATGACCGAATAGATACTAGAACGGCATGCCGTAAATGCGGACAAAATGGGCACTTCTCGAGGGATTGCCGGAATCATCGAGTTATATTTTGCTGGAACTGTGGTCGAAGAAATACTAGAACAATCGACTGTTGCCAGTCGGGAAACCGCCAGCAGCCTCATCAAAATCGCGGAGTGACGAGGCTGCCTACAAATCCGCCGTCACCTATCCAGACAACGCACTAAGCCACGACAACCACCGAATCCTAGCTACAGTTGCCCTTGGTGAACAACTATTCACTGGTACCATCGACACAGGAGCTACGCGTAGTTTTGTGAGTGAGCTACTGGCCAACGAACTGAGCACCACCGAGAATTTGATCAAGGTAAAAATCGATATAACACTCGCCAACAACATCCAACGCAGAATACGCGAGGCATTAATAATGGACATACGCTTAGGTGATAAAACATGTCAGATGCCCCTACTAGTTTTCCCAGACGCCATTGACGATTTATTATTGGGAATGGATTTTCTGACAAAAATCAGCGCAACCATCAGCTGTGGAGGGCAGACTCTAAGATTGGAAGAAAAAAACACATTAAATGAAGCCTCAACACTACAGAGCTACACCGATAAAATTCTTCTAGAGGAAAACCAACAAAATATTAAACCACAAGAAATCGGGCAAAATGAAATTGAAAAGAAAACGATTGACGAATTCCTACAAACAGAGCTACCAAAATTCAATAAAATTTCAGGCACTACGAATATTACTTCACACAAGATTGTAATGAGGGATGATAGGCCAATAAAACAGAGATATTTTCCTAAGAATCCAGCAATGCAACAAATAATGAAGGAAGAAATCGACGAGCTAATAAATCAAGGATGCATCACTCCATCTCACAGCCCTTACAGCGCACCAATCGTGATGGTAAAAAAGAAAACGGGTAAATGGAGGCTCTGCGTAGACTACAGACAACTGAACGCAAGATCAATTCCAGATGCCTATCCCCTTCCCAGGATTCAACATATACTGGACCGCCTGCGCGAAGCAAAATACATAAGCAGTTTAGATCTCAAAAACGGATATTGGCAAATCCCGATGGAAAAAGGTAGCCGACAGTATACAGCATTCACAGTACCAGGATACGGACTTTTCGAGTGGCGTGTGATGCCATTTGGTTTACATTCCGCTCCAGCAACGTTTCAGAGGGCACTTGACCAAGTGATAGGACCGGAGATGGAACCGAATGCATTCGAATATCTAGACGACATCATCGTGATTGGGAGAACTTTCGAAGAACATCTGCAAAATCTCCGAGAAGTGTTCCAACGGCTGCGAGAAGCAAAACTACGTATAAATTCTGATAAATGTGAATTCTTCAAGAAAGAGCTAAAATACTTAGGCCACGTCGTCAGTGAGCATGGAATTCATACTGACCCAGACAAGATAGCTGCTATACAGGAATTAAAACCACCAAAAAACATCCGTGAGCTACGCAGCTGCTTAGGTATTGCGTCTTGGTACCGTCGTTTTGTACCGGAGTTTTCAGACGTAGTTCGAAGTTCACTCCTCAAGAAAGGAAAACATTTTAAGTGGGAAGAAGCACAACAACAAGCATTTGAAGCTCTAAAGAGAAAACTGACGGAAGCACCCATCTTGGCTTGTCCAGATTTCACAATGAAATTCACCCTGCAAACAGACGCCAGCAACTATGGACTGGGAGTAGTACTCACACAAGAACTAGATGGCGCTGAGAAAGTGATTGCATACGCGAGCCGACATCTTAACAAAGCTGAACAAAATTACTCACCCACGCAAAAGGAATGCCTAGCGATCATCTGGGGAATAAGGAAAATGAGACCATATCTAGAAGGTTACCACTTTACAGTGGTGACGGATCACCTTTCATTAAAATGGCTAAATTCTATTGAAAGCCCTTCAGGAAGAATTGCGCGATGGGCACTGGAGCTACAACAATATACTTTCGATATTCAATACCGTAAAGGTAAGCACAACGTTGTTGCGGACGCATTATCCAGACAGCCAGTAGAAACTTTGTGTCGGCTGAGCGAAAAAGAAGAAAATCAGAAACCACTATGCTCCTGGCTCGAAAAGAAAATAGCAGATGTCACAGGTAACCCACAAAAGTACCCCGACTACACGCTCGAAAATGGAAACCTATATCGCCACATACCACAACGTTTCAGTGAAGAGAACGAAAAACAGTGGAAATTATGCGTAGCCAAACCACTACGCAAACAGGTTCTATGGGAAAACCATGATAGTCCATGCGCCGGCCACCTAGGAATACGGAAGACGATAGCCCGCCTAAGCCAACGATATTTTTGGCCAGGCATGTTTCGCGACGCCAATCACTACGTACGCCATTGCGAAATATGTCAACGTTTCAAACCCAGCCAACAACAGCCGGCAGGGCATATGCTGACGAAAGTCGCAGAAGAACCATGGTCCATTTTATGCGCTGATTTTATGGGACCGTTCCCTCGGTCAAAACATGGGAACACATTCCTGCTAGTTTTCTTCGATAAATTTTCTAAATGGACAGAACTTATACCCCTACGACAAGCCACAACAGCCGCCGTCATTCGAGCATTTCGGGAGAGGATACTAGCCAGATATGGGGTGCCAAAAGTTTTAATCACCGATAATGGAGCGCAATTTACCAGCAACATATTTCGAAAATTTCTGCAGGATATGGGTACACAGCATCAATACACTGCGCCGTACACACCCCAAGAGAATCCTACAGAAAGAGCTAATCGAACGATAAAAACAATGATTGCACAGTTCACCACGGGAGATCAGAAGACATGGGATGAATATATTCCAGAAATTTCACTAGCAATCAACTCCAGCGTATCGGACACGACAGGATTCACCCCAGCATATTTAACACAAGGACATGAGCCAAGACTACCGAAGGCGGTATATGACAAACACACGAATGGGACAGGAAACATCAGCTTAAATCCGCAAGAAAAGGCCACGAAATTACAGGAGATATTTTTACTAGTGCGACAAAATTTAGAGAAAGCAGCAAAAGATCAAGCTCGACATTACAACTTACGCAGAAGAACCTGGAAGCCTGGAATTGGACAGCTCGTACTAGTGAAACAACATCATTTATCGAAAGCAGCAGATAATTTTGCAGCAAAGTTAGCCCCAAAATACGACGGTCCATACGAAATTTTAAATTTTACCTCACCAGTTATCGCCACCCTAAAATTAAAAGGACACAACAAAACTCGTTCCGCTCATATCAGAGAATTAAAAATGTTTTATTCTAACAACGAAACACAATCAAATCTAACGCAAATAGCGGCACCAATCATCCCGCAATAGACAAGAGAAAGCTAAGCCTTCAAATCAAAAATTTTATAAATATTAATAACCAACAAAAACAACCCTGCGATATCATCAGAACGCTACAAATGCCTAGTAAAGATCGGCAATAGCAACTACACTCTAGTGTTCAACCGAAAAGGTAAATTCGCCAGAGCAATCCGAAGAGGGGATGAGATGTGACGACTATTTTTTGTTAACACATAAAAAAATCATCGCACATAAAAGCCGTACTAAAAAAAAAATACATATATATAAATAAATATAAGCGTATTTTCTTTTATTTCTCTAAAATAATGAATTTATTTTGATAGTTCTAAGTTAGAAAAATAATGGATTTATTTTAATAGTTATATTATTATTATTATATTATTTTATAAGTTATAAAATTAATGGATTTATTTTAATAAGTTGAAAGGGTAATTGATTTATTTCTATATTAATAAAATACTTGAAGTTACAAATGTTTAAGAAGGAAAGTAACAGACAAAACACGATTGACGACGACACAGCAAAGACACGACGGCCGAACAAACAAGCCGAACCTTTCACGCAACCAAACTGACAGTATTAACAAACATGTAAATTGAACATAGGGTCAGTCTTGCATGGGCAGTCAGACTGTCCACATCGCTCCTTTCGCCTTATTAGTCCGCTGGCAGAGATTTAGGTCACTCCACATTAATAAAGGCAACGCGCAAGTACACAGAAGTTAGTCTGTGTTGGGATCTCAGACCGTGAACATCGTCTTTTCGCCTTATTAATCCGCTGGCAAAGATTTAGGTCACTCCACATTAATAACGGCAACGCGCAAGCACTCAGAGTTAGTCTGTGTTGGGATCTCAGACCGTGAACATCGTCTTTTCGCCTTATTAATCCGCTGGCAGAGATTTAGGTCACTCCACATTAATAACGGCAACGCGAAAGCACTCAGAGTTAGTCTGTGTTGGGATCTCAGACCGTGAACATCGTCTTTTCGCCTTATTAATCCGCTGGCAGAGATTTAGGTCACTCCACATTAATAAAGGCAACGCGCAAGCACTCAGAGTTAGTCTGTGTTGGGGACTCAAACTGTGAACATCGTTCCTTCGTCATATTAGCAAGTCGGCAGAGATTTAGGTCACTCCGCTCTAATATTGACACCGCGACATCGAACTACACCTTAGCTGTCAAACATCCGACATCGTTTCTTTCGTCATATTAGCACGTCGGCAGAGATTTAGGTCACTCCGCTCTAATATTGACACCGCGACACCGAACCACAACTTGTCCGTCGAACATTCGACACCTATTCTTTCGTCATATTAGCACGTCGGCAGAGATTTAGGTCACTCCGCTCTAATACTGACAACGCGACATCGAACTACAACTTAGCTGTCGAACATCCGACATCGTTTCTTTCGTCATATTAGCACGTCGGCAGAGATTTAGGTCACTCCGCTCTAATATTGACACCGCGACACCGAACCAAAACTTGTCCGTCGAACATTCGACACCGATTCTTTCGTCATATTAGCACGTCGGCAGAGATTTAAGTCACTCCGCTCTAATATTTACACCGCGACATATAACCACAACTTGTCCGTCAAACATCTGACATCGTTCTTTCGTCATATTAGTACGTCGGCAGAGATTTAGGTCACTCCGCTCTAATATTGACACAGCGACATCGAACCAAAACTTATCCGTCGAACATCTGACATCGTTCTTTCGTCATATTAGCACGTCGGCAGAGATTTAGGTCACTCCGCTCTAATACTGACAACGCGACATCGAACCATAACTTATCTGTCGAACATCCGACATCGTTTCTTTCGTCATATTAGCACGTCGGCAGAGATTTAGGTCACTCCGCTCTAATACTGACAACGCGACATCGAACCAAAACTTGTCCGTCAAACATCTGACATCGTTCCTTTGTCATATTAGCACGTCGGTAGAGATTTAGGTCACTCCGCTCTAATACTGACAACGCGACATCGAACTTAAACTTGTCTGTCGAACATTTGACATCGTTTCTTCGCCGTATTAGTGCGTTGGCAGAGATTTCGGTCACTCCACTCTAATACTAGCACCGCGACATCGAACTTAAACTTGTCTGTCGAACATTCGACATCGTTTCTTCGCCGTATTAGTGCGAACAACCAACATACCTTTTCAAACTTGTTTATCTTATCTAACGGTAGTGTGTTTAGAAAATATCACTAAGTACACGCTATTGCAAAACTTGTTTATTTTATCTAACATTTTCAAGCACACATATGTATATATAGACAAATTATTTTTAAAAGAAAGGAAGAGATCAAAAAAGAAACGAATAAATCAAATAATCAAACGAAAAATAAATGTTTTTGTAACGAAACACCAAGGAAATAACCCTGGACACCGCCTGACGTATACCCCGGCGAAAAACATCGTTACATGGTATTCAACCACCAAATAAAAACTACTCAAATTTTGATTGGTGTATTGATAGTGATTTGTTTGTGTGACTAATTTTAGTGCTCAAATTTATTTGGAGCACTGGAAAAACTGTAAGAAAAAGAAAAGCGACAAATTCTAAGTCACTCACAAATAGGGTATGTAAAGTAAGTTTTTGACTTAATAAATTGAGAATTAATTTAACCAGAAAAAGTTACTTTCATTTCTCATGTTCCTTGAGTAGCCTGGTGGCTCGAGATAAAAGAGCTGGCGAGCGAATACGCAACTCCGTGTTTTCACCCAATTAAACCCGAACCTAAAAATACTTTTCAAAAACTCAGACGAATTTCACTTCATGCAAATACGCAACTTTAACTTAGACAATTCAGAGGACCACACTTCATGGCGATCCTGCCACACACGAACCAATAACGAATACTGAAGTCGGATACAGCCACACCAAAAGAAGACGAAATTCTGCCGAGATATCCAACGAACAACAAAAAAAAAAAAAAAAAAAAATACTAATCACTGCGGCATCAATAGACACTATTTTTAAAAACTGGCCCGACTACACAACATCAAGATACATCCCAAAGCCAGTATCAGAAGAAACAGAAGCACCTGTATGCATCCCACAACTAATCCCAGGACCTAAAAAATTGACGCTAGAGGAGTACAAAAACCGAAATATAATAAGAAACATCCAAACACAAAACAAAGAAGAGACAAATAAAAAGAAAAGTAGAGCCGGACGACAAGTACGGCAAAAACTTGAACTACAGAACCTCTACAGACTAATCCACATTTCGAAAGGAGAACAGAAGAAAACTTTCGTAAACCAGCTGAAAGACTTAAAATATAGAATAAAGAATAAACTACAATAAAATGCCATCCATATGTTTCATCTGTGAAAAAGAAATAGAGGACATGGAAAAGCACTTAGATTCCCACGACCAGATCATAACAGATGCTAAAACCAAAATCGAAAAGCTATTCTCATTATACGAAGACGACGGAAGATATTTAAAGGATTAAACAGATGTTCCCCATACCTACAGATACCTACTACAAGATAACAATGTTAGAAAACAAAAATAAGGACTACATAACAATTAACGAGAAGATCGACAACAACCTTGGGTCATCGATAACAACAAATGTCCTAAGATCAACTTCAACAACAATAATAATAACAATTACAATTTTTATCATATTATTTATCATTTTTATAAGCTAAGCAAGTACTATAAGTCGTATGTACTTAAACATGTAAATAGAGTTCCACAGAGTGGAAACACAGTACAAAATATATAAAAAAAAACAAAATTAACAAACAGAAAACATTATTTTAGTATTGAAATTACAAATCAAATCGCATTAAGCAAATGCAAATCTTATTAGATACCTACATAAAAGTTAGGACATTAAAAATAAATGCAAAAAAGTGCATAGGAAGAGGATACACTCACGAAACGTTAAAGTTAAAATTTAATCAATTACTACAATACAAAGTAGAATATGAAACGCGATTAGCAGAAATCGAAACAAACTTCGAAACACTTCAACTGACAGAACAATTCTACATTTTGTTCAATGAAACCAAGACACTACTAAAAGAAATGGTAAAAAATAATCCTCCGGGACAAGATAATACAGAACAATAAGATAATAATACAGATCCCAAAATGGTAGAGCTCAATATAGAGACAGTTATGAAAATAATCCCAGTTTTCTCAGGAAACTACAAAGAACTAGACGGATTTTTAAAACTCACAGAATTACTCCATGACACTTACTCGACTGAAGATAAAAAAAAGTTGATAGAACTAGTTGTGAACATAAAACTAAGCTCCAATGTAAATACCACATTAGGATACACTGCGAACATTAATACACTAACAAGTCTAAAAACAACTCTACAAAATTCATACAAAAGCAATCTAACAACAGCACTAATACACACGCAATTAGCTACACTAACACAGAGAAATAATTCAATTAATCAATTCAAAGACAAACTTTTAAACCTCATATCGGAATTAAACAATTTGCAAATTACCGAAATAACAAATCAAGAAAGCGAAAAAAGCGTCATCCTTAAGATGAACGAAAATTACGCGTTAACTATATTCAAAAATGGACTAAACGATGACCTAAAACAAACTATTTTTGCGGCACAACCTAAAACCTTAACCGAAGCAACAAATTTAGCTCTCGAATTAGAGAAAAACAGCAAATCGAATAACCAACTGTTATATTTTAAAAACACAAATAACAGACAAAACAACTACAACAACCGCTATAGCAACAATCGAAGATTTAACAGCAACAATAACAACACTAATAATCCTAATTTCTCTAACAATTACAACCGCAATAATTCAATCCAAAATAATAATTATCGCGGATATCAAAGCAACAACAACACCTCCAACAGATACCAAAATAACAATAACAGAAACAGCTACAACACACAACGAAATTATAGTAACGGAAGAAACAACAATAACAATGCACACAAAGATACAAGAAATAAAAATCGAAACAGGTACCTAAACAACAATAACCAAAGAAGAATATTAGCAATAGAAGCACCAAAACAGGGCAATGAAGATCGCTCGGAGATCTTGGAAGATCATCCGGGACAGCGAAATTAAAAGTATACAACATATCGGATACTACAACAAATTTTGTTAAATTAAAATGTAGAAATTCTAAAAGAATACTTACCTTCCTCATTGACACAGGAGCAGATATATCCATTTGCAAATTAGAAAACATTAGCGCAGACTTTATGATGGAAACAAAATGCAAACTTACAGGAATTACAGATGAAGAAATTGTAACTCTAGGAAAAGTCAGACTAGATCTTGATTTTCAATACGAAATTATTTCCCACAATTTTCACGCAGTAGAAAACACTTTTCCGATACAAACCGATGGAATATTTGGAAGAGATTTCTTTTCAAAATATTTTTGCAAAATTGACTACGAAACACAGACAGTAACAACGGTTATAAACAACACAGACATCGTATTACCTTTACACTTTAATAAACACGCGTATGACATCATATGAATACCACCAAGGACGGAAATAATCCATCCAATTATCTTAAATATAGACGAAGACAGTATAATTCTAAATGACGAAATTCAAAACGGTGTATTTATAGCAAACACAATAGTCCCAGCAAAAGGTAGATGCCACATAAAACTACTAAACACAACAAACGAAGAAGTAAGACTAACAAAGATAACACCAACAACAGAAAAACTTTCTAACTACATTCAATTAAACCAAAATAACACATATGACAAAATACGTTTCGAAAAACTAACCCATGAGCTAAAAGTAGACGCTGATCATCCTTTAACAAATATTTTTAGGAATTTCCAACACATTTTTCATTTAAAGGACGAACAACTGACAATTAACAATTTCTATACACAAACACTACCAATAAATGACACGACACCAACCAACATAAAAAATTACAGACTACCTCACACTCACAACGAAGAAATTCATAAGCAGGTAGAAGCATTACTAAAAGATGACGTCATAGAGCACTCAATAAGCCCATACAATGCACCACTACTGCTAGTACCTAAAAAATCAGAAGAAGACACAAAAAATGGCGGCTAGTAGTAGACTTCAGGAAATTAAATAACAAATTAGTTAATGACAAATTTCCACTGACAAGAATCGAGGACGTTTAAGATAAACTTGGACGGGCAAAATATTTCTCCACCCTCGATATGACAAGCAGTTTTCACCAAATACCATTGGACAAAAATTCTAGACCACTAACAGTTTTTTCCACAAATGATGGACATTATCATTACCCTTCGGATAAAAAATATCCTCAAATAGTTTTCAACGTATGCTCACGCTAGCATTAACAGGTCTAAGCTCAGAAGCATTTCTTTATGTCGATGACATAATAGCCTTTGGGTGTAGTCTCCAACACCACACTAATAATTTGATTAAAGTTTTTGAACGACTAGCCAAGTACAATCTAAAATTGAATGCAGCAAAATGCAAATTCCTAAGACCAGAAGTAGTTTACCTTGGACATTTGATCACACAAGAAGGAATCAAAACTGACCCATCAAAGCATAACACAATAAAAAATTACCCAATACCGACAAACGCAGACGATGTAAGACGTTTTGTAGCATTTTGTAATTATTACAGGCGTTTCATAAAAGATTTTGCAAGTATCGCGCAATGCCTAAATAACCTACTAAAGAAAACACAAGCATTTAAATGGACGGAACAATGTCAGCAAGCATTTGACACACTAAAGCAAAAATTGATAGAACCTCCAGTATTACAATATCCAGATTTTTCTAAACCTTTTATTGTAACAACTGACGCTTCGAACTTTGCTTTAAGTGCTGTCCTATCACAAGGTGAAATTGGAAATGACCTTCCTATTTCATATGCAAGCAAAACACTTCAAAAACATGATCTAAACAAACCAGTGATAGAGAAGGAACTATTAGCAATACACTGGGGCATAAATTTCTTCAAGCCTTATTTGTTTGGGAGAAAATTCATTGTTGTAACAGATCACAGACCATTAGTGTCACTTTTTGGCCATAAAAATCCTTCATCAAAAATGACAAGAATTAGGTTAGATCTTTCGGACTATGATTTCGAAATAGAATTTAAAAAAGGAAAAATAAACACTAATGCCGACGCATTGTCGCGAATAAAAATAAATTCGGACGTTTTAATTAATATGATACCCTCAGAGGAGGATGAAAAAGTAAAGAAAGCATTGATTTTAACTAGGGGCATGAAAGAGAAAGAAAACAGTAAAAATGAGGATAAGAAAAGTGAAACAATTGAAAATTTTAAAGAGAAATGCATGTCTGCAGAAGAGTCTGATCAACTTTTCATATGGGAATGCACATCGATATCTGACGACAGGAATGTAAAACGCTTAAAATTTAAGAAAAGCGATAATAAAAGTAATAAAAATAATAAATGTATCGATACCACAGATGATTTTGTACTATTACAATTTGGCGATAATCCTACGAAACTAGTTTCAACTATGGAGAAGCTATCATCCACTATGAAGAAATTAAATATTAAAGAACTAGCGCTAGAAGAAAATGATATCATATTTGAAAATATAGAGAAAGATGAATTTAAAAGAATATTTAATGAGTTGCAACAAGAAAGATTTAAGAAATATAAAAAATCACTAAAAATATTGTTATACAAACCCCCAAAACAAGTTAAGAACAGAACAATGCAAAAAGAATTAATAAAGGAATTCCACGATTCACCCCAGGGAGGACACTTGGGAATTAGAAAGACAATGCTGAAACTAAAACAAAGATATTCATGGAAAAACATGAGACAAATGATAAAACAGTACATAAATAAATGCGAAAAATGTGCACGCAATAAAAAAATGAGGCACACAAAAGAACACATGGTCATTACGGACACACCAAATACTAGTTTTCAAACAGTCGCAATCGACACTGTAGGTCCGCTTAAAATTTCTAACGGATACCGCTATATATTAACAATGCAATGTGAATTGACGAAATTTGTTATTGCACATCCGATAGAAAACAAAGACGCAAAATCAATCGCACAAACATTAGTCGAACAACTCGTGTTAAAATTCGGTTTATTTGAAAAATTAAAATCCGACCGCGGTACAGAATTCACAAACGAACTGCTAAAAAACATATGTGAACTACTTAAAGTAAAACAAATTTTTTCGACCCCCTACCACCACGAGACAATAGGAGCACTTGAGAAAAACCATAGAACACTAAATGAATATTTATTATCATTTGCAGACGATTTTGAATGGGATAAATGGATTCCATATTATACTTTTGCTTACAACTCCACACCGCACGTAGATAATTTTTACACACCCTTCGAACTAATTTTCGGTAAATTACCATCCCTACCAAATGATTTGATTTGTAATGACACTAAACATTACAATTTAGATGATTATTCAAATGAATTGAAAATCAGGCTCAGAACAGCAATCGCAAAAGCAAGAAATATTATAAAAATTGTTAAAGAAAATCGAAAGATAAATTATGACAAAAATGTAAATATACCCAATTTTAAGAAAGAAGATTTGGTTCTTGTAAAACTAGAGAGTAGAAAGAAATCTCAAAGGACCATATGAGATAATAGAAACAAAAGGAGTCAATTCCGTAATTAAAATTGACAACAAACTAAAAACCTTACATAACAATATGTTAAAGAAATTTTCATAATAAAACATTTTAATATTTATGTTAATTATATTATCACGTATTACTTACATTATATTATATCATACATTATATTACAAACATACTTATATAAATTATTTACCTAAATATATATATTCAAATTAATTTCATAAATAAAAACAAACATATTCTACATATTCATATACATTATCCTATATATTTCACATACATACAATTTTATTTAATTTAGACTATGCGCATATAGATTAAAAACAAAAATAGAAAATAAGAATTAAATGAAAACAATTAACCATATATAATAATATAATACTAGAATAATATGTATCTCATAAAATTTTTTCTAATACTTTCAAAAATGAAAGAAAAAACAAAACAAATTTTAATTAATCATATACATATATACATGAAAAATCAATCCCAGTTAACCTTTGTACTAGCGCACAACCAAACACCTTTAAAAATGATCTATCAATATTATTTTTCAATAATTCAAAATAACATTTTCAATATAATTTTTCGCTTAAGGATAGGGGTGTGGTGACCTTATACCATTCAACACCCATATCATTCAACACATATATCATTCAACACAATTATCCACTGACCACACAGATATTTGACCTTCACACAATTTAAGTTCATTAACACGGATAATACCCAAATCCACATAACATAAACAAACGTAGTAAATTCAAGACAGAATCATATTGCACTTGTACACGTCACATAAGAGAAAAGCGTGGCGACCAAGCGTACTTAATGTAGCGCACTCACATGGCTTAGCCATCCGCACGTTATGTAACAAGTGCAGGATTCAAGTTACAGTCTATCGACTGTATGGCTTGTTTACGTTATGCTGCAAAGGCCGTGAATGCAAATCGTGTGAATGGAATTTTGTTGACTTAGAACGTGTGAAATAAATTGGTTTGGTAATCAACCACCAAATAAAAACTACTCAAATTTTTATTGGTGTATTGATAGTGATTTGTTTGTGTGACTAATTCTAGTGCTCAAATTTATTTGGAGCACTGGAAAAACTGGAAGAAAAAGAGAGTGACAAATTCTAAGTCACTCACAAATAGGGTATATAAAGTAAGTTTTTGACTTAATAAATTGAGAATTAATTTAACACAAAAAGTTACTTTCATTTCTCATGTTCCTTGAGTAGCCTGGTGGCTCGAGATAAAAGTGCTGGCGAGCCTAATCCTAACCCGAACCTAAAAATACTTTTCAAAAACTCAGACGAATTTCACTTTATGCAAATACGCAACTTTAACTTAGACAATTCAGAGGACCACACTTCAATATTTACGACTTAGGGACTTTTAATAAGGAAACCGTTTGACTTAGACCTTTTAAAACACTTAGGGATTTCTTGACGAAAAATCGACGGACTTAAGGAAAATTTGTATTTTGATAATGGCTTTTAGTAACATACAATGCAAAAATAAAAAAAAGGTATACTTCATTTTTGTACGTTGTATACGATATTTTTGTCAGATCAAAAAGTCCACATGTCAACTTAGGTACTTCTTTCACTGGGGCCTTCAATTTCTGGACTCCAGGAATTTTTGAACCAAAAAATATTTTAAGAAACATTTTTTTTTAAATTTTTCAAAAATATTATATATCTGTTTTAAAATTCAGTTTCCAAAAATTTGTTTAAGTTTTATTAAGCTGTAATCAAAACAAAAAATTGTTAATTTCTGTTAAGATTTGCGCTGACTAGCCATTTTTGAATAAAAAAACTTGAAAAAATCAATTTATTGGCATTAGATTTAAAATAATAAAAACCGAAAACTGTTTTTCGACATTTAAGCTCTGGCCATTTGTAGGAGCTATTGTTAGCTTTTCTTGAAAAAAAAGCGTTCGTTTTCGTCAAAACTTGCACCCTCAAGCATTTTTTGAACCCAAACATATTTTGAAAAAAAAAAAAATTTTTGGCTTTTAACTTAAAATAACTAAAAATGAATTTATTTTTCAAAATTGCGATACGACCATCTTTTGGCGTTTACGTTAGCTTTCTTTTCAAAACAAAAATTGTTGATTTCCGACAAAGTTTTTGGTCTCTACCAATTTTTGAAACTAAAAATATTTTAAAAATATTAATTTTTGGCTTTTTCCAAGAAATGATTTTTTTATTTTAAAATTTGTGCTACAAACATATGTTAGAGTTTTGGTAAGCTTTAATTAAAAGAAAAAATTATAATTTCTGAAAAGATTTGTGCTGTCTAGCCATTTTTGAACATAAAAAGAAATTTAAAAAAACATTTTTTTGGCATTTAACTTCAAATAATAAAAAACGAAATCTTTTTTTCGAAATTCGGGCATTATCAGTCTATTAACATTTTAGTAAGCTTTTATTTAAAGAAAAATTGTTCATTTCCGACATGATTTGCGCTCTCTAGCAATTTTTGAATCAAAACTCGATTCGGGACTACTGTGCAGCGGCACGCAGTATTTTCAGGGGTGCGCGCAAGAATTTATTTATTTGGGATAATCCGTATTTGTGTACCACTCTGAAAAAATAAATTTTTAAAGGAAATTTGACGAGGAATCTAGTGGTATTTTTTTAAATTTCGTATCGAGTGGCCATCACCTTATTAACTAGCTTTAAACAATTGATTTGTCATAAAAAATTTTAATTTATCATCTAATGCAATAGGTACACCTTTTGTAAAAAGCTTGTCTTTTTATCCTCAAAACTATATAAAAAAATAATTTTCCCGTTTAAATATACCGGAGATATGACAATTTTAACCTGACCATAAAACATCATGAAACGTAAAACCTTCGCACTTCACAGTTCGGTATCTCTCGATATCTTCGATAACAAATTAATTCCCACCACACGTGTCCTCTAATATAACTCAAAGAATACGTAACAAAAATTTCGAGCGATTTTAAGGTGTTGCGGTCAGAAACTGTTCGGATTGTAAAAGAACGTCTCATATGCGCAAATCCGCCAAAATTAGCGTTTTAGCTGGCATCGTTTTTTTTTTTTTTTTTTTTTGGAAGTACATCTATCAGCCATAGCTTTTCTTAAAGGCTGTCGTGAATTAATATTCAAGGTTGTTCAATTAAAATTCAGATATTTATTTTTTTTATTTAACTCTATAGGTAACATTTTATGTTTTTTTTTTAACTTAAATGCAATTTTAACTATGTGTTCCTTTGAATTTTTATTGTTCCTCCTTGAATATTAATTCAAAATAGTCTTAACTTCAAGAAAAACCATGTTTGAAGAGTCTGCTCCAAAAAATAAATAAAAAATCCAAATTGTCATCTTAGCTCGACCATGGCTTGGATTTTTTTTTTCTTTTTTTTGAGCACACTCTTCAATTATGGTTTTTCATATAAAGTTAAATAAAAAAAATAGCTATCTGAATTTTAATTGAACAACCTTAAATATTAATTCACGACAGCCTTAGCTTCAAGAAAAACTATGGTTGAAAGATGTACTCCAAAAAAAAAAAGAAAAAAAAAACGAGGCCAGCTAAAACGCTAATTCTGGCGGACTTGCGCATATAAGCAAAGTCAATAAAAAAGCGACCTACATTTCCAAAGTGGTATCTGCAGTGAACAAGCGAGCAATGGGTCAAGGTGTTATGAAGCTAACAAAGCAAGTTTAATTTTTTTCGGTTCTGATGGAATAAATTACGTGCGGAATCTCCCAAGACAACGTTATTTACCTATATACCAACTACTCACGGTAAAAATGGCAGCTGATCTATAATTGCTTAAGATATGAAAGAATGAATGAATGGTCCAAGAATTATCAAAATTAAATTTTTTTTTATATATTTTTAAGACTAATCATGCACTGTTAGTGACTAATTATTGAAGCAAAATATTGTAATTATTTTCTAATAAGATACTTTGAAAATTTTTGGACCAAAAAACAAATTTTATTTTATTTCCTCGTTTATTTATGTAGTGGCATTGACAATTTCAAATTATAGTGTATTATGGTGAATACAGTGAAATCAACACAGGATTTGAGCGGTTACGCACGAAACACTAAAGCTCTACTCGCGGAGAGACCACAGATTTTCCATTTTTCTGTAATTTTTTCCATTGCAGTGTACCCTTTTTTACCATTTATCTAAAGAAGACATAACAACGAGAAAGTGACCCAGAACAGAACTCCTTAGGGTGTGTACTTTTAAGAGAAATAGCAGTTAAAAATTTGGATTTTTTTAGTTTAAAAATTAAATTTAACAACCATCTCTAAATATTTACTGCCTTTGTGTAGCACTGAAAAGTATCTTTTGCCCAAGTTTCAGCTCCATAGAAACTTTTATATCAAAGAAAAAAATTAAAAACAAAAAAAAACCGGTTTTCAGCCATTTTTTCGAAAAATTTTGAGGTTAATGTGAAAATGATCAGTACAAAAGTTGTAGATCTTATTTCCTGCAACTTTTGCACCAAACTTTTTTTGATATGATTGTAGTGTATCCAACATAGCCACCACCACCGCTTACCATATTCATGCAAAGTGACCATTGCCAACCACAAATTTGTAAAGTGGAATCGAGTGACGCATGGCAAAAGCACATGCACTCGATTACACTATGACCTGCAATAGTGTAATCGAGTGTAATATCGATGTAATCAATAGTAAATTTAATTTAATCAAATCCCCAAATTATTCTGTAAGTTTTGTAAAGTAAATTTGACTCAAAATAGAATGACACTCAGATTTATGTAAGTAGGAATGGATAAGCTAAGTTTTCATGTATGTAGAAATAAGATAGAATTAAATTGAGTGTAAGTCAAAAACTGTATAAAAGAAATGGTAAATTTAATAAATTCATGATTTGTTATACAATCATCGACTTGCCTTTTTCTATTAGAAAACATTCGGCAAAAGCCTTCAAAATTTAATTTGGGCACTGGCTACAATTCCCTTAGAATTTACCCTGCTTTCCTTATCATTAGGACAACAGCAAGGTAAGGACCAATGGCATACTCTGCCTGTCCCAACGTAAACTAACATCCTTTAAAATTACATTTCTTTGCATGAAACTCTTCACTTCACATGGCGATCCTGCGACCATCTTACTTGGAATTTTACTAAAAGAAAACAACTGAGAATGCCAAAAAAAAAACCTATACAAAAAAATTGATTTCTCCAAACCAATAATAATAAAAACGCCGCAGCAAAAAGAAGAAGAAGAACTGCAAGGCTTAAAATTCATCTGGAGAGTGCTAGGAAGGGACCGTGTTCCAACTTTGGCAGATCTACACGATCCATTTGGACCAGAATTAGAAACAATAGAACTAGTAAAAAAATTTGGAGGATAAAAGGGTTGGTTCTTTGGAAAGGATGAGGTCATCCAAAACAACAACTACAATAACAGCAAAGGAGAATCAACAAATTATAACGGTACTATGACAACGGTAATAATAATAATAATTATCCTATTTGTAATGTATAAGTTAGACAAGTACTTTAAGAAATACGTGCATAAGCATAGGGGTAATACCATAACAAATGTTTAAAAAAACAAAAATATTTTTTTTTGTATATAGAATAGAACTAAACTGAAAACTAAATAAAAAAAAAAATTTTTTTTGGTTCTCTAAAAAAAAATAATAATATTTACATGGAAGAAATCAGGACTAAAATATCACATATTATAAATTTCAAGAAAAAGGGAACAAGAGTGTATGACAAAGAAACTCTGAAATCAAAATTAAGTGAATTAAAAACTGAGAAAGAAAAATTAGAACAGCTAGCAATATGAGAAGACCAAGACAGTTTAGCTGAAAAATTAGAAATAACTAATTTATATAGGACAGCAAAAATTTTAATAGAAGAAGAATTAAAGTTAACTGAAGAACAACAGAAAGAAGAAAAACAAAAAACAATGACAGAATTCAATTTAGAAACGGCTCTTAAAGCCATACCAGTTTTTAATGGAAATTATACGGAATTGGATAGTTTTTTAAAAATAATAAGTTTGCTTTATAGCACATTAAAAACAGAAGGAAAAAAGACATTGATAGAATTCGTATATCATAACATAACAGTAAAAACAGCATTAGCTGGTACAACTGAACTAACAAACTTAAACACACTAACAGACATATTAAAAACAAGATACAAGTCAAACACAACATTACCGCAAATACACACAAAGTTCACACATTTTGCACAACAAAATCTTTCAGTAACTTCATACAAAGATAAATTATTAAATGAACTGCAAATAGAAAAATTAGGTGCGAATGCATCAGCAGAAAGTAAAAGCACCGTAACTGCAATGAATGATTCATACGCGTTAAATATTTTTAAGAATGGATTAAAGGAGGACTTAAAACAAACAATTTTTGCGGCACAACCGAAAAATTTAACAGAAGCAATCTTAGCAACAGAATTAGAAGCGACTAACACAAATACAGTACTATATTACAAACGATATGACCCAAATTCAAAAAACAACACAAATGCAAGAAACAATCGACAATACGAAAACAACCAAAATAAAAATTACTACAATAACAACAGAAATCGAAATTCCTATTATAATAATAACCAAAACAGAAATTAGAACTCATACAATAATTACAATAATCAGAACAATAACCTCAGAAGAAATGTCAACAATTATAGAAACAACAACAACAGAAATCAGTACAATAACCGAAACCAAAACCAAACGCGTCATATTCGTACAATAAACAATAATGACCAAACGTATGCAGTGCAGAATAACCAAGCGCAACATGAAACAAACAACCCGCAACATCAAGAGGGAAACGAGCGAGGCTTGGAATATGTCAATATGCCAGAATTAAAAACAAGAGTATTTAAAGTATCAGACATATGACATTTTTAGTAGACACAGGCGCAGACATATCTCTGTGCAAAGTAAGTAAAAATATTGAAAAAGAACCGTATAATTCTATTGAAAAATGCAAATTAATGGGGATAACCAACCCGTGAAGAAATATATTCTTTAGGCGTGATAAATTTAGATTTCAAAGTAGAAAACCAGTCATATTGTCATAGATTCCAACTGGTAGACCACGATTTTCCGATTGATACTGATGGAATAATAGGTAGAGATTTTTTAGAAAGATTTTTATGTAAAGTAGATTATAAAACATTTACATTAACACTTAGTGACAAAGAAAATAGTATAATAATACCCATGCATACAAAACCTCTTTATGCATTAAAAATAAAAGTTCCACCAAGAACAGAAATAATACAGCCAGTAAAGTTAGAGCTAAAAAAAGACACGTTAATAACAAACAAAGAAATAGCACAAGGCGTTTTCATAAGCAATGCAATTGCACCAAAAACGGGAATGTCACATATAAAAATTCTTAATGCAAACAATAGAGAAGTTATTTTAAACAATATCGTTTTGGACACAGAAACACTTAAAAATTATGAAATATTGACATATAAACACAACAGACAAAATAATGAAGAGCGTTTTGAAAAGATTTTAAAAAAAATAAAAATAGACTGCAAAGACAAAAACGCGACCGATACATTAAAAGAAATTTTCAATAAATATCAAATAGTAACAGCAGACGAAACTCCAGTTTACACAAAAAATTATAGACTTCCACAAGCACATTTAGACAATGTAGCAGAATAAGTAGAAGGTATGTTAAAAAATGACATAATTGAACATTCGAAAAGTCCTTACAATGCTGCTTTACTATTAGTTCCAAAGAAAAATGTAACAGACAAAAAGAAATGGAGAGTTGTAGTAGATTTTCGTAAATTAAACGACAAAATAGTCAATGACAAGTTTCCATTGACACGATTAGAAGATTGATTGATTAATAGTGTTTTATTAGTATTATCAATACTCTTTACAAATAACAGAAAATAAATAATAAATAAATATAAATCTAACATTTAATAAATTTTGTACATAGTGATTTAAAGATACTATAATTTTTTTCGATCTTGATGTGGTTTGGTAGCCGATTAAATAACTGAAGACCATTATAAAAAAGTGAATTTTGTACCGCAGTAGTATTTTGATGCTTTATCTGGAAATCTTTTGCATTTCTGAGCAAATATGGTTGTTCATTTCCTACGTATTTGATTTTGTCTAAAAGATATGATGGTGCGTTTCCGTTCTTAATTTTATGTATGAATAGAAGGGTGTTTAGCTTTATTCGTTGGTTTACATTGAGCCATTTAAGAGTATCTAACATGACTTCAATATTAGTATACCTATTATATTTTAGAATGCTTCGCATTGCTTTATTTTGTAATTTTTGTAGTCTTTGAATATGACCAGTATTGGAACATGTATGTAAAATAGTGGAACAATATTCAAAATGTGGCTTTATCATTATATTATACACTTTAATCGCTGTCATGATGTTGATTTTATTTCTTATTCTTTTAAAAAATCCAATTTTTTTACCTATCTTTTTACAAACATATTCCACATGCTCTCCAAATTTTAACCTTTTGTCTATTACAACCCCCAAACATTTAATTGTATCGACCTTTTCAATGGTTTGGCCATTTATTTCAATATTTTCATCACTTTTCATGTTAATTTCCATTAATTTTGTTTTTCGTTCATTTAGTTTCAGTTTGTTCATTTTTAACCATACATTGACTTTCTCAATATCATTTACTAGTTTTAATTTGCATTCATATTCATTTGTACCTTCAGCATACATTAGTGTGTCATCTGCATACAATATAATTTTGCAATTTTTTATAACTTCGCACATATCATTGATGTAGATAATAAATAGTAGTGCTCCCAAAATTGATCCTTGTGGAACTCCATTTTCTACTTCTAGAAAATTTGATATCTTATCGTTTACTTTTGTTCTTTGCAATCTATGTTTTAAATACGATTCAAACCACCTAAGCTCAGTCTCCTCAACACCATACATAAACAATTTTTTGAGTAGTATTTCTCTGTTGATAGTCTCAAAAGCTCTCTTAAAATCTAGGAACAGCACCATTATTTTTATCCGGTTTCCTTTGTTTTTCCAGTCGCTTACAATAAAATTTGCAGCAGTTTCGCAAGAGTATTTTTTTCTGAATCCTGATTGATATTTTACAAATAAATTGTTTTTTTTCCATATAATTTTCTAGTTGTTCTTTGACTACCTTTTCTAAAATCTTTTCCAATGTTTTTAATGAGTTGACTGGTCTGAATTCCTCACAATTTTTTTTTTTCGATACTTTCTCAACGGGTGTTATCATAGAGTCTTTCCATGATCTTGGAAATTCTCCTTTCATTAGTGACAAGTTTATTATTTTCAAAATTGTTCGCCCTAGTACATTCCAGTTATCTAATATCATTTTCGTGTTAATTTTTCCAAAATCTGATTTATTTTTTAAGTTTTTTATAACAATTTTAAGTTCGATATCCGTCACTTCCTTGAATTTAAATTTATACTCTTTTTTTTCTATGTAGTTAGTGTAGTTTATATTTTCAATCGAATGTGCTATTTCTTCTACACTATTGATGAAATATTCATTAAATTTATTTGCCAATTCAAAATCTTTCGCATATTCAATTCCGTTGAATTTTATATTTTCTATGTTGTTTTGGTCTTGTTTTAATACCAGACTTTTTATTTCAGCCCACATTTGTTTCTGTGTATTTGCTGTTTCAATTCTCTTATTGATGAAATTATTTTTTGCATTGCTTAAGCTGACTTTGTATTTGTTTCTCATGCTCTTATATTGATACCAACTCTCATTTGATCTTAATATCCTAGCTTTTCGATATTCTTCAATTTTTTTAATCTATAATAATTTTAAATCATCATTAAACCAATTGCTGGTATTATTATCATTACGTATTGATTTTGTTTTAATAAATTTTTTTATCGTATTTTTAAGTACATTTTCCAGATTCGCTGCATTACAATGAATGTCAATGTTTGGACTGTATAATTTGTTATTTTTTTGAATTTCGTTTGAGAAAGTTTCTTTATTATACTTAAATGTTTTAACTTCACACTTTTTTTTTGTGTTTGGGTTTCCATTTTTTAAAGTGATTTCCATATTAATTATCTCAAGATCAGATATTTTGTTGTATAAATTTATATTAACTTTTAAATTATACATATTCGTTATCACATAGTCAATTAATGTACTTGAATATTGGGTAACCCTCGTGAAATTTTCAACTATTTGTTTCAGACCAATCAATATTAAAATCGCCAGCAATAATAATATTTTTAGCATTCTCCGTTAGTTGTGCAATATGACCTTGAAAAAAATCACAGAATTCTCTTTCTGAGCCACTGGGTGATCTGTATACAGCCATAATTATAAAATCTTGATCATTATACTTGCATTCACAGCCTAACATCCATATTTTTGATTCAACAGATTTTTCAATTATTTTAGTTACTTTGCAGTTATTGTTTACGTAAATAATTACACCTCCTGTTCTTGTTGAGTTCGAATTACATGATATATGTTTATAATTTTTAATCTCGATTTCTTTTTCTTGGATAGCATCTGTCTTGTGTGTTTCAGTTAATATCAAGAAATCTATTTTATTATTTTCCACAATTATTTCAAGTTGTTCGAAGTTATTGGTTAGTCCCTGGATGTTTGTATATCAGCAAATCCATCAGATTGGGCCTTTTAGCTGGCCTCGTTTTTTTTTTTTTTTTTTTTTTGGAGCACATCTTCCAGCCACAGTTTTTCTTGAAGCTAAGGCTTTCTTGAACTCATAATAAAGGTTGTTCAATTGAAATTCAGATAGCTATTTTTTTAATTTGCATTTAAAGTAAGAAATATGTGAAACTTTTCGTGTTTTTTAAAAATTGTCAATTTATTGGGTTTTTACGCTGTAGTCTAAAGACTGTTGAGTACATCTTTCAGATATAGTTTTTTTTGAAGCTAAGGCTGTATTGAACTCATATTAAAGGTTGTTCAATTTAAATTTAGATACCTATTTTTTTAATTTGCATTTAAAGTAAGAAATATGTGAAACTTTTCGTGTTTTTTAAAAATTGTCAATTTATTGGGTTTTTACGCTGTAGTCTAAAGACTGTTCAGTACATCTTTCAGATATAGTTTTTTTTTGAAGCTAAGACTGTCTTGAACTCATAATAAAGGTTGTTCAATTGAAATTCAGATAGCTATTTTTTATATTTAACTTTATATGTAACATTTCATGTTGTTTTTAACTAAAATCCAATTTTAACTATGTCTCCCTTTGAATTTTAATTGTTCCTCCTTGAATATTAATTAAAGATAGTCTAAACTTCGAGAAAAACCATGTTTGAAGAGTCTGCTCCAAAAAAAAAAATCGAAATTGTTATCTTACCTCGCCATGGCTTCGATTTTATTTATTTATTTATTTTTTTTCTTGAGGAGTCTCTTCAAACATGGTTTTTCTTGAAGTTAAGACTATCTTTAATTAATATTCAAGGAAGAACAATTAAAATTTTAAGGGCGACATAGTTAAAATTGGATTTTAGTTAAAAACAACATGAAATGTTACATATAAAGTTAAATAAAAAAAATAGCTATCTGAAGTTCAATTGAGCAACCTTTATTATGAGTTCAAGACAGTCTTAGCTTCAAAAAAAACTATATCTGAAAGATGTACTGAACAGTCTTTAGACTACAGCGTAAAAACCCAATAAATTGACAATTTTTAAAAAACACGAAAAGTTTCACATATTTCTTACTTTAAATGCAAATTAAAAAAATAGGTATCTAAATTTAAATTGAACAACCTTTAATATGAGTTCAATACAGCCTTAGCTTCAAAAAAAACTATATCTGAAAGATGTACTCAACAGTCTTTAGACTACAGCGTAAAAACCCAATAAATTGACAATTTTTAAAAAACACGAAAAGTTTCACATATTTCTTACTTTAAATGCAAATTAAAAAAATAGCTATCTGAATTTCAATTGAACAACCTTTATTATGAGTTCAAGAAAGCCTTAGCTTCAAGAAAAACTATGGCTGGAAGATGTGCTCCAAAAAAAAAAAAAAAAAAAAACGAGGCCAGCTAAAAGGCCCAATCTGATGGATATGCACATATATGCCATTCAAGTTATTTGATTGCTAATATCCAATCTGCTTTCTCTTAATATCAAGCTTATTTTGGTACACAGGGCATATTCTACTTAAAGTTTCATGATCTTCGTCTAGCCCTAGATTCAGTCTCTTATTAGTGCGGATACAGTTAATACATTTTTTTAATTTTTCTTTTTGACATTCGTTTGCTTTATGATTTTCTAAACATTTTAAGCATATTTCATCGTTTTTACATTCAACCGCTTTGTGGTTAAATCCTTTGCATTTAAAACACCATTTTACTTCAACTGCATCATATACTTTACATCTTTCCCATCCGATGTTTAGCTTTTCGGCACATATTACTTTTGGGAAAGAATTATTATCTGTTTCTATTATGGCATTGTAATAAACTCCATTATTTTTTCTCATTTCATAGTATTTCACTAATTTCAAATGGCTCTTTTCAATAACTGAGTTTTGTTTTTTTAATTTTTCAAGAATATTTTTGCTATCATGTTGAAATTTCATATTAGTTATTATAAATCTTGGGTTCATTGTATTTGGTACTTTAACTTGGTAGTTTTCACTCATTGTCTTCTCAATAGCATCTCTTACTTTTTCTCGTTCTTGGTGATTTTCACTTTCAATAACTATAACACCGTTGTTTCTATTTTCAATGTTAGAAATTCCCAAATTGGTAGGTGATACGTTTTTATTTAGATCCTCTTTTGTTTTGTCAGTTTTTTGTTTATTTTTGGGAGTTAAGATCAAAGGTGATTTTGTTCTCAACTGTGGCAACGCTTCTAGGTTTGCATTTGGCATAACATTTTTCTTGACAGCTTCAGCAAATGACATTTGAGAAGTCCTTCCCACCTGTTTATTGTTTACTATTTTCTTAACCTCCACGCATAGCTTTTCGTTCTCTTTTTGGTTGTTGTCTAGTTCTGCACATATTTTCTCAGTTTGAGTCTTAAAACTATCAACATAAGTGCACATTTTTTTAATCTCTTCTACACTTTTTGCACATGTTTCTTGTGCAATTATCATAGAGCTTAATCTCTCACTATATCTTTTTTCTATACTTTCAAGTAGGGTTTTAATTTCATGCTCATTATTTCTTAGCGACTCTTCAAATTCTTTTTTGTATTCCTTTAGGTAACTACTTATTATTTTTGTTTACACTATCTTGCATATCTTTTAAGACAATGTCCACAATATGTATATATAAAATACAATCTTCGCATATATATTTTATCATTGAGTTCGTTCCCAATATGTTGCTGCTGCTATGATCAAGACCAGAACAAGTCACAGCTGTGTGGTAGATCTTCCCGCACACACCAGCGCACCTTATACCTGACTCTCCACGGACTGCTCTTCTGCATTTATTACACTCTTGCATGTTCTCAGTATTTTTTTATATTCTATTTTTATTGTTTCTCTGTTGTTTGATATTTTGCGCTCTACGCGCCAACAAAAAAAATTTTTTTTTTTTCCTTCTCCACTGATGTGGGTTATATTTTCGTATTTTCTCTTTTATATATTTAACTGCTTTATGTTAATTTGCTTACACTTAATTTTAATTCTATTTTTTTTTGCAAAGTTCTTATTGAACGAAATGTTTATGCGGCTTTTTTTTTCAAGCTTTTTAAAAGATTCAATTTACTAATCCAGCGCACCGAGCGCACCGAGCTGAACACGTACGTTGAATTTAAGACAAATTAGGAAGAGCAAAATGGTTCTCTACACTAGATATGACAAGTTCTTTTCACCAAATAGCGTTAAGCGAAGACTCTATGCAACTAACCGCGTTTTTAACAAATAACGGTCATTAACAATTCAAAAGACTTCCCTTTGGCTTAAAAATTTCTTCTAATAGCTTTTAAAGAATGCTTACAATTGCGTTATCAGGTTTAGAATCCGAAGCTTTTTTATATGTTGACGATATAATAATTTTTGGATGCAGTTTAAAGCATCATAATGACAATTTAGAGCGCGTCTTAAGTAGATTACAAAAATACAACTTAAAATTTAATTTAGAAAAATGCAATTTCCTTTGTCCCGAAGTAGTATATTTAGGTCATCTTATCACTCGCGATGGAGTCAAAACAGACCCAGCAAAATACAATATAATCACAGAATACCCTTTACCAAAAAACGTCGAGTTAGACGATTTGTTGCATTTTGCAATTACTACCGCAGATTTATACCAAATTTTGCTGATATAGCACAAAGTCTAATTAATTTGCTAAAAAAAATACGAAATTTGAGTGGACACAAAATTGTCAATTAGCTTTTGGCACATTGGAAGAAAAACTTATAGCACCACCGATTTAACAATATCCAAACTTCGAAAAAACTTTCATTTTAACAACCGATGCATCAAACTATGCACTTGGGGCGATCCTATCTCAAGGAACAATTGGCAACGATTTGCCTATTTTATTCGCTAGTAAATCATTGCAAAAACATGATTTAAATAAACCAGTTATTAAAAAAACTTCTAGCTATTCTATGGGGAATAAATTTCTGTAGACCGTACTTATATGGAAAGAAATTTACAGTGGTAACAGACCATAGACCCTTGGCATCACTTTTTTCATACAAAAATCCATCATACAAAATGACAAGAATAAGACTTGATTTAAGTGACTATGATTTTGAAATCGTATATAAAAAAGGAAAAATGAACACTAACGACGATGCCCTGTCTCGAATTCACATTGATTCGGAATTACTAAAACACATGATACCAACAGAAATTGAAGAAAAAGCAAATAGAGCATTAATAATTACAAGGAGCAAGTCCAATAAATATAATATGGACAATAAAACGGAGACATGCACCTCTCAACAAAATCCTGACCAGGAAATACAAATATGGGAATGCATATCCATAAATGACGTCAAAAATAAGAGGCAATTAAGATTTAATATTGATAAAGAAGAAAGGAATTCCAAAATAACAATTGATAATAATATTGTGCACGTGCGATATAGCGATAAATCAGCGAATCCAGATTCGAACTCGATGAAGCTAACATCAGATATAAATAAAAAATATGCGTAAAAATAAAAACAGTAAAAATCTGCAGATAGGATCTAATGATAATTCAGCGACACTAGAGTCGACTCTGAAGAAGTTAGCATATAGGATGGAGAAAGAAAAAATTAAAGAACTAGCGCTAAAGAATGATGATGAGATATTTTAATATTTTAGTAAAGAAAAACTAAAGAAATCGTACTGAAATATAAAAATAAATGATAAAAAGCCTCAATTAAAAATAATAATTTTCAACGCTCCAAAACAAATTTATGATGAATTAACAAAATACAAACTTATTGACGAGTATCATAATTCCACAGACGGCATACACTTAGGAATACGTAAAACAATAATAAAATTAGAACAACGCTACATATGGAAGAATATGAGCCAGATGGTTAAAAAATTTATAAAAAATTGTGATTCATGTGCGCGAAATAAACAAACAAAACACATTAAAGAACCTTTTACAACAACAGACACCCCTAGCAACAGCTTTGAAGTAGTGTCAATCGACACTACTACGACAAATGATAAAAGATACATTCTCACTATGCAATGCGAACTAACAAAATTCGTAGTAGCGTTTCCAATGTCATCGAAAGACCAAAGACAACTGCAAAGACACTAGTAGAAGAATTTATACTTAAACACGGTCATTTTAAGATATTAAAATCTGACAATGGTACGGAATTTGTTAACGAGTTAATGACAAATATTTGTTCTTTACTAAAAATAAAACAAACATTTTTACAACACGACACCACATATAGACACTGGTTACTCACCATATGAACTTGCTTACGGGAAACTACCAAGTTTACCCACTGACACAATTAGCAAGCAAACGAAAATATATGATTACAAGAATTATGCAAACGAGCTAAAAATCAGATTACAATTCGCTTTAAATATAGCAAAGGAAATGACATTAAAAATTAAAGAAAAAAGAACACTAGAAGACAATAAAAAGTATCATAATATATTATATTTAAAAGAAGGAGATTTAGTTTTAGTTAAATTAGAAAATAGGAAGAAAAATCAAACACCATATATAGGTCCTTTTAAAATAATAACTAGAAAAGGAGTTAATACAATAATAGACCAGAATGGAGTTCAAAAAGAACTACATAATAACCTGTTGAAACCATATAAGCCCAACTTTTTATAAACACATTATAAAAATTTTATATCATTTATTTCAATTTAATTTTAAAAATAATAATATTAAATAATTTTTATCTTAAATATATTTTAAACCAACTATATTTTTTTATCAATTACTAAAAATATTTTTAAGTTAAAAAAAAAAACATTATATTAAATACCATTCCTGCAAAAAATTAAATTAAAAATTCATAAAATTTTTTCTGAAGGGTGAGAGTGTAGTGTATCCAACATAGTCACCACCACCGCTTACCATATTCATGCAAAGTGACCATTGCCAACCACAAATTTGTAAAGTGGAATCGAGTGACGCATGGCAAAAGCACATGCACTCGATTACACTATTGCAGGTCACTCAATAGTAAATTTAATGTAATCAAATCCCCAAATTATTCTGTAAGCTTTGTAAAGTAAATTTGACTCAAAATAGAATGACACTCAGATTTATGTAAGTAGGAATGGATAAGCTAAGTTTTCATGTATGTAGAAATAAGATAGAATTAAATTGAGTGTAAGTTAAAAACTGTATAAAAGAAATGGTAAATTTAATAAATTAATGATTTGTTATACAATCATCGACTTGCCTTTTTCTATTAGAAAACATTCGGCAAAAGCCTTCTAAATTTAATTTGGACACTGGCTACAATTCCCTTAGAATTTACCCTGCTTTCCTTATCATTAGGACAACAGCAAGGTAAGGACCAATGGCATACTCTGCCTGTCCCAACGTAAACTAACATCCTTTAAAATTACATTTCTTTGCATGAAACTCTTCACTTCACATGATGCACAGTTTAGCCAGAAATCGTGAAAAGCTGTGTTTGACCTCTAAAAATGCACCCCATTCCACCCCGGATAGCTGCTGTCGGTCCGATTTTTTTGTCTTCTTTTACAAGAGCTTCAACAATATTCCGCTGTCAGATTGCTGTAACGAATTAATTTTCTTTTTTCTCATTTTCTCGACTAATTCTACTGGACATCACTATTGTGATAGTGAAATAAAGCACACTGCACTGGAATTTACTAATTATTTAGCGAAAAAACCAATTTTTGTGTGTGGTTTTTACACCAAATCTGTAATTCCGTTTACACTTTTTATAGTGTAAAAGTATTACTACACAACAGGTAACCGGTTTCCTACTAATATATGTAGTAGTAATTTTTTCTAAGAGTGTGCATCATTTTTAATGTATTGCTACTTATTTGCTTAAAAGAATGCCGTAAGACGCACATCATTTTCTTATTTCAAACCCGACATACTTGCATTTTTCTACATTAACTGAACTGGCATAATTTGACATTTTGAAAATGGTAGGAAAATCTATAGAATAGTTCAAATTATGCCAGTTCTGTTAATTTAAAAAATACAGATATCTCGGGTTTGCAATAAGGAAATGATATGCGGCTTACGGCATTCTTTCAAGCAAATAACAATACATTAAAAATGATATAACACGTGATCGGTGGCAAAGTAATATGGGGTGGAATTTTTTAATTTTTTTGCGGTCAATTTTAAATTTTTTTATTAGAAAGAAATAAGAAGAAGAAAAATTAATCACTGATTCAAATTCCTCGAACAACAGTAACTGTTCAAAGCAAAACGAAAAAATTTAAATCACCTTAATATGTAAATTTGTCGAGTCCGAATCGAAAAAAATCAGGAGTGGAGTCGACAATTGATTATCAACTTTCGCACTTTTGCTCTCTGTAAGGTGATTGTCAATTTGATTATCGCTTTTTTGCGATTGTTTTGTATGATAGCTATTTAGGGGCGTTTTTTTTATTCTATAATAATAAGTAGATAAGCTATGAGAGTTCTGTGACAAAATGAGCTACTTTTGTATGCAAATTCCCATACAAAAATTTAAGGTCAAATTTTGCCAAAATTGCGACATCTCAGGAATTTAATATGCCGACAGCATGAAAGTAGTGTGTAGCGATAAGCTGGTAGTAACCGACTCACAAGTCGCGGCTCATGAGTAAGTAGATAAGAGTAACCGTCGGAGGGGGGATCAAGAGTAACCGTCGGGGGGGGGTTCAAGCAGGTTACAGTGCTGCTTCTATGATATTACGCATGTGCACGCAGCACAGTTGTGGCCGCAGTCACGCTGAGCGTGTGAATTAGAATTTGTTGTAGGTAGATTATGATGCAGCAATGATCATACACGTAGGGCAATGTGTGTTATTAGGGCTTACGAAAGTTTACCCAAATTGTGGGGGTTTTAGAGATTACCCCACTCCAAGTTGTGGGATTCAGGGGATTTATCCAAATTTTTCCTTATGCAGCGGTGTGCTGCAGCAGAGTTGGTTTCAATTTACTGAATGGGAATAAGCGGTGAAGTAGAATTTGTTGTAGGTATATGTGATATGCGACTTAAGCTATTGAATAGATTAAAAAAACAAACGATATGTGTTGTTGTTGTATTATATTTTAAGTATTTTCTTTATTTTTTTTTCGATAAGAAATTACACCATATAATTTTTTTTAACCCAAGAATTATGATCAGAGGAAAACCCCAACCATTTAACAAAAATTTTGGTTTCCTTTAGTTTTTATAACCTTCTCAATTAAATATGTGTTTGGATAATGAGTTCGCATTAACTCGTTTTCATAAAATCCTCCAATAATTGGCTGTCCTTGGTAATCTTCCAATAAATATGTTACAGGATTAGTGTTTTGTATGACGCGTATTTTGAAGATTTCAGTAGTCCAGTTGGGGGTGTATCCTTTATTGAAAACATGCTTATACTTGCTAATGCGTACATGATCTCCAACTTTTAATTTACCTTTTGTGAAAATTTTAACATTATTATAAGCTCGTTTAAGTATGGAGCGCTCATTTTTTATGTTGACAGATTTGGATGACATTCCAATTGTTTTATGTTTATTATTGTTGTATTGATTTATAAGGTCTCCATAAATATTAATCCATTGATGATTTCCTTGCAAACTAAATTTTTTCCACATCATTTCTTTTAATGTTCTATTAAAACGTTCCACAAAAGAAGCTTTCAGTGTACTGTATGACGAATAGTGATTAATAAGTATTATGTTTCCTCATAAGAATTCCAAATATTTTATTATAAAACTCTTTACCATTGTCTGTTTGCAAGTTTTTTGGTATTCTTTTTTGTAAAAAAATTGTTCTCATCGCGATGGTAATATCTTCACTACCTTTTGATTTAACAGCAACAGCCCAAGCAAACTTTGAAAATGTATCTATTACAGTTAAAATAAACCGATAATTTTTGTTGTATTTTGAATAAGCACCCATCTCAACAAGATCTGCTTGCCAAAGATCATCTATACCTTTTGTTATTACTCGACGTCGGATGAAATTTCTTCGTGCTTGTTTATGCAGTTCCTGAACTATTTGTTGCCGTTCCATCTTTAGCTTCTATTATTTTCTTAAGAGTAAAATCAACACTATTTATTCTATCTTCAAAAAACTCTTTATTATCTTGTATTGTTTTATTAATTCGTGTTTCCAACGCAATAATTGATCTATTAACAATTTCTGCTGAGAACTCAATTTTATATGAGAGTAAATATTTCACCTGTCTTAGTACTTCTTCTAAATTACTTTGTAATTTGTTTTGTTCTTCTATAAACTTACTAAGTATTATTTCAGTATTATTAATTTTTTCTGTAAATGATTTCTCAATATGTTTAGTTAATTCTTGGGAATTCGTTTGAAGTGTACTTTCTAAAAAAGTTTTATTAACAGCATCTTTTCCCAATATAGGATTTGCAATATTTTTGATTCTACGCAAGTTGAAATTAAAATGTTGATCACTATCTAAGTGGAATCCGGCTTTTATTTTGTGGCACCTTCCCTCACTTTCACTAATATAATGTCCAAACTTATCGAGAGGCATTTTGTGAATATAGATAATTGAGCACTGTATCCATTACTTATACAATAATCCCTGCTTCACTTAATTCTTCAATAATTGAAACAATTTCATTATTATGGTTTGAGTGACCAGCTGATGATGATGAAATTAAAAGACGTAGTCTATCAACTAATTCATTTGGATCATCCCAATATATATAATTCGATTTTTTCATATTTAATGTCATTAAACCACCTTCTTTACGAGTTTTTTCTTTAATCAGGTTTTGAATAATATTTTTATATTTTCTTGATCGATTACCTTGGATTTGTCCATTAGGCTGACAGTTTCGTCTATAAATATTAGTCTCCATCAATATTTCTTGATAAGTTTTTAAATCTCCATCATTATAATCTTTTTGATTATTAAAAACTAAAAGTTCATATAAACCTCGTGTAATAGGCCATTTTGATTTACCAATAACTACGTTGTCATCATTAAAAGTAATGATTTCACTACCAAATCTCCATTTTTGATTTTTATCTCTTTGAGGACTATAAGCTTTATCCAATTTTCTAATAGAAATGTTTGATAAATTGGGTTCAATATATCTCTTAGATGATGATGTAATGGTTTCATTAACATCATCATCATCATCATTATCTATAATATCAGTATTATCATTATTACCTTCATCAACATCATCATCAAATGATTTAAATGCTGAGGAGTTTTTTTCACTCTGATATGTTTTATAATCATTTCTACTTTTTTTAAATGGTGTGCTACTGATAGGGAAATTGTAATCACTATCTTTGAATGAGTTATTCGAATGATTTTCCCTTTTTATTTTCCTATCATGAACTATTTCTTTTAATGGATTAGTTATTGGCTTAAAAGTTTTTTCTAAAAGCTCATCATTTGCAGCTTCTCCAAGTTGAATACTCTTATATTTCTTTTTCAGAATATTTCGAGTTTTAATGAGGTTTTTAAGTAGATTTCCATCCATTTTAACTGGAACAGACCAGATGGTAGCTTAACAGGAACTGATCAGATAACAGTTAGCAGTTTAACAAGAATAGATCGGATAGTAGTTAGCAGTTTAACAGGAACCAACCAGATATCAGTTTGGAAGTAGTTTTAATACCAAGATAACAAAAATGAATTGGTACTACTTTTATATGCTTATATACACATCGAATCCTTTTCTATAACGTCCACTATGCATTGGATCATCCTTACTAATAACAAGGAAACCATAATTTTCCTTCCAACAATTTGCACATAATTCATAGAATGTCTTAAAACTTATATCGGAGCCAACATGATCATTATAAATATGTCTTATATTCATCTCACCCTGCTTAAACATGATAATCATATTCGCATTATCACGAATCAAGTGTTTTGGTATATGTGTATAAGTTTGACATAAATAGAAACTATCAACTGCTTTATGACGCCCCATACAAAAATATGATCGTACACGATTTTGTTTCTCGCAAGCTATATCATCAAATATAAATATTGAATTTGGTTTTACTTTATCGGGAGATAGCACGTCATCGTTGTTGGAAAATGCTGAAAAATGTATCCTCTTAATAGGTTTTATTAAGCGCTCCAAGTACTTATGTTTTGGTTGGTGTCGACTTTGAGTATAAATAAATATTTTCAAATTTTAAACCATTAGGGCTTTCAATAAAACTTATCATCACATTTGTTTTCCCAAAATTCGATGGTCCAAGAATAAGAGCTCGAATAGAGTTTGGTAGCAATGAACTGTGTCGAATCCAATTTGTGACATTTAATTTTAAATCAATATTTTTAAAACTTATTGATTTATGTTGTTTTAAAAGACGCATTATGACAACTGATGCTTGGATATATATAACAAGTCCTTTTATCTATTTTTAATCACTTCACTTTTATACCTCACTTTGAGATGTATAGAAATGACTATCATTTATAAAAAAGTAATCAGTCATCATTCGTCCATCTCAGGAAAAGGTTTTCTAACCAGCGTAATCAACAAAGTACCCATTGAACTACATCTGCCAGCTTATCAATTTTGTGGACCTGGTACAAAGTTAAAGAAACGTTTAGCCAGAGGTGATCGAGGAATCAACTCTTTAGATGCAGCTTGCCGCACACATGATATAGCATTCTCTAAAAATAAGGATTTAGAAAATCGCCACATCGCCGATAAAATTTTAGCTGAAAAAGCTTGGGAGAGAGTTAAATCAGCTGACGGTAGTCTTGGTGAAAAAACAAACGCTTGGTTTGTAACTAATGCAATGAAGGCAAAAACAAAATTTGGTATGGGAACCATTTCCAGAAAACCTAAAAAATCATCAAAAATAAATAGGCACAAGTTATTTAAACATGCTTTGAAAAGTGCAAGAAAGAATATAAAGAAAACAAAAAATATAAATGATGCTATACAAATATCACGAAAAGTTGTAAACAATATTTTTAAAGGAAAAAAAGCTTTAGTTGAAACACCACGAGTAATACCATTGCCTAAATCTGGAGGTTTTCTTCCTCTAGAACCAATATTTGCAGCACTGGGTGCACTTGGTGGTCTAGCTGGTGGTGCAGCAGGTATTACAAAAGCTATAAATGCAGTTAAAAATGGAAATGAGCAGCTTGCTGAAGCAAAACGTCATAATAATATATTAGAGGCCATTGCAATGGGAAAAGGCATGTACCTGAAACCATACAAAAAAGGTCTTGGACTATTTTTAAAACCATTTCAAAAAAACTAATAATGAAGCTACCTAAAAGGGCTCTTTCCGACGTGGATCTGAGAGAAAATGGAAAATATATTCCAAATTTTAGAGGTGTATTTATGCATGATACACTTCCAAATAAACCACGTAAGGTAGAATGTGGAATAACTAATTTGGATTCTAGAAAAGGGTCGGGTACACATTGGGTAGCTTACTGGAAAAAGGATAATGATATTGAATATTTTGACAGCTTTGGAAACCTAGAACCACCAAAAGAGTTAATAAAATATTTAGGAACAAATATCAACTATAATTATTTCAAGTATCAGAAATTTAACACTGTAAATTGTGGACATTTATGTATTCAATTTTTAATGTCAAAGTCTAATCTGAAATACTAATTAAATTTATATATTTATAAATAAAGAACACAAAAAACTTGATTTTTATATGTTTATTTTTTTATTTTTTGTATTTTAATTACAAAAGAATTATTTTTTCAGCTTCTTTCCTCCTCCTGATGGCCGCTCCTCTATGTCGAGGCGCCCATCAGTTCATCGTTATTAGGATTATTATACATGCTATAGAATATATTTTCATTCTTCTTTTCAATGTTCAGGTTAAACGCTCCATTTAAATCCTTAACCTTAATTAAAATATGTGGAGTCTCATTTAAGTAGTCTATCTGGTTTTTAGTGATAATGAGGAATCTCTTGGGTAGATAAATGTGAAATCCATTATTGACAAGACATCTAACACTTTCACCATACCTCGTTTCTACTCGTTCTATTTTGTTTACATGATATTCAACGTTTTCCTCCATATCCTTCAACGGTAAGTACTTAATATTGGGCGATTGGAATAGTTTTTTTAAGCTTGCCCTCATTGTTTTTCTCTTAAACTTTCTCGGTAATAGACTCGGTAATGGAAACTTTTCAACTGATTTCAATTATTGAATCTATTCTGGTTTTATAGTGAAAATTAGAAAATCCCTTACAATTGATGGGTTAATAAGATTCAATTTAATTGCATTATATTAAGAAATACAAAAACAACAATTTTTTTATCAGTTGCGGTTAACCGCATTTTAATTTCTTCATCATATTAGTATATATATATATATATATATATTTATATATATATATATATATATATAAGAAGATAATAATAATGAAGATAGACATTTACATGTAGACCATTAAAGAAAGAAGTTAAAATGTTTCATATTCAACAGATTATATCTGAAGATAAATATTGTGGTTGCAATGCAAAATAGAAAAATTTCACTATAATAAATTATGGAATTTACATGAAGAATCTGGAAGTGTACCTACGACCAATTCATGGAAGAAGAACTTTAATATTTAGCATACCTCAAGGACGTGGAGTAGATATTTTAAATTCACTATCTTCAACTATATTTGAATTTGATCTTAGTCAACATGTTCAAATCGAAGTCCTTGGTGGTTTTATTACAATTATGGGGAAAACTTTTGATGGTGCTGTACCGGAATGAGGAATCAGTAAAATTAATTTTCATCCAGCATGTGAGTTTACTGATTTTGAGTCAAATCCCACAGAATGGTTACACACATCTCAACCAAATATTGGAAAAATTAATCATGATACAACTATTACAGTCAACAATTCTCATAAAAGCCGTTATCAAAGAGATGTTGAAAATATGGATAACAATAGTGAGAGCGGAAGTAACAATAAAAACAACAACAGCAAAAACACAAATAATGATAAAGATGAGAGTATAACATTAATGAAATCTAACCAAAATAATGTGGATAAGACTATGCCGATAGTACCATCAACTGATCTATAAAATTGGCAAAATTAAAAAATTACATTTCATTCACAATTCAACCTTTAACAAGACCACATATCAATCTAATAACTTAAAATGAAATATAATTTCATCATGTTATTATCATATATTTGTACTGTACAAATATTATCTGCTGCGATACCTATTGATTTAAATCTGAATGAATTTGAAAAGACTGAATTTGCTTTAAGGCTACCTAATCATGATCTTGTAAGCATAAAGCTGAACTTTAAACTGATGAAATGGGATCAAAATGAGTATGTACCATGGAAAGGCGTAGAAGAATTAGGAACTATACACACGACACAAACACCTTCACCACTTACAGAAAAATGTTTTACTGTACAACAAGCTATAGAAGCATTTAGGGAAGATTTAATACAAAAAGAAAAAAATATTGCTGGAATCATAGAAAGTGTACAACCATTTTATAGGCACTTCCAGCTTCAATACAAGGATAACATCATGTTAAGAACTCGTTGTACATATGATGCCACTTATATTAAAAAAAGTTTAAGTATCTCCTGCTTTGAATACCGTCAAGTTGAATCGGAACTAATTTTGAGTAATGGTGAAATTGAAACCGTAACTGAGGATGATATTACTACACGTTCAAATGTTACCCTAATCAATATTAAACAATATAAACAGGATTTAGAAATGGAAATATCATAATTCAACTTTTACAATATTAATCAGTAAGATACTACCAGTCAACGTGTAAAGAACCTTTTCTTAAGTTTTAAAAAAATGAATAATGAGATCCGTGTAAAAATTTTGAATAATTTCCTAAATGATGAAAAACTGATATGACCCGAACATAAAACTATTTTAAATAATTTAAAAAATAAGTTCAGTGATTATAACCTATATACAAAAGTTGAATCAATACATGGTGATCATTATTCAAATTGTATATGGTCGAAAGATACAACAACAGCAGATGGACCTGATACTTGTAACTGTCACTACGTTGATAAAAAATGGATTGAAGCAATAGATATAATGAACTTTTATTATGACTTAAAGGTTCAAACTATGTTGTCACTTCTTCAGTCGTAGTAAGATTTCAAATAAGAATGTCAGAAAGTCCAATTTTAGTTATGAATGTACAAGGTTTTTATATCAATAAAAACTTTATTGCAAAAGAAATTAGTATTTCATCGGATGACATAAAACCTAAAACATTTATTATTCAACCTCCTTTTCGGCACTCAATATTATCGGAGGAAGAGAGAACAACAAATAACTGGCTTTGCAATCACCATCATGGATTAAAGTGGGAAGATGGTGATTCAACTTTATTAGATGTAGTAGAATACATCGAAACTTTTAAGGATAAAAAATTCATTGGTTATGCTAAAGGTCTAGAAAAAACGATATGGATTAAAAATCTTTTTATGAATCAAATTCCTTTTTATAATTTAGATGATTTCAAATGCTGTAATTTGAAATCTTTATATAAAATTAATGCATCTGTAGCTTGTAAGTACCATAAAAAGAAATCTTTTACCTGTTCTGAAAAAAATGTCTTACTATTAAGAAAATTTATAAAGTTATATATACATAAATAAAAAACACAAAACTTGATTTTTATTCTTTTTATTTTAAAAATACTATTACTGCTTATTGAAGTATAAAAAAATTCTCTCATTATAAATAGTAAAACAATTATGAGTTGATATTCATTCATCACTTAAAACTCATAGTGTCGATAACATTTTCCTTAAGCGGAAATACATCAACTCTGGTTGGTGAATATTTTCCACCAATCGAGCTACCAACAAGATATGTTTGTGGACTTATCGATTTTGCAGCATTTAATTCCATACCTAATGTAGATGTTAAGAACAACTTATTCCACATAGGAGAATATATTATTAAAATACCAGTTGGATCATATGAACTAGAAGATATTGCCTTTTTCTTAAATTCAGCCACTAAAGACATTGATGAATCAATTTTTCTTCTAATTGAGTCTAACAACAATACTCTAAAAACCGAAATAACGACATCTATAGATATAGATTTTACGCAACCGAATAGTATAGGTCAGCTGCTTGGTTTTAGTAAAAAACTCTTAAAAGTAAAGTTGATTGAATTTAATGACCCTGCTAAATCATCATCAACTCTAGAAGTGATAGAGTTAGAAGAGATTGATTTTCAACAACCATCTCCTTATAGAAAAAAAGATACAACAATTAAATTCGAATCTGATTTACCTACGAATATAACAAATGTGAACATGATACGCATTGAATGTAATGTAACTATCGGGTCATATATTAATAATACATCAGTACATGCCTTACATGAGTTCTCTCTTGAGGTTCCACCTGGATATAAAATAAATGAGAAACCTCGAAATGTTATTTATTTACCCGTGAACTGCAGAGAGATCAGCAACATAACTATTAAGATTTTAGATCAAGACGGGAATCTTATAAATTTTCGAGGTGAAAAAATTACCATTAGATTACACTTTAAGCCTGAATAATGATAATTTATAACAAAAACATCATACAAAGAGATTCATCATTTAGTTCACCATCATCTTTTGAGAAGAAGACTACAAATAAGTTTTATAAGCGTCAATTGAAACCATTAAAAGAACTTAATAAAGACTATCTCATTAATTTAGGACTTAAACTTCAATTATGATTGATATATTAAATGTGCTCCAGAAACCTTTACATGATGAAAGTATTATTGAAAAGGAATATCATAGTTACTCACCATATCTAAAAACTTTCAACAACAATGATGAAATTCGTATACCAATCCAAAATCAAGATCTATATGTATTACCATGTGAAAGTTTGATTTATATTCATTGCTTTATAGTGAAAGGTACCAGTCCAGCAACAGATGTAAAACTTAAAAACAATTTTATAGCATACTTATTCGATGAAATTCGTTATGAAATCAATGGTTTTGAAGTAGATCGTACTCGTAATTTAGGAATTGCATCTACTATGAAAAATTTTGTATCTTTAAACAAAACTGAAAGCAAATTATTGAAAAACGCCAGTTGGTGCCCAGAGGAGGATTTCATATTAGAAAAAGTACATTTTAGTTGCTGTGTTCCATTAAAATGTTGTTAGGCTTCGCTGAAGATTATAATAAAATAATTCTCAATTCTAAACATGAGTTGATTCTTCCAAGTTCTAAGTCTGATGAGCGGTCATTCCATGCAACTAATTCAAACGATCAATTACAATTAACAATACAAGATATAACTTGGAAAATTCCTCATGTACAATTATCTGACTTTGCAAAATTGGAGATGCTTAAAGTAATCAGTAGTAAAAATCCTATACCAATCGCATTTCGAAGTTGGGAATGTCATGTTAATCCTCTGCTAACAAATAGTACAAAGGTTTTGTGGAAATGAGAGACCGCGATTTATTATAATTGGATTACAAAAGAATAAAAATAGAGATGCTGGGAACACGTTTGATCATTGCAGCATATCTAACCTAAAAGTCTATCTTAACTCTGACTCATATCCATATGATGATTTAAATAGTCGTTTTGATATGGGTCAATATGCTATTTTATATGACATGTATATAAAATTTCAGCAAAGTTATTATATGAGAGAGCTACAACCACTGTTAGATGTAGTTGAATATAAAACTCTTGCACCACTTATTGTTGTTGATGTTACTCACCAGAATGAAGCTGTTAAGATTGGCCCAATCGACGTTCAAATTGAATTTGATACTGAAACAGCCAAACCTATACCAGCTAATACATCAGCATACTGCTTAGTAATACATGACCGTGTAATAGAATATTTACCTTTAACTGGTGAAATCAAGACAGTAATTTAGAAAAATAATAATCTCTTTTACCTTTGAAAATTTGTAAACTGAGCTATTGAAAATAAAACATATCATGATATCACAACACTTTTTCTTTTATGATTCATAGTATATTATTTAAAATTGTGTAGGTCAATTTTGACACATATTTTATTTTATTTACTTATTCATTGAAATAATTTGCAAACAAAAATTGAAAAAACAAAAATTCCTAATACTTGATTCTAACCATACACAACTTTAGAAACTGATAAGAATAACAAAAAACCGTCACATAATTTTTATTTTTAGTTTATTATTTTCATAATCTTAAATACTAACAAAATCTGAAATGTTAGGATAGAATATTACATTCATTTTTTGTTTCTTAACAATATATGATAATAATATTAATAATAATAATAATGATTAATCAGCATTTATAATACTGTAGTGACCCCACGCTAAAGTATTGCAGCTACTCGCAATCAAAAATCGCTCATCATCGTGAGGGCTTAGAGCAACCTTTGTTTGGGTAATGCTGCTAACCTCATGTTTTTCAGAGCGGATTAAATTTTGGTCGATCACCATATTTTTGCCACTATTGAGACATTCAAGATAATCACTAAAAGTTATTTTATTTTTAACTATACATGCTTAGACCCCCTTTGACTTTCTGGCTTCATCTTCCTCCTTTACACCCTCTACCCGAATCGCATACATTTTTGAGCGAAGACCAACAAATTCTTGCATAACTTTTCTTTTGTTTTCATCCTTCATCATACCCAATACTTTTTTATTAAAAGTATTGGGAATGTTGAATGGATTCGCAGCAGGATAATCGCTTGTATCAAAGTGTTTTTCACAATCACCATGAATAGTTTGGTAAAAGTCAGAGCAACATACCTCATAAATGAAGGAATCTGTATCTGTGTAGCATACGGTACAATTTGAACCAAACCGTTCAGCCATATAGCCATAATGAAAGTCATATAAAGTTGTTTTGGCTATATCAAGTATACACATCCCCACATAAATTGGCTTGTTGAAAAAGATTTCCGTCTTATTCAACTCAACGGCGATCAAGTCATCGGTAAAAATGGTTCTAGCCTTAAACTCAGGCTTAGAAATATAGGCTTCAGCACCATATCGACCCAACCACTTCGTCAGCAATTTGATAATGCTATGTTTTCGGATATTTTCCATAGTTTTCCCAAACACAGCATTATTTGATAGTTTGTATCTATCTTGATCAAACTTATTATCAGCTTTTGTTCTGAGGTCGGTGTTCAGGTCAATATAAGATTTGAGCCATGGAGATTGCTTAAATTGTAAGATGCGATGAATTTTAGTCAATTTAAGCCCATATTTAATAGCCTGCTTAAGACTTCGATAGTGGATAACATACTTTAGCTTATCATGTAAAGTACCTAATAATTTTTTTTGTTTTGATCCTGGAGGTGCACCATGTTCTGGGCAAAACGGTAGTAATCCACTGTGATATTCTAAGTCTACTTCAAGGATATATCCAATATTAGAATCATCGTGTACATTCACAACATTGAAACTTTGGTAATCTTCCACCCAGCTAAAGTCGCCATGTGGAAGATATTGTGACATAGCCCAACCATACTGATTACACTAGTTTACAAATTTGGGCTTGATCTCGAGATCTGGTTTCTCATAGATTTTTTTCGATGTATTTTGGGGCGTAGATTCCAAAAATGGCAACCATTTTTTTTTCTTAAGAATCGTTTTCGAGATATCCCCAAAATACCCCTTTTTCGGCACTTTTTTCATTTATTTGACTATATCTCCATGAATTTTTTTTTGACTCAAAAACGACTTTCAGCTTTCAAAAGATGTTTGTATTTCCTTTCTAACGATATGCTTTTTGTTTGAATCGGATAAGATTTGATGGAGTTACAAGCGCTCAAAGTTTAAAAAAACTTACTTTTTTGGTCTTTTTTGAAAAACACTGAATTTCAATTGCTCCATTTGAATGGAAAATTCCTTCTTTTTCATATTTTTAAAATTTTAAATGATAGACTATCCTTTTACAAATATTTTAAGTATAATTTGGCGAAAATCGGACGAAAAATGTAGAAGTTATTCGAGAAAACAGTAAAACACTTGCACTTGGGGAATTGAATCCCCCTTAAATGCAAAATATTTCTGTAATCGGGGTATGATGATACACGATTGGGATTGGAATCAACCCCAGCTGGGTGGAGAGCTGAAATGATTGCCCAAGCAAAGCAGGCGTTGTCGTCATTCCTAACATTAAGATAAGCCTTTTTAGTTGCAATTTGCTTGGGGAATGGGATGTATGATGAGCCTAGTTGCGGCGTAAATTTGTTGATGTTAACAGCCACATTTATGATGGCTGACAACGCCCAACCGCTATCACGCTCCTGGAACTCCTCCAGCTTCTTCAAGATCACATCCTGTACGTTTTCACGGAACCATGTATCCAGATCTGTTTCCTGGTAAATTGGTACATTCCTCGTGTTCATGTATTTAAATTCAATAATTTTCTCTCCACCCTTGAAGCTCTGGAACTCGCCACAAAATACCGCATTCACTTTGAGAGCTACCTCACCCCTCAAAGAAGTTTTTATTTTCCGCTGGAAGACTTTGCTGCAGTCCTGCAGGAAACCCTTTGGGTCTTTGTGGGTCAAATTTACAATCACACCTGTACGTAATCTATAAAATAAATAACTTAGTAAATTAATCAATTACAGAAGAAAAAATTCCAAATACCGTCCACCGAAGGCTGACTCAGTATCCTCCCACTTAACCTTCAGATAAGTTCGATTACTCCTGGAGACGTTTCGGGAAAGGCCGGCACCTTTAGTCCTCTTTAAATGTTTCAGTTGAGTGCGATAACTTTGCACTAGGCCTATTGCACTCATAACCTGATGCTTTACCCCAACAGTTGCTACCCTCCGTAAGTGTACATCTCTGAGTAATCGTAAAGCTTTGGAACATTTCCAGATACCCTCCCTCATTAAACTTGTATCTTTTTGAGCATTCTCAAGTGCAACTTTAACGTTTTTTAATATTACATTAATATTTCCCGATCCATTTTTTGTTTTTTATATTTTTAATACAACACTTTGGATTGTAAAAACTTTAATGCGTTTAAAAATGTGATGGATAGCTATTAAGTACCAAATTTTTAACTCATTTGGGCACGGCTGCGGTCAAAATTGGTGTTGACTGCATATGAAAAAATTTATTATGCATAATGTTTACATAAAAGTGGAAAATAAAGAAAATATTACAACAACAACACATATCGTTTGTGTTTTTAATCTATTCAATAGCTTAAGTCGCATATCACATATACCTACAACAAATTCTACTTCACCGCTTATCCCCATTCTGTAATTTGAAACCAACTCTGCTGCAGCACACCGCTGCATAAGGAAAAATTTGGGGAAATCCTCTGAATCCCACAACTTGGAGTTGGGTAATCTCTAAAACCCCCACAATTTGGGTAAACTTTTGTAAGCCCTAATAACACACATTGCCCTACGTGTATGATCATTGCTGCATCATAATCTACCTACAACAAATTCTAATTCACACGCTCAGCGTGACTGCGGCCACAACTGTGCTGCGTGCACATGCGCAATATCATAGAAGCAGCACTGTAACCTGCTTGACCACCCCCCCCCTTGATCCCTCACCGACGGTTACTCTTATCTACTTACTCATGAGCCGCGACTCACAAGTCACAAGTCGCGGCTGCGGTTACTACCAGCTTATCGCTACACCCTACTTTCATGCTGTCGGCATATTAAATTCCTGAGATGTCGCAATTTTGGCAAAATTAGACCTTAAATTTTTGTATGGGAATTTACATACAAAAGAAGCTCATTTTGTCACAGAACTCTCATAGCTTATCTACTATAATAATATAAATTTATTTGAAGTTTATAAAATCCATGTTTACTTCATTGGAAATATTTTATAGCAGAAATAACGAAAATGATTTTAGTAAAATTATTTTCGTTTATTTTTTCGTTTATTTTCATAAATTCAGTCTATGAACAAATTTCTTACAGACTAATTGGATACAAATTTGGAATTCAATAATTAATAATACAAATGTATGTAGGTATATATAATATATTAAGAATATAGTTCTAACAATTTTTCCTTAAATGCATTTCTTGACATAGAAAAGTCAATCTCAATATTAGTACAAATAAAGTTATATTCAGTGAGAGCTCTTGCAATTGGAGCATTCAAAGAATAATTAGTTCTATAGTTCGGTATGGCAAACACATTACTATAACGTAGTAATCTTGAAGGTACTTTAAAATTAATAAGTTCAAGCAAATATGAACAGTCTATGTGGCCAGATACAATGTCAAATAGAAACATTAAGGAAGCAATCATTCTTCTTGATTGAAGGCTTTTAAGTTTAATTAATAAGCATCGAGAGCTATAGGTTGGTAAAGGCTCCGAAAAGGTAAAAATATTAAGGGCAAATTTTAAAAATCTTTCTTGAACTCTTTCAATTCTGTTCGAGTGATTAAGATAAGATGGATGCCAGATTACAGATGCGTATTCAAGCTTTGAACGAACAAAGGCTGTATATAAAAGGATCGCGTATAACGATCGTTGAAATCAGTGCTACTACGCCTGATAAAAGCCAGCATTGAATAACATTTTGGAATCATAAGGTTAATGTGACTCACAAATGTGAATTTAGAGTCAAACATAACACCTAAATCCAGTACTTCTTTAACAGATTTTAAAGTAGAGTTACTTAAGCAATAAGCTGAAGAAAAGTATATCGCAGACTTACAAAAAGTTAAATGACAACATTTTTCAACATTTAAAAATAGTTGATTTTGCGAGCACCATCTAGATAAGTTATTTAAATCATTTTGAAGGGCAAATATGTCCATCAGATTCCGAATCTTTAGAAACACTTTCAAATCATCAGCGTAAAGTAAGTAGCGTGAATTTTGGAAACAAGAGCCAATATCATTAATGAATAATATAAAGAGAAGAGGGCCCAAGATACTTCCTTGTGGAACACCAGAGATAGCTATAAAAGGTTTCGATTTAACGCCATCAATCAATACAAAATTCAATCTATTTTTTAGGTAAGAAGTTAACCAATCCAAAAATTTTGAATGAAAACCAAATTTAAATAATTTCATTAATAGAACCCTGTGAGAGACCTTGTCAAATGCCTTCGAGAAATCAGTATAAACTGTGTCCACCTGCAGGCCCTCAGAAAATGCAGAAATGCAATAATCTGAAAAAACTGCAAGATTAGTGACCGTAGAACGGCCAGCAAAGAATCCATGCTGCATTGGAATAATAGAATTTTTTACAGCAAAAAATACTTTTTTCTTAACAATGCTTTCAAATAATTTTGAGACAGTGAAAAGTTTAGATATGGGCCTATAGTTCTTAACATTATTTTTGTTACCATTTTTATGGATCGGATTAATAAAAGCCAACTTCCAGCCATCAATAAAATTACCAGTTGACAGAGACTTGTTAAACAACATCAACAAAGGCTCTGACAAAGTCTCACAGAATTTTCTCAGCAAAAAAGGGCAGATTCCATCCAAATCAGATTTTTGCGAGTTTTTTAAATGATTAATGCCATTAACAATATCTTCCAATGTTAGTGAAAGCGACCCAAAATCTATTAAAGGGGGTATATTATTGAAAGCATCAGGATTGATTATCAAATTATCTTGTTCGAAATTAGAATTAAAGAAGTCAGCAAAAAAGTTAACAGATTCATTGACAGAAATTGAAGTTATGCCATTGTAGATCATACCCAAGGGAATGGACGAATACATTTTTTTTGAATTAATGAAATTCCAAAATGATTTCGGATTTGATCTAATATTAGCTTCAAAATTCAGTATATACTGCTTATATAAGAATTTGTTGAGAAAATTAAATTCTCTCATATAGTGAAAGTACTTCAGTTTGTCCGAAGAATCATTCGTCACTTTAAACAAATTATAAAATTTATTACGAAGATTTTTCAACTTCTTAAGGCCTTTTGTATACCACGGTAATTTGTGGACCCTTTTTGGCAAAAATGGAATATTATTAGAACAAGCAGCAGCAAGTTTTATTTTAAAATCTTTAAAACAAAGATTTAAATCATCATTAATAAATATGTTTGACCAATCTATAGAACCAATTTCATTGTTTAAGGCAATCCAATCGCCTCTACGAAAATTAAAATTTTTTGAAACATAATCATTAGTTATACTAGAAAACTTATAATACTCTAGTGTAAGAACTATCGGAACATGATGCATATCAGTAGCAGATATTGGAAAAGGACACTCTTCTAAATTATATTTAATGTTATTGCTAATAAAGATTAAATCTAAAATCTTATTTAATTTATTAAAACAAAAATTTATCTGTTTAAGGTCTAAACTAAAAAGCCCGTCTATAACATAAATCTCATACGATCGGTTTACATTACTGGGGATAAGATAATTATCATCTATATTCATAAAAGACCACACTATGTCACTAAGATTAAAGTCTCCAAGAACACACATGTGATTATCACCATTTTCATTCAGTAAGTAATTTAAATTATCAATATGAGCAGCGTATAGGTCATATGAGCTATTTGGCGGAATATACGAAGCACAAATATACAACGGATTGTTTTTATTACGAATAGCTACACATCTTTGATCAAGTATAGAATCCGTGTTTGTAAGTTGCACAAGATTAGAGGATAAATTACATTTTATGGCTATTAAAACTCCGCCACCTCTCGTACAATCAGTTTTAAGAAAATCCCTGTCTTTTCGATAAACAGTAAATAAATTTAGATCAAATATTTCACTGTCAAAGAAATGACTGTTTAACCACGTTTCAACCAAGACATAGACGTCATAGTCACTGTTTAGTATAGCAGAACGTACTTAGTTTATTTTTGTGCGCATACCAGACATATTTTGAAAATAAACCTTAAGCAAATGAGGGATTTGTTGTGTACGTAAAACTATTTTTTTTCCTGCATTTCGTCTAGTTTTCGAAAAAACTTAAAAGGGCGAACTTTTACTCCCGCCTGCCACAAGTCAGCAGTAAGCAACATATGAAAATATTGTTTTGTTACCCCAAGTTTAAAATTTAGCCACTTGATTTTTTCCAAGTCGCAATCTTTTTTAATTAACTTTCTGCATTCCATATGATGCTGTAAAATGCCAGTATGTTTTTCAACGTACGCTATTATATCATTTTCAGATATACTTGGTTTGAACGATAATAGGTGAACCCATTTTTTAGTAGCAACAACATCCAAATCATCATTATTAGCTTGACCAATGACAACTTTATGCTTATTTTTAGATTTTTTGGGGACTTCTTTCCAATTGAAAATTTAAGCAGAAATAGGAGGAACAGTAACACTGTCACCAATATCATTCAAAGCAGACGGTGACAAGAGCGATGCAACAGCTTGAGTAGTAGACAAAGCAGAAGAAATAGGAATAACAACATCAGTAGCAGCAGTAACAGCGAAAGAGTGTGGAGAATGCGAAGGCGTGTTATTGTTATTTGTATTAGCATTAGCAATTAACGAAGAAGAAGCAGGAACAACAGCATCAGCAGCATCAGTAACAGCGAAAGAGAGTGGCGAATTCAAAGACGTATTATTGTTATTGTTTATATTGGCATTAGCAGTTGCATTAAGTAGCAAAGAAACAGGCAAAATTTGGTGATTTACAAGACAAGTAGATGACTCATCGATAGCAGCACTTTTAGAAGTAGCAACAACAGACGAATTCACTGCAACCACAGATTTGTTTTTTTTTGGCGCACTTGTTTTATTTTGATTTGTGCTTTTGTTAGTATTATCGTCTTTACACAACAATTTTTGTATTTTTTCTTTAAGGTCTTTCACCTCAATAACCAAATCAACAACAACTGAAATAAAGTTTGTGTTGAGGCAATTGTCACAATTGAATACAAAATTTGGCACGGCTTTCAAAGATTGAAAGGCTTGCTTGTCAAGAATATTAAGGCAGGAATGGTGAAAACCATTTTTACAAATAGTGCAATTTAGAGCACTTTCTTTATTAAGCAATTTCGCACAAGAGCCACAGCGCGATCTTAACATTGTCGACCGATCTAGAGTAAGAACAGAACACGACTGAAATCGCGAATATCTCGAGAATTTGGTCTAATCAAAAAAAACTGAGTATGCCACCGTGTTCTACGACCAAAAATTAAGTTGGGGTGTCTCGGCTTTTTGTGTGTCTTTTCAAAAGTTGAAAATTTACCTACAGTGTAATCCTAAGATTCTATTGCAGTTATAGGGTGCATTGATGGTAGTCATATTATGATTCTTAGGCCAACGGAAAATGAGAATATGTTCTTTAATCGAAAAGGACGACATAGTATTAATGCCATGGTTTATTATAAAATATCATTAGCAAAATGATTTATAAATTATTCTAGATTTGCAATAAGAGCACATAAATTTTGGCCATAAATGCGAGGTATGGTGGAAGTGATCATGATAGCTTTGTTTGGCGCAAAAGTCATGAAAGAAATGTATTGGAAACAGATTTTATATCACGTGTTATACGATCTGGCCAGCTCCGGGTGCTACTCCATAAATGAGAAGAGCATTTTGACCTGTTCCTTATTTGCATAACTCCTACAAGAGAAGAAACAAATCGTTTTAAATTTAGCAATTTAATAAATTTCACATTTACTTACATTTTCCACAAAATATTATTCAAAAGAAACAGAGCTGATAATTAAAAAACATTGCAAAACTGTAAAAGCCCCTTCAGACTATATGAGAAGTCATATAAAAAGTCATATGAGTCGTCAAATATGACAACTCTCATAGTGTGAATATGTTTATATTACACAAATGAGTTTTCATATGAGAAAGTATATGACTATTTTGACATTCGATTCAAGTCTATTTGAAAAGAGAAATCATATGAGTTTCTTGTTAAAAAAAAAAATTCTTTACAAATTAAACTTAATTTGATAGATAATGTCGAAATTACTACTGAGAAATGTCAAGTTCTCTTAACATAAATCATATCAGTATGAACACAATAAAATAAATCTTATGCGATTTGACATATCATATGCACAGACATACAAAAAAACATACAAAAAAGCATATGACTTCTCACAAAGTCTGAAGGGGCTTTAAGTGTAAGCAAACAATTTTTTTTTGATCATCTTACAGAGAGCAAAGTAAAGTTGATTATCAAAAACGACAATCAAAAAAACGACAGTCAACTATCACCTTAGCGGATACCACTCCAGGTCTGTTAGTTTAGATAAATTCAGATATCTTGGTTTTGAAATAATATGCGGTTTTGAAATAGGAATAAACTTAATGACGCTGGAAAACAGCATAGAGTATATGTCTTGGAATAATTGTACGCAGCCAATTACAAGTCATACAAAATTATTAACAACTTATTTATTTTATTATTTTTAGTACAATAACAATTTTTTGAAAACTTAATTTTTTTTCTACAATGCTGTTCATTATCACTTCTAGCGAAATACTTTGTACAATATCTTTTTCACTTGACATAAGCATAAACGCTTCTAGTCCGTCTTGTGGCAAAGTACTTCTTAATTGATTTTTGATAAATTTTAAAATACTGAATAACCTTTCACAAGCTACTTGGGTAAATGATAAAGTTAGCTTATACTTACAGTTGTGTTCAGAAAAATAGTAGTGCGATTTCATTTATGTATTGAAAGAAAATATTTCGAACAAATGACGTTTTTTTTCTAATCTTTTAAAATATAGTTACTTGATAAGTACACAAAATAACCACATGACATTTTGTTCCAAAAAAATAACGGTACTTTCTAAGTTTGCTATTATATAGAGTAATTTGTAATTTCGAGTGATCAGAATAATAGTAGTGTTCAACTTCATTACTTCTGAAGAATAGATATTTACTCTTATTAAAAAAATGTCTTCGTAAGAAGTAAGTTCTATTATTTTTGTATAATATTCCAATGATTTTTTCAAGTTTTTGCATTTTAGTGGGCCGTGGAAAGCATTATACGACAGAGCAAAGTAAAATTATTAAAAATTCCATTTCGCAAGTTTCCTTAAAATTTTATCGGATGTTCTGTGAAAATGGTTTCGAATACGATAAAATACACAAATAAACGAAAAGCACGAGACCGAATGCCTTCCATGTCCCCCAGGGACGTGTATTGTTCGATACGGCTTTCGATACATAATCCGCTTTTGCCTGCTACGGAAATAAAGAAAGTGCTTAATATAGCAGTGAGTGTAGAAACTGTTAAAAGAAGATTCAGGGTACTCAATTTGAGAGCCCAAAATCCACGACGAGTTCCATTGTTAAAAAAAAAATACGTATCACAAAAAGATCGGACTTTGCGCTCGGGTATTTGGTATGGCCGCTTGCAAAGTAGAGAAACATTATATGGAGCGTTGATAATAAGATCGTATTTTTTTGTAAAAAAGGCACTCGTCAATATGTAAGGCGCAGCCCAAACACAGAATATGATCCCTGGAATTATCTTATTCTTATCTCTCTACTCTACTTTGCAATGATGAGCAAATACAATTAATAAAAAATATTAATGAAAATTATGCCCTGACGATTTTCAAAAATGGACTAAATGACGATTTGAAAAATACTATATTTGCTGCTCAGCCAAAAACACTAACAGAAGCAATATATCTTGATCTGGAATTAGAGAAAAATATTAAAACAAATAATCAACTGATGTATTTCAGAACTAACAATAATTCGTATAGTAGACAACAGAATAACAAATACAACAATTTTTCTAGAAGACAGGAAACTGACAGAAACAACAGCAACTCCTACAACACACGACAACAAAACAACAGAAACAATAATTTCCAACGAAACAATAACAGACAAAACCAAAATAATCACAACAACAGGAACAATAATTTTAACAGGCAAAATTATACCAATACAAACTCCAATAATAATAACAGGAGAAATTCAAATTCCAATAATAGGAATTGAAATACTAATAGAGACCGAAATAATGATAACAGAATATATGTTGCAGAAACCAACAATCAGGGAAACGAGAATCGCTCGGAGGTCGCAACACAAGATCATCCGGGACAGCAAAACTAAAAGTATTTAATATTTCGGATAACAATACAAATTACATTATTGTCAAATGTAAAAACTCGAAGAAAAATTTAAAATTTTTGATTGATACAGGTGCAGATATTTCGATCTGCAAACTAGAAAACATACTTAAAGATACAGAATTGATGATGGAACATAAATGCAAACTTACAGGAATAACCAATGAAGAAGCTTTAACTTTAGGAACTATTAAATTAAAATTAGATTTCCTACCAGATATTATAGGAAACTATTTTCATGCAGTCGATAATGATTTTCCAATTGACACAGACGGAATAATAGGTAGAGACTTTTTATCAAAATACATGTGTAAAATCGATTACGAGACACAAACATTAACAATAGTAATAGGAAATGTAAACGTTATAGCACCATTATATTTCAAAAAGGAAACATATGACGTTATAAGAATACCTCCAAGAGCAGAAATTATACACCCAATAGAACTAAAATTAGAACACGGCAGTGTGATACTAAGTGAAGAAATTCAGACAGGTGTATTCTTGGCAAATTCAATAATACCAGCAAATGGTAAATGCCACATAAAAATACTGAATACAACAGAATCACATGTGCAAATTAGTAATTTATATCCAAATTTGAAACCACTATCAAACTACTCCTATTTTAGACAAGATACAAGACGAGATGAAGCTAAATTCAAAAAGGTATTGAAAGAATTAGGAGGATGGAGCTGCTTGTAGAAGTCCACGTAAGTGGGAAAAGTTCCTGATCGCCACTCACTTGGGAGTGGCCAGGGATGATTCTTTTGCAAGCAATTCAAGCAGCTCAAAAATTTCTGACCTTTTTGGCCAAGTATCCTCTGGAGCTCCCTTGGACACCCGTCCGGGGGTGAGCTAGTTGTGAGAAGGCGAGTCTCTCCTAGACTTAAAACTTGGAATGTGTACGTAGGGTTTGGGTCCCACCACACATTATCATCATTTCCAATGAAAACCAAATCAGCCTCGGATAATAACCCCCACTACGATGACGACCACTGCAAACGAAAAACGGACAATGATTTACGGATATGCACCTGGAATGTCCGGACCCTCCAAAGGGAAGGTGCAACTATCCAACTGGCGGAAGCCCTCGTAAAAATAAAGGCTGACATCACCGGCATCCAGGAGATGCGATGGAAAGGACAAGGCTGCTCTAAACGGACGAACTGTGATATCTACTACAGCGGCCATGCCGAGAGGCGCGAATTTGGTTGTGGATTCGCTGTAAGTCGAAAATTACGCCACCTAGTTTCCCGGTTCACGCCAATAAACGAAAGGTTGGCTACAATCCGTATCAAGGCAAAATTCTTCAACATAAGCCTAATTTGCGTGCACGCCCCGACGGAGGAAAAGGACGATGCCACCAAGGATGACTTCTACGCGAGCCTAGAGGGCGTGTATGACCGTTGTCCGACCCACGATGTAAAAATAGTCCTTTGCGATTTTAACGCGAAGGTCGGAAAAGAAAGCATCTTTGGCGCTACAGTCGGTCAGTTCAGTCTCCACGAGACCACTTCAAACAACGGTCTGAGACTGATTGACTTCGCCGCGGCGCGAAACATGGTAGTTAGTAGTACCAGATTTCAACACCTCGACATTCACAAGGCCACCTGGCTATCCCCGGATCAAAAAACGAAAAATCAAATTGATCATGTTGTGATCGACGGAAGGCACGCTTCAAGCATTCTGGATGTGCGTACATTTCGGGTGGTCAACATTGACTCCGACCACTATCTTGTTGCAGCTAAGATCCGCATGCGGCTATGCAATGCGAAGAATGTACGCACGGGCATGCAACGAAAGCTGGACGTCGCCAAGCTGCAATCACAACGGACTGCCGAGGCGTACTCCGCTCAACACTCGGTTAAGCTCAACCAACCAACCTCTGGAACCGACGACGCCGGTGGACTTTGGACACACATCTCCCACTCCATGCGCGCTGCTGCCGAGGAAGTCATTGGTTTGCGACGTCCACAACCTCGAAACCAATGGTATGACCAGGAGTGTCGCGATGTGACTGCTGAAAAAAACGCAGCATTCAAGATGACGCTGCAGTCAGCCGCAACGCGAGTCGTGCGAGAAAACCACCGTGAAAAGAGGAAGAAAGAGAGGCGCATTTTCAGACGTAAAAAAAGGGAGCAGGAAAAGCGTGAGCGTGAGGAACTTGAGGTGTACCAGGGCAAGAAGGATGCACGAAAATTCTATCAACAAGTTAAGCATCTAACGCAAGGTTTCAAGCCCGGAGCATCCACTTGTAGAGACGAAAATGGAAATCTAGTTACAGATACACAGAGTGTACTAAGGTTATGGAGGCAGCATTTCTCCAACTTGCTTACCGGCGATGATTCCACCAATTCCGCCCAGAGAGAATGCAGTACGATACCACCAATCGATGATAACGCAGTGGAAGTACCATCACCTAGCCATGAAGAGGTTCGAGTTGCTATCCAGCGACTCAAAAACAACAAAGCAGCGAGTGCTGACGGCCTGCCAGGTGAGTTGTTTAAAGCTGGTGGCGATGAATTGATAAGGTGCATGCATCAACTCATCAGCAAAATATGGCTAGCGGAAAGCATGCCCGACGATTGGAATCTCAGCGTGCTTTGTCCTGTAATAAAGAAAGGAGACCCGACAATCTGCGCCAACTGGTATCAGTCTTATTTCCATCGCATATAAGATCCTCTCGAGCGTATTGTCTGAAAGATTGAAGCCGTATACAGAAACGCTGATCGGATCCTATCAGTGTGGCTTTAGACCTGGTAAGTCTACCATAGACCAGATTTTTACACTACGCCAAATCGTGGAGAATACCCATGAATATCAAATCGACACTCACCATCTCTTCGTCGATTATAAAGCTGCGTTCGATAGCCCAGTGCGGGATTGCCTATACGCAACAATGTCTGAGTTCGGTATACCTGCAAAGTTAATAAGGCTCTGCAGGATGACGTTGAGCAATACGTGTAGCTCCGTCAAGGTACGGAATGACCTCTCTGGAACTTTTAATACCGAGCGAGGTTTCAGACAAAGCGACCCGCTCTCGTGCGATCTCTTTAATTTCATTATGGAGGGGATCGTACGAAAAGCCAGTGTGCATCATAATGGCACCATTTTCTTCAAAGGTGTTCAGCTCCTTGCGTACGCTGATGATATAGATATTATCGATCGGAGTAAGAGAGATGTTACTGCTGCTTTCACTGCTATTGAAAAGGAATCAGCCAAAGTGGGTTTGATGGTAAACGAGGGCAAGACGAAATACATGATGTCTACTAACAACAACAAGAGAGCACGGGATGTAGACTCTCATATTACAGCGGGCAACTGTAAATTAGAAGTTGTCAAGGAAATCATTTACCTTGGCACCAGCAACAATGATGTCAGTCTGGAGATTAAGCGGAGAATAACAATTGCTAATAGGTGCTACTACGGTCTCAGTAAGCAATTACGTTGCAGAGCTTTCTCTCGATCGACAAAGCTAACACTCTACAAGACGCTCATTCTACCTTTGCTTCTTTATGGCGCTGAGGCATGGGTGGTTTCGACAACAGACGCAGCTGCTCTTGGGGTGTTCGAGAGGAAAGTTCTCCGCAAAATCTTTGGTCCTGTTCGAGTTGGCGACGACTATTGCATTCGAATGAACCACGAGCTGTATGAGCTCTACGCCGACATTGACATAGTTAAGCGTATAACAATACAGCGACTACGCTGGCTGGGTCATGTCCATCGTATGGATAAAGAAACTCCAGCAAAAAAGGTATTCGAAGGGAAGGTCCCCGGTCAACGACGAAGAGGGAGACCATGCCTCCGGTGGATAGACCAAGCTGAGGAAGCCCTAACCGCGCTTGGCATTAACGACTGGAGAAGGCGCGCGCAAAACAGAGGCGCCTGGCGAGAGCTAATGAGGTCGGCCGTAACCTGACAACGCGTTGTTATGGCCATCTAAGTAAGTAAAGTATTGAAAGAATTAGACATACAACCAAACCATCCACTTACCGATACATTTAGGAAATATTAAAACATATTCCATTTAGAAGATGTACAGTTAACTATAAATAATTTTTACACACAAAGTCTTTCTACAGTGGAAAACACACATACATACATTAAAAATTACACATTACCACATGCACATTAGGGTGGAGCGCCGCTCTATGGAGATTTTTTGTTTTTACATATTCTAAATGGGCCAGTGAGGAAAAGGTGCTCCGTCAATCACCTTTTATAGGCTTATAGATATTTTTTCAAAATTTTGAGTTTTAGTACTGCCGCAAGTCAATCAAACATCACGAGTTGCACAGAAAATGGAAAGCAGAGGCCATCCAGCGATAGAAGTAATCAAAGAATGCGATAAAACTGTGTCATTGAATAGTAGTGTAGCGATCTACAATTACACTCTTATAAATACACCACATGATAAAACACTTGCCCTAAAATAATCTTAAAATTATTTTTTTTTTGAAATTTTGAAAAACTTTATTTTTAATTTTAAGTCAATAATTTTGAATAAAAAATAATAACTAATAAAAAGCGGAATATCTGAGCACCGCGTTGATTAAGCAAGCACTGGTTTGAAATCGGGACAATATTTAAAATGTATTAAGTCAATATCGGTTATTTTTTATAATTGTGACAGACATGTCATTGTTGCGTAGTGATTTTAAATGTCCAATATTCGGCAATGGAAGAGATTTGCCTCCAAATGTATTGCCGACTTATGAACACGTAATGATGTGTTATCTTTGGATAAGTAGAAGAAAAGTGAACCAATTTGCAATTCTAGTTAGCGATTCAAGCTTAGAAGTGGCCGACAAAGTTATGAAACAATGGGAGTTAGCTTTAATTCCAACAATTAGTGTTCGTGCTGTACTTAAAAAAAATTCAAAACTATCACAATAAATACAGAGGAATGTTAAAATCATAGGCATATAATTATAGTCGCAATCTAAAATGCGCTTTAGTTAAAACCTAATTTCAAATTAAAACCAAAATTTATTTATTTGATAATTATAGTTATGTATATAAAAACAGGTTTTAACTATTATGAATTTATACAAAGTGATTCATTCAACAAACCAAAATTGTAGTAGATTATGCGTACATTATGGGAATTTAATTAAAAAACGGTCACCCTGTGTAAATTGACATAAACAGCTGACAATCAAAAACATAAATAAAAAAATTCAAGTTGTGCAGAAAGGTTTTACAATGGAGCAGCAGAAAGTAAGTAAAATAGTCGTATATGGGCCCCATAAAGCCGGTTAAATATTTCTAAATATATTTTTATCTTTTCTGTGTATAGGGGCCAAAATATCACGAGATCGTCGGCAGAAAAGGTTTGTTTGCGTGAATGCATCAACAACCACATCAGCATAATTGAAAACAAAATCAACGACACTGGATCAACTAAGACCTTTTGGCCGACAGTTCCATGCGCGTCCACTGTTGCCTAAGTTTTGCGACAGACCTATCGTAGCCTGCCGCCAACATAGTTCTCCTGACATGCATCCATGCATCATTTTTTTTGGCGATCATGTCGTTGATCCAGTGTCGTTGATTTTGTTTTCAATTATGCTGATGTGTTTGTTGATGCATTCACGCAAACAAAAGTACAATTTAAGAGAATTGAATATTTTTATTCATAGAATAAGATGTGATACTCGTATTTTTATTTTTTTTTTTCTCATATTCATATGTATATAATTATGTCCATACGAGTATGCAAATATTTGAAATTTTTGCAATATTTGCAATACTATTGTTTTGTTTTTAAAAATTAATTAAATAAATTAAATAGATTCCAGCTCGAATGGTTCGTAGCGCTCCTTATAAATTTTCTTGTTTCGGATGCCGGTAATGTCATCCATAATGTCGAAGTCCCTCAACATTCTTTGGTTACGAAACATATTATTAATTTTTTTTTATGTTTGAAATATTTTTTAAGATTTAATTCTTAAATAAGTTTTTTTCTTGTTTTGTGAATTTTTCTTTATTAGAAAATTATTTATTACAAAATTTTCAGATCAAATGTCACTTTAAAACCTGCCTTTAAATATTTAAAAGCACTTTGTCCTGCTTTTAAATTTAGAACGTGCTTTTAGCCTAAAACCAGGTTTTAAGTCGACTATGACAGACTTAACATGGTGTTAATTTTAAAATTCACTCTAAGTCGTTAAAACCTGCCTCTAATTCGTCTATAATTATGGGCCATATGCTTCTAGAAAAGATACTGCAAGCTACAAACAGAAGTTTTCACAGTTCAAAACAGAAGCCACACCATTATTTGATATTGCAGCATGCAAATGTAAATGTTATGCCTCTTGTTCTTGTGAAAAAGAAGTAAAAGTCCCTCTTAAGGAACTGGATTTCTTAAAGGATCAGAAAAGTTACAGAAAAATGTATATTGGGGGCGTCGACTTTAAAGCAAGCAATAAACGGAAAACCTGAATATGAAGAGGAAAAGAGAAGAATTTTATGAAAAACGGTCCCAGAAAGAGCTTCAGAAAGCCACAACTTCTCAAAGAAAACGATCATTCAAAGCATTAAATCATTCTTCATTCTTTCTCTCTATTCTCATCCTCAGCTAATTGTAAAGTGTGGCTGGGGCTATGTTAGGAGCTTGAGTCTTGAGTGGTCAAAGGCATAACACTTGCCCACTCTTATTCTCTTCGCTCTTAATTACTGGCCTTGACTACACTTACAATTTAGCATTAATATTCTTCTTGGGTTTTTGTGATGTCGCAAATGTCGGAGAGATTCCGATTTGATTTTAGCAACATTTGTGGCCTTAGGTCAAACTTTTTTTCGGTCTATGCCCATGTTTCTAGTTTCCATCCCCAATTAATGCCGGTTGGTGAGACTCAGGTGTGTGGGGATGCTGATCTACTGGATTTCCAGATACCTGGGTATCACCTTCTGCCATTATTTTCTCCCCATAGGGGCCTCGCTGTATATATACGTAGCGATGTTGCGTACCAGTGTCAGCAACATTTGATCACGACGGATACCGAATTTAGTTCTATGTGGATTAAGTTCGAAATCCAGTCGCACATTCTACATTTCTGCTTCCTGTATAGAAGCCCGAATTTAGGGAGGTTTCCTACTTTTGAAAAGATAGACGTCCTCTCTGATTCGATTTCCAAAGTTTTAGAGTCGTACCCAGACAGTGAAATTGTAGTTGCTGGTGATTTCAATGTTCATAACTCTAATTGGTTGCGCCATTCTGGCCTTACAACTCCTGAAGGTCGTTATGTTGAGTTTTTTGCCGAGTCCAATTTACTGACTCAACTAGTGAATGACCCCACGTACATTCCACGCGTTGGGGGGCATAGCTTAAGTACATTAGACCTCTTTCTGACATCACATCATGAAAAATACGATGTGTCTGTCCTTGCACCTCTTGGTAACTCGAACCATTGTACTATTTCCGCTGCTTTCCCATTTAAAAGTTTACGCACTGTTTCGCCGAAAGCCCCGAAGCGGACTGTATGGCTTTATGATAAAGCAAATTGGATTGCGCTAAATAATTTCTTTCGTAATTTCAATTGGAAATTGTGTTTCGCTGATAGGAACATAAATGCCGCGGCTTTAATGGTTCAAGAAATAATTTTATTAGGTATGCGGTCCTTCGTACCTTACAAAAAAGTTAACGTTAAGCCAAAGGGCCACTCTTGGTTTAATGAGACTTGCAGGTCTGCAGTCAGGTCCAAAGAGGAAGCATTTTGGAATTGGCGGCTCATTAGAAATGATGATACTGAAAGGCTTCGCATTGAGGCTAGAAATTGCTGTAATGCCACGATTCAGCGTGAAAAGTTTCTCTACGAACAAAACCTGCGCAAAAGAATTATTTCACTACCGAAAGGTAGCAAAAGTTTTTGGTCGTTTGTTAAGAGAGTGAAGAATCAGTCCTCATCGTCTATTCCAACTCTTTTAATGAACGACCAAATATTCACTGACCCTGCTGACAAAGCCGATCTATTGGCTAGCATCTTTGCGAAAAATGCTACACTCCCAGATAGCTGTCAGCCTTTACCCCCTGTTCAGAATAGGTCTTCGGCTATGCCAACTATTTACTTTCGAACAAGGGCAGTAAAAAGAGTCCTTGCAAACCTCAACATAAATAAAGCCTCAGAGCCTAATAGCATATCAGCCCATTTGTTGAGAAAGTGTGCCTCAACACTAGCTCGGCCATTACTCAATCTTTTTTTCATATCCTACACTAGTGGGATATTTCCATCTTGTTGGTAGGTTGCTAATGTTCAGCCAGTTTCCAAAAAAGGCGAGATTTCCAACCCTAATAATTATCGACCCATTGCGATATGCTCTGTGCTCTCCAAAGTTATGGAGAGTGTAATAAGCTTTCACCTAGTGAACTATCTGGAGCGCAACGAATTACTTAGTGATCGCCAATATGGTTTCCGTAGATCTCGTTCTACCGGTGATCTTATGTCGTACCTCACTGAAAAATGGAACCATTGCGTTCACCTTTTCGGTGAAAGTATGGTTGTCGCTCTGGATATTTCTAAGGCGTTTGATCGAGTGTGGCATCGCGCCCTCGTATCAAAACTAATTGCCTTTGGTGTCGGTAATTCCTTTGCTCGTTGGATTAAGAGCTTCTGCAGTGATCGCTCTATCCGTGTTGTGGTAGACGGTTTCACCTCTAACGAACACTTCATCAATGCTGGAGTTCCCCAGGGTTCTGTCCTATCTCCTACCCTTTTCCTGGTCTTTATCGAAGACCTTCTGTCATCGACCACCAACTAAATCCATTCCTTTGCGGACGACAGCAACATATGTCATTCTTATTGCTTCAACAAGCGCCCGAGCTCTGTGGAGGTTGAGAGTAAAAGGCGGCATATGAATGACTCACTCGTTTTCGACCTCAACACAATCACCGAGTGGGGTCGTACTAACCGAGTCAATTTTAATGCTTCTAAAACTCAGTGCTGTCTGTTGTATCACAGACGAATGGATCTCTCCTTTCCTTTCCTTAATATGGCTGGCTTAGATATTGCGAGGTCAACAACTCTTGACGTTCTGGGCATATCGGTTCAATCAGACCTGAGGTGGTCTGATCATGTATTCGATGTGTCGAAAGATGTGGCCAAGTGTATTGGTTTTTTGAAACGGTATAAGAAATACTTCACTCCAGTTGAACTTCGTACTGTTTATTTCACTTATATTAGACCCAAGCTAGAGTACAACTCACACATTTGGGCCGGGGCTCCTAAAACCACCTCGGAGCTGCTAGATCGTGTCCAGCAATGTGTGTTGAAACGAATAGGTGATGAATCTATCATCGCCTCTATCGACTCCCTCCACCACCGGCGTGACGTGGGGTGTTTAACCCTTTTTTATAGATAATATAACGAGATGTGCTCTAGAGAAATACGGGAACTGATTCCATCAGCCAGGATTTTCTCTCGCAGCACTCGGGCATCCCATCAGGCCCATCCTTTTTGCGTCACGCCGATGTTCAACAGGACATCACACTTTCGTGATGATTTTTTCTTTGGCCGAACCATCAAGTTGTGGAACTGCTTACCTGCGTCTGTCTTCCCCAGCAGTTGTGACATCCATAGATTCAAGACTAATGTTCACCGACACTACTCCATCCATCCCCCTTCCCTCTAACCTTTCTCCTTTTCTTAAAACCAACACGGTGCATTGCATTTATAGGGGGCATCCCCTGAGCGTTGGCTTATGCTTTAAAAAAAAAAAAAAAAAAAATTAAAATACGCAACCGCAATTAACGACTGTAAAAAATGTTCTCTACACGCTCTCTACTGTTTCAAAAGTCTTAGACCGGTTTGGTATATCAGACCGAGCTATCGTCATGCCACGCTCCAAGATGTTGGGAAAATATCGAAGGAAAATTTATCAAGTGTAGTAGGTAGGAGCAAAATTCGACGAGCTCGTGAAAAACAAAGAACTGAAATAAAACAGGTGTTACATACCGACGAAGATGAAATAATAGGGCTGTATTTTGATGGACGTAAGGACAAGACATTGACATTGAAAGATTCAAGGAGGCAAGTGATTCTAGAAGAGCATATAAGCTTACTCAAAGAACCAGGCTCTGAGTACTTGGGTCATCTGTCGGTTACAAGTAGCAAAGCCCTAGCTGTAAGTCTAGAAATCAAGCAATTCTTAGACAAAAAAATTGACTTACAAAAACTTTGCGTTATCGGATGCGACGGAACTATTGTGAATACAGAAAATAATGGCGGAGTAATACGACATTTGGAAAAGTTAGTTGAAAAACCATTACAATGGTGTGTCTGTCAATTACATGCCAACGAACTGCCTCTTCGTCACATATTCGAAATATTAGATGGTTCTACTACCGGGCCTAGGAGTTTTGATGGACCCTTGGGCAAGGCGTTAAAAGAATGTGAATCGCTTTCAGTAATAGCGTTTGAGCCCATAGAATGCATTTTACCGTCTATTACATACATCAAAGACTTAAGTACTGATCAATTATACCTGTACGAAATGTGCCAAGCTATTAATATGGGCACTTGTTCACAAAGTTTGCTGAAAAGAAATCCCGGTAAAATGATCCATTCGAGATGGCTTACTACTGCCAACAGAATTTTAAGATTGTATGTTAGCTCAGCAAAACCCCATGAAAATCTACAAATTCTTACAAACTTCATCTTAAAAGTATATCCTCCTATGTGGTTTACTATTAAAACTCAACCACTTTGCATTTATGGTGCCAAACATTTGCACCAAACGATTTCCCTTTCTCGTTATATGACTGATTCATTATCCCTTTGATGACCGCTCCTGAACCACTGAAAAATTTTCAAATCCAACACCGGATTCGTGTTCAGCGATACCAAATTACTAAACAAAAGTGTTACAAAATATAAATTATTTTACCAGCAAAGGTGTGAAAAATCGTGGGACCTATATGTCCCAATGGTAAAAATGAATGCAACTGTTTTTTCACTTTTGCAGTATTCAAACGCATTCTAGAATGCATTCATAACAAGGACTGAGTGTCACTTTTGGCGGGACAAATAGTTGTTGACACGAGAGTGTATCGAAAGGAGTGACAAATATTATTGCTTAACAATTTGTGTGGAATTTTATCAAATTTTCGTAAGTTTCATGTCTTTTTTTATATTTGCTTTAGTAATATTGTTATCGTTCGACTTTTGCAGTCACAAAATGCCGAGATAACGCAGATTCTACCTCACAGAGGAAGGAATCATTCAATTGATAAATGCCGAGGATAGCGATGACGATGAACGGGTATTCGAATTGGACAAAGAAGATATGGCTTTTACAACAAAATCTCTGCTTCAAATAATGATCCATTTTCTATATCTGCATTGGAATTCCACGCGCAGCTGGCAATTTAAATGATCAATTCATTCACCAACCGCCAAAGACAGTCATCAGTAGTTGTAAGAGAGGGACCTAAGCGATTGAAACTTGCGGAGGTCGGTACTCTGTCCGGTCATTATCTCTGCAAAAGTGAACTGGGACGTAAGAGATGTATTGTTTGCTCCAAACAATACAAAGGTCGTCGAACAAATTCTATTTGTGCCTTTTGAAAAAAACCGTTTTGCTTCACGAAAGACAGAAATTGCTTCGAAATTTATCATAAAAAATAAACTTTTGGAAATTTTTAATTTGTTTTAGTCGACTGAATGTTATTAATTAATTTGAAATTTTTAATCGAACTTTACAGTCAATTGCAGTAACCAATGTTCTTGTGAAATTTCACAAATCGGTTAATGCTTCATAAACAAACATGACAAAGACATGTTCAGCACAACCTCCGTGGCTCAAGTGTTAGAGCGGCCGTCCACATATAATTCATGGAATGGTCGGGGGTTCGAATCACATTACAAACTAACCAAAACTGGTCTGATGAGGCTATGTATATACATATGAATATGTGTATATATGTGGTAATAGCCGAAACATATGTCACCAATTACCAGGTTAAATTGTTCCATTTGTTGTCTTTGTCATGTTTGTTTATGAAGCATTAACCGATTTGTGAAATTTCACAAGAACATTGGTTACTGCAATTGACTGTAAAGTTCGATTAAAAATTTCAAATTAATTAATAACATTCAGTCGACTAAAACAAATTAAAAATTTCTAAAACCGGAAGAATACGTCCAACAATTATTCGGAGAATAAGTGGCGGAAGCCCGAAATTCGAAATAATAAAGCTACATCATATAGCAAGTCCTTAAACCGATGGTTTAACAAAGCTATGCAGCAAACGAGAAATGACAATAAAATTACAACAGATGGCGCAATCGCATAATATAAATTGCACTTTGTGTATGTCGTTCAGCACAACCTCCGTGGCTCAAGTGTTAGAGCGGCCGTCCACATATAATTCATGGAATGGTCGGGGGTTCGAATCACATTACAAACTAACCAAAACTGGTCTGATGAGGCTATGTATATACATATGAATATGTGTATATATGTGGTAATAGCCGAAACATATGTCACCAATTACCAGGTTAAATTGTTCCATTTGTTGTCTTTGTCATGTTTGTTTATGAAGCATTAACCGATTTGTGAAATTTCACAAGAACATTGGTTACTGCAATTGACTGTAAAGTTCGATTAAAAATTTCAAATTAATTAATAACATTCAGTCGACTAAAACAAATTAAAAATTTCTAAAACCGGAAGAATACGTCCAACAATTATTCGGAGAATAAGTGGCGGAAGCCCGAAATTCGAAATAATAAAGCTTCATCATATAGCAAGTCCTTAAACCGATGGTTTAACAAAGCTATGCAGCAAACGAGAAATGACAATAAAATTACAAAAGATGGCGCAATCGCATAATATAAATTGCACTTTGTGTATGTCGTTCAGCACAACCTCCGTGGCTCAAGTGTTAGAGCGGCCGTCCACATATAATTCATGGAATGGTCGGGGGTTCGAATCACATTACAAATTAACCAAAACTGGTCTGATGAGGCTATGTATATACATATGAATATGTGTATATATATGGTAATAGCCGAAACATATGTCACCAATTACCAGGTTAAATTGTTCCATTTGTTGTCTTTGTCATGTTTGTTTATAAAGCATTAACCGATTTGTGAAATTTCACAAGAACATTGGTTATTGCAATTGACTGTAAAGTTCGATTAAAAATTTCAAATTAATAAAAAATAAACTTCTAAGTATTGATCAAAAATGTAACCAAATTTATTTTATTTTTTTTTTTTTCAAATAAATCAACTCGTCAACTAAACTTAAATATGTCTTTGATTCTTACCGTTGACGACAATTGGGACATAGAGGTCCCATCAGATCGGGTGGTCGCGTGGGTGGTCGAAGTGGACTATGTCTACTTTTTTTTTCGTTGGAGAGAAGAAGGTTGCCCGTAACTTTTCCAAAAGTTTTGACCCTGTAGCTCCACCCACCTTCAAAATATTCCAGCACGAATATGGGGGAGAAAAAGTTAAGATTTTTTGACTATAGGGTAGTCTGGTTGGTAAAGGAATGAATATTCCTATATAAATTAGGTACTTTCTGCAAGCCACATTCATTCTCTATTGAATGATACCTTGATGATGAAAATCCATTCCATAGTTTTTTCAGGAAAAGCTCGAAGGTAAAAGGGTCACCGGTGTACCAATCGTCGTCAAAGGGTTAAAAAAAATGTTTGACCCTGTTATTCAGAAAAATGGTTATTTTGGTTATCATGAAAAAATTTTAATTTGTGTTGTTAAAAGTATCGTGATTTGTTTATAAATTGTTTGTCAGTTAAGTGTACTAAATAATAATTTTCTAAACTTGTGCTTAATTGCAGTATCGTTGCTAGTAAAATTGCATGCTAGTAGTAATAATTTTGCTTTAATTTTGTGCTTTTGTTTATTGAATATTGTTTTTTAATTTGTACATACAAACACACATATGTGAATATTTTTTTTCTGCAAGCGTAAATATTGTAAGCAGTGCGACAATTTTGTTTTTTGATTTGCTTTTATGCTTTATTCGTATACAAAGCTTGACTTTAAACTCAGTTGCTTTTTGTTGTTGCTGATTAACGGGTGCATTTTGTACAATTATTAACCCTTTTTTCACGACATTAAAATTTTTTAAGCAACATTAAAACATTTTCTTATTTTATTTTTCTTTTAATTTTTTTGGGTGCCATATTTTCCACATACATACATATTTTATGATGGATTATTTTTCTTCCGAAAATTTATTAGCTTGCTCTCTAGGAGATCAATGCAAAAGCCAAAATATACTATGTTCTATGTTTTCTTGTTCAGGTCCCTGTGAACAAGTTTTTCATGCCTCTTGTGCAAACTTGACGAAATCTATTACAGATTTATTATGTTCTGTACGTTCGGGCCTGCATTGGTACTGTCCATCGCGCAGGGCCCTTTCCCCGTCGGTTTTTTTCGAAAAAATTAAGCAATTTGGGGAAAATCTTAACAATCTGAATACTAATTTCAGAGATATTCTCAACAATTATCTAGATTCAACTCCCCAAATTGAAAAATGCCTTAATGAGGCTATTTCACCTGATGTTAGTTTGCAAAATAAAACTATTACCGAGGCTCCTTTGGTTTTTGCTTCCACTCCTTCGATCTCTTCTTTACCTAAACAAGCTATTCCCTTAAAGAAGGAAAGAAAATCTAAGAGGAAATTAAACAAGAATCTGGGCAATGTGGGGAGAGCGAATAGTGCGGGCATCAGTCGTGACAAAACTTCCGTGGATTGCTCTCTAATTACTTCTCCACCTATTCGCAATTTTCCTGCTACTATTTCTGTAACTAACCCTCCGTCCCCTTCCTCCTCTTTAATTACTCCTCTTTCGATTTCAGTTATTCCCAATCCACGGGAGGTTGATGCGATTGTGCCTCCTGTTTCTTTGCAGGCATTGCCAAGGTTAAAATCTATTTTTATTTCACGACTTCAACATAACACTACCACTGACAATGTTAAGAACTTTATCAGACAAAAACATATTATTCCTGCCGACGCCTTCATTTCATGCAGGAAAATCGGTAATAAAACAACTCATGCGTCTTTTAAAATTACAGTGGCGACTTCTTATTTTTCTGCCATTCTAAATTCTAATGAATGGGTAGATAATATCTTTATTTCTGAATTCAAGTCGAAAAAAATTAATCAAACTGTCCGACACACTGTCCGTTCCAATTCAAAAAACTGAAACGGCTATCCCTTTACTATCAAAATGTAAGGGGTTTGCGTTCCAAGACGCAAGATATCTTTTTATCAACTCAGAATTTCTCTGAGGATATTATCGTGTTTACCGAAACTTGGTTAAATAACAGTTTTCTCAATATGAAACTTTTTGATAATAGTTTCCAAGTTTTCAGAAGAGACAGACACTTGGAAGATCTTTCTTCTGTTGGTGGAGGCGTCTTAATAGCTATAAAAAATCATTTAACTAGTTCATTAGTCGAAATTGCCTGTGCATCTAATATTGAACTGTTATGTGTTAAAGTTACACATTGTAACACTAATTTATACATTCTTAACACTTATGTTCCTCCAAATAGTAGCGCAGATGTCTACGAATGTCTTTCGATGGCCGTAGAATATATTATTAATGAACTAGACGCTAATGACGACATTTTGTTGTTAGGTGACTTTAATCTGCCTGACCTAAAATGAACTCCTTCGGACGATGGTACATATTTTTATGCATCTTGTCCAAAAACTCGACAACAACAAATTTTTGTTGACGAAATACTTTCAAATTTACAACAAGTAAGTTGTATAACTAATTGCCACGGAAGACAACTTGACTTAGTCTTGGCTACAAATAGTAGCAATGTTGTTGTAAGAAATGCTATCCATGCTCTGTCTACGGTAGATTCCTATCATCCACCTTTGAGTATTGTGTACCAATCTGACAATGAAAATTTGACTAATGCATGTTCATCCATTAATATTTACGAATTCGATTTTAAGAAAGCTGACTTTTTGAAATTAACCGAAAATTTAAGAAATAAATTAGACGACTTACTAAATTTTTTTAATAACAATACATTTGATGATTGCATTAAATTTTTCTATGGTGAACTTTTTTCTGCCATAGCATTGTCGGTGCCATATACAAAGAGGTACGTTAATAATTCCTCGTACCCTTGGTATACAAAGGATTTGAAAAAAATTCGGAATGGCCGTAATAGGGCATGGAATAAATACGTTTGTAGCCAGGACCGAAATGACCTTGTTGCTTATCAGCGACTGTTTATTGAATTTAAAGATATGTCAGCTTTAGTTTATTCTGAATTTTTGAATAAAATTAGGCTGAATATTCTTCATGACCCCAAGAATTTTTGGGGTTTTATTAATTCTAAAAAAAAATCTGACGGGTTTCCATCTGAGTTTAAAACAGTTGATGGGCTCACTAGCGACCCACAAATTATAGCCGGGTTGTTTGCCAATTTGTTTAAGGAATCATTTTCTACGGATTTATTTAGCCCTGAAATCAACTCTTTTGAATATATGGATAACGACCCTTTAGTTTCGGTTAATGAGATATCTTTCTCTCCTGACCTCATAGAGAAATATATTTCATCTGTTAATGATGATTTCAGCTCCGGGCCTGATGGTATTCCTGCGACAGATTTAGTTAACTGCAGCTCTATGCTGAGTCAGCCCCTCAGTTTTTTATTTAATAGATCAATTAGAGAAAGCTATTTTCCTAAATTTTGGAAAAATGCATACATTAGCCCCATTTTCAAGAAAGGGTGTAAAAATGATGTTTCAAACTACAGGCCCGTGGCTAAAATATCATCAATACCGAAAGTTTTTGAACATATTTTATACGATCAGGTTAAGGAGTGCTGTAGTGAAGTCATAACAACTCGTCAGCATGATTTTGTTAATGGCAGATCTACAGTTTCTAACCTCCTTGATTTCACCTCTTTTGCATTAAGCTCTTTGGACTCTGGTGGGCAAGTTGACTGCATCTACACTGACTTCAGTAAAGCATTTGATAAATTACCACATAACTTGATTTTGTTTAAGTTAAAGAAACTTGTATTTCCTTTAAGTTTTGTCAGCTGGATTGAATCTTATTTATCTGATCGTACGTATCAAATAAAATTTAGGAGAGTGTTTTCCTCTCCATTTAGCGCGACATCAGGTGTTCCACAAGGAAGCCACCTGGGGCCGCTCCTGTTCATTTTAGCAATAAATGACGTTACACATATTATTAAAAACTCCCATCTGCTAATATATGCAGATGATATGAAAATTTACAGGAACGTAAAGGGGGTTTGTGATACTTTTCCACTTCAGTCTGACTTGAAATCCTTTGAAGTTTGGTGTTCTAAGAATAACTTACATCTTAATCCTAATAAATACCAAGCTATGATTTTTACCAGGAAGAAAACTATTGTGGAATTTGATTATAAATTAAAAGATAAAAATATTTGTCGTGTCGATGTAGTCAAAGACCTAGGTATACATTTTGATACTAAGTTGACTTTTAATGAGCATATTAATCAAATTTGTAAAAAATCCTCATCTCTGCTTGGCTTTATTAAGAGGTGGGCAAAAGAATTTAATAGCCCTTTAGTAACGGTGACTTTATATAATACAATAGTGCGCCCTCACTTAGAGTACGCCAGCCAAGTATGGTCACCATTTTATAATATTCATATAAATAGAATTGAAAGAATTCAAAAAAATTTTATTCGTTTTGCTCTCAATGGCTTTTTTTTTTTTTTTAAGCATAAGCCAACGCTCAGGGGACGCCCCCTATAAATGCAATGCACCGTGTTGGATTTTAAGAAAAGGAGAAAGGTTAGAGGGATGGGGGATAGATGGAGTAGTGTCGGTGAACATTCTTCTTGAATTCACAGATGTCACAACTGCCGGGGAAGACAGACGCAGGCAGGCTGTTCCACAACTTGATAGTACGGCCAAAAAAAGAATTATCACGAAAGTGTGATGTCCTGTTGAACACCAGCGTGACGCAAAAGGGATGGGCCTGATGGGACGCCCGAGTGTTGCGAGAGAAAATACGTATTGATGGAATCAGATCATGAATCTCGCTAGAACACATCCCATTAAAATACTTATAAAAAAGGGTTAAGCACCCTACGTTACGCCGGTGGTGAAGGGAATCAATAGAGGCGATGACAGATTCATCGCCTATTAGTTTCATCACACGCTGCTGGACGCGATCTAGCAGCTCCAAAGTGGCTTTTGAAGCCCCGGCCCAAATGTGTGAGTTGTACTCTAGTTTGGGTCTAATATAAGTGAAGTAGACAGTACGAAGATCAACTGGAGTGAAGTATTTCTTACACCGTTTTAAAAAACCAATACACTTGGCCGCTTCTTTCGACACATCGAACACATGGTCTGTCCACCTAAGATTCTGTTGAACCGATATGCCCAGAACGTTAAGAGTTGTTGACCTCGTAATATCTAAGCCAGTCATATTGAGGGAAGGAAGGGAGTAATCCATTCGTCTGTGAGATAACAGACAACACTGGGTTTTAGTAGCGTTAAAATTAACGCAGTTAAGACGACCCCACTCGGTGATTGTGTTGAGGTCATCAGCGAGTGTGTCATTCATAAGTCGCCGCTTACTCTCAACCTCTGCAGAGCTTGGGCACTTTTTGAAGCAATAGGAATGACAAATGTTGCTGTCATCCGCAAAGGAATGGATTGGGTTGGTAGTCGAAGACAGAAGGTCGTCGATAAAAACCAGGAAAAGGGTAGGAGATAGGACAGAACCCTGGGGAACTCCAGCATTAATGAAGTGTTCGTTAGAGGTGAAACCGTCTACCACAACACGGATAAAGCGATCACTACAGAAGCTCGTACTCCAACGAGCAAAGGACATACCAACACCAAAGGCAATTAGTTTTGATACGAGGGCGCGATGCCACACTCGATCAAACGCCTTAGAAATATCTAGAGCGACAACCATACTTTCACCGAAAAGGTGAACACATTGGTTCCATTTCTCAGTGAGGAAAGACATAAGATCTCCAGTAGAACGTGACCTACGAAAACCATATTGGCGATCACTAAGTAATTCGTTGCGCTCCAGATAATTCACAAGGTGAAAGTTTATTACAATCTCCATAACTTTAGAGAGCGCAGAGCATATTGCAATGGGTCGATAATTATTAGGGTTGGAAACCTCGCCTTTTTTGGAAACTGGCTGAACATTAGCAACCTTCCAACATGATGGAAATATCCCACTAGTGTAGGATATGAAAAAAAGATTGCGTAATGGACGAGCCAGTGTTGAGGCACACTTTCTCAACACATGGGCTGATATACCATCTGGCCCTGAAGCTGTATTTATGTTGAGGTTTGCAAGGACTCTTTTTACTGCCCTTGTTCGAAAGTAGATAGTTGGCATTACTGAAGACCTACTCTGGACTGGGGGTAAGGGCTGAAAGCTATCTGGGAGTGTAGCATTTTTTGCAAACATGCTAGCCAATAGATTAGCTTTGTCAGCTGGTTCAGTGAATATTTGGTCGTTCATTAAGAGAGTTGGAATAGACGATGAGGTCTGATTCTTCACTCTCTTAACAAATGACCAAAAACTTTTGCTACCTTTCGGTGGTGAGATGATTCTTTTGCGCAGGTTTTGTTCGTGAAGAAACTTTTCGCGCTGAATCGTGGCATTACAGCGATTTCTAGCCTCGATGCGAAGCCTTTCGGTATCAGCATTTTTAATGAGCCGCCAATCCCGAAATGCTTCCTCTTTGGACCTGACTGCAGACTTGCAAGTCTCATTAAACCAAGAGTGGTCCTTTGGTTTACCGTTGACTTTTTTATTAGGTATGAAGGACCGCATACCTAATAAAATTATTTCTTGAACCATTTTGGCCGCGGCATTTATGTTCCTATCTGCGAAACACAATTTCCAATTGAAATTACGAAAAAAATTGTTCAACGCAACCCAATTTGCTTTGCCATAAAGCCATACAATCCGCTTCGGGGCTTTCGGCGAGACAGTGCGTAAACTATTATATGGAAAAGCAGCGGAAATAGTACAATGGTCCGAGTTACCAAGAGGTGCAAGGACAGACACATCGTATTTTTCATGATGTGACGTCAGAAAGAGGTCTAGTGTACTTAAGCTATGCCCCCCAACGCGTGGAATATACGTGGGGTCATTCACTAGTTGAGTCAGTAGATTGGACTCAGAAAAAAACTCAACATAACGGCCTTCAGGAGTTGTAAGGCCAGAATGGCGCAACCAGTTAGAGTTATGGACATTGAAATCACCAGCAACTACAATTTCACTGTCTGGGTACGACTCTAAGATTTTGGAAATGGAATCAGAGAGGACGTCTATCTTTTCGAAAGTAGAAATCCTTCCTAGATTCGGGCTTCTATAAAGGAAGCCGAAATGTAGAATGTGCGACTGGACTTTGAACTTTATCCACATGGAACTAAATTCGGCGTCCGTCGTGTTTAGCTGCTGTTGACACTGGTACGCGACATCACTACGTATATATACAGCGAGGCCCCTATGGGGAGAGAATAATGGCAGAAGGTGATAATCAGGTATGTGAAAATCCAGTGGATCAGCATCCCCACACACCTGAGTCTCACAAACCGCCATTACTTGGGGATGGAAACTAGAGACATGGGCATAGACCGAAAAAAAGTTTGACCTAAGGCCGCATATGTTACAAAAGTCAAGTCGAAAAGATTCCGACATTTGCAACACCACAAAATCCAAGAAGAATATTACTGCTAATTATTAGTGAAGTCAAGGCCAAAAACTTAAGAGCAAAGAAATTATGAGTGGGCAAGTGTTATGCCTTTGTCCACTCAAAATTCAAGCTCCAACCAAAACCTCAGCTACACCAACAACTAGCTAAGGGTGGAGATAAGGAGAGAAAAAGCTACCAAAACAGCAGAGTTTGCAAAGGAAAGGGCATAGAAAAGCCCTTTACGTTGACATTAGCTCTTTCGTCAACAATTCCCAAAATTAAGGGAAAACTCATTAATCAGGCAGCACTGCTTATAGCTTGGCAGCGATGTCGTTATGTGTGTGTATGTATTTTTTTATTTTTATTTATTTTATTTTATGTTGCTGCAGTTTATGATGCTATGCTAGTTGTTATTGTTATATTGCAGTACATTTCATTTTATTTTGTTTTGTTAGAGCGTTTTTGGCTTAAATTGGATTGACCCTTTAAACCTTCCTCCTTATGAGGATCGTTTAAAGTTATTACATATGCAGTCTTTGAGCTCGCGTAGAAATATTGCGGATATACTTTATCTGCATCAACTTGTAACTGGGTCTCTTCCTGCACCAGAGCTTCTTAACTATATACATTTTAATAGTAATCGGAGGAGTGCTCGTAACTCTTATCAGTTATTTTACCAACCGGTTAGTAGAACTAATTATATGGCTACAGCTCCTTTTAATCGCATGACAACTCTTATTAATAATTGCGAAGTTTATAACATTAGCTTGTCAAAAGGTCAACTTAAGCTTAGACTGAAAACTAACGGTAGCTAAATTTGTAACTTAATGGTGGTGTGAATTTTTTTGTTTGTGTTGTCCGAGCCCCACAGCATGCTGGGTAAATTTTTTCTAACATTTATGCCTTGGACCACGTAAATTTATACATATAATTATTTTAATATCTATATGTCTATTTTTACATGGTGTGAGTGGGTATGTTGAGAAAGTGCGATAAAGCTAAGAAAAAATTATAAAATAAATAACAAATTAATGTGCATGATAATTTTTTCTATTTCATTTTTTATTGAATAAGCTTTTTACTTGCTAAATAGCTAAGAAGGCTATAATAGCTGTAGTAGCTAAACTCTATTATTATTATAATATCGATGCTTGTAGACAAGTCAAGATCTGTTGAGATTTCAGCCTTGAAAAAGATACTGGAATTAAGGGAAAAAGAATTCGCATCGTCCGGACTCATTCGAAAATTTGTTTTGCCGAAATTTAACTTTCAGGCTAAATCTTATACTGAATTGATCGAATGGGACTCCGTTTCTTTACTTGAGCCACCTCTATTAAAACATATATTGACAGAAATTATTTCTGAATGCATTGAAAATCCAGATGGAACCAATCACAGGATCTTATCGCAAATTCAATATTTTCCGTGTCATACTCAGGCAACTGAAAGGTGCGTGAAAATTGTTAGTGAAGCTGCTGCAGCGGTATGTGGTTCAAAAAGAAGAGATGGTTTCATCAAAACAAGACTGGAATCACGAAAAATAATTCCAGTTTTTAATACTAAAAAGGAGTACAAATTTGCATAAAATACCGGAAAATTTGTAATGTTAAATGGGGATATTTCCGATACTACTATTATCGAATTTATGTGGTTTCTTTCATACTTCTCTGCTAATATTATAATAAAAATAACAATTTGGAAACGTCTAAGCTCTTTTATTGACTTTATCCCATACAAATAAACGCTACGTAATTTTTTTTTTTTCAATATTTCAATGTCCTTGCGGCAGTACAAAACATTAAAATATCAAAAAGTGCCAATAACATTTTTTATTAAGTATATTATGGAGCATCTTTTCGCATGAGGCCAATTTCGAAAATCGAAAAAAAAAAATTTCGCTCCACCCTAATGCACATGGCACTGAAATTCATTAACAGGTAGAAAAATTACTACAGACAATGACAAATTTCCTTCAACAAGAATAGAAGATGTTTTAGATAAACTTGGTAGAGTAAAATATTTTTCTACGCTCGATATGACAAGTTCTTTTCATCAGATACCTTTGGATTAAAATTCACGACCTTTAACAGCTTTTTCGACCAATGACGGTCACTATCAGTTTAAAAGACTACCTTTCGGATTGAAAATATCCACAAATAGTTTCCAACGAATGCTAACTTTAGCACTGACAGGTTTAAGATCAGAAGCATTTTTATGTGTCGACGACATAATAGTTTTTGGATGTAGTCTTCAACACCACAATAACAACTTAATAAAAGTTTTTGACAGATTATCAAAGCACAACCTAAAATTAAACGCAAGCAAATGCTAATTTTTAACACCAGAAGTAGTTTACTTAGGGCACTTAATTACACAAAACGGTATAAAAACCGACCCTGCAAAATATGAAACAATAAAAAACTACCCTATTCCAACAAAAAGAATATATGCATGAAGAGAAAGATTGTCAAAGGTTTCGGACTTATGTAGCTGGCTGTTGCGTCCAAAGTTAAGAATCAGTATGTATATATAAATACGGATTTAAGAATCAGTTTTTCTTCAGTTTTGAAACACGAAACTGCAGACCGCCATAGAAACCAAAAATAGAAACGGAATGAAACGAAATTTCTTATTACTGTTTGTTTTCATTTTCGTTGTTCTTCAATTTCTGATTTCTTATTTTGTTTTCATATATGGCTGATTTCTTATTAATATTTCAGACATATGCGCTTGTTTCTTATTGCTATTTTTTCATGTGATTTCTTATTAGATGCAATATGCAAACAATTAATTTTATTTCATTATTGCTTATTATTATTTATGAAAAATATTTAAAAAAATATAAAAATGTAAATAAAATATAAAACATTAAAAAAATATAAAAATCAAAAAAACATTTCTTTAATTTTTTTGGATAGTAGGTACTGGGAATCGATCATCGGTCTATTCGGCTATCGGCTATTTTTTCATACGGCTGACTTGTTTACCTATTTTTTTTCATACTTATGAAAGATTTCTTATTGATATTTCGCACATCTGCGCTTTCTTCCTTGTGTTTACCTTTTTGTTTACCTCTTTGTTTTCCTAAGCTAACATTAAAACGAAATTTTTGATTGAATTAATATAAATACATGAGGTAAAACACGCGAAAACGCCAGCGAAAAAATTTTTTGGCTCCGATTTGGCTGAAATTTGGCATTATTGTAAAATCGATGTCCAGCAATAGAACTGAGTTCAGGAATTTGTCCTAGTATTATTTGTTTTTGAGATACGCGGGTATGAAATTCACGATTTTCGTACTTTTTCAGAATAAGTGTTTTTTTCGAAAATTCATAGCTTACAGCAAACTCTATAAATTAATAATTGGTATACCTACGATTTTAGGTTTTTCCTTGTACTTTTCGAAAAAAAATATTGTTTTTGAAAAAAAAAATTTTTCGCAAAAATTTTGCGAATTTAAAATTATTTTTGGATTTTTTTTAAAAAAACCATTTTTTAAAATTTTTTTTTTTATTTTTAAAAAAAACTTTGATTTATTCTGCGCTTAATGCCGTAAAAATTTTTATGGGGAAAAAATTATTTATATTTTTTTTTAATTTTAAAAAAAATAAAAGAGCTAAGATTTTGAAAATTGAAATGAATATTTGAATTTTTTTTGAAAAACGCATTTCTGAATATTTTTTTGTTTTTACATTTTTAGCTTTTTACTTGTACTTTTCGAAAAAAAATACTGTTTTTGAAAAAAGAAAAATTTTCTCAAAAATTTTGCGAATTGAAAAATATTTTTGCATTTTTTTTTTAAAACCCATATTTAAAAAGTTTTGCGGGGAAAAAAGTATTTATAATTTTTTTTTAATTTTAACAAAAATTAAAAAGCTAAAGTTTTGTAAATTGAAATAAATTTTTGAATTTTTTTTGAATAATCCATTTCTGAATATTTTTTTGATGAACTTCAGATTACAGCTTGATCTGCAAGCTTCAAAATGATATGCCACAACATGAGGGCAAGTAATTAATTAAAATGTTTGAGCCGTTAACCTGAAAACTAAAACTGAAATTTAAAATGAGTGCAGTAGCCTTTCAACGCGTAGTACAGCGCGCGTTTAGTAGCATAATCATTTTAATTAACTACTTGACCTCATGTTATGGCATATCATTTTGAAGCTTGCGGATCAAGCTGTAATCTGAAGTTCACCGAAAAAATATTCAGAAATGGATTTTTCAAAAAAAATTCAAAAATTCATTTCAATTTACAAAATTTTAGCTCTTTAATTTTTGTAAAAATTAAAAAAAAAATATAACTACTTTTTTCCCCTTAAAAATTTTTACGTCATTCAACGCAGAATAAATCAAAGTTTTTTTAAAAAAAAAAAAAAAAATTTTAAATATAGGTTTTAAAAAAAAAAATGCAAAAATATTTTTCAATTCACAAAATTTTTGAGAAAATTTTTTTTTTTTCAAAAACAGTATTTTTTTTCGAAAAGTACAAGTAAAAAGCTAAAAATATAAAAACAAAAAAATATTCAGAAATGCATTTTTCAAAAAAAATTCAAATATTCAATTCAATTTTCAAAATCTTAGCTCTTTTATTTCTTTTAAATTAAAAAAAAAATATAAATAATTTTTTCCCCATAAAAATTTTTACGGCATTAAGCGCAGAATAAATCAAAGTTTTTTTAAAAATAAAAAAAAAAATTTTTAAAAAATGGTTTTTTTAAAAAAAATCCAAAAATAATTTTAAATTCGCAAAATTTTTGCGAAAAATTTTTTTTTTCAAAAACAATATTTTTTTTCGAAAAGTACAAGGAAAAACCTAAAATCGTAGGTATACCAATTATTAATTTATAGAGTTTGCTGTAAGCTATGAATTTTCGAAAAAAACACTTATCTGAAAAAGTACGAAAATCGTGAATTTCATACCCGCGTATCTCAAAAACAAATAATACTAGAGCAAGTTCCTGAACGCAGTTCTATTGCTGGACATTGATATTACAATATTGCCAAATCATAGCCAAAAAATTTTTTCGCTGGCGTTTTCGCGTGTTTTACCCCACATATGTATATCCTTTTATTTTGTTTGGTTTTCTTATGTAGTTTTTATTTATGTTAATTGATACAAATAAACTATGAAAAATATAAAAACATTAAAAATCTCAGTAAAAAAAGAAGAATTTTCACATTAAGCATAAAAGAAGCAAACACCAACTCACACACATTTGTATGCATGTACTTGTTTTGGTTTTGTTTACCTTTTTTGTTTGCATGTGAAAGAAAATCATCCCTTATTTGTTGGGATCGTAAGTAATATGATCAATAGCGAAATAATTTGATTTCGCAGCAATATTTACATTAAAATTATGACTCTAAATTTAATAGTTATTAAAATTATAAAAAAAACAAAAGTTAAAACTAAATTTTAATAAGTTATGGTTTGTAAAAAAATAAGAATATTCATAAAAAATTTTTTTTAACTATGATGCTGTGTTATGGTGTTGGAGTTAAGCCAGTTGAACACGAACAATGACGGGTTCTTAAATATAGCTTCTTTAGCCATTTCATGACTGAAAATTCACTTCAGCGAATTGGTGCCAAAAAAAATCATAAGTTGAAAATAGATACCATACATATACTACATGTTATGGGATGAAATATTTATTTTATACTGTGACTTACGAGCAATGAGTTTTATGCTAGAAAAAGTCAATCATTGGTGGAAATTACCTTCCAGCACAATGTTGACTTGACCAAAAAGTGCGGTCCTCTGAATTATCTAAGTTAATTTAGGTCAGGCAGGATTGCCATGAAGTGTATTATTGATTTGTCTAAAGTATTCTTAAGTTTCGGTTTTTAATTGGGTGAAATCGCGGAGTTGCGTATTTGCTCGCCAGCACTTTCGTCTCGAGCCACCAGGCTACTCAGGGATCATGAGAATAGAAAAGAAACTTTAGTGTTTTAGTTTATTCTGATTAATTCTGATTTTATTTAGTTAAAAACTTACTTTATATACCCTATTTGTGAGTGACTTAGAATTTGTCACTCTTCCAGTTTTTCCAGTGCTCCAAATAAAATTGAGCACTAGAATTAGTCACACAAACAAATCACTATCAATACACCAATCAAAATTTGAGTACTTTTTATTTGGTGGTTGATTACCCAACCAATTTATTTCACACGTTCAATGTCAACCAAATTCCATTCACACGATTTGCATTTACGGCCTTTGCAGCATAACGTAAACAAACCATACAGTCGATAGACTGTAACTTGAATCCTGCACTTGTTACCTAACGTGCGCATGGCTAAGCCATGTGAGTGCGCTACATTAAGTACGCTTGGTCGCCACGCTTATCTCTTATGTGACGTGTACAAGTGCAATATGATTCCGTCTTGGATTTACTTTGTTTGTTTATGTTATGTGGATTTGGGTATTGTCCATGTTAATGAACTTAAATTGTGTGAAGGCCAAATATCTGTGTGGTCGGTGGATAATTGTGTTGAATGATATGTGTGTTGAAAGATATGGGTGTTAAATGGTGTAAGGTCACCACACCCCTATCCTTAAGAAAAAAAAAACGGCGGGTTGCACTCCGGGAGTGCCGACAGAAGTGAAAACAAATCGCTTAATGGCAAGTTAGTGCGTTAATTGGTATGTGTGCGTTTTCTTTTTATATGGCAATGCAATGGAAGACAAAAACGGAATATGTATTCAAATTTTACTCTCGCTCTCATTCTCAATTTGTCAACGCAACAACGCGGACATTGAAAGAAACAAACATGTAAGCATAACAATCGTTGAATGAGAATTAAATGTGTCAGTTAGTGTGTATGCTTTGCTTTTTGTCTTCCACTTGGAATATTTTTTATTTAAAAGAAACAATAGAACATTAAAATTTTACCATCGCATTCATGACGGGGAATCCCGATGACGGTCGGTGTCACGAGTTTATAATTTTTTACTCAGCCGCACAACATGCCATAAGAAGTTTTCACTTCAAAAATTGCTGGAAGAAGTATATTCGGCTCAGTAGCCTCAACTGTGAATAATTCAATTTGAGCTAAGTACTCCTTATGTTTAAAAACAAAAATTTATTCTGATTGCAGTAAGACACATCATTGCGAATTATGTAAGTATAAGAAAAAATCAGGTAAAAAAAGTACCTGGACCTGTGACTAAATAGCTTAAACATAATTTTTCTTAAACTTAAGATAAAAATCTGATTCTTCTAACAGACACTATGACACCACATTTATCAAAATCGGCTTATTCGTTGCCGAGTTCTGGCTGTTAGAATATTCAAACTGCTTAAAACGCCATCTTGTGACAGTTAATCATAATACAAATGACTTCAAAAAAATCTGCTTGTTCTTAAAAAAAACTATTGCACCTCATTTGTCTAAATCGGTTTAGTAATAGCCGAGATATAACGTTTTAAAGTTTTTCAAAAAACCAAATTTGCTTGCTGCTGGTTCAAGGTGGCCTGGTATTTCAGATTTTTCTCTGCTTTGGGCTGCTGGCTCTGCTTTCGGCTGCGCTAGCAGAGAAAAATTTGCTTACTGAGCAACAACTAACCGGAAGTCAACATATGTATGCTACAAATTTAAAAAATTTTTCCACAAAATTACATACTTTCATGGGCCAATTTTTTCAAAAAACGTTGCCTACTTTTAGGCGCTATTAATAATTTACCCTTAAGCGGCCCTCACACGATCAGTATTACTGACAGGATTTTGCATACTGACAGTATTACTGATCGTATGAGGTGAGTACTGCTGTACTGTCAGTATAGAAAAACGATACTGATGACTGATGAAAAAATCGGATATTTCTGACGAAGTTTTTAAATACTGACAGTAAAGCGGCCCTCACACGATCAATATTACTGACAGTATAATTACTGACAGTAATGTAAATACTCACCACTTACCACTCACACGGTCAGTATTGTTTATTGTCAGTAATCAGTTTTTTTGACATTCGACTGGTGAAGGTGCGAACTATGCTCCGGCTACGTGACCGACAGCCGAAAATGGCAAGCCACTTTTTGGGGCAGATTCCATCCAAACTTGCACCACGCCTCCAGCTAGGCATCGGACGACCATATCCTTGGACGCAATGTTCCATGCCACTGAATGTGGAACTTTTCCAAGTTTCTTTCAAGTTTCGCTGCCTCATCGTCTATCTGCCACAAAAAAGGGCATGCCACGCCCCCTCCCAGGATTTTTTCGTCCCGTGCCTATTTGCACCCTCTGACCAACTTTCAGCCGGATCTGCCCCAAAAAGTGGCATGCCTCTTTTTGGCCACTTTTCTGTGCAAATAATACTGATGAACTGTCAGTATTCACCTCACACCAGCAGTATTAAGCGGCCCTCACACGATCAATATTACTGACAGTATTTTGCATACTGACAGTATTACTGATCGTATGAGGTGAGTACTGATGTACTGTCAGTATAGAAAAACGATACTGATGACTGATGAAAAAATCGGATATTACTGACGAAGTTTTTAAATACTGACAGTAATACTGATGGTGTGAGGTGAATACTGACAGTTCATCAGTATTATTTGCACAGAAAAGTGGCATGCCACTTTTTGGGGCAGATCCGGCTGAAAGTTGGTCAGAGGGTGCAAGTAGGCACGGGACGGCAAAATCCTGGGAGGGGGCGTGGCATGCCCCATTTTGTGGCAGATAGACGATGAGGCAGCGAAACTTGAAAAAGTTCCTCATTCAGTGGCATGGAACATTGCGTCCAAGGGTATGGTCGTCCGATGCCTAGCTGGAGGCGTGGTGCAAGTTTGGATGGAATCTGCCCCAAAAAGTGGCATGCCATTTTCGGCAGTCGGTCACGTAGCCGGAGCATAGTTCGCACCTTCACCAGTCGAATGTCAAAAAAACTGATTACTGACAATAAACAATACTGACCGTGTGAGTGGTACACTGACAGTAATGTAAATACTGTCAGTAATATTGATCGTGTGAGAGCCGCTTTAAAAGTATGCAACACTTTCCGACGAATTTCAAAAATAGCACCTAAAATTAGGACACATTATCTGAAATTTTTAAAATCGTTACCTACTTTTAGGAGTTCTTTTTGAAATTTGTCAGAAAGTGTTGCCTAATTTTAGGGGCAAATTATTAATAGCACCTAAAAGTAGGCAACGTTTTATAAATTTTTTGAAATCGAGTTCATTTTCCAAGTCTTCAAAATTTTAAAATCGAGTTCGTTTCCCAAGTCTTCAAAATTCCAAAATCAAGTTCGTTTCCCAAGTCTTCCAAATTTGAAATCGAGTTCGTTTCCCAAGTCTTCAAATTTCTGAAATCGAATTCGTTTCCAAAGTCTTCGAAATTCTAAAATCGAGTTCGTTTCCCAAGTCTTCAAAATTCCAAAATCAAGTTCGTTTCCCAAGTCTTCCAAATTTGAAATCGAGTTCGTTTCCCAAGTCTTCAAATTTCTGAAATCGAGTTCGTTTCAAAAGTCTTCAAAATTCCAATATCGAGTTCGTTTCCCAAGTCTTCAAAATTCCAAAATCGAGTTCGTTTCAAAAGTCTTCCCGATGACGGTCGGTGTCGCGAAATTATACTTTTTTCCTCAGCCGCACAACGTGCCATAAGAAGTTTTCACTTCAAAAATTATATTGAGAATGTTATTTTGATGTATTGAAAAATAATATTGATAGGTAATTTTTTAAAGGTGTTTGGTTGTGCGCTAGTACAATGGTTAACTGGGATTGATTTTACATGTTTATATGTATATGATTAATTAAAATTTGTTTTGTTTTTTTAAAAAAAATTTATGAGATACATATTATTCTAGTATTATTTGGTTATATATGGTTAATTGTTTTCAAATCTTATACTCTATTATCGTTTTTAATCTATACGCGCGTAGTCTAAATTAAATAAAATATTATGTATATGAAATATATAGGATAATGTAAATGAATATGTAGATTATGTTTTTTATTCTATATGAAATTAATTTGAATATATATATATAGGTAAATTATTTATATAAGTATTTTGTAATGTAATTTATGATATAATAAAATGAAGGTAATACGTGATAATATAATTAACATAAAAATTAGAATGCTTTATTTCGAAAATTTCTTTAACATGTTGTTATGTAAGGTTTTTAGTTTGTTGTCAATTTTAATTACGGAATTGACTCCTTTTCTTTCTATTATCTCATATGGTCCTTTGTATGGACTTTGAGATTTCTTCCTAGTCTCTAGTTTAACAAGTACTAAATCTCCTTTCTTAAAATTAGGTATATTTACATTTTTGTCATAATTTTTCTTTCGATTTTCTTTAACAATTTTTATAATATTTCTTGCTTTTGCAATTGCTGTTCTCAGCCTGATTTTCAATTCATTTGAATAATCATCTAAATTATAATTTTTAGTGTCATTACAAATCAAATCATTTGGTAGGGATGGTAATTTAAAGAAAATTAGTTCGAATGGTGTGTAAAAATTATCTACGTGCGGTGTGGAGTTGTAAGCAAAAGTATAGTATGGAATCCATTTATCCCATTCAAAATCGTCTGCAAATGATAATAAATATTCATTTAGTGTTCTATGGTTTTTCTCAAGTGCTCCTATTGTTTCGTGGTGGTAGGGGGTCGAAAAAATTTGTTTTACTTTAAGTAGTTCACATATGTTTTTTAGCAGTTCGTTTGTGAATTCTGTACCGCGGTCGGATTTTAATTTTTCAAATAAACCGAATTTTAACACGAGTTGTTCGACTAATGTTTGTGCGATTGATTTTGCGTCTTTGTTTTCTATCGGATGTGCAATAACAAATTTCGTCAATTCACATTGCATTGTTAGTATATAGCGGTATCCGTTAGAAATTTTAAGTGGACCTACCGTGTCGATTGCGACTGTTTGAAAACTAGTAGTTGGTGTGTCCGTAATGACCATGTGTTCTTTTGTGTGCCTCAATTTTTTATTGCGTGCACATTTTTCGCATTTATTTATGTATTGTATTATCATTTGTCTCATGTTTTTCCATGAATATCTTTGTTTTAATTTCAGCATTGTCTTTCTAATTCCCAAGTGTCCTCCCTGGGGTGAATCGTGGAATTCCTTTATTAATTCTTTTTGCATTGTTCTGTTCTTAATTTGTTTTGGGGGTTTGTATAACAATATTTTTAGTGATTTTTTATATTTCTTAAATCTTTCTTGTTGCAACTCATTAAATATTCTTTTAAATTCATCTTTCTCTATATTTTCAAATATGATATCATTTTCTTCTAGCGCTAGTTCTTTAATATTTAATTTCTTCATAGTGGATGATAGCTTCTCCATAGTCGAAACTAGTTTCGTAGGATTATCGCCAAATTGTACTAGTATTTTATTATCGCTTTTCTTGAATTTTAAGCGTTTTACATTCCTGACGTCAGATATCGATGTGCATTCCCATATGAAAAGTTGATCAGACTCTTCTGCAGACATGAATTTCTCTTTAAAATTTTCAATTGTTTCACTTTTCTTATCCTTATTTTTACTGTTTTCTTTCTCTTTCATGCCCCTAGTTAGAATCAATGCTTTCTTTACTTTTTCATCCTCCTCTGAGGGTATCATATTAATTAAAATGTCCGAATTTATTTTTATTCGCGACAATGCGTCGGCATTAGTGTTTATTTTTCCCTTTTTGAATACTATTTCGAAATCGTAATCCGAAAGATCTAACCTAATTCTTGTCATTTTCGATGAAGGATTTTTATGTCCAAAAAGTGACACTAATGGTCTGTGATCTGTTACAACAATGAATTTTCTTCCAAACAAATAAGGCTTGAAGAAATTTATGCCCCAGTGTATTGCTAATAGTTCCTTCTCTATCACTGGTTTGTTAAGATCATGTTTTTGAAGTGTTTTGCTTGCATATGAAATAGGAAGGTCATTTCCAATTTCACCTTGTGATAGGACAGCACCTAAAGCAAAGTTCGAAGCGTCAGTTGTTACAATAAAAGGTTTAGAAAAATCTGGATATTGTAATACTGGAGGTTCTATCAATTTTTGCTTTAGTGTGTCAAATGCTTGCTGACATTGTTCCGTCCATTTAAATGCTTGTGTTTTCTTTAATAGGTTATTTAGGCATTGCGCGATACTTGCAAAGTCTTTTATGAAGCGCCTGTAATAATTACAAAATGCTACAAAACGTCTTACATCGTCTGCGTTTGTCGGTATTGGGTAATTTTTTATTGTGTTATGCTTTGATGGGTCAGTTTTGATTCCTTCTTGCGTGATCAAATGTCCAAGGTAAACTACTTCTGGTCTTAGGAATTTGCATTTTGCTGCATTCAATTTTAGATTGTACTTAGCTAGTCGTTCAAAAACTTTAATCAAATTACTATTGTGGTGTTGGAGACTACACCCAAAGACTATTATGTCATCGACATAAAGAAATGCTTCTGAGCTTAGACCTGTTAATGCTAGCGTGAGCATACGTTGAAAACTATTTGAGGATATTTTTAATCCGAAGGGTAGTCGTTTAAACTGATAATGTCCATCATTTGTGGAAAAAGCTGTTAGTGGTCTAGAGTTTTTGTCCAATGGTATTTGGTGAAAACTGCTCGTCATATCGAGGGTGGAGAAATATTTTGCCTTGTTTAAATTTTATTTCGAAAGGTCGAGTCTGATTCTTGTCTGAATTTAATTACACCCATCTCAATTTCTATTTCTATTATTTTCTAATTATATAATACCCATGATAATTTGACTAATTTTGCTACAAGAAAAAAAAATTCATTACAAAAATTTTTTTTTTTTTTTTGTTGGGAATAAGTATTTTCCTAATTTACAATTAATTTAAAATAGACTGATATTAAAGAATTTAAAAATAGTTAATACTAAGAAAAACTGAATTATGTCCTATAGCAAAAATACTAACATTGTCGTTGTTCATTATTAATAGATCAATGATGATTTTTTCTTTATCAATTATTTACGTAAAGTTTGCTTAATATCTTTTTACTTGTTGCATAAACGAAGTAAATGTTCATTTCGAGTTATTAATAATTACGAAAATTAAGAAAAAGTATATGATAATAATATAAAGATGTTTAATTTAAGCACGTTCTCCATGAATTAGGTGAGCCAATTGAATATCTTTTGGCATAATGTTGCCACGTTTGGTGTGGATATAGCATAAGTTCGTGTCTTCAAATAGGCCGATCAAATAAGCTTCTGATGCACCAATGGCTGCCGATTGGAAACGTAAATCGGGCTTGACATCATGTGCAATTTCACGTACTAAACGGTGAAATAGCAATTTGGGGATCATCAATTCATTAGATTTTCGGTAACGACGGATTTCATTCATTGCTATGGTACTATAATGATGTGGCTTCTTAACACTACCGGTTGATGGTGCAAGTTTGCGTGCTGCCTTAGTAGCGAGTTGTTTACGTAGAGCTTTTGCTCCAGTAGACCTACGAGCTGTCATCTTGGTACGGGCCGTTTTTATGGAGCTATAGTTTATTTTTCTGGCTAGGCATCTTATTGTAGTTTGTTTTTAATTCTGTATTTTAGGTCCTTTAGCTGGTTTACAAAATTTTGCTTTTGTTCTCCTGTCGAAATGTGTATAAGCCTGTAGAGGTTTTGTAATTCCAGTTTTTGTCTCACTTGTCGTCCGGCTCTGCTTTTTTTTTTATTGGTTTCTTCCTTCTGCTGTGTTTGGATGTTTCTTAATATGTTCCGATTTTTATATTCTTCTATTGTTAACTTCTGTGGTCCTGGGATAGGTGTTGGGATGTATATCGGTGTTTCAGCTTCTTTTGTCACTGGCTCTGGGATGTATCTTTCTGTTGTATAGTCAGGCCAATTTGAAAAAATATCGTCTATCGATGCCGCAGTCATGAATATTTTTTTTTATTCTTTTTTTGTTCGGTGGATATCTCTGCAGTACTTCTCCTTCCTTTGGTATCGCTGTATCTAATTGATGTGTTCGTTTAACGATTCGTGTTTGGCAGGATCGCCATGAAGTGTGGTCCTCTGAATTATCTAAGTTAATTTAGGTCAGGCAGGATTGCCATGAAGTGTATTATTGATTTGTCTAAAGTATTCTTAAGTTTCGGTTTTTAATTGGGTGAAATCGCGGAGTTGCGTATTTGCTCGCCAGCACTTTCGTCTCGAGCCACCAGGCTACTCAGGGATCATGAGAATAGAAAAGAAACTTTAGTGTTTTAGTTTATTCTGATTAATTCTGATTTTATTTAGTTAAAAACTTACTTTATATACCCTATTTGTGAGTGACTTAGAATTTGTCACTCTTCCAGTTTTTCCAGTGCTCCAAATAAAATTGAGCACTAGAATTAGTCACACAAACAAATCACTATCAATACACCAATCAAAATTTGAGTACTTTTTATTTGGTGGTTGATTACCCAACCAATTTATTTCACACGTTCAATGTCAACCAAATTCCATTCACACGATTTGCATTTACGGCCTTTGCAGCATAACGTAAACAAACCATACAGTCGATAGACTGTAACTTGAATCCTGCACTTGTTACCTAACGTGCGCATGGCTAAGCCATGTGAGTGCGCTACATTAAGTACGCTTGGTCGCCACGCTTATCTCTTATGTGACGTGTACAAGTGCAATATGATTCCGTCTTGGATTTACTTTGTTTGTTTATGTTATGTGGATTTGGGTATTGTCCATGTTAATGAACTTAAATTGTGTGAAGGCCAAATATCTGTGTGGTCGGTGGATAATTGTGTTGAATGATATGTGTGTTGAAAGATATGGGTGTTAAATGGTGTAAGGTCACCACAATATGTATGCTTGACTTTTCTATCACCGAAGTCGTTGTTTGTAAGTTAAAAAAAAAAAAATATTTTATCCAACGCATCATTATACATATTATATTTTTTCAGATCGATGACTGAAGCATTTCCCATGCTAATAAAATTCGTGCATTACACACATGTTATGTGACGAATTTTTCATCACTTTACTTCACCTCACATTTTTAGTCCAAGTCAACATTGTGCTGGAAGGTAATTTCCACCAATGATTGACTTTTTCTATTAACGAAGTCGTTGTTTGTAAGTCACAATACATATAAAATAATTTTTTCATTCCATAACATTTGTGTATTTTCAGTTAAATGATTATCACCAGAATAGCATTTCTCAATGCTAAGAAAATTCGTTCGCTACGTAACGAAGTTTCCATCAGTTAATTTCGCACTTTTCGGTCAAGTCAACATTGTGCTGGAAGGTAATTTCCACCAATGATTGACTTTTTCCAGCATCAAACTCATTGCTCGTAAGTCACAGTATAAAATAAATTTTTCATCCCATAACATGTAGTATATGTATGGTATCTATTTTTAGCTTATGACTTTTTTGCACCAATTCGCTGAAGTGAATTTTCAGTCATGAAATGGCTAAAGAAGCTATATTTAAGAACCCGTCATTGTTTGTGTTCAACTGGCTTAACTCCAACACTATAACACAGCATCATAGTTAAAAAAAATTTGTTATAAATATTCTTATTTTTTTACAAACCATAACTTATTAAAATTTAGTTTGAACTTTTGTTTTTTTATAATTTCAATAACTATCAGGCCTGTCGCGAAAAACGGTACGTTTTCATTTCGAAAACTTTTTGAATCAATTTGTCTTCGAAGTCAAATTCAAGTGGATTTGCAGTATTTTTGATGTAGTTTGCATTTCAATGTATAAGTGAAAACTTTTTGTATTGAATCAGCTGATCATATTAAGGATAAAAAAACTAAGTGCAGCAAAAAAAATGGTGTTCAAAATGAGTATTGCATTCACCAGAACATCTTTTATAGGCGGACCCTTCTTGTTTAATTCTGCGGCCAATTCACTCCAACGGGCTTCCATCGTCACACGATCTCCCTTAACAAAACCCCTCGCAAAGTCGGGATGGGTCTCCATAAATTTTATTAACACTGCGTCCTGCGCTACGTTCTTATGTTTACCCCTAATTTAGAATGCAAAATTATAATTATTTTAGCAAAATAATCTAAAAAAATACTTACATCGCCGCTTTGCGCTTTTTTTCTTTATAAAAATACAGATTAACAACAACGTTACAAAGATGCCACTTTATTTGAAAAAACTTTTATTCAATTATCTTAATTCGCATAAAATTCATTTCAGATGTTTCTTGAAATTGAAACATACACATTATTATTGTATAATATTTTAAATTTTATATTTTAATCGATTTTCAACACATTTATACTAAAAATTGCACTGAAATTAAAAAGATTTTCTTTAAAATAGGCTGGCAGCTTGTTTTCCAACTACTATTACTTCACCAGAGATACCTAAATATAACGTCCCTGACTCCACACATACAGCTTAACAGCTGACTTCGAAAATATAAAATTGACGACTTTTGCTTGTCAAAGAATAAAAATTGTGAACAGATAACATTTATTTATTTTTTCGATATATTTAATCTTTTCTTAAGAATCTTGTGGAATATTAGTGTTTTTAGACAGAAAATATTTCAAAGATTTTTTCTTGATAATTTTTTTTGGAGTTAAGTCCTTTAATAATAAAATATAACATAAACGTCTAACAAAAGTTCGGCAATCGACTACAACTTTTTAAAACGGTTCAAATCTACCTCGATTTCACTTTGTCGTATAAGTGGAATTCGCGACAGGCCTGTATTTAATTTAGAGTCATAATTTTAAAGTAAATATTGCTGCGAAATCAAATTATTTCGCTATTGATCATATTACTTACGATCCCAACAAATAAGGGATGATTTTCTTTCAGATGCAAACAAAAAAGGTAAACAAAACCAAAACAAGTGCATGCATACAAATGTGTGTGAGGTGGTGTTTGCTTCTTTTATGCTTAATGTGAAAATTCTTCTTTTTTTACTGAGATTTTTAATGTTTTTATATTTTTCATAGTTTAATTGTATCAATTAACATAAATAAAAACTACATAAGAAAACCAAACAAAATAAAAGGATATAAGTACATATGTATGTATGTATATTAATTCAATCAAAAATTTCGTTTTAATGTTAGCTTAGGAAAACAAAGAGGTAAACAAAAAGGTAAACACAAGGAAGAAAGATGTGCGAAATATCAATAAGAAATCTTTCATAAGTATGAAAAAAAATAGGTAAGCAAGTCAGCCGTATGAAAAAAATAGCCGATAGCCGAATAGACCGATGATCGATTCCCAGTACCTACTATCCAAAAAAATGAAAGAAATGTTTTTTTGATTTTTATATTTTTTTAATGTTTTATATTTTATTTACATTTTTATATTTTTTTAAATATTTTTCATAAATAATAATAAGCAATAATGAAATAAAATTTATTGTTTGCTTATTGCATCTAATAAGAAATCACATGAAAAAATAGCAATAAGAAACAAGCGCATATGTGTGAAATAGCAATAAGAAATCAGCCATATGAAAACAAAATAAGAAATCAGAAATTGATGAACAACGAAAATGAAAACAAACAGCAATAAGAAATTTCGTTTCATTCCGTTTCTATTTTTGGTTTCTATGGCGGTCTGCAGTTTCGTGTTTCAAAACTGAAGAAAAACTGATTCTTAAATCCGTATTTATATATACATACTGATTCTTAACTTTGGACCTAACAGCCAGCTACATAAGTCCGAAACCTTTGACAATATTTCTATTCTTTTATATATTCTTTTTTTCGGGCTTTCATCGTCACACGATCTCCCTTAACAAAACCCCTCGCAAAGTCGGGATGGGTCTCCATAAATTTTATTAAAACTGCGTCCTGCAATACGTTCTTATGATTACCCCTGATTTAGAATGTAAAATTATAATTATTTTAGCGAAATAATCTAAAAAAATACTTACATTGCCGCTTTGCGCTTTTTTCCTTTATAAAAATACAGATTAACAACAACGTTACAAAGATGCCACTTTATTTGAAAAAACTTTCATTTAATTATTTTTATTCGCATAAAATTCATTTCAGATATTTCTTGAAATTGAAACATACATATTATTATTGTATAATATTTTAAATTTTATATTTTAATCGATTTTCAACACATTTATACTAAAAATTGCACTGAAATTAAAAAGATTTTCGTTAAAATAGGCTGGCAGCTTGTTTTCGAACTACTATTACTTCACCAGAGATACCTAAATATAACGTCCCTGACTCCACACATACTGCTTAACAGCTGACTTCGAAAATATAAAATTGACGACTTTTGCTTGTCAAAGAATAAAAATTGTGAACAGATAATATTTATTTGTTTTTTCGATATATTTAATCTTTTCTTAAGAATCTTGTAGAATATTAGTGTTTTTAGACAGAAAATTAATTAATTAATTAATTTGTATATTTGTAGCAAAAATCGTTATAATACATATTGTTATCACACAATTTATAGAGATTTAGTATATATATTTTTCTTCTGAAAAAAATTTTTTTTTTTTATATAAAGAAAGAAAAAATAATAAAAAAAATAATAACTACGGATTTTTAAGCGGAGGGTGGCTACCCAAAACCTCCAATACAAGAAAAAAAAAAAATAATAATTAAATAAAAAGGAAAAAAAAGAGAAAATATTGGTGTAAAAAAAAAGTAAACAAAAAAAAAAAAACCAAATAATAATAAAAGATATATAAATAAACAAACATAAATATAAGTAATTAAAGATGTAAACAAAAAATAAATAAATAAATTTCTAAATAAACAAATATTTCACAAGATATATAAATGAATAAATAAATTAATTAATGACTAACATATAACTAAACAAACATTTAAATATATAAATAACAAAAAGTAAAGATAAATAAATAAATAATGTATAAATAAATAAATGATGTATAAATAAATAAATTAATGTATGTATAATTGAATAATTAAATTAATATATAAGAAGATAAATAAATACTTAAGTTTATCAATAAATAAGTTATAATATTCTATTCATAAATATCACTAATAAGGGGGTTGTCCGACATATTGCACAAAATTTTATATTTTTCTGACATTTCTTCCACTTTTTCAGCTATAGTTTTTATATGATGTTCTCTATGTAGCTGCTTGGTTGCATAATACCAAGGCAAGTTAAGCATCATCTTCAACAGCTTGTTCTGCAAAATTTGCAACTTCCTTATCTGCGTTTTCGCACCAGACCCCCAAATCGGACATGCGTATAAAATTATCCCTTGAAACACTACTTTTCCTAAGATGACCTTGTTTTCGTTGCTCAATAGCGAATTTCTTTTGATTAATGGGTACAACATATTTTTTGCTTTATTGAATTTTAGTTTAATGTTTTTAAAATGTTCATTGAAGGTCAACTTTTGGTGTAAGTGCACTCCCAGATATTTTATGCAGTTCTGCCATTCGATTTGGACATTATTAATTATTAAAGGATATGGTGGATAAAAACAGTGCTTTCTTTTTCTTGTGAAAAAGATAGATCCTTGAGCAACCCCGGCGGTTATCTGAAAGAGATCTGAAAATTCATTATTTAAGCATATGCAAAAATAACGATTTGAGAGGAAGCTGTCAATCAACTTAACTAGTTGCAGGGGGAAGTTAAAATTTATCATTTTGAAAATTAAACCTTTGTGCCAAATGCTTTCTCAACATCAAGTACAAGCACGCCAGTAGATTAACTTCCTCTGAAATTATCTTTTACATGTTTGCATAGTCTGTGTGCTTGATGCACAGTACTATGAAAAGGTCGAAATCCAAACTGCTCATCCGGTATAATGTTATTTTCAGCAATAAATTTCCATAGTTTTTCTTTCAGTACCTTTTCAAGCACCTTACCAGGCTACTGAGGAGGCTTATCGGTCTGTAATTTTGTGCACAGTCAAGAGACTTACCTGGTTTCGGAATTGGTACAACTCTTGCAACTTTCCAGGTACTGGGGCAATATTGTAATTTAATGCAAGAGTTAATTATAAAAGTTAAGTTGTTAGGCCGTAACCTGACAACGGGTTGTTATGGCCATCTAAGTAAGTAAGTATATCACAGCTATTTCAGGTAAATTTTTAAGCATAAAATTCTTGATTTCGTCTAGTCCAGATGCTTTTCTAGGACGCAGCTCTTTGATTAATAGTTTAATACTACTACTAGAAACATATTCACTTGATACATTCTCAATTGAAATGTCTTTAAAGCTATTGTATACAGAGCTTACTAAATTATCGTTTATGGAAGTGCATAAATTTTTAGATTCCTTGTGATTTTCAAGAAAAGTTTCACAAAAGGCATTTGCTTTCGCCAAATTGGAAACTATAATTTTTCCGTCTTTTTTGATGGGCTGTATATTCATTTTTTTTTTCTTTTTTAAACACTTCGAGATATTCCAAAAAAGATTTGAACATTTATCTAATGAAGCCAATTTATTATTTTAGACAGAAAATATTTCAAAGATTTTTTCTTGCTAATTTTTTTTGGAGTTAAGTCCTTTAATAATAAAATATAACATTAACGTCTAACAAAAGTTCGGCAATCCACTACAACTTTTTAAAACGGTTCAAATCTACTTCGATTTCACTTTGTCGTATATGTAAGTGGAATTCGCAACAGGCCTGTATAATAGAAAAAAAACTATTGGCTATACATTGGGGAATACATTTTTTTAAACCATACCTGTATGGACAAAAATTTATAGTTGTGACAGATCACAGACCTTTAGTTTCATTATTTAGCCATAATTATTAATCCTCAAAAATGACGAGAATCAGACTCGATCTTTCTGATTATAATTTTGAAATCAAATTTAAACAAGGCATAACTAATACAAATGCCGATGCGCTATCGAGAATAATAAATTCCGATATGCTTAAAAAATTAATACCTAGCGAAGAAACGAGCAATAAAATAGCCATGGTAACTGTTCAGTCATTTCAAGACTGTTTTGTATTTTTAAGAATTAATATTTATCATTTAATAACTTAAATATTTTATTAGTTTTCAAACCACCCTTCATATTTTGCAAGAAGCAGTAAATTACCTACATATTCGAACATAGTCATTAAAATTAGTACAAAAGTAAATACTAGTTGTAAGAAATGAAATCAAAAATAAAGTTAGTTGTAAAATAAGCCTGAAGCTGATTGAATTGGAGCACAGGCTTTAATTTTAATTCGTTTTTGTTCATTTAGCGATAAAATCGTCTAACATTTTGGCGCCCGAGCAGGGACTTAGACTCATTCGTGTTCGTTTTCCTATAAAAAACATTTTTATTGTAAATTAAATTAATTAAAAATTAAATAAATTTAATTCACATTGACATTGCGGGTTGCTATGGTTTCAAATTTTTTATAAATTGAGACACGGCCGCAAGCTGCGAACTGTCAAGTTGTGTATAACCAAAATCAGATACACACATTTTTGTATTAAAAGCATTGTTATCAGCGCTGCTACTTTTCTACTATCGTAGCAAATTTGCTACACTTAAGCAAAAAATAACACATTTGCGACTTTGCTACCCACTCTCATCAAATGTATCAATTTTGCTACACTTTTCCCATTTTCATATAATTTTGTATTATTCATATAATTTTTCTTACTTTTTCTCCTGCGATTTTTTTATTAAACACATTTTCCACTTTATTGGCAAATTCTGTATCAGAACTAGCTGAATTGTCAACTAAACAAAGTTCTCATGATTTCTAATGTCAGTTACTGATTTTCAAAAAAAAAACTGCTTGCTTTGCCACACAGCAGTGCATCTGCAGAACGAATTTTTTCAGACCTCAATGTAATAAAAAATAAAAAAAGTAACTGCTACAAAATAGATACCATGGATCATATAATGGTTGCAAAATGTTTGATCTAAAGGACACTGTATGGGTGCCTTGAATGGTTCATAATCAGATGAATTATATAATATGTTTATGAATTATTATATTTATTATTATTTATGTAAATTGAATGTGTTAGTTACATTTATGTTATCTACTTTTACACCATTCTGAATTTTAATGTGATATTTTAGTTTTATAAAAAAATTATGTTTAGTTTACTGTTCAATAAACGATAATTCAGCCAATTATTGACTTTTGCTACTCTGCTCACCGTTTTGCTACGAAATTTTGCTACAAAAATTTTATCCAAAGTGGCAGCACTGATTGTGATTCTTTCGAGCCTGCGGTCGTATAAAAAACAAGTAAAAGTTAAAATCGGTGAAAATCAAAACAGTGACAATTAGAAACGGTGAAAATAAAATAGTAAAAGTGGCAAAACTTAAATAAAAAACTTGTGACAAAACATTAAAAGCATTTAGAAAAAGTAATAAAGTGGGAATAAAAGATAGCACAATAACAATTGCCCAGAGTGCATTTTTTAAAAAAAAAAAGAAAGTTTGTGCTGCTGCATCGCCGCCACATCGTTACCAAGAGTTCCCCACATTCGCTGCGTCGTGGGAATTCCTACCGCCGTCACTACCAGGACCGCCAGCTCGACGAAACTACAATTTGGAAAGCTGTCTCCTCACGATGCCGTAAGAGGGGTTTGTTTTTGCAGCTATGCAAAAGGGAAGGACCACAGGTAACAAATGCGATCAATAAGTCACGGTAAACTGCTAGAAACTTCCGGCTATAAACGCTGAGCAGATATTTGCATAATTAGGTGCAAGTAGTTTTTTCGCTCACATTGGAGCAGTGCACTTTATTAATTGCATTTCTTTGTACATTTCAAAGTATTCAACAATATAAACATCGAAGTGTTCGATGTTATCGAAAATACTCCATAAAATTGATAAAATTAGAAATTAACCTTTTAGATTACATAAGCGCCTGTACCGCTTATGTATTACAGGGTTCCGCAAAATTGCGCGAGAATTCCTGTCTAAAATTAACCGTTACTATATACATATATACTTACGGAGGTTTCATACATAGGCTTCGTTTTCGATCGTACCAATTTATGTACATACAAATGGTTGTCACAAATTGCGCATGAACAAAAACAAAGTTTTTCGTTTTCGTTGGTCTATGTACATAGCTTGCCCAAAGTGGTTGCAGTTAGCTGTAAATATGTACATACACACAAACGCATACGCTGATTTCGCAAAGTAAGTGCTGTTGCTACTCAGGAAAAGTTTGCTACATTTCGCTTTTTCGTTGTTGCTATCATTCGCAAATTAAGAGAATAGGTGCAACCCAATACATCTTGACACTGCAGAAACATTTTGTTGTTGCATTCTCTCGTTTCTGTGGTTGGATTTTGGGGTTAAATATTTTCGTTGTAGCACTTTAATTTATGATCATTGAGCTCATACGTTAGGATTTCTCTTGAAATTCATTCTCTTAATTTCAAAGCAAACTAAAGCTGATGTATAATTTGAAGGAACAAATAAGTACTTTCTTGCTATCGTTTAGACCATATATTTTGGTTGGCAAAGTAGGTGCATATCGCATTTTACATGCAAAAATTAAGTTTGTAATTCATTTAAATTACTTTTCGATAAACTTTTGGCTTGTTTTATTGGCTTTCTTAATAAATATTAATAATTAAATGATTGGAGGATGGAGCTGCTTGTAGAAGTCCACGTAAGTGGGAAAAGTTCCTGATCGCCACTCACTTGGGAGTGGCCAGGGATGATTCTTTTGCAAGCAGTTCAAGCAGCTCACAAACTTCCGGCCTTTTTGGCCAAGTATTCTCTGGAGATCGCTTGGACACCCGTCCGGGGGTGAGCTAGTTGTGAGAAGGCGAGTCTCTCCTAGACTTAAAACTTGGAATATGTGCGTAGGGTTTGGGTCCCACCACACATTATCATCATTTCCAATGAAAACCAAATCAGCCTCGGATAATATCCCCCACTATGATGACGACCACTGCAAACGAAAAACGGACAATGATTTACGGATATGCACCTGGAATGTCCGGACCCTCCATAGGGAAGGTGCAACTATCCAACTGACGGAAGCCCTCGTAAAAATAAAGGCTGACATCACCGCCATCCAGGAGATGCGATGGAAAGGACAAGGCTGCTCTAATCGGACGAACTGTGATATCTCCTACAGCGGCCATGCGGAGAGGCGCGAATTTGGTTGCGGATTCGTTGTAAGTCGAAAATTACGCCACCTAGTTTCCCGGTTCACGCCAATAAACGAAAAGTTGGCTACAATCCGTATCAAGGCAAAATTCTTCAATATAAGCCTAATTTGCGCGCACGCCCCGACGGAGGAAAAGGACGATGCCACCAAGGATGACTTCTACGCGAGCCTAGAGGACTTGTATGACCGTTGTCCGACCCACGATGTGAAAATAATCCTCGGCGATTTTAACGCGAAGGTCGGAAAAGAAAGCATCTTTGGCGCTACAGTCGGTCAGTTCATTCTCCACGAGACCACTTCAAACAACGATCTGAGACTGATTGACTTCGCCGCGGCGCGAAACATGGTAGTTAGTAGTACCAGATTTCAACACCTCGACATTCACAAGGCCACCTGGCTATCCCCGGATCAAAAAACGAAAAACCAAATTGATCATGTTGTGATCGACGGAAGGCACGCTTCAAGCGTTCTGGATGTGCGTACATTTCGGGGGGTCAGTATTGACTCCGACAACTATCTTGTTGCAACTAAGATCCGCATGCGGCTATGCAATGCGAAGAATGTACGCACGGGCATGCAACGAAAGCTGGACGTTGCCAAGCTACAATCATTACGGACTGCCGAGGCATACTCCGCTCAACTCTCGGTTAAGCTCAAGCAACCAACCTCTGGAACCGACGACGCCGGTGGACTTTGGACACACATCTCCCACTCCATGCGCGCTGCTGCCGAGGAAGTCATTGGTTTGCGACGTCCACAACCTCGAAACCAATGGTATGACCAGGAGTGTTGCGATGTGACTGCTGAAAAAAACGCAGCATTCAAGAAGACGCTGCAGTCAGCCGCAACGCGAGTCGTGCGAGAAAACCACCGCGAAAAGAGGAAGAAAGAGAGGCGCATTTTCAGACGTAAAAAAAGGGAGCAGGAAAAGCGTGAGCGTGAGGAACTTGAGGTGTACCAGGGCAAGAAGAATGCACGAAAATTCTATCAACAAGTTAAACATCTAACGCAAGGTTTCAAGCCCGGAGCATCCACTTGTAGAGACGAAAATGGAAATCTAGTTACAGATACACAGAGTGTACTAAGGTTATGGAGGCAGCATTTCTCCAACTTGCTTACGGGCGATGATTCCACCAATTCCGCCCAGAGAGAATGCAGTACGATACCACCAATCGATGATAACGCAGTGGAAGTACCATCACCTAGCCATGAAGAGGTTCGAGTTGCTATCCAGCGACTCAAAACCAACAAAGCAGCGAGTGCTGACGGCCTGCCAGGTGAGTTGTTTAAAGCTGGTGGCGATGAATTGATAAGGTGCATGCATCAACTCATCAGCAAAATATGGCTAGCGGAAAGCATGCCCGACGATTGGAATCTCAGCGTGCTTTGTCCTGTAATAAAGAAAGGAGACCCGACAATCTGCGCCAACTGGTATCAGTCTTATTTCCATCGCATATAAGATCCTCTCGAGCGTATTGTCTGAAAGATTGAAGCCGTATACAGAAACGCTGATCGGATCCTATCAGTGTGGCTTTAGACCTGGTAAGTCTACCATAGACCAGATTTTTACACTACGCCAAATCGTGGAGAAAACCCATGAATATCAAATCGACACTCACCATCTCTTCGTCGATTATAAAGCTGCGTTCGATAGCCCAGTGCGGGATTGCCTATACGCAACAATGTCTGAGTTCGGTATACCTGCAAAGTTGATAAGGCTCTGCAGGATGACGTTGAGCAATACGTGTAGCTCCGTCAAGGTAGGGAATCACCTCTCAGGAACTTTTGATACCGAGCGAGGTTTCAGACAAGGCGACCCGCTCTCGTGCGATCTCTTCAATTTCATTATGGAGGGAATCGTACGAAAAGCCGGTGTGCATCTTAATGGCACCATTTTCTTCAAAGGTGTTCAGCTCCTTGCGTACGCTGATGATATTGATATTATCGGTCAGAGTAAGAGAGATGTTACTGCTGCTTTCACTGCTATTGAAAAGGAATCAGCCAAAGTGAGTTTGACGGTAAACGAGGGCAAGACGAAATACATGATGTCTACTAACAACAACAAGAGAGTGCGGGATCCAGACTCTCATACTACAGCGGGCAACTGTAAACTAGAAGTCGTCAAGGAATTCACTTACCTTGGCACTGCAGTAACCAGCAACAATGATGTCAGTCTGGAGACTAAGCGGAGAATAAAAATTGCTAATATGTGCTACTACAGTCTCAGTAAGCAATTACGTTGCAGAGCGCTCTCTCGATCGACAAAGCTAACACTCTACAAGACGCTCATTCTACCTGTGCTTTTTTATGGCGCTGAGGCATGGGTGGTTTTGACAACAGACGCAACCGCTCTTGGTGTGTTCGAGAGGAAAGTTCTCCGCAAAATCTTTGGTCCTGTTCGAGTTGGCGACGACTATCGCATTCGAATGAACCACGAGCTGTATGAGCTCTACGCCGACATTGACATAGTTAAGCGTATAACAATACAGCGACTACGCTGGCTAGGTCATGTCCATCGTATGGATAAAGAAGCTCCAGCGAAAAAGGTATTCGAAGGGAAGGTCCCCGGTCAACGACGAAGAGGGAGACCATGCCTCCGGTGGATAGACCAAGCTGAGGAAACCCTAACCGCGCTTGGGATTAACGATTGGAGAAGGCGCGCGCAAAACAGAGGCGTCTGGCGAGAGCTAATGAGGTCGGCCGTAACCTGACAAGGGGTTGTTATGGCCATCTAAGTAAGTAAGTAAGTAATTAAATGATTATTGAACTTTAGCCATTTTTCGCAGCGATCAACATTTTAGGTAAAATTTTACAAGTTGATACAATGCTTTATGTATTAAACAAACTTTGATAACAAAAAAAAAAACAACAACAACTCTAGAATATAGACTTATGTTTCGATTCTTAAAATCTCATCAGTATATTTTTGGTTGTTGTCTACGTCAGCACTCAAATTGCACCCGCCATATTAATGAAGAACAATCGATAAGGTAATTTTTAATTTCAAGAAAATGTGGTTATATTTTAAGTGAATTTTTTTTTAAGATCACACCATTGCGTTGAATTTTTTCAATTAGCTGTACCCTTTTCTTTGTTTTATTTACATCATTAAAGCGAGACGCCACGTGAGTGGATTAAACCGTAGTTCTCCTTTGTAATCGCAGTTTCTTAAATTATTTGTTTATGTTGTAATGCACATCCATTGGCTGTGAGACATTACGTGTTCAAAATTATGTTTCGATTCTTAAAATCTCATCAGTATATTTTTGGTTGATGTCTACGATGATGTCTTTTCGATTGTTCTTCATTAATATGGCGGGTGCAATTTGAGTGCTGACTTAAAAATGCATTTTGTTGCATATTTGATTCTAGATTATATATTATTTTTTATTTGTTTTTTGTAAATGTGTTTCCCGTTGAGATTGCTTATTGTTGTTGGTCTTGTGCAGTATGGAGGTAATCTCTGATTCTAGGAATGGTGTTATATGTAGTCCCAAAATTTTAATTGATGTACTATGTAAACAACATTGTGGTTTAAAAGTTGTACATTTCAATGCTAGAGGTTTGAATGCTGACAAAATGGATTATGTTAAGTATGTGTTTGAAAACTCGTCAGTTGATGTTATATGTATTTCTGAGACCTGGTTCAGTAATGAAATCAGTGATTGTTACCTAAATGTACCTAATTATAATTTATTCAGAAATGACAGAACCAACAAAAGAGGAGGGGGTGTTGCAATATATTGTAGGTCATACTTCAACGCCAAGGTTGTAGGTAAGTCCTGCAACGAGCTGATTGAATATATCAGCCTGGAGCTGTTTGATAGCAACATGAAAGTGCTGATTTCTTGCATATATAATTCAAATAGATGCAATTCTATGGATTCGTTTTTTTTGGATTTGACCCCTCGCCTCATAGACTATGATCAGTTAGTACTGAGTGGTGATTTCAATTTTAATTTGCTTGTTTGCGACAATATTACTGAAAGATTTCATGATCTGGTGAGTACTGCAAGCGTATCTATTGTCAACTCGATAATGCCTACTCGTTTTGCTACTAATGCATGTCCTAGCTTACTGGACCTCTTTATAGCATCGGATATCTCTAAACTTTTGATTTTTGACCAAATTTCCTTTATATCGGATCATGACCTAATTTTTTGCACTATGGATATCAATTTTTGTCGCCTTAATGTGCCGTCCACTATTTCTTACCGTGACTTTAGTGTCATAAATCTTCATTTCCTCTATGATGAACTGATTCAATATAATTGGAGTGATTGCTGGTTTTACAGTTCTGTTGACCGTAAATTGGAATTCTTTGTTAGCAAATTAAATAACATTTTTGAAACACTCGTACCTACTCGAACTTTTCAAGTAAAAAGAAATTCCTGCCCATGGTTCACTGCCAATGTCAAACAAAAGCTCAAGCTTAGAAACAGGCTACATTTGAAATGGAAGAAAAGTAGAACTATTGAAAATTGGAATGCTTATAAACTGGCTCGTAATACAGCTGTATCTTTTGTAAGGCGTGCAAAAAAAGAATATTTTTGTTTGAAACTTAACACGAGCCTTCCAACTAAACAGTTGTGGAAAAATTTACGGCAGCTTGGTGTTCAGAAAAACGACAAATCAGTTTGTAGTGTGGAGCCTAACTCCTTGAATGATTTTTTTTTTTATATAACAGTAGCTTTCACACTACTTGCTCCTTTGATCCAAACTCCAATAACTTTTGTGACCCTCCAAACAGCTTTCAATTCCACGTACTGAATGAATTTGAAGTTTATAAAAGCATCATGGAAATTAAATCAAATGCAGTAGGTGAAGATGGTATTTCTGCTAAGTTTCTTAAACTTGTTCTGCCTTATATACTCAGTACTTTAACGCACATTTTCAATCACTGCATAACAACTTCGTGCTTCCCTAAAATGTGGAAAGTAGCTATTGTCATACCAATAGCTAAAAAATCCGCAGCATCTACTGCCAGTGACTACAGGCCCATTAGCATTTTATCCACAATATCTAAAGCCTTTGAAGCCCTTCTTTCAAGACAAATAACTGAACATCTACAAAACTATAAGCTCTTGTCCCCTGTCCAATCTGGATTTCGTGCTGGGCATAGTTGCTCCACTGCTATGGTTAAAATCCTAGACGACATTCGTATGCCTTATGACCTTGATGAATTGACATTACTCTGTTGCTTAGATTTTTCAAAGGCTTTTGATAGCGTGAATCACTCTATATTATGTACAAAATTGAAATTTTATTTTGGATTTTGTAGTAGCTCTGTTTGTTTGATGAAAAGCTATTTACATAATAGACTTCAAAAGGTCAAAGTGGGTGATGTGTACTCTGACTTGAAACTGTGTAGCGTTGGTGTTCCTCAAGGCTCCATTCTTGGCCCCTTGTTGTTTATTATGTTTATTAACGATATTTTTTCTGTCTGCAATACTGTAAATATTCATGCCTATGCTGATGACATCCTAATATACTCGTCTAGTAGAATCGGCCTTACTGAGGATCTTTGTTGTAGAACTAATGAAGACCTTGCTGCCATTAACGAATGGGCTCATAAGAATGATTTGCGTTTAAACCCTACTAAGTCTCATGTTTTACCGATTTCTCGAGCCAGAGTTGATCCCACTTCTATACCACCCTTATTTATTGGGGATGCTCAGTTGCAACTTTTAAACAAAACTACTTGCCTCGGATTTCGATTAAACTCTTTTTTAACTTGCTCTAATCTTGAGTTTACGCCTGTCGATGTTAAACGAAAGCTAGTTATACAACTTTTAGTACCATTTATAACATATTTCGCAGTTGTCTACAGCAAGTTGGATTCTAAATCACTACATAAGCTGCAAGTAGCATTTAACAACGCTACTCGTTACGTGTTTGGTCTTCGTAGATTTGACCACATATCATCTTGGAATAGCCGGATACTTGGTTGTACCATCGAAAACTAGCTTATGGCCTGAAATTGTGTGTTTCTTCATAAGATTATTTACTTAAAAATATCTAACTATCTCTTCGAAAAACTACGGCTAAGTATATCGGGCAGAAGTCATAATTTAATTATTCCTAAATTCTTACATTTTAATTCCACCAGATTTTTCTTCATTAACGCCATTCGAATCTGGAATTTATTGCCAAATAACCTAAAAAGTATCGCACTCATTAACAATTTTAAGCATTTGGTTTCTCAACATTTTTCGAGTCGTTAAATTTTTCTTTTAATATCCAAACATCTGTTATATTTATTTTTGTTATTTTTATTCGTACTTTGTTTATGTTAATTAGAATTTAAGAATAACTTTTTTTTTTACCATATTTGTAAATTGACCAACGTTAAGTATATTGTACAGCAAAAGATTTTAAATCTTATTGTACTTTTGTTTTGCCAAATAAAAAAAAAAAAAAAAAAAAAATTAATGAGATTTTAAGAATCGAAACATATGTCTATATTCAAGAGTTGTTGTTGTTTTTTTCCTTTGTTATCAAAGTTTGTTTAATACATAAAGCATTGTATCAACTTGTAAAATTTTACCTAAAATGTTGATCGCTGCGAAAAATGGCTAAAGTTCAATAATCATTTAATTATTAATACTTTTCGATAAACTTAATTGAATCAAACCCAGTATGGGAAAAATAGTGAACCCACAGACGATACTGTGGTAAGTATCGTGGACGATACTGAAATCCACGATAATTTACTAAAAAAAGGGGATTAATTATGAGCAATATTTTACGAATAAAGACATCAATTATGGAGAGTAAAATTTCTTCAAATTATTTTGAGCTGAATTGTCGTCTCCGTGTCTTAAATAATTATTTGGATCAAGAAATGGCTTGCCAAAGTCAAATCGAAAAATTTGATTCTGAAGACTCTTACAGATCTGATCTGGAAGAGGAATGTGTGGTTACAGAATCGTTACTACTGTCTATGATATACAAGAATAAGTCGCAAATCGCTTCAGTGGTTCCTTCCAGTAATCCACACGAAGCTTCGTTCGTTGTTCATCAACAACAATCACGCCTTCCACACTTAAAATTGCCTAAATTTAGCGGCAAGTATTCAGAATACAAAAGTTTAATCGGTGTTTTTGAAAGTCTAGTCAACAGTGATAAAATCTGACAAATTTTCAGAAATTTAATCATTTGACGTCGTGTCTATCTGGAGAAGCATTAGAAACAGTTAGAGCTTCTCAAGTTACTGATGAGAATTATGAAAAGGTGCTAGTCAGTTTGAAAAAAGTTTATGATAACGATTATATCATATTTTCAAATTGCATTTCACAACTTTTTGATTTACCTTCAAACAATAAACCTTCTGCTGCAGATTTGCGCAATTTAATAGACACCCTATCAGCTATTTATGACTCCCTACCATCAATAGGCGACGATAAAAAGATTTCAAACGCTATTCTGATTTACTTGACAATGACAAAAGTTGACTCAATAACTAAATTGAAATGGGAAGAGCAACTTAATTATGATCGTTTGCCAGTGTGGAAGGATTGTGAAACAATTCTCAATAGACGTTTTCAACATATTTCTTAATTATTATCCCCAAATTGTAAAAAGCCTTAATGAGGCTACTTCACCGGATGTTAGTTTGCAAAATAAAACTATTACCGAGGCTACTATGGTTTTTGCTTCCACTCCTTCGATCTCCACTTTACCTAAACAAGCTATTTCCTTAAAAAAGAAAAGAAAGTCTAATAAGAAATTAAATAAAAATCTGGGTAATGTGGGGAGGGTGGGCGGTGCGGCCGTCAGTCGTGACAAAACTCCCGTGAATTGCTCTCTAAATACCTCTTCACCCACTCCCAATTTTCCCGCTATAATCTCTAGTAGCAATCTTCCATCTCCTTCCTCCACTATAAATAATCCTCTGTCAATTTGGCTAATCCGCGGGTGGATGTTGCGATTGATAGCTCTGTGCCATCGGTTTCCCTGCAGGCATTACCAAGGTTAAAATCGATTTTTATTTCACGACTTCATTTCAACGCTACCTCTGACAGCGTTAAAAATTTTATCAGACAAAATCAAATTATTCCTGCCGACGCCTTCGTTTCTTGCAGGAAACTCGGTAATAAACCAACTCATGCGTCTTTTAAAATAACAGTGACATCTTCTCATGTTTCTGCCATTCTTAAATCTAAAGCATGGGTGGATATCTATATTTCAGAATTTAAATCGAAAAAAAATGATAAAACTGCACGTTCCAATTCAAAAAACTGAAACGGCTATCCCTTTACTATCAAAATGTAAGGGGTTTGCGTTCCAAGACGCAAGATATCTTTTTATCAACTCAGAATTTCTCTGAGGAACGGTAAAGGCTCAAAGCCCGTTAGCAGCCTTTTCTCCGTTCCTAGACAAACAAGGTGTCATTCGTGTTGGGGGAAGGCTGGAAGCCTCATCATTAAATTATGACGCCAAGCATCAAATTTTAGTTCCCCATAATGATATCAATGTTTTGCGGCTGAGGTTCGTTTACCTGCCTATAACTCTAACGTAATCCCGGCACTTGAACCAGGACTATGTAGGTTGTTTGGTTGTTACTGTAGGCACATAAACCCACAATAGCAGCTAAGTATTTTGATGATAGCAGGACACCTTACCAGGGGTCGGGGGTGTCTTGCTATGTGTTGCGGCCACTAAAACCAAGAATTTTAGTTATGAAAGGAAAGATACTGCTTTGCTTAATTCTTGCAATATAATGGCAAAGTTTATTGAAATTACATCTACTATATATACTTAATTGATATATTAAAATTGTTGACTTAATAATAATTACAAGCTAATTAAAAAATGTAACGCATGTAAAAATTATGACCTACTTAAATAAAACCATTAACCATAAACAAAACAAAAGCGAACGTTGACTTTAGCTAAATTGCAATGTTTACATTTTTATCAATAAGACAAAAATGAACATTGACTTTAACCAAATTGCAATGCTTGCATTTTGTCAACCAAAACAAAAGCGAGCATTGACTTTAAACAAATTGCAATGTTTTGCATTTGGTCAACATTCATCATTTTGATTTGTTTAAGGGGCTGCATATGTTAAATAAAGAATGTAAAACTAAACATCTTCCTCCCGTTGAATATAATTCAACTACTGCTGTCCAAATTGATAGCGAAGTCGGTTCTTTGCTGCACATTTGAACGTGGCTGGGGCGTAGGTGTTGTTGTTGTTGTTAATAGGAATCGTTTTACTATGTGCTTTAACACGATGAATAATATTATTATGCCTGCCAAAATTAATGCTATGCTGGAAAGTGCGGTATTGCGAGTATTTTGGTGTCGAATTTTATGAGGCAGCATAATAAAATTTTCTGTTGCTAATAGCTTTTGCAATTACGTAAGATTTTTTATTTGGTCATCATAAATGATACTGGAATGATTTCTTAATACGGTTCGTACATGTTCTGGTGTGGATAATCTTTGAACACTTCCAAGGCCAGTGTAGGAAGTGCGTATTGCGCTGGATATTATATGGAATCCATCTAGTGTCAAGATATTGTTTTTGGCAACACACTGTGGTGCGATTGTGAGAATCCCTGATGCTGCCAAAGATACTTGTTGTGAGTTCTGGTTACACACGATCGTTAACCGAGTAGGAAATTTTAACGCAAAGATCCATTGGTTTTGTTGTTCCGTTTGAGTCCATGTTGAGTTTTGTTCAATCTTTTTTAAATGTATGCCAATATCTGAGTTGAACTGTTGTATTTTAATGTTTTGTGCTAACGCTAGTGGTAGCATTAGCAGTGCAATCATAAAAGTGGTCAATATGGTCTTGCTGGTGGTGACTGATGCCTTTCGTGCGCGTTTTTTTGGTAAGTCATCTCTTTCCCCAAGATTGGCCTGTGCAGATTTTTTTGTGAACTCATCAACCTCTCCGGAATCGGACTGTATAGATTCCTCAGTTGATTCAATTGGTAGTGGTGCCAACTTACGTATAGGTCTTTTAAGGATCCCTGAAGCTGTGCGAACATCTGCAACCCGTACAGCTCCATCCTGACCATGATATACTCTTTCAATTCTTCCTAAAGACCACTGTAATGAAGGAGCATTGTCATCTTTTATGATAACCATTTGACCAAGCTTTGCATTTGAGCTTTGTTCTTTCCACTTGTGACGATACTGTAGTTCATTCAGATACTCCAAGGACCATCGTTTCCAGAATTCTTCTTTAATATGTGTCACCAGTTTCCATCTTGTTAGCAATGAGTGATTAGAGGGTGTGGACGATGGATTAATCGATGAATTAATTGGTTCTCCAATCAAAAAATGACCTGGTGTTAGAGCTGTTATGTCATTAGGATCATTCGACATAGGAGTTAGAGGTCGCGAATTCAAAATGGCTTCTGCTTCAATCAACGTTGTTTCGAGTTCTTCATACGTAAGGGATGCCGATGTCAAGATTTTTATGAGCAAACCTTTTGCAGATTTAACAGCTGCTTCCCATAGGCCTCCAAAGTGAGGAGAACTTGGAGGTATGAATTTAAAAGTAATGCCTCTATTGTTGCATTCTGTGGCTATTTTTTCGTTAGATCCTTGTGATTGAAGAATATTTTTTAGCTCCTGTAATTGATTACTGGCACCAAGGAAATTTGTTGCATTATCGCAATATATAGTTTGGCAATGACCTCTTCGACCAATGAATTTTTTTAAAGCTCCTATGAATGCATCTGTCGTGAGGTCGCTTACCAGCTCCAAGTGGACAGCCTTTGTGGTGAAGCAACAGAACACTGCTACATAAGCCTTTTGGGGACGTTTTCCTCGAATCTTGTAGTGTATCCAGACTGGTCCGAAGTAGTCAATACCGGTTGTAATAAATGGTCGATAAGGTGTTATTCTGTCAGCAGGTAAGTTTCCCATTATTTGGGAGTACATCTTTGGTTTCGCCTTGCTACATTTATTAGTAGTAGTCTTACGATTGTGCGTCCATCCTTTAATGTTGCACGCACGAAAATTGCAGCTCCGTAGGCCTTTTCTGATGCATCGCAAAAAGCATGAAGCTAAACGGATGGTGCTTCATGTTGTCCAAAAACGTGCCTTTCAAAGCTAAAATTGTTCAGCGCTTTTAAATCGTCTCGGAAAGTAACCCATTTGGAATGTAATTCGATTGGTATTGCCTGGTCCCAACAAAGTTGTAATTGCCATAAGTCTTGTATGATGATCTTGGCTGTTACTATAACTGGCCCCAGTATCCCTAGTGGATCAAATATTTTTGCAACTTCTGACGTGATTACGCGTTTCGTGATTTTGTTTGTTACATGAGACGTAGATCTAATGCAAAATTTATCCTTCTTTGGTTGCCAGACTAACCCAAGTGTTTTTATGGAAGTGTTGTCATCATTGTCAAAGTCCAAATCGATTTCCTGGTCATCTTTATCGATATCTTGTAGTATTTGTGGGTGGTTTGCACACCATTTGCGTAGTTTAAAACCAACAGGTTCTAGTATGCGTTTGAGTTGATTCTGTATCTCCAGCACCGTTGACAGTTTATTGGATCCACTGAGACAATCATCAACGTAAAAATTATTTTTTAAAACTTGTGAACCCAATTCAAATTTTTCTTTATTTTCATCCGCAAGCTGTTGTAGGCATCTTGTTGCTAGGTATGGGGCGGATCTAGTTCCATATGTCACGGTGTTTAATTGATAATGACGGACAGGCTCACCAGGATTATTTCTCCAAAAAATAGTTTGGAATTTCCTATCTGCTGGATGTACCGAAATTTGTCGATACATTTTTTGAATATCGGTGCAAAAGACAAATCTTGGTAATCAAAAACGCAGAAGAATTGAAAAAAGTTCGCTCTGCACGGTTGGACCAGTAAATAAAATGTCATTCAGTGATATGCCAGAACTGGTTTTACATGAGGCGACAAACACTACTCTCAGTTTTGTACTGCTGCTATCTGGTTTCAGTACACAGTGATGTGGGATAACATAATATGGTGCTGATAAGTTTTTAGCAGTTATCTGCTCCATATGTCCCAATTCTTCATACTCGTTCATAAATTTGACGTACTGCTCTCTGAGTTTTTGATCCTTAGATAGTCTTTTTTCAAGGGAAAAGAACCTGGTCATTGCTATTGTTTCTGAGTCCTTAAGGGTTTCAGGATCTTGTTGAAATGGTAGTTTTACCATAAAACGTCCTAATGAGTCCCTTTGAGTGTTGTTTTGAAAATGTGTTTCACATAATTCTTCGGCCATAGTTAAACTTGAATTTTTGGGTTCCGTATCATCCATTTGCCACAATCGTTGGATCATTTTGTCTAGATCTTCCTCATTTTCTGTACATATGCCACACGTTGCGTCGAACTCGTTCTGGTTAGAAAGGTAGGAGTCGCCTATTTTTCCTGAGAAAATCCATCCAAAAACGGTATTTTGAAGAAACGGTAAATCACTTGATAGTTTGATTTGCCCAATGGTCAATAATTGATGATAGAACTCTGCTCCCAGCAGGATGTCAATATTCGCCGCTTGGTTGAAGTAAGGGTCTGCTAATTTAATATTTTTTGGAATTGACCATGATTATGTATCCAATGATTGCGAAGGCTGTAATGTAGTTATTTGTGGCAACACGTATGCTTCCAATGGTTTTTGGTATCCATTTATGCGGGAATGAATGTTAATGTAGGCCCGCTGAGTTGAAACCTGCCTTTTTCTTCCAATTCCTTCTATGGACATTGAGGTTGCCTGACCTGAAATACCAAGACGCTTTGCTAGCCTGCTTGTTATGATGTTGATCTGGGAACCAGAATCTAACAGTACTCTGCAGTTTATCATTTTCCCGCTGTTTGTATTTACCTTAATTAAAGCTGTGCTAAGTAGCACATAGCCCTTTTTTTGCGTGCTGTTATTTGTTGCAAGGGTAACAGGAGAACTTGAATTTTGTTCTTTAAACGGTGGTACCGTTGCATTTTGACCGTCTTTTTCCTGATGTAACAATGTATTGTGTTTTTTCTGACATCTGGTGCATGATCTGCTACGGCAATTAAGAGTACTGTGCCCACTTCTGAGACAGTTTGTACAGAGTCGATTTTTGATCACATGATTCATTCTGTCCTTGACTGAAGCCTTCAAAAACTTAACGCATGTATACAGAAAGTGTTCTTTTTCGTGGCAGAATTTACATTTTTGATTAAGTGTTGTAAGTACTCTGATGGGCCTTTGTTTGGTCTCAATAGCCTCCATCGTTTGGAATCGAGCTTCCAAAAAAGTGAGAAATTCGTTTAATTTTGGAATTTCTTTATGGTTTGCGATAGTTTGCTCATATAAAAGATGAGTTTCGCGATCCAACTTTTTTATTAAGATTGGAAGTAGTAGAGGATCCCATGAGTTCGTCCCTACTCCCAGATTTTCCAATGCTAGCAAACATTCTTGTGTTGTATCGTGCAGCGCCTTGATTGTTTTGGCTGACGCTACTGATAATGTTGGTTGTTCCAATAATTTTGACACAAGAGTGTTTGTCAGGACTCTTTGATTGTTGTAACGATCTTGAAGTAACATCCAGGCTGTTGTGTAATTTGCCTCACTCAATGAAAGGTGTCGAATTAGCTCCTCTGCTTCTCCAGTGACGTTTGACTTCAAATACCACATTTTTTGCACATTTGGTAGTGCTTGGTTGTGAATCATTTGAAGAAATAAGTCAAAAAATTGACGCCACTTCATATAGTCCCCATCAAACTTTGGAATAACCACCTTTGGCAGTGGTAGAGCTCCCTGCGAGCTGGCTATGCTGACATGCATTGTATCTGATACGCCCCTTTGGTAGTTTTCTAGCTCTTCAGTTAGTGAGATCACCTTTTGGAGTACCTCTTCTTCTAATTGAACGAACGTTGATATGTCGTAACCCTTGGTTGATGGGTCTTCCATTTGCTGCCAAATTTCATAATTATTTTGCTCTATATTGCTCCAAAGCTGCTTGATAGTCTTCAATTTTAACTCGCTAGAGATACGTGAATGTGTAGATTCGGTGCTGGCCAATTGCCTTTTTAATGTTGACATTTGGGCTTCAAATTTCCGAATAAGTCCTCTTTGGTGCTGGTCAGCATCAACTGTATGTGTATTTTCTGGAATTTGGTTGGCTGTGGCTTCGTTTTGATTTTTCTGCGTATGTTGCTGATTAAATGTTGTAGTTGTATGTTGAATGGTCACAGCCCCTTGTGGTGCAATCGATTTGACTGAGTTAGTCGCATCTATCTTTGAAGCTGATTCCTCAAAGATTTTTGTATATGTTTCGACTACTTCGGCTATTTGAGAGTAATAGTCCTTGCAAAAATAGTCATGTTCCAATGGGAGGTCATTTATTATGCGGATTTTTGTATCTGTTTCTTCAAACCTTTCCCATGCTTGGTTTAACCGCCTCATACGATCTCGAAAGTAATCGGATGTACCCTTCCGTTCCGAAGAATCCTTTTTGAAGTTCCTCACTAAATTTTGGATTTCTTCTCCAAGAGATTGTTGGATCTTTGCTAAGTCGTTGAACGCCATCATTAATAGACTGGAGTACAAAAAATTAAGTCTTGTTGACAAATTGATTACTCCTAGCTCTTCCTGAAAGGGAGTCGATTGTCGTCCCTTTGCTCTGCTACGGCGGCGTCTGTATTATTTGATGAATGGAGCTGTGTGTCGTTCCTTTTGCTGTTTTTTGCTACGGCGGCGTGTGTATTTGACAAAAAAGGAGTCGTATGTCGTCCTTTTGCTGTTTTTTTTTTGCTACGGCGGCGTGTGTATTTGACAAAAAAGGAGTCGTATGTCGTCCTTCTTGATCACGTCGGGGTCAACAATGTTTTGCGGCTGAGGTTCGTTTACCTGCCTATAACTCTAACGTAATCCCGGCACTTGAACCAGGACTATGTAGGTTGTTTGGTTGTTACTGTAGGCACATAAACCCACAATAACAGCTAAGTATTTTGATGATAGCAGGACACCTTACCAGGGGTCGGGGGTGTCTTGCTATGTGTTGCGGCCACTAAAACCAAGAATTTTAGTTATGAAAGGAAAGATACTGCTTTGCTTAATTCTTGCAATATAATGGCAAAGTTTATTGAAATTACATCTACTATATATACTTAATTGATATATTAAAATTGTTGACTTAATAATAATTACAAGCTAATTAAAAAATGTAACGCATGTAAAAATTATGACCTACTTAAATAAAACCACCATAAACAAAACAAAAGCGAACGTTGACTTTAGCTAAATTGCAATGTTTACATTTTTATCAATAAGACAAAAATGAACATTGACTTTAACCAAATTGCAATGCTTGCATTTTGTCAACCAAAACAAAAGCGAGCATTGACTTTAAACAAATTGCAATGTTTTGCATTTGGTCAACATTCATCATTTTGATTTGTTTAAGGGGCTGCATATGTTAAATAAAGAATGTAAAACTAAACAATCGTGTTTACCGAAACTTGGTTAAACAACAGCTTTCTCAATATGGAAATTTTTGATAATAGTTTCCATGTTTTTAGAAGAGACAGACACTTGGAAGATCTTTCTTCTGTTGGTGGAGGCGTCTTAATAGCTATAAAAAATCATTTAACCAGTTCATTAGTTGAAATTGCCTGTGCATCTAATATTGAACTGTTATGTGTTAAGGTTACACATTATAACTCTAATTTATACATTCTTAACACTTATGTTCCTCCAAATAGTAGCGCAGATGTCTACGAATGTCTTTCGATGGCCGTAGAATATATTATTAATGAACTAGACACTAATGACGACATTTTGTTGTTAATCTGCCTGACCTAAAATGGACTCCTTCGGACGATGGTACATATTTTTATGCATCTTGTCCAAAAACTCGACAACAACAAATTTTTGTTGACGAAATACTTTCAAATTTACAACAAGTAAGTTGTATAACTAACTGCCATGGACGACAACTTGACTTAGTCTTGGCTACAAATAGTAGCAATGTTGTTGTAAGAAATGCTATCCATGCTCTGTCTACGGTAGATTCCTATCATCCACCTTTGAGTATTGTGTACCAATCTGGCAATGAAAATTTGACTAATGCATGCTCATCCAATAATATTTACGAATTCAATTTTAAGAAAGCTGACTTTTTAAAATTGAATGAAAATTTAAGAAATAAATTAGACGACTTACTCATTTTTTTTAATAACAATACATTTGTTGATTGCATTAAATTTTTCTATGGTGAACTTTTTTCTGCCATAGCATTGTCGGTTCCATATACAAGGAGGTACGTTAATAATTCCTCGTACCCCTGGTATGCAAAGGATTTGAAAAAAATTCGCAATGGCCGTAATAGGGCATGGAATAAATACATTTGTAGCCAGGACCGTAATGACCTTGTTGCTTATCAGCGACTAGATATGTCAGCTTTGGTTTATTCTGAATATTTGAATAAAATTAGGCTGAATATTCTTCATGACCCCAAGAATTTTTGGGGTTTTATTAATTCTAAAAAAAAATCTGACGGGTTTGCATCTGAGTTTAAAACAGTTGATGGGCTCACTAGCGACTCACAAGTTATAGCCGGGTTGTTTGCTAATTTGTTTAATGAATCGTTTTCTACGGATTTATTTAGCCCTGAAATCAACTATTTTGAATATATGGATAACGACCCTTTAGTTTCGGTTAATGAGATATCTTTCTCTCCTGACCTCATAGAGAAATATATTTCATCTGTTGATGATGACTTCAACTCCGGGCCGGATGTTATTCCTGCGACAGTTTTAGTAAACTGCAGCTCTGGGCTGAGTCAGCCCCTCAGTATTTTATTTAATAGATCAATTCAAGAAAGCTATTTTCCTAAATTTTGGAAAAATGCATACATTAGCCCCATTTTCAAGAAAGGGTGTAAAAATGATGTTTCAAACTACAGGCCCGTGGCTAAAATATCATCAATACCGAAAATTTTTGAACATATTATATACGATCAGGTTAAGGTGTGCTGTGGTGAAGTCATAACAACTCGTCAGCATGGTTTTGTTAATGGCAGATCTACAGTTTCTAACCTCCTTGATTTCACTTCTTTTGCATTAAGCTTTTTAGACTCTGGTGGGCAAGTTGACTGCATCTACACTGACTTCAGTAAAGCATTTGACAAATTACCACATAATTTGATTTTGTTTAAGTTAAAGAAACTTGGATTTCCCTTAAGTTTTGTCAGCTGGATTGAATCTTATTTATCTGATCGTACGTATCAAATAAAATTTAGGAGAGTGTTTTCCTCCCCATTTAGCGCGACATCAGGTGTTCCACAAGGAAGCCACCTGGGGCCGCTCCTGTTCATTTTAGCAATTAATGACGTTACACAAGTTATTAAAAACTCCCATCTGTTAGTATATGCAGATGACATAAAAATTTACAGGAACGTAAAGGGGGTTGGTGACACTATTCCACTTCAGTCTGACTTGAAATCCTTTGAAGTTTGGTGTTCTAAGAATAACTTACATCTTAATCCTAATAAATGCCAAGCTATGATTTTTACCAGGAAGAAAACTATTGTGGAATTTGATTATAAATTAAAAGATAAAAATATTTGTCGTGTCGATGTAGTCAAAGACCTAGGTATACATTTTGATACTAAGTTGACTTTTAATGAGCATATTAATCAAATTTGTAAAAAATCCTCATCTCTGCTTGGCTTTATTAAGAGGTGGGCAAAAGAATTTAATAGCCCTTTAGTAACGGTGACTTTATATAATACAATAGTGCGCCCTCACTTAGAGTACGCTAGCCAAGTATGGTCACTATTTTATAATATTCATATAAATAGAATTGAAAAAATTCAAAATAATTTTATTCGTTTTGCTCTCAATGACTTAAATTGGATTGACCCTTTAAGCCTTCCTCCTTATGAGGATCGTTTAAAGTTATTACATATGCAGTCTTTGAGCTCGCGTAGAAATATTGCGGATATACTTTATCTGCATCAACTTGTAACTGGGTCTCTTGCTGCACCAGAGCTTCTTAACTATATACATTTTAATAGTAATCGGAGGAGTACTCGTAACTCTTATCAGTTATTTTATCGACCGGTTAGTAGAACTAATTATATGGCTACAGCTCCTTTTAATCGCATGACAACTCTTATTAATAATTGCGAAGTTTATAAGAATAGCTTGTAAAAAGGTCAACTCAAGCTTAGACTGAAAACTAACTGTAGCTAAATTTGTAGCTTAATGGTGGTGTGAATTTTTTTGTTTGTGTTGTCCGAGCCCCACAGCATGCTGGGTAAATTTTTTCTAACATTTATGCCTTGGACCACGTAAATTTATACATATAATTATTTTAATATCTATATGTCTATTTTTACATGGTGTGAGTGGGTATGTTGAGAAAGTGCGATAAAGCTAAGAAAAAATTATAAAATAAATAACAAATTAATGTGCATGATAATTTTTTCTATTTCATTTTTTATTGAATAAGTTTTTACTTGGTATAAAGCTTCAATGCTAAATAGCTAAGAAGGCTATAATAGCTGTAGTAGCTAAACTCTATTAATAATATTTTTGTACAGAGCTTCTTGTTCAGTACTTTTAGTGCTAAAAACAACAAAAAAATTACAAGCGCAAAATGCATTAAAATGGGCAACGAGCTGCTTATACTAGTTTCAATGACCGCTACGTCATATCATCAGTAAGCTTTGTTAGCCGAAGTATAGTAGTTCTACAAGCCTACTATGTAATGTTTCTTGCGTTGATCTGTTAAGAATTTTAAATTTTGTTCCAAAAACACAAATAAAAAAATTACCCTCGGTGAGCTCGCCGATATTTACATGTAGCACTTGCAACTTCGTTCGGATCGCCAAAAAAGCGGACAACGAAGCGCTCGTCAAGAAATGTGTGATATCAAAGAGATTACAAGGTCAATTACATTAAGATGTAGAAGTTTTTGTTTTGTTTACTGCTGTGATTCTTAACAGATCAACGCAAGAAACATTACATAGTAGGCTTGTAGAACTACTATACTTCGGGTAACAAAGCTTACTGATGATATGACGTAGCGGTCATTGAAACTAGTATAAGCAGCTCGTTGCCCATTTTAATGCATTTTGCGCTTGTAATTTTTTTGTTGTTTTTAGCACTAAAAGTACTGAACAAGAAGCTCTGTACAAAAATATTGTTATTATTAAATTTTGTTCCAAAAACACAAATAAATAAACTCTATTATTATTATATTTCGGCCGAGAGGCATTTAAATCGAAACGTCAGGCTCATAATAAGCCACAGCACAATAATATTAATCACAAAAATTCGTCATTTTTGTGTTCTAAAGCAGCTGACACATACAAAAATCTTCGGGACATTTTATTAATTTTTGTGCAACTTTTTCGGAACACTCTGTTCAACAGCGATTCGATTTTGTGAAGGGAATTTCTGCGTGCATAATCTGTTTAAGACAAGGGCACACAGTTTCGAAATGCAAATCCGTAAAATGTAAAATATGCCAGCGGCCGCATAACTCGCTTCTGCATAGATACGTCCCCTCCCCTCCTCCTGCTTCAAGTTTCAATTCGATAACCGATAACCAGCCATCAACATCTCGTGCAGCGATAAATCACACTTCACTTCATGATGACCAAGTGATTTTAGCGTCAGCTGTGGTACAAATAAGTAGCAAATCAGGCGAACATTATTTGGCAAGGGCGTTATTGGACTCTGGATCGCAAATTAATTGCATAACGGAGGAACTGGCGCAGAGATTAAATTTGAGTAGGGAATTGGTGTGTATAGGAAAAGCGCAATCTACTGTCAGACATAAATTGCATGCTGTAGTAAAATCGAGGGTTTATTCTTACGAGTTTTCAGCTGACTTTTTGGTGTTAAAGTCAATTTCCACATACCAGCCAGATCATTCGATTTCAACAAATGACTGGAATCTACCCTCAAACATTGAACTCGCTGACCCATATTTTTATAAGACACAAAAAATAGATCTGTTATTTGGGGCAGAAACATTCTCGAATTCTTGTCAGTTGGACAAATAAAACATAGTCCAAATTTGCCAACGTTGCAAAAAACGTTACTTGGTTGGATAGTTTCTGGTAAATACCAAACTATCAAAAATACAAATGTGCAAATATGCAATTCAGTAACTATTACTGAAAATGATGATTCACTTCATTCTATAGTTCAGAAGTTTTGGGCATTAGAAGACATGCCAGACGCACCAGAAGTTATGCGAAAATCACTGTTCTGAAAAAGTTTGTCGATTAGCTTCTGGTCGATTTCAGGTCTCACTTCCTTTCAAGTCAAGCCCGAATTCACTCGGCTCATCTTTCGAAAACGCAAAAAGGCGATTTTTGGCTTTAGAGCGTAAATTATCGAAAAATTTCGATCTTCATGAAATGCATATGGATTTCATGAAAGAGTAGTACCTAAAATTAGGACACATGTCATCAGCTAGCGAGGAAATTAAGAAAATTCCACATTATTTCATTCCGCATCAATGCGTTTTGAGACCAGAAAGTACGACTACCAAACTTCGTGTAGTTTTTGATGCTTCCAGTCGTACGTCAACTCAGCTATCATTAAATGATACACTTATGGTTGGTCCAACAATCCAGGAAGATTTATACTCAATTCTTCTTAGTTTTCGTTTGCATAAATACGCTATGACTGCTGACATTTCTAAGATGTACCGTCAAGTGGAAGTGGACGAGGCAGACCGAAATTTTCAATTGATACTGTGGCGAGAAAATGATACATTTCCAATTCAGGTGTACAGACTCAACACTCATACAGCACTGCTCCAGCCCCATTTCTAGCCATACGATGCTTATTTCACTTGAGCGATTTGTACAGCGATTCGCACTCAGTAGGTACAAATGTAATACGAAAAGACTTCTACGTTGACGATATGCTCACTGGAGCCGACAACTTTAATGATCTCGAAATCATACGTACGCAAGTCACTCAAATTTTGGATTCCGCTGGATTTCAGTTGGCCAAATGGTTTTCAAACCACCATACATACCATAACAACAACTTAGCAGAAAAACCGCTTAAGTTTAACGATTCCGATTCTACAAAAACATTAGGCTTACGTTGGGTTCCGAAGAATGTTACATTCAAATTTCATTTGGACGAAAATTTTCAAGATCTTCGACCAACAAAACGCAACATCTTGTCAGTTTCGGCAAGACCTTTCGATCCTCTCGTACTTTTATGCATAATAGTTACCAAAGCAAAAATCTTATTGCAAGAGCTTTGGATTCAAAATTTAGATTGGGACGAGTCAAATCCTATTCGACTCGAAACAAGTTGGCAAAATTTTAAAGCCAATTTATTGCAATTGGATACCATAGAAATTCCTCGGTACATAAACACCCATCCAAATGAAAGTTGCCAAATTCAAGGATTTTCGGATGCTTCAATACGTGCATATGGCTGCTGTATTTACATCAGAAGCGTTACATCAAATGGTATTCAAACTCAACTACGGACGGCAAAGTCAAAAATTGCTCCACTGAAAAAAAAGTCATTACCCAGGCTTGAGCTGTGTGCAGCCCTCCTGTTATCTAAACTTTGGCATAGGGTGAAAGCTGTTATATTTTTATAGCCGGGTAAATTGTTGTGTTAAGAGGTACGAATAAGAAACACAAGTGCTCAATATGAATGATACTAAGCAACTGATTTATTAAATGTAATTAGGAAAGGATGAGAAATTATGTACAATGCAATTACAAGGTTACCAGATTGTATAAACATAAAAATACCCAATTAACATTTTTGTATATAACGTTATATAATATAATGTTAAATTGTAGAATCGAGAACATCTATTTCTGGACTGACTCAGAAATAGTTTTACACTGGACTAAAACACACCCTGCTACACTGAATACATTTGTAGCAAATAGGGTAGCCGAAATTCAAGAATGGTCGCAAAATGCTACTTGGCGACACATTCCGTCAAAACAAAACCCTGCAGATATACTTTCGAGAGGCTGCAGTGTAGACGAGCTCAACTCCTCAATTTGGTTCACTGGGCCGTCGCACATACAGGTACTTAACTCAATTAGCTGCCCAAAATTATTTTGAAATGAAAATTGATTCTAAATGTTTGTTTGCTGGTGTGTAATGATAAAGCAGTGATTTCTGTCTATGTTCTATGAAAATTTATAATTAGGATTATAAAAGAGACTGATTCCAGGGGCCAAACTAGCGGCCGTAAAAAAAACACGTTTCTATGACTAAACTAATGGACCGATTTTGATGAAATTGGTATGGAGATAGAGATCCTGAGAAAGGGTTTAAAAAATTTTTTGCTTCTTTATTGAGCGTGTCACCGTCCCTAATGAGAAAAAAGTACAATTATCTATTTCTTAAAGTACTGAACTTAAAATCGCTCAAGTTAAGAAATCGGAGCATTTCGGAATTTATTTTTATTGATTATAGATAGTAGAAATATATAAGATTTCGACAAAATAAAATTAAATGCCCGGACGAACCCTGATATATAAGTAAACCCCTAGCTAAAATTTATTTTTTTATGTCAAAACTGCAATTTCAGCAGATTTCTTCTAAATCACAAGAAAACCTGGATAATCACAATATTCTATACTATTTTTATATCCAAAATAAAGGCAATTACCTGCAGTTTCAAAATCCATATCTTTTGTAAGTTTCAATAAGTAACAAATATTTATTATTATATGTAAAGTAACACTATTATAATATGTAAAAGAAAAAAATATTTAAAAGTACTTTTTTGATGCTCGAATTTGGACTGGTTTTGACTGTTACTGGTTGGGAATGACAGTAAGGTTGAGCCACAAATATATCTGGCTGCATTGTATACATATTTTTTATCTTCCAACTTTGAGTTTAGAAAAATTACTTTTGGCCGGCTAAACTATTCAAATACCAGTATGTGCGTCGTTTCTTTCGCAAGATTCTGAATTTTGGCCAAAAAATAGTCATTTCGAATTACCTCTAGAACTAAGTAGTCTAGAGACGAAGAAAAATAATACTGTACTCCTCGCAGTCAAAGACACATCAAACGAGCTAGTAGAATATATTTCATCTCGTTCTTCGCCAAAAGGCGAGGGGTACGCTGCACTTGAACCTACTGCAAATGAATTGCATTGGGCATTCCTGAAATTATTGAAAAACTGAATTTTCAGAAGTCAGCGAAGTCAAAAATACTTTCGCCAAACATTCAAAAATTAAACCCATTTATTCATAATTTCGTGCAAACATACTTACGGCACTTACATGTCTCAAATTGCCATGCTGGGCCAAAAGTATTACTTGGACTACTACGCCAACAAATTTGGCTAGTAAATGCACGCGAAGCATGTAGCAAAATAGTTAGACGCTGCATTCACTGTTTCCGATACAAGCCTAAATTACTAACGCAAATTATGGGAAATCTGCCGTCAGACTGCCTCAGAACTGTCCGACCATTTCCAATTTGCGGTGTCGACTTTTGCGGACCGGTGCGTATAATGTTACAAATCCAAGGTCGACATACCGTAAAAATGTATATAGCGGTATTCGTTTGTTTCACTTCGAAAGCAGTACACTTAGAACTTATTTCCGATTTATCAACTGATTGTTTTATTCTCTGTCTTAAAAGGTTCGTCAGCCGCCGTGGACTTCCCAAGAAAATTTATTGCGACAACGCCACGAGTTTCGTGGGCGCAGACCGCAGACTGGAAGAGCTAGCGAAGATCTTCAACGCACAGCACAGCGCAATACTTTCGTGCGCAGCCATGAAAAGAGTCGATTTCCGGTTCATTCCCTCACGAGCGCTTCATTTCGGCGGGCTCTGGGAGGCAGCCGTAAAGTCGGCGAAACTTCACCTGTTTCGCACAATAGGGTGCGCAACGCCGACCACCGAAGAAATGGTGACAACGCTGGCCGAGGTCGAAGCGGTTCTCAATTCGAGGCCATTGGCGCCAATGATCGCGGATCCGAACGACGGCAAGGCGTTAACACCAGCGCACCTCCTGATAGGAGAAGCAATGCATTCGCTGCCGCTCGCATTGCTGCCCGACGACGACGACAAACTGTGCTATTGGAAGAGATAGCGACTGTCATGTGCCATCAGACAGAAGTTCTGGAAGGCATGGTCCAGAGATTACGTCCTGGGACTACAGCAGAGGACCAAATGGTGCACAGATCAGCCCAACTTGGAAGTCGGCCGAGTCGTAGTGGTTTTAGAAGACAACCTTCCGCCTCAGCAGTGGATGACTGGCGTTGTTATCAGCACCACTTAAGGAATCGACGGTAAGGTTCGTGTCGTTACAATCAAAACTAATACCGGGACCTACTGTAGGCCAATACAAAAACTGGCCCTACTTCCATTTGTTTAGCAGCAGTTGCTGCCAAGGTGGCCGGTATTCAGTCAATTCAAGACTGTTTTGTATTTTTAAGAATTAATATTTATCATTTCATAACTTTGAATTAATTAGCTTAAATATTTTATTAATTTTCAAACCACCCTTTATATTTTGCACGAAGCAGTAAATTACCTACATATTCGAACATTGTAATTAATATTAGTACAAAAATAAGCACAGGCTTTAATTTTAATTCGTTTATGTTCATTTAGCGATAAAATAATCGTCTAACATTTTGGCGCCCGAGCAGGGACTTAGACTCATTATGCGCACTTTGCCACAAATAGCTTGGACCAATAGCATCCTCAGTATTTTCCAATAAGTAATTGAAAACAGCCTCTTCTTTTTCCTTTTTGTCTGTCTTTTGCAACCAGACTTCGAATAAATCATTAAAAAAAATGTGCAAGATCGGGCATCCAAATTTCTAAATAACACTCACAATAGCAACATCTAACTAATTTAGGGTGTCATAAGACTAACAAATCCCAACAGAATTTTAAAAGATTACACAAAGTTGGAAATTTAAAAAAAAATGACAAATCAGGGGTATCACTTCAATTTTAGATTTTTTTCACAGAAAACCAAACTATATTTAAATGTTTAAAGTGAAATTACATTATACATACCATCATCAATATTTTCCATTTTTATTTAAAAAAAAACAAATTATTTCACAATAGTTAAAAAAGATGTAAAAATCACCACTTGTTTGCGTTATCACAGCAGAATGCAAATGCATCAACTTTGACGCATCGCTAAAAAACGGTAAATTATTTTTCCAAAAACAAAATACAATTTTGTTTGTTTTGAAGTATTCTCCGTTACAATACAACAACAAAACTTAAATAGCAACACTTGTATAAATTAGATTTTGGCCAGTGAAATGGGCTTTTTGACCTATAGTGCAATGGTGTGATCTTAAAAATTCACTTAAAATTTAACCACATTTGCTTGAAATTAAAAATTACCTTTTCGATTGATTTTCATTAATATGGCGAGTGCAATTTGAGTGCTGACGTAGACATCAACCAAAAATATACTGATGAGATTTTAAGAATCGAAACATATGTCTATATTCTAGAGTTGTTGTTGTTTTTTCCTTTGTTATCAAAGTTTGTTTAATACATAAAGCATTGTATCAACTTGTAAAATTTTACATAAAAATGTTGATCGCTGCGAAAAATGGCTAAAGTTCAATAATCACTTAATTATTAATATCATTAAGAAAGCCAATAAAACAAACCAAACATTTCTAAATTACGGAGAACACGCCGAAACCTCAAAATCTGCGATGCACCAGAATCGCATAATTTTGTACACGTAATGTCTCACAGCCAATGGATGTGCATTACAACATAAACAAATAATTTAAGAAACTGCGATAACAAAGAAGAACTACGGTTTAATCCACTCACGTGGCGTCTTGCTTTAATGATGTAAAAAAACAAAGAAAACGGTACAGCTAATTGAAAAATTCAACGCAATGGTGTGATCTTAAAAATTCACTTAAAATTTAACCACATTTTCTTGAAATTAAAAATTACCTTTTCGATTGATTTTCATTAAGGCCCCTTCAGACTATGTGAGAAGTCATATAAAAAGTCATATTAGTTGTCAAATATGACAACTCTCATAGTGTGAATATGTTTAAATTACACAAATGAGTATTCATATGAGAAAGCATATCACTATTTTGACATTCGATTCAAGTCTATTAGAAAACAGAAGTCATATGAGTTTTGTGTTAAAAAAATGAGATCTGGTCAAGTTTCTTCGTTATTAAAATACTGGATGGTCATTCATACCCTAACGACGTTTATTCTTTAAAGAAAAACAATTATTTTGAATTAAATAAATATAAAAACTTACCTGCAGTCTTAATATCAGTCATATAGTATGAACACAATAAAATAAATCTTATGCGATTTCATATATGTGCATATCTATCAGATTTGTCCTTTTAGCTGGCCTCGTTTTTTTTTTTTTTTTTTTTGGAGTACATCTCCCAGCTATAGTTTTTCTTGAAGCTAAGGCTATCTTGAACTCATAATGAAGGTTGTTCAAATGAAATTCAGATAGTTATTTTTTTAATTTGCATTTAAAATGAGAAATATGTGAAACTTTTCGTGTTTTTTAAAAATTGTCAATTTATTGGGTTTTTACGCTGTAGTCTAAAGACTGTTGAGTACATCTTCCAGCCATAGTTTTTTTTTTTGAAGCTAAGACTGTCTTGAACTCATATTAAAGGTTGTTCAATTAAAATTTAGATAGCAATTTTTTTAATTTGCATTTAAAGTAAGAAATATGTGAAACTTTTCGTGTTTTTCAAAAATTATCAATTTATTGGGTTTTTACGCTGTAGTCTAAAGACTGTTGAGTACATCTTTCAGCCATAGTTTTTTTTGAAGCTAAGGCTGTGTTGAACTCATACTAAAGGTTGTTCAATTGAAATTCAGATAGCTATTTTTTTTAATTAACTTTATATGTAACATTTCATGTTGTTTTTAACTAAAATCCAATTTAACCTATGTCTCCCTTTGAATTTTAATTGAACAACCTTGAATATTAATTCAAGACAGCCTTAGCTTCAAGAAAAACTATGGCTGAACGATGTACTCCAAAAAAAAAAAAAAAAAAAAAAACGAGGCCAGCTAAAAGGCCAAATCTGATGGATTTCCACATATGTATCATATCTAAAAACATACTAAAAAACATACCAAAAAGCATATGACTTCTCACATAGTCTGAAGGGGCCTTTAACATGGCGAGTGCAATTTGAGTGCTGACGTAGACATCAACCAAAAATATACTGATGAGATTTTAAGAATCGAAACATATGTCTATATTCTAGAGTTTTTGTTGTTTTTTTCCTTTGTTATCAAAGTTTGTTTAATACATAAAGCATTGTATCAACTTGTAAAACTTTATATAAAAATGTTGATCGCTGCGAAAAATGGCTAAAGTTCAATAATCATTTAATTCAGAATGAATAAATTTAACATCAAAGGACTAGCGCTAGATGAAGAAGATAAAATATTTAAATTTCTGCATAAAGAAGATTTTAAAAAATTATTTAACAAGCTGCAGCAGAAAGTTAGTAAGAATCCTAGGAAATCGCTGAATATTTTATATATAAACCCCCTAAAAGTATAACTAATTAATCCATGCAAGCCAAACTAATAAAAGAATTCCATGATTCACCACAAGGAGGTCATTTAGGAATTAGAAAAAACCATTCTAAAACTAAAACAACGCTATGTATGAAAACATATGCGACAAATGGTAAAAAATCGCATATGGGCATTTCATGTTGAACGGACGGAAGTTTTTATGTAAAGTGGAATAAAAGTCAAAGTAAAACACTTTTATTTTTTTTCTGTTATTTTAAGGAAATAGCCCTTTGATAGCACTATATTGAGTGGTAAAGTTGATGCCAGACGTAAGTACTGGTTCCAAGATAGAGGCAATTAAAAACCATTCGAACGGGACACAAAACGGAATTGTTTTTCATGGCCATTTATAGAAAAGAAGAAGTCAGCGAAACCTGTCAACATTTTTTAATGCGATTAATTTTAAAATGTTATGGAATAATGTAACTTTTTAAAAGATTTCGTTTGATTGAAAAATCTTATTTACAAAGCATAATAATCCATTCAAACGGGACATATTTTTCCGTTTATGTTCACTTGGGCAATTTTTCAAAACTACTTTAATTATTTATATAAATAATAATATTTAAGATTTTTTAAAATCTTCTTTATGCAGAAATTTAAATATTTTAATCTTCTTCATTTAGCGCTAGTTCTTTGATGTTAAATTTATTCATTCTGAATTAAATGATTATTGAACTTTAGCCATTTTTCGCGGCGATCAACATTTTTATATAAAATTTTACAAGTTGATACAATGCTTTATGTATTAAACAAACTTTGATAACAAAGGAAATAACAACAACAACTCTAGAATATAGACATATGTTTCGATTCTTAAAAATCTCATCAGTATATTTTTGGTTGATGTCTACGTCAGCACTCAAACTGCACTCGCCATGTTAAAGGCCCCTTCAGACTATGTGAGAAGTCATATGCTTTTTGCAATGTTTTTAAGTATGTTTTTAGATATGATACATATGTGGAAACCCATCAGATTTGGCCTTTTAGCTGGCATCGTTTTTTTTTTTTTTTTTTTTGAGTACATCGTTTAGCCATAGTTTTTCTTGAAGCTAAGGCTGTCTTGAATTAATATTCAAGGTTGTTCAATTAAAATTCAGATAGCTATTTTTTTTATTTAACTTTATATGTAACATTTCATGTTGTTTTTTAACTAAAATCCAATTTTAACTATGTCTCCCTTTGAATTTTAATTGTTCCTCCTTGAATATTAATTACAGATAGTCTAAAATTCGAGAAAAACCATGTTTGAAGAGTCTGCTCCAAAAAAAAAAATAAATAAAAAAAAAAATCGAAAATCGATTTTTTTTTATTTTTTTTTTTAATTTTTTTTTTTTTTTTTTTGAGCAGATTTTTTCAAACATGGTTTTTTTTGAAGTTAAGACTATCTTTAATTAATATTCAAGGAGGAAACAATTAAAAATTCAAAGGGAGACATAGTTAAAATTGCATTTAAGTTAAAAAAAAAAACATGAAAAGTTACATACAAAATTAAATAAAAAAAATATCTATCTGAATTTTAATTGAACAACCTTGAATATTAATTCAAGACAGCCTTAGCTTCAAGAAAAACTATGGCTAAACGATGTACTCCAAAAAAAAAAAAAAAAAAACGATGCCAGCTAAAAGGCCAAATCTGATGGGTTTCCACATATGTATCATATCTAAAAACATACTTAAA